>CM046943.1:42238136-43488136 GCA_025698515.1 Gossypium sturtianum
ACTCGTGTTTGCTACGTTAAATCTGAGAATCGGCTAAACCGTAGCTCTGATACCACTAATGTAACACCTTTAACCCATATCCGTTGTCAGAATAGGGTTTCAGAGTATTACCGGAGTTTTCAGAACCTTTATAGTTAATTCATGTCAATCACTATTCATTTTTCGAGATTATTCATAATGTCCCTTAAATGGACCCTCGAGGCCCAATACGAGCATTAGAATCGAGTTGGGACTTAATCAGAAACTCTAAGAATTTTTTGAGAAATTTCAAAAATTTTCCAAGTTGCAAGGCTCACACGCTCATGTGGTCCGAGGGACACGCCTGTGCTACAAGCCGTGTTCGACCCCGTGTAACTCTCTGACTTGTGCACACGCCCATGCCACACGCCCATGTGCTAGGCCGTGTGGTTAATTAAATTCTTTCGAAATTGGGTGCAGGTTTCACACGGCCAAGACACACGCCCGTGTTCTAGGCCGTGTAGAACACACGGCTGAGACACATGCCCGTGTGCTCAATTCTGAGCATTCTGTTTCTCAAATTTAAGGTGCAGGGGACACACGGCCTACACGCCCATGTACCCGGCCGTGTGTCACAAACGGTCTAGACACACGCCCGTGTGTCTGCCCATGTGGACAAAATAAAGCCATTTCTAGCTTCATTTCTCACTCAAAGTCACACCAATGTCCTGCACCAAAACTCACATCCATAAACCAACAAATTCAATCATTCTAATTAAGAAATTTCCATCATTCACATGGCACCTCATTACATGCATACATGTTTATAATCTTACCTTGGTTTAATCTATATATTAGACATAATTTGATGAACTACTTAACGTATATGAAACTACCATGGTATGACATTACAAGTATATCAAAACAACCAATACTAGCCATTCCAATGGCTAGATTACAAGCATCATTTTCAAGCCAACAATGACCAAGTTATCCTATACATGCCATTATACCAAAATGATTTTACTATATATACCCAAAATAAGCTAGTAGATAGTGTGACAATGCTCCAATGATCTCCAACCTTCGCGAGCTTCCGAGCACTATAAAATAGGGGAAAATAAAATGGAGTAAGCATTACATGCTTAGTAAGTTCGTATAACGAAAAACTAAACTTACCGATCCTGTTTATTAAATGTAAGCATACAATAACATGTTTTCCATCAACTTGGCAAAATTGCCTAAATACAAACATTCAATCAAACATGTTAGTCACAAAATTTTCATATACATCAAGTAAACATAGATGAGCTCATCATGCCATATTCTTTCAAGAAATTATCATTCCATCTCATAATTCTCTCATCTTGCCAAGAGTTTGTCCGTTGAACCATTGAAGTTCCGATGGATGCTCAAGTGGTACACTCGAGGTGTACGATTCAATAACCCGTCAATTCTTTTCAAGAGTACCCATTAGGGCACTTAGTCAGGGAACACACTCTCAAGCCACATATTGTATAACAGGATTACCAGTCCAGGCTAAATCCTTTATTTAACGTCTGCTCAGAAGAGCTCAATTAGGATTACCAGTCCAGGCTAAATCCTAATTGTAACGTATACTCGAGAGGTATTATATCAGGATTACCCGTCCGGGCTAAATCTTTTCTATAATGAGGTCAATAGGATTACTCGTCTGAGCTAAATCCATCAGCAACAAATGTGGGACCTCATGCATTTCGGGAAAGCACATATATTCATAGGAATTCAGTATTCAAACGGAACTTAACCCCTTTTTCAACCATTTCAAGCATGTATTCATTCTTATATCGTAACATCCAAGCAATTCACATAAATAAAAATCACATTTCATACAACACAACATTTAACTTAACATAATTACATGCTCGATTAAGTTACACGAACTTACCTCGACACTTGTTTGCGTGTATAATCTACTAATCCGAAACCTTTTCTTTTCCTTGATCTAACCTCGAATTTGTGTTGTCCGGATCTATATGAATAATTTTAATCATCAATTTCACACATTTCATATTCATTTGGACTCAATCTACGTCTTAGGCAAAATTACCATTTTGCCCCTAACTTTTCCATAAATTCTAATTTCGTCCCTAGGCTCGGAAAATGAAATTTATGCAATTTACTCCCCCTAACCGAAATTTCAATATAGAATTTACAGCACATATTTTCTATAAATTTCAGAAATTTTCATCAATTTTCACAACTTTACATTTTAGTCCTTAAATCATGTTTTCATAAAAAATCACTTTGTAAAAGTTGTTTATCTTTCAACAACCTTTCATTATCTACCATAAATTTCTAATTTTCAGCATATACATCCATGACCTAATTTCCATACTTTGATAAATCTTCAAATTGATCCCTCAAATAGATAGATTAAGCTATCCCGGTTTCAAAAATATCAAAATTACTAAAAACGGGACAAGAAAACTTACCCAATTAAGCCATGAAAGTTTCCTCTCTCTCTCCTAGGGTTTCCATGTATTTTAAGTTGAAGATGACACAAAAAATAAGATGATATCTTTTATCATCTTTTTAATTAATTAAATTATTTAAATTTCCAATTTAGTCCTTGCCCTTTTTCTAAATTTCCATGGATGAGTCACCAAAATATCTACATACTTTTCTTTAATGGTCTAATTACCATATAAGGACCTCAAGTTTTGAATTCCATAGCTATTTAATCCTTATTGCTACTAGAATTCAACTCTTGCATTTTATGGGATTTAGTCCTTATCGTAATTAAGCACATAATCAATAAAATTTTCTTATCGAAATTTTCACATGACATCTTTATCATAATACGGACAATGTAATAAAATAAAAATAAATTTTATTTTCGGATTGGATTTGTGGTCCCAAAACCATTGTTCTGATTTCACTGAAAAATGGGCTGTTACATTCTCCTTGCATGATCTTCATAAATAAGTCCTGCCTCTTGCATCTAGCGAATTATCCACTCCAAATAGGGAAATGTCTTTGTCCTTGAATCATCTTTTCATGGTCGTCCCATTTGCATGTCCGACATTCTACAAGGTGCTTCACGCTAGGTTGTTGTATGGGATTGTTTGTTGGTTGCAAGAAGCGTTCGGATCGTCCTATAGGTACTTTTTCTTGTATGCATAACGTCGTCACTAGTTGGGGGAAGAGTAATTCTACCTTGGTTTTCTGTACACAGATTCTTTCTTTCTATAAAATCACATACAATAAAGTAGCTTGAAAAGTATCAATATTAGACATATCTACTGCGGGGAAAATCCTACTACTAATAAATTGTAACCACTTTCTTGCTTTTGAAGATAATTCCACTTGCGAGAATAATGTCGGGAAGTCCATCCTTAGGTGATGTTTTAATTCACCATTTCCGTCTGTTAGTACCTTAATAATCATGTCCATATCGATATTCTGAAAAAAATGCATCAAATCTTTTTTTTTTTTGTAAAAAAATTATATAAAAATAATGGAACATTATAATAACTAGCTATTTCAGAAGGTGAAATAAAAATTTCTTTTCCCTGAACTTTTATCTGTGACCATGACTCATCTCCTGATCGATTTGCTTTTGTTTCTTTCAACGAAGCATAGAATTCTTAAATGATATGGATGCATGCCGCTTTGGTTGGGATTGTACAATAATTTTCCCATCTGTGGTATTGGATTATCTCCCTTATTTCATTGTTCAACTTGAGTAGGGATTCGAGTCCTCTCTCCTGAAGAGGTATTTTCCTTTGGTTTTTCATGAGATGACTTCTGAATTCCCTTTCTTTTCCTCAGATGTGAATAAGATTATCGAAACATGATTCACTATCTTGAATGGGCTTTTTCATGTTTCCGTTTGAAGAGGCTAAAAAGAAACTTATGATAGTCAGTGATTGATGAAAACAAAAATTTTTTTGAAACAAAAATATCTAGGGAGATTTGGTTGCTTGAAGGTGGTTTGGGAAACATGGCTGCCATTTAAGTGGATTTTATAGAGGGATTTAGGGAAACATTGTCGTACAATCTATATATAATCTTGAAAGATTTTGTTGGAACCGAAAAAGGAAAGTTGCTGAATCTGCTATGTGTTACGACACAGGAAGATGTGTGTTGTGTCGAGATACGACCTTGAACTTACCTAATCCTTCCTTTCTGGTCGTGTCAAAGTCATCCAATTGTCTGTAGTCACCTTGAATAGCTTCGTGCTTCATTTCTTGATTCCTAAAACCTTGTACCTACTAAATCTAACATAAACGAACAAAATAAAAATTCCTAAAACCTAAAACGAAAATTTACAAATTAAATTAAAGTTTGATGATTTAAAATTTATATATTGCTACTAGATTATTCTGATAATTCATCGAGTTCTCCCATCGACTTTTTCTGCCTGTGTTAATTATCATAGTCCATCCAACAGAGTTCCTTCTATTCAATATGTTTCCAATTGTCCATCTTTCTCGTATTTAGCTTGCCTGCATTCACACAACTACCTAAATACCTTTAATCAAGGCCGTTAGGGGTTATATCAAATGAGACAAAACATTCCTCCCTCAGTAATTCCTCACTTTGGGAATCATTACTATATTTGAACACCTCTAGTTCACTATCAATTTTCATTATTAATTCATTGTTTTCGAGATTAATGGTCGATTTATATGTGGAAAAGAATGACCTACCCAATAGAATGGGAATTTCCCGGTCTTCCTCAAAGTCGAAGACTATAAAATCTACTAGGATTATAAAGCTCATCACTTTAACTAATACATTCTCTAGCACACTATGTTTTCTGTCGGTTACTGTGGTCATTGTCGCTGGAAAAGGTTGCTATACTTGGGAGGGAATTCCACTACTAAAAGATGAGAAAATATCTAAAATAAAAAAAAAATCTAACCTAAAAATGTAAAGGGATGACTGCTTGGATGTTGAGAAGGTGATAGGCGACAGGGGAGAAGGGAAAGAATCATTTGGGGCGGAGGAGTTAGGGATGTCGTGATGAAGCCTTTAAATAATCATCTCCACGTCGTGACGAGAGGTTTTGGCTTATCACGACATCGCCTCATTAGTGAAAGTTCCAAGACCATTACAAGTTGACTCATTACGACGTGCTATGTGGCTCATTGCAATGTGGAGCCTCTCATCAAGATGACACGATATGGCTTATCACAATTTCACTGTTTATTACTCATTCAATTGGCTCGTTATGACACAAATAGGCTATTTTGGGATGCGGTGTGCTCGTTGGGACGACACAATTTTTCACGTCGGGCCAAGATTAGCTCATCGAGACGCCACTAATTTCCTTGTCACAACATCACGGTTGTTTTGATCCCCTTTCGTGCACGAAAGTTCAACTTCTCGATTTGTTCATTTTCCCATTTTCACAAGATGAAAACCACTAAAACACATAAAAATACATGAATTAAAACCTAAAACACAATAAGAAAATTAGTTAAATGGAATATAAGAATTTGAAATTAAAAGAAATTTTTAAAAAAGTCCTTTTTCAAGATCTAGATGATCCGTATCGCCCCTGTAAAAGAACTTCTAGTTGGTCCTCGAGACTTTGATCCGTCTATTGTTCCTCCATCAAGATATGTAAACCAGTACCTTCAGTCGATACCATTAATGTTGTCTTATCTTCGACCGATGCGACGTCCACATTACGAGCCATTTTGTGCAAATCCAAGCCAACCCCAAATCATTTTTAGGGTACTATTATCTCGAGCCTTCTCACTTCCATCTCGCATGAGGTTTTAGGTACTCAAGCTTTATCTTTGGTTTCGAATGAGAACTAGATGAACTCATCTATTTCTTCCTTTGGCACTTCTTTTGTTTTGGCCAAGAAGTGTATCAACGTATCAAATCATATGCACTTTCACTCAGAAATGGTTTAAGCTCCATGTTAGTTGCCAATGCTACCTCTATTGGATATGGTGCCCTAAGTGTAGTATTTTCGTCTAAGTACACTTGTAATGTTTTTTGAACATATTAGTTAATAAAATTATTCATAAATTACATTAATACTTTGTATATTGTCCTCATATGGTTTTTGCACGCAAAGCAAAATGGAAGCAAATGCTGCGCATTGATTGTCTAATGTTTAACTAATACTAAGTGGTATTACGTGGTCAGATCATAATATAGAAAAATAACTTGTATTAGTAGATGAACCTAAACATGTGCTTAGTCTAATCAGAAATGAGCAAACCGATTGAAGACTAATATGTCGTCTATCAAGTCCAATTAGGGAGATGCCTTACCTTGGGCATCAGAGCGGATGACTCCTAGAAGATAGAGACATAGATGTTACTGACTGGACTGACAGTACATCAGACTAGACCCAAGTAGAATAGATCCTGGATCTATTTTTAGATTTATTCACTTGTAGTGTTCATAGTGTGGCATACTTAAATCCTGAATGGATGGCAGACTATGTATGCGTGACTCGTACACTTTGATATAAGTAAAAGCCTGAGTTCAAATAGATAAGGAATGGAAAGCTGGTTCATTGGGAGTATGACTTTTCAGTATGTAACGTCATTTACAATAGTATAATTCATAGTCCAAAACATGGGTAAATGAGATCCTCTCATTAGCATTACATGGTAGATAAAAAGTAAATGTGGCCATGGGTCATTCGTCTTTGTTATAGATGACTTGATAACTATATGATATTGGTTGAATTTTCATAAAGGAAGATGTAATGATTATCATGAGAGAAAATAGGATCATATTGGGAGAAAAAATATTATCCCAAAGAGATCAATGATATCCTATGAGGGTAACACACTTATGACAAGGTCATTAGACAAGCACTAAGTAGTTGCTTTCGTAATGGTATGTCATTGGGGAAAGCTCAGTCATGATACTATATTGGAATGAGTTCATGAGTAAATTAGTTTACAATTAATAAGCAAAAAGTCGAAACTTAATTATACATCATTTGAGCCTAAACTACATATGTCCAATTGGTCCCTCTGCTAGCTCGTTGAAACCAGAAATGAATTGTATGTTTGAATAGAAATGAACAGAATGGATAGGAAAAGAGAAATGGGAAACATTTGGGAATGATTATTATTTTTTCTGAAATGGATAAATGGAATAATTTGGAAATGAATGTATGTTTCCAAAAATTGAAATGGAAATGAAAATGGAAATGGAAATGATCCATTTGTAATCCTATATGGATTACTTAAAAAATTATAGGAATAATAATTTTATGTTTTTGGACTATTTTGAAGCCCGAAAATGAAAATAAACCATTCGCTCATAGTGAACGTGTTGCATTGTGAAATATTGAACATATTTTCTCGAAATTTTACCATTTGAAAAATTGTCAAAATTTTACTAAGGGTAAAATTGTCAAAATTTTGTTAGGGGTAAAATAGGGATGAGAAGATTGTTTTATATATAAATATCATAGTTTATTTTGGGAAATAGAAAAACTAAATCGGGTTGGATCACATTATAGAGTACTAGGTAAAAAAATCTCAGAAAGTACTCGTAATTGGACCCGATGTGAGAGAAGCCCAAAAGCCCCTCATAGATATGAAGGAGTGGCAACCCTAGTAGGAATACTAGGGTGTGCCGCCCACCCTAGTCCTATTCTAATTAGGATGTTGTTTTTCTATTTTAAATAAACCACTACAACTCGATAAGGGTTCTACCTTCTCTTTCGATAAATAGATGGCATTGGTAGAGCTATTAACACAACTTTGAGAGATTGTTACTCTGCTGAAAAATAGAGAGAATTTATTCTCTACTATTGCATATATTTTTTCGGAATAACAATTCTACCGGTTTCTATTAAGAAGAGAGAATTTTCGTTTTCACCTATAAATGAGAGAAAACTTTTTTTAGTTTTGTGTTTTGATTCAATTGGTTCGAGTCCATACTCGAAGCAGTTCATGGTACGAGAATAGTGGAGAAGATTGTTTGGTTGAAATTCGTGAATAAGAAACGTCCACTAAGCTGAAAACACAAATACAAAGAAACGTCCACTAAGTCGAAAACACAAATACAAATTCGGTTAAAGTTTATTGCTATAAATATCACAAATCAGGTCGGCTTTCAAACTTTTAATTTTTCGCTGTGTAAGAAAACTGTTTTCAAATCAAGATTTTTCCAACAATTGGTATCAAAGCCATGTTGTGCTATGTTTATGGTGTAAACTGAGACCGAATCTCTCTCTTCATCTTGTTTGATTAATATTTGATAAGATGTGACATTCTTGTAATTATTCACATTTTTAGGGGAATGTTAGTGAATGAATGTAATATTATATATATTCTTTATATAATAATTATTTTTTTGCCAAGTTTGTGGTTCTTAAGAAATCGACCATGGACTATCATCTCCATGTAGGATTATTTTTTATTTATAAAATTATTCTGAGCCGAAAAGGGACACAGGACATAAATGTAATTTTTCCAAAAGGAAGTCCATGGCGAGGAGAAGATAGAGCGATGGTGGTCAAAGACACAAGGAATGCCTTTTGGGGAAAAACTATGTAATTTTTTTTTGGTTTTTCATTTATTTTCTAGATATAGAACCATGGAAACCTTGGTTGGAAATTTTATTTTATTACCCATATCTTTATATATCTGTTTAATAATTATTTATAATATAATTGTGATATATATGTATGAGATGATTCGATGTTGATCTATTAAATAAAGATAAGAAGTGTGGTAATGAGAAAATAATTGTGTTGTACTATTCCATTCATTTCTTTAGGTTATTTGTTTACTGTAAGAAGTGTGGTAATGAGAAGGTGAATGTTTAGGATTGGATTTGGAAAGGAAATGTTTGGTTTTTAAGTGGTTAAATACGGCTTACCTCCCTTTCCTAGGAACCTACCTGGTGCACGGTTCACATCCACTTCTTCGGTTTTTCCCTTAAAAGAAAAACTGTGGAAAATCAAAATTGTTTTATTGACACTTGTGAATAATTGAATGTGAATATTATAAAATTGTCATAGCATGTCATGCACATATGAGATAAGCATGTTGATACGAAATGGGCAGAGGAAAAAAAAGAAGGATCGAATTCAAGTTGTTTGACTTGAGAAGGAAATATTTGGATATGATTTGAAAAGAAGAAATAAATAAATTTAGTAATAAAGAAATCAAAAATAGTAAAAAAAGAAATTTGAGAATAAAAAACAAAAAAAAATATAAATAAATAAGAAATAGAAATTAGAAAAGAACAAAGTGGAAGATGGACGAGTAAATCGATGGATTTGATGGATAGAAGGATAAATGTCCAATTGAACCCTTTGAGATATAAATCCCAACAAACTCAATTAATGGCTCTAATAAACCTCCAAGAAATAATCTTTGGCAAACTGAAGTGTGAAGAATGAATTCCCATGACTCTTTAAAGAAAATCGAGAAGAAAACTACTTCTAAAAATCACAAGAAAAAAATCTTTCTAAAAAAAACAAAATCCTAGAGTTGAAAACTTTATTAATAAAAACAATTGTCCCCTTAATGAATAATAAAGAAGCCTTTACATAGGCTAGCTAAATAAATTTAAATAAAACTCTCAAGTATACTAGAACTCTAATTAACCTAAACAATAAGTAGTTTAAACTAAACTTTCTTGTTGATATAAAACTCTTAAATAACTTAAAATACTTAATAATTATCAAAAAATTTGGAATAATAAAATAATAAGAGCTGATAAATACAATATTGGGATTATATATAATAAAAATTAAGCCTAAAACCTAAACGCAATATGATTTAAACTCGAATTAAAAGCCCGAAACTCGTAATTCTCGTCATAATCCTGTCCAGAAATTTTGCTCGCGCAATGTTCACTAAAACTGTCACAACTTTACTGCCGAACTGATAATCGAGTGATTCAAAGTGCGTTTCAAAGCTAAGAGATAGATCTTCGAACGCCATGAAGACATCTTAACCAAGAAATTCCTGGATGCCATCCAAAAAGTCGTTGGAAGTCTGATGATTTCTGAAACTTGAAAATTGGCAGCTTCGGTGAATAAAATTTAATAAATTTCACCCCATCCGTGCATGTATCATTCCTCCTTTTCTCGAAAATATTCTACCTCGAATATTGTCTTTGGTTGAATAAGAACGAATCTTTATCATAGGTGGAATGATTTAATAGAGCTCCTCGGAAAGGATCAACAAATTCCTGAAAGAATGAAACAAGTCCACTAGACAAATTCAAGTTAAGGTTAGTCAAAACATAATCATTCCTCACTTTTGCATAGATATTTTCTTGCTTTTCATTTTCTTTTCCCATTTGAGAACTCTCAAATTTTACTTCATATTTATTTTCACTCACCAAAAGTGGACCATCAAGTAGACTTTTATCACTCAAGGTCTCTTTTCTCTTTGTCTTTTCAATTTTTTCTTTCCTCTTAACCATCTCACATACTTTCATCATTTTCAATTGGTACTTATACACATCTTTAGGCTTTAAAGGGGCTAAAGTGTATTTTTTTCCTTTAAACACAAGGGAGTAATGATTCAATTTTCCATGATGTACCACATCGTGATCATATTGCCATGGTCTTCCAAGAAGTAAATGGGTGGCATGCATGGGAACTACATCAACCGAAACCTCATCAGAATAATTCCGAATTTTGAATGCAATTAAGGACTGTTTAACTACCTTAACTTTTGAACTTTCGTCAAGCCATTGTAAGTGATATGGCTTAGGATTATTTTGACAAGGTAAAGATAAAGTATCCACTAAAAGCTACTCACAACGTTGGCACAACTACCACTATCAACAATAAAAGAACTTAGCTTTCCTTGAATCAAGCACCTCGACTGGAAGATGTTAGTCCTTTGCACTTCATCAGAATTGTCCCTCACTTGAATGCTAGAGGATTGCCGCACTACAAGACAATGGGACTCAAGCAAATTGTCCCCATCAGTAGGAGATTCCCAAACCTTTTCCAGACTATGCCTGTGTATCACTCAAAAAAAAAAGTTGATGAAAGAAAATTAAACATCACCGTTATACACTCGCAATAAAAAAAACTCTAAGAGATAAAGAAAAGAAATTAAGATGTTCTTGCTTGTAACTTTTAAAGAGTAATCAAACTCAATAATATTCAAAAAGATGTGGGATCACTCTCTAACAAAGTCGACCTAAGGCTCTAAGAAACTAAAGAAAAGCTCGACTCCAAAGGAAATAAGTTGCGCGGAGAAAGGAGAGGCAACTCTTTTCGTACCTATTAACACAAGAAACGAAAATGTGTTAGAATACGTAATAGAATAGGAAAAGCTAAAATAAAAGAAAACCTAATGCTAGAATCAAAGAAAATAAACTATCCAACCGAAAACCCAAAACAATGGAAAACAAATTCAATTTTTTTTGTTCGAGGTGTTCTTGATTTCCAAAAATCACGAAATTTAAACTGGAGTCTCCTCAAATAATGTAGATCTAATTTGGAAAATTTCGGCACAAAATTCAACCCATAATATATTTTCTTATTTTTTCTTATTTTTGTATTTTTTATCACTTTTTTTTGTGGGAAATATTTTTTTATACTCTAAAATAGTGCCAAGAAGAAGTATGTAAAATTTCAGATCGTTTGAAAAAAATTACCCAGTGAAATATATTTTTTCCCGAAAACTTTCTATGTAAAAGGAAAAAAATTGTTTTGAGATTGTTCATTGAAAATCAGTTTATAAGAACAGAAAGAACACCTAATCGCCCGAACCTGATACCAAATGATATAGAATGAGGCAGAAGCAGATCGAATTCAAGTTATTTTACTGAAGGAGGAAAGATTTGGATCTGATCTAAAAAGTAGAAATAAATTAATTTAGTAATAGAGAAGTCGAAAATAATAAAACAAGAAATTTGAGAACAAAGAGAAAATAAAAATAAAAATATATAAATAAATAGACAAAATTTAAAAGTGGAAGATGGATTGAATAATCAGATGGCTATGATGAATAGAAGGATAAATGTCCAATTGAACCCTTTGAGAAATAAATCCCAACAAACTCAATTAATGACTCTAATACCAAATGATACGGAATGGGCAGAGGAAGTGGAAGAATGATCGAATTCAAGTTGTTTGACTTAAGAATGAAATATTTGGATATGATCTGAAAAGATGAAATAAATAAATTTAGTAATAAAGAAATTGAAAATAGTAAAAGAAGAAATTTGAGAATAAAAAACAAATAAAAATCATAAATAAATAAGAAATAGTAATTAAAAAAGAAGAAAGTGGAAGATGAATGAGTAAACCGATGGATATGATGAATAAAATGATAAATGTCCAATTGAATCCTTTGAGATATAAATCCCAAAAAACTCAATTAATGGCTCTAATCAACCCTCTAAGAAATAATCCTTGGCAAATTGAAGGGTGAAGAATGAATTCCCACGACTCCTTGAAGAAAATCGAGAAGAAAACTACTAAAAATCACAAGAAAGAAATCTTTCTCAAAAAAACAAACTCCTAGAGTTAAAAACTTTATTAATAAAAGCAATTGTCCCCTTAATGAATAATGAAGAAGCCTTCATATAGGCTAGCTAAATAAATCTAAATAAAACTCTCAAGTATACTAGAACTCTAATTAACCTAAAGAAGTAGTTTAAACTAAACTTTCTTGTTGATATAAAATTCCTAAATAACCTAAAATACTCAATATGTAACAGTCCGGTTTATACCCTAGTCGGAATAGTGGTTTCGGGACCACAAATTCGAGCTAGTAAAATATTTTAATATTATTTTCTGTGCCTTTGATATGTGATTAAGCATGTGTTAAAGTTCCGTAAGTTAATTTGTCTGTCTGTGTGCTTAATTTGATAAAAGGATTAAATTGCATTAAATGTAGAATTTGCATGCTTTATGAAAAGACACCTATTTGAGATGGCTTTTAAATGAGGAGGCCTTGAGAGGCAATTAAGCCAATAATTATTTAGTGGATGTTTAAAAGACATTAGTCACCTTATGCATATATGTTATTAAATGTTTATTAAAAGGGTTAGTATGGTAAAATGTATATTAATATGTTTGTAATAAAACAAACAAATGAAAAGATGAATGTTATCATCTTATTTGGGTGCCGAAAGTTTGATGAAAAAGAAAGAAAATATCCAAGCTAGGTTTCGGCTATGTTCAAGCAAAATTGAGATCAAGAATCGAAGAAATTGGACTTAGATCGCGGGAAATCGAAAGTAATCGAGTAGCCGTATCCGTTTCTGTTAAACCGAACTCGAGGTAAGTCGATATACAAATAAATGTATTTGCATTGAATTATTTGAGTATATATGATATTTGAATTACTATGATTATCCATTGTGATGGAATGTATGTGAAATTCGAGTTGGTTAGTAAGTCGACAAGCTGTTAAAGTCCGAGAAGTCCCGTGTGAACTTAGGAATAGATAGGAATTACGTATGTCATGACATAGGTGTCTGATATGTGATATCATGTAAGATCACGTCTGGGACGTTGGCATTGATTCAAGATTTTGTGTAAGACCACGTCTGGGACGTTGGCATCGATATGAGATTTACGTGTAAGACCATGTCTGGGACATTGGCATCGTATTGATTCGTGTAAGACCCTGTCTGGGATAGTGGCATCGATATCTGATTACATGTAAGACCACGTCTGGGACGTTGGAATTGTACGACTATTCTGAGCATTCTGAGCATCCTATTAGATTTCGAACGGTTCAACGGGCAAGTCCGAGATGTGAATGACTAAGTGAACTGTATAATGATTCAGGTACGTTGAAAGGTACACTATGTATGTGTATGAAAGGTAAGTATACATATATGGACTTACCAAAATGAATGTGAATATGGATTTGATGAGATAATATGTGATATATAAGCTTGAATGAGCTATGTGCATAAGTGATGCTTGGTTTGAGAAATGTGGTAAGTAATGGCTAAACAAATGAGCCAAAAGATATGTGATGAATTTTGCACATGAGAAGTATTAATGTTGATGTATAAATGTAGCTATGTGTATTATGTGCTAAGTTTATTTGTATATGGCTTACTAAGCTTTTGGAAAGCTTACTCTATGTGTGTTTACTCTGTAACAGATCGTCAAAGCTACTGAAGGCTCGGGGACCGTTGAGGATCATCATCACACTACTCCAACTTGTTTTGGTATTTGGAATATGTGAATAAAGTTAAATATGGCATGTATAGGCTAGTCATTAGGTATAAGTTTGAGATGTAAATAGCCATGTGATTTGGCTAGATAAATGTTGGTAATATGCATGAGTGAATATGATACATGATATATGTTTTGGTATGGTTTGATAGCAAATGAAATGGTCAAGGCCATGGTAAGCATATGAATGCATTATAAGTATGTTTTATTGATCAAAGAAATGGTTATAAGGAAGGTAAATGTGGATGAATCATGCTTGATTATATGTATGTGTTTAGTTGTGCAAATTGACATGAATGGAAATGAAATTGAATGTGGAGACGTGTTGATTATTTGGCATGTCTTTGATTGTCAATTGTGTATGATATGAATTAGTATATTGATTGTAGGTATGACCTTAATGTGGGTGGCATTATGGCCTTGCAAATGGCCTGTTTTGCTTATACAGCCGTGGCACACGGGCGTGCCTAGTAGCCGTGTGGTTAAGTCGAGCTTGATCTAATATTACACGCTATGGTACACGGGCGTGCTGGTGGCCGTGTGAACAAGTCGATAGCTAGCCTAGTTATACACGGCCATGGCACACACGCGTGTCCGTGGCCGTGTGGATAAGTCAAGATACATGCTCTGTTTTGGCACGGCCAGGACACATGGGTGTGTCTAGTAGCCGTGGGAGGCACACGGCCTGACTGCACGGGCGTGTGACCTCTGTAACCTAGAAAAGTTTTTAAATTTTCGAGGAATTTCGTAAGTATCCGGTTTAATCCCGACCCTATTCATAAGCATGATTAAGGTCTCGTTAACCTATAAAGGGGACACTTTGATTGCGTTGGATGAATTATATTATAAAATGTCCGTAAAAGTTTCTGGTCTGTCTGGTAACGCCTTTAACCCTAATTCGGCAACGGATACGGGTTAGGGGTGTTACATAATAATTGTAAAAAATTTAAAATAATAAAATAATAAAATAATAAGAGCTGATAAATACAATATTGGGCTCATATATAATAAAAATTAAGCCTAAAACCCGAATGCAATATGATTTAAACTCGAATTAAAAGCCCGAAACTCGTAATTCTCATCATAATCCCATCCAGAAATTTTGCTCGCGTTATGTTCACTAAAACTGTCACAACTTTGCTGCTGAACTGATAATCGAGTGATTCAAAGTGCATTTCAAAGATAAGAGATAGATCTTCGAATGCCATGAAGATATCTTAACCAAGAAATTTCTGGATCTCATCCAAAAATTCGCCGCAAGTCTGATAATTTCTGAAACTTGAAAATTGGCAACTTTAGTGAATGGGATTTAATAAATTTCACCCCATCCATGCATGTATCACATGTCATATAGTTTAGGAAAGAATGTCACATGTACTTGTCATGCATATATTGATCATACTTGATTGAAACTAGAAATTATAAGAACCTTGCATGTTTTTTAAAATATTGAGTGAGAGAAGGTCCCTAAAGAAGACCTACGGCTTCTATAAGCGGTCTCTTGTAATGCCATGGCAAGTGCACTACCCCATGATAGGATTACTATGTGGATTTCACTAGGGAGATTTCTTGAAAGTAAGAGGAATTCTCTTGTGATCAAATGATAATTGGATTGGCCCTTGTGGTAGGCATTACCATACAATAGGTCAAGAAATTCTATCTTCAAAAGAGGACAACTAGTCAAAGCATGCTACTTAGTGAGATTGTCCCATGATGACTCATTTTTTGTGCATGATGCGATAGGTGTTGAGTTGATGGTTATACACTCAAGATCTTCTAGTTAAGTAACTCCCCACGAAGTACTACTTAAGTTAGAATGATGGCCAAACATTACATGATTATTAGTATGTGTGAATGGCTAAGGAATTAGGTTCATGTACTAATTGGATGGAAGTCCATGTTCTTACTAGTTGGTCATGATCACCCTACGGTGGCTTGATTCAATGGGTGTGGGAATTATCGTTGCAATGACTTACAAATGTTTTCAGGGTTTAATGTAAGACGTGTTCATCATATTAATTCATATTGTAATGTTGCAAAACATTTTCAAACATTTTCTTAAGAAAAAGATATTAATATATGAATTTTTTTTATTTTCAATTCGAAAATGGCACCAACTCTCTTATTGAACATACTCACTGAAAAAAATTAAATGGAAATTGTAACAGCCTGATTTTGACCCTAATCAAAACGGTGGTTTCGGGACCATGAATCCGAGTCGGAAAAATATTTTAATATTATTTTCTATTCTCATTATGTGTGAATTGGTGTGTGTGAAAATTTCGTATTAAAATTTGATCGTTTTAGTGCTTAATTGTGAAAAAGGGCTAAATCGCGTAAAAAGAAAATTTGGTGGTTAAATGTTTAAGTACTGAATTGATGATGTCTTTATAAATTGGAGGTTTAAAGTAGCAATTTGACCATAGAATGGACATAGTGGCCGGTCATGATTTGCATGTAATAGTAAATGAGTTATTAAATTATTTTATTAATTGAATTTTGGTAAATTTGATAAATTATAATGTTTTAATAATAATAAAACATAACTAAGTGGATGAACATCATTTATGTCATTTTATTTTCACCATTGCCGAAACTAGAGAAGAAAATAAAGAGCTTGAGCTTTGAAACTTTTGGCCTTTGCATGATCAATTAAGGTATGAATTTGAGTTCGGTTTTTGATAATTTTTACGTTTTTGAAATCGTTGCTTTGAATACTAGCTAGCCCAAGTTGGAATTTTCGAATTTGATGATGATTTCATGAAATGCCATTGTTGATAGCTTGATGAAATTGATGTTTAGTGATGGAAAATAAATATAGGATGTTAGATTGTTAAGTTTAATTAAGACATTTTTGGTAGAAATGTTAAATAGGATTAAATTGTGAAATTTGAAAATTGATGGGGTTAAATTGTGAAATAAATGAATTGTATGAGCTTGTAGTAAGATGATGAAGATTCGGCCCTAAAGAAGTGTGGTCAAATTTTGAGTATGTTGTGTTTTGTGCAATGGGGACTAAATTGCAAAAAGTGTAAAATGTCAGGGGTAAAATTGTAATTTTCCCGGTTTTGTGTTTTTGGACTAAATTGAATGAAAATATGTTAAATTAGCTTAATTTAAAATTGATTTAGATCAAGAAAAAAAAGGATCGGGATTGGATCGGGGAAAGGAGAAGTTAATTGAATAGTCGGAAAACAAAGTCTGTCGATATTCGAGTTAAGTTTTTAAGCAATTGGGTTGAATTGAATTTTTATCTATAATGATGTACATGTATTTAATAGAGGTAAATATGTACAATATGATAATGCCGAATGAAATATTGGTTAGGAGATGGATTTAGTTGAATGTGAAGTATACGTATATGTTAGTGATATAGCTATGTGAGATATTGATTTAAGAGATGGAATTGGTCGAATGTGATGTATATTTGTATATATTTAGTATAGCCGAATGTGATGTTGAAATATAGATGAAATAAGCTAAATTGAATGTAATTATGTGGTTACTGAAGTGAATTAACTGGTTCAAGTAAAGCACTAAGTGTGTGAATCTAAACACCGAGCACTGTGTGTGCGAAATCGGTCATTTGGCACTAAGTGTGCAGAATATTAATGTAATGGCACTAAGTGTGTGATACATTACAAATATTTGGCACTATGTGTGCGATATGTTAAGGTGACGGCACTAAGTTTGCGATACGTTACATGGCTTGGCATCTAGTGTGCGGGTTGCAGATCCTCCAAGAATATCGATTAGTGAAATGTGTTAAACAAAATAAAATGATCAGGTATGTGATTCATAATGGTTTTAAAATTAAGTAAAAATTCGGTAAGTAATATTTGCATTTGAAATTAATGAAATGTGATGTATTTATTTGCTTATAAATTGGTTTTGAGATGAGAAAATGGTTTATAGTTCAAGGTGAAACCTAATATGAAATGTTTGAGTATTCGGCATTATGGGTTATAAATGTGTGAGTTGTCTATTATAATGTTTAATACATTGTTTTGTAATTGCTTATAACTTACTAAGCTATGATAGCTTACTCTATGTGGGTGTTGTGTTGTTTATTAGGTTTTGAAGCCCGGTTTAGAGCTCGGGGATCATCGTCAAGTCTATCACACTATCAACTAACTTTGGTACCTTATCAGTTGTACTTATTTTGAAAATTATGGCATGTATAGGCTATGTCATTTTTGAGTTGATTTTGAATGGTGTGTATATGCATAATGCCATGCGAAAATGGCTAAATTATGGTATCATGGTTTTATATAGAATCGGCTATGGTATTAACTTATTTTGGTGTATATATCTTAATGTGTTATGTTTGGTATTTGGATATGAGAATTAAATGAATCGAGTTAATCATAGTTGTGAATATTTGGTCATGGTATTTGTAGGATAAAGTAGGTATACATACATGATTGGTATGAATGGCAATGTAGGTTATGTCTTTGGGTTGTGTATATTCGAACATAACATGTATATGTATATGTATGAAGATTGATTTATATGTTTAGGTTATGGTAAGATATGTATCAAACTTTAAAATTTGGCTATGTTAATTATAAGAGATGTGATTATTGATATGTATGGATGCTTTCAGCCATTGGTATAAAATTTGGTGTACCCTAGATTCGAATAAGCAAGGTTTTGACATAAATGTATATTGGTTTTGGCATTAGATAATTCGTTTTGGTAAAATGTTTATAAACATGTGCATAATGGGCTTTTATAATTTATGACCAAATGAATAGTAACTTTGCTATTTGCTTAAAAATGCCTTTTATGTGAATTTACTTATATGGATTAGTGATATGTAAGTTAATGTTTAAAGCATGTTATGAAAGTACATTATTACCTATGATACATTCGGTTATGACCATATGAATAGCGAATATTATGATTGAAATATTTGTATATTTCAATCTTGATGTATATTAAAAATATGTAGTTTAGTTGTGATGCATGTTAGTTGGTTTCTACTTTTGATAGAATAAATGATAGGTATATGTTTGAAATGTAATTATGTGCAAGTGTGTATGATGTGATTATTAATGAAGTTTGTTCATCTTTGATGCAATGTGATATGATTTAAGTAGGTCTGATAAAGAATTAGGCATTCAATAATTATGCACTGAAAGTTCATTTGATTCAAACTTGTACTATAGAAGTATAATATATGTACATTAGTGCCTATTTCGGTTGAGTTTAGATCGGTAATACCTTGTAACCCTAATCTGGCAATGGATATAGGGGTTAGGGGCGTTACATTTGTTTGGTATTAGAGCTACGGTTTAGTCGATTCTCGGACTAACGTAGCGCGTGTGAGTCTAGCTATACATGCCATAAATATCTTTATTATGATAGTGCGATGACTTCTAACAATGAAACATGTTTTCTCTTTTTATATAGTAAATGGATCCTGATCCCTAGCGGGTTGTAGCTGATGGTATCGAGAGTGTGGCACCTGCTCCCGCGCAAGGGACCGCGCCGGTTGAATCTCGACCAGCTACGAGTAATCAAGATGAAGGGGCTAAGCAAGCCTTCTTTTTTATAATGAATGATTGGTTTAACCAATATATCCGGACCAATCCGGCTGTTCAACAACCCCCGAATCCAAATACTCCACCTGTGGTACCCCCGATTGTTAATCCTGAGAGGTTAAATAAGCCTCCTGTTGATAAAATCAAAAAGTATGTAGCTGAAGAGTTTAGAGCCACAGCTACTGATGATGCTGAGCGAGCTGAATTTTGGCTCGATAATACTATTCGCGTCTTTGATGAACTATGCTGTACACCCGAAGAGTGCTTGAAATGTGCTATATCCTTATTACGGGATTCTGCCTACTATTGGTGGAACACTTTGGTTTCGGTTGTTTCGAAGGAACGTGTCACTTGGGATTTCTTTCAGACGGAGTTTTGCAAAAAGTATATCAGTCAGCGATTCATTGATCAGAAACGCAAAGAGTTTCTCGAATTAAAACAGGGTCGTATGAATGTATCTGATTATGAGCGTGAGTTTGTGAGACTCAGCCGTTATGCCCGAGAGTGTGTTGCAACCGAGGATGCTATGTGTAAAAGATTCGAGGAGGGGCTGAACGAAGACATAAAATTGCTTGTCGGCATACTTGAAATAAAGGAGTTTGTAGTACTTGTCGAGCGAGCTTGCAAGGCCGAAGAGCTCGGAAAAGAGAAAAGAAAAGCTGAATTCGAAGCTAGAGATTTTCGCAAGAGATCAGCGAGTAAAACTTCTCAGATGACATCAAAGAAGTTTCGAAATGACAGTAACCGATCTAAGACTAATGCTGGGATTTCTATACGAGAGCGTCCACCAGTGAGTTCACGAGCTACCTCGATTGCTAGTGTTGGCAATACTTGACCGAATAAGCCCGAGTGTCAACAGTGTGGTAGGCGACATTTTGGTGAATTTTGGGGCAATTCCAACAACCGAGCTTGCTACAAGTGTGGTTCGCAGGATCACTTCATTCGGGATTGCCCGGAGTTAGCTGAGAAGGATAATGCTCAAAGTGCAAGACCGAGAGGTACCGCAGCTAGAGGTAGACCACCCCGAAATGCGAGAAGTAGGAGCGGCACTCAGAGAGGGACTTCGGATATAGCCATTCGATCAGAGGCTCGTGTGCCAGCTAGAGCTTAAGCCATTCGTGCCCGAGAAGAGGCTTCATCTCCAGATGTTGTCACCGGTATATTTACTCTCTTTAATACTAGTGTAATTGCTCTGATTGATCCCGGTTCAACTCATTCCTATGTGTGTGAAACATTAGTATTTAGTAAGACTTTACCTATTAAGTCTACTGAATTTGTGATTCGGGTTTCGAACCCCCTGGGCCGGTGTGTGCTAGTTGATAAGATGTGCAATAATTGCCCTTTGATGATTCGAGATTCATGTTTTCCGGTTGATTTGATATTACTACCATTTGATGAGTTCGATATCATCCTCGGTATGGATTGGTTAACTGTGCACGATGTCGTAGTGAATTGCAGATGAAAGACTATTGATTTGCGGTGCCAGAATAATGAGATAATTCGGATTGAATCTGCGGATTTAAATGGGCTACCAGCAGTGATATCTTCGATGTTGGCAAAAAGTATATGAGAAAGGGTTGTGAAGCTTACCTTGCTTATGTGATTGAAATAAAAGTGACCGAAAAGAAGATTAAATCTGTACCTGTTGTATGTGAGTATCCGAATGTGTTTGAGGAAGAATTACCAGGATTGCCACCTGTTCAGGAGGTAAAGTTTGGTATTGAAGTAGTACCAAGGACGACCCCGATCTCGATAGCTCCGTATAGAATGGCACCGACTGAATTAAAAGAGTTGAAAGCCCAGTTGAAAGAGTTGACAGATAGAGGTTTCGCTCGACCGAGTTTTTCTCCCTGGGGTGCGCCAGTGTTATTTGTGAAGAAGAAAGACGGAACTTTGAGGATGTGCATCGATTATCGACAGCTTAATAAAGTTACCATAAAGAATAAATACCCGTTGTCGCGCATTGATGATCTATTCGATCTGCTGAAAGGGGCTTCAGTGTTTTCAAAGATAGATTTGAGATCGGGTTATTATCGATTCATGAGTTAGAGATTCGATGTGCCAAAGAGGCGCTACGGGCGAGATACGGCCATTACGAGTTTTTGGTGATGCCGTTCGGACTCACTAACGCCCCTGCTATTTTCATGGATTTGATGAATCGATATTCAGGTAGTATTTGGATCAGTTTGTAGTTGTGTTTATAGCTGACATTCTGATCTATTCGCGCAACGAAACCGAGCATGCCAAACATTTGAGACTTGTGTTACAAGTTTTGCGTGATAAGTAGTTGTACGCAAAATTTAGTAAATGTGAGTTCTGGTTACGCGAAGTTAGCTTTTTGGGGCATGTTGTTTCAGCATCAGGTATTCAGGTTGATCCGAGTAAGATTTCGGCTGTACTTGATTGGAGACCCCCGCGGAATATTACTGAAGTTCGAAGCTTTTTGGGACTTGCCAGTTATTATAGACGCTTCGTGAAAGGTTTCTCGATGATTGCAACTCCGATGACAAAGCTACTTCAAAAAGATGTTAAATTCGAGTGGACGGAGGAGTGCGAAATAGTTTTGATCGGTTTGAAAACTTTGTTGGTCAAGCTCGGTGCTAGTTCAAACCAGTCGGGTAAAGAGTTCGTTATCTTGAGTGATGCATCCTTGAATGGTTTGGGATGTGTTTTGATGCAGGAGGGTAAGGTTGTAGCCTACGCCTCGAGACAATTAAAGCCGCATGAAAAGAATTATCTGACGCACGATCTCGAATTAGCCGCTATAGTTTTTGCTCTGAAGATATGGCACCATTATCTGTTTGGTGAAAAATGTCATGTTTATTCCGATCACAAAAGTTTAAAGTACTTAATGACTCAGAAGGATCTGAATCTAAGACAACGATGGTGGTTGGAATTATTAAAAGACTACGAGCTTGTGATTGATTATCACCCGGGGAAGGCTAATGTGATTGCCGATGCATTAAGCCAAAAATCACTGTTTGCTTTGCGCGCGATGAATGCAGATATGGCAATGAGTGATAATGGTGAAATTATAGCAGAATTGAAAGTAAGACCGTTATTTTTTCAACAGATTTGCGAAGCTCAAAAGGGTGATGATAATTTGATGGCAAAAAGGAATCATTGTGGTTCGAATGCTGACTCAGAATTTCAAATTGATGCTGAGGGATGTTTGAAGTTTAGAAACCGAATATGTGTACCAAAGGATCCTGAGTTGATTCGAATGATTTGTAATGAAGCTCATAATAGTAGATTATCTGTTCACCCGGGTAGCACGAAGATGTATAATGATTTGAAACAGCATTACTGGTGGCACGGAATGAAACGAGATATTTCAGATTTCGTGTCGAAATGTTTGATATGTCAGCAAGTAAAAGCTGAGCATCAAGTGCCATCGGGATTACTTCAGCCGATTATGATACCCGAATGGAAATGTGATCGAGTCACGATGGATTTCGTATCTGGGTTACCGTTGACACCGAGCAAGAAAGATGCAATCTGGGTTATTGTTGATAGATTGACTAAGTCGGCTCACTTTATTTCGGTCCGTATAGATTACTCACTCGATAAGCTAGCTGAATTGTATATTTCTCAAATCGTACGATTACATGGAGTACCTATTTCTATTGTTTCGGATAGAGATCCGAGGTTTAAATCACGGTTTTGGAAGAAACTGCAAGATGCATTAGGTACTAAATTGCATTTTAGCACCACTTTCCACCCTCAAACGGATGGTCAATCTGAGAGAATTATTCAAATACTTGAGGATATGTTGAGATGTTGTGTTCTCGAGTTCGAGGGTACGTGGGAACGATACTTATCTTTGATTGAATTTGCGTACAATAATAGTTTTCAATCGAGTACCAAAATGGCACCTTACGAAGATTTGTACGGTCGTAAATGTCGTACACCTTTGTATTGGACTGAGCTAATTGAAAGCAAGATACACGGGGTTGATCTAATTAAAGAGACTGAACAGAAAGTAAAAGTGATCCGCGAAAGTTTGAAAGCAGCGTCAGATCGGCAGAAATCATATGCGGATTTGAAACGTAAAGACATAGAGTTTCAGATTGGTGGCCGAGTATTTTTGAAAGTCTCGCTGTGGAAGAAAATACTTAGGTTTGGTCGCAAGGGCAAGCTGAGTTCGAGATTTATTGGGCTGTACGAGATTATTGAGCGTATCGGGCCGGTTGCATTGTAACAGCCCGAATACGACTCTAATCGGAACGGTGGTTTCGGGACTATGAATTCGAATTAGAATGATATTTTTAATATTAATTTCGTGTTAAATAAATATGGTTGAGCATGTGTTAATATATCATAAATTGAATTTATTCGTTGGTGTAATTAATTTAAGAGAGAGGATTATATTGCAAAGGTGATAAAAATAGCTTTTATTTAATTGGGTGGCTAAATTGACTTGTCTCCTTTATTGTGTGGATTAAAATTGCAATTTAACAAATTGCAACATAAGTGGATGGCAACATGCTCCCACTATATGATTAATTAATTGTATTTTGTGTTAAGTGGGAGAATAATATCATAAAAAAATAGGAAAAACCATTGCATGCTCATCTTTTCCTTCCTCTCATCACTGAAACTTCAAAGAAGAAGAAAGAACTTGAGCTCTTTCATATTCGGCTCTTCATAAGTAAAATTAGGTATGTGTTAGTTTGTAATTTTTGATGATTTTTATATTTTTAAACTTGTGGTTTACTATACTATCAAGCCCATGTATTAATTTTTTGCAATGGTAATGCTTGTGTAATATGCCATGGATGATAGGTTGAGTTTTGTGATGGTTATTGGTATTGAATGAAAGATTTGAGCTAGATGAACATATTTTGTTCTTGGGTTTTTGATGAATGTTGTTGATCAAGGATTTATTTGTAGAAAGAATAACATTAGAGGTTAAAATGTTAAGAAAATGAGTTGTAAAAGCTTATAGTGAGAAGATGAATATTCGACTCTAATGAATGGGGGCCAAATTTGAATATTTTGTGAGTTTTGCAATAGGGACTAAATTATAAAAATTACAAATGCAAGGGGTAAAATTGTAAATTGCTCAATTATATGTTTTTGGATTAAATTGAATGAGAAAAGTGATGAATGAATTTGATTTGAATTTATTTAGATCAAGAACAAAAAGAAAAGAGTTTGGATCGAGGAAAAACGAAATTGAACGAGTAGCCGGGAAACCTTGATTCGACAATTTCTGAGGTAAGTTTTAAGTGATAGATTTAAATTGAATTTATACTATAATACATGTTGAAGTTAAATGATGATAAGTTCATATATATTACAATGCCGAATGTATAAATGAAATTAGTAAAAGATAGCCGATTATGATGTTATTTGGATGTTGGAACTATTTGCATGAAATATGTATTTTTATGATAGTGATACCTTACGTATGAAAAATGCTAAAGTGGGATACAAATATACTCAAAGGAATCTTTGGTGGCTTGATATGTTCTAGGCCGAATGTAATATAGGACTTGGGTTACCAAAAACGTTAAATTATACATATATGTATGTGCTTATGTGTGAAGTATGAATTTGATTTTATGTATGAAAGTGTATATTCAGATGAATAACAGGTTAAGAAAGGAACTAAGTGTGCGAGTTATAACCGAGCACTAAGTGTGCGAAATCGGTTACAAGGCACTATGTGTGCGAATGGTGAAAGTAACGGCACTATGTGTGCGATACGTTACGGAGATTTGGCACTAAGTGTGCGGAATATTAAAGTAACGGCACTATGTGTGCGATACGTTACGGAGATTTGGCACTAAGTGTGCGGAATATTAAAGTAACGGCACTGTGTGTGTGATACGTTACTAAATTCTTGTAACAAATGTACAGGTGTGTTATTATATGGGCTCGTAATATTTATGTTTGTATAGGTAATAGTCAAGTGTGCAATTATGCTATGTATGAGTAGTTATGGTTGGAGAGGTAAGTAATTAAAGGTATGTATTGCTTATGACAATTTACAATGGATGGTGGTTGAATTGTAGGTAGAGATTTGGTAAATAAAAGTGATATATGTTATTCATCTTATTAATGTGAAAGTGATATAAAAGTATAAACATATTTATACATGTTTATAATGTCCTTATGAAATCTTTCTTTGAAGGTTGGATTATTCGGCAAAGAGATTATAAATGTTATAATATATTTGATCTTGATAAAACTTATATGTGTGTTAAATGCTTAAAACTTACTAAGCTATATTAGCTTACTTGGTGTGTTTATTTCATTGTTTTATAGATTTTTGAAATCGAGGCTTGAGCTCGGGGAGCCACGTCAAAGCCAATCGCACTATCACTAAGCTTTGGTATCTTATAAGATGTAACTCTTTTGAATCTTATGACATGTATAGACTATGTCTCTTTCGGCTTATTTTTGAATGGTGTGTATACGTATAAAGCCATGCGAAAATGGCTATACTTTTGTGTTTAAGTATGGTTTAGTCATGTTTGAATTTGGTGTCATTATTATGTACGTTTGAATTTAATATAAGCTTATCTTGAAAGTTTATTCAATACTATGCTATGCGTGATAATTGAGTATATAAACCTGATTTGTATAGGGTTTATAATGCATTTTGGTCGATAGATATTCATATGCTATATGTATGTGTATGATTTGTAATGTTGGTCATGGTATTAATAATGTGGATATTTGGTTTTGCTATATGTTTTATTTTAAAGGTTTATTTTATTATATATGTGATAAAAAAGGACTAAATCGATGATGAAATAATTAGATAAGGTGTATTTATGATTTATATATATATGTATAATGAGCAATGTCGAATGTGATAAGAAATTTATGTGATAAACAAATCGATTTGGACTTTATAAATGTGGTTTAAACGAATGTGGAATGAGTATATTAGTTAATGATATTATTTGTGTTATGTAAGTGAATAATTTGATATTAGATGAGATATATGTCCATTAATGATTTAAGGATGAATGTTTGGTGGATAATAGATATATTCATTAAATGGTTGAAGGCCATATATCTATTCGGCCATTACAATATACATGTCTATATGAGTAGTGACTTGCTTGTTGAATGAAATTAGATATCAAGTAATGCAAATGAAAATTTGCATGATATGCATGCTGATAAGTCGAGATTAGATGGATTATACATTTTATTCATGATAGTATGAAGTGGTATGCAATTTACCAAATATTAATTCTAATAGAGTGAAATGACTTGTGTTTGGTATTATAATGCCCATAACCCTAATCCGGCGACAGATACGGGTTAGGGGTGTTACATTTTATTGGTATCAGAGCTACGGTTTAGTCGGTTCTCGGACTAACGTAGTGCGTGTGAGTCTAGCTATACATGCCATAATTTATAATGTGATAGTGTGATGACTTCTGACAGTGAAATGTGTTTATTTCTCTTATATAGTAAATGGATCCTGATCCCGAGCGAGCTTCAGCTGACGATATCGAGAGCGTGGCGCCTGCTCCCATGCAAGGGACTGCGTCGGAGGAATCTCGACCAGATACGAGTAATCCCGATGAGGGGGCTAAACAAGCCTTCTATAACATGATGAATGATTGGTTCAGTCTATGTATTCGAGCCAATCCGGCTGTTCAACAACCCCTGAATTTGAATACTCCCCCTATAGTACCGGTGGTACCCCCGATTATAAATCCTGAGAGAGCAAGAAAGCCTCCGGTTGATCACATTAGAAAACACGGGGCTCAAGAGTTTAGAACCAAAGATGATGATGATGCTGAGCGAGCTAAATTTTGGCTCGATAATACTATTCGAGTCTTTGATGAGCTATCATGCACACCTGATGAGTGCCTGAAGTGTGCCATATCATTATTACGGGATTCTGCCTACTATTGGTGGAATACTCTCGTATCAGTTGTTCCGAAGGAGAGAGTTACTTGGGACTTCTTTCAAACAGAATTCTGTAAGAAATACATAAGCCAGCGCTTCATAGACTCTAAACGTAAAGAATTTCTCGAGCTCAAACAGGGTCGTATGACCGTATCCGAATACGAGCGCAAGTTTGTGAGACTTAGTCGCTACGCTCATGGATGTGTGTCATCTGAGGCTGCTATGTGCTGAAGATTCGAAGAAGGTTTAAATGAAGATATAAAACTTCTGGTTGGTATTCTTGAAATAAACGAGTTCGTAGTACTAGTTGAACGAGCTTGTAAAGCTGAAGAGTTAGGAAAAGAGAAGCGGAAAGTCGAGTTTGAAGCTAGAGACTTCCGAAAGAGTGCTGCGGGTAAATTTCCTCAAGCGTCAACAAAGAAGTTTAAGAATGATGGTAGCCGATCCAAACCCAACACCTGAATTTCTATTCGAGAACGACCACCAGTGAGTTCTCGGGCTACATCAATTGCTAGTGTTGGCAATACCAGACCGAGTAAGCCAGAGTGTCAGCAGTGCGGTAGATGGCATTTTGGTGAGTGCTAGGGCAAATCTATTAATCGCGCTTGTTACAAGTATGGTTCACAGAACCATTTCGTTCGGGATTGCCCGGAGACAGCTGAAAAAGGCGTTGTTCAGAGCGCGAGACTGAGTAGCATTACAGGTAGAGGTAGACCATCTCGTAATTTGGGAGGTAGGAGTGGCGCTCAGAGGGGAACGTCAGATGTGGCTATTCAATCGAGGGCGGGTGCACCGCTAAAGCTTATGCCATTCGTGCGAGAGGAGGCTTCATCTCCAGATGTCATTACCGGTATTTTCACTCTCTTTGATACTAGTGTAACTGCCTTAATTGATCCCGGTTCAACTCATTCGTATGTGTGTGAGACATTAGTATCCAGTAAGACTCTACCTGT
Organism: Gossypium sturtianum; assembly: GCA_025698515.1. Lineage (NCBI taxonomy): Eukaryota > Viridiplantae > Streptophyta > Magnoliopsida > Malvales > Malvaceae > Gossypium > Gossypium sturtianum. The sequence goes on from CM046943.1 coordinate 42,266,627, forward strand.
TGAGTCTACTGAGTTTGTGATTCGGGTTTCGATCCCCCTGGGTCAGTGTGTGCTCGTTGATAGGGTGTACAAGAATTGCCCTTTAATGATTCGAGACTCGTGTTTTTTGGCTGATCTGATGTTGCTACCATTTGATGAATTCGATATTATCCTCGGTATGGATTGGTTAACCGTACACGATACAGTAGTGAATTGCAGACGAAAGACTATTGATTTGAGGTGTCAGAATAACGAGATACTTTGGATTGAATCTACGGATTTGAATGGGTTACCAGCGGTGATATCATCGATATTGGCTCGACAGTATTTGAGAAAGGGTTGCGAAGTTTATCTTGCGTATGTGATTGACAACAAAGTAACAGAAAAGAAGATTGAATTTGTACCAGTTGTTTATGAGTATCCGGATGTGTTTCCGGAGGAATTGCCGGGATTGCCACCTGTTCGGGAGGTAGAGTTTGGTATTGAGTTAGTGCCAGGGACAACTCCGATTTCAATAGCTCCGTATAGAATGGCATCGACTGAACTAAAAGAGTTGAAAGCTCAGTTGCAAGAATTGATAGATAGAGGTTTCGCTCGACCGAGTTTCTCTCCCTGGGTGCTCCAGTTCTATTTGTGAAAAAGAAGGATGGGACTTTAAGAATGTGCATCGATTATCGACAGCTTAATAAAGTAACGGTAAAGAATAAATATTCGTTGCCACGTATCGATGACTTATTTGATCAGCTTAAGGGAGCTTCGGTATTTTCAAATATTGATCTGAGGTCAGGTTATTATCAGTTGCGAGTTAGGGACTCGGATATACCGAAGACTGCTTTTCGGATGAGATACGGTCATTACGAGTTCTTGATGATGCCGTTTGGGCTCACTAATGCCCCTGCTGTTTTCATGGATCTGATGAATCGTGTATTTAGACCGTATCTAGATCGGTTTGTGGTTGTATTCATAGATGACATACTGATCTATTCACGAGATGAAACCGAGCATGCTGAGCATTTGAGGCTGGTATTACAGATTTTGCGTGATAAGCAATTGTACGCGAAATTCAGCAAATGTGAGTTTTGGTTGAGTGAAGTTAGCTTCCTGGGGCATGTTGTTTCAGCATCGGGCATTCGGATTGATCCGAGTAAAGTTTCAGCTATACTTGATTGGAAACCTCCGCGGAATGTTTCTGAGGTTCGTAGCTTTCTGGGACTTGCCGGATATTATAGACGCTTCGTGAAAGGGTTTTCTATGATAGCATCACCGATGACAAAGCTATTACAGAAAGACGTTAAATTTGAGTGGTCAGAAAGGTGTCAGAAGAGTTTTGATCAACTGAAAACCTTACTAACGGAAGCTCCAGTGCTTGTTCAACCAGAGTCGGGTAAGGAGTTTGTTATTTACAGTGATGCGTCCTTAAATGGACTGGGTTCTGTTTTGATGCAAGAGGGTAAAGTTGTAGCCTACGCTTCAAGACAGTTGAAACCACACGAGAGGAATTATCTGACACACGATCTTGAGTTGGCTGCTATAGTCTTTGCTTTGAAAATATGGCGTCACTATCTATTCGGTGAGAAATGCCACGTCTATTCAGATCACAAGAGTTTAAAGTATTTAATGACTTAGAAGGAGCTGAATTTGAGACAGCGACGATGGTTAGAACTATTGAAAGACTATGATCTTGTGATTGATTATCACCCGGGGAAAGCTAACGTGGTTGCTGATGCACTTAGCCGAAAGTCACTATCTGCTCTACGCGCAATGAATGCGGATATAGGTATGACCGATGATGGTGTGATCATTGCAGAGTTGAAAGCAAGACCATTGTTTATACAACAGATTCGAGAAGCTCAAGAGGTTGATGATGATTTAAAAGCAAAAAAGAGTCATTGTGGCTTGTGTGCGGATTCAGATTTTCAGATAGATGTTGAAAGATGTCTACGGTTTAGAAATCGGATATGTATGCCTAAGAACCCTGAATTGATTCGAATGATTTGTGATGAAGCTCATAATAGTAAATTGTTGATTCATCCGGGTAGTACGAAAATGTATAACGACCTAAGACAGCATTATTAGTGGCATGGTATAAAACGAGACATTTCAGACTATGTGTCGAAGTGTTTAATATGTCAACAAGTGAAAGCCGAGCATCAGGTGCCATCGGGACTACTCCAGCCGATTATGATACCTGAGTGGAAGTGGGATCGAGTCACGATGGACTTCGTATCGGGTTTGCCATTGACGCCGAGTAGGAAAGATTCAATCTGGGTTATCGTTGATAGAATGACAAAATAGGCCCATTTTATTCTAGTACGTACAGATTTTTCACTTGATAAGTTAGCTGAGTGGTACATATCACAGATCGTACGATTGCACGGAGTACCTATTTCAATTGTTTCAGATAGAGATCTGAGGTTTACATCGCGGTTTTGGAAGAAATTGCAAGATGCTCTAGGTACCAAATTGCATTTTAGCACTACTTTTCACCCTCAGTCGGATGGTCAATCCGAACGTGTTATTCAGATACTCGAGGATATGTTGAGATGTTGCATCCTTGAGTTTGAGGGAACGTGGGAGCGGTACTTGCCTTTGATTGAATTTGCGTACAATAATAGCTTTCAATCGAGTATCAAAATGGCACCTTACGAAGCTTTATACGGTCGTAAATGTCGTACACCCCTATATTGGACTGAGCTAAGTGAAGGCAAGATACTCGGGGTTGATTTAACAGAGAGACTGAACAGAAAGTAAAAGTAATTTGAGAAAGTCTAAAAGCCGCCTCAGATCGTCAAAAGTCGTATGCGGATTTGAAACGCAAAGATATAGAGTTTCAGGTGGGCGACCGAGTATTTTTGAAAGTCTCACCATGGAAAAAAGATACTTAGATTTGGTCGTAAAGGAAAGCTAAGTCCGAGATTTTTTGGGCCGTATGAGGTTATCGAGCGTATCGGGCCGGTTGCGTACAGACTTATGTTACCATCTAAGTTAGACAAGATTCACAATGTCTTTCATGTATCGATGCTTCGACGATACCGATCCGATCCTTCTCATGTGATCAGTCCATCAGAGAATGAAATTCAACCCGATTTGACTTATGAGGAAGAACCGATTCGCATCTTAGCTCGTGAAGTGAAAGAGTTACGAAATAAGAAAATCTCGTTGGTTAAAGTTATGTGGCATAAGCATGGGGTTGAGGAAGCGACCTGGGAAACTGAGGAATCAATGAAAGAACGTTACCCACAACTATTCAACGGTAAGATTTTTGGGGACGAAAATCCTTTAAGGGGGGAGAGTTGTAACAGCCCGAATACGACCCTAATCGGAACAGTGGTTTTGGGACCACGAATCCGAATTAGAACGATATTTTTAATATTAATTTCGTGTTAAATAAATATGCTTGGGCATGTATTAATATATCATAAATTGAATTTATTCGTTGGTGTAATTAATTTAAGAGAGAGGATTATATTGCAAAGGTGATAAAAATAGCTTTTATTTAATTGGGTGGCTAAATTGACTTGTCTCCTTTATTGTATGGATTAAAATTGCAATTTAACAAATTGCAACATAAGTGGACGGCAACATGCTCCCACTATGTGATTAATTAATTGTATTTTATGTTAAGTGGGAGAATAATATCATAAAAAAATAGGAAAAACCATTGCATGCTCATCTTTTCCTTCCTCTCATCACCGAAACTTCAAAGAAGAAGAAAGAACTTGAGCTCTTTCATATTCGGCTCTTCATAAGTAAAATTAGGTATGTGTTAGTTTGTAATTTTTGATGATTTTTATATATTTGAACTTGTGGTTTACTATACTATCAAGCCCATGTATTAATTTTGTGCAATGGTAATGCTTGTGTAATAGGCCATGGATGATAGGTTGAGTTTTGTGATGGTTATTGGTATTGAATGAAAGATTTGAGCTAGATGAACATATTTTGTTCTTAGGTTTTTGATGAATGTTGTTGATCAAGGATTTTGTTCTTGGGTTTTGGGACCACAAATTCGATGTTAAATTATTTATTTTATTATTATTTTAAAGTTTACAGCATAATTGAGTGATTGTGTGAAAATTTCGTTAAGAAATTTTATCGTTTGAATGGTCAATTTGATAAAAAGGACTAAATCACGTAAAGTGTAAAAATAGAGTTCTATTAGCTAAAGGTGTCTAATAGCTATAGAACCTTAAAGTAAAATTCCTTATGTTGTAATTAGACCATTAATTAGATAGTGGATGTTAATGGCTTGGTGTTATTGAAATTTTGAAATAATTTTAAGGTTAGTTTGGTAAATTGGTTATTAAATGATAATTTAATAAAATAACAACCATTTTTATTCATTATCATCTTCATCTAGCCAATTTTACAAAGGGAAGAAGCCATTTTCTTAGCTCCAATATTCGACTATGCTATCTATGCTCAATTAGGTACGGTTTTTGTCTCATTTTAATGATTTTTATGTTTTTGTGATCGTTGTAACTAGTACTAGCTAGCCCAGGGACTAATTTGCAAAACTGTTAAAGATTTTGAATGTTTCCATTGATGAATATGTATGAGTTTTGATGATTTATGATAGATTTTGAATGTTTATTGATAGTTAAACAAGTTTTGTTAAGTGGTTTTGAGTGATAATACAAAATAGGGGTTAAATTGAGAAATGTGTAAAGTTAGTGGTTAAAATGTGAAATAAATAAAAATTATGGGCTTCTAGGGGCATTATGGTAATTCGGCTAGCATGGGTATATTTGGAATTTTATTAATTTGTGAATTTATGAAATAAGGACTAAATTGTAAAAATGTGGAAGTTTAGGGGCAAATGTGTAAAATAGCCCTAAAGTAAGTTTTGAATTAAATTTAATGAATAGATGATTGAATAAGTCAATTTTGAATATATTTAGATCAAGAAAAATGGAATTCGGACCTAGATCGAGGGAAGAGCAAGGTGTCGGATTAGTTGATCCGCGTTATCATTTTTACGTCCGAGGTAAGTTCGTATGTAATAAGCATTGTTACAATTATGCTTTAAATGCTTTGATATTGCATAAATGGTGTGTATAAGATTATAGTCATGTTTGACGATGATTCAGATATATATGGCATTTAGTGTGTGATTCGAGATAGTTTCGGCTATATATGGCACTTAGTGTGCGAGACCGAGATATCTTCGGCTATGTAATGCACTTAGTTTGCGAGATTAAAATAGCTTCGGCTATGTATTGGAACTTAGTGTGCGAGATGTCGAGTATTCGATTGTATTCCAAAAAGGTATGAACATGTTATGAATTTGTACATGTATGAACATGGAAAGTATGAGCTTTAAATAGAAGAAGTTATGAATTTGTATATAAGCATATGAGTAAGTATGAGGAAGGGTTGTTTGTTATCATGAATTATATGTTAACTAGTTCAAATTGATGAATTGTGTATTACGAATTGTTGATTTTACTTCATACGAGCTTACTAAGCTTTATAGCTTACTTTGTTTACTTTTCCTGTGTTTTATAGTGAATTCAAAGCTAGGTCGGATTCGGGGAACGTTGGAATTATCGTCACACTATCCAACCGTCAGTTTGGTACTTTTGAAACTATGTTTTGGGTCATATGGCATGTATAGGGACTTTGAGTCATTTTGGTTATGCTTGGTAATGACTTTGGCCAAATGAATTGGCTTGTAAATGTATATGTTTTGGTTTGTGTATATAGCCATGAAAGTTGGCTTGTTTTGGTATGTTTGAGCCTAGTGTATGTACATTTAAATATATGACTTATATTATGAGGGTTTTGGAATTAGTATCATGCTTGTGAATTTGGTACAAAATGATATATGTTTGGTAAATGTTTATAGATGTGCTAATTCTATTTTGTGATGTGTTTAATGTTGCTTGGAAATGGTTGATGAATCGATGATGTTTGTGATTAAGGTTTAGGCTAAGAAATGCTTAGATGAAATGGTAGGAATTATGTTTGATTTTGGTTGTTTTGGGTTGCCTATTATCCTTTGTTTTGGTGCCATATGTGTAGGTGAAGGTTTGCATCAAATGGGGTGGCAAAATGGCCAGTTAAATAGCCTGATTTTGTCCAAACGGGCAAAGACACGGGCGTGTGTCTCAGCCATGTGTGACACACGGTCATGTTACACAGCTGTGTGTCCCTTGTGGTTGAAATTGAAATGAAGTCAGTATACTCCACATGGTCTCACACAGGGGCGTGTGATCGACTGTGTGGCACAAGTCAGTATACCCCCTAATTGGCACATGGCCTAGCACACGGACGTGTGATTTGGCCGTGTTGCATAAGTCAGTATACCTTACAGGTTTGGCACGGCCTAGCACACGACCTGGCACACGGACGTGTGTGGCCACTTCGAAAGGCACACGGGCTAGACACACGGGCGTGTGATTGGCCGTGTGACCCAAGTCAGTAAGCTCATTTGTTTGGATACGGGGTAGGACACGGGCTGGGACACGACCATGTGATCCCATTTCGAATGTCCACACGGCCTGTGACACGGGCGTGTCTGGTGGCCGTGTGAGACACACGGCCTGGTCTCACGGGCCTGTGTCCCCTGTTTTGAGAAAATTTTTCTAAGTGTGGAAAAGCTTCCCGAGTTATCGGTTTAGTCCCGAACCACTCTCAATGCATGTTTAAGGCCTCGTAGGCTCGTTTAAGGGACACTATGATTGATTGTGATTGAATTGTATTCAAATTGATAAATTATATATATGAAATGTATGTTTAAAAGTGTTGTAAGTCCGATAATGCTCCGTAAACCTATTTTGATGGTGAATACGGGTGAGGGGTGTTACAAACAAATAATAACATTTATAGCATAATCCAAGCTTTGTTATGAATGTTCTAAAAATATCTAAAAATGCAAACATATTTTTTTAATTACAAACAATTAATTCAATCTAGAGGCTTGAAGTTTAACTCTTTTCAAGAGTTATCACACCCCAAACCTGAATTATTGCTCGTCCTTAAGCAAAATGTATATGAGTACGCATGAATGCATGAATATTTGCCAAAACACATAGTTACCATTTGCACTGCTGAACCATATGAAGTATATTTAATACCTACATTCTCAACAGTCTTTTAAAAAGAATGGTTCCAATTTTATAGGCTTGTTTAGAAAATGAAGTGCAAAAAATGTTTCCTAAAAATAAAAGTTCCTAAATAATTATGCAATTCTGACTATAGCAGACCTCTCCTAATGTATTTAGGATATCTTTCCTTTAAACCCAGTTCACTATTCTCACTTATTCAGTCATTTCAAAATTTTAATCACAAATATTATTTTCTCTAGGGAATTCATCTTGTCACATGGTTTCTTTACTTGACAATCTCAATGGAGCATACACTAGATTACCATGTAGTATATCATGCCACAATTTGAATGTATTTCACTCAAAAAGCTAAGGCTTTTAACTAAAGAGATGGATGGAGCAAAAAACTATCTCCTTAGCTAATTAGCCTATTACTAAAGTGGAGTGTCTCTAAATTATTATTAATACAACATTTTTTCACTCACTCTTATTTGAACTCGTTTTCTGATCAATAATACGATGGAGCAAACAAAGCATTACTGACCTACTCAACAGTTTCAAACATTGGAGTGTAAAACTATTGCTAGGGTATTCCTTATCATTCATAACCAAATTATTGAATTTAGGTTCAATAAATTCTAAATGCATTAAAAGAGCCCTACTACAGATTTAATTGCATTGATACTTAAGTTATTCTACTTTTAGGAATCAATTTTCAAACAACTATCCTAAGCTAAACATGCTTAACTAACTTTCACAATTTTCTACATTAATCGAAGAGTTATTATCCTCATCGAACATCACGGATATCAATATACTCAGCATAGTCTAGCAGTTGTTTGGAATTTGTATGTAATGGCAAAATTAATGACAAAATGCATGAATAATAAATCATCTATCTACGGCGTACTATATTTACAATACAACACACCCCCAAACCTAAGGGATGCATTGTCCTCAATGCATGAACAATAAAACATGGCAAAATACAAAAACAATAGCTGACAAATATAAAAATGCAATGACAACTAAATATGAATGTATGAAACATATGTGTAAAATGAAAGAAGAAAACAAAAGCTTTGAAAGAATTGGGGTTACTCTAATTGGGTTGGGTGGATTTCTTGGCAGCACGTTTGTAGCGCTGCTTCCTTTCTACCTCACCAGCATAATTTTGAACGGATTTTCCAACAGCTCTCTTGTAGCATTTCTATTTTAGCTGGTTAATAGGCACATCTTCTTTGTCATCAGTGTTTGACTTCGTGAGATCATCAATCAGTTGATGAACTGCACGTTCTTCTTCAGTCATAGGTGAAGTGGTCGGTGTAGTGGTGGTGCCGGCAGGTGTAGTAGTTTGAGTCACATCTTCATCATCCTTATCAGATTAAACATAGATAGATTTGGTTTTCTCCGCTTCTCCTTCTTGTTCTGTGGTCTTCTTCTCCGAAGTGGTTTCTTCGCCATTGTCATCATTGTCATCTGGCTCTAACAACAATTCTCTAGGAAAAACAAGGAATGTAGGCATGGGTCGGGTAAATTTCTTCTGAAGAGATTTCTTTTTGGCCTTTTCTCTTCGTCAGACATGCCCCCAAAATAGAGCCATTTCCTTTTGAGCTCGGCCAAAATTAGTGGCCAGCCTTTGTTGGTGTTTCTCTATTATTCAGAATTATTGTTGCAACATCTCAAGCGCATCAATCACTTTCTGCTCAAAGTTACTATAAGATGTTGATGGAGTAGTATCAGTAGTCATAGGTGGTGGTGATGTAGATGTCGAACCTGGATGCCTTGGCATATCCTCCCCAAGAAATTTTAGGGTGAGTTTCTTTATTATGGCTCCTTTGTTGGGGATTGTGTCTTTATTCGTTTGAATAGGAACCTTCGCTCGCTGACAAAGTGTCGTAATGAGTGATGGAAAATTTATGGTATCGGCATTCTTTTGAGAGTAGTGATGGACTTCTCTAAAAATAATGCTTCCAACATTGATCTTTCTACTTGTCATAATCGAGTGCAGTAATAACAAGTGTTCTTTTGAAATAGTTAAGTTGTGAGTAGAAGGGATGAGACGAGTTTTAAGGAAATGATACCAGACTCTACAGTGAGGCTTCAATGATACACGATCAATGGTATAGTAATCATTTCGAGAAACTGTCCACTTCGTCCCCTCGACACATAAACCTGTCAGAACTTGGTGGAATCCTTCAGTGGTCATAGTCTTGACAAATTGAGCGAGTTCATCAGGGCCGTCAGATAACCCATATTGTGCATTAATGGAGTCTTCATTGAACATCACCAAGACACCGTGTACATATATAAAAGCATTATCAGGAGAGGTGAGATGAGCATAAAATTCTTTCACTACTTTGGTGATGATGTCATCGGGGTGGAGACAGAAGATTTGCCATCCACGTTTCTCCACTACAGAAGAGATTGCTTCAGAGTAGCCCATAAATGGGGCATCTTGGAAAAGGAAACCTTTTTCTAGACAAAATGGACTCTTTGATATGTTCTAGTATACTTTTCTTCTGCGATTTTGCTTAAAAATATTCATAGAGGCACAGAGGTGGAAGAAGATGGTGTTTGGCGAGCCATTGTAGAGACAATAGTGACTGGAAAAATACAAAAGGTGAGACATTTACAGTTTGAATGGAGTAAAAGCAAAGAAATTTGAAAAAGATGAACGAAAAAGAAGTGAAATGACTAGGGTAAAACATGAGAGAAAATATAGCGATGACGTGGGGGATAAGATTAATCTGAGAGTGTGCCTTGACATAGAAAAAAGAAAAAATTAGCGGGAAAAGAAAATTAGCAAAAAAATTAGGAAATTAAAATTAACTAATGTGTTAAATGGGCTGATTTCTACAAACCTGGGTCATAATGTGCCTGTAACAAAAGAAAATAACAGTTAAATAAACTTATTGAAGAAACTAAACAAAGAAATTAAAAGCAAAGTAAATGAATAAAATAAAATAAGAAAGAAATATTAAGCAGTTCAAAAAGTAATGGAAATTTTATCACGAATTATAAGGGCTCCAAAGTAGTGCTTTAACCGTTGACCATTGACTTTGAAAATTGAACCAGTCTTGTTGTCATTAACTTCTACAGCTCCATGAGGATAAACATGCACTATCTCGAATGGGCCAGACCAACGAGATTTCAATTTGCCAGGAAATAATTTAAGCCCGAAATTGAATAACAAGACCTATTGTCCAGGTGCAAATTGTCGTGGCAAAATTTTGTTATCATGCCATCATTTAATCTTTTTTTTGTACAACTTAGAATTGTTATAGGTTTATGCTCGAAATTCTTCCATCTCATTGAACTCCAATAGGCGATTGGTACTAGTAGCACTCCAATCCATATTCAATTTCTTAATTGCCCAATATGTCTTATGTTCAAGTTCAATGAGCAAACGACAGGGTTTCCCATAAACAAGCTTGAACGGCAACATCCCCAATGGTGTCATGAATGTAGTGCGATATGCCCATAAAGCTTCATCCAATCTAGATGACCAATCTTTTCGGTTAGGATTGACTACCTTCTCAAAAAATTGTTTAATCTCTCTATTAAAGACTTTTGCCTGCCCATTTGTCTGGGGATGGTATACCATGACAATTTTATGTTTAACTCCATACATGTTCAGAGCATTAGCAACTAATTTGCAATCACAGTGTAAACCTTCATCACTAATTAGAGCATGAGGGGTACCAAACCTGGTAAAAATATTCTTATGGAGAAATGTCAATACTGATTTAGCATAACTTGTTGGTAAAGCAACAGCCTCAACCCACTTAAAGACACAATCAATAGCTAAAAGTATGTATACATTGCCCCAAGAAGGTAGGAATGGTCCCATAAAATCAATTCCCCAAATGTCAAATAGTTCCACTTCTAAAATAGTTTGCAAGGGCATCTCATACCTCCTCAATAGATTTCCAGTTCTTTGACAGCGATCGCAAGCTTGGCAAAATTCATAAGCATCTTTAAACATGGTTGGCCAATAAAAACAAGATTAAAGAACTTTTGCTGCAGTTCTCATGCCCCCAAAGTGCCTTCCGGACGGTGCTGAACGACAATGAAATAAAATAATTTGAATCTCATCATTTGGAACACACCTCCGAATTATCTGGTCTAGAAAATGTTTGAATAAAAATGGCTCATCCTAATAATACTGCTTAGCATCATGGAGAAACTTTTTTTGTCTTTGATTCGTGAGGTCAAGTGGTAACAATCCACTAACCAAAAAATTTACAATATCAACATACCACGGCAATGCCATGGAAACTAACAGTTGCTCATCTGGGAAATCATCCTGAATGTGTTAAATATTAACGTCTTCATTTCCTACTTTAATTTGAGACAAGTGATCAACCACTTGATTTTCTGTGCCTTTTCTATCTCTAATTTCCAGATCAATTTCCTGCAATAGTAATATCCATTGAATCAATCTAGGCTTAGCATCTTTCTTGGTCACCAACAATTTAAAAGTAGAGTGGTCAGTATAAACTGTAACTTTGGTGTCTACTAAATAAGCTCTGAATTTGTCGAAGGCAAACACCACAGCTAACAACTCCTTCTCAGTGGTGGTATAATTTAGCTGTTAATCAATTAACGTACAGCTTGCATAGTAGATAACATGAAATACATTTTCCTTTCTTTGCCCAAGTATTGCCCCAACGGCAAAATCACTAGCATCACACATAAGTTCGAAATGTAACAGCCCGATTTTGGGGCTAGTCGGAACAGTGGTTTTGGAACCACTAATCCGAGGTTGAAGAAAATTTTTTTTCATATCATTTTATGTATTATGGCATAATTATAACGATGTATGAAAATTTTGGTGCATTAATTTTAACGATTGCATGCTTAATTGTGAAAAAAGACTAAATTGCATAAAGTGCGAAAGTTCTATTTTGAAAGGTAGAGGTGTATAATAGCCATAGAATATTAAATTGGAGGTCCTTAAAGTGCAATTAGGCCATTAAGGGTGTGTTGGCCGGCCATAGAGACAAGGTGACAAGAGCATTAAATTTTGGTCCAAATTTGGTGAAATTAGGTGATAAAAAAATGAATAAAATAAGATAAATAGAAGAGATATAATCTTTCACTATTCATGCTTCTTCACCACCGAGATTGAAGAGGAAACAAGGGTATTTGGAGTTCAAATTTTCATCCAAGCCATTCTCTTGCAAGTAAGTGATTTTAGGGGTATTTCTTGATAATTTTTGTACTTTTGGAACCCCCAGAGCTTAAGCTAGCTAATGAGGGGACTATTTTGTAAAATGGTTGAAAGTTTAGGGACTTGCCATGAGAGTGTTCATATTGTTTGCTGAGTTTTTATGGAAGAAAATGAATGTTAGTGAGTTAAGGAACAACTTTTATGAAAGGTGTTACCATGAAAACACCTAAATGGGATTTAGTTGTAAATGTTGTAATTTAGTAATAAATGCATGAAATAATTGATTTTGTGAGTTGTTGTAAGAGGAATAAATGTTCAGCTAGGCTTGTTTAATGAGAAAATGCGATGAAAAATGATTTACGAGCCTAAGGGCAAAATCGTAATTTTGCCAAAGTATAAGGGCAAAATGGTTATTTTTGCCCAAGTAGAAATTTTGGTGTATCATGAATTATAAAGTGATTAAATGAGTGAATTTTATTATTATAGATCAAGAAGAGCGCGGAAACAACCTTGACCGAGGAAAAGGCAAGGTTACGGACTGAGTCGTCGACTAATATATTTTGCACCGAGGTAAGTTTATGTGTAAACGATACATCTTTAATACATATGTTGTTACTTATTGGTTCATTTTATGAATGGGATCATTTATGAACGAAATTGATAAATAGTGAGTAATTCCCGTATGAATCTCGGAATAGATATGTAAGTGCGGAAAAATATCCGTAATAATCATTTGGTGGGCTGTGTGCGATACCACCATAATTATTCTTTTGGTGGGCTGTGTGCGATACCACTTTATTACTTATTCACGATGGTGTATGTGCGATACCATCGTTTATATTATCATTTGGTGGGCTATGTGCGAAACCACCGTAAATATTCTTGTTGGTGGGCTATGTGTGATACCACCCTATTATTGATTAATGGTGGGCTGTGTGCGAAACCACCGGGTACTTAGTATTATTCCGAGGGTTCATCGAGAATTTGTGTAAGTGAATGTTTCATGTTGCTTTGTGGTGTTGAGTGCAGGGAATGTGTACAAGTGAATGTGAGCAATACAATTGTTATATGGTTGGAATGTAGTAAAAGATGAAATGAGTAAGCATGATTATGGAAATGTGAATTGTTCTTGCTTAGTATGTGATGTTATTGATTGATTAGCATATGTTATGATTCTTATTGTTTACATGTAAACTTACTAAGCTTAAAGCTTACTCCCCTTCTTTTCCCTTGTTTTATAGTGTCAAAGAGCCAGTTCGGGATACGAAGATAGTCCGAGGATCACCTACACTATCAGCTCATCTCTGTATATTTGGACTTAGCATTTTGAGTATGGCATGTATAGGGGATAGGATTAATGAAATGTTTTGTTGTTTTGGCCAAGCGTGTTAGCTGTTTTAAAGATGAACTCTTTTGTATATTGCCATAGTTGATGGCTCATTATTACTAATTTATGAAAAGAAGAGGTTATTCGTGAATGTATTAGATGCATGATTGGGTTGCTTGGTAAATGGTTGAATGGGATTTATGTTGTGTGAGTTAGGGTGATAAAAGAGCTTGGCAAATAGCCTTGTTCTTATCCACACGGGTAGGCACACGGGAGTGTGTCTAGGCCGTGTGTGGCACACGGTCAGTCCCATGGGCGTGTGACCAGGCCGTGTGTCCCCTGCATGTTAATGTTGCAAGTCAGTGTTGACCACGGGCTAGACACACGGGCGTGTGCCTAGGCCGTGTGCCCCTTAAGAGACTGCTGACGTCATAAACAAAATGCTAAGGTTTTCACACACGGGTGAGGACACGGGCGTGTCTAGGCCGTGTGAGGGACACGGGCCGTTGACACGAGCGTGTGTCCAGCCGTGTGAAAACCCCTGTAGGTTCGAAATGAAAAATAAATCCCACACGGGCTGGGGACATGGGCGTGTGTGACCACACGAGCGTGTCCCATTTCACACGGGCGTGTGGCCCCTGTTTAGGCAAAAAATTTTAAGTGCACAAAAGTTTCCGGTTGGGTTCCGAAACCCTCCGTTTGTATGTTTAAGGCCTCGTAGGCCCATTATGAGGTTGTTTTGAATGTAGATGAGAAGTTTTAAGTTGGAATAAAATCTTATAGCCTAAAGTTGTATGTTCAAGTGAGTTAAATCTGGTAATGCCTCGTACCCGGTTCTGGTGTTGAATACGGGTAAGAGGTGTTACATTTAGTGGTATCAGAGCAATGGTTTAGTCGGTTCTTAGACTACCGTAGCATGTGTAAGAGTCTAGCTATACATGCCATAGAATACAATGATAGTGTGGTGACTTCTGACTATATTTAACTATGTTTTTGTATAGTAAATGGATCCCGAATGAGCAGCTGCTGATGACGCTGCTAGTAACACGTCGGCTCCCGCGCAAGGGACCGCGCCTGTAGAGAGTAGACTCGAGACTATGGGTCAAGGAAAAGAGGCCCGGGAAGCCTTTCTCCAAATGATGAGTAATTGGTATACGGAGTATGTACGAGCGAACCCTAATGCTCAACCTCCTCCACCCCCTCCTATACCTCAGCCAATTCCTGTGGCTCCTCAAGGTATAGATTTGGTGAGAATGACCAAACCCCCGGTAGATAAGATTCAGAAGCAAGGGGCCGAGGATCTCAGAGCTAATATAGATGATGACACCGAGAGGGCGGAGTTCTGGCTTGAGAACTCAATGCGAGTATTTGATGAACTCTCCTGCACACCTAAGGAGAGCTTGAAATGCGCCGTGTCATTGCTGAAGGACTCGACATATCGCTGGTGGAAAACATTGACGTCGGTAGTTCCAAGGGAGAGAGTGATGTGGGACTTCTTTTTGGAAGAGTTCCGAAAGAAGTACATAAGCCAGAGATTTGTGGATTAGAAACGAAAAGAATTCCTTGATTTGAAGCAAGGCAAAATGACTGTGGCAGAATATGAGCGCGAGTTTGTTAGGCTCAGGAAGTATGCACAAGAGTGTGTGTCCACAGAAGCTATCTTGTGCAAGAGGTTTGAAGATGGGCTGAATGAGGATATTAGACTTTTAGTTGGGATCTTGGAATTGAAAGAATTTGTGGTGTTGGTTGATAGGGCATGCAAGGCCGAGAAGCTGAATAAGGAAAAGAGAAAAGCCATGAGTGAGGCCCGAGATGCAAGACAGAGGCCAATAAATAAATCGTACCAAACTCAATCAAAGAGGTCCAAGGAAATGAACCATCGGACGACTGCATCAGTTGGATATTCACATCGAGATCGAGGTAATACATACTCGGGCTCGAGAGTTCAAGCCACCTCGATGGCAAGCGTGGGCAATCCAAAGTCTAATAAACCGGAGTGTCCAAATTGTGGTAGGCAACACACTGGGAAGTGTTGGGGAAACAACCGTAATTGTTACAAGTGTGGTTCACCCGACCATTTCATCCGGAATTTTCCAGAGAGGAATGAGAAGGAAAGAAAGCAAGAAGTAAGATCAAGCAATGTATCTTCGAGGGGTAGATCGCAAAAGAACCCGTGAGGTGGGACTAGTAGTAGAGGTGTGCTTAGAGACTCTGCTGTGAGGACGTAGGGTCGAGCACCTGCAAGGACTTATGCCATTCACGCTCGCAAAGAGGCATCATCTCCAGATGTGATAATGGGTACTTTTTCTCTTCATGATATCTCTATTGTTGCTTTGATTGATCCGGGGTCTACCCATTCCTACATTTGCATGAAATTGGCATCTAGCATGAGTATGATTGTTGAGTCTACGGAATTCTTAATAAAAGTGTCAAACCCGTTAGGCAAACATGTGGTAGTTGACAATGTATGTAGGAATTGTCCTTTGACAATTAGAGGTCATTATTTTCCAGCAAATCTCATGTTCTTGCCGTTTGATGAATTTGACTTAATTCTTGGTATGGATTGGTTGACTGCTCATAATGCTTTAGTGAACTGTGGTAGTAAATTTATTGAATTGAAATGTGAAAATGGAGATGTCATTCAGGTTGAATCAGGTAAATCGGATAGTTTGCCTGTAACGATTTCTTCTATGGTAGCTGAGAAATACTTGAGAAAAGGGTATGAGTCCTATCACGCCTTCGTGCTGAATACTCAAGAGCAGGGGCGAAGCCAGGACAATTTTTTAGGGGGGCTGGATGAAATTTTAATTTTTTATAGTTTATATCTTTCTAATTTGTAAATGATTAAATCAAATTTTTATAATTTTAGGGGGGGCTAAAGTGCAATTTTACCTTTACTAATTTAAATTTTTTAAAAAAATTCAAGGGCCTAAATAGCAATTTTACCTTTTAAGGGGGACCGGGGCCTATGCCAGCCCCCCTGGCTTCGCCCCTGCTCAAGATTCAGAGGTAAAGATTGAATCAGTGCCGGTGGTATGCGAGTATCCAGATGTGTTCCCGGAAGAGTTACCCGGATTGCCTCCAGTTAGAGAGGTCGAGTTTGGGATTGAGTTAGTTCCAGGTACAACACCTATTTCGGTTGCTCCGTACAGGATGGCACCATTAGAGTTGAAAGAATTGAAGGTTCAGTTGCAAGAGTTAACGGATAAGGGTTTTGTAAGACCGAGCTATTCACCGTGGGGTGCTCCAGTACTTTTTATGAAGAAGAAAGATGGGTCGATGAGATTGTGCATAGACTACCGACAACTCAATAAGGTGACAGTGAAGAATAAGTATCCATTGCCAAGGATAGATGATTTGTTTGATCAACTGGAGGGAGCTACTGTGTTCTCTAAGATAGACCTAAGGTCTGGCTATTACCAGTTGAGGGTTAAGGAGCAAGATGTACCGAAAACTGCATTTCAGACGAGGTATGGCCATTATGAATTTCTTTTCATGCCATTTGGCCTAACGAATGCTCCTACGATTTTTATGGATCTAATGAACCCCATCTTTCGGCCGTTTTTGGATAAGTTTGTGGTTTTTTTATCGACGGCATATTAATTTTTTCCCGGGATGAGGGTGAGCATGCAGAGCACCTGAGAATTGTTTTACAGACTTTAAGAGACAAGCAGTTGTATGCTAAATTCAGCAAGAGTGAGTTTTAGCTCCGAGAGGTCAGATTTTTAGGACACATTGTGTCGGGTGATGGCATTAGAGTTGATCCGAGTAAGATCTCGGCTATTGTGGAGTGGAAACCACCAAGGAATGTGTTGGAAATTAGAAGCTTTTTGGGTTTAGTAGGGTACTACCGACGGTTTATCAAAGGGTTCTCCATGATTGCTACCCCGATGACGAAACTGTTCCATAAAGATGTTAAGTTTGAATGGACTACGAAATGGCAACAGAGTTTCGAGAGATTGAAAGCATTATTGACTGAGGCGCCGGTTTTAGTACAACCTATGTCGGGGAAAGAGTTTGTGGTTTACAGTGATGCGTCATTAAATGGTCTTGGCTGTGTGTTGATGCAAGAGGGTAAAGTAGTAGCTTACGCCTCGAGACAGCTAAAACCGCATGAGAAGAATTATCCGACTCATGATTTAGAGTTGGCTGCGATCGTCTTCGCTTTGAAGATGTGGCGTCATTATTTATATGGTGAGAAGTGTTGAATCTTCACCGATCATAAGAGTTTGAAGTTCTTGATGGACCAAAAGGATTTGAATTTGCGACAACGGCGGTGGCTCGAATTATTGAAGGATTATGAACTAGTAATCGATTACCATCAGGGGAAAGCGAATGTAGTTGCGGATGCCTTGAACAAAAAATCCCTGTATGCTTTGAGAGCTATGACTACGAGCTTAGTGTTGTCTGATGATGGTGCGATATTGGCAGAGTTGAGGGCTAGACCGTTATTTATTCAGCAGATATGTGAAGCTCAAAAGGATGATAGTGAGATGCAAGCTAAGAGAGCTCAGTGCGAATCAGGAAATGACTCTGATTTTCGGGTGAATTCAGATGGTTGTTTGATGTTTCATAACAGATTTTGTGTACCTAAGGATGATGAGTTGATCCGGAAAATTTTACATGAAGCACCCAGTGGTTGCTTGTCAATACATCCGGGCAGTACAGAAATGTACAATGATTTGAAGAAATTGTATTGGTGGCCGGGTATGAAAAGAGACACCTCTGAGTTTGTTACAAAATGTTTGATCTGTCAACAAGTGAAAGCCGAGCATCAAGTACCCTCAGGATTACTTCAGCCGGTGATGGTACCAGAGTGGAAGTGGGATCGAATCACAATGGATTTCATAATGACGTTAACTACGACTCCGAGAAAGAAAGATGCTGTGTGGGTTATTGTTGATAGATTAACGAAGTCGGCTCACTTTATACCGGTGCGTGTGGATTATTCACTTGTTAAGTTGGCCGAGTTGTATATTGCTGAGGTGGTGAGATTGCATGGGGTACCTATATCTATTTTCTCGGATAGAGATCCGAGGTTTACTTCGAGGTTTTGGAAGAAGTTGCAAGAAGCCTTGGGTACAAAGTTGAATTTTAGTACTGCTTTCCATCCTCAAACTGATGGCCAATCCAAAAGAGTAATTCAAGTTCTTGAGGATATGCTCCGATGCTGTGTGTTAGAGTTCGAAGGTAGTTGGGAAAAATATCTACCTTTGGTTGAGTTCGCCTATAACAACAGTTATCAGTCGAGTGTACGGATGGCACCGTACGAAGCTTTATATGGTCGCAAGTGTCAGACTCCCTTGTATTGGATCGAGCTTAGTGAGAAGCAAATTCACGGGGTCGATCTAGTTAAAGAGACCGAGGAGAAAGTGAAAGTAATCTGAGATAGTCTGAAAGCTGCTTTGGATCGACAAAAGTTATACGCGGATTTAAAAAGGAAAAAAATTGAGTTTCAAGTGGGCGGCAAAGTATTTCTGAAAGTATTCCCGTGGAAGAAAATATTAAGATTTTGTCGAAAGGGCAAATTGAGTCTGCGATTCATAGGATCGTATGAAGTTATTAAGAGGGTTGGACCAGTGGCTTACTGGTTGACTTTGCTGGCAGAGTTAGAGAGAATACACAACGTGTTTCATGTGTCGATGTTGCGGCGATATCGTTCCGATCCTTCGCATGTGATCCCTCCAACAGAAATTGAGATACGACTGGACATGACTTATGAAGAGGAACCAATTAAGATATTGGCTCGAGAGGTTAAACAGTTAAGGAATAAGAGCATAGCCTTAGTAAAGGTGTTATGGCAAAAACACGGTGTAGAAGAGGCTACGTGGGAACTAGAAGAAGCCATGAGGGAACAATATCCAAACCTTTTTACCGATAAGATTTTCGAGGACGAAAATCTCTAAAGGGGGGAGAGTTGTAACAGCCCGATTTTGGGGCTAGTCGGAACAGTGGTTTCGGAACCACTAATCCGAGGTTGAATAAAATTATTTTTGATATCATTTTATGTATTATGGCATAATGATAAGGATGTATGAAAATTTTGGTGCATTAATTTTAACGATTGTATGCTTAATTGTGAAAAAGGACTAAATCGCATAAAGTGCGAAAGTTCTATTTTGCAAGGTAGAGGTGTCTAATAGCCATAGAATATTAAATTGGAGGTCCTTAAAGTGCAATTAGGCCATTAAGGGTGTGTTGGCCGGCCATAGAGACAAGGAGACAAGAGCATTAAATTTTGGTCAAAATTTGGTGAAATTAGGTGATAAAAAAATGAATAAAATAAGATAAATAGAAGAGATATCATCTTTCACTATTCATGCTTCTTCTCCACCGAAAATTGAAGAGGAAATAAGGGTATTTGGAGTTCAAATTTTCAGCCAAGCCATTCTCTTGCAAGTAAGTGATTGTAGGGGTATTTCTTGATAATTCTTGCAAATGAGGGGACTATTTTGCAAAATGGTTGAAAGTTTAGGGACTTGCCATGAGAGTGTTTATGTTGTTTTCTGAGTTTTTATGGAATAAAATGAATGTTAGTGAGTTAAGGAACAACTTTTGTGAAAGGTGTTACCATGAAAACACCTAAATGGGATTTAGTTGTAAAGGTTGTAATTTAGTAATAAATGCATGAAATAATTTATTTTGTGAGTTGTTGTAAGAGAAATGAATGTTCAGCTAGGCTTGTTTAATGAGAAAATGTAATGAAAAATGATTTACGAGCCTAGGGGAAAAATCGTAATTTTGCCAAAGTATAAGGGCAAAATGTTCGTTTTTGCCTAAGTAGAAATTTTGATGTATCATGAATTATAAAGTGATTAAATGAGTGAATTTTATTATTATAGATTAAGAAGAGCGCGTAAACAACCTTGACCGAGGAAAAGGCAAAGTTACGGACTAAGTCGTCGACTAATATATTTTGCACCGAGGTAAGTTTATGTGTAAACGATACATATTTAAAACATGTGTTGTTACTTATTGGTGCATTTTATGAATGAGATCATTTATGACTGAAATTGATAAATAGTGAGTAATTCCCGTATGAACCTCGGAATAGATATGTAAGTAAGGAAAAATATCCGTAATAATCATTTGGTGGGCTGTGTGCGATACCACCTTATTACTTATTCCTGATGGGTTGTGTGCGATACCATCGTTTATATTATCATTTGGTGGGCTATGTGCGAAACCATCGTAAATATTCTTGTTGGTGGGCTATATGCGATACCACCTTATTATTGATTAATGGTGGGCTGTGTGCGAAACCACCGGGTACTTAGTATTATTCCGAGGGGTTCATCGATAATTTGTATAAGTGAATGTTTCATGTTGCTTTGTGGTGTTGAGTGCAGGGAATGTGTACAAGTGAATGTGATCAATATAATTGTTATATGGTTGGAATGTGGTAAGAGATGAAATGAATAAGCATGATTATGGAAATGTGAATTGTTCTTGCTTAGTATGTGATGTTATTGATTGATTAGCATATGTTATGATGCTTATTGTTTACATGTAAACTTACTAAGCTTAAAGCTTACTCCCCTTCTTTTCCCTTGTTTTATAGTGTCAAAGAGCCGGTTCGGGATACGAAGATAATCGGAGGATCACCTACACTATCAGCTCATCTCGGTATATTTAGACTTAGCATTTTGAGTATGGCATGTATAGGGGATAGGATTAATGAAATGTTTTGTTGTTTTGGCCAAGCGTGTTGGCTGTTTTAAAGATGAACTCTTTTGTATATTGCCATAGTTGATGGCTCATTATTACTAATTTATGAAAAGAAGAGGTTATTCATGAATGTATTAGATGCATGATTGGGTTGCTTGGTAAATGGTTGAATGGGATTTATGTTTTGTGAGTTAGGGTGATAAAAGAGCTTGGAAAATAGCCTTGTTCTTGTCCACACGGGTAGGCACACGGGCGTGTGTCTAGGCCGTGTGTGGCACACGGTCAGTCCCATGGGCGTGTGACCAGGCCGTGTGTCCCCTGCATGTTAATGTTGCAAGTCAGTGTCGACCACGGGCTAGACACACGGGCGTGTGCCTAGGCCGTGTGCCCCTTAAGAGACTGCTGACATCATAAACAGAATGCTAAGGTTTTCACACACGGGTGAGGACACGGGCGTGTCTAGGCCGTGTGAGGGACACGGGCCATTGACACGGGCGTGTGTCCGGTCGTGTGAAAAACCCTATAGGTTCGAAATGAAAAATAAATCCCACACGGGTTGGGGACATGGGCGTGTGTGACCACATGGGCGTGTCCCATTTGACACGGGCGTGTGGCCCCTGTTTAGGCAAAAAATTTTAAGTTCGCAAAAGTTTTCGGTTGGGTTCCGGAACCCTCCGTTTGCATGTTTAAGGCCTCGTAGGCCCATTATGAGGTTGTTTTGAATGTAGATGAGAAGTTTTAAGTTGGAATGAAATCTCAGAGCCTAAAGTTGTATGTTCAAGTGAGTTAAGTCTGGTAATGCCTCGTACCCGGTTCTGGTGTTGAATACGGTTAAAGGGTGTTACACGAAAGGTAAAGTCAAATCTGGTGCTATGAATATTGGTGCTTTTATGAGCTACTTTTTCAACTCTTCAAATGCTTGTAAGCACTGATCATCAAAATTGAAAGATCTGTTGTGTTCTAACAATGTACACAGGGGTTTTGATATTTTCAAAAAAATCTTTGACGAATCGTTGATAGAATCCTGCATGGACAAGAAAACTGTGAATACCTTTAACTGTGGTGGGTGGTGGCAATTTCTTAATAACTTTGATTTTTGCTTTGTCGACGGTAATCTGTTCCTGTGAAATTTTATGTCCCAGAACAATGCCTTCACAGACCATGAAGTGGCACTTCTCCCAATTGAGAACAAGGTTGGTTTCTTTACACCAACAAAGAACTAACTCCAGATTTTTTAAACAATCTTCAAAAGTATCGTCAAACACCGAGAAGTCATCCATAAAAACTTCTAAAAAATTCTCCACTATGTCCAAAAATATTGTCATCATGCAACGCTGAAATGTTGTAGGGGCATTGACTAATCCAAACGGCATTCATCGGAATGCAAAATTTCCATAAGGACATGTGAATGTGGTCTTCTCTTGATCAGTAGGAGATATAGAAATTTGGTTATAACCCGAATAACCATCTAGAAAATAATAGAAGGCTTTCTCCGCTAATCTATCAAACATCTATTGATAAAAGGTAGAGGAAAATGGTCCTTCCTTATTGCTTTGTTGAGCTTCCGATAGTCAAACCCTCCATTCTGTGACGGTACGAGTAGGAATGAGTTCGTTGCTATCATTGCTTACCGCGATGACACCCCATGTTTTAGGTACACATTGAATAGGATTCACCCAAGAACTATCTGAAATTGGGTATATGCTTCCAGCATCCAGCCATTTGATAATCTCTTTTTTGAAAATTTCCTTCATAATGGGATTCAGTCTTATCTGCTGCTCGATAAATTTTCCATGGAAATCCTCCAGTAATATCTTGTGCATACAAATTGCTGGACTGATTCCTTTGATATCCGCAATCGTCCATCCCAATGTTTTCTTAGATTTCTTTAAACTTTACAATAATTGAGCTTCTTGATCTAATGTCAATGCCACAGAAATAATTACTGGCAATGTACTGTTATCTCTCAAGTAAGCATACTTCAGATGTGCTGGAAAAGGCTTCAATTCCAACATAGGAGGATCTCCCATGGATGGCCGAGGAAGTTTAAAATGGTCCGATAAATTTAATGGTTTAAAACTTCTCCTTGATGCATTCTCATTTTGATTAACTTCCATTAGTTCACCAAGCTCTTCAATTATTTTTGCTTCAATTAACTTAATTCAATCTGCATCATTATTACAATTATTGTGATAAAATTCTGCAATTTCTTCCTGAACTATTGTGTTAACGATCTCCACAGCATGACATTTGTAACACCCCTTACCCGTGTTCAAATCTGGAACCAAATACGAGGCATTACCTAACTCAACTTGCTTAAACATACAACATCGGGCCATAAAATTTTGTTCCAACTTAAGACTTTTTATTCCTACTCATAATGTCCCTATTATGGGCCTACGAGACCCAAAACTTATACCCGGAATGATTCGGGACTAAACCAAAAACTTTGAAACACATAGACAAATTTGGCTTAAAACAGGGCCACAAGCCCATGTGAAGGATGGGACACGCCTGTGTGGCACATCACATGCTCGTGTTCCACACCCGTGTGGATTTATTTCTCAATTCGAACCTACAGGGGTTTTTACACGGCCGAACAGACGCCCGTGTCCTTGGCCCGTGTCCCTCACACGGCCACGACACGCCCATGTCTTAGCCCGTGTGTAAAAACCTTGGCATTCTGTTTATGACGTCATCACCTCATTAAGGTCACATGGCCAAGGCACACACCCATGTCCTTAGATCGTGTGTCGAATTAAATTCCAAATTTCAGGTGCAGACTTCACCCAGCCTGGGCACACGCCCATGTCCATGGCCGTGCCTCCCTCACGGCTAAGACACACGGCCGTGTCTCTGCCCGTGTGTTTAATACTGAGCATGCTCACTTGTAAACCTAGCATGCAAGGGGACACACGGCCAATCAACACGCCCATGGGGCTAGCCGTGTGTCACACACGGTCTAGACACACGCCCGTGTGACTACCCGTGTGGACATTTGAAAGGCTATCTACCAGGCCAAATGCCACCCTACACAGCAAACATATTTATACCAATTCCATCCAACATGAATCATGACTATAAAGCACTTCTAGAGACTCAAAATCAAGACAACCATACAAGCATACACTTAATAGATTTCATCATCATTGAGTATATAAACTTGTCAAGTATTGGCCCATTTCCAATGACCACTTACAAAATGAATTTAACAACATTCATAGCCAACACTTTGGCTAACAAATATGACATAACAAAATGACCAAGTCCTATACATGCCATATTCAAAATAAAATTAACTTTGCTATACCAAAGAGAAGTTGATAGTGTGATTTTCGAACTCCGACGTTCCACGAATTCTCAAGCTAACTTGGCAATGCTACAAGGAAAAGGGAAATGAGAGGGGTAAGCATAAAGCTTAGTAAGTTTGCATGAATAAATAGCAATACAAAGGCTCATAATGCCATCCAACCATTATATTGAATAAACACAAAGTCTCCAGCACATTTGCCATGACTTACTCATGCTTACTCTTACCATTTACATATGAAGTCTCATATCGTAACATTTCTCGTGAGTTACTCACATGCACCTGTATTACTTCACCACATAACTTTAGTACTAATTTCGTCTCTATTTTAAGCTTAACTACTTATCCCATTGAATCACTTGGGATACTCAAAGATACATAATCATCATCTTACACACAAACACGACGCCATTGCCACATCCCAGATGCGGTCTTACATGGGATCACATTTTGATGCCGATGCCATATCCCAGATATGGTCTTATACGGGATCTCATTTCGGTGTCGATGCCATATCCCGGATATGGTCTTATACAATTTTCATATTCAATACCGATGCCGTATCCCAGATATGGTCTTACATGGTGTTTCATTTCGATGCCGAGGCCATGTCCCAGACATGGTCTTATACGGGACCTTACCCACCTCAAGTCTTGATGATAATATTCTCTCATTTATTTAAGTCCAACCGGGACTTCAACATCATAGATTTTCATTATTTCATCATTCAACATCATTACTCAAATTCATAGAAACGATATACATCATCATTAAAATCAAACATTTTAAGGCTTAATAATACGATGATGAATTTATTACACACAAACTTACCTCGATTTCAAAATAGGCCAATTTGCCGATCTAGTCCGATACCTTACCCTTTCCTCGGTCAAGGTTATTCCTTGTTCTTCTTTATCTATATTATCAAATTAGCTCATTTAATTATCACATTAATTAATACATTTCAATAATCATACTTGGGCAAAATTACCATTTTGCCCTTAGACTTTCACAAAATTACCATTTAACCCCTAAGCTCGTAATTCGATTCTAATCGAATTTCATCCTCTTACAAGCCTAGATGAACATTTATTTCTCTTATGGCAACCATCAAAACTCAATATTTCACACATTTACCTCATATTTTACAACATTTACAAAAAGGTCTTTTTTAGGTGTTTTCATGGAAACATCTTTCACCAAAGTTGTCTATCTAACTACTATGATTCATTTTCTTCCATAAAAATGCAGCAAACAACATACATGCTCACATGGCAAAACCCTAAACTTTTAACCATTTTGCAAAATAGTCCCCTCTTTAGCTAGCTTTAAGCTTTAGGGGTTTCAAAAGTACAAATATCATCAAGAAAAGCCATTAAAATCACTTACTAGAAAGGTAAAGAGCTTTCTGAAATTTTTGGGTTTTCAAACCCCTATTTGCTGCTAATTTTCGGTGGAAGAAGATGAGTGAATAGAAGGATATCATCTTTTCTTTATTTTATTCTATTTCATCAATTTAATCCACTTACTACACCAACTTTGACTAATTTTGACTTCTTTGTCCCCCTATGGCCGTCCACCCTATAAATAAGGGTCAATTTTCACATTAAAGGCCTCCAATTAATATTCTATGGCTATTAGGCACCTTTAACTTGTAAAATAGAACTTTCGCACTTTATGCGATTTAGTCCTTTTTCGCGATTAAGCATGAAATCGCTAAAATTAAAGCACCAAAATTTTCATGCACCCATATAATCATGCTATAACTTATAATGTAATATTAAAAATAATTTTCTTCAACTTCGGATTACTGGTTCCGAAACCACTATTCCGACTAGCCCCTAAATCGGGCTGTTACAACATTCTTCATTTGTATTTGCACACTTCATAGCATCGAAAACATTAAAAGTTATCTACTGATCATTAAATATTATAGTTATTTCACCTTTTTGGACATCAATTAATGTTCTACCAGTTGCTAGAAAAGGTCTCCCAAGTATGATTGGTACCTCTTTATGAGTCTCACATTCCAGAATAATAAAATCTACTGAAAAAATAAATTTGTCAATTCTTACCAACACATCTTCTATTTTACCTTATGGATGTGTATATGAACGATTAGCTAATTGCAAAGTGACAGTTGTAGGTCTTGCCTCCCTTATTCCCAACTTCTTGAAAACAAACATCAGCATTAGATTTATACTCGCACCTAAATCGCATAATGCTTTGCCAACATAATGGTTTCCAATAGAGCAAGGTATAGTAAAACTCCTTAGATCATTTAGTTTTGGTGGCAATTTGTTTCTCAGCATTGTTGTGCATCCTTCAATGAGAGCAACGGTTTCGTACTCTCCTAACTGTCTCTTCTTTGATAAGATATCTTTCATGAATTTCACATAGTTGGGCATTTGTTCCAATGCTTCCACCAACAGTATGTTGATATGTGATTGCTTCAGGACATTCAAAGAATTTCTTGAATTGGAAATCTTACTTAGATTTTTGGAAACGATGAGGAAAAGGTGGCGGTGGCCTTCCTTCCATTTGTTGAGGTTGTTTTGTCGTGGCATTTTTATTGGCAATGCAAGGTGAATCTTCTTCAACATTTTTTTGGTTGCTTTTTTCCTTTGTAGCCTGCTCCACTACTGGTTCTGAATTCTTCTTATTTTTGAAATCTGAACTACTTTCTTCAATAGTGGTGTCATTAACAACTCCTGATAGCTGCGTACCACTTCTGAGCGTAATGGCTTTACACTGTTCCTTTCCCTGAGATCGTGAATTTTTGGTATCACTCGGCAGTGCTCCTTGCGGTCTTGAATTTAATGCTTTGGCAATTTGCCCCATTTGATTCTCTAAAGCTCTTAAAGATGCAACTTAACTTTGAATGATAACATCATTCTTGGCCATGTATTCCTTCAATAGATCTTCCATCGATGAAGAACTGGAAGCTGAATTTTGCTGAACATTTTTCCCTAGCATAAGTTGATTGTATCTAAGTGGTGCACCTGCAACATTTTATTGAATAGCATTGCTGGAATTTCCCACCCCTTGATTACTCCAACTGAAGTTGGGATGTTGCTTCCACCCTGGATTATATGTGTTGGAATATGGGTTGTTGATGCTGCGATCAAAATTTCCCATATAATAAACTGAGGTTGGATTCAATGGGAATTCATCAAAAACATGATCTTTTCCGCAGTAAAGACATGCTAACTCGGCTGCTTTTATTTCCTGCACTGCAGCTGGTCTTTTCAGTGTTTTAATCATATTCGTTAAAGATGATACATGAGCTGTTAGGGAAGTAATCGCATCAAGTTCCATTGCTCAAGAAACTCTTCTGCGAGTCTCTACTCTGGTCATGGGTATTGATAATCGTTGTTTGGTATCCTCTCCATAATTTCATATGCCTCATTATATGATTTATCGAGCAAAGTCCCATTGGTAGATGCGTTGACCACCATCCTTGTATACACATTTAATCCATTGTAAAACATTTTCATTTGTGTCCAATGTTGAAAACCATGCATCGAGCATTTTGTAATTAACTCTTTGAATCGCTCCCATGCTTCATATAATGTTTCGTCCTCAGATTGCTGAAAGGACGTAATATCTTTCCTCAGTTTGGCATTCATGTTTGGAGGATTATATCACGGCAGAAACCTCTGACAAAGTTTATTCCAAGATGCCACTGTACTTGACTGCAATGCATTAACCATGCTCTGGCACGATCTCGCAATGAATAAGTGAATAACTTTAGTTTCAGGGCACCTTCAGGAACACCATGCTGCCTGAATGAATTGCAGACTTCCAAAAAGAGTCTTAATCCAAAAAATGCTTGGATCACATCCAAAAAGTCGTCGCAAGTTGATTGTTTTCTGTCGTGTGTAAATGTGTAATGTGAATGTGCAAGTATACAGGTCGAATCAAGTAATAAAGTGATGAGTAAGTATTGTCTCCACAAGGATCAGAATTGATTAAAATAATTGGTTATGCTATCACTATGAAATTGATTAATTAAACTGTTCAAAAGAAACAGGTGACTAATTGATAAAGAAATGTAATAAATGGATTAATAAAATCAATTATGAATGAAAATATGCTAGGGCAATTAAAATGTTGTTGCAATTCTCAAAGAATAAGTGGGAAAGAGTTTGTACTGTTGAATGATAAAGGTTAGAATTACTCGGGCTTATTTTTATAACATAATAATGCCATGGAAAAATCTTGACCATTCTACTACTCAAGGACTCACTACTATAGTTTGCTTATTTAGAAAGCCAGACTTTGAGCTATCATTATGAGTTTTTGCATGTCTACAGAACTCAAGAATGATATCCAGACTTTTCTTCCTTTCCTAGTACAGATCGCAACTTCTACATCTAGAGTGCTGCAAATATCCTATCGAATACTTGTCTGTATCAACTGATTATAATCTAATCTAATTAATCTTTCCAGAATTAAATCAAATCTAATAACATACCATACAGTCATCTATGTCTAGAGCTTGCATTCATGCATGTAAAATAATCACAAATCGAATGAAACAATATTCTACTTAAAATCAAACCATAGGCATTAAAGATAGCAAAAATTCACCCAAATAATTCCAACCCAATGAGAATGAGCTCATGGGTTGAACATTCAAATCCATAACAAAACCATTCAACATCATTGTTTAAATTCACGAATCACAAAGTTCAAATTAGAAAATAAAGGTAGAACTGTAGGAAGCTTTCGCTACTCTAGCTTTCTCTCTAATAATGAGAATTGATGCAAAACCCAGGGCAGATTTCTCTTCCCCTTCCTTGTGTCTGTAATTCTTTTGCTCTGTAAGCTGCTACCTTTTCCTCTCTTTCTCTGAGATTTTTCATACAAGAACCTGATGCAGAGAGAAAAAAAATGTTTACTCATTCTTCTTTCTCTTCCCTTCCTTTTTTTCTCTTTTCTCTTTCCTTTTTTATAGGGTAGGTCCTTCCCTCTCAGCACACACCTTTTGCTTTTTCTTTTTCAGGGTGGTTTATTTGGTACAAGTACAGCTGGTTGAACGTGACATGGATTGAGTGTTGCGTCATCTTTCTGGAATTGCCATGGCATTTTTGTTGGCAATCTAACCAACATTTTGTCATGGCAATATTTCACTTCATTCATTTTCCTACTCTTTTTTCTCTTCTCTTCTTCATCCTGCACTTGTTGCCAACCACAAACAACACATTTCTTCCCTAATAATAGAAGTAACAAATAATAACATTTATAGCACAATCCAAGCTTTGTTATGTAATGTTCTAAAAATATCTAAAAATACAAAGATATTTACTTAATTACAAACAATTAATTCAATCTAGAGGCTTGAAGCATAACTCTTTTCAAGAGTTATCATTTTCTAAACTTAAAAATTGACAGCTTCAATGAATGGAATTTAATAAATTTCACTCCATCCGTGCATGTATCACTGTTCATGCTCAATTCAACATTTACCTTTTGAACAACAAGATCATTTCATTCCATTTCAATTTCTCATTTTCATTTTAATCATTTTGCTTGATGAACCCTAGTAAGCGAACTTGGATACATAGGTATCTACACCACATCAGTTGCTCATTCAAGCTGAATATAAATGTTAGGTTACCCGTCTAAGCTAAACCATTATAACAACATCAGGTTACTCGTTTGAGAAAAACTTGTGTCACATGTATTTTCGAGTCCAGAACAAATGTTGAATCTCAGTATCATCTGTAATCAATCTCATACAAGCACGCACAAGACCCTATCGACATGCCAATCATATCCTAACATTTTTTAAGTTCACACAGGCATCTTTAACACATGTAAACGTTTCTTTTCAATTTAGTCCAACTTTAGCCTTTTTTAACCAATTTACAATGAACCACATATATAATTACAATTCAAATACACAACAACCTATATAAATAAATACCATATGAACTTACCTGATCAAAACAACAAACAAGTTGAATCTTCAAGGACTAATCAATAGTTTTGGCTTTTCCTCAATTACCACTGATTTGATCAAATTATTGATCTATACGATTATTTCATTTAATTCATCAATTCCAAACATTTGTAGATTATGTCATGACATGAATGAACCTATATAATTTTATTTTTCGATACCCTTAAATTTTAAAATTTTATTCAATTAGTCCCCGAAATCGAAATAAAATAAAAAATTAAATTACAAAATATATAAAAATTAAAAAATGATTTATATTTATGTATGATATCATTCATAAAATTAAAATTATATAATATTATAAAATAATTTTAATATATTTTAATTGATACATACAATCAAACTCGAGCATTGTTATGTAAAAGACTAGTTTATTAAATATACTAAAGTGTAAAATAATTTATCTTTGCATTTTGTATTAAAAATTGACCTAACTTGAACAATAAATATTTTTTATTCAAAAATATTAATTCAATTTTCGAAACACTAATGATAGCCATTAGATAAAAGCCTAACCTATTACATATATAAAAATAATAAACATGTTAGCATTCTAGATGTGCTAACCTCAAATATTGACAAGACAAGTACATTTTTTAATTGGTCTTGTGATTAGGGAAAAAGGAAAAGGCACGGGTAAGAAAACTAATAGAAAATAATGAAAAATGGAAATGAGAGGGGAAATCGGCGAAAAAGAAGAAAATTGGAAATATTTTTATGTATTGATATCTGTTTTAGGTATATTATAAGAGTTAATATTTGATATATTGATGGTGTAATTTTTTTTATTTTATAAGTAAAGTTAAAAATAGTTATATGTCTATTTTATATATATATATATATATTTAAAAATATTTTATTATAGAAAAATATTTGGTACACTTCTAGTGGAATTTAAAAATTCCACACCCAGGATTGGATTGATGACAAGTGTATGCAAGGTATGGTAAAAATAGAAATATATAAAAGAAATAGGGCATGTGGAAAATTTATAATTCTGCTTGTGGAGTTAAAAAATGCATTATCAATGTCCCAAATACTCACTTTTTTACTATTTTCTATAAAATATTTGCTATCACTCCAATTCTGCTTGTAGTGTTTAAAAATTTTGTTGGCATTATACAAAATAATTCTTTTTCATATTTTAATATTTTTACATAATAATTTTCAATTTATGCTATTTTTATGCTATAGTTTAATTATTTGATATGTCAATTATTATATTATTTTCATTTATTAATTGAATAAGTTAAAACAATTTTATTAATTATTTTTATTTTAAGTTTAAATGATTCATTTAAAAAGGTGTTCCATATATATTACCCGTATAATGAATTAAGGTCTAAACATGATTTGTTCAAGATGCATATAAAAAATTGGATTGTGTATCTACTCACGGATGTACATTGATTTAGATTAATTTGTAATCACTATCTTAATGATTACCACAAATTTAATTTCATAATTAACAAAATATATCAATATTACTATATTTAAAAATATTTTAAAACTTTAATTTTAAGCGTTACGTTATAACTTCTAAATAAAAATTTAAATTCAAGAATCATTGAAAAAAAAAGTTATCAAACTTCTAGACTAGTAAGGACCAAAAACATTTTAAGGTAAAACTGAAGAAAGTTATCAAACTCAAAACTAAAAATTACTTTATCCCTTCTAATAAAGCAAACTTGGATTGTATTGTGTTTCTTATATCAATCTTATTTCTATTGGCAGGTATAAGAGACTTTACAATGTATTTATTTTCAATATTAGTTTTAGCGTAAGACAGAAAATGCAGGATATCTTAGATTTTTTAATCAAAATTTGAATGCAAAATTTTGTTGGAATTCATTTTGAATCTTTATAATAGAAGAATTTAGACAAAGTTTATATTTAATTTTAATTATGATTATATAAAATTTGTAGTTTATATTAATTTTAGAGTTTGGTAACCGTATAATTTTTTTTCCTTTTAAAAAAATAATCATATAAAATTTTCAATCAATTATAATATTGAAATTAAGAAGGGAGATAACAAAATTTAAAACTTAAAATGTGAAGTTTATAGTGAGAGTAAACTTAATTCATAATTTTTTTATGTACTTTTTATATTCGATTTCATGATTCATATTTAAAATTTATAATTATCTCTTTTAATAAAGTTCTTTTTAAAGTATGAGTCCTATTTTTTTTATAAAATATAATATACTATACTATTTTACCCCACATTTGTTGAATTGACAGTAATAATTTTGATAATAAATATAAGATTAAACGCATGGAACATTTTGTTTTTGTAAATGGTCCACTGCCCTTTAATGTATGAGAAGCAAGCACTAATTTTGATTCCAATGGATCAGCTACCTTTTGTTGCCAGGGTAATTTATCAAAATATACCGAAAATTAAAAAAATTTACGAAAATGGGCCGAATTTTGGAATATTTACGGAAAATGGTCATTTCTCCCCAAAACATGTTCACGTTAGCGCGTTTTGGGGGGATGCAACAGAAAGCGCCCAAGGGCGCGCTTTGTCTACATCAAAGACAAAACGCTGCCGACGAGGACGCGCGCTTTGCGATGTGGCACAAAGCGCCGCCTGCCTCCTCCCCGACCGCTTTTCACTGCTTTTAGAGTTAGGGTATGAGATTTTAGGGTTTTAGGGATATAGGGTTTAGGATGTTTTAAGCTCGTTGGGTTTAGGGTTTTAGGGAAAATTAATGGACTAGATTATAGGGTTAATTAGGGTTTAGTAAAAATATGTTTAGGGTTTTGGGGAAAATATATTTGAATATTTGAAAATAAAAATTATTTGAATATTTTTACAGCTTGTATATGGCAAAATAATTTTGAGAAGACGTTTACGAACAAATAGTGCCGCGCTTCAAGCAAGATGCATCGTCAAGCAAGACTACTGAAGAGCTCCCACGTGACGCTCTTTTGCTCTGATGTCTCCGTAAATAATTTTGAGAAGACGTTTCGAACAAATAGTGTGAAAACGCTTCAAGCGGGATGCACTTGTCGGCAAGAGTATCAAAAGAGCTCCCACGTGGACGCTCTTTTGCTCAATTATCTCCGGTAAAATAATTTTGAGAAGACGTTTCCGAACAAATAGTGCCAAAAACACTTCAAGCAGGATGCACTGTAAGCAAGAGTACTGAAAAGAGCTCCCACGTGGACGCTCTTTTGCTACAGTAGTCTCTGGCAATCCTTAGACTATAAATCAACCAAATTTCATTCTCAGTTTGCATAATAGAAATTGAGGCAAAAGAAAAATAGAAACTGAAAATGAGTGAACGTATTAATGCTGTTATTTACTACGATGGTGAGGTTTGTGACACCGAAAATGGTGTTGTTTTTTTATTGGAGAATACAGCGCGACTAGGTTTTAATCGGAACATAGATTTGATAGAACTTCGCAAAAAAATTAGGCGTAAAATCTTCGGAACAACGCCAATGAAAGTTCAGTCTATTAAGTATAGATTTTGCGCTTCGGTTGATCCGGTGAGATATGACTCATTCGACATCAATGGTCCTCGGAGCTTGGAGGCAATGGTGGAGACTCATCTTGCCAGTGGGTCACCCTATCTTGAGGTATATGTACAATTTTCATCGCCAAGTGATCTTCCTTCGACCTCAACATCTACTGCTGTTTGAGGGGAATACACGACCCTAAGCCGACACTCTATTAGTGGGAGGCAGACTACGAAAGTGCCCGTGTTTGGTGGTAGTATGGAAAACACAACCCCTGCACGACACTCGGTTGGTGGATGGGACATGCATATCCT
Organism: Gossypium sturtianum; assembly: GCA_025698515.1. Classification (NCBI taxonomy): domain Eukaryota; kingdom Viridiplantae; phylum Streptophyta; class Magnoliopsida; order Malvales; family Malvaceae; genus Gossypium; species Gossypium sturtianum. The sequence continues at coordinate 42,300,889 of CM046943.1, forward strand.
TCCTTCGACGTTCGATGCTAGTAATACGTATTGGGGAACGTCATCAACTTCTTGTGGTTGGCAATCCACATATGATTGGGAACATTACGAAAGTTGTTTAAGAAGGGATAATGTACTCCCCACGACATCCACCGGCAAGGGGCCCTCGTTCGTTACAGATGATGGAGGGTCGGATGATGAGTCCGATGTGGATCCACCTCGAGAGCCCGGGCCCGATAGTGCAGAAGTTGCATTACTTTCTGAACCGGAGTCTGTTCCAACCGTACCTGAAGATGTTGAGGGTGGTTCAGATGAAGAAGAAGATCTGCTATTCAGGGCGTACTCACCTCCAGCCCACATGCATAATGTCGATCTATCTCAAGACGATGCATTGGAGTTTCCTGAACTACCACACCGAACGCGTGACCGTACAAGTTCGTCGTTGGATTCGGGCGAATTAGAAGTTGGTAAAGAGTTTTCCAACAAGGATGCTTTTCTTGGTGCATTGAAACAATACAACATCAAGAACGGGGTTAACAACAACGTGGTTAAATCCAAGCTCGATAAGTACGATGCGAAGTGTGTAGTGCAAGACGGTACATGTTCATGAAAAATCATGGCCTCGTTGAGGAAAAAGACAGGCTTGTGGGAGATCAAAAAGTACAAAGGTCCACATACATGTTTTGCCGGTACAGTACCACTATGTGTTCAATGTTTTTTAATAATACTAATATTACGTAATGTTGCATTATTTAACGTACTTCGTTGACAGGTGTTTCACAAGATCATCTGAAGATGGATTCAGAGATGTTGGCTGACTTAATAATACCGACGGTGAAGGTCGATCCCAAGACTACAGTGCCGGCCTTAATTGGCAATATTCGTAGCCAATTAAATTACACGCCCTCTTACCGGAAGACTTGGATAGCCAAGCAGAAGGCGTTGGAAAAGTTGCATGGTCGGTGGGACGCTTCATATAATGAAGTGTGGCGGTGGTGTCAGTCTTTGGAGAGATATGTCCCAGGCAGCATAACAGACCTTGAAACGGAACCGGCGTAACTACAATGATCGATTGCTCGTGGATGCGCAGTGTTCAAGCGTCTTTTCTGGACATTTAAGCAATGCCGAGACGCATTTATATACTGCAAGCCATTGGTACAAATTGACGATACCTTTATGTATGGAAGATATACGCGTCGGCTATTGCTAGGCGTAGCGCGGGGCAGCGATGGGAGAATCCTTCCAATTGCGTTTGAAATAACACCGGAGAGTCGACTAATGACGGGATTTCTTCCTATCTAGGTTAAGGAAGCATGTCCGCTCAACCTTGATATATGCGTTATATCCGATCGGGGCCCTGGAATACTAGCCGCAATAGAGCGACAGGGAAGCATGTGGCATCGCACACACCATCGATATTGCCTAAGGCATGTTGCGTCCAACTACCACGGGCAACATCAATCTACAGCTCAAAAACAGCAAGTGACCAACATGGGTATGTAATATCTATTAATATAATTTCGTTTGTAATAGTCAATTTATTCTTAATTGAAGAGTGGTATGTAATATTCACTATCAACATATATTGGCAGGGTACGAGATAAATAATGACCGTTTTCACGAGATGTTGGTGAATTTGCGCTCAGTTAACGAAGAAGGCGCAAACTACCTACGCAATATTCCTTTCGAACAGTGGACATAAGCATACGACGGCGGCCTACGATATGGTCATATGACCTCAAACCTGGCTGAATGCATAAATTACATTTCTAAAAGGAACGCGTCATTTGCCGATAACATCGGTTGTCACGAGAGACATATTTCGTTTAGCGGTACTATTTCCGGCGAGCAAATGAGTTATAAAGGCCAAATGCAAGGATGCCATGTATGGTGCGTGAAGGTCTTGCGAGAAATTAATAAGGGAAGGCGCGGGCTAACACCATGCACACAAGTGTGTCACGATCGCGACAACCTATGGTTTCGTGTGACGGAGTTTGACAGACCGAACCAAGGTATTGTTGGCGGTCAATATCGTGTACACTTGAGAAATAGGACTGCGATCGTGGGGTATTTGATGCACCGTTACCCATGCGCTCATGTACTTGCGGCTTGTCGAATCTCCGTCTTGATCCCATGAGCTATGCGGACGGGAAGTGTATAAAATAGAAAACATGTACAACGTGTGGAGACACGTATTCCCACCAGTCCCAGATGAACGTAAGTGGTGTCTGTATCGCTTGCACTGTATAAGCTGTTGCCGGATAGACAATTGAGGCGCAAACCAAAAGGTCGACCTTGCTCGACTAGAATACGCAACAATATCGATATCCGAGAAACGGCCAACCAACGTAGGTTGTGCGGATGGTGTAGGAACCCAGGCCATACATCTCGCTCGTGTCCAAATCGGAATAGTTGACAGTCTTCTTAGCTTTTTTGTCTCTTGGTGCCTATGTAAATTCTATTTATTTCTTGATGAAAACGGTGAACTTTTGTAGAAGGACTAATTTGTAAAAAAATAAAAATTAAATTACAAAAAAAACAAATCATGGACTTTTATTTTTATTAAAATATTAAAATTAAATTACAATAAAAAATAAAAAACTTTTATTTTATTAAAGATATTAAAATTAAATTACAAAAAAAATAAACAACTTTTATTTTATTAAAGATATTAAAACTAAATTACAAAAAAAATAAAAAAACTTCTATTTTATTAAAGATATTAAAACTAAATTACAAAAAAAAACAACTTTTATTTAATTAAAGATATTAAAACTAAATTACAAAAAAAAATAAAAAAACAATTTTTTATTTTATTAAAGATATTAAAATTAAATTAAAAAAATAAAAAAATTCTATTTTATTAAAGATATTAAAACTAAATTACAAAAAAAATAAAAAAAACAACTTTTATTTTATTAAAGATATTAAAATTAAATTACAATAAAAAATAAAAAAAATTCTATTTTATTAAAGATATTAAAATTAAATTACAATAAAAAAATAACTTCTATGTTATTAAAGATATTAAAATTAAATTACAAACAAAAATAAAAATAACTTTTATTTTATTAAAAATAAAAAAATTATATTACAATTAAAAATAAAAAAAGAGAGTTCTAATCAATGTTGGTGCCGGTCGGAATCGATGCCACATGGGGGTGGTCATGCGATTCTGTGGCCGGATTCCTCCTTCTTCTAGCTTCCGGAGGGGTCATAGAACCTCGGCGGGGATTCTAGTTCCTCCGGCGGTGGAGTGCAGTTGTGGGTGTTGGGAGGATGACCCACCTTGATAAAATAACGATCATGCGGAGGTGTTTGCATAAACCATAGCGGGGTGTCTGAATCCCATAAGGCGAATGAGACTGGTAAAAGAAGAGCTCCCGACGGCGCCTCGTGTGATCCCTCATGCGACAAGCGCCTCAAGATCGGTGGCGATCGGAGATAGTCGAGGAACCGACTCGAGCCGGGCCATGCATTCCAACCTCTGATGGGGCTGGGAAAAGGAAACATATATGGGTTAGGATACATATAAGGGCTAGGGTACGCACCTGGCATAATCTGAAAAGGCTGTGATGTCGGTGTCGTCGGCTGAAGTGTTGGGCCCGGTGACTGTGTGGGCGCTGTTGATGGGCCCGGTGACTGTGTCGGCGCTGTTGATGGTCCAGTCTCATCACCCCTTCTCCTTGGATTTAAAGGGCCTCGTCGTTCCCTTTGTTCACGAAGTTTCCGTCTCCTCTCCTCTTCCGACAATAAATACGGCTTGCCATGGATCCGAAACCATGGCATGTATTCCGGCACGCACGCTAACTCAGGAACGACGATCGGTTCCCGAATAGGTAGATAATCATACCGGTTCTCCCACATTTCGATGTATGCTGACCAAAATCTTGGCCAATCTGTGTGCAACTGCCGTAAGTCAACTTTGTGCTCATCATCGAGCACCTCAGGTGGCACGGGAATCGGTTGTCGGAATCCAAATTGTCACAGAACCCGATCCGACTGGTGCATCTCCATGGTGGCATAGTTGATCAATGGGACCTTCACATGCCAAATGTTCGGATTTTGAAAGAACTCCTCCGGAATTACTGCGCGAATTGTCGGATCCTCGTATGGTGTTCATTGAAACTATATTAACATGATAAAAATATTAGTTATATACATAATACTAAATAATAAATATGAAATACTAAATTCCAAATACGAAATACGAAACGACTATTTTATTACGAAAATATATTTTATTTAATACTTACTTGTGATTCCGACCGTTGCTCTAATAGAAGCCGTATATCTTCAAGCTCGGTAGGTATTCCAACATAACTCGCCGAATGGTTCCACCTAATTAAAAAAATTTTTAGCATACAATTATACTTTAAATATACGTAATAATTGTAAAATATAATATTAAATTTACCTCGTTATAAGTGGAAATGTATATGGGTGGTCGACTCGAGGACGTAAAAATGGAAATCGAAATCGTGCCCATGACTGCAGTAGTGATAGGCAACCTCCGATTTTCACTTTACTCGGCCGCGTCACCCCGCACATCTCCCGATACAATTTTGATAAGACGGTTGACCCCCAACTCATTTCACCGGCTGCTCTAAAATCAACGAGTTTCAGCAGCCATCTCAGGTGTACGAGGTTTCGAGACAGGTCTGGCATCAGATAGCCTCCAGTCATCTCAAGAATGTATGCCCGAGCATACCGTATTCTTTCTATTTCGGTCGAACCATTATTCGGTTCCGGGATTGTGTCTCGTAACCAACCCATCTCGATCCGACCTCCATGAATGTTATCCGGAATGGCACCCAGAAGCTCGTAGCATACGGCGGTCCAATCGCTAGAAGTTGCGGACTCGGTGACTACGGACCCATCCACCGGCAATCCCAATTGCAACTACACGTCTTCCAGAGTGATAGTACACTCTCCGCATGGAAGATGGAAAGTGTGCGTCTCGGGTCTCCACCTCTCTATCAACGCACTGATTAACTTTAGCTCCAACTTGCACCCCCGGCCTATCGTCGCCACGTGCCAAAACCCCGCTTCCCGTAGATAATTCTCGATAAGCGGCGATGGCGGACCGGGTATATTGCGAATATAGCATTGCAACACCCGATCTACAGACTGTTTAAAAAATTATAAAATACAAATTAATTAAAATTGCATAAACCTAAAAAATATTAAATAGTATTGAAAAAATAAAATTAAAACTTACCATTTGCATTTGATCGACGGAGATGTGTTTATCGTCGAGACGAATTAATTCCCCGGCCATTGGAAATACGATCGAATATTTTAAAATTTATCAAAAAATATATTTCAAAAAATTTAAAAAAGGGCTTTTTTGTAAATATTAAAGGACTATTGTGAAATTTGAGAGGAAGTTTCAAGGAATTTGAGAGAAATTTGAGAAAAATTTGAGAGAAAGTTGAGAGAAAAATGGATAAGGACTTTGTTGTGAAAAAAATAAAAGGGTGGGGGGTTTTTACAGGTTTTTTTTTGCAGGAAAGCGCGCCCTCAAGGGCGCGCTTTGTGCCACATCAGCAAAGCGCGTCCTCGTCAGCGCGTTTTGTGCTGATGTGGCACAAAGCAAGGGCGCGCTTTCCTGCTGCATCCCCTCAAAACGCGCTGACGTGGACGCATTTTGGGGGGGAAATGACCCTTTTTCCGTAAATATTCCAGAATTCGGCCCATTTTCGTAAATTTTTTTAATTTTCGGTATATTTTGATAAATTACCCTTGTTGCCATGTGTATGATTGCGCCTAGCCAGACATTTGATGACTTGATTGGATACATTTGGTGACAAACCATCACGACCGGTGACATTAATGAAGCTAGATTTGAGAATGATTGAGGGTTTTTCTTTTTTTTTTTCATATACATTATTTATTTATCCGTATATGAGAAAATAAGTTAATTAAATAATAATAACATTATTTTTAATCAAACTTCAAACTTTTAAGCAACAATTTAGTAGAGTGGGTGAATAAAAAAGAGAAATTATCAAGATTTTTAGTATTAGACTTGTTGCTTATCACTACACGACGTTTAATTGATTATCGTACTGCAATTCTTAATATATATACACACGGTGAAAAAACAATAATACGTAACTTGGATAAAAATATCAATCAAGATTTTTGTACCAAATTTAGGTAGTGCTCAAATTTTTTTTTTTTTTTTTTGAGAAAGTAGTGCTGAACTTTTAGGATTAAGGGAAAAGAACCATAACTGTAAAGGTATGGGGGGTAATTAATCATATATGTTTAGTTTCTCCAAGGAAATAATTATAATTGTCATCATGATAAAGTGGAAAAATCATTTTTAGTTAGGTCTGATCTTCCAACCCGAGAAGATAAAAGGAGAAAAGAACAAGACAAAAAAACAAAGGTGTAGCTATAAAATACAAGTCAATGCTGTTGGGCGTCTCTAATGGAGCCTAAAAGGGTCTTAAAATAATGAAAAGGTTTTAATGTTAGGCTCCAGAAGGTAATAAAGGGCAAAAGCGTCTCCAAAAACCTGAAAGGACAAAAAAAAAAATCAATTAGGTAATTATTAGTGTAAAAAGTAATGTTAAAGAAATATTGTTCAAAAAGCATGTTGAAGCCTAAAAGCTTAGCCCAACTTGTGTTTTGGTTTATAGAAGCAGCTGCAAAATCGAACAGAGACTATAATGCTTGTAGTTTTAAAATAAGCGGCATGGTTGGTTTTGCATTGCTTGTAGAGGTCGGAAAAAACTTTCTGATAGCATAGAACCGGCTTTTATCTTTAAACTGACTTTTTAAATTTAATAAAAAAAGTTAAATTTAATTATTTTTAATAATTTTTTTGGGAGTTTTAAAATAGCTTTCTCATTTATCAACGCTTGTAGTTTAATAAATTTATTTTAAATTACAAAACATTAAAATATGTGTATTTTTTAGTGTTTATATTAGACATAATATATTTTTCAAATTTGTTTTGAATATGTATAATATAGTTAGGTTAGTTGGTATTAAACCTATTCACGGGTTAAGTTATCTACCAAAACTTGAAGGTTCGCTCAAATTTAGGAGTTTAGGCAAAAATATTTGTAATCTCCCCAACCTAACCTAGACTTGTTAGATATAAATTCAAAAGATTACATTAGCCACTGAAATGGCCCAGTAAGCTATCAAAGTTTTTAAAATAGACATTTTAAAGAAATTGAATATTTTAGAAAATAAATTTAGTTAGTTATTGATTTATTTATTACTCAGAATTTCAATTTTAAATTAGCAGCGAGAAAGTGATATTTATGTATGTCTTTAATTAAAAACTGAGGTTCATACATAACTACTTAATAATCATATTTAGACATCCTAAAATTCAAATTAAATGTCATGCAATATAAAAGCAAAACCCAAATTCTAAGTCTCATGCCACAGTTCAGAATAAAATAATAGTCTTTGAATAATAGAAATAAAACAAATAATGAGCCAAAAATAATTTTATAAGTAAACACTGAGCCGAGACCATCTGGATGTCGAGTTCGCATCCTAACTTGGTGGGTTATCTGTAAGGATAAAAACTAAAGGGGAAGTGAGCTATAACGCTAAGTGTGAGTTCCATCAAAAGAAAATCAGTGCAAATTAACAAACTAAGCATATAATCACAGTATTCAGTGAAGTAACAATCATATAGTATGATAGTAATTGACCATGCTTACGAGTGGCATTGTAATGTAATTTTAGTTTAACAGGAAAAATCCTACCCATACTCTGCTACACTCTTCAGTAAGAGTTCCCTAGAACTCCTCCAACCATAACACTCTAGTTTGTGACTAAGCCACCAGTATTACAGGTTCATACATTGCCATTAGTTGTGATTATACAATGGGTTTGCAGATAAAAGCTGCCAGTATAAATTATGGATAAACGACTGGTTTTTACATGTTAATACGCTACCAATAGTTGTCAATGCACAAATCATTTGCAGATTATAGTTGCTAGTATAAATTGTGGATAAACCACCAGTGTTTGAAGATTATTAAATTGCCAAAACTTCCACCGTACAATCGTCCCTCCCCATGCAATACAATATGACATGCTTGAAATAGTATCATATAACACAGTAGATATGCTCAACATATTTCCAGTTCATCAGTAGCATTAGTCATGCTTATCATGTAATTAGTATACAGTGGTGCAAGTAACAATAATAGTTCATCAGTAATTCAAACACAGTAGGCATGTACTAATCACAGATCATGCATATAAAATAGTAATTTAGTCAATCAAATCGTGGATTCCAGCATTATTCATAATCTTAGAGACTCAATTGAAGGAAATAAATCACTGAAACAAATCGAGGATGTAACGCCCTGAATTTGGGCCTAGTAGGATTGGGCCTTGTGCGTGGGAGCCGCTAGGAGGCTACACATAAAAGTTTATGTGTGCAAGAATTATCACAAACTGCATGTTTTCTTTAATGGTTAAGTGATTAGGAGTGTTTGGGAGTGTTGGAGAAGTCCTGGGTTCAAACCTGGGCTTTAGGAAAATTTTTGTTTTAAGTGAATAAAACCCCTATCTTTGGCTAGTAGGGTTATAAATAAAATTTGGTAAGGTATGACACACAGAGCCTGATGGTCCAGTGGATAGTGGCGTGTGGAGTGTGCTATTTGGTTTGAGGTTCGAATCCCTGCTTGTGCAAATGGGGATTATTTTTGCTGGTGGCCTTGGGAGGAAGTTGTGTTTGACCGAAACACCAAGAGTTTGAACAGATTTGAATGGGGTGGTTGCTAGCCGAATTTGAAGAGATGGATGGGAGGAAATTAAGGAGAAAATCAAGCAAGTTCGAATTTGGAGAAGAGTCTTGCCGGGTTCGAACTCTGGCACTTAGTGTTTCGGTTGCGAAGGAGTGTTGGGGGGAAATCTAGTGTGTAGAAGGCTGAACGAAATTGGGGAGTTCTTTTGGGGTAAAATTCGGCTAGGTATTGGTAATTGGTCATTCTCATTTCGGGATTTTGCCAAGTTGTGGTTTTGCTCTCCATTTTCGTGCTTTGCTTGATCAACTTTTTCTCTCTCTCCCTCACTTTTCTCCTCTTGAATATTATTGGTACTTTGCCTTTACAAACATTCGGTTTTGTGTAACCGAACATTTTCCTCCCTTGTAGCCGAATATTGTTTTGCTCCATCAATCTTTTCCCTAGTCCTTCATTGCCAATTCTCTTCTACTTTCTCTCTCTCGATCCTATCCTCTTTTCCCTTTCATTCAATCGGTTTTTGTTGGCTAAATATCGATCGGTAAGTCTCTATGTCTCTGTTTTTCGGCTTTGCTCATCTTTTTCTCTAATGCCGATTCTTATCTTTTTTCTTTTTCTTCTTGGTTATGGTGTTCATTCGGGTTTAAGTAATCCTCGAGGAGTGAAGGAGTTTTCTAGCGCTGCAGATACAATTGGAACCTTTTTGCTCGTTCTTGATCGAAGGTAATGCTGTTCGTTGTGATTAATTTGAACTAGATTATGTTGGCTTGGGTTGGTATTGGCCGAATGTCTTTTTCTCACTTTAGGATTTGCGTTTTCCATAGGCCATAATATGTGGACTCAAACCACAAGTTTAAGCAACATGAGCAATGAATCCGCTTAATGTGCAGATATCCATCAAGGATGTAACACCCCTAACCCGTATCTGTCGCCGGATTTGGGTTATGAGGCATTACTCGTCTAACCACAAGTCAACCCACTCACATTAATATTATTACAATAATTAAAGCATGATATCATGAACAATCATGTACTTTCATTTTTAGTATTAAAACAGTAATAACTTATTACAACTATTACCATTTACAACACTTAAGAACAAATTTTCATTCAATTAACTAAATCACTATTCATTTGGTCATTTTGCATCTTATGGCCGAATAAGTATATTACCCCTATTCAACCAATACAAATCAAATAACTATAATAAATCAATCACATGCATACCATATCTAGTTGTTCACAACAATAGCTTATCCTTTTTAAACCTCTTAATCGAATGTAAGTAACAACCCAAGAATAATATGGATTCCAAATTAAGTCAATACCATGGCCGAGTATTTACAAGCGAGCATACTTTAACTTGTTTACTAATATAATACACATAACAAAATTTGAAATAACTTCTAAGTTAAGATTATAATGTATCCGAACATACCCAAATAATAAAACCAAAAATCAAGCATGACTAAGCCATATTTGAGTAAATCAATTAATATCAATTCGCATCTATTTCAGTCATGAGACATTCATTCGAAATGTATGGATAAAATACCCCTTTTAGAAATTCACGAAGCATACATACCAAAACATGCTTTTATCAAGATCGAAAATGCACAAACATATATATATATCACCTCAAGCATAAACAAGTCAACCCAAGCATAGTAGTGAAGCCATATTCGCATGGCCTTTATATACATTATGTACAAAATAAACTCCAAAGGGAAAATAGCCTATACATGCCATAGTTTCCATATCTTTAACTTAACAAAAAGGTACCAAAGATAGATGATAGTGTGATTGACTTTGATGATGATCCTCGAGCTCGAGCTTCGACTTCAAGACCTATAAAATAGTTACATAAACACATACAGTAAGCTAACATAGCTTAGTAAGTTTTAAGCAATGGTCAAAATATACAACTAATCAATATACAAATTAATCAATCCAACATGATCATTAACTAATTCATAAACACAAATATGCATAACTTGTCACTATTCAACAATCATCATCTCTAATAGATCTCAAAACCGAATGTTCACATGCAATTTATCCATTTCGAAACAAGCTCAAAATTAAATGATTACATCATATTTCTATAATTTCATAAACAAGAATAACTTACCTCAATAGTACTAAGTTATTCAATTATCATGCATTACTTACCTACGTGTCACTTCTCGGTTATCTCCATACTTTAATTTATGTCCTTGAAAGGTCCGAAAATCCGCACACACAGTGCAACCCATGTAACGTGTCGTACACTTAGTGCCGTTACCTGAAAAAGAGCACACATAGTGCCATATACTAGTAATGTATCGCACACTTAGTGCCATTACTTATTTTTCCGCACACAAAGTGCCATTCGACCGATTTCGCACACACAGTGCTCGGTATTTAAGCGCGCACACATAGTGCCCTTTAACCGGTCTTTCCTTTATTTTTAAAAATAATTATATTTCCATTCCCACTCATACATACACATATATTTGAATGTTTAACAACAACTCAATTCCCTTATCATATACCATTACATTCGACACACCCAATATACATATAAATTTATATATATATATATATATATAGACCCATCTATCCAAAAACATACTTCTCTCTCTCATTTCATATTCACATTTATCTACCTCTTTATTCATACATATACTCAACTAACTCAACTAATCAACACTTATACATTTATATATAAGTACCAACTCTACATTCGGCTAGCATATTTATACTTCATTCTATTCCATGTTACATTCGACAATAAGAGATTTAACATGCTTATTTCTATTATTCATGTGCACATTAATATATATTCAAATTTCATTTCATCCAAGTGCTTAAAAACTTGCCTCGAAAATCGACGGATTTGATTTTCTCGGCTATTCGTTCAACTTTGCTTTTCCCCGATCCAATCCCGTTTCTTTTTGTTCTTGATCTAAATAATTCCAAATTAAGCTCATTCAAATATATTTTCATTCAATTTAATCCAAAAACACATAATTATACAAATTACCATTTTACCCCTGACATTTACAATTTTTATAATTTAGTCCCTATTGCACAAAACACAAAATACTCAAAATTTGCACACACTCCTTTAGGGCCGAATATTCAATACTCTTATACAAACTCATACATTCCATTTATTTCATATTTTGACCCTTCAAATTTCAATTTTCACAATTTAACCCTAATTACTCAAAATCATTAAAATTTCCAATACAAAACATGTTAATCTACAACATAACTTTAATATATAATCATCAAACATCACAAAGCACAAGTTTCCATCCATGGCCGAACATCACATATTCATTAATTTCAAAAATTCTAACATGGTTCGGATAGTATTCGAAGCAACGAACTCAAAAACGTAAAAATTAACAAAAACCGAGCTAAATTCATACCTCAATCAAGCGTGGACAAATCCGAATATGGCTAGGCATTTCTTTCTTTTTCCTTTGCTAACTTTCGGCTATGGCTTTAAAAGATGAACTATGGCTTTATTTTTTTTATTACAAATAACATATATATCATCATTTTATTTCATTACCTATTTAGCCTTTATTAAAACATAACTAAATATTATAACTTATGGATAATCTTGTCCATGGCCGGCCATTAACTATTAATTTGGGCTATTTTCTCTTTTAATGCTTCTAATTAAAAAGACATCTACAATTTGGTCCTAATACATTAAACCATCAAGTTTTAACTTTACGCGATTAAGCCCATTTTAATAATTCGACACTCAAACGATAAAATTAAATCACGACAATTTCACACATAGCAATTCACACATAAATAACTCAAAAAATAATCTTTTAAAACTTTTCTAACTCAGATTCGTGGTCCCGAAACCACCATTCCGATTAGGGCTAAAATCGGGCTTTTATAACTCTCCCCCTTAAAGGATTTTCGTTCCCGAAAAACTTACCAATGAATAAATGTGGGTAGCGTTCTTTCATTGATTCCTCGAGTTCTCAGGTTGCTTCCTCAATCCCGTGCTTATACCATATTACTTTAACCAACGAGATTTTCTTATTTCGTAACTCTTTCACCTCACGAGCTAGGATACGAATCGGTTCTTCCTTATAAGTCAAGTCAGGTTGAATCTCAATCTCTGATGGGCTAATCACATGAGAAGGATCGGATCTGTATCGTCGAAGCATCGATACATGAAAAACATTGTGAATCTTGTCTAATTCAGATGGCAACATAAGTCTGTACGCAACCGGCCCGATACGCTCAATAACTTCGTACGGTCCAATAAATCTCGGACTCAGTTTTCCTTTACGACCAAATCTAAGTATTTTTTTCCACGTCGAGACTTTCAAAAATACTCGGTCACCCACCTGAAACTCTATATCTTTACGTTTCAAGTCCGCATACGACTTCTGACGATCTGAGGCGGCTTTCAAACTTTCTCGGATTACTTTTACTTTCTGCTCAGTCTCTTTGATTAAATCAACCCCGTGAATCTTGCTTTCACTTAGCTCGGTCCAATATAGAGGTGTACGACATTTACGACCGTACAAAGCTTCATAAGGTGCCATTTTAATACTCGATTGAAAGCTGTTATTGTACGCAAATTCAATCAAAGGCAAATATCGTTCCCACGTACCCTCAAACTCAAGAACGCAACATCTCAACATATCCTCGAGTATTTGAATAACACGTTCAGATTGACCATCCGTCTGAGGGTGAAAAGCAGTACTGAAGTGCAATTTGGTACCTAGAGCATCTTGAAGTTTCTTCCAAAACCGCAATGTAAACCTCGGATCTTTATCCGAAACAATAGAAATAGGTACTCCATGCAATCGTACAATCTGAGATATGTATAATTCAGCCAACTTATCAAGCGAAAAATCCGTACGTACCGAAATAAAATGAGCTGATTTCGTCAATCTATCAACAATAACCCAGATTGCGTCTTTCTTGCTCGGTGTCAAAGGTAATCCAGATACAAAATCCATCGTTACTCGATCCCACTTCCATTCAGGTATCATAATCGGTTGAAGTAAACTCGATGGCACCTGATGCTCAGCTTTTACTTGTTGACATATTAAGCATTTCGACACATATTCTGAAATATCTCGTTTCATACCATGCCACCAGTAATGCTGTCCCAGGTCGTTATAAATCTTTGTACTACCCGGGTGAATTGACAACCTACTATTATGAGCTTCATCACAGATCATTCGAATCAACTCAGGATTCTTAGGCACACATATTCGGTTTCTAAACTGTAAACATCCTTCAGCATCTAATTGAAAATCTGAATCAGTACTCGAGCCACATTGACTCCTTTTTACTATTAAGTCATTATCAACCTTTTGAGCTTCGCGAATCTGTTGTGTGAACAGTGGTCTTGCTTCCAATTCTGTAATAATCACACCATCATCAGTCATAGCTATATCCGCATTCATTGCACGTAGAACAAATAGTGATTTTCGGCTTAGTGCATCCGCAACCACATTAGCTTTCCCCGGGTGATAATCAATCACGAGCTCGTAATCTTTTAATAGTTCCAACCATCTTCGTTGTCTAAAATTCAAATCCTTCTGAGTCATTAAATATTTTAGACTCTTGTGATCAGAATAGACATGACATTTTTCTCCGAATAGATAGTGACGCCATATTTTTAAAGCAAAAACTATAGCAGCCAACTCGAGATCATGCGTTGGATAGTTCTTTTCGTGCGGCTTCAACTGTCTCGAGGCGTAGGCCACAACTTTACCCTCCTGCATCAAAACACAACCCAAACCATTTAAAGATGCATCACTGAAGATAACGAACTCTTTACCCGACTCTGGCTGAACAAGCACTAGAGCTTCCGTTAGCAAGGTTTTTAGCTGATCAAAACTCTTTTGGCACCTTTCTGACCACTCAAATTTAATGTCTTTCTGTAATAGCTTTGTCATCGGAGTTGCAATCATAGAAAACCCTTTCACAAAGCGTCTATAGTACCCGGCAAGTCCCAAAAAATTTGAACTTCAGAAACATTTCGCGGAGGTTTCCAATCAAGTATAGCCGAGACTTTACTCGAGTTAACCCGAATGCCTGATGCTGAAACAACATGTCCCAAGAAACTAACTTCATTCAACCAAAACTCACATTTGCTAAATTTCGCGTACACCTGCTTATCACGCAAAATCTGTAACACAAGTCTCAAGTGTTCGGCATGCTCGATTTCATCACGTGAATAGATTAGAATGTCATCTATGAATACAACCACAAATCAATCTAGATACGGTCTGAATACCCGATTCATCAGATCCATGAAAATAGCAGGGGCATTAGCGAGTCCGAACGGCATCACTAAAAACTCGTAATGGTCGTATCTCGTCCGAAAAGCAGTCTTAGGTACATCCGAGTCTCTAACTCGCAGCTGATAATAACCTGACCTCAGATCGATTTTTGAAAATACCGAAGCTCCCTTAAGCTGATCAAATAAATCATCAATGCGTGGCAGTGGATATTTATTCTTTACGGTCACTTTATTGAGTTTACGGTAATCAATGCACATTCTCAAAGTTCCGTCTTTCTTTTTCACAAATAAGACTGGCGCACCCCAAGGAGAGAAACTCGGTCGAGCAAAACCTCTATCTTTCAATTCTTGCAACTGAGCTTTCAACTCTTTTAATTCGGTCGGTGCCATTCTATACGGAGCTATCGAAATCGGAGTCGTCCCTGGCACTAGCTCAATACCAAACTCTATCTCCCGAACAGGTGGCAATCCCGGCAATTCCTCCGGGAATACATCCGAATATTCACAAACAACCGGTACAGATTCAATCTTCTTTTCGGTTACTTTACTATCAATCACATAAGCAAAGTAGGCTTCGCAACCCTTTCTCAAATACTGTCGAGCCAACATCGAAGATATCTCTGCTGGTAGTCCATTCAAATCCGCAGATTCTATTCGAATTATTTCATTATTCTGACACCGTAAATCAATAGTCTTTCGTCCGCAATTCACTACTGCATCGTGCACAGTTAGCCAATCCATACCAAGAATAATATCGAACTCATCAAAAGGTAGCAACATCAGATTGGCCGGAAAACATGAATCTCGAATCATTAAAGGGAAATTCTTGGACACTCTATCAACTAACACACACCGGCCCAAGGGGTTCGAAACTCGTATCACAAACTCAGTAGACTCAACAGGTAGAGTCTTGCTGAATACTAATGTTTCACACACATAGGAATGAGTCGAACTAGGATCAATCAGAGCAATTACACTAGTATTAAAGAGAGTGAATATACCG
Organism: Gossypium sturtianum; assembly: GCA_025698515.1. Lineage (NCBI taxonomy): Eukaryota > Viridiplantae > Streptophyta > Magnoliopsida > Malvales > Malvaceae > Gossypium > Gossypium sturtianum. The sequence goes on from CM046943.1 coordinate 42,316,883, forward strand.
GTGATGACATCTAGAGATGAAGCCTCCTCTCTGGCACGAATGGCATAGGCTCTAGCTGGCACCCGGGCATAGCGACTAAGTCTCACAAACTTGCGCTCGTACTCAGATACGGTCATACGACTTTGTTTAAGCTCGAGAAATTCCTTGCGTTTGGAGTCTATAAATCGCTGGCTGATGTATTTCTTACGAAACTCCGCCTGGAAGAAGTCCCAGGTAACTCGTTCCTTTGGAACAACAGATACAAGTGTGTTCCACCAATAGTAGGCAGAATCTCGTAATAAAGATATGGCGCACTTCAGGCACTCATCAGGTGTGCAAGATAGTTCATTGAAAACACGAATGGTATTATCGAGCCAAAATTCAACTCGCTCAGCATCATCATCATCTTCGGCTCTAAACTCTTGAGCCCTGTGTTTTCTAATTCTGTCAACTGGAGGCTTGCTTACTCTTTCAGGATTAGTGATCGGGGATACCACTGGTACTACAGGGGGAGTATTCGGATTCAGAGGTTGTTGAACAGCCAGATTGGCCCGAATATATTGATTGAACCAATCATTCATCATGCTATAGAAGGCTTGTTAAGCCCCCTCATATGGATTACTCACAGCTGGTCGAGATTCATCCGGCGCGGTCCCTTGCGCGGGAGCAGGCGCCACGCTCTCGACATCGTCAGCTATAGCTCGCTCGGGATCAGGATCCATTTACTATACGAAAGAAGAAAACACGTTTCACTGTCAGAAGTCATCACACTATCACATTATAAAATATGGCATGTATAGCTAGACTCACACGCGCTACGTTAGTCCGAGAACCGACTAAACCGTAACTCTGATACCAATAAAATGTAACACCCCTAACCCGTATCCGTCGCCGGATTTGGGTTATGAGGCATTACTCGTCTAACCACAAGTCAACCCACTCACATTAATATTATTACAATAATTAAAGCATGATATCATGAACAATCATGTACTTTCATTTTTAGTATTAAAACAATAATAACTTATTACAACTATTACCATTTACAACACTTAAGAACAAATTTTCATTCAATTAACTAAATCACTATTCATTTGGTCATTTTGCATCTTATGGCCGAATAAGTATATTACCCCTATTCAACCTATACAAATCAAATAACTATAATAAATCAATCACATGCGTACCATGTCTAGTTGTTCACAACAATAGCTTATCCTTTTTAAAACTCTTAACCGAATGTAAGTAACAACCCAAGAATAATATGGATTCCAAATTAAGTCAATACCATGGCTGAATATTTACAAGTGATCATACTTTAACTTGTTTACTAATATAACACACATAACAAAATTTGAAATAACTTCTAAGTTAAGATTATAATGTATCCGAACATACCCAAATAATAAAACCAAAAATCAAGCATGACTAAGCCATATTTGAGTAAATCAATTAATATTAATTCGCATCTATTTTAGTCATGAGGCATTCATTCGAAATATATGGATAAAATACCCCTTTTAGAAATTCACGAAGCATACATACCAAAACATGCTTTTATCAAGATCGAAAATGCACAAACATATATATATCACCTCAAGCATAAACAAGTCAACCCAAGCATAGTAGTGAAGCCATATTCGCATGGCCTTTATATGCATTATGTACAAAATAAACTCCAAAGGGAAAATAGCCTATACATGCCATAGTTTCCATATGTTTAACTTAACAAAAAGGTACCAAAGATAGATGATAGTGTGATTGACTTTGACGATGATCCCCGAGCTCGAGCTTCGACTTCAAGACCTATAAAATAGTTACATAAACACATACAGTAAGCTAACATAGCTTAGTAAGTTTTAAGCAATGGTCAAAATATAAAACTAATCAATATACAAATTAATCAATCCAACATGATCATTAACTAATTCATAAACACAAATATGCATAACTTGTCACTATTCAACAATCATCATCTCTAATAGATCTCAAAACTGAATGTTCACATGCCATTTATCCATTTCGGAACAAGCTCAAAATTAGATGATTACATCACATTTCTATAATTTCATAAACAAGAATAACTTACCTCAATAGTACTAAGTTATTCAATTATCATGCATTACTTACCTACGTGTCACTTCTCGGTTATCTCCATACTTTAATTTATGTCCTTGAAAGGTCCGAAAATCCGCACACACAGTGCAACCCATGTAACGTGTTGCACACTTAGTGCCGTTACTTGAAAAAGAGCACACATAGTGCCATATACTAGTAATGTATCGCACACTTAGTGCCATTACTTATTTTTCCGCACATAAAGTGCCATTCGACCGATTTCGCACACACAGTGCTCGGTATTTAAGCTCGCACACATAGTGCCCTTTAACCGGTTTTTCCTTTATTCTTAAAAATAATTATATTTCCATTCCCATTCATACATACACATATATTTGAATGTTTAACAACTACTCAATTCCCTTATCACATACCATTACATTCGGCACACCCAATATACATATAAATTTATATATATATACATCCATCTATCCAAAAACATACTTCTCTCTCTCATTTCATATTCACATTTATCTACCTCTTTATTCATACATATACTCAATTAACTCAACTAATCAACACTTATACATTTATATATAAGTACCAACTCTACATTCGGCTAGCATATTTATAATTCATTCTATTCCATGTTACATTCGACAATAAGAGATTTAACATGCTTATTTCTATTATTCATATGCACATTAATATATATTCAAATTTTATTTCATCCAAGTGCTTAAAAACTTACCTCGGAAATCGACGGATTTGATTTTCCTGGCTATTCGTTCAACTTTGCTTTTCCCCGATCCAATCCCGTTTCTTTTTGTTCTTGATCTAAATAATTCCAAATTAAGCTCATTCAAATATATTTTCATTCAATTTAATCCAAAAACACATAATTATACAAATTACCATTTTACCCCTAACATTTACAATTTTTATAATTTAGTCCCTATTGCACAAAACACAAAATACTCAAAATTTGCACACACTCCTTTAGGGCCGAATATTCAATACTCTTATACAAACTCATACATTCTATTTATTTCATACTTTGACCCTTCAAATTTCAATTTTCACAATTTAACCCTAATTACTCAAAATCATCAAAATTTCCAATACAAAACATGTTAATCTACAACATAACTTTAATATATAATCATCAAACATCACAAAGCACAAGTTTCCATCCATGGCCGAACATCACATATTCATTAATTTCAAAAATTCTAACATGGGTCGGATAGTATTCGAAGCAACGAACTCAAAAACGTAAAAATTAACAAAAATCGAGCTAAATTCATACCTCAATCAAGCTTGGACAAGGCCGAATATGGCTAGGCTTTTCTTTCTTTTTCCTTTGCTAACTTTCGGCTATGGCTTTATTTTTTTTATTACAAATAACATATATATCATCATTTTATTTAATTACCTATTTAGCCTTTATTAAAACATAACTAAATATTATAACTTAAGGATAATCTTGTCCTTGGCTGGCCACTAACTATTAATTTGGGCTATTTTCTCTTTTAATGCTTCTAATTAAAAAGACATATACAATTTGGTCCTAATACATTAAACCATCAAGTTTTAACTTTACGCGATTAAGCCCATTTTAATAATTCGGCACTCAAACGATAAAATTAAATCACGACAATTTCACACATAGCAATTCACACATAAATAACTCAAAAAATAATCTTTTAAAACTTTTCTAACTCGAATTCGTGGTCCCGAAACCACCGTTCTGATTAGGGCTAAAATCGGGCTGTTACAAAGGAGGTTGTGAGCAATCTTTGTCAGCGTTTTGGGTGGGCTAAAATCACACTCAGTCAGTCAAGGTTTGTGGTCATGAACTTCGAAACGTTTCATAAACAAGGTGTGTACACATACCACCCAAACCATAGATCAGCAAATATCGGAATGCCGAAATGACCGAAAAGCTGAAAGTATGACAACGGTTGCCACACGAGCGTGCGATCGTGCGTGTGGTGAACCGAGCCCACGAATATGGGTGTAAGATGGTTAAGGCCACCATGAGCGTCCTCATATGCTTAAGCCGTCTTTGGATCCAAGTGGATAGGAATGGGATGAGTGGGCCCAATGGGCCCGGGGGCCCTACGCGAGTAAATTTTTTTGGTTGGATAGGAAATAATGAGCCGGCCATGGCGATCACTTGGCCAAAGGCAGTTTTGGGCTTAGTGGGCCACACGAGCGTGTGGGCCCATTTGGGCTGAGTATTGGGCTTTGGGCCCAATTACACTATTTTGACGATATATGTTATCTGTGTCGCTCCAGGCGACTGTAGACCTTCAGGAAGATTGTAAATGACCGAAATACTCCCACAGGGTAAAATGACTGTTATGCCCCTGAAGGGCAAAATGACTAAAATGCCCTTACATGTTATATGATTCTTATTGTATGCTATTTATGATATGGTTGCATTCATGTGATATTATGCTGCATGGGGTTGGGTTGTGTGATTGGAGGAAGCATTCTGTTCTGGCAGCACTGCTGCATATTTCTGATGGCTATTAGCCTACCGTTCTAGCAGCTCTGCTGGAAATTCTGTTTAGTGCCGCATCGGTACTATTATGTGGTGTGTAGGGATGGGTGGGTTGATACTATATCCTCACATGGTGTGTACGGTTAGACGGAGCTGGTGTGTAGAGGCTGGATGGATAGGGTTTTTGCATGCTTGATCATTTTGATTCTGTTCTGTTTAGGGCTAAGGCCCACACTGCATCTATTCTGTAATGGGCTTAGGCCCAGTTGGACACTACTTCTGAGATGGGCCCAGGCCCAAACTGTTCTAATTGATCACTGTTTTATTTGGGTGCACACTGAGTTTTTGCAAACTCACCCAACTGTTTAACTGTGCAGGTAATCTCCATACATAGATGGTTCGAAGCTGCGAGGGACTTGGAGCTGGCCACACATTTAAACTTGCTTTAGATTTTATTTACCTTATTTATCATTTTTGGGTTGTAATAAGGCCTTTCTAATTTTTGGGTTTTAAATTTGGAATCTTATTTATAGGTTTATAATTGCTAGGAGTAGAACACTAAAACAACAATTGTTTTTCAAAATATCACGTCCCCGCAACAGTTTTGAATTAAACTTCCGCAACAAATAAGGTTTTAAAGGTAATAACGTTTTACAAGAGAATGACTTTTAATAAACCACGTTTTAAAAACAAGCAAATAAAATCTGAGGTTTTTCTAGAAAAAAAGTTTTAATTGTAAGAAGGGTTGTTCAATGAAAACCTGGGTTTCGAAAAACACTTCAATGTGACACGCCGGATTTGGGCCTAACTTCTAGGCCGGGTTTGGGGTGTTACAGAGGATCATGTAAGGACTAAATTGAACAATTTACAAAAATTCTGGGAAAAAAATAAAATAGGGGCACATGGCCGTGTGCAATGCCTTAAGCCATGTGGAAGGGTTACACGACTGTGTGACAGACTGTGGCCGTGTGGAACATGCAAAAGTATGCTATAGGGGAGACACGACTGTGTGAGAATCGAAATATCCTAGGGTTTTAGGGGGATATGGTGGTGTGGTCCACACGTGTGGCCTACACGCCTATGTGGCCAGTCGTGTGGCCTTATTTCGAGGCACGATTTACCCCGATTCACTAGTAAAAGAACACGCACCTTAAACTGGGATCTTGATCGACGTTCCTCACACCCCAATCTGATCTGGGGCACCTAAATCAAGTCTTTCAAATGATGTTTAAACATGAATTAATATGGATTTCAAGTTCGACAAGATTACTCAAGAGTTGGGCAAGAATCTGAAAAATATTATTTGATCGAACAAAGATTTACGTCGTTCACTACTTACTACGAGAATTACAAGTTTTGATCATTAAAATGAAGCATACTTATCGATCTTGGTTGAAGTGAAACGAGTGCTAACAATGATGAAATCGACAACCGATAGAGGAAATGAGTCAAACGGAAATTGGTTTCAGTTTCGGGGTGCAAAAATAATTTCAACAATAAGAGAATACATTTTTATGTAAAAGACAAGAAATAAAAGAAAATGAAGAAGAAATAAGGAGGAAAATAAAAAATTATGGTTAGGATTGGAAAAGAAATAAAATCTAGTTCAATTAAAAGAAAATTGATTAAATGGTTAGGGTCTGAAACCATGAAGGTGGTTTGGCAATTAGTCCAACATTTGGCCCAAAATTAAGGAGGAAAAATAAAAGGTACAGTGGAGGAAATGAGGTGACTCGAACCTAGGCAGGCTAAAAAGGAGAAGCAAGCTTTAACCATTAGGCCTAAGCCTATTTCTTATGAAGTTACAACTCCAAATAATATTTATTTTGAAGTGATTTTCATCCTAGTTTGCTGAAAATGAAAAGAAAATAAATGGGAGAGGAGTGGATAGAACTTAGGACCTCTAGGGAGTGCACTAAACACTTAACCATCATGCCTAATCATTTTATTGGTTAATCTTTTCAATTTAACCCCTATATTTTGGGGCATGACAACTCTCCCCTCCTTAAAGAAATTTTGTCCTTGAAATTTACCTAGTTCGAATAAATGAGGATACTGTTGACAAAATGTGTTTTCCAGTTCCCACGTGGCCTCCTTAGTGCCATGTTTCTGTCACAATACTTTCATAAGAGGGATTGATTTCCTTCTCAGAACCTTTACATCATGATCTAGAATTTGTACGGGTTCCTCCTCAAAGTACAAATCCGATCTCACTTCGATCTCCTCAAATGGAACGATATGGAAAGGGTCGAATCGATATTGTCTCAACATGGAGACATGGAAGACGTTATGAATTCAGTCCAATTCTGGAGGTAATTCTAATTGATATACCGTTAGACTTAATCTTTTAAGGATTCTATAAGGTCCTATGAACCTAGGACTTAAATTGGTCTTTCTTCTGAATCTCAATACTTTCAACCATGGGGATACTTTCAGGAAAACTTGATCTCCAAAACTATACTCAATGTCTTTTCTATTTAAGTCTGCATACGAATTTTGCCTATCCTAAGCCACTATAAGTTTATCCTAAATTAAATTTATTTTCCCCTTTGATTCATGTACCACTTCTGGACCTAAAAATTTCTTTTCACCCAGTTCAGACCAACACTATAGTGTTCATCACTTTCGTCCATACAAGGCTTCATAGGGTGCCATTTGTATGCTCGATTGGAAGCTGTTATTGTAAGAAAATTTTGTTAAAGGAAAATGTTCCTCCCAACTACCTTGGAACTCAATGATGCAACCTTTTAACATATTTTTCAATATTTTGATAACTCGTTCGAATTGCCCATCTATTTGCGGATGAAAAGTAGTACTAAAATCCAAACGAGTGCATAGTGCCTCGTGAATCTTCTTCCAGAATTAAGATATGAAATGAGGATCTCGATATGAGATAGTTGATAGGGTACCCCATGTAACCTTACGATCTCTGAAATGTATAACTTAGCCATCTTTTGTAAGGAATACTCCTTTTGGATAAGTAAGAAATGTGCTGACTTTGTTAATCGGTCTACTATCACCCAAATTGAATCTTTCTTATTGGGTGTTAGGGGTAACCCACTAACAAAGTCCATTGTTATTTGCTCTCACTTCCACTAAGGTATTTTAATAGGTTGTAGCAACCCAGAAGGGAATTGGTATTCAGCTTTCACTTCCTGGCAGGTTAGGCACCTAGTTACAAACTCTGTTACATCTCTTTTCAGTCTAAGCCATCAGTACAATTCCTTTACATCTCGATACATCTTGTTTCCTCTGGGATGCATGGAATAAAGGCAAGTGTGCACTTCCCGAAGTATGGTTTATTTTATGTCCACGTCGTTTGGTACACAATATATTCCACGGTAGCACGAAATACCCTCGTCATTGAACCCATAATCGTAAGTTTTTCCATCTTCCACCTTCTTAATCCATGGCAACAAGGATATATCTAAAGGTTTTTTAACCTTCATTTCATTGGTTAAGGTGGGTTTCACTTACAGTTCGGCTAGCAAGCCTCCATCATCCACTAGACTTAACCTAGCAAACATTGCTATTAACTTCATCACCTGTTTTCTGTTTAGAGCGCCTGCTACAACATTGTCTTTTCCAGGGTGATATTCAATGACACAATCATAATCTTTTAGCAATTCTAAGGACCTCCATTGTCTTAGTTTCAACACTTTTTGGGTGAGAAGGTAATTGAGACTCTTCTGATTGTCATAAATATAACACTTCTCAGCATACAAGTAGTGCCTCCAAATTTTCAGTGTAGAAACTATTGCCGCCAACTAGGTAATTAGTCGGATAAATGCACTCATGCTTCTTTAATTTCCTCGATGTATAGGCAACTACTGTACCACCTTACATCAAAACACATCTAAGGCCGTTATAGGATGCATCATTGTACACCACATACTATTTTCACAATTCAGGCTGAATTAACATGGGGTCTTGGGTTAACACCGCCTTAAGCTTTTCAAAGCTAGATTGTTGCTGATCTGTCCATTTAAAAGGAACATCCTTCCTCAAAAACTTACTGAGTGGTGCAGCTATCAAAGTGATCCCTTCGATAAACTTACAATAGTACCCAACTAAACCAAGGAAACTTCAGATTTTGAAAACATTTTTAGGTTGTTTCTATTCAAGGATGGCCTCTATCTTTTTCGGATCTACTCGAATTCTTCTACGGATACCACATGCCCTAAAAACATAACCTCCTTAGGCCAGAATTCACATTTACTTAATTTGTAATACAATTAATTTTCTCGGAGGATTTGCAAAACCTTTTTAAAGTGTTCATTATGTTCAGGTTTAGTTTTGGAGTAGACTAAGATGTCGTTGATAAATATAATGACGAAATGAACAAGGAAGAGTTGGAACGCTTGATTGATTAGATCAATGAAGGCAGCAGGAGTGTTGGTTAAACTGAATGGCATTATAAGGAATTCATAGTGGTCATATCGAGTTCTAAATACAATTTTGGGAACATCTGCCTTCTTTACCTTAAGTTAATAATACTCTGACCTTAGATCTATCTTTGATAACATTGTTTCACCTTGAAATTGATTGAACAAGTCATAAATTCTAGGTAGAGGATATTTTTTTTTGATAGTCAGTTTGTTTAACCGTCGATAGTCTATACAAAGTTTTAGGGAACCATCTTTCTTTTTGAAAAACAAGACCGGGGCTCTCTACGGTGAAACACTGGGTCTTATAAACCCACGATCTAAAAGCTCCTGAATTTGGATTTTCAATTCTTGCAACTCTTTGGGTGCCATGCGATAAGGAGCAATGGATACTGGAGCAGTACTTGGCAACAGTTTGATTCCAACTTCTACCTCACGATCTGGAGGTAACATTGGTAACTCTTCAGGAAACACATCTAGAAATTCCATAACAGTTCAGATGCTATCTAAGGTAGAACTATTTACATTCCCATCCATTATATAAGCTAGAGAAGCCTCACACCCTTTTCGAACTAACCTCTCAGTGAGCATAGTAGAAATTAAATTGGATAAATAATCTCATTGCTCCACAACCATAACAATTTCTCTACCCTCAGCTATTTTCAAGGTTAGCCTCTTAGAGGAATAATTTAGGCTAACTTTGGTGTTCTATTAAACAATCCATATTTAGAATTAAATTAAACTCCCCAGGTAGTAACTCTATAAGATCTATTGGAAACATTACCTTTTGAACGTCCAATGGACATCTCGTGTAGATTTTATTTACAATAATTGATTATCCTAAGGGGCTTACTATAGTAACACCAGTAGCGGTTTCCTCTACCCCAATGGCCAGTTTATCAGACATATTACAACATACATAAGAGTGGGTGAATCCTATGTCAATCAAGGCAAAGTAGGGAACTAAATGGATGGTAAAAATACCTACTATGATATCAAATGCATTTCTATCCTCACGTCCTCTAATGACATAAACAAGGGAAGGTTGTCTAGCCTCGGTTCAGTTCACGCCAGTTGTTGCAGTATTTGTAGCCCTATTTTGACCTCGATCCTTTAGAGGCAACTGACTCATTTTCTAGTTTTGGGCCGGAGTTTCCATTGGGTCGGTCTTATAAGGACATTCTTTAATCTTGTGTTCAGTTAACCCACATCTCAAACAAGCATTCAACTTTTGTCAACACTCGCTATTTCCCATAATATGTACAAATAGGAAACTTTCCTCTTGAATTGGTTACAATGACCCCCTGTTGTGGTCTGCCTTCTCTAGCTCGTTTAATACAATGAGAGTTCGAACCAGAGGAAATTGAATCTCTCTTAACTGGGACCTTAGTTTTCTCTCGTTTTTTGCTTTCCACCTACTTAATTTCCTCCACGATCTTGGCCTTCTCCACTAGGGTCTCAAACACCCGTTCTTGGTGTGGAGCAACCATAATCTTGAGGTCGAATCACAACACATTTTACAATCTCACGCATTTATCTTGTTTTGTGGTAACCATTCCTTGCGCATAGTGGTTGAGTTTCATAAATTCAACCTCATATTCTACCACAGTCTTATCCTCTTGCTTCAGCTCAATAAACTCAAGCATGCAGTTGGAACGACGGAAATGTGCAAGTGTACAGAATCGTATCAAGTAATAAAGTGACAAGTAAATGTCAAATTATCGTACCCACAGGGACTGTACATGTAACAACCCGTTTTTTAGTAGTGTCGAAAATAGTGGTTTCGAGGCCACAAATCCGACGAGTAAGTTCGTAAATATTATTATTTAATATTTATGAGTCAAATATGGTTTTAAAAAAGTTTTTAATTTGGTAATTTATGTCTTATAAACGATTTATTAAATTCAAGTGGTAAGACCTAGGTCAAGTGGTTTTAGAAAATAAGGTATCAGGACCTTGTTTTTATAAATTGAGTTGTAAATATTTTTATAAATATTTACAGAATGTCATTAAGGTGTTATGAAAGTTTCGTTAAGAAATTTTAACTTTTCAATAGTTAATTAACTAAAAAGGACTAAATCATAAAGGATGTAAAATTTGATCACTTTTAGATTTGAATGATTAAATGGCTTAATTATTATAAGTGTAAGGATTGAAATGGTAAATATACCATTTTTAATTAGTGGGATGGAAAAAGGACTTTAAGTTATTGTTTTATTCATGTTTAAATGTTAAAAATAATTAAAATAAGTAATAAAATTAAAATAAAAGAATAAAAGGTTAAAACATAAGAAAACATAATGGTTTTGTTCTTTAATGTAACAGCCCGATTTAGGGCCTAGTTGAAATAGAGGTTAGGAGACCACAAATTCGAGGTAGAAATGTGTGTTTTATGGCTTTTATGAGGTTTATGACATGTTTGCATGCTTATGTGAAAATTTTATGAAGAAATTTTATTATTTAGTAATCAACTTATTTATTAGGACTAAATTGCAAAGATTGGAAAATATGAGATTCTAGAAGATTCAAGTATGAAATAGCATTAGAAAAATTATTAGAGGTCCTTGTTTAGCAATTAGACCATTTTATGTCAAGATGGACAAAAATGGGCATGGGAAGGAAAAATCTTAAGAAAAGGCCTTAAGGGCAATTTGGTCATTTGGTTAATAAGTTAATTAAAAAGGGAAAAAGAAGTCAAAAATGGTGTCCATCTTCTTCCCTAGGTGCCGAAATTTGGAGGAGAAGCCATAGCTAGGGTTTTGCTCATTTTCAAGCTCAAAGTAAGTGCATCCTAGCCCCGTTTTTAATGTTCTTCGTATTTTTATGATCCTCGTGCCTCGATTTAGCTATTTCTAGCTATATTTTGAGCTAGGGTTTATGTTCAAAAATTTACCCATGTATGACATGCATGTATTTTTATGATTTATGGAAGAATATGAAAGTTTAATGTATAATAAACATCTTTTTCTAAGTGATTTTTATGAAAAATTCATGAAAAAGACTAATTTGTAAAAGTTATGAAAATGTACATGAGTGAATTAGTGGAAATTGAGGGCTGTTTTATTTATGAAAATGATTCGAATAGGCTTAAAATACAAGAAAATTGAATGAAAATCATTTTACGAGCCTAGGGGCAAAAGTGTAATTATGTAAAAGTTTAGGGGCAAAATTGTAATTTTTCCAAAATATGATTCATGGGTAAATTTAGTCAATGTGAGTATTAAACAAGTGAAATTTCTATTATAGATCAAGAAACACGAAGCCTGAACCGAAACCGAGGCAAAAACAAAGTCGTGGACTAAATCGCACAATTATACGCATTTTGAGTACCGAGGTAAGTTTGTGTGAAATTAAAGCTACATAATGTTTTTATATTTTTAATTGCTTGATATTATGAGAAATGAATATTATTTCTATGAAATTGACTAATGATGCCCCAATGAGAGTATGATGAAAATATGTTAAGTTGAAGTCCCGGTTGAACGTTTGGAATAACAAGGATACTAGTGTCACAACATGAGAGAAAGAGGTCTCGTATAAGACCATGTCTGGGACATGGCATCGGCACCAAATGAAGGAGGTCCCGTATAAGACCATGTGTGGGACATGGCATCAACATCGAGATATGAGATCCCGTGTAAGACCATATCTGGGATATGGCGAGTAACACCCCTTACCCGTATTCAACGCCGGGACAGGGTACGAGGCATTACTAGGCTTATACGCAATTAATCATACAATTCTGAAACTTGACTTTCCTCTCCAAATTTAAAAATTTGTATAACACCTCTTAAACAAGCCTACGAGGCCTAAATCACACTTTAAGAATGGTTCGGGATCAAACCGAACTTCTTTGAAGCTCTCTAGAAAATCTTAGAAAATATTCTCTAAACAGTCCACATGCCCGTGTGGAAGAAAGAACACGCCTATGTGGCATATCACATGCCCGTATTCCACACCCGTGTGGAATTATTTTTCATTTCAAACCTACAGGGGTTTTCACACGGCCAGACACACGCCCGTGTCCCTCACACGGCCTCGACATGCCCGTGTCTTAGCTCGTGTGCCAAAAACCTTGGCATTTTGTTTCTGATATCATCATCCCATAAATGTCACACGGCCAAGGCACACGCCCGTGTCCTTCGGCCGTGTGGCGAATTAAATTTCTAAAATCACTTACTTGTAAGAAAATAGCTTGGCTGAAAGTTTAAGCTTCAAAAACACTTATTCTTGCTTCAATTTTTGGTGGAAGAGGAAATGGAAATAGTAAAAGATGATATCTTCTTTATTTAGTCTTATTTTATTCATTTAGTCACCTAACATCACCAAATTTTTGACCAATTTAATGCTCTTGTCTCCCTTGGCCGGCCATCACCTTTAGGAAGGCCTAATTGCACTTTAAGGACCTCCAATTTAATATTCTATAGCTATTAGACACCTCTAGCTTGTAAAATGAAACTTTCGTACTTTATGCGATTTAGTCCTTTTTCTCAATTAAGCATGCAATCACCAAAGTTAACCCACAAAAATTTTCATACACTCATATAATTATGCTGTAAAACATAGAATAATATTAAAACTAATTTACTTGACCTTGATTTAGTGGTTCTGAAACCACCATTCTGACTAGCCCCAAAATCGGGCGGTTACATGGTGTCGGCATCAAGATGTGATCCCATGTAAGACCATATCTGGGATATGGCATTGGCATCGTGATACATCTATGATGAGATTGAGTATCCTTTGATATTTTGAGTAGTTCGACGGGGAAAGAGCTAAGTTTATGTACAAATGAAAAAGAGCTAAGTCTATGTTTAATAGAATAAAAGTGCTAAAGTTGTGTGATGAAGTGATACAGGTACCCATGAGTAACTTACAAGATATGAATGCAAAATGTGATGTGTGATTTGGTAAAGTTGTGCATGAGTAAGTTATATTGAGGTATTTGAGAACTAGTGTTGCTATTATTTAATGAGATGAATGGATGTAATCATAAGTTTTTATGTTGCTATTTATTTCATGCAAACTTACTAAGCTTTATACTTGCCCTTCTCTTTTCCCTTTTCCTTATAATATCACCAAGCTAACTCGGGGATCGTAGGACGTCGGAGTTCAGATCACACTATCAACTATTCTTTTGGTATAGTAAAGTTGAATCATTTTAGGTATGGCATGTATAGGAACTTGGTCATTTTGTTGTGTCATATTTGTTAGCCAAAATGCTGGTTATAATTGTTACCTATTCATTTTGTAAATGGCCATTGGGAATTGGCCAATGCTTGTTAAGTTTTATATATATCCAATGATGATGAGGTTCATGAAGTGTAAGTTCGTGCAATTGATTGAGTAAAGTGTGAAGTGTATGCATGATGAATTAGGGATTGTTCATAGTGTAATATTGCTATGTTATGTATTACTTGTGATGTTATAAGTGTGTTCACTTTTCAGGGTGGCAATTGGCTTGGTAAATAGCCTTATAATTGTCCACACGGGTAGACACACGGGCGTGTGTCTAGGCCGTGTATGACACACGGTCAGCCTCATGGGTGTGTTAATAGGCCGTGTGTCTCCTGCATCAAATTTGCAAAAACTCAGTTTGTCACACGGGCCAGCACACGGGCGTGTGACTAGGCCGTGTGCCTCTAAGTGTTTGCTGACGTCATAAACAGAATACCAAGGTTTTCACACACGGGTGAGGACACGGGCGTGTGTCCGGCCGTGTGAAAACCCATGTAGATTCGAAATGAAAAATAAAATCCACACGGGCTAGGAACATATGCGTGTGTGACCACATGGCCTGCCCACACGGGCGTGTTCCTTTCCACACGGGCGTGTAGCCCTGTTTTGAGTAAAGATTTTCTAAGTGTTTGAAAGTTTCTGGTTAAATTCTGAGCCGCTCGGTATGTATGTTTCGGGTCTCGTAGACCCATAATAGAGACGTTATGACATTAAATGAAAAGTTTTAAGTTGAAATGAAATTTTATGGCCCGATTTTGTATGTTTAGGCAAGTTAAGTTTGGTAATGCCTCGTATCCGGTTTCGGCATTGAACACGGGTAAGGGGTGTTACATTTAGTGGTATTAGAGCTACGATTTAGTCGACTATCAGACTAACGTAGCGTATGCACGAGTCTAGCTATACATGCCATACATATGAGTATTTACATAATGATTATGTGACGACTCCTAACGGTTTAAATTATTTTTTCATATAGTAAATGGATCCCGATTGAGTTGTGGCGGATGATGTAGAAAGTAACGCGTCGGCTCCCGCCCAAGGGACGGTGCTGAATGAAAATGAGAATAGACCAACGACTGTAAGTTAGAGAGGAGGAGAAGAGGCTAGGGAAGCCTTTCTCCACATGATGAATGCATGGTATACAGAGTTCGTTCGTACGAACCCGAATGTGCAACCCCCTCCACCCCCACCTATTCCTCAGTCTACCCCTGTAGCTCCCCAAGTGGTAGAAGTAGTAAGGAGAGAAAAGCCTCCGGTTGATAGAATCCGGAAACAAGGAGCCAAGGAATTTCGAGCTAGTAAAGATGATGATTCGGAGAGGGCATAATTTTGGCTTGAAAATACCATAAGGGTATTTGATGAATTATCTTGCACACCTGAAGAGTACATGAAATGTATGGTGTCTCTCTTGAGAGATTCTGCCTACCAGTGGTGGAACATCCTTGTGTCGGTTGTACCAAGGGAGAAAATTAATTGGGAGTTTTTCCAAGAAGAGTTCCGGAAGAAGTACATTAGCCAAAGGTTTATTGACCAGAAAAGAAAGGAATTTCTTGAATTAAAACAGGGTCAGATGACAGTAAACGAGTATGAGCGTGAGTTCGTAAGGCTCAGCAAATACACTCGAGAGTGTGTATCCACTGAAGCCATTATGTGTAAAAGGTTTGAGGACGGATTAAATGAAGATATCCGATTATTTGTTGGTGTCATAGAATTGAAGGAATTTGTTGTGCTAGTGGACAGGGCTTGCAAAGCCGAGGAGTTGGTTAAAGAGAAAAGTAAAGCTGAAATGGAGTCTCGTGACTCAAGAAAGAGACAACTGAACAAGTCATTTCAATCCTCATCCAAGAAGTCAAGAGACTTCACTACTCGATCGGCTACTTCAGCTGGGTTTTTGAATAGAAGTAAGGGTAAACAGTATTCTAGGATTAAAGCTCAGAGTACTTCAGTTGCTAGTGTTGGGAACGCTCGACCAAACTGACTGGAATGTTCACAGTGTGGTAGACGTCACCCCGGTGAGTGCAGAGCACATGAGAGAGCCTGTTTTAAGTGTGGTTCCCAAGACCATTTTATTAGAGAGTGCCCCGAGATGGTCAAAAAAGAGAAAATTCAGAGTACAAGATCGGGAAGTACTACTAGAGGGAGACAATAGAGAAACCCAGGAAGTGGAACAAGTAGTAAGAGTACACCTAGAGAGCAGACTGCAAGATCTAAGGGTAAAGCACCTGCGAGGACTTATGTCATTCGTGCTCGCGTAGAGGTGTCATCTCCTGATGTAATTACAGGTACATTTTCTCTCCATGATACTCATGTTGTTGCTTTAATTGATCCGGGATCTAGCCACTCATATATTTGAATGAAATTAGTATCTAGTATGAGCATGCCTGTAGAGTCTACAGAACTCGTGATAAAAGTGTCCAATCCCTTAGGAAAATATGTATTAGTTTATAAGGTATGCAAAGATTGCCCATTGATGATTAGAGGTCATTATTTTAAGGAGAATCTCATGCTATTGCCATTTGATGAATTCGATATAATTCTTGGTATAGACTGGTTAATCGCTCATGATGTGACAGTAAATTATGGAAAGAAATACATTGAATTGAGATGTGAAAACGGGGACACTCTTCGTGTTGAATCAGATGAACAAGACAGATCGCCTGTAGTGATTTCTCATATGTCTGTCCAGAAATATGTAAGAAAGGGATACGAAGCTTATCTTGCTTTTGTGATGAATGCCAAAGAGACTGAGTTAAGAGTTGAATCAGTGCTGATAGTATGTGAGTATCCGGATGTATTCCCAAAAGAATTGCTAGGGTGCCTCCAATTAGAGAGATTGAATTTGGCATTGAGTTAGCTCCTGGTACTGCACCTATATCGATTGCTCCATACAGAATGGCTCCAACTGAGTTGAAAGAATTGAAGGCACAGTTACAAGAGTTGACAGACAAACGCTTTGCAAGACCGAGTTATTCTCCATGGGGTGCTCCAGTATTATTTGTGAAAAAGAAAGATGGTTCCATGAGATTATGTATAGATTATCGGCAGCTTAATAAGGTAACCGTGAAGAACAAGTACCCATTGCTAAGGATCGACGATTTGTTTGATCAATTGAAGGGAGCCACTATATTTTCCAAGATAGACTTGAGGTTCGGTTATTACCAGTTGAGGGTAAAAGACTCAAATGTGCCGAAAACCGCATTTCAGACAAGGTATAGGCACTATGAATTTTTAGTCATGCCTTTCGGTTTAACAAATGCCCCTGCTGTGTTTATGGATTTAATGAACCGCATTTTTCAGCCATATTTGGATAAATTTGTTGTGGTTTTTATTGATGATATACTGATTTATTCTCGTGATGAGAATGAGCACGCCGAGCACTTGAGGACGGTTTTGCAAATTTTATGAGATAATCAGTTATATGCCAAGTTTAGTAAAAGTGAATTTTGGCTTAAAGAAGTTGGGTTTTTGGGGCACATTATCTCGGGAGATGGAATCCGAGTTGACCCGAGCAAGATTTTAGCTATTGTTGATTGGAAACTGCCGAGAAATGTAGCAGAGGTTAGAAGTTTTCTAGGCCTAGTTGGCTATTATAGACGGATTTTCAAAGGATTTTCCATGATAGCGACTCCAATGATGAGATTGTTACAAAAAGATGTGAAGTTTGAATGGACAGAAAAGTGCCAATAGAGTTTTGAGAAACTAAAGGCATTGTTGACTGAGGCTCCGGTCTTATTGCAACCTGAACCGTGAAAAGAATTTGTGGTTTATAGTGATGCGTCCTTGAATGGATTGGGCTGTGTGCTTATGCAAGAGGGTAAGGTGATAGCATATGCCTCCAGAAAGTTAAAGCCGCACGAGAAGAATTACCCGACACATGATTTAGAGTTGGCTGCCATTGTGTTTGCTTTGAAGATATGGAGACACCATTTGTATGGTGAAAAATGTCAGATATTCACCGATCATAAAAGCTTAAAGTACTTGATGACTCAAAAGGAATTGAACTTAAGGCAACGAAGATGGTTAGAATTGATAAAGGACTATGAGCTAGTAATTGACTACCATTCAGGAAAGGCGAATGTAGTCGCCGATGCTTTGAGCAGAAAATCCTTGTTTGCATTGAGAGCCATGAATACACGGATGGCTTTGTCAAGTGATGGTTCTATACTAGCTGAGTTGAGGGCTAGACCGACGTTTCTTTAAGAGATTTATGAAGCTCAGAAAGGTGACAGCGACTTGCAAGCCAAAAGAGTCCAGTGTGAGTTGGGTGTTGAGTCCAAATTTCGGATTAATTCTGATGGATGTTTGATGTTCCGAGACAGAGTCTGTGTGCCGAGAGATGGTGAGCTCGTTCCAAAAATTTTACACGAGGCACATAGTGGATGTTTATCTGTACATCCGGGCAGCACAAAAATGTATAATGATTTGAAGAAATGGTATTGGTGGCCGAGTACGAAGAAAGATATTTCTGAATTTGTATCAAAATGTTTGATTTGTCAAGAAGTGAAGGCTGAACACTAAGTACCTTCAGGTTTACTTCAACCTATTATGGTTCTCAAGTGGAAATGGGACCGTGTTACTATGGACTTTGTGACGGGTTTGCCGTTGACACCAAGTAAGAAAAATGTCGTATGGGTTGTAGTCGATAGACTTACGAAGTCGGCCCATTTCATACCGGTACGTGTTGATTATTCGCTTGATAAGTTGGCAGACTTGTATGTTTCAGAGATTGTAAAACTACATGGAGTGCCTTTGTCGATTATATCGGATAGAGATCCGAGATTCACATCACAATTTTGGAAAAAAGTTGCAAGAAGCTTTGGGCACAAAGTTAAGTTTTAGTACAGCTTTCCATCCGTAAATTGACGGACAGTCGGAGAGATTAATAAAGATACTTGAGGATATGCTTCGGTGTTGTGTTCTCGAATTTTAGGGCAGCTGGGAAAGGTACTTACTGTTGGTAGAGTTTGCCTATAATAACAGTTTCCAGTCGAGTATGAGAATGGCACCTTATGAGGTTTTGTATGGGCATAAGTGCAGAACGCCTTTGTATTGGACCGAACTCAAAGAAAATCAAATTCACGGGGTTGATCTGGTTAGAGAAACCGAGGAAAAGGTAAAAATAATTTGTGATTGTTTAAAAGCTACTTTGGATAGAAAAAAGTCCTACTCGGACTTGAAACGGAAAGAGATCGAGTTTCAAATTGGTGATAAGGTATTCTTGAAAGTGTCACCATGGAAGAAAGTCCTCAGACTTGGCCGAAAAGGCAAATTGAGTCCGCGTTTTATCGGACCATATGAGATTACTGAGAGGATATGACCAGTAGCTTATCGATTGTCTTTGCCATCTGAGTTGGAAAAGATTCATGATATGTTCCACGTGTCTATGTTACGTCATTACCGATCAGATCCTTCGCATGTGATTACACCGATAGAGGTTGAAATTCAACCCGACATGACTTATGGCGAAGAATTGATTAAGATTTTGGCACGGGAAGTCAAACAGTTATGGAATAAAAGTATAGCTCTTGTGAAAGTACTATGGCAAAGACATGGGGTAGAAGAGGCTACATGGGAGCCCGAGGAAGCCATGAGAAACCAATATCCCAACCTTTTTACCGGTAAGATTTTTGAGGACGAAAATCCCTAAGAGGGGAGAATTGTAACAGCCCGATTTAGGGCTTAGTCAGAATAGTGGTTGTGAAACAACAAATCCGAGGTAGAAATGTGTGTTTTATGGCTTTTATGAGGTTTATGACATGTTTGCATGCTTATGTGAAAATTTTATGAAGAAATTTTATTATTTAGTAATCAATTTATTTATTAGGACTAAATTGCAAAGAATGGAAAATATGAGATTCTAGAAGATTCAAGTATCAAATAGCATTAGAAAAATTATTAGAGGTCCTTATTTAGCAATTAGACCATTATATGTCAAGATGGACAAAAATGGGCATGGGAAGGAAAAATCTTAAGAAAAGGCCTTAAGGGCAATTTGGTCATTTAGTTAATAAGTTGATTAAAAAGAGAAAAAGAATTCAAAAATGGTGTCCATCTTCTTCCCTAGGTGCCGAAATTTGGAGGAGAAGCCATAGCTAGGGTTTTGCTCATTTTCAAGCTCAAAGTAAGTGCATCCTAGCCCCGTTTTTAATGTTCTTCGTATTTTTAAGATCCTCGTGCCTCGATTTAGCTATTTCTAGCTATATTTTGAGCTAGGTTTTATGTTCAAAAATTTACCCATGTATGACATGCATGTATTTTGATGATTTATGGAAGAATATGAAAGTTTAATGTATGATAAACATCTTTTTCTAAGTGATTTTTATGAGAAATTCATGAAAAGGACTAATTTGTAAAAGTTATGAAAATGTTCATACATGAGTGAATTAGAGGAAATTGAGGGCTGTTGTAGTTATGAAAATGATTCGGCTAGGCTTAAAATACAAGAAAATTGAATGAAAATCATTTTACGAGCCTAGGGGCAAAAGTGTAATTATGTAAATGTTTAGGAGAAAAATTGTAATTTTGCCAAAGTATGATTCATGGGTCAATTTAGTCAATGTGAGTATTAAACAAGTGAAATTGCTATTATAGGTCAAGAAACACGAATCCCGGACCGAAACCGAGACAAGAACAAAGTTGTGGACTAAATCGAACAATTATACGCATTTTGAGTATCGAGGTAAGTTTGTGTGAAATTAAAGCTACATAATGTTTTTATATTTTTAATTGCTTGATATTATGAGAAATGAATATTATTTCTATGAAATTGACTAATGATGCCCTAATGAGAGTATGATGAAAATATGTTAAGTTGAAGTCCCAGTTGAACATTTGGAATAACAAGGATACCAGTGTCACAACATGAGAGAAAGAGGTCCCGTATAAGACCATGTCTGGGACATAGCCTCGGCACCAAAGGAAGATCTCGTGTAAGACCATGTTTGGGACATGGCATCGACATCTATATACGATCTCGTATAAGACCATATCTAGGATATGGCATCGACATCGAGATATGAGATCCCGTGTAAGACCATATCTGGGATATGGCGTTGGCATCAAGATGTAATCCCATGTAAGACCATATCTGGGATATGGCATTGGCATCGTGATACATGTATGATAAGATTGAGTATCCTTCAATATTCCGAGTAGTTCGACGGGCAAAGAGCTAAGTTTATGTACAGATGACAAAGAGCTAAGTCTATGTTTAATAGAATAAAAGTGCTAAAGTTGTGTGATGAAGTGATACAGGTACCCATGAGTAACTTACGAGATATGAATGCAAAATGTGATGTGTGATTTGGTAAAGTTGTGCATGAGTAAGTTATATTGAGGTGTTTGAGAACTACTGTTGCTATTATTTAATTAGATGAATGGATGTAATCATAAGTTTTTATGTTACTATTTCTTTCATGCAAACTTACTAAGCTTTATGCTTACCCTTCTCTTTTCCCTTTTCCTTGTAGTATCGCCAAGCTAACTCGGGGATCGTAGGACGTCGGAGTTCGGATCACACTATCAACTATTCTTTTGGTATAGTAAAGTTGAATCATTTTAGGTATGGCATGTATAGGAACTTGGTCATTTTGTTATGTCATATTTGTTAGCCAAAGTGTTGGTTATAATTGTTACCTATTCATTTTGTAAATGGCCATTGGGAATTGGCCAATGCTTGTTAAGTTTTACATATATCCAATGATGATGAGGTTCATGAAGTGTAAGTTCGTGCAATTGATTGAGTAAAGTGTGAAGTGTATGCATGATGAATTAGGGATTGTTCATAGTGTAATATTGCTATGTTATGTATTACTTGTGATGTTATAAGTGTGTTCACTTTTCAGGGTGGCAATTGGCTTGGTGAATAGCCTTATAATTGTCCACACGGGTAGACACACGGGTGTGTGTCTAGGCCTTGTGTGACACACGGTCAACCCCATGGGTGTGTTGATAGGCCGTGTGTCCCCTGCATCAAATTTGCGAAAACTCAGTTCGTCACACGGGCCAGCACACGGGCGTGTGACTAGGCCGTGTGCCTCTAAGTGTTTGCTGACATCATAAACAGAATACCAAGGTTTTCACACACGGGTGAGGGCACGGGCGTGTGTCCGGCCGTGTGAAAACCCCTGGAGGTTCAAAATGAAAAATAAAATCCACATGGGCTAGGAACATAGGCGTGTGTGACCACACGGCCTGCCCACACGGGCGTGTTCCTTTCCACACGGACGTATAGCCCTGTTTTGAGTAAATATTTTCTAAGTGTTCGAAACTTTCTGGTTAAATCCTGAGCCGCTCGGTATGTATGTTTCGGGTCTCGTAGTCCCATAATAGAGACGTTATGACATGATATAATATATATGTTCCATTGTTGGAAATGAATCATTATCTGAGTTATAATAATGAAATTGATGCTCGGTTTGAATTGAACGAGCGATAGAGTACATTCGTGGTTTAGTGTATTATGGGAGTTTGGAGTGGAGATGGTATTGGAGGAAGATATCTGTATATTACCCAAGTAAACCGAGGTTCAGCATTTGTTGCGAACTCTCGCGTTATACTTTCTGTTTGGCATGATTCGGGTGGATCAACTCTTATGGGCTTTTGTTGGTGTGCTTCGGGTGGATCAGCTCTTATGAGCTTCTGTTTGGCGTATTTCGGTTGGATCAGCTCTTATTAGCTTCTATCTAGTGTGTTTGATCTATCTGATGATGTACTCTTATCCATAAGTCGTTTTTCAAATGAAAAATCTTGGTAAGGTAATCTATTTAATGAATTTGAAAGATTTGTTATTTATTGAATATTGAGTTGAACATAAATGAATTCAACAGTTGGGATGATGCTTAGGTTTTTACTAAGCTTATGGTTACATTATATCATGTTTAATATTAATGATATACATTGAAATGGTAAATGAAAAAAAATGGGAATATACTTATTTCATGAAAAGGTGGTATGATCCGAAAGGTGTATTTTCATACAAAATGGTTTATCATGTGATTGACCCCAAATGAGTTGTATACATAAAATCACTAACTTGTGTATATATGATGGTGATTAGGCTTATGTCAAGCTTGAGATTATAATTAATGTTTATGCTTATGTCTGGTATTATACAATTGAAACAGGTAAGAAAAGGTAATGAAACGGTAAGTTCATTATTGAAATGTGATATGATGAAAAAGGGATTGATGAATTGAATGATATACTTATAAATGAGAAATTATGTAACAACCCGATTTTTTTTGTGACGGAACAGTGGTTCCGGGACCACAAATTTCTGTCGTATTGACTCGTAAATATTATTTTTAGAATATTTATAGAGTCATTAGATTCGTATTAAAATTTGGTTTAGAAATATTAACATTTAGATAGTTAATTAAAGAAAAATGACTAAATTTAAAAAGGTGCAAAAGTTAGTGATTAATTTAATTGAATGATTAAATAGTTTATAAACTATATGATGAGGGACCAATATAAGAACTAGTCCCAAATGAATTTAGTTGGACGGTTAAATAAATGAAAATGACAATATAAAGTAATTATAATGGCAAATTTGCAAATTAAACTAAGTTAAAACAAATTTAATTAATGAAAGAAATAAAAGTCACTTTCATTTTCTTCTTCAATGGCTGAAAGCCATAGCTAGGGTGAGGAGAAGCTTCGGCTAGCATTAAAAAGCTTACATGTAAGTCCATTTTAATCTCGATTCTTGTATTTTTTTTATGTTTTTGAGATCGTTGCAACTAGGTCCAGCTAGCCCGTATTTTCGTTTTTTATTCTGTTAAAAATTTTGGAAGTTTCCATTGATGAAAATTGAATATTTTTTATGAGTACCATGTATTTGGAACTTTGATTATGTTATTTGATGAATTTGTAAAGAGATTTTTGTTAGATTTTGATTTTTAGGATTAAATTGTGAAAATGTCAAAATATTAGGGTTGGATAGTGAATTTGATGTTTATTAGGGGCTGCTGGAGGGCCTAGTCTATGTGGATAAAATATTGACTTGAGAAAATTGGTTAATTTGATGAAATTCGAGTTAAAGGACTAAATTGCAAAATGGTAAAAGTTTAGGGCAATTGTGTAAATTTTGAAAAGTAAAAGGTTATTAATTATAAAATGGTTTAGAAATGAAATATGTGCTAATAAATGAAGAATTTTACAGTTTAGATCAAAATCCTGTAGATACTCATGGAAAAGGAAAAATAGCGGAATAGTCCCTGAACCTCTGCAATGACTACAATTTAGTCCAGGTAAGTTCGTAGGTTAAAATTTAACATTTGTATAAATTGATGATTGATATTATATATGTTCTAATTTTGGAAATGAATTATTGTTGGAATTATATTATCGATTTTAATATTCAGTTTGGATTGAACGCGAGATTTGAGTACATTCGTGTTTGGTCTATGACAGGGGCTTGGAGTGGAGATAGTATTGGAGGGAGATATCAACATATTACCCAAGTAAATCGGGGTTCAACATTTGTTGCGAACTCTAACGTTTTACTTTCTGTTTGGTGTGATTTGGGTGGATAAGCTCTTACGAGCTTCTGTTGGCATGTTCGGGTGGGCTAGCTCTATGAGCTTCTGTTGACGATGTACTCTTACCCGTAAGTCGTTCTTCGAATGGAAAATTTTGGTAAGGTAATCTATTAATGAATTTGAAAGATATGTTATTTATTTCATATTAATCTGAACATGGATGAATTTATCGATTGAAGTTGTGAATGACAGGGAGTTCTCTTGGATTATTATTATTATTTGAATTATTATAGTTAGTTCGATAAGATTTATCGTTTAACTCGTCAAACTTACTAAGCTTCATTAAGCTTACTTGTGTTTTTTAATGTCGTTGTAGATTCTCGGAAGGTTGGACGATCGGATCGGCACTCAGGTCACACTATCCAGCTTATCTCGGTAGTTTTTAAAACGTTTTAATTCAGATTATATGACATGTATAGGATTTTGTGCGATTTTGGTTAATGTTTGGCTTATGTAAATGTTAGGAATGATATTTTGTGCAAATAATCAACTTACATATTATATGAGAATGAGGTATAATTGATATGCTAGTTTGTATGGTATATATATAATTGAATTATTGTTATTGTGGTACCTTTGATAGTTATGTTGATTAGATGTTGCTTGAGTGAATTGATGAATTGAATCAAGGTTTATTTTTTTGTAAAATTTTTTATACTTGTGGTACCAATGAGGGTAAATTGGTTAGGCACATATTAGGTTGATTTTGATGTGTTTTTTGCTCGATTAATGTCATTTTGAATTGGTATTTTGGTTGGTATTTGAGTTTCTTAAGGTCTAAGCAAACTTGAAATGGTAAACTTGTGTTTTAAGGTTCATTTTGAGGCCACATGGCCTGAGACACGAGCATGTGTCTCAGCCGTGTGTGACACACGACCGTGTGTCCCCTGTAGGTTCAAGGCCTGCAAGTCAGGTAGTTACACGACCTAGCACATGGCCTGGCACACGGGCGTGTGGCTTGGTCATGTGACCCAAGTCAGTGAGTTACACGGGCATGGTCATGGGCTGGGACACGGCTGTGTGTCCTTATTTCGAATTTCCACACGGCCTGAGACACGGGCGTGTGTCTCAGCCGTGTGAGTTACACGGCCAGGTGACCCTTGCAGTCCAAAATTTTCAACTTTTTTCAAAATTTTCCAAATGTTTTTGATTTAGTACCATATTGTTTCTATAGTTTTTAGGGCCTCAACGACTCGATTAAGGGACATTATGAATGTATTTGAATGAAATTTAATTATGTTTGTATTTATGTATGATTTGAATGGTTTACTATTCTGTTGGTTCGGTAATGCTCTGTAACCCTGTTCTGGCGATGAATACGGGTTAGGGGTGTTACATTTAGTGGTATCAAAGCTACGGTTTAGTCGATTCTTGGACTGAACGTAACGTGTGAAATGTCTAGAATTACATGCCATATAAATCTGTTATAGTGTGATGTGTTTGATCCGATCTAACCTTCGTTTTCTTATAGATTGTAATGATGTCAGACGGATTTGATCGTGCTGACAATGATGAGGTTAACAGTAATTTACCGACTTCTAATCATGGGACGAGTAGTAATGTTCCGATTCCTCCGGCTCAGAAACATGTGCTTAAAAATATGTTCTGTGGGTATATGAACCGGTAGTTCAGTGAGTTTATGCAAATGAAAAATTTGGCTCAACGACCTCCACCTCCGATTGTACCCCCTGTTATACCACCTGTTGTACCTCCAGTTGCACCTCCACCTTCCCCTATGAATGGGCCTAATAGACGTATTCCGATTGAGAAACTTAGAAAGTTTGGTGCTGAAGAATTTTGGGGAAGATCAAAGGATGATGCGGTTAAAGCTGAGTACTGGCTTCAAAATATCTTACGTGTTTTCGAATAAATGGATTGCTCTTCTAATGATTTTCTTAGATGTGTTGTTTCGTTATTGAAAGAGGAAGCGTATCGTTGGTGGTCTACAATAGTAGCTGTGGTACTGAGGGAGAAAATTTCCTGGGAATTCTTTCAGACCGAGTTTAAAAAGAAATATGTCAGGAAAAGATATTTGGACAAGAAAAAGAGAGAATTTCTTGAGTTACGCCAGGGAATTAGGTCGGTTGCTAAATACGAGAGAGAATTCGTATATCTCAGTAAATATCCCCGAGAAATTGTGCCTACTGAAGAAGAGATGTGTATCCAGTTTGAAGATGGTCTGAATGATGAAATCCGAATGATGATCGGAGGTAATGAAATTCGAGAGTTTGTTGTTTTATCTGATCGTGAATAGAAAATGGAAGAAGTTTACAACCGCAAGATACAACGGGATAGACGGATTTGAGAGTTCCACAAGAGAGGTTCCTCCAAGTCGTATTCTGCATCACCGACGAAGAAGACTAAAGATGATTTTAGCCGAGCTACTTCAGTGTTTGAGCATTCGAACAAAAATAATATGATTCAACAAGATTTCAGAGTACCTACTAAACCAGCTGATAGTGTGGGAAATGTACGAAATGCTCCGAAGCCCAATTGTAGATATTATGGGAAATATCATCTTGGTGAGTGTAGAGGTAAATCGCGAGATCATTTTATTCGGAATTGTCCTAAATCGTCAAAAGAGGATGAAGATTAGAAAGAAAAACAAATGTCTACTTCTCAGAAAAGTAGACGTCCGGGTCAGAATAGTGCTACCGAGATTACTCGTACGGGAATGAAAGACACTGTCATCCGGCTAGAGGCTAGAGCACCTGCTCGCACTTATGCTATTCAAGCTAGAGAGGAAGCTACTGCTCCAGATGTGATTGCTGGTATATTCTATCTCTTTGATGTTACTGTGTATGCATTGATTGACCCTGGGTCAACTCATTCTTATATTTGCACTGCATTAGTAACGGAAAAGAAATTACCTGTTGAATTTACTGATTATGATATTCAAGTTACTAATCCACTAGGTCAGAGTGTGATAGTTAACTTAGTTTTTCGTAATTGTCCACTAAAAGTTAGGGGCTGTGAATTCCCTGCTGATTTGATATTGTTACCCTTTTGGGAATTTGATGTTATTCTGGGTATGGATTGGTTATCGTTACATAATGCTGTAGTAAACTGAAGACAAAAATGGATGGATTTGAAATGCAAGACATGAGAGATGATTTCAGTTGAGTTTGAGAGTCCGAAAAATGTTGTTAGAATTATTTCAGCTTTTACTGCTCAGAGATTGATACAAAATGGTAGTGAAGCAATTCTAGCATATATTCTTGATATTAGAGATTCAGAATCGAAGCTAGAGCAGTTACCAGTTGTTAGTGAGTTCGCTGATGTATTTCCTGAAGAGTTGCTGGATTTACCTCCTGATCATGAAGTTGAGTTTGTGATTGATTTGGTTCCTGAAACTGCACCGATATCAATATCTCTATACCGTATGGCACCAGCTGAACTAAAATAATTGAAAGCACAGTTGCAAGAGTTATTAGACTGAGGGTTTATTCGACCGAGCGTGTCTCCCTAGGGTGCACCTGTATTGTTTGTGAAAAAGAAAGACATCACTTTGAGATTGTGTATAGATTACAAACAACTGGACAAAGTCATGATAAAAAATAAGTATCCTTGCCACATAGCGACGATTTATTTGATCAATTGAAAGGCGCCATAGTGTTCTCGAAGATAGATCTCAGATCTAGGTATTAACAATTGTAGGTTTTTAACGCCAAGAATTTGGGCCTAGTAGAATTGGGCCCATTGGGCCTTGGGCGTGAAAGCATTTAAAATTTTTGAGAACGAAAGAATGACTCTAAAGCAAGTTGGATCTATTAGGTGAGTGATTTTGGAAGGTTAGAGGGCTTCTATGAAGTCCCGGGATCAAACCTGAGCTTTAGGAAAAATTTTGGTTTTAGGTGAATAAAACCCTGGGAGTTAGTAGTAGGCTTTAAGAATAAAATGTGGAGAAAAATGACACAAAAAGAGTTTTGGTCTAGTGGCAAATGGCGCCACATAGGAGACAAGGGAATGACGCCACAAGGAAAGAAGGGGGTCCAAGGTTCAAGTCTTGGCGCTTGCATTTTGATTTATTTTTTAAGTGAACTTAGACTTTGGCCATAGACTTATATTTAGTTGCGCATGTTTTAAGACAACAAGGAGCTAATTGGTAAAGTGGCTAGCGGCATGGATTATGCTACATGGGAGCCTGGGTTCGAATCTCATGTCAAGCAAGGGAGTATTTATTTTGCGGATTGGACGGCCAGAGTTTGTGTTGGATTTAAACTCTACTGAAGGAAGGATCCCACATCGGAAAGCTAACAAGAGGGAAGGTGAGAAGATGGCTTTAAATGGAGCAAGCTATGAGGAGAGGAAGCATACCTGGTTGGCGTTGGGCATAGGAGCATTCGGAGCGCGGATTAGCTTCAGATTCTTATCAGGTGTGTATTTCGCTCTACTCTAGCTGTAGAGCGACAAATGCTAAAATGCCAGTCACACGGCGATGGTAGCCACACGGGCATGCGAGCGCACGTGTGGGAGCTTCGACGCGATAGTTGAGGCCCTCATGAGTGTTCTCATGGGTTTAGGCAGCCTTGGGCCGAGTGGGCCCAATGGGCACGTGGGCCCATATGAATAAATTGTATGATTATGTAGTAGATATTGAACTGGTCTAGGTGAATCTCATATCTGTGGTTAGATTTGGGCTAAATGGGCTACACGAGCGTGTGGACCCACTTGGGCCAAGAATGGGCCTTAGGCCCATTCACATCGTTATCTCTGTTTAGAATAACTGAGTCGCTCGAGGCGACTGTAGCCCTTCTGATGGGTTGACAAAATTACCGAAATACCCTTAAGTGGGTAAATTATCGAAATACCCTCGGTGGGTAAAATTACCGATATACCCTCGGTGGGAAAAATTACCGAAATACCCTTAAGGGGGTAAATTACCAAAATACCCTTGAAGGGTAAATTACCGAAATACCCCTGGGTTGCGAAATTACTAAAATACCTCGCTGGGTTGAATGTCTGCTTTACTCTTAATGTTGTCTAGTAACGTGCGTGTGTTTACATTACACTTTTGTATCTTGATATGTATGTTGCATTTTATCATGTTGCATGGGGCGGGATTTTGAATGAAGAGCAGTGTAACCTGGTGGCCTAGCCACAATATATTTATATATACACATACTTATAACTCTGGTGGCTCAGCCACAAATATTGTGATTAGCAAATTTTGATCAGATTATTGGTGTGACCGTGGGGTGGGGTTGACTTGATCCCCACAGGTGTGATTGGCTGGTTGGGGGTGTGTTGGATGGATTGGGGTGGGCTGCATTAATTCATTTGCATTACTATGTGTTTAGGGCTTAGGCCCAAACTGATGACTTATGGGCTCGGGCCCAGTTAATGTCGGTTTAGGGGATTACACACTGAGTTCCTGTAACTCACCCCTTTTTCCTTAATCTCGCAGGTAATTCTCAAGAAGAGGATTTGGGCCGTGGGCGACTCGGTGGAGGCCATACTTAGAAACATCGCTTGAAAACTTTAGTAAATTCCTTTTTGCTTTATTTCTAAGATTATTTTTATTCTGTGGGTTAATATTTGTAATAAGGCCTCTGGTTAAATTTTCTTTTAAAGTTTCCATTAATAACTGTTGATTTCATAAACACGGGATTTTCTTAAAGCAATATTAATCGTTTTACAAAACATCACGTTCTCGCAAATACTCAAGTTTGATTTTTCACAAGTGGAAATAGTTTTATTGTTAAAACATTAATAACTTCATAAAAAGGACATTAAACAAACTGGGTTTTTACTAACGAATATCGAAACTCGGAGTTTTAAAGAAACGCAATATTTTCAACTTACGCTTAGCTTTTAGCAAACCCTCTATGTGACACACTAAATTCGACCGTAACACCCCAAACCCGGCCTAGACGTTATGGCCGGATCCAGCATGTCACATTGAAGGGTTTTTTAAAACTACGCGTTCGTTGGGAAATGTTTGCATCGCTTTTGAAAACTCCGTGTTACGTTGGTTGTTTATAAAAACCCGATTTACTCAGTGTCCATTTTATAAAAGTTGTAATTAACTTGAAAATTTGCCTTTGTTATGAAAACCGATTTTGAATATTTACGGTAACGTGATATTTTAGAAAACGATTGTTAATGTTTTGAGAAAACCCCGATTTCATAAGTTTAACAGTTATAATTGAAAAGTTTAAGAAAAATATACCAATGGCCTTATTACAAAAAAAAAAAAAACAACCCAAAATAAATAAATAGTCTTAAAGGTAAAGAAAAATTGTATTCACTAAAGTTTGAGAGAGATCTCCGTTGTATGGCCACCACTGAGTCCTCTACGGCTCCAAACCCTCTACTGTCGGGGATTACATGCGAGGTTAAAGAAAAGGGGTGAGTTATGAGAACTCACCCCTTTTTCCTTAATCTCGCAGGTAATTCTCAGCAGTAAGGATTTGGAGCCGTGGACGACTCGGTGGAGGCCATACTTAGAAACATCGCTTGCAAACTTTAGTAAATTCCTTTTTGCTTTATTTCTAAGATTATTTTTATTCTGTGGGTTAATATTTGTAATAAGACCTCTGGTTAAATTTTCTTTTAAAGTTTCTGTTAATAACTGTTGATTTCATAAACACGGGATTTTCTTAAAGCAATATTAATTGTTTTACAAAACATCACGTTCTCGCAAATAATCAAGTTTGATTTTTCACAAGTGGAAACAGTTTTATTGTTAAAACGTTAATAACTTCATAAAAAGGACATTAAATAAACTGGGTTTTTACTAACGAATATCGAAACTCGGAGTTTTAAAGAAACGCGATATTTTCAACTTATGCTTAGCTTTTAGCAAACCCTCTATGTGACACACTAAATCTGGCCGTAACGTCTAGGCCGGGTTTGGGGTGTTACATTTAATGGTATCAGAGTTCGGGTTGCAAAACTCGACTGTGGAATGGGTTTTGAAATTTTTCCTTAAGTGTTTAAAATTTTAACTTGGAAAGTGATAGTGTTACTGAAAGTATGGCACAATGAGTCTCCGGCACCAAATCCGTAAGTTTCTTGACGTTATGCTTTGTTATATGCTGAAATGACTGTATTTTTGTATTTCTTCTGTGTGTGTTTTGTTTGGATGTGATGTTTGAATATAGAAATTGTATACATGTGTGATAAATATATGTTTGTTTCTGTGGTTAGATGGTTGATTGTGTGTAAGAGATTTCAAGATTGAGTTAGAAGTATATTAGTGTTATCAGAGTGCGCAGCGGCATCATGGTAGAGTAGTCTGTGTTAAATGACTGTTAGATAGTTAGAAATTTCGAGGACGGAATTTCTTTAAGGGGGTAGATTTGTAACGCCCCAAATTTGGGCCTAGTAGAATTGGGACCACTGGGCCTTGGGCGTGAAAGCGTTTAAAATTTTTAAGAACAAAAGAACGGCTCTAAAGCAAGTTGGATCTATTAGGTGAGTGATTTTGGAAGGTTAGAGGGCTTCTATGAAGTCCCGGGATCAAACCTGAGCTTTAGGAAAAAAATTGGTTTTAGGTGAATAAAACCCTGGGAGTTAGTAGTAGGCTTTAAGAATAAAATGTGGAGAAAAATGACACAAAAGGAGTTGTGGTCTAATGGTGAATGGCGCCACATAGGAGACAAGGGAATGACACCACAAGGAAGGAAGGGGGTCCAAGGTTCAAGTCTTGACGCTTACATTTTGATTTATTTTTTAAGTGAACTTAGACTTTGGCCATAGACTTATATTTAGTTGCTCATGTTTTAAGACAACAAGGAGCTAATTGGTAAAGTGGCTAGCGACATGGATTATTCTACATGGGAGCCTGGGTTCGAATCTCATGTCAAGCAAGGGAGTATTTATTTTGCGGATTGGACGGCCAGAGTTTGTGTTGGATTTAAACTCTATTTGTAATATCCCGGGTTAGGGGCTATTTTGTTGTTGCATGAAAGTGCATGTGTTTAGTGTGCTGTGTTGCTATTTCGGTGTTTTAGGGGCTTAATTGTGGGCTAGGAGTGTGCCTGAGGGAATGGGAAAAATCTTGTTTTTGGGTGTTAAGTGAAGGGAGCTGAGGAGGCTGGGGTTTAAGAATTTTAATTGATGTTTTGTTGCACAAAAGAGGAGCTAGCTTAGTGGCAAAGCATGCGCTACATGGGGAGCTTGGTGTGGCGTCATCTACTTGTGGTGGAGGTCCAGTGTTCGAGCTGCAGAGTCCCCATTTTGGTTCCCATTTTGGACGGCATGGGAGGAGGAAGTAGAAGACAATTCAAATTCTTCTTTGGACTTGGTCAAACCGTTCAAATGGTGGGAGGAGAGTGAGTTTAGGAGGAAGACTTGGTCATGCTTGTTTGAATGTGTGGAGTGGAGTGTTGTGGGGGATTTGGCCGAATTTAGGGGAGTTGGAGGGGAGTGACGGCTTAGTGTGGGGAAAGAGTGTGCCGAAATGCACTTTTCATTTGGTGCATTTTCGGTCATATTGGGTAAAAGGAAGTTCATTCTTTTTATCAAAGGGTGTTTCGATTCTTTCTAAAGAATTTCTCTCATCTTCTACACTTCTTGAAACCGAAACATCAAACCCCTTTAGTTGCTTAAAAAGTTGCTTTGTTTTCTTGAATTTGAGCTTGTGGCGAATGTCCCTTCCACATCTTCTTCCTTCTTCATTGGAGTAAGCCAAATTATAACTCTCTTCTCTCCATACTCTTTTCTTTGTTTTGAAACCTTGATAGCCAAACCCCATTCTCCAAAATACCTTTCTCCATTGCTTCCTCTTTCCAACCGAAAGTACTTTTCTTTTCTTTGTTCCTTTTTGTTAATTAGCCGAATATCAACCCCTTGTTTCCCCACTTTTCTCTTGAGTTCTCTTCCTTGGTGTGAAGCCGAAACTTCTTTCCCTCTTTGCTAAGGTGTTAGCCGAATCTTTTCCTTCTCCTAGTGGTTCTTCTTGGCCGAATATTAGGTGTTAATCTTGTGTTTCTATTCTCTTCGTTATAGGATCATTGGATTGTGGAAGCAAGCAAGAGGAGCCGTTTTCTTCACAATTGATTAGTAAGGGGTAAGTGATTGGTTGTTGTTAGTTAAATCGTCTGGTTTCGATTAAATCGTGAATGATAAAGGATTAATCATGTTACTCTTTTCAAGGTGGTGGCGATTGTCTTAGAAGGACCATTGAGGTTCGGGGTTGGTTGGAAACCAAGTTAAGAAGTGAAGGTAAGGGTTTGAGATGACTTCTCTTGGTATAAAGCCTTTGGCCGAATGGTTTTTGTGTACTAACCCCTATGTTGGCCGATTGTTATAGGAGCTTGATACTCGAGGGATTTAGATCGTTTCGTTGGGATCTTTAGACTCGTAATTACCAGGTGTGTAACTAACACACCCATACTTAGTGATATTATTATTAAACCGGTTGCCTATTAAAATCATGGCAGTTTGATGAATTGATATGATACCCTTTTGGGTATGATCTTGGACTCGGGTAAGTCAGTATTGTTACAAGTTTACTGATGATCTATATGGTATCATGACTATGTATGTATGTGATATGGGGCATGAGTCAAACATATTAGCATGATATGCATGATCACATGAGTTGGTATGTTGATGGGTGATATGAGTGGAGGGAGCAGTGAGATTTTGTGCTGACGAGCACCAGTGTTTTGGTAACACACTTTGTGACTTTGGGTCACCAGTGCTTTGGTAGCACATTTGTGTCTTTGGGACACCAGAGGTTGGGCACCTCATTGCGACTTGTCCCTGTGGTTTGACACCACCGTGGGTTGGCCCCACTTCGAGATATGGGATCGTCTGCTAGTGATTGGGTATCACACGATGGGTTGGCCCCATCATTTGATTATCGTGACTATGGTCACCAGTGCTTTGGTAGCACATTTGTGTCTTTGGGACACCAGAGGTTGGGCACCTCATTGCGACTTGTCCCTGTGGTTTGACACCACCGTGGGTTGGCCCCACATGAGATATGGGATCGTCTGCTAGTGATTGGGTATCACACGATGGGTTGGCCCCATCATTGGATTTGTGACTTCGGTCACCAGTGCTTTGGTAGCACATTTGTGTCTTTGGGACACCAGTGTTTTGGTAACACATTGTGACTATACGTCACCGTGGTTTGGCACCACCAAAGTGGTTTGGTACCACACGGTAGAAAAGGCGATACGGATGGTTAGGATCGGGTTGCATTAATTATGTTGCTATGTGTGATGTGTGTTAGCATGTTGTTTCATCGAGAGCGGGATTTATGCATCGAGTCATTCGACTCACCCTCTCCTTGACATTTCAGTGACCCGTAGACGCGACATGGAGTCGGGTGGACTCGGGGTGCACATGCCATGCTTTAATAAAAGTTTTGCTCGGACTATTCACTTTGGGTACTTTAGCTTATTTATTTTTATTTGGGATTTAATTTGGATTTGTAAAAGGCCTTTAAATTATGTTTTTTGATGGTTATGCTTTAATTAGATTCTCAACCTGCTTAACAAATAACTTGGTATGAAATTCTACTAAAAATTTGGTAAGATAATGTTTTCAAAACTATAACGCAATGTGTTTTAAACTATACCATCGGGTATCTCACTATGATTTGCTATAAAGTAAACTCAAGTGATTTTCAAACCAAACTCGATATTCTACGAAGTCTAAAATGTTTCACAAATAGCACTAAGAGACTATTGGAAATGCTAAATGAAATCAACTCGTTTTTAACTATATACTTTGGATAAGTTTTCAAATCTAATCAAACAGGTCTACTTCAATTTTCCTCAAATTCCCTACGTTTTTACCCCGCCTTTAAACGAAAAATCTGATCACTCAAAAACGTTTTTCCCCGTAACATACCAGATTCGGACGTGGTGTCCTGTCCGAGTTTGGGGTGTTACAATTGTGGTATCAGAGCCAAGTTCAAAGGCTCGACTGTGGGCCTGAGGCGCAAAAAGTTTTTAAGAGTTATTTTAAGTGTCTGTATGGTCTGAAAGGCATGGCACCGAGTCTCCGGCACCAGTTCGCCCAGGTAAGTACCCCGTACTATTGCTTGTGAATTGATTAGATGTGATATGATTTGATGAATAGCAATAGTATACTACTTTAGAGATTGAAACTGATAGGATTCTGTGAACTCGCGAGAACAAATCTCCTTAAATATTCATAAGAATTGCTTTTAAACAAGTAGAATAAATACTGATGCATAAAATTCTTAACCAGATACGTAGAAAGTTTAGTCATGAGCGCTAGAGGTGGACGTGGTCGTGGACGCAGGTCGTGGTAGGATGACGCTTTCTAAGCCCGTAGGATCCGGTCGAAGTCGAAAAGTGAGATACCGGTTCGCCACCACCGGAGGTGGTGAGTTCCAAGATCGACCGGGGGCGATGCGATGTCACGAGCGATCTTTGCGAGTGTTGGAAAGAGTAGCCGGTGTAGGTGGTGGTGCGGGAGTTAGGAAATCATTCTGAGCGACTTCGGGCCAATGGGGCCGAATTCTTCCGAGTGTTTCGTGTTGCTCCCAAAGATCGCTGAATATTGGCTGGAGGCAACTCGAGCGGATCATGGACGATCTCGACCTAACACCAAGAGAAGTGAAGGGCATCGTGACGCTTCTTCGGGATGAGTCATATCGGTGGTGGCTCACGGTTCGAGACGGTGTGGCGCGGGAGGATCCGACATGGGAATATTTCGTACGCGTATCAAAAGAAGTACATTGGAGCTAGTTATATTGACTCCCAAATGGAGGCATTTTTGAGGCTTGTTCAGGGGAGTAAATCTGTTTCTGAGTATGAGGCCGAGTTCTTGAAGCTGAGTAGGTATGCCAGGGGCATTGTGGCCACTGAGCATGAGAGGTGTGTTCGTTTCGAGGATGGTCTGCGAGACGACTTGAGGTCGCTTGATTGCTCCTCGCCAGAGCGAGTTTGTTGCCTTAGTTGAGAAGGCTAAGGTAGCCGAGGGTGTTAAGGAGTCAGTGAGACAGGGCATGGACAGAAATAGGCATAAGAGGAGCTTTGGGTCTTCTGGATCGTCAGGTAATCCGCAGAAGAGAGCTAGACCGAGTGGGCCGAACCAGCCTGCTAGGTTTGTTGTTTGCTAGCGCGGACCGCCGCAGCGATGTGATCGGGTGGGAAATCTCATTGGGGTGGTTGTTGGACTGGAGGAAAAGGTCGCCGAGTGTGGTTCTCTGGAGCACCGTGTGAGGGACCGTCCGCGTAGGTTGGCCGTGATTCGATCCGAGAGTCGTACGTAATCGCCTCGAGGTAATAGACCGCCACCGCAGAGAGGGCCGTGGTAATGGCAGAGGTGGTAATGGTTCTAGTTGGGGCCGTGGAGCACCGGCGGAGGTGCGGGTAGTTCGATGCTAGACGGCTGGATTAGTGTATCTTTGCGAGGCGCCGAGAGAGGAGGCGACGCACCGGACGTCCATAACCGATCGTTTTTGATTCTTGGTTCTCCTTATCTTTGCTTTGATTGATGTGGGTTCAACGCACTCTTATGTTGCCGTAGTATAGTAGAGACCATGGATTTAGACTCGAGATATCTTCTAGGCGGATGACCGTGATTAGCCCTCTAGGTCACTCGTAGTAGTAGATAAACTGCTTTAGAAATGTACCTCTAGAACTCCAAGGGGTAGTGTTTCTTCTTGATCTCGATGGAACTGCCGTTTGGGGAGTTCGATCCGATTCTTAGGATGGATTGGTTGGTCAAGTACCAAAGCGAGGTTGGATTGCGCGCCCAAGCGCATGGTTCTTAAGGCGGTCGAGGTGAAGAGGTGGCTATGATAGGTAATAGGAGAGATTACTTATCAAATGTGGTATCCGCTTTGAAAGCGAGAGAAGATGGTCGAGAAAGGTGTGAAGCGTATGTAGTTCATGTGTATGCGTTGGAGGCTAAGGAGTCCGCATGAGAGAAGGTCCGCATCAGCTTAAGGAGTTTCTTGATGTTTTTCCCGAGGAACTTCCGGTTTGCCGCCGGATCGCGAGGTGGAGTTCGGGATAGATCTATTACCCGGAATCGCGCGCGGTCTATTGCTCCGTATAGGATGGCGCCAAAGGAATTGGTGGAGCTTAAGGCTCAGATCCGGGAGTTATTGGATCGAGGTTTTATTAGGCCTAGTGTTTCGTCGTGGGGCGCGCCGGTACTTTTTGTTAAGAAGAAAGATGGCACGATGCGGATGTGTATAGACTACCGCCAGATTGAACAAGTGACGATTAAAAACAAGTATCCGTTGCCACGGATAGATGACTTGTTTGATCAGCTGAAGGGTGCTGCGGTATTTTCAAGATCGACTTGAGGTCCAGGTATCACCGCTTAAGAGTTAAGGAGGCGGATATCCATAAAATAGCGTTTCGGACTCGGTATGGGCACTACGACTTTACGTAATGCCGTTCGGGTTGACTAACGACCGCAGCGTTTATGGATATGATGAATAGGGTGTTTCAAAGATGATCCGGATCGGTTCGTCGTGGTTTTCATAGACGACATCTTAGTGTACTCAAGGACGTAAGAGAGCATGATAAGCATTTGCAGTGGTGTTGCGATTTTGAGGAAAAACAACTCTATGCTAAGTTCGGTAAGTGTGAGTTACGGCTTAGGGAAGTGACTTTCTTGGGTCATGTAGTGTCGGTGAGGGGATTCGAGTAGATCCTCGTAAGATTGAGGCGCGCTTTGGATTGGAAGCCGCCTAAGTCGGTG
This sequence comes from Gossypium sturtianum, assembly GCA_025698515.1. Lineage (NCBI taxonomy): Eukaryota > Viridiplantae > Streptophyta > Magnoliopsida > Malvales > Malvaceae > Gossypium > Gossypium sturtianum. Next base: position 42,355,246 of record CM046943.1, read on the forward strand.
GGTGAGATTCGAGTTTTCTGGTTTGGCGGATACTCACCGAAGGTTTGTTGAGGGTTTCGTTGATAGCAAAATACCGATGACCAAGTTGCCGAGGAAAGAAGTTCCGCTTTGTATGGACCGAGAAACAGCAGGAAAGCTTCGATAAGTTAAAGAAGATTTTGACTGAGGCTCCGGTTTTGATACAACCTGAGGTTGGTAAGGAATTCACAGTGTATTGTGACGCATCACATACGGGTTTGGGTTGTGTGTTGATGCAAGAAGGTAAGGTTGTGGCTTACGCTTCTCGACACCGAGGCCACATGAGGTCAACTATCCGACGCACGATTTGGAGCTAGCAGCTGTAGTCTTCGCTTTAAAGATTTGGAGGCACTACTTGTATGGAGAGAGATCGATAGTCTACACAGCATCACAAGAGTCTAAAGTATCTACCGACTCGTAAGGATTTGAATTTGAGGCGCATGAGATGGGTTGAGTTGTCTTTGAAAGATTACGATCGCTCGATTGAGTATCATCCGGCAAGGCTAACGTGGTGGTCGACGCGCGTTGAGCCGCAAGGTTGTTTCAGATTTAAGAGCATTGTTTGCCCACTTGAGTTTGTATGACGATGGGAGTATTCTCGCAGAATCTGCAGTTAAGCCTACTTGGGTTGAAATGGATCGAGAGAAACAGCTATTGGATGAGGTGCCGAGTGCGCCAAGGTTGCAGTGCAGAGATGGTGGTTTGGGGGTTCGACTTGTCCGTGATGGGGTTCTGTGTTTTCAAGGTAAGGCTTGTATGCCTAAAGATGTTGAGTGAGGCAGAAGATTCTTCGTGACGCACATAGCAGCCCTTATGCTATGCATCCCGGAGGTAGCAAGATGTATAGGGATCTTAGGGAGCGCTTTTGGTGGCCCGGCTTGAAGAAAGAGGTGACAGAGTTTGTTGGGAAGTGTCCGACTTGTCGCAGTCAAGGCCGAGAGCACCGATTGCCGTCGGGTTTGCTTCACTGTGAAGATTCCTCGATGGAAGTGGGAAAGGATAACCATGGATTTTGTCAGTGGGTTACCGCTTACGCCAAGCAAGAAGGATTCAGTTTTGGTAGTGGTGGATCGACTGACTAAATCAGCTCACTTTATTCCGGTGAGGGTTGATTTTTCGCCGAAGCTAGCTGAAATCGTATGTGTCGAGATAGTAAGGTTGCACGGTGTGCGGTTTGATAATCTCGGATAGGGATCCCGATTTACGCCAAGGTTCTGGAAAGCATTGCATCAAGCTCTAGGTACTCGTTTGGATTTCAGCACGGCTTTTCACCCGCAGTCTGACGGTCAGTCGGAAAGGGTCATTCAGATCTTAGAGGATATGCTGAGAGGTTGTGTCTTGGATTTCAGAGGTAGTTGGGAGGAGTTTCTACCATTAGCTGAGTTTGCCTACAACAACAGTTATCAAGCGAGCATCAAAATGGCACCGTATGAGGCGTTGTATGGTAGGAAATGTCGCTCACCTACGTGTTGGACGGAGTTGGGTGAACGTCGGTTGTTGGGACCCGAGTTGGTTGCTGAGACCGAAGACAAGGTTAAGTTGATTCAGTCTAGATTGAAGGAAGCTTCGGACCGGCAGAAGTCTTATGCCGATCTTAAGCGGAGAGATATAGAGTTCGCTGTGGGGGATCGAGTTTTCCTGAAGGTCTCACCTTGGAAAAAGGTGTTGAGATTCGGGAAGAAAGGCAAGCTAAGTCCGAGGTTCATTGGGCCGTATAAGGTTCTGAGGCGAGTTGGACCAGTAGCGTATCAGCTTGAGTTGCCAGCAGAGCTTAGTCAGATTCACGACGTTTTTCAAGTTTCGATGCTTCGGAGGTATCGATCAGATCCGTCGCATGTGGTAGCAGTGGAAGAGATCGAGGTAAATCCAGACTTGACCATGGAAGAAGAACACGTGCGCATTCTTGATCGAGATGTGAAGGTTCTGCGTAAGAAGTCCGCGTGCCTTTGGTTAAGGTACTTTACGGAATCATGGCGTAGAAGAAGCTACGTGGGAACCCGAGGATATGATGAGAGACAAAGAATACCCGCAACTCTTACGATCGTGTAATTTCGAGGCCAAATTATTTTTTAAGGGGGTAGAAGCGTAATATCCCGGGTTAGGGGCTATTTTGTTGTTGCATGAAAGTGCATGTGTTTAGTGTGTTTGTGTTGCTATTTCGGTGTTTTAGGGGCTTAATTGTGGGCTAGGAGTGTGCTGAGGGAATGGGAAAAATCTTGTTTTTGGGTGTTAAGTGAAGGGAGCTGAGGAGGCTGGGGTTTAAGAATTTTAATTGATGTTTTGTTGCACAAAAGAGGAGCTAGCTTAGTGGCAAAGCATGCGCTACATGGGGAGCTTGGTGTGGCGTCATCTACTTGTGGTGGAGGTCCAGTGTTCGAGCTGCAGAGTCCCCATTTTGGTTCCCATTTTGGACTGGCATGGGAGGAGGAAGTAGAAGACAATTCAAATTCTTCTTTGGACTTGGTCAAACCGTTCAAATGGTGGGAGGAGAGTGAGTTTAGGAGGAAGACTTGGTCATGCTTGTTTGAATGTGTGGAGTGGAGTGTTGTGGGGGATTTGGCCGAATTTAGGGGGGAGTTGGAGGGGGAGTGACGGCTTAGTGTGGGGGGAAAGAGTGTGCCGAAATGCACTTTTCATTTGGTGCATTTTCGGTCATATTGGGTAAAAAGGAAGTTCATTCTTTTTATCAAAGGGTAAGCCGATTCTTTCTAAAGAATTTCTCTCATCTTCTACACTTCTTGAAACCGAAAACATCAAACCCCTTTAGTTGCCGAAAAGTTGCTTTGTTTTCTTGAATTTGAGCTTGTGGCCGAATGTCCCTTCTACATCTTCTTCCTTCTTCATTGGAGTAAGCCGAAATTATAACTCTCTTCTCTCCATACTCTTTTCTTTGTTTTGAAACCTTGATAGCCGAAACCCCATTCTCCAAAATACCTTTCTCCATTGCTTCCTCTTTCCAACCGAAAGCACTTTTCTTTTCTTTGTTCCTTTTTGTTAATTAGCCGAATATCAACCCCTTGTTTCCCCACTTTTCTCTTGAGTTCTCTTCCTTGGTGTGAAGCCGAAACTTCTTTCCCTCTTTGCTAAGGTGTTAGCCGAATCTTTTCCTTCTCCTAGTGGTTCTTCTTGGCCGAATATTAGGTGTTAATCTCGTGTTTCTATTCTCTTCGTTATAGGATCATTGGATTGTGGAAGCAAGCAAGAGGAGCCGTTTTCTTCTGTCAATTGATTAGTAAGGGGTAAGTGATTGGTTGTTGTTAGTTAAATCGTCTGGTTTCGATTAAATCGTGAATGATAAAGGATTAACTGTTACTCTTTTCAAGGTGGTGGCCGATTGTCTTAGAAGGACCATTGAGGTTCGGGGTTGGTTGGAAACCAAGTTAAGAAGTGAAGGTAAGGGTTTGAGATGACTTCTCTTGGTATAAAGCCTTTGGCCGAATGGTTTTTGTGTACTAACCCCTATGTTGGCCGATTGTTATAGGAGCTTGATACTCGAGGGATTTAGATCGTTTCGTTGGGATCTTTAGACTCAGAATTACCAGTGTGTAACTAACACACCCATACTTAGTGATATTATTATTAAACCGGTTGCCTATTAAAATCATGGCGCTTTGATGGATTGATATGATACCCTTTTGGGTATGATCTTGGACTCGGGTAAGTCAAGAGATTGTTACAAGTTTCTCGATGATCTATATGTTATCATGACTATGTATGTATGTGATATGGGGCATGAGTCAAACATATTAGCATGATATGCATGATCAAATGAGTTGGTATGTTGATGAGTGATATGAGTGGAGGGAGCAGTGAGATTTTGTGCTGACGAGCACCAGTGTTTTGGTAACACACTTTGTGACTTTGGGTCACCAAAGGCTTTGGTAGCACATTTGTGTCTTTGGGACACCGGAGGTTGGGCACCTCATTGCGACTTGTCCCTGTGGTTTGACACCACCGTGGGTTGGCCCCACTTCGAGATATGGGATCGTCTGCTAGTGATTGGGTATCACACGATGGGTTGGCCCCATCATTTGATTATCGTGACTATGGTCACCAGTGCTTTGGTAGCACATTTGTGTCTTTGGGACACCAGAGGTTGGGCACCTCATTGCGACTTGTCCCTGTGGTTTGACACCACCGTGGGTTGGCCCCACATGAGATATGGGATCGTCACGCTAGTGATTGGGTATCACACGATGGGTTGGCCCCATCATTGGATTTGTGACTTCGGTCACCAAAGCTTTAGTAGCACATTTGTGTCTTTGGGACACCAGTGTTTTGGTAACACATTGTGACTATACGTCACCAGGTGGTTTGGCACCACCAAAGTGGTTTGGTACCACACGGGGTAGAAAAGGCGATACGGATGGTTAGGATCGGGTTGCATTAATTATGTTGCTATGTGTGATGTGTGTTAGCATGTTGTTTCATCGGGAGCGGGATTTATGCACTCGAGTCATTCGACTCACCCTCTCCTTTGACATTTCAGTGACCCGTGACGCGGACATGGAGTCGGGTGGACTCGGGGTGCACATGCCATGCTTTAATAAAAGTTTTGCTCGGACTATTCACTTTGGGTACTTTAGCTTATTTATTTTTATTTGGGATTTAATTTGGATTTGTAAAAGGCCTTTAAATTATGTTTTATGATGGTTATGTTTTAATTAGATTCTCAACCTGCTTAACAAATAACTTGGTATGAAATTCTACTAAAAATTTGGTAAGATAATGTTTTCAAAACTATAACGCAATGTGTTTTAAACTATACCATCGGGTATCTCACTATGATTTGCTATAAAGTAAACTCAAGTGATTTTCAAACCAAACTCGATATTCTACGAAGTCTAAAATGTTTCACAAATAGCACTAAGAGACTATTGGAAATGCTAAATGAAATCAACTCGTTTTTAACTATATACTTTGGATAAGTTTTCAAATCTAATCAAACAGGTCTACTTCAATTTTCCTCAAATTCCCTACGTTTTTACCCCGCCTTTAAACGAAAAATCTGATCACTCAAAAACGTTTTTCCCCGTAACATACCAGATTCGGACGTGGTGTCCTGTCCGAGTTTGGGGTGTTACACTATTGAAGGAAGGATCCCACATCGAAAAGCTAACAATAGGGAAGGTGAGGAGATGGCTTTAAATAGAGCAAGCTATGAGGAGAGGAAGCATACCTGGTTCGCGTTGGGCATAGGAGCATTCGGAGCGCGGATTAGCTTCAGATTCCTATCAGGTGTGTATTTCGCACTACTCTAGCTGTAGAGCGACAAATACCGAAATGTCGGTCACACGGCGATGGTAGCCACACGAGCGTGCAAGCGCACTTGTGGGAGCTTCGACGCGATAGTTGAGGCCCTCATGAGTGTTCTCATGGGTTTAGGCAGCCTTGGGCCGAGTGGACCCAATGGGCCTGTGGGCCCATATGTATAAATTGTATGATTATGTAGTAGATATTGAACTGGTCTAGGTGAATCTCATATCTATGGTTAGATTTGGGCTAAATGGGCCACACGAGCGTGTGGGCCCACTTGGGCCGAGAATGGGCCTTAGGCCCATTCACATCGTTATCTCTGTTTAGAATAACTGAGTCGCTTGAGGCGACTGTAGCCCTTCTTATGGGTTGAAAAAATTACCAAAATACCCGTAACTGGGTAAATTATCGAAATAGCCTCGATGGGTAAAATTACCGATATACCCTTGGTGGGAAAAATTACTGAAATACCCTTAAGGGGGTAAATTACCAAAATACCCTTGGAGGGTAAATTACCGAAATGCCCCTGGGTTGCAAAATTACTAAAATACCTCGCTGGGTTGAATGTCTGCTTTACTCTTAATGTTTTCTAGTAACGTGCCTGTGTTTACATTACACTTTTGTATCTTGATATGTATGTTGCATTTTATCATGTTGCATGGGGCGGGATTTTGAATGAAGAGCAGTGTAGCCTGGTGGCCTAGCCACAATATATTTATATATACACATACTTATGACTCTGGTGGCTCAGCCACAAATATTGTGATTAGCAGCTTGACTGCATTATTGGTGTGATCGGCGGGGTGGGTTGACTTGATCCCCACAGGTGTGATTGGCTGGTCGGGGGTGTGTTGGATGGATTGGGGTGGGCTACATTAATTCATTTGTATTACTATGTGTTTAGGGCTTAGGCCCAAACTGATGACTTATGGGCTCGGGCCCAGTTAATGTCGGTTTAGGGGATTACACACTGAGTTCCTGTAACTCACCCCTTTTTCCTTAATCTCGCAGGTAATTCTCAGCAGTAAGGATTTGGAGCCGTGGACGACTCGGTGGAGGCCATACTTAGAAACATCGCTTGAAAACTTTAGTAAATTCCTTTTTGCTTTATTTCTAAGATTATTTTTATTCTGTGGGTTAATATTTGTAATAAGGCCTCTAGTTAAATTTTCTTTTAAAGTTTCCGTTAATAACTGTCGATTTCATAAACACGGGATTTTCTTAAAGCAATATTAATCGTTTTACAAAACATCACGTTCTCGCAAATACTCAAGTTTGATTTTTCACAAGTGGAAACAGTTTTATTGTTAAAACATTAATAACTTCATAAAAAGGACATTAAACAAACTGGGTTTTTACTAACGAATATCGAAACTCGGAGTTTTAATGAAACGCGATATTTTCAACTTACGCTTAGCTTTTAGCAAACCCTCTATGTGACACACTAAATTCGGCCATAACGTCTAGGCCGGGTTTGGGGTGTTACAATTTTAAAGACTATAATGTGTCAAAAATTGCTTTCAAAACTCGTTACGGTCATTATGTGTAACAACCCATTTTCAGTGAAATCGAAATAGTGGTTTTGGGACCACAAATCCGAGTTAGAAACAAAATTTATTTTAATATTATTGCATGGTCTATATTATGATAGGAAATACGTATGAAAATTTTGAAAAGAAAATTTTACCGATTTCATGTTTAATTATAGAAAGGACCAAATTGCATAAAATGCAAAAGTTGAGTTCTAGTAGCTATAAGTATTAAATAGCTATAGAATTCAAAATTTGAGGTCCTTATATGGTAATTAGAACCTTAAGAAAAGTTAGTAGATATTTTTGATGATTCAACCATGGAAAATTAGAAAATGAAAAGGACTAATTTGGAAATTGAAATAAATAAAATATGATAAATAAAATAAATATCTAATATCATCATTTTATATCATCTTCTTCCTAAAATTCTATTGAAACCCTAGGAAAGAGAAATAAAATCAAGCAAGCTTAATTGGGTAAGAAATCTTGTCCCATTTTTAGTAATTTTTATATTTTTGAGATCGGAATAACCTAATCTAGCTATTTTGGGGATCAATTTGTAAAGTTATCAAAGTATTAAAATTTTTCCATGGTTGAATATGCTGAAATTTTGAAATTTATGGTAGAAATTGAAAGATTGTTGATAGATAAACAACTTTTGTAAAGTGAATTTTCAAGAAATTGCGATTTAGGGACTAAACTGTAAAAATGTAAAATTCATGGAAAATTTCTGATTTTTATGAAATATATGTGCTGTAAATGTTATATGTAAAAATCGATTAGGCTTGGAATAATGATTAAATTGCACGAATTTCATATTCCGAGCCTAGGGACGAAGTCGTCATTTATGAGAAGTATAGGGGCAAAATGGTAACTTTGCCTAGGATGTGAATTGAATTAAATTAAGTATGAAATGGATTAAATTGACGTTAAATTCATTTATATAGATCCGAAAAGACCTAGTACTGAGTTGGATCCAGGAAAACAAAAAGTTTCGGCTTAGTAGATTCTTGAAACGAGCAAGAATCGAGGTAAGTTCGTGTAACTAGATTATGTATATGAATATGCTCGAAATTAAATGTTGAATATGCGTGAATTGTATAAATGTTTAATGTATAAAATTAATTACATGCTTGATATTGCTCGATAAGTATAAGTCCCGTTTGAATATATGGAATTCGATGGATACAAGATTTTCCAATTGGTTGTGGTCTTGCATATGTTGTAGACACACCATAACTTGAAAGTGCATCCTGTTATAAGCCCTCTCAAGCTTCCCGTTATATGGTTCTTGCGAGCATCTTGATCGGTAGTGATCTTGCATGTGTTGCGGACTACCGCAGCTCTTTGTGAGCGTCCTATTAAATGATCGGTTGTGATCCTGCAAATATTGTGGACACAAACGCAGCTCTTTATGAGCGTCTTTATATAGGCTCTTTGTGAGCTTTCTGATATGGCTCGCTTGAACATCTTGTTATATGGCTACCCGAAGCTCCCTGATAATAACTCTTTGGAGTTACCTGTTAAGCTCAATGAGCTTCTTGTTTTAAACTCTTATGAGTTTCCTGATTTAGCCCGGATAAGCTTCCTATTACATGGCTCACATGAGTATCCTGTTATATGGCTCGAGAGAGTGCTTCCTGGGTATGTGCCCTAATGGGTACCCCTGGACATGAATTGAAGGATTTTTAGTTTTGTACACTTTAAGTGTACTATGTGAGTGTATCCATTGATATTTCAAATAAATTCAACAGGAAGAGTTCGGACATGGTTAAATTGAACTTAAGATGAATGATTATGGAAATGCACATGTTATATGGAAATATGATATGAAAAGCACATGTTTATGAAAGTTATTACATGATGAGCTCATCCTTGATTTTTGATGTTTACATGATATACATGACCAACAAGTTTCTTGAGATCATATGTGTTTAGGCAAATGGCCATAATGATTTGGATGCTTGTTTGTATACTTGTTCTGAAGGTACATGATTGGTAAGTTAAATTCTTGTTATACGAACTTACTAAGCATTTGAAATGCTTACTCAGTTTTCTTTTCTCTGTTTTATAGTGCTTAAAAGCTCGTAAAGGTTGGAATTGGTCGGAGCATCATCACACTATCCTTCAGCTCGTTTTGGTATAAATAACAAACTTATTTTGGTATAATGGCATGTATAAGCTAACTTAGCCAATGTTGGCATGTAAATGGCTGTTTGTAATCTAGCCATTGGAATGGCTAGTGATGGTATTTTTGGTGAATATATATACATGAGGTTATAATATGTTAATATATGAGTGCTTTGTATGGTTAGATTGAATGATGGTAAACATATATGTCTTTTAAAAAGGTAAGTTTGTAACAGCCCGATTTTGGGGCTAGTCGGAATAGTGGTTTCAGAACCACTAATTCAAGGATAGAGAAATTAATTTTAATATTGTTTTATGTGTTATAGCATGATTATATGAGTGCATGAAAATTTTGGTGAATTAATTTTAGTGATTGTATGCTTAATTGCGAAAAAGGACTAAATCGCATAAAGTGGGAAAGTTTTATTTTACAAGCTAGAAGTGTTAAATAGCTATAGAACCTTAAATTGGAGGTCCTTAATGTGAAGTTAGGCCATTAAGATAGTGATGGTTGGCCATAGGGGACAAAAAGATTAAATTGGTCAAGGTTTGGTGTATTAGGTGACTTAATTTAATAAAATAAAATAAAGAGAAGAAAAGATATCATCTTTTCTATCTTCTTCTTATCTCCATCGATTTTTCACTCAAGGAAGGGCCATGGAAGCTTGAAAATTTCAGCAACCTTTAATCCTTGCAAATCGAAAAGAACGTGGAATCAACCTTGACCGAGGAAAAGGCAAGGTTTCGGACTAAACCTCAAATTGATATATTTTGTATCGAGGTAAGTTTATATGTAAATGATACATCCTTTTTACTTATGTTTTAACATATTAATGCATTGTGTGAATGGTTGATAAACCGTAATAGTAACATATTTTATCTCCACATTTAGCATGCTTTTGGATGATTTATCCCTTGAGTTACGGAATTTGGTGCTCTTAATCCTTTTATTTCATGTTTTATACTCAAGAGGGCATCGAAGGATGAAAAGAACACGAAACGGGCCAAATGGGCCAAAGTAGGAAATCAACACGGCCTGGGCCCAAAGCACACGGCCGTGCCCCTTTAGCAGGCTCAAACACGGCCTGGATTCGATTTACACGGGCGTGCCACGCGGGCGTGTCCCTGCCGTGACAATGAGGAATTTCACTCGGATTAGGATACAGAGAGGCAGGGAAACACATTCCGAAGCCTATATAAACACCCTAAGTATGACCTAAAAAGGGGGAGTCGATGAAGCCTTCTGTTGTCGGGGCGTCCAGGCCAGGCCAGGCGAGCCGAGCCGAGAGGTCAGAATCGTGGGATTTACTCCAAGAAAGCCAGTTGATTCATCTCAAGAAGTCGAAATCATACTCAAGACGGCGGATCTCTCCTTCAATTCCTTCAGGGGGTTTTAGGGTTTTCTTATGTTTTGTTTTATCTTTTCTTCTGAGATGTATTCTTTTATAATTATGAACTAAACCCTCAAATACCTGAGGGGGATGAAACCTAAGACGAATCTTGTTATTGTTTTCTAAACTATATGATAAATACTTGATTTGTTCTTAATTATGTGTTCTTAATTCTTGTTTTAATACTTGTGATATTGATTCAAGTATTGATGTGCTTAGGCGAAGGAGCAAAAGTCCCATGCTTAAGAGTAGATCTAACATAGTTAAGCGGAGTTGATCGCAACCCTAGACATAGGATGACGAAAATCTGCCGGATTAGGGTCAAACCTAATATGGGAGTCCATAGATCGAGTTAATTCAATTCTAGGGGTTTTAATTAGAAAGATATTTCAATTAATCAACCTAGGGTTAGACGTTAGTAGCCTCGACGGAGGTATTAACATAAATTAGGGAATCCTACGGATCAAGTCAATTGAATAAATCGTCTGGTTCAGAGTTAGATAACAAGTGAAGTCTAGGTGGATTCTTCCTTGGGTATTGTCTTAATCAATTGGTTTTCCCCCCAAGTATTTCCCCAATTCGTTCTCTTTGTCTTAGCGTCTTTAGCTTAGTAGTTAGTTAATTTTAGATTAAACAATAATTCACTTCAATTCTTAGGCTAAATAATAGAACAAAATTTAGTATTAGTACTTTTGGTTCCTTTGGGTTCGACAATCCGGTCTTGCCACTAAACTATACTACTGTTCGATAGGTGCGCTTGCCTCAATCGTTGTGACATTTAGTTTCTAGGCTAGATCATTCATTATATAAATTTTAAGACACTGACATAACGATCAAGTTTTTGGCGCCGTTGCCGGGGAACCAAAATATTAAGAACGCTCAATTTTTATTACTTTAGCCATTTTTAATTTTTGCAATTTACTTTATTTTGTTTTTGACATTGCTAATTTTTCTCTTTCTTTGCGTCTGGCAGGTATTTCTAGTTTATGACTAGAAGAAACCCGTTAGGACCCTTGATTTTTTACAGTGAAATAAAACATACCACTCGCAGAAACCGAAGAGATGTCACTGAATAATTATCAATAGCATGACTTGAGGACAATGCCTAATAAAGTAGCAGGTGTTTTCAACCTTGACGCGGTCACCATGTTATCTAACCAGGTAGAGCTTTTAAATAAAAAAATTATGTTGGTATGGTTCTACGCAGGTACATCTGGTAATACATTACGATACAAAAGGAGGAGGGGCGAACAACACAGAATATCTATCCTACAACCCTAGCACAGAGAACGAACAAGTCAACTATATGGGTAACTATTCTAGACCTCAAAATAATCCCTATAGTAACACTTATAATGCAGGTTGGTGGAACCATTCCAATTTCTCGTGGGATGGCCAAGGAAATCGGAGACATCAACCCCTCCCAGGCTTTCAACAACCACCTTACCAGTAGGAAAAGAAGCCGAACCTTGAGGAGATGCTAACAAAATTTATCGCAGGGTCAAAAACGTATTTTCAAAACAACGAGACAATGCTCAAAAACCAGCAGACATTAATTCAAGGGATCGAGAACCAAATAGGTCAGCTTGCTAAGCTGATCTCAGAAAGACCACAAGGTATCTTGCCTAGCAACACCGAAACTAACCTAAGAGAGCAACCGCAAGCAATAACTGCTCACGATAGTGAAGGGTTAGATGAACCAAAATTGAAGCAAGAGATTATGGTAGAGGAAGGTAAGGTTGAGGTAAGCCAGGATGAACCAAAACCTGTAATTACAGAGTACCAACCTCGTGTGCCATACCCCAATGCGATAAAGAAATACCACACAGAGGAACAATTCGGTAAATTTCTTAAACTTCCAAAGAAATTACATATTAACTTGCCGTTTCTTGAAGCTCTTTCGCAGATACCAGATTCAAGGAAATTTTCAAAAGAGTTTTTGACAAATAAACGGAAGTTAGACGATATGTCACATGTGGAGCTAAATGCAGTGTGCCCAGCAATTCTACGAAATAAACTACCACGTGAGCTCACATTTCGTGTAAGTGACGAAACGATCACTCTTAAGGTTCTTTACACGGCTAGGACATTGAGTATTAATGATGGAACCAATCACTTCAAAGTTGGGGACCAGGTACTGTCAGATACAACCGACCCTCGAATAGTCGCTTCAGAACTTAATACAAACGGTGCGACTCCTTTTACGGTACTTAAGGTCTTTCCATACGGAACGGTCGAGGTAACATATTCTAATTTCAGCACTTTTGAGGTAAATATTTCCCGACTCAAACCATATGTTGATAGAATTGATAGTAAGAAAAAGGAGTTTCGTATCCGTAAACCACCATGGCCATACGAATAACAAGTAAGTCAGCTCAAGACTTTAAACGAGCGCTTCTCGGGAGGCACCTCGAGCACTAACCCCACTAAAGTCCATATTTTTAAATTTTAGCATCTAACTAAAAACTAACCAAATTTTTAGGCGTAGGTTTCCATACCACACGGCCTTGCACACGGGTGTAGCCGTGGCCGTGTGGACACCACGAGTATGCATATCGGCGTGGCGGATATCGTGCAGAAACAGGACAAAATTTTCCCCAAGACACGGGCTCCGACTAAATGCCACGGTCGTGCAACGCGGCCGTGGTCGAAACTACCTAAAGAACATGGGCTGAGATAAATCGACACGGCCGTGCGAGGCTGCCGTGGTCGATATTATCAGATTTTTCACATATCGCCGCCACCACCACCTCGAAATCACTCCAATGACGAGGACCTTTGAGTCCTTTTTATTTTCTTTATTCTTATTTTTATTTTTATTTATTTATTTTTATTTTGGTTTATTTTCCTTTATTATTAAACTCTTTAAATTTTTAAGTATAATTTGATTTCTTTTAGCTCTGGCTGTTTAACTCTCGAGTAACTATAACAAACGTCCATTAAATAAGAACTCCCTAAAAACTTTACTGATGACTTTGCATTTTAAAAAGGTTCAAGGTGCCACTCAAGGAACAAACACACCACCGGAGTATTCTCCACCACCTTCACCTATGCCTAGTCATCATATTCATCATTGATCATCCTCCAAGGATTTCATCCATAATTCAGGAAGTTTCACTTCTCCCTCTCTTTTGATTTTCTTAAAATATTGTTCATATATATCTTTGTACATTGAGGGCAATGCACATCTTAAGTGTGGGGGGTGAATCTTAAAAGTGCCTAACTTTTTGCATTATTCTCAAATCCTTGAATTATATCTTATTCTTAAGTAATTTCCTCATATTATGATTAGAATGAAATTTCCTTTGATTTATGATTTTCATTGATATGTTTTGGATTAAGTCATTGATAATTGTGAATTGATGATTTAAACTTTAGGGGACTAGAGAATCAAGCATGATAAGTCTATTTTTCAGAAGTAAAAATTTTGTTAGGTTGTCTACCCGAATCTAATGATTACTTTGAATTTTGAAATTTACAAGGTTGATATCAAAACCCATAATTTTTGTGAGATATTGAGCCTTTTAGAGCATATATTCTTTTTCGTGCTCACTTTATTGATTATGAGTGTGTCAACATTGATTTGTTATTCTAGAACTTGGATCGATTATACATGTCGAGACCACACCTTTGATTTGATATACTAAGATGATAAAGACACCTAGGTTTTAACCCACTTACTCCCAAAAAGCCTACCTCCATAATTAACCCCTAGTGAACCCCTTTGATCCTAACAACCCTTTTATTGACTCACCCATTAATATTAACCCATAACCCACTTTGTATTTTTTATCACCATTTCTCTTGACTACCCCTATATCGAGATTTGATTTGATTGGTTACGTAACTATTTTCATTATTTCAGTTATTAAATTCTATCTTATTATTATTGTACTTGATTTGTTCTTAAAAAAATCGAAGTATTTTCATTATTAGTTTTGTGATTAAGTGAGCTTATACGTTTAAATTCGAATTGTTAAAGAAGAAGCTCGCATTAATAGTAGTATTATTAGTTTTCAATTGATGTAATTATTCATTATCAGTTCATTGTTTCTAGTTAGGTAATTTTTCAATTCAATCTCGATTCTAACCCTTTAATTTAGCCTTTATCCACAACTTTAACCCAAGCCCCGTTACAACCCATAAAAGACCTTTTAATTTGTATATCATTTCATATTATAGTGGTGGAGATTTGATTTTCATGCAAGCCTATGGGATTAACTTTTCATGTCGACTTCTGAGTGCTTATTTTTGAACCTTAAACACTTCGAGTGATTTGAGTGAATCTTTAGTGAGGATGTCAATTTTTGTCGATTTTGAATTAGAGGTAATTATTTAGGTAAGGGGAAACACCTATTTTTCATACTATAAAAACTATGACTTTGATTTTTTGAATCTTTAGGAACCTTCCGGTTAAATTACCCATGTATGAATTATCTATAAATTATGATGAGACATTATAGATGAAGGTTATGAATTGAGGAAATTCTGTTTTAATTGTAAGTTGAGAATTTTGCTTGAGGACAAGCAAAAGCTTAAGTGTGGGGGTATTTGATAAACCGTAATAGTAACATATTTTATCTCCACATTTAGCATGCTTTTGGATGATTTATCCCTTGAGTTATGGAATTTGGTGCTCTTAATCCATTAATTTCATATTTTATACTCAGGAGGGCATCGGAGGATGAAAAGAACACGAAACGGGCCAAATGGGCCAAAGAAGGAAATCAACACGGCCTGGGCCCAAAGCACACGGCCGTGCCCCTTCAGCAGGCTCAAATACGGCCTGGATTTGATTTACACGGGCGTGCCACACGGGCGTGTCCCTGTCGTGACAAAGATGAATTTCACTCGGATTAGGATACTTAGAGGCAAAGCAACACATTTCGAAGCCTATATAAACACCCTAAGTATGACCTAAAAAGAGGGAGTCGACAGAAGCCTTCTGTCGGGGGCGTCCAGCTAGGCAAAGGAGCCGAGCCAGAGAGGTCAGAATCGTGGGATTTACTCGAAGAAAGCCAGTTGATTCATCTCAAGAAGCCGAAATCATACTCAAGACGGCGAATCTCTCCTTCAATTCCTTCAGGGGTTTTTAGGATTTTCTTATATTTTGTTTTATCTTTTCTTCTGAGATGTATTCTTTTATAATTATGAACTAAACCCTCAGATACCTGAGGGGGATGAAACCTAAGACGGATCTTGTTATTATTTTCTGAACTATATGATAAATACTTGATTTGTTCTTAATTATGTGTTCTTAATTCTTGTTTTAATATTTCAGGATATTGATTCAAGTATTGATGTGCTTAGGTAGTGGAGCAAAAGTCCATGTTTAAGAGTAGATCTAGTATAGTTAAGCGGAGTTGATCGCAACCCTAGACATAGGATGACGAAAATCTGTCGGATTAGGGTCAAACCTAATATGGGAGTCCATATATCAAGTTAATGCAATTCTAGGGCTTTTAATTAGAAAGAGATTTCAATTAATCAACCTAGGGTTAGACGTTAGTAGCCTCGACGGAGGTATTAACATAAATTAGGGAATCATACAGATCAAGTCAAGTGAATAAATCGTCTGGTTCAGAGTTAGATAACAAGTGAAGTCTAGGTGGATTTTTCCTTGGGTATTGTCTTAATCAATTGGTTTTTCCCCCAAGTATTTCCCCAGTTTGTTCTCTTTGTCTTAGCGTCTTTAGCTTAGTAGTTAGTTAATTTTAGATTAAACAATGATTCACTTCAATTCTTAGGCTAAATAATAGAAAGAAAGTTAGTATTAGTACTTTTGGTTCCTTTGGGTTTGACAATTCGGTCTTGCCACAAAATTATACTACTGTTCGATAGGTGCGCTTGCCTCAATCGTTGTCACAGTTAGCTTCTAGGCTAGATCATTCATTATATAAATTTTAAGACTCTGACATAATGATCAATGGTGAATGAATATTATTATTATTCATTGAAATGATAGAAAGTGAGGAAATTCTCAGATGAACCTTCGGAATAGGAAAAGAATACGGGTAAACACCATGGATATGTGATTATTAGTGGGCTGTGTGCGATATCCCCGTATCCATTTTTATTGGTGGGCTGTGTGTGATACCACCGTATCTATTATTTTTGGTGGGCTGTGTGCGATACCACTGTGGATATATGATTATTGGTGGGCTGTGTGAGATACCACCGTGTTAATTATCAATGGTGGGATGTGTGCGAAACCACCAAGTATCCGGTATTATTCCAAAGCGTTCATTGAGAAACCTTTTCTAAGTGAAATTACATGTGGCTTTGTGGTGATAAGTGCAGGGTATAAGTGCATATAAATGTGAGCAATGTTTTATGATAAGTGTTTGGGATGTGGTAAGATTTGAAATGAGTAAGTATAATTATGAGGACCTGAATTGTTCTTGATTAGTATGTAATGTTCTTGATTGATAAGTATGTGGTATGATGTTCATTGTTTACATATGGACTTACTAAGCTTAAATCTTACTCCTTTCTCTTTTCCCTTGTTTTATAGTGTCGAAGAGTCAGCTCGGGATACGGAGACCGTCGGAGGATCACCCACACTATCCACACATTTTGGTATAGTTAGATTTAGCATTTTGAGTATAGCATGTATAGGGATTTAGTCTTTGATTGAATGTTATATTGTTTTGGCCAAATGTGTTGGCTTATTTGAAGATGAATTCTTTTGTATAAGGCCATAGTTGATGGCTTTTTCTTATTAATCTATGAAATGGTGATGTTATTCATGAATGTGCAAGTTGCATGGTTGATTAATTGGTATATTTATGCATGAATAAGTTAGTCGCTTGATGTGGTTTATGTTGGTGCAAGTATGGGTGGCAAAAAGGTTTGGTAAATAGCCTAATCTTGTCCACACGGGTAGACACACGGGCGTGTGTCTAGGCCGTGTGTGACACACGGCTTGCCCCATGGGCGTGTAGTCTGGCAGTGTGTCTCCCTACACCCTAAGTTGGCATAACAGAATGCCCAGTAGTAACCACATGGGCCGAGGCACGACCGTGTGTCTCAACCGTGTGGATGACACGGCCATAGGACATGGGCGTGTGCCCAGGCCGTGTGAAGTCTGCACCTGAATTTAAGAATTTAGTTCGCTACACTGTCTAAGGACACGGGCGTGTGCCTTGGCCGTGTAAACTTATTGGGATGATGATGTCAGAAACAGAATGTCAAGGTTTTTGCACACGAGATAAGACATAGGCGTGTCATGGCCGTGTGAGGGACACGTGCCATGAATACAGGCATGTGTCAGGCCGTGTGAAAACCCCTATAGGTTCGAATCGAGAAATAAACCTACACGGGTGTGGAACACGGGCATGTGATATGCCACACGGGCGTGTCCATTCTTCCACACGGGCGTGTGGGCTGTTTGATGAGAATTTTCTAAGTTTTTTTAGAGATCTTCTAAAGAATTCGATTTGATCCCGAACCGTTCCTAAAGTGTGTTTTGAGCCTTGTAGGCTTGTTTAAGGGGTGATATGAAGGTTTATAAAAAGTTTTAAATTTGAGTGAAATGTCATGTCTTGGTTTTATATGATTGCTTGCGTATAAGTCCGTAGCACGCTCGCACTGCTCCAAAGTTGAATACTGGTAAGAGGTGTTACATTTAGTGGTATCAGAGCTATGGTTTAGTCGATTCTCGGACTACCGTAGCGTGTGTGAGAGTCTAGCTATACATGCCATAAATATATTATGATAGTGTGGTGACTCTTGACAATTTCAAACTATGTTTTCATATTGTAAATGGATCCCGACCGAGCTGCTACTGATGATGCTGCTATTAATGCGCCAGCTCCCGCGCAAGGGACCGCGCCAGTAGAAAGTAGACCTGAGACCTTGGGTCAAGGAGAAGAGGCTCGGGAAGCCTTTCTCCATATGATGTGTAATTGGTATATTCAGTTTGCACGAGCAAATCCTAATGCTCAACCTCCTTGACCCCCTCCTATACCTCAACCGATCCTCATAGCTCCTCAAGATATTGACTTGGTAAGATTGACTAAACCCCCGGTTGACAAGATTCAAAAACAAGGGGCTGAGGAATTTAGAGCCAACATAGATGATGATCCCGAGAAAGCAGAGTTCTGGCTTGAGAATTCTTTGTGGGTATTTGATGAACTTTCTTGCACGCCCGAAGAATGCTTAAAATGTGCTGTATCGTTACTGAAGGACTCGGCATACCATTGGTGGAAAACACTGACATCTGTAGTTCCAAAGGAGAGAGTGACATGGGATTTCTTCTTAGAGGAGTTTCGAAAGAAATACATAAGTCAGCGATTCATCGCTCAGAAACAAAAAGAGTTCCTCGAATTGAAGCAAGGTAAAATGTCTGTGGCAGAGTATGAATGTGAACTCGTCAGACTCAGTAAGTATGCTCAAGAGTGTGTATCTATTGAAGCTATTGTGTGTAAAAGATTCGAAGATGGGCTGAACGAGGACATTAAATTGTTAGTCAGGATTTTAGAGTTGAAAGAATTCGTGGTATTGGTCGATAGAGCTTGCAAGGCTGAAGAGCTGAATAAGGAAAAGAGAAAAGCTATGATTGAGGCCAGAGATGCAAGGAAGAGGCTGATGAGTAAGTCATTCCAACCCCAATCAAAGAGGTCCAAAGAAACGAACCCTCGGACGACTGCTTCAGCTGGGTATTCACACAAAGATCGTGGTAAAACATATTCAGGCTCTAGAGTTCAAGCAACCTCGATGGAAAGTGTGGGTAATATGAATTCTAATAAACCTGAGTGTCAGAATTATGGTAGACAACATATTGGAGAGTGTTGAGGAAACAATCGAGCTTGCTACAAGTGTGGTTCACTAGACCACTTCATTCGAAACTGTCCTGAGATGGATGAGAAAGACAAAAAATAAGAAGTGAGAGCGAGCAATGCCCCTTCTAGGGGTAGACCACAGAAGAACCCGGGAAGTGGGACTAGCAGTAGAGGTGCGCCTAGAGATTCTGCTGTGAGATCAGAGGGTAGAGCGTCTGTAAGGACTTATGCCATTCGCGCTCGAGAAGAGGCATTATCCCCAGATGTGATTACGGGTACTTTTTCTCTTCATGATATTTCTGTTGTTGCTTTGATTGACCCGGGGTCTACTCATTCATATGTTTGTATGAAATTGGTGTCTAGCATGAATATGATTGTTGAGTCTACAGAATTTTTGGTAAAAGTGTCAAACCCGTTAGGCAAGCATGTGATAGTTGACAAAGTGTGTAGAAATTGTCCTTGATGATTAGAGGCCATTATTTTCTGACTAACCTCATGCTACTACCGTTTGATGAATTTGACCTAATTCTTGGCATGGATTAGTTGACTGTTCATAATGTGTTAGTAAATTGTGGTAGTAAGTTTATTGAACTAAGATGTGTAAATGGAGATATTATTCGGGTTGAACCAGGTGAATCAGATAGCTTGGCTGTAGTAATTTCTTCTATGGCAGTTGAGAAATGTATGAGAAAAGGGTATGAGTCCTATCTTGCATTTGTGTTAAATACTCAAGAGTCGGAAGTAAAGATTGAATCAGTGCTTGTGGTATGTGAGTATCCGAATGTGTTTCCGAAAGAGTTACCTGGATTGCCTCCAGTTAGGGAGGTTGAGTTTGGTATTGAGTTGGTACCTGGTACGGCACCTATTTCGGTTGCCCCGTATTGGATGGCACTATTGGAGTTAAAAGAATTGAAGGCTTAGTTACAAGAGTTGACAGATAAAGGTTTCGCAAGATCGAGCTACTCTCCGTGGGGTGCTCTAGTACTTTTTGTGAAAAAGAAAGACGGGTCGATAAGGTTATGTATAGATTACAGACAGCTCAACAAGGTTACAGTTAAGAACAAATATCCTTTGCCAAGGATTGACAATTTGTTTGACCAGTTGAAAGGAGCCACTGTGTTTTCTAAGATAGACCTGAGATCCGGTTATTACCAGCTGAGAGTTAAGGAGCAAGATGCACCGAAAATTGCATTTCGGACGAGGTATGGCCATTACGAGTTCTTCGTCATGCCCTTTAGCTTAACGAATGCTCCTGATGTATTTATGGATTTAATGAACCGTATTTTCTGACCGTACTTGGATAAGTTTGTAGTTTTTTTATTAATGATATATTAATTTATTCTCGGGATGAGGGTGAGCACGCGGAGCATTTAAGAACTGTTTTGCAGACTTTAAGAGATAAGCGGTTGTATGCTAAGTTTAGCAAAAGTGAGTTTTGGCTCCGAGAGGTCGAATTCTTAGGACACATCGTGTCGGGTGATGGAATTAGAGTTGATCTGAGTAAGATCTTGGCTATTGTTGAGTGGAAACCGCCGAGGAATGTGTCAAAGATTAGGAGCTTTTAGGGCTTAGCAGGTTACTACAGATGGTTCGCTGAAGGGTTCTCCATGATTGCTACACCGATGACGAGATTGCTACATAAAGATGTCAAGTTTGAATGCACAGTGAGGTGTCAACAGAGTTTTGAGAAACTGAAGGCATTGTTGACTGAAGCCCAGTTGTGGTACAACTTGAGTCGGGAAAAGAGTTTGCAATTTATAGTGATGCGTCAATGAATGGCCTTGGTTGTGTGTTGATGCAAGAGGGAAAAGTAGTGGCTTATTCCTCGAGGCAGCTAAAACAACATGAAAAGAATTATCCGACGCACGATTTGGAATTGGCTGCCATCGTCTTTGCTTCGAAGATTTGGCGTCATTATTTGTATGGTGAGAAATGCCGAATATTTATCGATCACAAAGGTTTGAAGTACCTGATGAACCAAAAGGACCTGAATTTGCATCAACGGAGGTGGCTCGAATTATTGAAAGATTATGAGCTGGTAATTGATTATCACCCAGGGAAAGCGAATGTGGTCGCCGATGCCTTAAGAAGAAAATCCTTGTATGCTTTGAGAGCTATGAGTACGAGTTTGACATTGTCTGATGATGGTTCTATATTAGCCGAGTTGAAGGCTAGATCGTTGTTTCTTCAGTAGATCTGTGAGGCTCAAAGGAATAATAGTGGAATGCAAGCTAAGAGAGCTCAGTGTGAATCGGGAAGTAACTCTGATTTTTGGGTTGGTCCAGATGATTATTTGATGTTTCGTGATAGAGTTTGTTTACCGAAAGACGATGAGTTGATTCAGAAAATTTTGCATGAGGCACACAATGGTTGCTTGTCAGTACATCCGGGCAGTACAAAAATGTATAATGATTTGAAAAAGTTGTATTGGTGGCCGGGTATGAAAGGAGACATCTCCGAGTTTGTTACAAAGTGTTTGATTTGTCAACAAGTGAAAGCCGAGCATTAGGTACCTTCAAGTTTACTTCAGCCAGTGATGGTTCTCGAGTGGAAATGGGACCGAATCACGATGGATTTTGTAACAGGGCTACCCATGACTCCGAAAAAGAAAGATGTTGTGTGGGTTATCGTTGATAGATTAACGAAATCAGCTCACTTTATATCGGTACGTATTGGTTACTCACTTGATAAGTTGGCTGAGCTGTATATTACTGAAATTGTGAGATTACATGGGGTGCCTATGTCTATTATTTCGGATAGAGATCCGAGGTTTACTTCGAGGTTTTGGAAAAAGTTGCAAGAAGCCTTGGGTACAAATATGAATTTTAGTACCGCGTTCCATCTGCAAACTGATGGTCAATCCGAAAGAGTGATTCAAGTTCTCGAAGACATGCTCCGATGCTGTGTTTTAGAGTTCGAAGGTAGTTGGGAAAATATCTACCTTTGGTCGAATTTGCCTATAACAACAGTTATCAGTCGAGTATACAAATGGCACCGTACGAGGCATTATATGGATGCAAGTGTAGAACTCCTTTGTATTGGACCGAGCTTAGTGAGAAGCAAATTCACGGGGTTGATTTAGTTAGAGAAACTGAAGAGAAGGTGAAAGTGATCCGTGATAGTCTGAAAGCTGCTTCAGACCGACAAAAGTCATACGTTGATTTGAAAAGAAAAGAAATTGAGTTCCAGGTGGGTGATAAAGTATTTCTGAAAGTATCCCCGTGAAATAAAATATTAAGATTTGGTCGAAAGGGCAAATTGAGTCCGCGATTCATAGGGCCGTATGAGGTTATTGAAAGGATTGGACCAGTAGCTTACCGGTTAGCTTTGCCGGTGGAGTTGGAGAGAATACACAACGTGTTTCATGTGTTAATGTTGTGACAATATCGTTCCGATCCTTCGCATGTAGTTCCTCCGACAGAAATTGAGATACGACCGGATATGACCTATGAAGAGGATCCAATTAAGATTTTGGCTCGAGAGGTTAAACAGTTGAGGAATAAAAGTATAGCCTTAGTGAAAGTGTTGTGGCAAAAACATGGTGTGGAAGAGGCTACGTGGGAACCGAAAGAAGCCATGAGAGAATAGTACCCAAACCTCTTTATCGGTAAGATTTTCGGGGACGAAAATCCCTAAAGGGGGAGAGTTGTAACAGCCTGATTTTGGGGCTAGTCGGAACAGTGGTTTCAGAACCACTAATTCTAGGTCGGAGAAATTAATTTTAATATTATTTTATGTGTTATAGCATGATTATATGAGTGCATGAAAATTTTGGTGAATTAATTTTAGTGATTGTATGCTTAATTGCGAAAAAGGACTAAATCGCATAAAGTGTGAAAGCTTTATTTTACAAGCTAGAAGTGTTAAATAGCTATAGAACCTTAAATTGGAGGTCTTTAATGTGCAATTAGTCCATTAAGATAGTGATGGCCGGCCATAGGGGACAAAAAGATTAAATTGGTCAAGATTTGGTGGATTAGGTGACTTAATTGAAGAAAATAACGAGGTAAGTTTGAAAATTTCACTCAAGCAAGGGCCATGGAAGCTTGAAAATTTCAGCAACCTTTAATCCTTGCAAATCAAAAAGAACGTGGAATCAACCTTGACCGAGGTAAAGGCAAGGTTTCGGACTAAACATCAAATTAACATATTTTGTATCGAGGTAAGTTTATATGTAAATGATACATCCTTTTTACTTATGTTTTAACATATTAATGCATTGTGTGAATGGTGAATGAATATTATTATTATTCATTGAAATGATAGAAAGTGAGGAAATTCTCAGATGAACCTTCGGAAGAGGAAAAGAATACGGGTAAACACCATGGATATGTGATTATTGGTGGGCTGTATGCGATACCACCGTATCCGTTGTTATTAGTAGGCTGTGTGCGATACCACCGTATCTATTATTTTTGGTGGGCTATGTGCGATACCACCGTGGATATGTGATTATTGGTGGGCTGTGTGTGATACCACCGTGTTAATTATCAATAGTGGGCTGTGTGCGAAACCACCGAGTATCCGGTATTATTCTGAAGCGTTCCTTGAGAAACTTTGTCTAAGTGAAATTACATGTGGCGTTGTGGTGATAAGTGCAGGTATAAGTGCATATAAATGTGAGTAATGTTTTATGATAAGTGTTTGAGATGTGGTAAGATTTGAAATGAGTAAGTATAATTATGAGGATCTGAATTGTTCTTGATTAGTATGTAATGTTCTTGATTGATCAGTATGTGGTATGATTTTCATTGTTTACATATGGACTTACTAAGCTTAAAGCTTACTCCCTTCTCTTTTCCCTTGTTTTATAGTGTCGAAGAGTCAGCTCGGGATACGGAGACCGTCGGAGGATCACCCACACTATCCACACATTTTGGTATAGTTAGATTTAGCATTTTGAGTATGGCATGTATAGGGATTTAGTCTTTGATTGAATGTTATATTGTTTTGGCCAAATGTGTTGGCTTATTTGAAGATGAATTCTTTTGTATAAGTCCATAGTTGATGGCTTTTTCTTATTAATCTATGAAATGATGATGTTATTCATGAATGTGCAAGTTGCATGGTTGATTAATTGGTATATTTATGCATGAATAAGTTGGTCACTTGATGTGGTTTATGTTGGTGCAAGTATGGGTGGCCAAAAGGCTTGGTAAATAGCCTAATCTTGTCCACACGGGTAGACACACGGGCGTGTGTCTAGACCGTGTATGACACACGACTTGCCCCATGGGCGTGTAGTCCGGCCGTGTGTCTCCCTGCACCCTAAGTTGGCATAACAGAATGCCCAGTAGTAACCACTCGGGCCGAGGCACGGCCGTGTGTCTCAACCGTGTTGAGGACACGGCCATAGGACATGGGCGTGTGCCCATGCCGTGTGAATTCTGCACCTGAATTTAGGAACTTAATTCACCACACGGTCTAAGGACACGAGCGTGTGCCTTGGCTGTGTGACCTTATTAGGATGATGACGTCAGAAACAAAATGTCAAGGTTTTTGCACACGGGATAAGACACGGGCGTGTCATGGCCGTGTGAGGGACACGGGTCATGAACACGGGCGTGTGTCAGGCTGTGTGAAAACCCCTGTAGGTTCGAATCGAGAAATAAATATACACGGGTGTGGAACACGGGCATGTGATATGCCACACGGGCGTGTCCTTTCTTCCACACGGGCGTGTGGACTGTTTGATGAGAATTTTCTAAGTTTTTCCAGAGATCTTCTAAAGAATTCAGTTTGATCCCGAACCGTTCCTAAAGTGTGTTTTGAGCCTCGAAGGCTTGTTTAAGGGGTGATATGAAGGTTTATAAAAAGTTTTAAATTTGAATGAAAAGTCATGTCTCAGTTTTATATGATTGCTTGCGTATAAGTCTGGTAACGCCTCGTACCCTGTTCCAGAGTCGAATACGGGTAAGGGGTGTTACAAAGTTTGAATACACGTGATGATATATCATGTATAATGTTAATGTTGGCTTGATTTAAATGTCTTGAATTGGTTTGGAAATGTGTTAAAATGTTAATGTAGGTACAAGGCAAAATTTGGGGTGAGAAATAAGGCTAGGAAATGGCTTTATTTTGTCTACACGGGTAGACACACGGGCGTGTGTCTCAACTATGTGCAACACACGACCATGTGCACGGGCGTGTGGTTTGCCCGTGTGTCCCCTACATCTTGAAAATTTAGAAACAGAATGTTTCGATTTGCTCACACGGGCAAAGACACGGGCGTGTGTCTCAGCCGTGTGTCACACGGGCGTGTGTCTTGGCCGTGTAAATCCTGCACTTAATTTTTGAAAATTGAATTATCCACACGGTCTTGCACACGGGCGTGTGGCTGGCCGTGTAATATCCGAGATTTAGGGCTTGTGCATTTTTGCTAAATTGAATGTGCTAGTATGCCTATGTGTGTTTTGATGTGTTTTTGTGAATCATGAGAACTTTAGAGTGTAGGAAAATGCCTTAGAAATTATTTGATTTTAAGTTTCAAAGAGAGAGTTAAGCCTGATAGGCCTTAAGAGAATTTGTAGGAGAATTTAGACACAAAAATGGGCTTGTTAAAGTGGCAAGGAGGCGCCACTTAAAGCCCTAGTAAGTGACGCCACAAGCAGTACAAGGGGGCCAAGGTTCGAGCTGCAAGGGGAGCAATTTTGAGCTGCTTTTTGCGTCAAGCTAAGAGGGGAGTTGGACGGCATTAAAACACTAAGGAGATGAGCACTAGATGTGGTCAAATTCCTTTTAAAATTCGGCTAAAGGGAGGAGATAATTGTTGTTTTATTTAAATTATTTTAAATGGGTAAAGAAGAGAAGAAATAGGAGAAAAAGAAGGAAGCTGATAAGGGGGAAGAGGAGTTGGCCGAATATAGGGCATTGGAGGATGGCATTTTCGGTTTGATGATAATAGGATAGGTGTGCCGAAAATTGATGCTCTTCTCATCTTTCTCATTTGTGCCGAAAATCCTTAGGAATTCAATTTGCTTTCTTTACTTTCTACTTCCTTTTCTCTTCAATTGACCAAAGCCGAATATCCCTCTCTCAAAATCCCATCATTGCCGATTCTCCCTAAAGCCTCATACTCTCCCTCTCTTTCACTTGTTGAAGCCGAATCTCCCTAGTGTTCATAAAGCCAAACCTATAACCCTTTGCTATTCTTTCCTAAGCCAAAAGTTCACTTCATTGACACCCATTGAAATCGATTACTCCTAAGCACCAAGATCCTATCATCTTTCTCATTTAAACCAAGTTCGCTACTTCAGGATCTTCCTGTCGATCCCTTGGAGGGTGGTGACCATTTGCGTTTTGGTCTTTCTTTTTCGGTAAGGACCTCTTCTATGTCGATTTACTATTCTTTTTCTTTCTTTGGTCACAAAATCAAGACTTTAACCACATTGTTGCTCTATGGCCAAACTCGAAGGAGGGTTTCGGATTCGATTATTGTCGACTACAAAGAGGAGATCTTCGGGATTTCAAAGATCCAAGGTAAGCCATGTGTGGTATTCGGCCAAGGGCCATTTTCATAGATCTTGTGCAATAGGCTGGCCCTAACATGTACCATGTAGGATTTCGATATCTTCATAGCCAAGTGACGATTTTCGGGATTTAGATCCGCAAGGTAAGAGAGTATCAATATTCGGCCAAGGCCATTCTAAGTGTTAGTGATTGGCTGATTCTAACTTTGATTTTTAGGGAAGAGTTCAATCTGTTTCGGTAGACTTTCGGGATTCAAAGGAATACAATAGTAACTGTGTGTAGCCCTACACTAATTCCTAATAGATCTATGGTATTATTATTATGTATGTGTTAATGGAAATATGAAAATAGGGCCAAAGGTATCATTCAATGGTACAGAGTATTCAGGTACGTTAACATACTACTACTACTATGTTAATAATGTTTATGAACACTGAATATGACACATGTGAAATTGTAACGAATGTGAAATAAGAGATATGGCATGATATTGCATATTTTGTATGACATGGGGCATACGGGTTATATGAAAAGGGGAAGTGATCCGTGGTTTATACCACAATATCTCAATATGGTGACTCATGTCACGAAATCGAATGTGGTGACTTATGTCACAAATTACTATCTGTGACTTTGTCACATTATCCGTGGCTATGCCACAAAATTTATAAGGGCGATGAGCAAGTCGTCTGCAATGATCGCTTTCGATGATGTGTAGCGGATGGAGGGTCGACTTAGTAGTCCCCACGGTGTGATGGTTGGTACGGGTGATGTGTAGCGATGGTTATCTAGGTTTGGGTTCGGATTGCATCATTACTTATATTCGTTATATGTGTATGATTTGATGTGCCTAAAATCGTTGGGATTGGTGTTGGTTATACACACTGAGTCTGTTTGACTCACCCCGTTGTAGGATATTTTTCAGGTGACACTCAGTAACGGACCGGGTCGGCAGGAGCTTAGTGGTGGCCATGTTCAACTCAGACTTTATTTTAATTTTGGACTTTTTATTTCTAAGTATTTTGGATTTATTTCGGGTTTTGCTTTGATGTAATAAGGCCATAGCTATAAACTGATTATGCATGCACGTTTATTTATTTTATTATGATACAATTTTTATCCATTTAAAGTCAAGCAACTTTTCTTAAAAATAAATTTTAAATGTTTAGACACCTAAACACAAACGATTTTCGAATTAAAGATTAACCCCAAAACAACTCGGCATTTCTTTTATAAAACCACCCAAATTTTCCAAAGTAATAAACATGAATTTGAAACGTTTTACTCAAGGAACATACCAGATCCGGTCTGGGCTCGTGGGTCGGGTTTGGGGTGTTTCAATTTGGTATCAGAGCCCAGTTTTAAACTCTCGGCCTTGGGTTTAAAGCCCATAACGTTTTCAAAATAGAGCCCAAATAAGTTTTGTGAAAATTTTTGTAAAATGAGCAGGTTTTTCTGGCATGGCACCTAAGTCTCCGGCCCGAAGTCCACCAGGTAAGTACCCCTAACCGTTGTGTGAATTAATGTATGATTCGTATATGGGTATAACGGGAATGTAGATTAGTATATTAAGTTATGGAACCCTAGGATTAGTTTACCCCAACACAAGAACTACATAAAATCTAAGGCCTAACTAAACAAACCTGTGACTTAGTCGCCAAGTTAGGGTGTGGCAACCATTGTGCGCATGTCTAGGATTGGATTCAGGAAGAGCCCAGTATTTAAGCAAATCCTAGTGACTCACCTCCTCTTCACTAATCCTACCTGGTGCGTAGTAACGGTTCACCCTAACCAAGAGGACTCATTCACAGGCTAAACTCACTAATTAAAACCCATAAGGGACTAGCCATATTTTTATAAAAACCTTAGTTTTAAAAGCACCAAATTACCCCTTTGATTTGTAAAGACTCTTTTACAAAATTTTTTCGAAAAATTCACGATTTACAAAAAAAATTTACTAAAATACCCCTAGGTTGAGAAATTCCTAAAATACCCTTGGTTTATGAAATTACCACACTACCCTCAATTTTTTTCTAAAATATTCTTACTTTACAAAAATACCAAAAACCCCTATTTTGCAAAACATCAAGATACCCTGGTTTGGAAATTTACCAAAATACCCCTATAGGACAAATTACGAAAATACCCCTGGGATTAAAACGGACAAAAATGTACAAGTGATGAATGTGTGTAGTAGATACTACTGAATGAAGGTGCATCTTTCTCTGAACTAGGATAGAAGACATGAAATGAAAACCCTGTAATGATCGAAAGCACTACTACTAAGCTCCTTTTCATAAAATTTCTTCGCAGATAATCAGTGGAACAAATACTAATGCATAAAATTCCTTAAATCAGATTAAAACGCGATCGTAGAAATGAGTTCTAGGGGACGTGGTTGTAATGTGCGAGGACGTGGTAGAGGCAGAATGACCGTATCGGAACCCGTTAGGTCTGGACAAGGGTCCGAAAATGAGGTACCACCACCCCCACCACCAATTGTTGGTGTTGACCAAAGAAGATCGATCGACAGGGGATGATGCGATGATCGCAGCGTCGCCGTGGGTTCTTGAAATGGTGGCTGGAGCAGGGGGAGGTGGGGGAGCTCAAAAATCTGTACCTGAGCGACTCTGAGCAAATGGAGCTGAAGTATTCCGTGGCGTATCTGGTGTGGCACCCAGTACGACTGAATATTGGATGGAAGCGACAGAGCGAATTATGGATGAGCTAGATCTGACTGCTGAAGAGAAGCTGAAGGGAATGGTGTCGCTACTTCGCGATGAGGCATATCAGTGGTGGCTCACGATTCGGGATGGGCTACACCGAGGATCTCACTTGGGAGTATGTTAAAGCGGCATATCGGAGAAGTATGTTGGAACTAGTTATACCGATGCTCGTGAGGAAGGCATTTACGGGCTGGTTCAAGGGAACAAGTCCGTAGCGGAGTACGAGGCTGAATTCTTAAGGTTGAGCCGGTATGCTCGAGGTATCGTGGCTACGGAGCATGAACGATGTTTCCGGTTTGAGGACAGACTTAGGGATGATCTAAGGTTGTTGATAGCTCCGCAGCAGGAGCGGGAATTCGTAGTGTTGGTGGAAAAGGCTAAGGTAGCCGAAGGGGTTAAAGAATCTGTATGGCAGAATACAGATCGGAACAGGCATAAGAGAGGGTTTGGATCGTCAGGGTCATCTGGGAATGCGCAGAAGAGGCCTAGAGTTGACGGGCATCGAGGTTAGCAAGTTGTGACAGGAGGGCAGTATCGTACTCGTGATCAGTGTGGGAAGAGGCACCTAGGAGAGTGTTGGAAGAAGACGGGAGGATGCTTTAAGTGTGGGTCTAAGGAACACATGATTAAGGATTGTCCTATTAAGATAGGCGGAGTCGACCAACAGTCGGGGGTTCTAATCAGTGGAAGAGGGGACAACGACCTCGGCAAGTGGTCGTGGTCCGATTGGCGAGGAAACGGTCTTTGAAGAGGACGTGGAACACCAGTGCAGAGGTGTTGGTAATGCCGAGGCTAGACAACCAGGGGCGATATATGCGGTTCGTTCGGAGGGAAGACAATGCACTGATGTTATAACGGGTACGTTCCTTATATCGGAGTTACCCTTTATTGCTTTGATAGACATAGGGTCAACTCATTCCTATATTGCTAGTGAAGTATCCGAAACTTTGCATGTGAACTTTGAGACTGTATTTAGGAAGATGACTGTACTTAGTCCTTTAGGGCGATCGTGATAGTAGATAAACTCTTTAAGGAAGTGCCTTTAGAAGTTCGGGGCGCAGCTTCCCAAATGACTTAGTGGAACTACCATTCGGGGAATTTGATCTAATATTAGGCATGGATTGGTTAGTGAAGTACCGTGCGAATGTGGATTGCGCCGCTAAACGCATGTCGTTGAGAACTCCCGACGATAAGGAAGTTATGGTGATGGGCGAAAGATGGAACTATTTGTCGAATGTAGTATCCGCCCTTAAGGTGGAGAAGATGGTAAGGAAAGGATGTCCGGTTTTTCTGATGTGGGTCAGTGCCTTGGACACTAAGGAAACAAGTGTGGAAGGGGTTAGAACGGTAAGGGAATTTGTGGATGTCTTTCCGGAGGAATTACCTGGAATACCCCCGGATAGGGAGGTGGAGTTTGGAATTGACTTGCTACCGGGAACAGCTCCTGTGTTAATCGCCCCGTACAGAATGGCACCAAAGGAATTGGTTGAGCTCAAGGCTCAAATCCAAAAGTTGCTTGATCGTGGGTTTATTCGACCCAGTGTGTCTCCATGGGGAGCACCGGTCTTGTTTGTGAAGAAGAAGGATGGAACTATGCGTATGTGCATAGATTATCGTCAGTTGAATAAGCTGACCATCAAGAACAAGTACCCGTTGCTGAGGATGGATGACTTGTTCGATCAACTGAAGGGGGCAGCAGTATTCTCGAAGATAGATCTAAGGTCTGGATATCATCAGCTTAAGGTGAAGGAGGTGGATATCCATAGGACAGCCTTCCAAACAAGATACGGGCATTATGAGTTCTTAGTAATGCCGTTCGGATTGACGAACGCCCTAGCCGCGTTCATGGATATAATGAACCGGGTTTTTCAACCTTACTTGGATAGGTTCGTCGTTGTGTTCATAGATGACATCTTAGTATATTCCAAGTCTGAAGAGGAGCATGATGAGCATCTCTGGGTTGTGTTGCAAGTTAAACCGACATGGTTGAATGAGGTGAAGGAAAGTCAGTTAATGGATGATGATCTAAGTGCTAAGCTACGACAAGTGCAGAATGGAGAGTTGGAAGATTATAGTATTAATGACGAGGGAGTATTGTGTTTCAAGGGTAAGGTCTGTATGCCGAAGAACAAGGAGTTAAGGCAGAGGATTCTTCGGGAATCGCATAGTAGCCCCTATGCTATGCATCCTAGAGGTAGTAAGATGTATAGAGATCTAAGGAGCAGTTTTGGTGGCACGGTCTTAAGAGGAAGTTTCTGAGAATTTGTAGGGAAGTGTTTAACGTGTCGACAAGTGAAGGTTTGAACACCAAGTTCCGCTCGTGGTTGCTTGACCGATAAAGATTCCGCAGTGGAAGTGGGAGAGAATCACCATGGACTTCGTTAGTGGGCTTCCCCTTACGCCTACTAAGAAGGACTCGGTATGGGTGATAGTGGATCGATTGACAAAGTCCGCGCATTTCATTCCAGTGCGAGTTGACTATTCTTTGCAGAGGTTGGCGAAGTTGTATGTGGCAGAAATTGTGAGGTTGCATGGAGTGCCAATGTCGATTATCTCAGATAGGGATCCAAGGTTTATGTCTCGGTTCTGGAAAGCACTACATCAAGCTTTAGGCACCAGATTGGATTTCACTACGGCATTTCATCCACAGTCAGACGGTCAATCTGAGCGAGTGATCCAAGTGTTGGAAGATATGTTGAGAGGCTGTGTAATAGACTTTAGAGGAAGTTGGGAAGAATACTTGCCTTTAGCAGAATTTGCATATAATAACAGCTATCAAGCCGATGATTCGGATAGCACCGTATGAAGCCTTCAGATGGACGGAAGTGTCGCACTCCTACGTGTTGGACAAAATTAGGAGAACGTCAAGTTTTGGGTCCAGAGATTGTGGCAGAATCCGAAGAAAAGGTTAAGTTAATTCGGGCACGATTAAAGGAGGCATCCGATGTGCGTAAGTCATATGCGGATCTTAAGCGAAAGGAAATAGAATTTGCTGTGGGAGATCGAGTGTTTCTTAAGGTTTCGCCTTGGAAGAAGGTGATGAGATTTGGTCGCAAAGGGAAATTAAGTCCAAGGTTTATAGGACCTTATCGGGTATTGAAGCGAGTTGGTCCAGTGGCATACCAGTTAGAGTTGCCTTCGGAATTGCAGCAGATGCACGATGTATTCCATGTTTCTATGCTACGTCATTATCGATCGGATCCATCTCATGTGGTGCCGGTTGAGAAGGTGGAGCTAAGGCCAGATTTGTCCTACGAGGAAGAGCCAATCCAGATCTTGGAACGAGATGTGAATGTATTACGAAGGAAATCAGTTCCTTTAGTCAAAGTGTTACGGCGTAATCATGGATCGGAAGAAGCTTCGTGGGAGCCGGAAGAAGCAATGCGACAACAATACCCTCACTTATTTTAGCCAGGTAATTTCGAGGTCGAAATTATTTTAAGGGGGTAGAACTGTAATATCCGGGATTTAGGGCTTGTGCATTTTTGCTAAATTGAATGTGCTAGTATGCCTATGTGTGTTTTGATGTGTTTTTGTGAATCATGAGAACTTTAGAGTGTAGGAAAATGCCTTAGAAATTATTTGATTTTAAGTTTCAAAGAGAGAGTTAAGCCTGATAGGCCTTAAGAGAATTTGTAGGAGAATTTAGACACAAAAATGGGCTTGTTAAAGTGGCAAGGAGGCGCCACTTAAAGCCCTAGTAAGTGACACCACAAGCAGTACAAGGGGGCCTAGGTTCGAGCAGCAAGGGGAGCAATTTTGAGTTGCTTTTTGCGTCAAGCTAAGAGGGGAGTTGGACGGCATTAAAACACTAAGGAGATGAGCACTAGATATGGTCAAATTCCTTTTAAAATTCGGCTAAAGGGAGGAGATAATTGTTGTTTTATTTAAATTATTTTAAATGGGTAAAGAAGAGAAGAAATAGGAGAAAAGAAGGAAGGCGATAAGGGGAAGAGGAGTTGGCGAATATGGGGCATTGGAGGATGGCATTTTCGGTTTGATGATAATAGGATAGGTGTGCCGAAAATTGATGCTCTTCTCATCTTTCTCATTTGTGCCGAAAATCCTTAGGAATTCAATTTGCTTTCTTTGCTTTCTACTTCCTTTTCTCTTCAATTGACCAAAGCCGAATATCCCTCTCTCAAAATCCCATCATTGTCGATTCTCCCTAAAGCCTCATACTCTCCCTCTCTTTCACTTGTTGAAGCCGAATCTCCCTAGTGTTCATAAATCCGAACCTATAACCCTTTGCTATTCTTTCCTAAGCCGAAAGTTCACTTCATTGACACCCATTGAAACTGATTACTCCTAAGCACCAAGATCCTATCATCTTTCTCATTTGAACCAAGTTCGCTACTTCAGGATCTTCCTGTCGATCCCTTGGAGGGTGGTGACCATTTGCGTTTTGGTCTTTCTTTTTCGGTAAGGACCTCTTCTATGTCGATTTACTATTCTTTTTCTTTCTTTGGTTGTCCAAATCAAGACTTTAACCACATTGTTGCTCTATGGCCAAACTCAAGAAGGAGGTTTGGGATTCGATTATTGTCGACTACAAGGAGGAGATCTTCGGGATTTCAAAGATCCAAGGTAAGCCATGTGTGGTATTCGGCCAAGGGCCATTTTCATAGATCTTGTGCAATAGGCTGACCCTAACATGTACCATGTAGGATTTCGACATCTTCATAGCCAAGTGACGATTTTCGGGATTTAGATTCGCAAGGTAAGAGAGTATCAATATTCGGCCAAGGCCATTCTAAGTGTTAGTGATTGACCGATTCTAACTTTGATTTTTAGGGAAGAGTTCAATCTGTTTCGGTAGACTTTCGAGATTCAGTGAATACAATAGTAACCAGGTGTGTAGCCCTACACTAATTCCTAATAGATCTATGGTATTATTATTATGTATGTGTTAATGGAAATATGAAAATAGGGCCAAAGGTATCATTCAATGGTACAGAGTATTCAGGTACGTTAACATACTACTACTACTATGTTAATAATGTTTATGAACACTGAATATGACACATGTGAAATTGTAACGAATGTGAAATAAGAGATATGGCATGATATTGCATATTTTTTATGACATGGGGCATACAGGTTATATGAAAAGGGGAAGTGATCTGGTGGTTTATACCACAATATTTGAATGTGGTGACTCATGTCACGAAATCTGAATGTGGTGACTTATGTCACAAATTACTATCTGGTGACTTTGTCACATTATCTGGTGGCTATGCCACAAAATTTATAAGGGCGATGAGCAAGTCGTCTGCGCAAATGATCGCCTTCAATGATGTGTAATTCTGGATGGAGGGTCGACTTAGTAGTCCCCACGGTGTGATGGTTGGTACGGGTGATGTGTAGCGGATGGTTATCTAGGTTTGGGTTCGGGATTGCATCATTACTTATATTCGTTATATGTGTATGATTTGATGTGCCTAAAATCGTTGGGATTGGTGTTGGTTATACACACTGAGTCTGTTTGACTCACCCCGTTGTGGGATATTTTTCAGGTGACACTCGAGAATTGGACCGGGTCGGCGGGAGCTTAGTGGTGGCCATGTTCAACTCTCGACTTTATTTTAATTTTGGACTTTTTATTTCTAAGTATTTTGGATTTATTTCGGTTTTTCTTTGATGTAATAAGGCCATAGCTATAAACTGATTATGCATGCACGTTTATTTATTTTATTATGATACAATTTTTATCCATTTAAAGTCAAGCAACTTTTCTTAAAAATAAATTTTAAATGTTTAGACACCTAAACACAAACGATTTTCGAATTAAAGATTAACCCTAAAACAACTCGGCATTTCTTTTATAAAACCACCCAAATTTTCCAAAGTAATAAACATGAATTTGAAACGTTTTACTCAAGGAACATACCAGATCCGGTCTGGGCTCGTGGGCCGGGTTTGGGTGTTTCAGGCCGTCTGACCCAATTCAGAGAGTTACATGAGTAAGGACACAGAATGGGACACGGTCGTGTGCCCCTATTACGAGTGCCCACACGGCCTTAGACACGGGGATGTCATTTGGCTGTGTAAGCCACACGGCCTACCCACACGGGTGTGTGTCCCCTGCATCTAGGAAAATTCTCTAAGGTTCCGATTTAGTCTCGACTTGTTTTTAATGTATAAACTAGGCCTCGAGGGTCCAATTAAGGGACAATATGATTGAATATGATTGGTTTTGGATATGAATAATGAATGATATAATTTAACTGTGGTTGTTTTGAAAACTCCGGTAATGCTCTGTAACCCTGTTCCGGCGATGGATATGGGTTAAGGGTGTTACATTTATTGGTATCAGAGCTACGGTTTAGCATATTCTCGGACTAACGTAGCAAGTATGAGTTTAGCTATACATGCCATTATATAACCTGTGATAGTGTGATATCTCCTTACCATTTTAAATGTGTGTTTCATATAGTAATGTCGTCCAACCGAGTTAGAGCTAAATCCGAGGAAGCTGAGAGCAATGCACCAGCTTCGGTACAAAGAGTTGTATCTACTAGTAGTAGAAGACCCGAATCTGAGGGTCGAGGAGAGGAGGCAAAAGAAGTCTTCTTTCAAATGATGGATGAGTGGTTCATAGAATTCTTAAGAACAATTCCTGTTGTACAACAACCTCCACTCCTGTTCCTCAACTGGTTCCAGATATGCCACCAGGTACAAAACTTGTTATAATTGGTAAGCCTCCGGTAGATAAAATCCGTAAATATGGAGCAGAAGAATTCAGAGTAACAGCTGATGATGATCCAAAAAGGGCTGAATTTTGGCTAGAAAATACCATCGGGGTTTTGGATGAATTATCTTGTACACTTGAAGAATGTTTGAAATGTGTTGTATCTCTGTTAAAAGACTCAGCCTACCAGTGGTGGAATACCATAATTTCTGTTTTACCGAAGGAAAATGTTACTTGGGAATTTTTCCAAAGAGAATTCAAAAAGAAGTACATTAGCCAGAGATTCCTTTATCAGAAAAAGAAGGAATTTTTAGAGCTTAAACAGGGAAATATGACAGTATCCGAGTATGAACGAGAATTTGTTCAGTTAAGCAAATATGCCAGAGAGTGTATCCCGACCGGAGTTGCCATGTGTAAACGATTTGAAGAGGGATTAAATGAAGATATCAAATTGTTAGTGGGGATTTTGGAATTAAAAAAATTTGTTGTACTGGCTGACCGAGCACATAAAGCTGAAGAATTAAATAAAGAAAAGAGGCAAGCAGAGATGGAAGCTCGAACTTCAAGTAAAAGATTTATGGGAAAGTCACAATCATCAGCTTCAAAGAAATCAAAGAAATATCATGATCGTTTTGTCTCATCTGTGGGGTATTCTGGAAAAGACCGAGGCTTTCAACACTCTAATTTGAGATCTCCGATGTAACAACCCGATTTTGGGGCTAGTCGAAACAGTGGTTTTGGAACCACTAATCCGAGGTTGGAGAAATTATTTTTTTATATTATTTTATGTGTTATAACATGATTATATGAGTGCATGAAAATTTTGGTGAATTAATTTTAGTGATTTTATGCTTAATTACGAAAAAGGACTAAATCGCATAAATTGTGAAAGTTTTATTTTACAAGCTAGAGGTGTCAAATAGCTATAGAATATTAAATTAGAGGTCCTTAATGTGCAATTAGGCCATTGGGAGAGTGTTGGCCGGCCATAGGGACAAAGATGAGAAATGGTCAATGGTTAGGTGTGTTTTTGTCACTTAATTGAATAAAATAAGATAAAACAAAGAAGCTATCATCTTTTCCCATTTTTACTTCTTCTCCCACCGAAAATATCATCAAGAGAAGGGGTTTAGAAGCTTGAAAATTTTTAGCAACTTTAACCTTTACTAGTAAGTGATTTTGGTGATCATTCTTGTTAATTTTTGTACTTTTGGGACCCATGTAGCATGATCTAGCTAATTAGGGGACTATTTTGCAAAATGATTGAGAGTCTAGGGGTTTACCATTTGAGTATTCATGTTGATTTCTAAAATTATAGGGAAGAAAATGAATCTTGGGGGTTGAATATACAACTTTTGTGAAAGGTGTTTCCATGAAAACACCTAAAAAGGACCTTTTTGTAAAGGTTGCAAAATAGGTAGTAAATGTGTGTAATAATTGAAATATTGAGTTACTATAAGAGGGAATATGAATCAGCTAGGCTAGGGTGTATGAAAAATGAACACATTTCATTTTACGAGCCTAGAGGCAAAATTGTAATTTTGTAAAAGTCTAGGGGCAAAATTGTAATTTTACCAAAATAAGAAATTGTGGAGTGATTTGATTAGTATGGTTAATTAATAAACTAAATATGTCATTATAGATCAAGAAGAACGTGGATTCAACCTTGACTGAGGAAAAGGCAATGTTTCGGACTAAATTGCAAATTGGCATATTTTGTATCGAGGTAAGTTTATGTGTAAATGATACATCCTTCTTACGTATGTTTTTACTTATTAATGCATTGTGTGAATGCGAATGATTATTATTGAGATCTATTAAAAATGATAGAAAGTGAGGAAATTCTCGGATGAACCTTCGGGATAGGAAAAAAATGATACGGATAAAATCCATGAATGAGTAAATACTGGTAGGCTGTGTGCGATACCATTGTAATTATCATGGTTGGTGGGCTGTGTGTGATACCACCGCAATTATCATTGTTGGTGGGCTGTGTGCAATACCACCGTAATTATCATTGTTGGTGGGCTGTGTGCGATACCACCGTAATTATTATTGTTGGTGGGTTGTGTGCGATACCACCATAATTATCATTGTTGGTTGGCTGTGTGCGAAACCACCAAGTATCTAATATTATTCCGAAGTGTTCATCGAGAAACTTGTTTAAGTGAAATTACATGTGGCTTTTTGGTAATAAGTGCAGGGTATAAGTGCATGTAAATGTGAGTAATGTTTTATGATATGTGTTTGGGATGTTGTAAGGTTTGAAATGAGTAAGTATGGTTATGAGGATCTGAATTGTTTTTATTTAGTATGTAATATTCTTGATTGATAATTATGTGGTATGATGTTTATTGTTTACATATAGACTTACTAAGCTTAAAGCTTACTCCCTTCTCTTTTCCCTTGTTTTATAGTGTCGAAGAGCCAGCTCGGGATACGGAGATAGTCGGAGGATCACCCACCTATCCACACATTTTGGTATAGTTAGATTTAGCATTTTGAGTATGGCATGTATAGGGACTTAGTCTTAGTTGAATGTCATATTGTTTTGGCCAAATGTGTTGGCTCATTTGAGGATGAATTCTTTTGTATAAGGCCATAGTTGATGGCTCTTTCTTATTAATCTATGAAATGATGAGGTTATTCATGAATGTGCAAGTTGCATGGTTGATTAATCGGTTTAATTATGCATGGATGAGTTGGTAGCATGATGTGGTTTATGTTTGTACAAGTTGGGGTGGCAGAAAGTGCTTGGCAAATAGCCTTGTTCTTGTCCACATGGGCAGGCACACGAGCGTGTGTCTAGGCCATGTGCGACACATGGTCTGCCCCATGGGCGTGTGGTTTGGCCGTGTGTCCCCCTGCATGTTAAGTTGGCAAATCAAAATGCCCAGTAGTAACCATGTAATATCCCGGGTTAGGGGCTATTTTGTTGTTGCATGTTTTTGCATGTGTTTAGTGTGCTGTGTTGCTATTTCGGTGTTTTAGGGGCTTAATTGTGGGTTAGGAGTGTGCCTGAGTGAATGGGAAAATTTTGATTTTTGGGTGTTAAGTCGGGGAGCTATTGGAGCTAGGGTATAAGGATTTTCTTTGATGTTTTATTGCACAAAAAGGAGCTGGTGTAGTGGCAAGCTAGACGCCACTAAGGCTTTGTGTGGGTAACGCCTAATGCAAGGGTGTAGGCCTTGTGTTCGAGCTGCTGAGTGGCCACTTTTGGCACTCATTTTGACGGCATGGAGGGAGGAGTTTGTGGCGGTTCAAACTCGCTAAGACTAAGTCTTCCCATTTGAATGGAGGGTGGAGAGGGATTTTAGGAGGAAGACTTGGTAAACACATTTGAATGTGTGGCATGGAGTAGTTGGGGATCATGGCGAATTTTAGGGAGTTGGGAGGGGAGTGACGGCATAGTAGTGTGATGTTGGTGGGGTGCCAAATTTTTTGGAAATTTTGGCATTTTCGGTCACATTTGGTAAAAGCAAAAGTTCCTTTTGATACTTGTAGCCGAATTTTCTTCAAGGTTTCTTCTCATTTTCTTCACTTCTTGAAACCAAGAATCCAAGTGAGTGACTCCATCTTTACTTTTTGCAAACCGAAAGTTTTCAATCATCTCTGTCCCTCTTTCATTGGTGTAGGCCGAATGCTCCCTCTCACCTATTTCTTTTGTTCATTGTGTTGAGCCGAAACCCCACCTCTCCAAAACCGTTTTTCCACTTCTTTTCTTGCTAGCCGAAACTCCATTCTCTTAGAACACATCTTCTTCTTCTTCTTTCATTTACAAGCCGAAAGTACCCTCCCTTATCCAACTTTATTCCTCTTCTTTTCTTTAAACTCAATTGCCGATTTCCCCCATTTCTTCCCACCTCTATTTTTCCTCCTTTTTCTTTCAAGTCCGAAAATAAGAGTGATAAACCCCCTAGCCGTACCTTTTGTTTGATTGTGGTGCAAAGTGTGGACCGAACCTATCTTCTTCCCTAGTGGCGTCTTGGCCGAATAATTGGTTGGTGTTGGTAAGTGCTAGGTCCGAATAGCCATTTCTTCCCTCTCTAGTGCTTAATGGGTGTTGATTGGATTATTAGCCGATTCTAGGCATGTGGTAAAGGTGTGGTCTCTTATGATTGAACCGATTGTGTGATAGGGCAATCAGGGAGTTCCAAGCAGTCAGGTGGAGCCTTCTCCTTTGTTAACCAATTCGGTAAGTGATGGTGATATATCGTTCATGGTTTATTCGTGATTTCGATTAAGTCAAAGGTGATTTGTGATTAACTATTTTGATAGGGTGCCGATTGTTGAAGAAGGAACCACAGTGGGTTCGGATTTGGTAGGAAACCAAATCAAGTGAAGGTAAGGGTTGGTAGCAATTCCTGTTGGCTTAAAATCCTTGGCCGAATGGCTTTAGCACCTAACCCCTATGTCTTGGCCGATTGTAGGAGCTAGTTAATCAAGGGACTTAGATCGCTTTTGTCAGGATTTCTAGACTCGTATTACCAGGTGTGTAAACTAACACACTGATATCTAGTAATGTTATTAATAAACCTGTTTGCCTATTAAAATCATGACAGTATGATGGATTATTGGATACCCAAACGGGGTATGTGTATGCGTATCCGGGTAAGTCGAAGATTGTTACTAGATTACTTGATGATCTATATGGTATCATGACTATGTATGTATGTGATATGGGGCATGAGTCAAACATATTAGCATGATATGCATAATTTGTATGATATGCATGATTACATGAGTTGGTTTGTTGATGGGTGATATGAGTGGAGGGGGTGATGATTTGTCTTGACGAGCACCAGTGTTTTGGTAACACACTTTGTGACTTTGGGTCACCAAAGGTGCTTGGGTAGCACATTTGTGTCTTTGGGACACCGTGAGGTTGGGCACCTCATTGCGACTTGTCCCCGTGGTAACACCACCGTGGGTTGGCCCCACTTTGAGATATGGGATTGTCTCGCTAGTGATTGGGTATCACACGATGGGTTGGCCCCATCATTCGATTATTGTGACTACGGTCACGGTGCTTTGGTAGCACATTTGTGTCTTTGGGACACCGCAGGTTTGGCACCTCATTGCGACTTGTCCCTCGTGGGTAACACCACCGTGGGTTGGCCCCACATGAGATATGGGATCGTCTGCGCTAGTGATTGGGTATCACACGATGGGTTGGCCCCATCATTCGATTATCGTGACTACGGTCACCAGTGCTTGGGTAGCACATTGTGTCTTTGGGACACCAGTGTTTTGGTAACACATTGTGACTATATGTCACCAGTGGTTTGGCACCACCAAAGTGGTTTGGTACCACACGGGGTAGAAAAAGGAGATACGGATGGTTAGGATCGGGTTGCATTAATTATGTTGCTATGTATGATGTGTGTTAGCAAGTTGTTTCATCGGGAGCGGGATTTATGCATCGAGTCACTCGACTCACCCTCTCCTTTGACATTTCAGTGACTCGTGAAGCGCGGACATGGAGCCGGGATGGACTCGGGGTGCTCATGCCATGCTTAATAAAGTTTTACTCCAACTCTATCATTTGGGTACTTTAGTTTAATTACTTTTATTTGGGTTTTAATTTGGATTTGTAAAAGGCCTTTAAATTATGTTTTATGATGGGTATGTTTTAATTAGATTCTCAACTCGCTTAACAAATAACTTGGCATGAAATTTTACTAAAACTTGGAAAAACAATGTTTTCAAACTTATATCGCAATGTGTTTTAAACTATACCATCGGGTATCTCGCTATGTTTTGCTATTCAATAAACTCAAATGATTTCCAAATCAAACTCGATTTTTTTCCACTAAGTCTAAAATGTTTCAAAACGGCACTAAGAAACTATTGGAAGTCCTAAATGAAATTAACTCGTTTTAACTATATACTTGGATAAGTTTTCAAAATCTAATCAAACAAGCCTACTCAAACTTTCCTCAAATTCACTTTGTTTTCACCCCACTTCTAAACGAAAAAAATCTGATCACTCAAAGACGTTTTTCCCCGTAACATACCAGATTCGGGCGTGGTGTCTTGTCCGAGTTTGGGGTGTTACAATTGTGGTATCAGAGCCAAGTTCAAAAGCTCGGCTGTGGGCCTGAGGCCCAAAAATGTTTTCAAAAGATTGTTTTGTTAGTTTTTATTCTCAAAGTATGGTTTGAAAGGCATGGCACCGAGTCTCCGGCACCAGTTCGCCCAGGTAAGTACCCCGTACTATTGCTTGTGAATTGATTGGATGTGATATGATTTGATGAATAGCAATAGTATACTACTTTAGAGATTGAAACTGATAGGATTTTGTGAACTCGCGAGAACAAATCCTCTTAAAATATTCATAAGACTTGCTCTTAAACAAGTGGAATAAATACTGATGCATAAAAATTCTTAATCAGATACGTAGGAAGATTAGTCATGA
Organism: Gossypium sturtianum; assembly: GCA_025698515.1. Classification (NCBI taxonomy): domain Eukaryota; kingdom Viridiplantae; phylum Streptophyta; class Magnoliopsida; order Malvales; family Malvaceae; genus Gossypium; species Gossypium sturtianum. The sequence goes on from CM046943.1 coordinate 42,397,661, forward strand.
GCGCTAGAGGTGGACGTGGTCGTGGACGAGGTCGTGGTAGGATGACGGTTTCTGAGCCCGTAGGATCTGGTCAGGGTTCAGAAAATGAGATACCGGTACCGCCACCAGCTGGAGGTGGTGAGTTCCAAGATCGACCGGGGCGACGCAGCGTCACAGCGCGATCTTTGCGAGTGTTGGAAAGAGTAGCCGGTGTTGGTGGTAATGCAGAGTTAGGAAATCATTTCGAGCGACTTCGCCAATGGGGCCGAATTCTTCCGAGGTGTTTCTGTGTTGCTCCCAAAGATCGCTGAATATTGGTTGGAGGCAACCGAGCGGATCATGGACGATCCGGACTTGACTCGCTGAAGAGAAGTCAAGGGCATCGTACGCTTCTCCGGATGAGTCATATCGGTGGTGGCTCACGGTTCGAGACAAAGGTGGCGGCGAGAGGATCTAACATGGGATTATTTCGTGGTCGCATATCAAAAGAAGTACATCGGAGCTAGTTATATTGACTCCAGCCGGGAAGGCATTTCGAGGCTTGTTCGGGGAGTAAATCATTGCCGAGCACGCAGTGAGTTCCTGGTCGAGTAGGTATGCCGGGGCATTGTGGCCACCGAGCATGAGAGGTGTGTTCGTTTCGAGGATGGTCTCATGAGACGACTTGAGGTCGCTGATTGCTCCTCGCCGGGAGCGAGTTTGTTGTCTTAGTTGAGAAGGCTAAGGTAGCCGAGGTGTTAAGGAGTCGCGAGGCAGGTATGGACGTAAAATAGACATAAGAGGAGCTTTGGGTCTTCTCGGATCGTCGGGTAACCCGCGCAAGAGGGCTAGACCGAGTGGGCCGAACCACCGCTAGGTTTGTTGTTTGCTAGGCGTGGACCGCCGCAGCGGTGATCGATGTGGGAAATCTCATTGGGGTGGTTGCCGGACCGGAGGAAAAGGTTGCTTCGAGTGTGGTTATCTCGAGCACCGTGAGGGACCGTCGCGTGAGGTTGGCTAGGGATTCGATCCCGAGAGTCGGGCCGTGTCGGGCCTCAGAGGTAGTGGACCGCCACCGCAGAGGGGCCGTGGTAATGGCGCAGGTGGTAATGGTTCTGCGTCGGGCCGTGGAGCACCGCGCGAGGTGCGAGTAGCTCGATGCTAGACACCGGATTAGTGTATGCCGCGAGGCGCCGAGAGGAGGGCGACGCACCGGACGTCATAACCGCAGTGCGTTCTTGATTTTTGGTTCTCCTTATACTTTGCTTTGATTGATGTGGGTTCAACGCACTCTTATGTTGCCGATAGTATAGTAGAGACCATGGATTTAGACTCGAGATATCTTCTAGGCGGATGACCGTGATTAGCCCTCTAGGTCACTCTGTAGTAGTAGATAAACCGCTTAGAGAGGTACCCTTAGAACTTCAAGGGGTAGTGTTTGTTCGCGATCCGATGGAACCGCCGTTTGGGGAGTTCGATCCGATTCTTGGGATGGGATGGTTGGTCAAGTACCGTGCAAGGTTGGATTGCGCGCCAAGCGCATGGTTCTTAAGACGGTTGAGGGTGATGAGGTGGCTATGATAGGTAATAGGAGGGATTACTTATCAAATGTGGTATCTGCTCAAGGCGCAGAAGATGGTCGTGAAAGGTCGTGAAGCGTATGTAGTTCATGTGTATGCCTTGGAGGCTAAGGAGTCTCGTGGGAGAAGGTTCGCACTGTTAAGGAGTTTATCGATGTTTTCCCGAGAGCTTCCGGGTTTGCCGCCGGATCGCGAGGTGGAGTTCGGGATTGATCATTTACCCGAATCGCGTGTGTCTGTTGCTCCGTATAGGATGGCGCCAAAGGAATTGGTGGAGCTTAAGGCTCGAGATCCGTGGAGTTATTGGATCGAGGTTTTATTAGGCCAAGTGTTTCGCCATGGGGTGCGCAGTACTCTTTGTCAAGAAGAAAGATGGCACGATGCGGATGTGTATAGACTACGCTTGATTGAACAAGTCGATTAAAAACAAGTATCCGCTGCCACGGATAGACGATTTGTTTGATCACCGAAGGGGGGCTGCGGTATTTTCAAGATCGACTTGAGATCCGGTATCACCGATTAAAGGTTAAGGAGGCGATATCCATAAAACAAATATTTGGACTCGGGTATGGGCACTACGAATTTACGTAATGCCGTTCGGTTGACTAACGCACCGGCAGGCGTTATGGACATGATGAATAGGGTGTTTCAACAATGCTCCGGATCGGTTCGTCGTGGTTTTCATAGACGACATCTTGGTGTACTCAAGGGCGGAGGGAAGAGCATGATAAGCATTTGCGAGTGGTGTTGCGATTTTGAGGAAAAGCACTCTATGCTAAGTTCGATGAAGTGCGAGTTCGGCTTAGAGAAGTGACTTTCTTGGGTCATGTAGTGTCGGTGAGGGATTCGAGTAGATCCTCGTAAGATTGAGGCGCTTTTGGATTGGAAGCCGCCTAAGTCGGGTCATTTGAGATTCGGAGTTTTCTGGTTTGGCGGATACTCACCGAAGGTTTGTTGAGGGTTTCTCGTTGATAGCAACGCCGATGACCAAGTTCTTTGAGGAAAGAAGTTCCATTTGTATGGACCGAGAAGCGGCAGGAAAGCTTCGACAAGTTAAAGATTTTTTTGACCGAGGCTCCGGTTCTAATTCAACCCGAGGTGGTAAGGAATTCACGATCTATTGCGACGCATCACATACGGGCTTGGGTTGTGTCTTGATGCAAGAAGGTAAGGTTGTGGCTTACGCTTCTCGGCAAATGAGGCCACATGAGGTCAATTATCCGACGCCTTACGATTTGGAGCTAGCAATTTGTAGTCTTCGCTTTAAAGATTTGGAGGCACTACTTATACGGAGAGAGATCGATAGTCTACACAGATCACAAGAGTCCGCGTATCTACCGACTCGGAAGGATTTGAATTTGAGGCGCCGCAGATGGGTCGAAGTTCTTTGAAAGATTATGACTGCTCGATTGAGTATCACCCGGGCAAGGCTAACGTGGTGGTGACGCGTTGAGTCGCAAGGTTGTTTCGAGACTTAAGAGCTTTGTTCGCCCACTTGAGCTTGTATGACGATGGGAGTATTCTCGCGAGTTGCGAGTTAAGCCTACTTGGGTTGAGCGGATCGGAGAAAACAGATTATTGGATGAGGTTACGAGTGCGCGGAGGTTGCAAGTGCGGGATGGTGGTTTGGAGGTTCTGACTTGTCCGGTGATGGGGTTCTATGTTTTCAAGGAAAGGCTTGTATGCCTAAAAGATGTTGAGTGAGGCAAAAGATTCTTCAGGACGCACATAGCGATCCTTATGCTATGCATCCCGGAGGTAGCAAGATGTATAGGGATCTTAGAGAGCGATTTTGGTGGCCTGGCTTGAAGAAGGAGGTGACAGAGTTTGTTGGGAAGTGTCCGACTTGTCAGAGGTCAAGGCTGAACATCGCTTGCCGTCGGGGTTGCTTCACTGTGAAGATTCCTCGATGGAAGTGGGAAAGGATAACCATGGATTTCGTCAAGGTTACCGCTTACGCCAAGCAAGAAAGATTCGATTTGGGTAGTGGTGGATCGATCGACTAAATCACCTCACTTTATTCGGTGAGGGTTGACTACTCACTTGAAGCTAGCGCGGTCAGATGTGTCGAGAGATAGTGAGGTTGCACGGTGTGCGGTTTCGATAATCTCGGATAGGGATCCTAGATTCACGTCAAGGTTACGGAAAGCACCGCATCGGGCTCTGGGTACTCGTTTGGATTTCAAAGACGGCTTTTCACCCGCAAATCGACGGTCAATCGAGAAAGGTCATTCAGTCTTAGAGGATATCTTTGAGAGGTTGTATCTTGGACTTCGAGAGGTAGTTGGGAGGAGTTTCTACCATTAGCTGAGTTTTCCTACAACAACAGCTTACTAAGCGAGCATCAAGATGGCACCGTATGAGGCGTTGTATGGTAGGAAGTGTCGCTCACCTACGTGTTGGGCGGAGTTAGGAGAACGTCGGTTTACGGGACCCGAGTTGGTTGCGAGACCGAAGACAAGGTTAAGTCGATTCAGTCTAGATTGAAGGAAGCTTGGACCGCGAGAAGTCTTATGCCGATCTTAAGCGAAGAGATATAGAGTTCGGCCGTGGGGATCGAGTTTTCTGAAGGTCTCGCCTTGGAAGAAGGTGTTGAGGTTCGGGAAGAAAGGCAAGCTAAGTCCGAGGTTTATTGGGCCGTATAGGGTTACGAGACGAGTTGGACCATGGGCGTATCGGCTTGAGTTGCCGGTGAGAGCTTAGTCGATTCACGACGTTTTCCATGTTTCGATGCTTCGGAGGTATCGTTCGGATCCGTCGCATGTGGTAGCAATGGAAGAGATCGAGGTAAATCCAGATTTGACTATGGAAGAAGAACCCGTGCGATTCTAGATCGGGATGTGAAAGTTCTGCGTAAGAAGTCCGTGCCTTTGGTTAAGGTTCTTTGGCGGAATCATGGCGTGGAAGAAGCGGCGTGGGAACCCGAGGATATGATGAGACAAAGCAATACCCGCAACTCTTACGATCGTGTAATTTCGAGGTCGAAATTATTTTAAGAGGGTAGAACCGTAATATCCCGGGTTAGGGGCTATTTTGTTGTTGCATGTTTTTGCATGTGTTTAGTGTCTTTGTGTTGCTATTTCGGTGTTTTAGGGGCTTAATTGTGGGTTAGGAGTGTGCTGAGTGAATGGGAAAATTTTGATTTTTGGGTGTTAAGTCGGGAGCTATTGGAGCTAGGGTATAAGGATTTTCTTTGATGTTTTATTGCACAAAAGGGAGCTGGTGTAGTGGCAAGCTAGACGCCACTAAGGCTTTGTGTGGGTAACGCCTAATGCAAGGGTGTAGGCCTTGTGTTCGAGCTCATGGAGTGGCCACTTTTGGCACTCATTTTGACGGCATGGAGGGAGGAGTTTGTGGCGGTTCAAACTCGCCTAAGACTAAGTCTTCCCATTTGAATGGAGGGTGGAGAGGGATTTAGGAGGAAGACTTGGTAAACACATTTGAATGTGTGGCATGGAGTAGTTGGGGGATCATGGCGAATTTTAGGGAGTTGGGAGGGGTGACGGCATAGTAGTGTGATGTTGGTGGGGTGCAAAATTTTTTGAAATTTTGGCATTTTCGGTCACATTTGGTAAAAGCAAAAGTTCCTTTTGATACTTGTAGCCGAATTTTCTTCAAGGTTTCTTCTCATTTTCTTCACTTCTTGAAACCAAGAATCCAAGTGAGTGACTCCATCTTTACTTTTTGCAAACCGAAAGTTTTCAATCATCTCTGTCCCTCTTTCATTGGTGTAGGCCGAATGCTCCTCTCACCTATTTCTTTTGTTCATTGTGTTGAGCCGAAACCCCACCTCTCCAAAACCGTTTTTTCCACTTCTTTTCTTGCTAGCCAAAACTCCATTCTCTTAGAACACATCTTCTTCTTCTTCTTTCATTTACAAGTCGAAAGTACCCTCCTTATCCAACTTTATTCCTCTTCTTTTCTTTAAACTCAATTGCCGATTTCCCCATTTCTTCCCACCTCTATTTTTCCTCCTTTTTCTTTCAAGGCCGAAAATAAGAGTGATAAACCCCTAAGCCGTACCTTTTGTTTGATTGTGGTGCAAAGTGTGGACCGAACCTATCTTCTTCCCTAGTGGCGTCTTGGCCGAATAATTGGTTGGTGTTGGTAAGTGCTAGGCGAATAGCCATTTCTTCCTCTCTCTAGTGCTTAATGGGTGTTGATTGGATTATTAGCCGATTCTAGGCATGTGGTAAAGGTGTGGTCTCTTATGATTGAACCGATTGTGTGATAGGGCAATCGGGGAGTTCCAAGCGATCGAGTGGAGCCTTCTCCTTTGTTAACCAATTCGGTAAGTGATGGTGATATATCGTTCATGGTTTATTCGTGATTTCGATTAAGTCAAAGGTGATTTGTGATTAACTATTTTGATAGGGTGCCGATTGTTGAAGAAGGAACCACTCGTGGGTTCGGATTTTGTAGGAAACCAAATCAAGTGAAGGTAAGGGTTGGTAGCAATTCTGTTGGCTTAAAATCCTTGGCGAATGGCTTTAGCACCTAACCCCTATGTCTTGGCCGATTGTAGGAGCTAGTTAATCAAGGGACTTAGATCGCTTTTGTCGATTTCTAGACTCGTATTACACTGTGTGTGTAAACTAACACACCGATATCTAGTAATGTTATTAATAAACCTGTTTGCCTATTAAAATCATGACAAGATGATGGATTATTGGATACCCAAACGGGGTATGTATGCGTATCCGGTAAGTCAAGTATTGTTACTAGATTATCGATGATCTATATGGTATCATGACTATGTATGTATGTGATATGGGGCATGAGTCAAACATATTAGCATGATATGCATAATTTGTATGATATGCATGATTACATGAGTTGGTTTGTTGATGGGTGATATGAGTGGAGGGGCGGTGATGATTTGTCTTGACGAGCACCAGTGTTTTGGTAACACACTTTGTGACTTTGGGTCACTAGTGCTTGGGTAGCACATTTGTGTCTTTGGGACACCGGAGGTTGGGCACCTCATTGCGACTTGTCCCCAGTGGTAACACCACCGTGGGTTGGCACGACTTTGAGATATGGGATCGTCTGCTAGTGATTGGGTATCACACGATGGGTTGGCCCCATCATTCGATTATTGTGACTACGGTCACCAAGTGCTTTGGTAGCACATTTGTGTCTTTGGGACACCGGAGGTTGGGCACCTCATTGCGACTTGTCCACGTGGGTAACACCACACGTGGGTTGGCCCCACATGAGATATGGGATCGTCACTAGTGATTGGGTATCACACGATGGGTTGGCCCCATCATTCGATTATCGTGACTACGGTCACCGGTGCTTGGGTAGCACATTGTGTCTTTGGGACACCAAAGGTGTTTTGGTAACACATTGTGACTATATGTCACCAGTGGTTTGGCACCACCAAAGGTTTGGTACCACACGGGGTAGAAAAAGGAGATACGGATGGTTAGGATCGGGTTGCATTAATTATGTTGCTATGTATGATGTGTGTTAGCATGTTGTTTCATCGGGAGCGGGATTTATGCCTTTGAGTCACTCGACTCACCCTCTCCTTTGACATTTCAGTGACTCGTGAGACGCGGACATGGAGCCGGGATGGACTCGGGTGCTCATGCCATGCTTAATAAAGTTTTACTCCAACTCTATCATTTGGGTACTTTAGTTTAATTACTTTTATTTGGGTTTTAATTTGGATTTGTAAAAGGCCTTTAAATTATGTTTTATGATGGGTATGTTTTAATTAGATTCTCAACCTGCTTAACAAATAACTTGGCATGAAATTTTACTAAAACTTGGAAAAACAATGTTTTCAAACTTATATCGCAATGTGTTTTAAACTATACCATCGGGTATCTCGCTATGTTTTGCTATTCAATAAACTCAAATGATTTCCAAATCAAACTCGATTTTTTTTCCACTAAGTCTAAAATGTTTCAAAACGGCACTAAGAAACTATTGGAAGTCCTAAATGAAATTAACTCGTTTTAACTATATACTTGGATAAGTTTTCAAAATCTAATCAAACAAGCCTACTCAAACTTTCCTCAAATTCACTTTGTTTTCACCCCACTTCTAAACGAAAAAAATCTGATCACTCAAAGACGTTTTTCCCCATAACATACCAGATTCGGGCGTGGTGTCTTGTCCGAGTTTGGGGTGTTACAAACCACACGGGTTGAGACACGACCGTGTGTCTCCAACGTGTGGAAGACACGACTATGGGACATGGGCGTGTGCCCAGGCCGTGTGAAGTCTGCACTTGAACTAGGAATTTAATTCGCCACACGGTCTAAGGATACAGGCGTGTGCCTTGGCCGTGTAACATTTATGGGGTGATGACGTCAGAAATAGAATGTGAAGGTTTTTGCACACGAGCTAAGACACGGGCGTGTCGTGGCTGTGTGAGGGACACGGGCCACGGACACGGGTGTGTGTCCGGCCATGTGAAAACCCCTGTAGGTTCGAAATGAAAATTAAATCTACACGGGTGTGGAACACGGGCATGTGATATGCCACACGGGCGTGTGGACTGTTTGATGAGAATTTTTCTAAAAGTCTTTCTAGAGATCTTCTAAAGAGTTCAATTTGATTCCAAACCGTTCCTAAAGTGAGTTTTAGGCCTCGTAGGCTTGTGTAAGGGGTGATATGAAGGTTCATGAAAAGTTTTAAATTTGAGTGGAAAAATCATGTCTCGGTTTGTATAATTGTTTGCGTATAAGTCTGGTAATGCCTCTTACCCTTTTTAAGCGTTGAATACGGGTAAGGGGTGTTACATCCGACCCCATCAGTAGCAAGTGCTGGAAGTGTAGATAATCCCAAACCTAGATGTAAACATTGTAATAAATTTCATTTTGGAGAGTGCCGTATGGGAAGTGGAGCCTGTTATAGATGTGGTTCTCTCGACCACTATATTAAAGATTGTCAAGAAAGGCTTGAAAAAGATACTTTTCAGACTTTGAAGCCAAGTAACCCTGGTTCGAGAGGTAGACCACCCCGTCACTCTGGCAATGTTAGTGGTAGCCGAGGGGCTACAAAAGATTCAACAGTTAAATCTGAAACACGAGCACCAGCGAGAACATATGCTATACGTGTACGAGAGGATGCTTCTGCACCTGATGTTATTACTGGTACATTTTCTCTTCTTGATACTGATATTACTGCTTTAATTGATCCTGGTTCAACACGTTTATACATATGCACGAATTTAGTGTCTTTTAAAAATTTACCTATTGAGTCCACTGAATTCATGATTAAAGTTTCGACCCCCCTGGGCCAGTATGTGATGGTGGATAAAGTTTGTAAAAATTTTTCGTTAATGGTATAGGGTAATTGTTTCTCGGCTGATTTAATGTTGTTTTCATTTGATGAATTTGACGTAATATTGTGTATGGGCTGGCTAACTCAGCATGATGCAGTGGTAAATTGTAAACAAAAATATGTTGTGTTAAAATGTTAGAATGGTGAACTGCTTCGTATTGAATCTAATAAACTGGATGGGATGTCCAATGTAATCTCAGCTATATCAGCACAGAAATATATCAGAAAAGGGTATGATGCTTATCTTGCATATGTGCTGGACACTAAAGTATCTGAGTGGAAGATTAAGTTAGTGTCGGTTGTTTGTGAGTTTCCTGATGTGTTTCCGAAAGAATTACCTGGATTACCGCCAGTCAGAGAGGTGGAATTTTCTATAGATCTTGTTCCGGGGACAACACCGATATCTATAGCACCCTACAAAATGACTCCTACTGAATTGAAAGAGTTGAAAGCATAGTTACAAGAATTGACTGACAGAAGTTTTGCTCAACCCAGCTCATCACCATGGGGTGCACCGGTTCTATTTGTTAAGAAGAGAGATGGGTGGTTGAGATTATGCATTGATTATCGGTAGCTCAATAAAGTCACAATAAATAACAAGTATCCATTGCCTCGTATTGATGACTTGTTTGATCAGATAAAAGGTGCCACTGTATTTTCAAAGATAGATCTCCGTTCTGGTTACTATCAGTTATAGGTGAAAGATTCAGATGTACTAAAGACAGCCTCCAGAACCAGGTACGGGCACTATGAATTTATTATGATGTCGTTCAGCTTGACTAATGCACCTACTGTATTTATGGATCCGATTAATAGAATTTTCAGACTGTATCTAAACAGATTTGTGGTGGTATTTGTTGATGATATCCTGGTATATTCTCATGATAAAAATAAGCATGCTGATCATTTGAGAGTTGTGCTGCAAACTCTGCGTGAAAAACAATTGTATTCCAAATTTAGTAAATGTGAATTTTGGCTTCAGGAAGTCGGTTTCCTTGGACATATAGTATCCGCAGAAAGTATCAGGATGGATCCGAATAAAATTTCAGCAATTGTTAATTGGAAGCCACCAAAAAATGTGTCTAAAGTTAGGAGTTTTCTAGGACTAGCCGGTTATTATCGGATATTTGTAAAAGGGTTTTCAATGATAGCTTCTCCAATGACACGTTTGTTGCAGAAAGATGTGAAATTTGAATTGACCGATAAAAGCTAGCAGAGTTTTGACAAATTGAAAGCCTTGTTGACTAAAGCACCCGTACTAGTTCAGCCTGAATTGGGTAAGGAATTCGTAATTTACAGTGATCCGTCATTAAATGGTCTAGGCTATGTATTGATGCAAGAAGGTAAAGTAATAGCTTATGTTTCTAGACAGCTGAAACCACATGAAAAGAATTAGCCGATACATGATTTAGAATTGGCAGCCATTGTTTTTGCACTAAAAGTTTGGCAACACTATCTGATTGGTGAAAAGTGCCATATATTCACTGATCACAAAAGTTTAAAATATTTGATGTCGCAAAAAGACTTGAACTTGAGACAGCGCAGGTGGCTTGAATTATTGAAAGATTATGATCTAGTTATTGATTATCATCCGGGAAAAGCCAACGTGGTTGCAGATGCTCTTAGCAAAAAATCCCTGTTTGCCTTGCGAGCAATGAACACCCGATTGTCGTTATCTGAAGATGGTTCAATTACAGCTGAGTTAAAAGCTAAACAAACATTTTTATAGTAGATTTGTGAAGCTCAGAAAGGTGATGATGAATTACAAGCTAAATGGGTACAATGTGATGTAAATTCTAATTTAGAATTTCATATTGGGTCCGATGGTTGTCTGTTATTCAGAGGCTGAATATGTGTTCTGAAGAATTTGGAACTGGTACAGAAGATTTTAAACGAAGCTCGTAATGGTAATATGTCTGTTCATCAAGGAAGTAACAAAATGTACCATGATTTGAAAAAGATGTACTGGTGGCCGGGAATGAAATGTGACATTTCTGAATTTGTATTTAAATGCTTAATATGCCAGCAAGTAAAAGATGAACATCAGGTACCTTTGGGATTATTACAGCCAGTTACGATACCAGAATGGAAATAGGAAAGAGTTACTATGGACTTTGTATCAGGGTTACCCCTATCTCCGAAAAAGAAAGATGCCATTTGGGTAATCGTTGATCGATTAACAAAGTCTGCACACTTTATACCAGTACGTATGGATTTCTTCCTGGATAGATTGGCTAAGTTATAAGTTTCTAAAATTGTCAGACTACATGGTGTGCCAGTCTCCATTAGCTCCGATAGAGATCCCCGGTTTACATCCCGATTCTAGAATAAATTACAGGAAGCTCTGGGTACACAATTACATTTCAGCACAGCTTTCCATCCTCAGACTGATGGACAATCCGAACGTGTGATACAAATTTGAGAAGATATGCTTCGGTGTTGTATTTTAGAATTTGAAGGTAATTGGGAAAAATACCTGCCTTTAGTTGAATTTGCATACAATAATAGTTATCAGTCAAGTATTAAAATGGAACCATTTGAGGCTCTGTATAGTCATAAATGTAGAACTCCGTTGTACTGGACAGAGCTCAGTGAGAAAAAGATACACGGAGTTGATTTGATCCGTGAAACTGAAGAAAAGGTAAAAGTGATTCGGAATAGTTTGAAAGCGGCCTCTAATCGTCAAAAGACATATGCTGATCTTAAACGAAAAGAGATATAGAATTTCAGATTGGTGATAAGGTATTCTTAAAAGTATCACTTTAGAAGAAAGTTCTCCGATTTGGCCGTAAAGGAAAAATGAGTCCACGGTTCATCGGACCATATGAAGTTATTGAAAGAATAGGACATGCTGCATACAGATTGGCATTACCACCGGAGCTTGATATAATTCAAAATATTTTTCATGTGTCTATGCTGCGACGGTATCGGCCAGATCCTTCACATGTTATTTCTCTGACAGAAGTTGAGATTCAACCTGATGTAACAACTCGATTTTGGGCTTAGTCAGAATAGCGGTTTCGAGACCACAAATTTGACACAGCAAAGTTCATTTTTATTATATTTTTAATGTCTACAGTTTCACGGAATGATTTCGTGAAAATTTCGTTCGAAAATTTTGATGTTTGGCGACTCAATTTAGTCAAAAGGACTAAATTGTAAAAAGTGCAAAAGTTGAGTTCCACATGCTAGAGGTGTCTAATTGCTATGAAATTTTAAATTGAAGGTCCTTAGATGGTAATTAGACCATTGGTTAAGTTAGTGGACAAAAATGGACATGGAGTATGAGAATTTTCATGTTTTAAGTTAGGGGCATTTTGGTCATTTGGCTAATTAAATGAATTAATAATCAAATTAAAAGCCAATTTTTGCTCATCTTCAACCCCTTGGCCGAAAATTACAAGAGGGAGACATAGCTAGGGTTTTTCAAGCTTCCAAGCTCGATTGTAAGTCCGTTCTAGCCCCGTTTTTAATGATTTTCATGTTTTTGAGATCCTTGTAACTTGATCTATCTATTTCTACCATTAATTTAAGGAATAATCAAGGTCTAGGGTTTGACCCATGTTGGATATTTGTGTATTCTGATGTCTAATGGTGGATTATGCATGTTTGATGTGTGATAAACAACTTTTGCTAGGTGGTTTTTGATGAAAATGTCAAAAGGACCTATTTGTAAAAGGATTATAAAATGTGTGTAAAAGTGTGATTAAATGAAAAATATGGACTACTATAAGTATAAAAGAGAATCGACTAGGGTTGGGAATCGAAGAAATTGAATAGATTTCATTTTTCGAGCCTAGAGGCAAAAATGTAAATATGTCAAAGTTTAGGGGCAAAAATGTAATTTTTCCATAATGTGATTTTTGGACTGAATTGAATAATGTGAATAATAAATGAGTTAAATTTGCTATTATAGATTGAGAGAAATGAGGTTTGGACCTAGATCGGGGGAAAAATAAAGTATTTGACGATTAGGTCCTATTCCTACTATATTTGTACCGAGGTAAGTTCGCATGTAAATAATGCATTGATTTACTTATGTTCTAAATGCTTTAATATTGTATGAATTATGATCGACTCCTTGAACGTAATCGACAAAGTTCGACAAGCGAGAAATCCCGGTTGAACCTTAGGAATAGTTAGGATACAAATGTCATGACATTAGGGTTATTGAGATTTCGTGTAAGACCATATCTGGGATGTGGCATCGATATGAGACTTCGTGTAAGACCATAGCTGGGCTATTGGCATCGATATGAGATCCCATGTAAGACCATATCTGGGATATGGCATGTAACACCCCGAACCCGGCCTAGAAGTTAGGCCCGAATCTGGTGTGTCACATGGAAGTAAAAACTTGCTTGAGAAATACAGCCTCTTTGTTAAAAACCCAAAACACTTAAGCAATTCATGTCTAATTGAAAACGTAATTATCTTTAAAAAAAAACCCTTTTAGTAGTGAAAGCATATTTGAAATGAACAAAATAAAAATGTGATGTTTAGAAATAGAGTTGCAGAAGCATTTTGAAATCGTTGCGGAAACATAGATAAAATACAAGTATTTTTGAAAGATTGATTGATGTGTCAACAATCAAGGTAGTGAACTTTAAAACCGTGACTTTTGAAAATATCGTTTGATAGTTCGAGTGAAAACTTCCGTGTTAAAATATTTATAAAAGTTTATTATGAAATCCATTTGTTAATCGATTTTGGAAAACCTTTATTTAAGTTTTTAGAAAATTCTCATTTTAAACAATTTAAGCAAAATAATAAGTATATCAACCATAAAGCAAATAATAAAACACTCCAGAGGCCTTATTACAACATAAAAATCCAAAATAGTAAAGTGAATGGAATTAAAAATATAAAGTTCAAAATAAAATACCGTTTCTGAAGTATGGCCTCCACCGAGTCATCCATGGGCCCAAGTCCTCGTCACTGAGCATTACCTGCAAGGGTTAAGAAAAGGGGGAGTGAGTTACAAGAACTCGAGTGTGAAATCCCCTTACAGTCATCCACTGGGCTGAAACCCACTTAGAAATATCTTGGGCCTAAGCCCATTTAAGATAGTCTTGGGCGAAGCCCAATTACAAAACAAGATATATATATATGAATGCAAAGTATACAACCCAACCCATCAATCCAATCTCTCCCAGTACGGCCGGTCTCTCTGTGGGGATCAAGTCAACCCACCCCGTCGGTCTCTCAATTTGCGGTCAAGCGCCATTTATACTATTTGTGGTGAGCCATAAGATTCATATACGATAAAATGATCGACACAGTCGTTAATTCATATGTTAGGCACATAGTCATTATCGAATTTGTGGCAATGCCACCGGTCTGTACTTCTCTTCATTCAAATTTTCCCATCCCATGCAATATGTAAATATGCATCATACATAATTGTAAAACATCCATATAAAAATAACATCCATTAACCTATTGAATACTTTTTATGAATCAGCCCATTAAAGCAATACGATCATTCGGCCCATAGGGGCATTTCAGTAATTCGGTCCATAAGGACATTTCGGTAAATCGGCCCATTATAACAATCTATCAAATCGGCCCATAGGGGCATTTCAGTAATTCGGTTCATAAGGACATTTCGGTAAATCGGTCCATAAGGACATTTCGATAAATCGGTAATTTTACCCATTGAGGTAATTCAAATCTCGCAACCTGTGGGGTATTTCGGTAATTTACACTCCAAGGGTATTTTGTAATTTCGCAACCCCTGACTTAACTACTAATTTGGGCATAAAAATTTGAAACTGTCCATCTGCGTCATACTGACTAAGTTGACTATAACTCGAGTTAAAAATCTCGAAATCTAAATCCGTAAATTTTCCTTGAAACTAAACTCATATATCTTCTTACTAAAATTTTTCCAAATTTTTTGGCTTAACCATTTAGTACAGTTTATTCCTTAAAGATTCCCTTGTTACACTGTCCAACGGTTCTGACCTCTCTTACCCAAGATTCAAATATCTCACTGTACGGTTTTCATATGTTGCTCCCACTTGTTTCTATTGAAAATAGGCTTACTAAGGAATCTATACATATAACTTATAACTCATAATTCACTTTGTACAATTTTAACCAATTTTTCCAAGACAGAACAAGGAACCACGATGTCCATCAGAACCAGTCTCACTAAAATTAAGATATCCCAGAATATAAACTTTCTCTTCCTCCTCTGTTTCTTTCATATAAAAATAGACACAGTAAGATTTATTTCGATATCTTTTTTGCTTTCTAATTCTCTTTATCCTATTTTTCATGATTTTTCCAAAATCACGTCATTGCTGCTGACCAAACTGTTTCTTTCCAAAATATGGTTACTACTATGAACATACGCACTCCCGAGTGGTCTTGGATGCCGGTTTCCGATTTTCTTCGGTATTTCGACCGAATCATAGAACATTTCATACAAACATCCAGAGAGGTATGAGATTACACACCATTTCAAACATATATTTGGAAGGGTACAGGATTACACACCATTTCAAACATATATTCGGAAGGGTACGGGATTACACACCATTTCAAACATATATTCGGAAGGGTACGGGATTACACACCTTGATTACAAGTTGTGCTTTCTCCCGTTTCAAACCACGAATTTGGATCTCCTTAGTGCACCAAAAATCGATCCTACCCTTTGGCTACTGAAATCCCATCCTAACAATATTTGGTGAGCGAAAGAGTCGTTAGCAATTATCCCACCTTTGATCAAAACAAATCTTATAGCAACGTTCTTACCCCACTTGCTTGACAATTCGACGATAACGATTTGGTTAATACAAATCACTTGTGCTCCTTCACCTTGTTGAAGGCCCTAAATCCAACGATGGCCATATCACAGAAAAGAATGTAACTCAAACCCAACGAGAGAGAAAGAAGAACACTCGATTATTAAGAAAAAACTCGGATGAAACAAAGTTATCGACAAAGAGAGAACTACTACTTACCGATTCTTAATTTCCTTGTAGCACCACTCACTTAAATCAGTACGAAAAGAGGATGATTTCATCACAAGGTAATGTCGAATTAAGAATAGAGAAAATGTTGATGAAAAGGTCAAAAGATAAGAATGGATGGAGAGAAGAGTGCTAGATTGTTTCAGCTATCTAAGGGGAGATGAACAAAAAGGTGAGTGATTCGGCCAAACAAAGGAGAAAGATGTACACTCAAAGCTTGAAGATTCGGCAAGAAGGAGAAGGAAATTTGGAGAGAAAAGAAAAATGACACAAAAGTTGCAAATAGGAGTTTTTGGCCAAAACAACACCAAAACTTTTGCCAATTGCCAAATAAAATTCGGCTACCTCCCTCTACACCCCAAACCGTCCACATTCATGACCATAATGGTCAAAAATTGGCCAACCACACTTTCCATAACACTTCCCTTGAAAAAGGCCACATGTTCCCCTTACTTTCCCCTTTCTCTTGATTTCTTTCCTCACCTTCATCCTTTCCTATTTTCCTTAGCCATCTTGCCAAAAATAAAAAGTCCACCTTGCCTTATTTACATGCTTGGCCGACACTTAGGGAAAGAATGCAAAATAATATTCAAAATTTGCACACAATGGGATTTGAACCTCTTCCCTCAAAGTACTTCATGTGGCGCCATATCCTTTTTACCAATTACTCAATTATGCTAGCAAATTGCTCTCTTATTTCTATAAGCCTTGATGCCACTTACTATCTCTCCTTAAAGTGCTAAAACACAAAATTTTTCTAAAGCCCAACTTAAACCCGGAACTTTATAGAACCCCGTAACTTTCTAAAATCACCTTCCTAATAAGTCCAACTTGAAATAATGCCGTTCTCAAATTCCCATGAATTTTAAAACGCTTCTACGCTCAAGGTCCAATGGGCCCAATAGGTCAAATTATACTAGGCCCAATTTTGGGATGTTACATGGCATTGGTATGGTACTGTGAATGAGAGATGTCCCGGGTATCCTTTAGTATTCCAAGTGGTTCAACGGG
The DNA here is from genome assembly GCA_025698515.1 of Gossypium sturtianum. Lineage (NCBI taxonomy): Eukaryota > Viridiplantae > Streptophyta > Magnoliopsida > Malvales > Malvaceae > Gossypium > Gossypium sturtianum. The sequence goes on from CM046943.1 coordinate 42,414,495, forward strand.
TAGTTCGATAGAAATGTTAAAGTTGTGAAATACTTTAGTATGTTGCACTTGGGTACATGTATGTACATAAGACTCATGCTTAATGAGCTCGATATGTGATGAACCCTCGGTAAGTTTTTGATTGAATAAGTTTGACTATGAGATTAATAATGACATTTATGTTAATTTACATCATGTTAATTATGTGTTAAATGTGTGTTATAATGCCTATTATTTGCATAGGAACATACTAAGCTTTAAAGCTTACTCCCCTTTCTTGTCCCTTGTCTTATAGTGCCACCAGGCTAGCTCGGGGATCGGAGACTGTCGGAGATTCACTCACACTATCAACATATCATTTTGGGTACCGATAAATTTAACATTTTGAGTTATGGCATGTGTAGGGACTTGGTCATTTTGTTATGTGTCATAATTGATTTGGCCAAATGTGTTGGCTTATGATGATTGATAATTCATTTTGTAAATGGCCATTGAAATTGGCTAATATTGTTTAAGTATATATACATATGATGATGCTTATCATGGATGTGGGAATTTGCATGCTTGAGTTGATAAGTATGTGATGGTTGTATGTGATAGATGGTAGTATATGAATAAGTGTTATTGCCTTGGTTGTGGCTGATTTGGTTGAATGTATGTGCTTGGATTGGTGTTATGTTTTGTTGTGTAGGTGTGTGCATGGAAGGGTGACAAAATGGATTTGTAAATAGCCTTGTTTTTGTCCACACGGGTAGTCACACTGGCGTGTGTCTAGTCTGTGTGTGACACACGGCTTGCCCCATGGGCATGTGTTCTGGTCGTGTGCCCCCTATACTTTAATTGTTGCAAAATAGAATGCTTAGTAATGAGCACACGGGCATAGACACGGGCGTGTGTCTCATCCATATGGATGGCATGGCCTCAAACACAGGTGTGTGCCCTGGCCGTGTGAAGTCTGCACCTATTTTATAAAAAAAATTATGAAAATTTATTCGATCACACGACCTAAGCACATGGGCGTGTGGATTGGTCGTGTGACCTCAATTTGATGATGATGTCATAAACAGAAAGCTTCCTAATTTGAATACGGGCGTGTCTTAGGGTCACACGGGCGTGTCCTGAACCCACATGGGGTGTGACCCCTTTTACATGAAAATTTTTCTAAGTTTCCCAAAAGTTTCCAAATTTCTTGGTTTGGTCCCGAACCACTTTCGAATCATGTTTTGGGCCTCGTAGGCTCGTGATAGGGACGATATGAATGTATGTGAAAGGTTTTAAACTTGGATGGAAATTTATGTCTCGATTTTATATGTTTGCTTGTGTTTATGTTTGGTAATGTCTCGTACCCTATTCCAGCGTTGAATACGGGTAAGGGGTGTTACATTTAGTGGTATCAGAGCTACGGTTTGGTCGATTCTCGGACTAACATAGCGTGTGTAAGAGTCTAGCTATACATGCCATAAATGAACTGCGATAGTGTGATGACTCTTGACAATTTTAAATTGTGTTTTCATTTAGTAATAGATCCCGACCGAGCTGTGGCTGATGACGTTGAAAGTAATGCACCGACTCCCGCTCAAGGGGCAGTGCTGTCTGATAGTAGACTTACTACGGTTGGTCAAGGAGAAGAGGCTAAGGAAGCCTTTCTCCACATAATGAATGAATGGTATACGAAATTTGTTCGAACAAATCCGACTGCCCAACCTCCTACACCCCCACCTATTCCTCGACTGGTTCCCATAGCTTTACAAGGTATAGAGTTTGTAAGAATGAATAAGCTCCCAGTTGATAAGATCTGAAAGCATGGGGCTGAATATTTTAGAGCTAATGTGGATGATGATCCCGAGAGAGCCAAGTTTTGGCTCGAAAACTCCATCAGGATATTTGATGAGCTATCTTGCACACTGAATGAGTGTTTAAAGTGTGCCATCTCACTTCTGAGGGATTCTGCATATCACTGGTGGAATACACTGGTATCGGTGGTACCAAGAGAGAGGGTTACATGGGAATTCTTTCAAGAGGAGTTCCGGAAGAAATATATTAGTCAGCGGTTCATCAATAAGAAACGTAAGGAATTTCTTGAGCTAAAGCAATGCCGTATGTTAGTTACTGAATATGAACGAGAATTCATTAGACTCGGGAGTGTGTTTCCACCGAGGCTATTATGTGCAAGAGATTCGAGGATGGTTTGAATGAGGGTATTCGTGTGTTAGTTGGGATCTTAGAGTTGAAAGAATTTGTTGTGTTGGTTGAATGGTCTTGTAAGGCTGAAGAGTTGAATAAAGAAAAGAGGAAAGCTAATCTTGAAGCTAGGGATTCGAGGAAAATACCTATGAGTAAGTCATTTCCGTCTCAGTCAAAGAAATCTAAAGAAATATATTCCCGTTCGAATGTTTCAGCGGGGTATTAACACCGAGATCGTGGGAAGCAATATTCGAGTTTTAAGTCTCAGGCTACTTCAATGGCAAGTGTGGGTAATGTGAGGTCTAACAGACCCGAATGTCAACATTGTGGAAGAAGACATCCCGGTGAGTGTAGGGTGAATGACCGGGCTTGTTTCAAGTGTGGTTCTCAAGAGCATTTTATTTGAGATTGCCCTGAAATGACGGAGAAAGAAAAATTTCAGAGTACGAAGCCGAGTAATACTACTAATCAGGGTAGGCCACTGAGAAACACTGGAAATAGAGCTAGTAGTAAAGGTGTGATGAAAGATACAACCGTGAGATTTGAAGCTCGAGCACCTACTAGAGCCTATGCCATCCGTGCTCGCGAAGAAACGACATCTCTCGATGTTATCACTGGTACTTTTTCTCTCTACAATACTAATGTAGTTGCATTGATTGATCCTGGATTGACTCATTCTTATGTTTGTGTGAAATTGATAACTAGTAAGAACTTTCCTGTTGAATTTACTGAGTTTGTGATTAGAGTGTCAAACTCCTTAGGCAAACATGTACTAGTTGATAGAGTTTGCAAGAATTGTCCATTAATGATTCGAGGTCACTGTTTTCCGGCGGATTTAATGTTGTTGCCATTTGATGAATTCGATGTTATTTTGGGCATGGATTGCTTGACATTGCATGATGCCGTAGTGAACTGTAAAAGAAAGATTATTGAACTGAAATGTGAAAACGGTGAAATTCTTCCGATTGATTTAGATGAACCGGGTGAGTTACTCGTTTTAATTTCTTTGATGTCTGCCCAAATATATGTAAGGAAAGGCTGTGAAGCTTATCTTGCTTATGGTTTGAATACAAAAGCGTCTGAATTGAAAATTGAATCAGTGCCAATAGTTTGTGAATATCCGGATGTGTTCCCTGAAGAATTGTCTGGGTTACCACCAGTTAGAGAAGTTGAGTTTGGTATTGACTTAGTACCAGGGACCTCGTCGATATCTATTGCTCCGTATAGAATGGCTCCGACCGAATTAAAAGAGTTAAAGACTCAGTTGCAACAGATAAGGGTTTTGCGAGACCAAGTTATTCTCCCTGGGGTGCTCCAGTATTGTTTGTAAAGAAGAAAGACGGGTCTATGAGACTTTGTATAGATTACTGACAGCTCAATGAGGTAACCATTAAGAACAAGTATCCTTTGCCGAGGATTGATAATTTATTTGACCAACTGAAAGGAGCGACAATGTTCTCGAAGAAAGATTTGATGTAACAGCCCGATTTAGGAGATAGTCGGAACAATGGTTTCAGAACCACTAATCTGAGGTTGAAGAGAATTATTTTAATGATATTTTATGAGTTATAGCATGATTATATAAGTGCATGAAAATTTTGGTGCTTTAATTTTAGCGGTTTCATGCTTAATTGCGAAAACGGACTAAATCGCATAAAGTGCGAAAGTTCCATTTTTCAAGCTAAAGGTGTCTAATAGCTATAGAATATTAATTGGAGGTCCCTAATGTGCAATTAGGCCTTGTATAGGGTGGTGGCCGGCCATAGGGACAAAGAATTAGAAATTTGGTCAAGTGGGTGGAAATTAGGTGACTTAATTGACTATATATATTAAAATAAAGAAAGAAAAGATATCATCTTTTCTCCTTCACTCCTCCACCAAAAATTAGCAGCAAATAGGGGTTTGAAAGCTCAAAAATTTCAGCAAAATCTTCTCCTCACAAGTAAGTGTTTTAGTGATCATTTCTTGATAATATTTGTACTTTTGGAACCCCTAAAGCTTAAGCTAGCTAAAGAGGGGACTATCTTGTAAAATGGTTAAAAGTTTAGAGTTTTTCCATGTGAGCTTTTAAGTTGTTTTCTGCATTTTTATGGAATAAAATGAGTCATAGTTGTTAAATAAACAACTTTTGTGAAAGGTGCTACCATGAAAACACCTAAAAGGACCTTTTTGTAAAGGTTGTAAAATATGTGGTAAAGGCGTGAAATAATGAGTATTGAGGGCTGCCATAAGAGTAGTAAATGTTCACCTAGGCTCGTTAAAGAAAGAAATTTGATTAGAATTGATTTTCGAGCCTAGGGGTAAAATGGTCAATTTGTGAAAGCTTAAGGGCAAAATGGTAATTTTGCAAAAATTATGATTATTGAAATGTATTTATTAATGTAATGATTAAATGAGCTAAATTGTTTTTATAGATCAAGAAGAACAAAGAATTAACCTTGACCGAGGAAAGGGCAAGGTATCGGACTAGATCGGCAATTTGGCCTATTTTGAAATCAAGGTAAGTTTGTATGTAATAAGTTCAACATCATGCTAGTATGCTTTAAAATGTTTGATATTTGTGAAAATGTATAGCATTTCTATGAAATTGAGTAGTGACATCAAATGAGAAGATGATGAGAATTGTGATGTTGAAGTCCCGGTTGGACTTTAGTAAATGAGAGAGTAATATCATTAAGACTTGAGATGGGCAAGGTCCCGTATAAGACCATGTCTGGGACATGGCCTCGGCACCAAATTGAGATGAATTCCCGTATAAGACCATATCTGGGATATGGCATCGACATCGAATAGGAAGATCGTATAAGACCATATCTGGGATATGGCATCAGCATCTAGAGGTGACCCTATGTATGACCACATCTGGGATGGGGCATTGGCGTCGTATTCATGTGAATAATGATGATCACGTATCCTTAAGTATCACAAGTGACTCAATGGGATAAATAGTTAAGCTTATAATTTAGATGAAATTAGTGTTAAAGCTATGTGATGAAGTGATACAGGTATATGTGGGAAATTCACGAGAACGGTTTACGATATGTGGCATGATGTGTAATTGGTATGGGTACGCATGAGTAAGTTATGGAAGTGTGCTTAAGACTTTGTGTCTTTCTTAAATGAAATTAATTGATGACATTATGAGTCTTTTTTTTGTTACTTATTTCGTGCAAACTTACTAAGCTTTATGCATACCCCTCTCATTTCCCTTTTCCTTGTAGTATTGCCAAGCTAGCTCGGGAATTCGTGGAACGTCAGAGTTCAAAAATCACACTATCAACTTCTTTTGGTATAGCAAAGTTAGATTTATTTTGAGTATGGCATGTATAGGACTTGGTCATTTTGTTATGTCATATTTGTTAGCCAAAGTGTTGGCTATTAATGTTGTTCAATTCATTTTGTAAATGGTCATTGGAAATTGGCCAATACTTGACAAGTTCTTATATTCAATGATGATGAAATTCATGAAATGCACGCTTGTGTGGATGTCTTAATTTTGAGTTCTTAGAAGTTTCTTATGGTCATGATATATGTTGAATTGATTTGGTATAAGTGTGGTTGCTTTGTAGGGTGGAAAATGGCTTGGTAAATAGCCATATAATTGTCCACACGGGTAGACGCACGGGAGTGTGTCTAGGTCGTGTGTGACACAGGGTCAGCCCCATGGGCGTGTGGAGAGGCCGTGTGCCATGCATGCTAGGTTTACAAGTCAATATGCTCAGTAGTAAAAACACGGGCAGAGACACGGCCGTGTGTCTCAGCCGTGTGGAAGGCACGGCCATGGACATGGGCGTGTGCCCAGGCCGTGTGAAGTCTGCACCTGAAATTAGGAATTTAATTCGACACACAGTCTAAAGACACAGGCGTGTGCCTTGGCCGTGTGACCTTATTGAGGTGATGACGTCATAAACAGAATGCTAAGGTTTTTGCACATGGGCTAAGAAACGGGCGTGTCGAGGCCGTGTGAGGGACACGGGCCAGGGACACGGGCGTGTGTCCGACCGTGTGAAAACCCCTGTCGGATCGAATTGAAAAAATAAATCCACACAGGTGTGGAACACGGGCATGTGATTTTCCACACGGGCATGTTCCATCCTTCACATGGGCGTGTGGCCCTGTTTTATGTCAAATTTGTCTAAGGGTCTAAAAGTTCCCGGTTTGGTCCCGAATCATCTTGGGTGCGAGTATAGGGTCTCATAGACCTATAATAAGGACATTAAGGTCTTGAATGAAAAGTTTAAAATTTGAAAGGAAATTTTATGAACCAATGTTGCATGATAGAGCAAGTTAAGTTTGGTAATGCCTCGTACCCGGTTCAGGTGTCGAATACGGGTAAGGGGTGATACATTTAGTGGTATCAGAGCTATGGTTTAGTCGATTCTCGAACTAACGTAGTGTAAGTATGAGTCTAGCTATAGACTCCTAACGATTTGAATTGTGCTTTTATATAGTAAATGGACCCCGATCGAGCTGCAGTCGATGATGCTGCAAGTAATGTACTGGCTCCCGTGCAAGGGACCGCGCCAATAGAGAGTAGACCCGAGACTTTGGGTCAGGGAGAAGAGGGTCGAGAAGTCTTTCTCCATATGATGAGCAACTGGTATGCTGAGTATATACGAGCAAATCCTAATACTCAACCCCCTCCACCCACTCCTATTCCTCATCCCGCTCTTGTAGCTCCTCAAGTGGTAGAGGTAGTAAGAAGAGAAAGACCTTCGGTCGATAAGATCCGGAAACAAGGAGCTGAGGAATTTCAGGCTAGTTAAGATGATAATCCGGAGAGGGCGGAATTATGGCTTGAGAATACCATCAGATTATTCGACGAGTTGTCATGCACATCTAAAGAGTGAATGAAGTGTGTGGTATCTCTCTTGAGAGATTCGGCCTATCAGTGGTGGAACACCCTTGTGTCGGTGGTACCAAAGGAGAGAGTTAACTAGGAATTCTTCCAATAAGAATTTCGGAAGAAGTACATTAGTCAAAGGTTCATTGACCAGAAAAGAAAGGAGTTCTTAGAGCTAAAGCAAGGTCGAATGACAGTGACTGAATATGAGCGTGAGTTCGTAAGGCTCAACAAATACGCTCGAGAGTGCGTATCGACAGAAGCCATCATGTGAAAAAGGTTCGAGGATGGGTTAAATGAGGATGTCCGTTTGTTTGTTGGTGTCCTCAAACTAAAAGAATTTGTAGTGCCGGTAAATAGAGCCTGTAAGGCCGAGGAACTGGTTAAAGAGAAAAGGAAGGCTGAAAATGAGTCTCGCGACTCGAAGAAGAGACAGTTAGGCAAGTCATTCCAATCCTCATCCAAGAAGTCAAGAGATTTCACTATTCGATCGGCCACCTCAGCTGGGTTTTCTAGTAGGAGTAAGGGTAGACAGTACCCGGGGTCTAAAGCTCAGACTACTTCGGTTGCTAGTGTTGGCAATGCTCGACCGAGTAGACCGGAAATGTCCACAGTGTGGCAAACGTCATCCCAGAGAGTGTCGAGCAAATGAGAAAGCTTGTTTCAAGTGTGGATCCCTAGACCATTTTATCAAAGATTGCCTCGAGGTGGGTGAGAAAGAGAGACCTCAGAGTGCAAGATCGGGAGGTACTGCTAGAGGAAGGCCACAGAGAAACCCGGGAAATGAAATGGGTAGTAAGAACATATCTAGAGAGCAGAATGCAAGAGTTGAGGGTAGAGCACCGGCGAGAACATATGCCATTCGTGCTCGGGAAGAGGCTTCCTCCCCCAAAGTAATTACGGGTACATTTTCTCTTTATGTTACTCATGTTATAGCTTTGATTGATCCGGGATCTACCCACTCATATATTTGCATGAAATTAGTCTCTAGCATGAACATGCCTGTTAAATTTGAATGAAATGTTTTAAATTTTAAAGAAAATTTTATGAACCAATGTTGCATGATAGAGCAAGTTAAGTTCGATAATGCCTCGTACCCGTTTCAGGTGTCGAATACAGGTAAGGGGTGTTATATTTGAGATCTGGTTACTATCAGTTGAGAGTAAAAGAGTCGGATGTGTCGAAAACCGCTTTCAGAACAAGGTACGGACACTATGAATTCCTTGTTATGCCTTTTGGGTTAACGAATGCTCCTGCAGTTTTTATGGACCTAATGAATCGAATCTTTAGACCATACTTGGACAACTTTGCGGTTGTGTGTATTGATGATATTTTGATTTATTCTCGTGATGAGTCCAAGCATGCCGAACACTTGAGAACTATTTTGCAGACTTTGAGAGATAAGAAGTTGTATGCTAAGTTCTGTAAAAGTGAGTTTTAGCTCTGAGAAGTCGGATTTTTAGTACATATTGTCTCAGGTGATGGTATTCGGATTGATCCAAGTAATATTTTGGAAATTGTTGATTGGAAACTGTCAAGGAATGTATCTGAAGTTAGAAGCTTTTTGGGCTTAGCCGGTTATTACCGATGTTTTGTCAAAGGATTTTCAATGATTGCTACTCCAATGACCAAGTTGTTGCAAAAAGATGTTAAATTTGAATGGTCCAAAAAATGTCAGCAAAGTTTTGAGAAATTGAAGGCATTATTGACTGAGGCACCGGTTTTAGTACAACTTAAATCGGGAAAAGAATTCGTAATTTATAGTGACGTGTCACTGAATGGATTGGGATGTGTGTTGATGCAAGAGGGCAAAGTGATAGCTTATACCTCGAGACAGTTGAAACCGTACGAGAAGAATTATCCGACACATGATTTGGAACTAGCTGCTATTATGTTTGCCTTGAAAATTCGGAGACATCATCTGTACGGTGAGAAATGTCATGTTTTTACCTATCATAAGAGCTTGAAGTACTTGATGACTCAAAAGGATTTGAACTTACGGCAACGAAGATGGCTTGAGTTACTGAAAGACTATGAGTTGGTGATTGACTATCACCCGGGTAAAGCGAATGTGGTCACCGACGTTTTGAGTAGGAAATCTTTGTTATCTTTGAGAGCGATTGTAACACCCTATACCCGTATTCGACGCCGGAACAGGGTACGAGGCATTACTGGACATAAACTCAAACAATCATACAAAACTGAGACATGAATTTCCGTCCAAATTTAAAACTTTTCATTTACATTTATATTGTCACTTAAACGAGCCTACGAGGCCCAAAACATACATTAGGAGTGGTTTGGGACTAAACCAAGAACTTTGGAAACTTTCAGAAAACTTAGAAAATTTTTCATGAAAAAGGTCCACACGCCCATGTGGGTGAAGGGACACGCTCGTGCTTCAAGTCGTGTCCAAAATAGGGGACATTATGTTTATGATGTCATCATCAAAATGAGGTCACACGGCCAAGGCACACGCCCGTGTCCTTAGGCCATGTGGCAAATTAAATTCCGAAAATCAAGTGCAGACTTCACACGGCCTGGGCAAATGCCTATGTCTTATAGCCGTGTCTCTCACACGGCCGAGACACACGGTCGTGTCTCGTGCTTGTGTGTTTACTATTGGGCATTCTGTATCTCAAAACTAAGGTGCAGGGGACACAGGACCAGAACACACAACGTTGGGGCTAGCCGTGTGTCACACACAGCTTAGACACACACCCGCATGGACAAAATAATGCTATTTACCAAGCCTTTTTACCACACATACTTGCACCAACCTACACAACATCAAGACCACACCACACCAATCCAAAGATATGTATGACTTCAAGGCACTTAACATGGCATAACTAAGTGCTTCACCATCATCAAACATCCATAGTCACATGCAACACATAATCATTCGACCATCAATAACCATAGGCCATATCATAATGGCATTGGCACATGCATGCATATATGAATAGGTTTACAACCAAATAATCATTATGAGCCACATCCCATGGCCTTATACAAAATGAATCAAATATCATCATAAGCCACATTTGGCTAAACCAATATGACATATAACAAAAAGACCAAGTCCTTATACATGCCATACTCAAAATGTTGAGACTAACTATACCCAAAAGTTCCAATTGATAGTGTGATCGAGTCTACGACGTCCTTCGATCCCCGAGCTAGCTTGGCGATGCTACAAGAAAATGGAAAAGAAAGGGGAGTAAGCATAAAGCTTAGTAAGTTTGCATGTAAATAATTAACAACATTAACCATGCAGTATTATACACATAACATAATGTAATTTATCACAATGTCATCAAGTATCATAGATACATTTTAAATCATGTCATTTACATAATGTACAATAAAACCCATGATCATGATTTATTCATTCACTTCTTACCGAGATCTCATCGATTTATAATCTCAATATGTATGAGCTTTGTGTACATACCTGTACCCTTTCAACATGTTCATACCTTGTCATTTCGTTGACATAATCTTTGGACTACCCGTTGAACCACTTGGAATACAAAAGGATACTCGGGAATCACATACACATAGAATCATACCAATGCCATATCCTAGATATGGTCTTACATGGGATCACATATCGATGCCTATAGCCGAGCTATGGTCTTACACGATTCTCATATTGATGAAATGTCCCAGACATGGTCTTACACGAAATCTCATAACGATGCCATATCCCAGATATGATCTTACACGTAAACTCAATCCCTAATGTCATGACATTTGTATCCTAACTATTCCTAACGTTCAACCGGGAGTTCGAGGTATCAAATCTTCGTCGAATCGTCATTGAGTCAACATTAATCAAGTCTACAAGGACAATTACACAATTCATGCAATATTAAAGCATTAAATACTTAAAAATGTAATGTTGCATTATTTACACATGAACTTACCTCGGTACCAAAATATGGCTAACTATTCGATTTAGTCCACAACCTTGTTCTTTCCTCGATTTAGGTCCGGACTCTATTTTTCTTGATCTATAATAGCAAATTTAGCTCATTTAATTATCACATTGTTCAAATCAGTCCAAAAACCATACTTTGGAAAAATTATAGTTTTGCCCTTAAACTTTCACATATTTACAAATTACTCCCTAGGCTCGTAAAATGAAATGTGTCCATTTTATTTGTTACCCAAGCCTAGCCAAACCTAACACATGCTCATAACAGCCCACATTTTCCTTCAAATTAGATTTTTACTACTCATTTTACAACTTTTACAAAAAGGTCATTTTTAGGTGTTTTCATCAAAAATCACTTAGCAAAAGATATTTATTACACATCAAACTTTCATAATCTACCATGAAACATCAAAACACATGCATGTCACACATGGGTAAATTTTTAAACATGAACTCTAGCTCAAATAAATGGTAGAAATAGCTAGATCGGTTGATAACAACTTCAAAAACGTAAAGAACATTAAAAATAGGGCTAGGATGCACTTACTATCAAGCTTGAAAAGTGAAGAAACCCTAGCTATGGAGAGCTTCAAAGTTTCGGCCCTAGCTTGAAGAAGATGAGCAAATTTTTCTTCATTTTTCCCCTTTTAATCTTTTATTAACCAAATGACCAAAATGCCCTTTTTACTAAACTTTAAAATTTTACCTACTCATGCCCATTTTTGTCCATAAAAATAGAAATTGGGAAAATTGCTATTTAAGGACCTCTAATTAATAACCCAAAGCTATTTCATGCTTAAAGCTTCTAGAATCTCATATTTTGCAACTTTTCAATTTAGTCCTAAAAGTCAAATTGGACACTTATTCTCAAAATTTCTTCATGAAACTTTCACACAATCATGCAAACATGTCATGGACCTCAAAATAATAATAAAAAATATTTCTACTTCGAACTTGTGGTCTCGATACCACTATTCTGACTAGACCCAAAATCGGGATGTTACAGCAATGAATACACGATTGACTTTGTCCAGTAATGGTTAGATTCTAGCTGAGTTGAGACCTAGACCGTTGTTCCTTCAATGGATTTGTGAAGCTCAGAAATGTGACAGTGATTTGCAAGCTAAGAGAGCTCAGTGTGAGTCGGGCAGTGATTCAGATTTTCATATCGGATCCGATGGTTGTTTGATGTTCCGAGGTAGAATATGTGTTCAGATAATGAAAAGTTATTGGAATTCTCCATGAGGTACATAATGGTTACTTGTCTGCACATCCGGGTAGTATGAAAATGTATAACGATTTGAAGACATTATACTGATGGTCAGGTATGAAACAAGATATTTCAGAGTTTGTTTTGAGATGTTTGATTTGTCAACAAGTAAAAGCAAAACACCAAGTGCCTTCGGGTTTACTTCAACCAGTAATGGTACCCGATTGGAAATGGGACAGGATTACGATGGATTTTGTAACTGGATTGCCTTTGACTCCGAAAAAGAAAGATGCCGTATGGGTTGTGGTTGACAGATTGACGAAATCAACTCATTTTATACCGGTACTTACTGACTACTCACTGGATAAGTTAGCTGAATTGTACATTTATGATATTGTGAGATTGCACGGGGTGCCTGTTTCTATTATTTCAGATAGAAATTCGAGGTTTACTTCGAGAGTTTGGAAAAAGTTACAAGAGGCTTTGGGTATGCAGTTAAATTTTAGTACTACGTTTCACCCGCAAACAGATGGTAGTCTGAAAGAACGATTCAGATTCTTGAAGATATGCTCCGATGTTGTGTTCTGGAATTCGAAGGTAGTTGGGAGAAATATCTACCATTGATCAAATTTGTATATAACAATAATTTTTAGTCGAGTATAAAGATGGCGCCTTATGAGGCATTGTATGGCCGCAAGTGCCGAACACCATTGTATTGGACCGAGCTCAGTGAGAAACAGATTCACGAGGTTGACTTGGTTAGGGAAACTGAAGAAAAAGTAAAGGTAATCCGAGATTGCTCGAAAGCCGCTTCAGATCGACAAAAGTCGTATGCAGACTTGAAAAGAAAAGAGATCGAATTTCAAGTCGGTGACAAAGTCTTTCTGAAAGTATCTCCGTGGAAGAAGATTCTAAGATATGGCCGTACAGGCAAGTTGTGTAACACCCCAAACCCGGTCAACACACCACGACCGAATCTGGTATGTTACGGATCGAAAACATTTTTGAAATCATAAGTTTGTCGGAAGATTTTAAAGAAGACTCTTTTATTGCTTTAGGGTTTAGAGAACTCAGTAATGAGGTTGAGGTTGTTTTAGTAGATGTTGTAATATTTGGAAAACTCGTGAGTAAAAACCCGTTTGTTACTGCCGATTTTAGGAAACATTGGTTACTTATTAAAATCGAATGCGATGAGTACAATCAAGTTTAAAACCATTTGCCCTTTAGGTGGTTTGAAAATTTGAGTTATAAAAACATCCAAGTTACCTTATTATTGTGTGAACTTTGTTACCTGATGGTAACGTTTGAAAACCCGAAGAGATATAGTTTTGAAGACATTGCTTTTTACCGGTTAATTTTATCATATCCATAAATCCAACATGTAATTTATAAGCAGAATAAAACCAAAATAAACTTAGCGGCCTTATTACAAAACCAAAACCAAATTTAGGGAAAATCAAATAAACCGAAATAATAAGTTAAAGTCGAAAACCCGAAAACAAATCTGCATGGCCACCCCGAGTCCTCCCCGACTTCATATCCTCGATCTATGCCTCATCCGCAAAATGTAAGGGAAGGGGTGAGTCACCAAGACTCAGTGTATAAATCCCCAACCCAATAATTCAACCACTTACACAGATCATTAGCAAAACATGCAAATCATGCAACCCATAACCTAACCATCCAATCTCCTTTAACTACCCCGTGTGGTCAACACCACTGCTGACCGTAGTCACAAATCAAATGATGGGGCCAACCCATCTTGTGGTCAAAACCACTGGTGACAGTCCATATAAATCATCCCCCTCCTCTCATCAATCCCATCATCATCATGCTCATATCATACGTGTCATAATATCATGTATCATGCATTTAAGGCATAGCATAGCATTTAACAAAACATGACGATGTATATCATAAATCACATAACAGGGGACTTACCTGGAATCCAAGCTCGTGCCCACAAGGCAAGTCACTAATACCAACAGTTATACAGTAACATAGTAAGCATCATTATACTAATAAAGTGTGTAAGAGTTTACACACACGACTAATCATGAGATCTAAGTAAGAATCACGAACGTTGCTCCCTCCTACATCCGGCCAACATTAGTTAGTAATCCAAAAGCCCATTCGGCTCTATTAGAAACCCAAGGGATATGTCGCCCAATATTGTACTCACCTTAAAGCCGATTTGGTTTCCAACCAAATCCCGGCTACTCTGTGATCTCCTTCACAATCGGCCAACCACTAACACATAAAAACAATTAGCCTTCGACTTTTGATCAATCAAGAAATAGATCTTGAGATGTTAAAACCCTTACCTAGATCGACCACCAATCCAGAGATTCACCGTTTGGCTTTACTCCTCCCTACAATCGATTTTACACAACGCTTAGAATCCATAGCCCATTCGGCCATGATTAACAAATCCGAAACCACATGAGTTGACGCCCCTTACCTTAATGACAAGTTCGGCTACTAAGCACCAACATTCGGCACCCCTAAGTGATGTTAGGGGTTTGGCTACTCCACAAAACAAAGAGATCTCAATCTACAACGAATGGAAAATAAAAGAATCATGATAAAAGAGATTTCACAACCCAAAGCAACGAGAAAGAGAAAATAAAGAATCTATACTCACCAGGAGGATTCGGCTATGAGTCCAAAAGAGAAGAAAAGAAAAATGAAACGTAAAAGAAGAAGAGTGATGATGCCGAATGGTAGAAGAGAAGAAGGTTGAGTATTTCGGCACAAGGGGACTAAAAGAAGAAGTCGAATAGAGTAGAGGGTATTGGCTTCGGGTTTTCAAAATGAGGAAAAGATGGAAGAAGAAGGAGAAAGGTGAATTCGTCAATATGGCTAACAATGAATGACCAAAAAGGTAAAGAAAGGAAGTGTGAGCCTTGAGTTTCAGCACTTTGGCAAAACTTGCAAAAGGGGTAATTCGGCCAGCAGTTAGAGTTGCCGAAAAAGAAGAAAAGAAAAAGTACTTTGGTGTGCTAGCCGAAACACTCCCTAAAACCCCTATTGACATTCGGCCACACCAAAAGCTCCCCAAAACCGATAGCCTCCTTGCCCACAGTCTACCATTCGGCCAACTCTTCCCAAGTGAGTTTGAAATAATTCAAACTCCTAAATTTCCTCCCCTCCACCAATTCAAATTTGTTTGACCCCTTCCATCCTCATCTTCAAGAGTCCCTCTTGAACACTCCACTTCCTGCTTGTGGCGTCAAAAATAAAGACACAAAGGGGGATTTCTGCAGCTCGAACCAAGGCCCCCTTGCTCCCTGTTGCGTCACCTCCTCCAAGCTTTAAGTGGCGCCTACTTGCCACTTTACCAAAACTCCTCTTGTGTCTAAAACCTCCAATAAATTCTTTTAACCCCTATTTCCCTTAGCTCCATTTCCTTAAGTGCTAAAACAAAATTCTTAGCCCTAACTCAGGCCTAACCTAGGGTTATAACTAGACCCCAAAACATGTTAAATCAACATTATAAATAATTCATCACATGCAACACAAGCAAAATGCAGAGACCCTGATTTAAGGATGTTACAGCTCTACCCCCCTTAAAAAATAATTTCGGCCTCGAAATTACAGTCGTCAAAGAGTTGAGGGTATTGCTGCCGCATCACATCCTCCTGGTTCCCACGTGGCCTCCTCCGTACCATGGTTTCGCCATAATACTTTCACCAAGGGAACTGACTTCCGTCGCAGAACCTTGACATCCCAATCCAAAATCCGTATTTGTTCCTCCACGAAAGACAAATCAGGGCTCACCTCTATCTCCTCAACTGGTACCAGATGTGACGGATCTGACCGATAGCGCCTAAGCATTGAAACGTGAAAGACGTCATGCATCTGACTCAATTCTGCTGGCAACTCAAGCTGATAAGCTACCGGTCCCACTCGCTTCAACACTGTATATGGCCCGATGAACCTAGGGCTTAGCTTGCCCTTCCGACCAAATCTCAATACTTTCTTCCAATGTGATACCTTCAGAAAGACCTTATCACCCACTGCATACTCAATATCTCTGCGCTTAAGATCGGCGTAAGACTTCTGCCTGTCTAACGCTTCCTTAAGACGAGCCCTAATCGCCTTAACCTTAACCTCTGTTTCTGTCACCAACTCCGGACCCAACATCCGCGTTCACCCAATTCATCGCCCAACACGTAGAGTACGACATTTTCGTCCATATAGTGCCTCATACGATGCCATCTCGAATACTCGCTTGATAACTATTGTTATAAGCGAACTCTTCCAATGGTAGATACTCCTCCCAACTACCACTGAAATCTAGAACACACGGACCCCTTAACATATCTTCCAAAATCTGAATTACCCTTTCGTCGCCCATCGATCGCGGATGAAAAGCCGTCTTTGAAATCCAACTCGTACCCAAAGCCCGATGCAAAGCTTTCCAAAACTCGACGTGAACTCGGATCCTCGTCCGAGATAATGGACACTCGGCACCCCATGCAACCGCACTATCTCGCCACATACAACTTGGCTAATTTAAGGCGAATAATCAACCCTCACCGGTATGAAATGAGCCGACTTAGTCAAACGATCCACTATAACCTGGTGAGTCCTCCTTGCTAGGCGTAAGGGAAGCCCACCGACAAAATCCATCGTAATCCTTTCCCACTTCCATCTGGTGGAATCTTTACCGCCGCAATGCGACCACGATGGCAATCGATGCTCTCGGCCTTAACTCACTTGGCATGTCAAACACTTGCTTACAAACTCGATTACTTCCCGCTTAAGACCTGGCCACCAGAATTGTTCCATCAAATCACGATACATCTTACTACCTCCAGGATGCATAGCGTATAGGGTGCTATGAGCTTCCTGAAGAATCCGTTGTCTCAATTAAATATCCTTAGGCATACATACCTTCCCTGAAATTGCGATTACTCCATCACTATCCAAGTTTGTACCCTCGATTCACCATCCCGCACTTGTAACCTTCGAGCACTCAAAACCTCATCTGTCAGCTGTTTCTCCATAACCTGATCAATCCAAGACGACTTTACTTGCAATTCTGCCAAAAGACTTCCATCATCATAAAGACTGAGGTGAGCAAACATCGCTCGCAAGTCAGCTATCACCTTACGGCTCAACGCATCCGCTACTACGTTAGCCTTACCGGATGGTACTCAATCGAGCAATCGTAGTCCTTTAACAACTCTATTCACCTTCGCTGCCTCAAGTTTAAATCCTTCTGAGTCAAGAGGTACTTCAGACTATTATGGTCCGTATACACTATCGACTTCTCCCCATACAAGTAATGCCTCCAAATCTTCAAGGCGAAAACCACTGCAACTAATTCTAAGTCATGCGTCGGATAGTTACCTTCATGAGGCCTCAACTGCCTAGATGCATACGCTACCACTTTTCCATCTTGCATCAGCACACACCCTAAACTAGTATGTGATGCATCACAATAAACCGTAAATTCCTTTCCTGCCCTAGGCTGAATCAAGACAGGAGCTTCAGTTAGAATCTTCTTCAACTTGTCAAAACTCTCTTGCTGCTTTCTCACCCACACAAATAGAATCCCTTTTCTCAACAACTTAGTCAATCGGTCTTTGTAATCAAGGAAAACCCTTCTACAAACCTTACGTAGTATCCTGCCAAACCCAGAAAACTTTGAATCTCTGCAACCGACTTAGGTGGTTTCCAATCCAATACTGCCTCGATCTTACGAGGATCCACCCTAATTCCCTCAGATGATACCACATGACCCAAGAAAGTTACCTCCTTAAGCCAAAACTCGCACTTACTAAACTTGGCGTGCAACTGCTTCTCCCTTAGAACCTGCAGAACCACTCGAAGATGCGCGTCATGCTCCTCCTCAGATTTCGAGTACACCAAAATGTCGTCTATAAATACTAAGACAAATCGGTCCAGATACGGTTGGAACACCCGATTCATCATGTCCATGAATGTTGCCGGAGCGTTGGTCAAACCAAAAGGCATTACCAGAAACTCGTAGTGCCCATACCGAGTACGGAATGCCGTCTTATGAATATCAGCCTCCTTCACTTTGAGCTGATGATACCCCGACCTAAGGTCGATCTTAGAGAAAATCGATGCATCCCTGAGTTGATCAAACAAGTCGTCAATCCTAGGCAACGGATACTTGTTCTTGATTGTCAACTTGTTCAGTTGGCGGTCGTCTATACACATCCGCATCGTACCATCCTTCTTCTTAACAAAAAGCACTGGAGCTCCCCAAGGTGATACACTCGGTCGGATGAAACCTCTATCCAACAATTCCTGAATCTGGGCCTTCAACTCCACCAATTCCTTTGGCGCCATCCTATATGGAGCAATAGATACTGTGTCTTTATTAGGGTAACAAGTCTATACCGAACTCAACCTCGCGGTCAGGGGGTATACCCGGGAGTTTCTCTGGAAAAACATCAGCAAATTCCCCTACAGTTCGGACATTCTTCACAGCTGCATCTTTAACTTCCAAAGCACAAACATGCACCAAAAATGATTTACAACCCTTTCTAACCATTTTCTCAGCCTTCAGTGCAGAGATAACATTAGATAAGTAATCTCTCCTATTACCTATCATCACCACCTCAACACTTTCCATGGTCTTCAACACCATGCGCTTAGTCGCGAAATCCAAACTAGCTTGATACTTAACTAGCCAATCCATCCCGAGAATCAGATCGAACTCCCCAAACGGCAGTTCCATCAAGTCAGCCAGAAGCACGACCCCTTGAAGTTCTAGGGGTACATCCCTATATAGTTTACTTACTTCTACAGAGTGACCTAGAGGGCTTATCACAGTCATCTTCCTAGAAGTAATCTCAGAGTCTAAGTTCATGGTTTCCACTATGCTACTAGCAACATACGAGTGCGTCGAACCAACATCAATTAAAGCATTATAAGGTACTCCAAAAATTAAGAACGTACTGATTATGACGTCCGTGCGTCGCGCCTCTCTCCGCGACGCCTGCGTAGACCAACCCAGTGCCGTCTCGCCTCTGTACCACCTCGCACCTCTGCCCGATGCTCCACGACCCTACCAGAGCCATTACCTCCCGATCGAACCACGGCCTCTCGTGGTGCGATTATCCTCCTAAATCGCGTACGCGGTTACGATCCTCGATCGCAGCCCTAGGCCGATCTCTCGTGGACAATCCCTAACTCGATGCCCCATCGATCCACACTCAAAGCATCCTCTGTTACTAGTCCAACATTCTCCCGTGTGAGACTTCCCGCATCGAGCACACCGCGGCGGCCACTGAGTGTTAGCAGCAGCAGGCCTAGCAGCTTGATTCGGCCCACTATATCTAACCCTTTTCTGCTGGTTCCCAGAAAACCCAGATGATCCAGAACTCCTCTTATTCCAACCCCTATCCTGATTCCGCCTTACAGACTGTTTTACCCCTTCAACAACCTTAGCTTTCTCCACTAGAACGGCAAATTCTCGTTCCTACTGTGGGGCAATTATCATCTGCAGCTCGTCTCTCAGCCCATCCTCAAATCTGACACAGCGCTCATGCTCGGTACCCACAATACCCCGAGCATACCGACTCAACCGAAGAAATTCTGCCTCATATTCTGCTACAGTCTTATTACCCTGGACCAAGTTCAAGAAAGCTCTGCGCTGCGCATCAACATAACTAGCCCCTATGTACTTCCTCTGATAGGCTGCCCTGAAGAACTCCCAAGTGAGGTCATCTGCTATCGCTCCATCCCTAACTGTGAGCCACCACTGATACGACTCATCTCGCAAAGAAAGATACTATGCCTTTCTTGCCTTTTCTCACCAAAAATCCGAGATCATCCATGATGCGTTCCGTCGCCTCCAACCAATATTCCGCTGTACTAGGTGCCACACCAGGTACACCTCTAAATACTTCTGCACCATTAGCCTTGAGTCGCTCGGTCACAGATTTCCGAGCTCCAGTTCCTACTCCTGCACTCGCAACCCTCTCCAGCACTCGCAACACAGCCTGCGACACTGCATCATTACCACCCGTCTGATCCTGATATTCCGCGCCCACAACTGGCGGTGGTGGTACCTCATTTTCTGACCCATGTCCGGACCCTACCGGTTTCGAGACTGTCATCCTACCCCTACCTCGTCCACGAGTGTTACGCCCACGTCCACGTGCACTCATATCTACCGATATATTCAAGCTGTTTAAAAGTTTTGTGCGTTAGACTTTTGTTCCACTGTCTTTTAGAGCACAGTTTTCTGAGAAGTTTTAATAATGGGTTGTTTCGGGAATACACATCATCCTATAGTTTATGTCTCTAAGTAGTTCCTATTACTATTCCATCATGCCATCATCATAATCATATACTCAGCAATCAATAGTTCGGGGTACTTACCTGGGCGGATGGGTGCCGGAGACTCGGTGCCATGCTTTCCATCACTACACTTTTCCCATAAAAGCCTTTCACAATCCTTTTTAAAACATTTTTAGGCCTTGGGCCCACAGCCGAGCTGTTGAACCTAACTCTGATACCACGATTGTAACACCCCAAACCCGGTCAACACACCACGACCGAATCTGGTATGTTACGGAGCAAAAACATTTTTGAAATCATAAGTTTGTCGGAAGATTTTAAAGAAGACTCTTTTATTGCTTTAGGGTTTAGAGAACTCAGTAATGAGGTCGAGGTTGTTTTAATAGATGTTGTAATATTTGGAAAACTCGTGAGTAAAAACCCATTTGTTACTGCCGATTTTAGGAAACATTGGTTACTTATTAAAACCGAATGCGATGAGTACAATCAAGTTTAAAACCATTTGCCCTTAAGGTGGTTTGAAAATTTGAGTTATAAAAACATCAAGTTACCTTATTATTGTGTGAACTTTGTTACCCGATGGTAACATTTGAAAACCCGAAGAGATATAGTTTTGAAGACATTGCTTTTTACCGGTTAATTTTATCATATCCATAAATCCAACATGTAATTTATAAGCAGAATAAAACCAAAATAAACTTAGCGGCCTTATTACAAAACCAAAACAAAATTTAGGGAAAATCAAATAAACCGAAATAATAAGTTAAAGTCGAAAACCCGAAAACAAATCTGCATGGCCACCCCGAGTCCTCCCCAGCTTCATATCCGCGATCTATGCCTCATCTGCAAAATGTAAGGGAAGGGGTGAGTCACCAAGACTCAGTGTATAAATCCCCAACCCAATAATTCAACCACTTACACAGATCATTAGCAAAACATGCAAATCATGCAACCCATAACCTAACCATCCAATCTCCTTTAACTACCCCGTGTGGTCAAAACCACTGGTGACCGTAGTCACAAATCAAATGATGGGGCCAACCCATCTTGTGGTCAAAACCACTGGTGGCAGTCCATATAAATCATCCCCCTCCTCTCATCAATCCCATCATCATCATGCTCATATCATACGTGTCATAATATCATGTATCATGCATTTAAGGCATAGCATAGCATTTAACAAAACATGACGATGTATATCATAAATCACATAACAGGGGACTTACCCGAAATCTAAGCTCGTGCCCACAAGGCAAGTTACTAATACCAACGGTTATACAGTAACATAGTAAGCATCATTATACTAATAAAGTGTGTAAGATTTTACACACCTGACTAATCGCAGATCTAAGTAAGAATCCCAAACGTTGCTCCCTCCTACATCAGGCCAACATTAGTTAGTAATCCAAAAGCCCATTCGGCTCTATTAGAAACCCAAGGGATATGTCGCCCAATATTGTACTCACCTTAAAGCCAATTTGGTTTCCAACCAAATCCAGCTTACTGTGGCGATCTCCTTCACAATCGGCCAACCACTAACACATAGAAACAATTAGCCTTCGGCTTTTGATCAATCAAGAAATAGATCTTGAGATGTTAAAACCCTTACCTAGATCGGCCACCAATCCCGGAGATTCATTGCGTTTGGCTTTACTCCTCCCTACAATCGGTTTTACACAACGCTTAAAATCTATAGGCCATTCGGCCATGATTAACAAATCCCGAAACCACATGAGTTGACGCCCCTTACCTTAATGACAAGTTCGGCTACCAAGCACCAACATTCGGCACCCCTAAGTGATGTTAGGGGTTTCGGCTACTCCACAAAACAAAGAGATCTCAATCTACAACGAATGGAAAATAAAAGAATCATGGTAAAAGAGATTTCGGCTTAACCCAAAGCAACTGAGAAAGAGAAAATAAAGAATCTATACTCACCAGGAGGATTCGGCTATGAGTCCAAAAGAGAAGAAAAGAAAAATGAAACGTAAAAGAAGAAGAGTGATGATGCCGAATGGTAGAAGAGAAGAAGGTTGAGTATTTCGGCACAAGGGGACTAAAAGAAGAAGTCGAATGGAGTAGAGGGTATTGGCTTCGGGTTTTCAAAACAAGGAAAAGATGGAAGAAGAAGGAGAAAGGTGAATTCGACAATATGGTTAACAATGAATGACCAAAAAGGTAAAGAAAGGAAGTGTGAGCATTGAGTTTCGGCACTTTGGCAAAACTTGCAAAAGGGTAATTCGGCCAAGCGATTAGAGTTGCCAAAAAGAAGAAAAGAAAAAGTACTTTGGTGTGCTAGCCAAAACACTCCCTAAAACCCCTATTGACATTCGGCCACACCAAAAGCTCCCCAAAACCGATAGCCTCCTTGCCCACAGTCCACCATTCGGCCAACTCTTCCCAAGTGAGTTTGAAATAATTCAAAATCCTAAATTTCCTCCCCTCCACCAATTCAAATTTGTTTGACCCCTTCCATCCTCATCTTCAAGAGTCCCTTCTGAACACTCCACTTCCTGCTTGTGGCGTCAAAAATAAAGACACAAAGGGGGATTTCTGCAGCTCGAACCAAGGCCCCCTTGCTCCCTGTGGCGTCACCTCTTCCAAGCTTTAAGTGGCGCCTGCTTGCCACTTTACCAAAACTCCTCTTGTGTCTAAAACCTCCAATAAATTCTTTTAACCCCTATTTCCCTTAGCTCCATTTCCTTAAGTGCTAAAACAAAATTCTTAGCCCTAACTCAGGCCTAACCTAGGGTTATAACTAGACCCCAAAACATGTTAAATCAACATTATAAACAATTCATCACATGCAACACAAGCAAAATGCAGAGACCCCGATTTAAGGATGTTACAAGTTGAGTCCACGTTTCATTGGGTCGGATGAAGTTATTGAAAGAATAGGGCCACTGGCATATCGGTTAGCTTTACTGTAACACCCCAAACCCGGCCCATGCGTTACGACCGGATCTGACATGTCACATAAGGGAAGACGTATAAAAACCTTGTGATTCATACTAAAATAGGT
Organism: Gossypium sturtianum; assembly: GCA_025698515.1. Taxonomy (NCBI): domain Eukaryota; kingdom Viridiplantae; phylum Streptophyta; class Magnoliopsida; order Malvales; family Malvaceae; genus Gossypium; species Gossypium sturtianum. The sequence goes on from CM046943.1 coordinate 42,437,962, forward strand.
ATTATTTGGTTATGGTTAAGAAAACAAGTTTGGAGATAAATTCTTGATAAAATGCAACTATTTGTGAGAGGTTGATTGATGAATCGAAAATTGAACTATTGAACTTTAAAATCGTGACTTTTGAAAAATGACTTTGGTAATTTGAAAGAGAATCTGAGTTAAATTATTTGTACAAGTGTGTTTATGAAATCCATTTGTTAATCAACTTTGGAAATCGTTATTTATGATTTTAGAAAAATCCCCTTTTTAAACAATTTAAGTGAAATAATAAAAACATCCCAAACATAAAGCAAAATAAAAATAGTCCAGAGGCCTTATTACAACTTTAAAATCCAAAATAGTAAAAGAAACGAGATAAACGGAAAAGGGAATTTACTAAAGTTTGAAACACCATTTCTAAAGTATGGCCTCCACCGAGTCATCCATGGCCCAAGTCCACATTACTGAGCATTGCCTGCAAAGGTTAAGGAAAAGGGGTGAGTTACTAGAACTCAGTGCATAATCCCCTTACCGTCATCCACTGGGCCTGAATCCATTTAGCAATAACTTGGGCTTAAGCCCATTTACATAACAATATTAAAATGAAGTTAATGTATGCAACCCAACCCATCCATCCATCACACCCCCGACCAGCCAATCACACCTGTGGGGATCAAGTCAACCCACCCCGCTGCTCACACCAATTCGCAGGCAAGTTGCCATTTATAATATTTGTGGTAGAGCCACCAGAGTATCGTTGCAGTCAAGCTGCTTTCATATAGTATTTTCATGGTCAAGCCACCGGAATCATAAGTAAACATTATAATGAATATTTTGTGGCAATGCCACCAGGCTACACTGCTCTTCATACATTTTTTCCCAACCCATGCAATATGTAACATGCAACATACATAATAAAGCATAATAACCACATATATGTACAACCATTATTAATCCAATAATTTATTACAGTGCATCAACCCATTATAGCACTTTGTAATTCGGCCCATTAAGGCATTCTAGTAAATTAGCCCATAGGGTCATTTTCGTAAATCGGCCCATAGGGGCATTTTCGTAAATCGGCCCATAGGGCATTTTCGTAATTCTACAAATTAACTCCAATTTTGTCAAATCGTAGTATTAACGATGTTTAAGCAAATCCCTCGATTTATACCATAATACCATTTTTAAGTTCTTAAGCAACATCGATCGATTTTCTAACATGATGATAAATCACAGATTCTGGGGATTTCGGTGTGAGATTACACACTGATTCACGTGAGATTAGTCCTTCTTGATCGTTGACACCTATGACAACATAATACTCGATTAACTAACATAAGAGGTTTTTCTTAATCCAAATCTAAATCAACAATATAAAATACTTACTCTCAATATCGTGAACGACCACAATTTGTCTATTTTCACTGGATGATGGTCCACAACCCGGTGGAAAATCTTGAACCGCCGATATCGCTCTACGCTTAAACTTAGGAGTAGGAATAGCAAATCCACTCCTTTTGTGTTCTCCAATCGCTTTTCCTTTCAAATCGGTTCCACTTGCCTCTATAGGAAAAATCTCAATTAGAAAACTACTATGAGAGAAAGTAGTTGTTTTGGAATAGGATTTGGCTTACCACTTATTCCGAAGAAACAACGAGTGAATAAGAACGAACGATTTAGACCCTAAAATAACCGTTTAGTCCAAACTATTATTCCGTTTAGCAACTAATCGAATAATGAGCGATATCAAATAATCCATAAAGAAACTCCTTACCTTAACGATATTGAATCCGATTTCCTCCGATTGACTTAAGGCTAGAATTGAATCGGCTAGGATGATATTCGGCCACCCACTTAGAATACTACGAAAAATAGGATAATTAAGATGTGAAGGAGTAGGAGGAAACACCATTTCGGTTTAGAAACAAGATACACAACCGAATAGTGATAGACACTTATTCGGCTAGAAAGAAAGGAAAAATGAAAAGAGAAAAAGAAACCACTTACCGATTTGATTGAAGAAGAGGGTGTCAACACAAATGAGAAAGAAATTGTGAAGGAGAGATTAAGGGTTGAAAGGTTCAGCTATAGAGAAAAGAAAATGAACAAGAAGACTCGGCTATGAGAATATGGGTTAAAGAAGAAGAAAGAAAGGTTGAAGAATTTGTGAAAAAGAAAAGAAAGGATGGAGAAAGAGTGCTTAACTAGTTTCGGCTATCAAAAGGGGAAATGAGCAAAATAAATTGGACACAATGGCTAGATGGTTTCGGCAAAACAAAGGAAAAAGAGATGCTCACTTTTGGCTTTGGAGTTTCGGCAATGAGGGAAGAAATTGGAGAAAGAGAACACCAAAAAAAATGCTAAAAGAAACAACCCATACAAGCACCCAAAATTTGCCAAAAGACTAATGCAAAATTCAGCTACCAAGACCCCTCCCAAAACCGTGTATCCTTTTACCAAAATGATCAAAATTGACCAAAAACTCTTTCCAAAATAGCTTCCACATTATAGGCCAACATGTTCCCTTCTCTTTCCTTTTCTTTCATTTCTTTCCTTCTTTTTCCCTTATCTTCCTCCTTACCATATTCCTTAGCCTCATTTCCATCAATAAAAAGTCTCCCTCGCCATAAATAGGACCATGACCGATACTTGGGATAGGAGTACAAAAAAAAATAAATCCAAAATTTGCAAAAGATGGGTTTTGAACCCCTTCCCTCCATGCTCTCCACTTGACGCCATAACCTCCTTACCATATTCTAACTTATGCTAGCAAAATACACACTTATTTCCTTAAGCATTGATGCCACTTACCTTCTCTCCTTAAAGTGCTCAAACACAAAAATTTACCTATGGCTTAACTTGACCCCGGGACTTCATAGAAGCCCCTTAACCTTCGAAATTGACTTACCCATTAAGTCCAACTCACAATTATGCCATTCTCATATTCTCAAAAATTCTAAAATGCTTCTATGTTCGGGGCCCAATAGGCCCAATTCTACTAGGCCAAATTTCAGGATGTTACATTTACCGACAGAGTTGGAAAGGATCTATAATGTGTTTCATGTGTCTATGCTGCAACGTTATCGATCAGACCATTCACATGTGATTTCTCCGACAGAGGTTGAGATTCGACCTGATATGACTTATGGTGAAGAACCGATCAAGATTTTGGCTCGGGAAGTTAAATAGTTGAGAAATAAAAGTATAGCCCTAGTGAAAGTTTTGTGGCAAAGACACGATGTGGAAGAGCCTACGTGGGAACCTGAGAAAGCTATGCAAAAATAATACCCAAACCTATTCTCGGGTTAGATTTTCGGGGATGAAAATCCCTAAGGGGAGAGAGTTGTAACAGCCTAATTTTGGGCCTAGTCGGAACAGTGGTTTTGAGACCACAAATCTGACGCAACAAAGTTCATTTTTATTATATTTTTATGGTCTACAATTTCAAGGAATGATTTTGTGAAAAAAAAAATTCGAAAATTTTGACGTTTAGGCACTCAATTTAGTCAAAAGGACTAAATTGTAAAAGTGCAAAAGTTGAGTTCTACATGCTAGAGGTGTCTAATTGCTATGAAATTTTAAATTGAAGGTCCTTAGATGGTAATTAGACCATTGGTTAAGTTAGTGGACAAAAATGGACATGAAGTATAAAAATTTTCATGTTTTAAGTTAGGGGAATTTTGGCCATTTGGCTAATTAAATAAATTAATAATCAAATTAAAAGCAAATTTTTGCTCATCTTCAACCCCTTGGCCGAAATTTACAAGAGGGATACATAGCTAGGGTTTGTCAAGCTTCCAAGTTCGATTGCAACTCCGTTCTAGCCCCATTTTTAATGATTTTCATGTTTTTGAGATCCTTGTAACTTGATCTATCTATTTCTACCATTAATTTAAGGAATAATCAAGGTCTAGGGTTTGACCCATGTTGGATATTTGTGTATTCTGATGTCTAATGGTGGATTATGCATGTTTGATGTGTGATAAACAACTTTTTCTAGGTGGTTTTTGATGGACCTATTTATAAAAAGATTATAAAATGTGTGTAAAAGTGTGATTAAATGAAAAATGTGGACTGCTATAAGTATAAAAGAGGATCGGCTAGGGTTGGGAATCGAAGAAATTGAATAGATTTCATTTTTCGAGCCTAGGGGAAAAATGTAAATATGTCAAAGTTTAGGGGAAACAATGTAATTTTGCCATAATATGATTTTTTGGACTGAATTGAATAATGTGAATAATAAATGATTTAAATTTTCTATTATAGATCAAGAGAAACGAGGTTCGGACCTAGGTCGGGGAAAAACAAAGTATTTGACGATTATGTCCCATTTCTACTATTTTTGTACCGATGTAAGTTCGCATGTAAATAATAAATTGTTTTATTTATGTTCTAAATGCTTTAATATTGTATGAATTATGATCGACTCCTTGAACGTAATCGACAAAGTTCAACAAGCGAGAAAATCCCGGTTGAACCTTAGGAATAGTTAGGATACAAATATCATGACATTAGGGTTATTGAGATTTTGTGTAAGACCATGTCTGGGATATGGCATCGATATGAGGCTTCGTGTAAGACCATAGCTGGGCTATTGGCATCGATATGAGATCCCATGTAAGACCATATTTGGGATATGGCATTGGTATGGTACTGTGTATGCGAGATGTCCCGAGTATCCTTTAGTATTCCAAGTGGTTCAACGGGTAGTTCGACAGAAATGTTAAAGTTGTGAAAGACTTTGGTATGTTGCACTTGGGTACAGGTATGTACATAAGACTCATGCTTAATGAGCTCGATATGTGATGAACCCTAGGTAAGTTTGTGATTGAATAAGTTTGACTATGAGATTTATAATGACATTTATGTTAATTTACATCATCTTAATTATGTGTTAAATGTGTGTTATAATGTCTATTATTTGCATAGGAACTTACTAAGCTTTAAAGCTTACTCCCCTTTCTTTTCCCTTGTCTTATAGTGTCACCAGGCTATCTCGGAGACTGGCGGAGATTCACTCACACTATCAACATATCATTTTGGGAACCGATAAATTTAACATTTTGAATTATGGCATGTGTAGGGACTTGGTCATTTTTTTATGTGTCATAATTGATTTGGCCAAATGTGTTGGCTTATGATGATTGATAATTCATTTTATAAATGGCCATTGAAATTGACTAATATTGTTTAAGTATATATACATATGATGATGCTTATCATGGATGTGGGAATTTGCATGCTTGAGTTGATAAGTATGTGATGGTTGTATGTGTTAGATGGTAGTATATGAATGAGTGTTTGCCTTGGTTGTGGCTGATTTGGTTGAATGTATGTGCTTAGATTGGTGTTATGTTTTGTTGTGTAGGTGTGTGCATGGAAGGGTGAAAAAATGGATTGGTAAATAGCCTTGTTTTTGTCCACACGGGTAGTCACACGGGCGTGTGTCTAGTCCGTGTGTGACACACGGCTTGCCTCATGGGCGTGTGTTCTGGCCGTGTGTCCCCTGCACCTTAATTGTTGCAAAACAGAATGCTTAGTAATGAGCACACGGACAGAGACACGGGCATGTGTCTTAGCCTTGTGGATGACTGATAAACCGTAAAAGTAACATATTTTAATCCCACATTTAGTATGCTTTTGGATGAATTATCCCTTATTTTATATAATTTGGTGCTCTTCTCAGGAAAGCACCAGGGGATGAAAAGAACGTAAAACAGGCTTAAAACGGGACAAATGGGCCAAGGATGAAATCGACACGGCCTGTACTAAAGCTCACACGGCCGTGCCTCCTCAATATACTAGAACATGGCCTGATATCGATCTACACGGACGTGCCCTCATTAGAAGTCCGAACACGGCCTGACCACGATTCACACGGGCGTGTGCCATGGTCGTGCCTCTGCCGTGGAGAAGAGCAATTTCATTCGGGAAAGGATACTTAGGGGCAAAGAAACCTATTTCAAAAGCCTATAAATACACCCTAAGTATGACCTAAAGGGAGAGGCCCAAAGCCATCGTTTAGGGGCGTCTTGCTAGGCCAGAGAAGGCAGATTTGTGGGGATTCACTCAGGGATAGCCAGTTGATCCATCTCTAGAAGCCGAAATTCTACTCAAGACGGAGGATCTCCTCTTCAATTCCTTCAGGGGGGTTTAGGGATTTCTTATGTTTTGTGTTATCTTTTCTTCTGAGATGTTTTTCTTTACTATTATGAACTAAACCCTTGGATACGAAGGGGATGAAACCTAGATGAATCTTGTTATTGTTTTCTAAACTATATGATAAATACTTGATTTGTTCTTAATTATGTGTGCTTAATTCTTGTGTTGATATTTCGCGGATATTAATTCAAATATGATGTGCTTAGGTGGTGGAGCAAAAGTCTCTGCTTAAGAGTAGATCTAGCATAATTAAGCGGAGTTGATCGTGAGCCTAGAGATAGGGTGACGAGATTTTGCTGGATTAGGGTGAAACCTAATATGGGAATCCATAGATTGATTTGCTGCTATTCTAGGGGGTTATTAATGGGAAAGAGATTTCAATTAATTAACCTAGGGTTACACGTTATTCGCCTCGAGAGAGGGTTTAATATACGTTAGGGAGTCTTACGGATCAAGTCAAGTGAATACATCGTCTGGTTCAGAGTTAGATAACAAGTGAAGTCTAGGTGGATTCTTCCTAAGGGTATCGTCTTAATCAACTGAGTTTTTCCAAGTATTTCCCCAATTCATTATTTTTGTCTTTGCGTCTTTAGCTTAGTAATTAGTTAATTTAGATTAATAAACAACTTCACTTATTTTAGGCTAAATAATAGAAAGAAAGTTAGTATTAGTACTTTTAGTTCCTTTGGGTTCGACAATCCGGTCTTACCTAAACTATACTACTGTTCGATAGGTGCACTTGCCTCAATCGTTGTCATAGTTAGTTTCCAGGTTCGATCATTCTCTTTATAAATTTTAAAACTCTGACTTCATAGCGATCAAGTTTTTGGCGCCGTTGCCGGGGAACTAAAATATTAAGAAAGCTCTATTTTTATAACTTTAGCCATTTTTTTATTTTTTGCAATTTATTTTTATTTTTATTTTTATTTTTTACTTTGCTAAGTTTTCCTCTATTTTTCTTTTGGCAGATAATTTTAGTCTATAGAGAAGATGGCACTGAATAATTATCAGTGGCAAGCGATGAGGACAATTCCTACTAAAGTAGCCAGTGTCTTGAACCTCGACGTGGTCACCAGTCTCTCGCAGGTACACCCAGAAATACAATATGATTCGAATTTAGGAGGCGTGGCGAATCCTGAGTACCCACTCTACGGATATGGCATGGAAAACGAGCAAGCTCACTATACGGGTAACTATTCTAGACCATAAAATAATTTTTATAATGACACTTATAATGCAGGTTGGAGGTACCATCCCAATTTCTCATGGGATGATCAAAATAGCTAAAGACCGGAACTTCCTCCAGATTTTCAACAACCACCTTACCAACAGGAAGAGGAGTCGAACCTCGAGGAGATGCTAACAAAATTAATGGCAGCCACGGATAACCGTCTCCAAGACACTGAGACCACCTTTAAGAATCAACAGGCATCAATTAAAGGGATCGAGAGCCAAGTTGGGGAACTCACTAAGACAGTTGGACAACTTACTAACACAGTTGGACAACTTGCAAAGATAATCTCAAAACAACTACAAGAAAGCTTACCAAGCAACACTGAAACTAACCCAAAAGAGCAAATTCAAGCCGTAACAGCTCATGACAGTGAAAGGTTAGTGGAATCTGACCCAAGGCAAGAGCCTATGGTAAGTGAAGGTAAGGTTGAGGTAAGCCATGATTTACTAAACCCGGTAATTACAGAGTACCAAGCTCATATGCCATACCCCAATGCGATAAAGAAAGACCACACAGAGGAACAATTAGGTAAATTTCTTATACCTCCAAAGAAGTTTCTTATTAACTTGCCGTTTCTTGAAGCTCTTTCGCAGATGCCAGATCCTAGACCTCGTGTCAATAAAGAAGAAAATCATGAGGAACGAAAGCTTGGATCGATGAACTAGGCGAATGGAAGACACACTTCAAGGAGAGACTAAAAATACACGAAGCAAAAATGAGGCAACTCCACGAGAAACTTAACGATGGGACAACCCAGCTTAAGATAGGAGATCAGGTACTCAAAATCTTCCCAGATGGAACAGTCGAGGTAACTAATACTAAATTTAGCACTTCTAAGGTAAACACTACTCGACTTAAAATTTATATCCACAACCGAATTGATCGCATGAGGAAGGATTTTCACCTCCTCAAACCACCATGACCATACGAATGAAAGGTAAAGTCTAGCTTAAGACTATAAACGAGTGCTTCTCGGGAGGCAACCCGAGCACTAACCCCATTAATTTTTACATTTTTTTAATTCTTCTTTTACTTTTATTTTTCCTTTTTATCACCTAACTATAAACTAACCAAAGTGCAGATTTCCAGGACCACACGGCCTTACACACGCCGTGGCGTGGCGTGGCGTGTGGCCACCACAGGAAGGTACAAGGGCGGGGGCAACCACCAGATCCATAATTTTTAACCCCCTTCTTCCTTTTTCTTTTCCAGTTGGTTTTCTTTTTTCATTTTCCATTATTTAATTTAATTTTAATTTTAATTTTAATTTTTATTCTTATTTCTTTTAATTTCCTTTTATTTTCTTTATTATTTTCTTCTTATTATTCATTCCATTTAGATTTAGCTTAGGATACAATAGAATTAGGATGGCTACTTCGAGGACTCAAACAGTTTGAGACGTTTCCCCATGTTCACCTCCAATCCTATTCGGTTTCTTTTCATTGGCTTCATCCACAATTCAGGAAGTTTCACTTCTCTCCCCATCTTACGATTTTATGATTATTTTGATATTATCTATCTTTGTACATTGAGGACAATGTACATCTTAAGTGTGTGGAGGGTTAACTATAGCATTATCTGAAAATCCCTGAATTATTCCTTGTCCTACAGTAAGTTTCTCATATTATTACTAGAATGAAATTCCCCTGATTTATGATTTTGATATGTTTTAGATTAAGTCATTGATAATTGTGCATTGATAATTAAATTCTAAGAATACTAGAGAATCAGGCATGATAAGTCTATTTTTCAAGAATTAAAATTTTTTTAGGATGTCTACCTGAATTTAAATATTACTTTGAAGTTTGAAATTTACGAGGTTGACATCAAAATACCCATAATTTTTGTGAGATTTTGAGCCTTATAGAGCATAAATTCATTTTCTTGCTCACTTTATTGATTATGAGTATGTCAACATTGATCTGTTATTCTAGAACTTGCATCGATTATACATGTCGAGACCACATTTTTTTGATTTGATACACAGAGATGATAAAGGCACCTAGGATCTAACCCACTTACTCCATTAAAAAGCCCACCTTCATAATTAACCCCTAGTGAACCCCGTTTAATCCTAACAACCCATTTATTGACTTACCCGCTAATATTAACCCAAAACCCTTTTTATTTTTTTCACCATCCTCTTTAACTACCCTTATATCGAGAGTTGATTTTGATTAGTTGCCTAACTATGATTTTACTTCAGTAATTTATCCTTTATTATGTACTTATTATGTACTCATAAAAAAATTGAAATATATTCATTATTAGCTTTGTGATTAAATGAGCTTACACATTTAAATTTCAAATATTGAAGAAAAAGCTCGTAGTATTAGAATTATTAATTTTCAATTAATGTAATTACTTATTATTCAGTTCATTGTTTATGGTTAGGTAATTTATCAATTCAGTCTCGATTTTAACCCTCTAATTCATCCTTATTCCACACCTTTAACCCAAGCCCCGTTACAACCCTTTCAAAGACCTTTTGATTTGTGTTTCATCTCATATTTTAGTGGTGGAGATTTGATTCTCATGCAAGCCTATGGGATTAACTCTTCATGTTTGACTTTTGAGTGCCTAATTTTGAACCTTAAACACTTTGAGTGATTTGAGTGAATCTTTAAGTGGGGATGTCAGTCCTTGTCGATTTTAAATCAGAGGTAATTGTTTAGATGAAGGGAAACACCTATGTTTTGTGCTACAAATGTATGACTTAGACTGTTTGAATTTTTAGGACTCTTTGAGTTGAATTATCCATGTATGAATTATCTCTGAATTATGATGAAACATTATCAATGACTATTATGAATTATAGAAAGTTCGTTTTAATTGTAAGTTGAGAATTTTGCTTGAGGATAAGCAAAAGCTTAAGTGTGGGGGTATTTGATAAACCGTAAAAGTAACATATTTTAATCCCACATTTAGTATGCTTTTGGATGAATTATCCCTTATTTTATATAATTTGGTGCTCTTAATCCTTTGTTTTCATGTTATATACTCAGGAAAGCACCAGGGGATGAGAAGAACATAAAACGGGCTTAAAACGGGACAAATGGGCCAAGGATGAAATTGACACGGCCTGGACTAAAGCTCACACGGCCGTGCCTCCTCAATATACTAGAACACGGCCTGATATCGATCTACACGGACATGTCCTCATTAGAAGTCCGAACACGACCTGGCCACGATTCACACGGGCGTGTGCCATGGCCGTGCCTCTGCCGTGGAGAAGAGCAATTTCATTTGGGAAAAGATACTTAGGGGCAAAGAAACCTATTTCAAAAGCCTATAAATACACCCTAAGTATGACCTAAAGGGAGAGGCCCAAAGCCATCGTTTAGGGGCGTCTTGCTAAGCCAGAGAAGGCAGATTTGTGGGGATTCACTCAGGGATAACCAGTTGATCCATCTCTAGAAGCCGAAATTCTACTCAAGACGGAGGATCTCCTCTTCAATTCCTTCAGGGGGTTTTAGGGATTTCTTATGTTTTGTGTTATCTTTTCTTCTAAGATGTTTTTCTTTACTATTATGAACTAAACCCTTCAGATACCTGAAAGGGGATGAAACCTAGATGAATCTTGTTATTGTTTTCTGAACTATATGATAAATACTTGATTTGTTCTTAATTATGTGTGCTTAATTCTTGTGTTGATATTTCGCGGATATTAATTCAAGTATGATGTGCTTAGGTGGTGGAGCAAAAGTCCTGCTTAAAGAGTAGATCTAGCATAATTAAGCGGAGTTGATCGCGCTAGAGATAGGGTGACGAGATTTTCTTTGGATTAGGGTGAAACCTAATATGGGAATCCATAGATCGATTTACTGCTATTCTAGGGGGTTATTAATGGGAAAGATATTTCAATTAATTAACCTAGGGTTAGACGTTATTCGCCTCGAGAGAGGGTTTAATATACGTTAGGGAGTCTTACAGATCAGGTCAAGTGAATACATCGTCTGGTTCAGAGTTAGATAACAAGTGAAGTCTAGGCGGATTCGTCCTAAGGGTATCGTCTTAATCAACTGAGTTTTTTCAAGTATTTCCCCAATTCATTCTTTTTGTCTTTGCGTCTTTAGCTTAGTAATTAGTTAATTTAGATTAATAAACAACTTCACTTATTTTAGGCTAAATAATAGAAAGAAAGTTAGTATTAGTACTTTTAGTTCCTTTGGGTTCGACAATTCGGTCTTGCCTAAGCTATACTACTGTTCGATAGGTGCACTTGCCTCAATCGTTGTCATAGTTAGTTTCCAGGTTCGATCATTCTCTTTATAAATTTTAAAACTCTAACTTCACAGCGATCAACGACACGGCCTCGAACACGGGTGTGTGCCCTGGCCGTGTGAAGTCTGCACCTATTTTATGAAAAAATTATGAAAATTTAATTGATCACACTGCCTAAGCACACGGGCGTGTGACTTGGTCGTGTGACCTCAATTTGATGATGACGTCATAAACAGAAAGCTCCCTAATTTGAACACGGCTTGAAGCACAGGCGTGTCTTAGGGTCACACGGACGTGTCCCGATCCCACACGGGTGTGTGACCCCTTTTACATGAAAAATTTTCTAAGTTTCCCAAAAGTTTCCAAAGTTCTCGGTTTAGTCTCGAACCACTTATGATGCATGTTTTGGGCCTCGTAGGCTCGTGATAGGGACAATATGAATGTAAGTGAAAGGTTTTAGATTTGGATGGAAATTTATGTCTCGGTTTTATATGTTTGCTTGTGTTTATGTCTGGTAATGCCTCGTACCCTGTTCCGGCATTGAATACAGGTACGGGGTGTTACATCAGATATGACTTACAATGAAGAACTGATCAAAATTTTGGCACGTGAGACGAAAGAGTTAAGAAATAAAAAGGTAGCTTTAGTGAAAATTCTTTGGCAACGACATGGGATTGAAGAAGCTACCTGGGAACCGGAGGATACCATGAGAAAGCAATATCCAAATCTCTTTACTGGTAAGATTTTCGAGGACGAAAATTCTTTAAGGGGGAGAGTTGTAACAACCCGTTTTCAGTGAAATCGGAAGAGTGGTTTCGGGACCACAAATTCGAGTTAGAAAGAAAATTTATTTTAATATTATTGCATGGTCTATATTATGATAGGAAAGATGTATGAAAATTTCGATAAGAAAATTTTACTGATTCCATGTTTAATTATAGAAAGGACCAAATTGCATAAAATGCAAAAGTTGAGTTCTAGTAGCTATAAGTATTAAATAGATATAGAATTCAAAACTTGAGGTCCTTATATGGTAATTAGACCATTAAGAAAAGTTAGTAGATATTTTTGATGATTCAACCATGGAAAATTAAAAAAGAAAAGGACTAAATTGGAAATTGAAATAAATAAAAGATGATAAATAAAATAGATATCTAATATCATCATTTTATATCATCTTCTTCCTCAAATTCTATGGAAACCCTAGGAAAGAGAAATAAAATCAAGCAAGCTTAATTGGGTAAGAAATCTTGTCCCATTTTTAGTAATTTTTATATTTTTGAGATCGGAATAACCTAGTCTAGCTATTTTGGGGATCAATTTATAAAGTTATCAAAGTATTAAAATTTTTCCATGGATGAATATGCTGAAAATTTGAAATTTATGGTAGAAATTGAAAGATTGTTGATAGATAAACAACTTTTGTAAAGTAAATTTTGAAGAAATTATTATTTAGGGACTAAATTGTAAAAATGTAAATTTCATGGAAAATTTTTTGATTTTTAAGAAATATATGTGCTACAAATGTTATATGTAAAAATTGGTTAGGCTTGGAATAAGGATTAAATTGCACAAATTTCATTTTCCGAGCCTAGGGACGAAATCGTCATTTATGAAAAGTATAGGGGCAAAATGGTAACTTTGCCTAGGATGTGAATTGAATTAAATTGAGTATGAAATGTATTAAATTGACGTTAAATTCATTTATATAGATCCAAAAAGACCTAGTACTGAGTCGGATCGAGGAAAACAAAAAGTGTCAGATTAGTAGATTCTTGAAACGAACAAGAATCGAGGTAAGTTCGTGTAACTAGATTATGTATATTAATATGCTTGGAATTAAATGTTGAATATGCGTGACTTGTATAAATGTTTAATGTATAAAGTTAATTACATGCCTGATATTGCTCAATAAGTTTAAGTCCTATTTGAATAGATCGAATTCGTTGGATACAGGATTTCCCAATTGGTTGTGGTCTTGCATATGTTGCAGACACACCATAACTTGAAAGAGCATCCTGTTATAAGCCCTCTCGAGCTTCCTATTATATGGTTCTTGCGAGCATCCTGATCGGTAGTGATTCTGCATGTGTTGCGGACTACCGCAGCTCTTTGTGAGCGTCCTGTTAAATGATTGGTTGTGATCCTGCAAATATTTTGGACACAAACACAGCTCTTTATGAGCGTCCTGATATAGGCTCTTTGTGAGCTTCCTGATATGGCTCGCTTGAACATCCTGTTATATGGCTATCCGGAGCTCCCTGATAATAACTCTTCGGAGTTACCTGTTAAGCTCAATGAGCTTCCTGTTTTAAACTCTTATGAGTTCCTGATTTAGCCCGGATAAGTTTCCTGTTACATGGCTCACATGAGTATCCTGTTATATGGCTCGAGAGAGTGCTTCTTGATTATGTGCCCTAATGGGTACCCCTGGACATGAATTGACGGATTTTCAGTTTTGTACACTTTAAGTGTACTACGTGAGCACACCCATCGATATTTGATATAAGTTCAACGGGAAGAGTTCTGACATGGTTAAATTGAACTTAAGATGATTGATTATGGAAATGCACATGTTATATGGAAATATGATATGAAAATCACATGTTTATGAAAGTTATTACATGATGAGCTCATCCTTGATTTTTGATGTTTACATGATATACATGACTAACAAGTTTCTTGAGATCATATGTGTTTAGGCAAATGGCCATAATGATTTGGATGCTTGTTTGTATACTTGTTTTGAATGTACATGATTGGTAAGTTAAATTCTTGTTATACGAACTTACTAAGCATTTGAAATGCTTACTCAGTTTTCTTTTCTCTGTTTTATAGTGCTTGAAAGCTCGTAAAGGTTGGAATCGGCCGAAGCATCATCACACTATCCTTCAGCTCGTTTTGGTATAAATAACAAACTTATTTTGGTATAATGGCATGTATAAGCTAACTTAGCCAATGTTCGCATGTAAATGGTTGTTTGTAATATAGCCATTGGAATGGCTAGTGATGGTATTTTTGGTGTATATATATACATGAGGTTATAATATGTTAATATATGTGTGCTTGGTATGGTTAGATTGAATGATGGTAAACATATATGTCTTTTAAAAAGGTAAGTTTGAATACATGTGATTATATATCATGTATAATGTTAATGTTGGCTTGATTTAAATGTCTTGAATTGGTTTGGAAATTTGTTAAAATGTTAATGTAGGTATAAGGAAAAATTTGGGTGAGAAATAAGGCTAGGAAATGGCTTTATTTTGTCCATACGGGTAGACACACGGGCGTGTGTCTCAACTGTGTGTGACACACGGCCATATGCACGGGCGTGTGGTTTGGCCGTGTGTCCCATTCATCTTGAAAATTTAGAAATAGAATGCTTCGATTTGCTCACACGGGCAGAGACACAGGCGTGTGTCTTAGCCGTGTGTGACACACGGCCTAGCACACGGGCGTGTGTATTGGTCGTGTGAATCCTGCACTTACTTTTTGAAAATTAAATTATCCACACGGCCTAGCACACGGGCGCGTGGCTGGCCGTGTGACCCAAGTCAGAGAGTTACACGGGTAAGGACACGGAATGGGACACGGCCGTGTGCCCCTATTACGAGTGCCCACATGGCCTACCCGCACATGTGTGTGTCCATTGCATCTAGGAAAATTTTTGAAATTTTGCGAAAAATTCTTTGAGGTTCTGGTTTAGCCTCAACTTGTTTTTAATGTATAAATTGGGCCTCAATGGTCCAATTAAGGGACAATACGATTGAATATGATTGGTTTCGGATATGAATATTGAATGATATAATTTAACTGTATTTGTTCTGAAAACTCCGGTAATGCTCTGTAACCCTGTTCCGGCGATGGATATGGGCTAGGGGTGTTACATTATGAGTTTTTGGTAATGCCATTTGGTTTGACTAATGCCCCTACTGCTTTTATGGATTTAATGAATCGGGTTTTTCAACCTCATTTGGATAGATTCGTTGTTGTGTTTATTGACGATATATTGATCTATTCCAAGACAAAATCCGAGCATGCTCAACATTTGAGAATCGTATTACAAACTTTGAGAGAAAAATAATTGTACGCAAAATTTAGTAAATGTGAGTTCTGGCATCGAGATGTTGGATTTTTGGGACACATAGTATCATCCGACGGAATCTGAGTTGATCTGAGTAAAGTTTCTGCTATGATGAATTGGAAATCTCCAAAAAATGTTTCAGAAGTGCGAAGTTTTCTGGGTTTAGCAGGTTAATATCGATGTTTTGTTAAAAAAAATTTTGATGATTGCTTCGTCGATGACCAGATTATGATAGAAAAATGTTGAGTTTGTTTGGTCTGATAAATGTCTACAGAGTTTCGGTTAGCTGAAGAACATGTTGACGGAAGCTCCAGTGTTGACTCAGCCTGAATCTGGAGTAGCGTATGTTGTTTATAGTGATGCCTCTCTTAACGGTTTGGGTTATGTGCTGAGGCAGTCAGGAAAAGTAGTAGCCTAAGCTTCTCGACAGTTAAAGTTGCATGAAAAGAAGTATCCTACTAATGATCTTAAGCTGGTCACGACTGTATTTGCTTTGAATATTTGGAGACATTATTTATACGATGAAAAATGTCACGTGTTCACAAATAAAAAATGTTTAAAGTATTTGATGACTAAAAGAGAACTAAATTTGAGACAGAGATGGTGGTTAGAGCTATTGAAAGATTACGATCTGGTTATTGATTATCATCCGGGAAAGGGTAATGTGGTTGCAGATACACTCAGTCGAAAGTTATCATTGTTTGCACTATGAGCGATGAATGCTCATTTAGTTCTGAATTAAGATGGTTCTGTATTAGCAGAGTTGAGAATGAAACCCCTGTTTCTACAACAAATTCGAGAATCGTAAGATGAAGATCTGAAGTTGATGTTGAAATGACAGATGGTTTAGAATAATTTGAGTTTAGAGTACAGTTTTGATGATAATGGTACATTGTGTTATCGCAATAGAGTTTGTGTTCCGAATAATTTTGATTTGAAACATGATATTCTTTCTGAAGCTCATAGTACTACGTACTCTATTCATCCAGGTAGCATGAAGATGTATTGTGACTTGAAACAGATGTACTGGTGGTCGGGCATGAAATGAGAAATTTTTGAATTTGTAGCTAAATGTTTGATTTGTCAGAAGGTGAAAGCAGAACATCAGGTTACGTCGGGTCTACTACAACCTGTTATGATTCCTAAATGGAAGTGGGAGTGAGTCACGATGGATTTCATATCTGGTTTACCTATAACTCCGAGAAATAAAGATTCGATCTAGGTGATTGTTGATAGATTGACTAAATCGACACATTTTATTCTAGTCAGAACAGATTTTTCACTTGAGAGATTAGCGGAGCTATATATATCTGAGATTGTGAGATTGCACGGAGTTTCGACATCTATTATTTTAGATCAAGATCTGAGATTTTCATCAAAATTTTGGAGCAAACTTCACGATGCTCTAGGAACTAAGCTTAATTTCAGCACGACGTTTCATCCTCAGACTAGCGGGCAATCAGATTGAGTGATTCAGATTCTGGAAGATATGTTGAGATGTTGTATACTCAAATTTGAAGGTAGCTAGGAAAAGTACCTACTGTTAGCTGTATTTGCTTATAATAACAATTACCAATCCAGTATAAAAATGGCACTATTTGAAGCTCTTTATGGGAGAAAATGTAATACACCGTTGTATTGGTCTGAGTTGAGTGAATCCAAAATGGTGGGAGTTGATTTGATTCGAGAAATAGAAGGCAAAGTTTGAATTATTCAGTATAGTTTGAAAGTTGCATCTGATCGTCATAAATCTTATGCGGATCTAAAAAGAAAAGATATAGAATTTGCGGTTGGCAATCTAGTATTCTTGAAAGTTTCTCCGTGGAAGAAAATGCTGCGTTTCGGTAGGAAAGGAAAGCTGAGTCTGAGATTTATAGGACCATACGAGATTGTTGAAAGAATCGGCCTGTAACTTATAGATTAGCTTTACCCTCTGAAATCGAGAAAATTCATAATGTGTTCCATGTATAGATGCTGAGACGATACAGATCTGATCCTTCGCATGTGATTCCTCATAGTGAGATTGAGCTACATCTAGATTTGATGTATTCGGAAGAGCCAATGAGAATTTTAGCTCGAGAAGTCAAAGAATTGAAAAATAAATGAGTCCCGTTAGCAAAAGTCTTGTGGCATCGTCATGGTTCAAAAGAAGCTACCTGGGAAACCAAGGAATCAATGAAATTACAGCATCCAAATATATTTTCAGGTAACAATTTCGAGGATGAAATTTCGTATGGGGAGAGTTGTAACAACCCGATTTTCAGTGGTGACAGAACAGTGGTTTTGGGACCACAAATTTCTGTCGTATTGACTCGTAATATTATTTTTAGAATATTTATAGAGTTATTAGATTAGTATTAAAATTTGGTTTAGAAATATTAACGTTTAGATAGTTAATTAAAGAAAAAAATGATTAAATTGAAAATGGTGCAAAAGTTAGTAACTAATTTTATTGAATGATTAAATAGTTTATAAGCTATATGAGGAGGGACCAATATAACAATTAATCCCAAATGAATTTAGTTGGACGGTTAAATAAAGGAAAATGACAATATAAAGTAATTATAATGGAAAACTTGTAAATTAAACTAAGTTAAAAAAATTAATTAACGAAAGAAACAAAAGTCAGTTTCATTTTCCTTTTCAATTGACGAAAGCCATAGCTAGGGTGAGGAGAAGCTTCGGCTAGCATTAAAAAGCTTGCATGTAAGTCCATTTTAATCCCGATTCTTGTAATTTTTATGTTTTTGAGATAATTGAAACTAGGCCCAGCTAGCCCACATTTTCGTTTTTGATCTTGTTAAAAATTTTGGAAGTTTCCGTTGATGAATATTGAATATTTTTTATGAATACCATGTATTTGGAACTTTGATTATGTTATTTGATGAATTTGTAAAGATATTTTTGTTAGATTTTGATTTTTAGGATTATATTGTGAAAATGTCAAAATATTAGGGTTTGATAGTGAATTTGATGTTTATTAGGGGCTGTTGGAGGGCCTAGTATATGTGGATAAAATATTGACTTGAGAAAATTGGTTAATTTGATGAAATTCGAGTTAAAGGACTAAATTGCAAAAATAGTAAAAGTTTAGGGCAATTGTGTAAATTTTGAAAAGTAAAAGGGTATTAATTGTAAAATGGTTTATAAATGAAATATGTACTAATAAATGAAGAATTTTACATTTTAGATCAAAATCCCATAGATATTCGTAGAAAAAGAAAAATTGCGGAATAATTCTTGAACCTCTGCAACGACTGCAAATCTGTTTGGAAAAATCGCGTTTTACTTTCTGTTTGGCGTGATTTGGGTGGATCAGTTGTTACGATCTTCTATTCATGTCTCACGAGCTTCTGTTCAGCTCTCACGAGCTTCTGTTCAGCTTTCACGAGCTTCTGTTTAGCTCTTATGAGCTTCTGTTGGCGTGTTCAGGTGGACCAGCTCTATGAGCTTCTATTGACGATGTACTCTTACTCGTAAGTCATTCTTCAAATGGAAAATTTTGGTAAGGTAATCTATTAATGAATTTGAAAGATATGTTATTTATTTCATATTAATATGAACATGGATGAATTTATCATTTGAAGTTATGAATGATAGGGAGTTCTCTTGGATTATTATTATTGTTTGAATTATTATAGTTAGTTCGGTTAGATTTATCGTTTAACTCGTCGAACTTACTAAGCTTCATTAAGTTTATTTGTGTTGTTTAATGTCATTGTAGATTCTCGGAAGGTTGGACGATCAGATCGACACTCAAGTCACACTATCTAGCTTATCTCGGTAGTTTTTGAAACATTTTAATTCGGATTATATGGCATGTATAGGCTTTTGTGCGATTTTGGTTAATGTTTGGCTTATGTAAATGTTATGAATGATATTTTGTGCAAATAATCAACTTACATATTATATGAGAATGAGGTATAATTGATATGCTAGTTTGTATGGTATATATATAATTGAATTGTTGTGATTGTGGTACCTTTGATAGGTATTTTGATTAGGTATTGCTTGAGTGAATTGATGAATTGAATCAATGTTTATTTTGTTGTAAAATTTTATATACTTGTGGTACCAATGAGGGTACATTGGTTAGGCACATATTAGGTTGGTTTTGATGTGTTTTTGGCTCAATTAATGTCATTTTGAATTGGTATTTTGGTTGGTATTTGAGTTTCTTAAGGTCTAAGCAAACTTAAAATGGTAAACGTGTGTTTTAAGGTTCATTTTGAGGCCACACGGCCGTCTCAGTCGTGTGTGATACACGGCCATACGACACGACCGTGTGTCCCCTGTAGGATCAAGGCATGCAAGTCAGGCAGTTACACGGCCTGGCATACGGGTGTGTGGCTTGGCCGTGTGACCCAAGTCAGTGAGTTACACGAGCATGGACACGGGCTGGGACATGACCATGTGTCCCTATTTCGAATGTCCACACAGCTTGAGACACGGGCGTGTGTCTCAGCCATGTGAGTCACACAACTTGGCCACACGGCCGTGTGACCCCTGCAGTCCAAAAATTTTTTGCTAAAATTTCCAAATGTTTTTGATTTAGTCCCGGGTTGTTTCTATAGTATTTTTAGGGCCTCGAGGGCTCGATTAAGGGACATTATGAATGTATTTGAATGAAATTTAATTATGTTTGTATTTATGTATGATTTGAATGGTTTACTATTCTCCGTAACCCTATTTCGGCGACGAATACAGGTTAGAGGTGTTACAAATTACGTATGTTGTGGGTGAACTTACCTAGGATGTGAATAAATGTACTAATTAGTGAATTGATGTTATTATTTATGTTTATGCTTAGTAAATGGAATGAAAAGTAAGTAAAGGAAGTAATTCATAGTTTTATGAAAAGGTTAAGGATGGTGTATATTGTTTTATAAAATCCTATTAAGTTAGGAATGAAAAATATACATGATGTTGATAGACTTACTCATTTATGAGTTGATGGTTATGTAATTGATGAATCTTGAGGCATTGGTATAGGTTTATATTTAATTTATAAAGTTCATTGTTGAAATGGAATGTTATGTTTAAAGTCTATATGAGCTTACTAAGCATTCATTTCTTACGTAGTTGTTTTTCCCTTACTTTACAGATTATCGGAAGCTCGATCGGTTTGGAAGCTCATCGGAGATCTATCACACTATCCAGCGATAATATCGATAGATTTTGATGTTTTAGTCAAGGTTATAATGGCATGTAGAGGTGGATTTGTGTTGAATGATCTAATTGTTGTGATATGTATAATTGTTCTTATGGTTGATGTTCTTATGGTTTATTGATGCCTTGTTGGTTGATGTTAATATGGTTAAATTGATGCATGTTTGGAATGACCATATTTGGTATGTTTATAATAAGGCCATGTTGAGTTATGCTTTGAGGTAGATATGAGCTATTTGAAATGGTATAAATGTGGTCAAATATGGTGAGTTTATGTTGAAGTGATATAGGTCAATTTATGATGGGTTTTGAGATGGTAAATGAATTAGGTGTTGATGAATGAAATATGTTAAGTACTTGTATATGTTTAGGTAAATTGTATGTTTGCATTTGGGGTGCCTATATGGCATATTGGTTGAATGGAATTTGGTCAATTGAAATTAGTCATTTTATGCATAGTTGAACATGTTTTGATGTTTTGGTCATATGTGCAAATGATATTTACATTCATGTTTAAGGTGGGTGAAGGAAATGGCTTGATTTTGGCCAATTTCTTATCCACACGACCTAAGACACGGGCGTGTGTCTCAGTCGTGTGTGACACACAGTCAGGCTATACGGCCATGTGTCCCCAATAGGTTGTTAACCGTTGCTTTTCAAAAGTTGCACGGCCTACCACACGGCCTGACACACGGGCATGTGAGGCCATTTCGAGAGTTACACGGCCTGGCTCATGGGTGTGTGGCTTGGCCGCGTGACCCAAGTTAGTTAGTTATACGGGCACGGACATGGGCTGAGAAACAGTCGTGTGTCCCTATTTTGAATGTTACACGGCTTGAGACACGGACGTGTGTCTCAGCCGTGTGAGCCACACGGCCTTGTCACATGTCCGTGTGACCCCTGCAGTATAAATTTTTCTAACTTTTTCCTAAACTTTCTAAATGTTTCTGATTTAGTCCTGGGCTGTTTCTATTTTATTTTTAGGGCCTCAAGGGCTCGATAAGGGACGTTATGAATGTATTTGAATGAAATTAAAATATGTATTGCATTGATGTGTGAATTGAATGGTTTACTGTTCGGTAATGCTCCGTAACCCTGTTCCAGCGATAGATACAGGTTAGGGGTGTTACAGTGCAAGAAAGATATTTATGAAATGTAAAGTTAAACACTTTGGTGATAAAAATAATTGTTGATTTTGAAGAAGTGATCTAAAAACTAAAACTAATTTGATTAAGTAAATAAAAATTAAAATAATCCAATGCTCGATTTCTAAAATATGGGTTTAAATCAATTACTAAACAATTAATCTCTTAAGCATATTACTATGTCAATTCAAACAATTAATCAATTTTCATAAGGAAGTATAAGAATGTAATTGAAGTAACAACATATTCCTATATTGAAACAATTTAATCACAATAATATTGCAAGTTATGCAAGGCTAGTGTACCGTTTAATACGTCACTAATTTAACCTTCAGCTACCTTAGAAGATTAAACATGCATCAATTAAATACCGTGTCAATTAATTACAATTTCAATACGATTAATAATTAATTCATTTGTTACCTTACAATTATAATGCAAGTATAACATAGGCATGATTTTATTTAATTGAACAAATTACCAAGGCCTAATAACAACACATACATGATTATAATAATTTAAGTGGACATAATGCAATCAATCTAACACGAATTAATTTTAAGTCATTTTAATTAAACCAAGAATACCAACACAAAAAATATCCATGTTCATGATCACAACATAAACAAGAAAATTAAAGAGAAGGGAACTAGGAAACAAATCTAGTATTTCTCTGAAGCCAGACTAGTGCGCTCCTATCTTTCTCTGCTTGTTCTGTTGATCCAAGGCCTTCACAAACACTTGAATGCTACTACTCCAAGGTGGATGAAAACTCTTTTTCAAGAGGGAAATCAACAAGGGAATGAAACAAGAAAAATGGGAAAACAAATAAGGGAATGGAAAGAGAAAGTGAGTGAAAGAAAGAGATGTATGGGAATGAATGGTGTGTGAAATGAGGAAGGGAAGATGGGTATTAATAGGTGGGAATGGATGCTAAAAATAGCAAATAAATATCAACCACTCCCTCTCCCTTGGCTGACCATGCTTTGAGCAAGGGTTGATTGTTTCAAACTTGTTATTTTTAGCTTGAGGCTAAAAATAGAAGGCATAGAAAGAGGAGGGGTTTGAACAGAATTAAGGGAAACTTCAAGGGTTGCTTTGAAATTAATAAAATCAGCTAAATAAGCTGATTGGGCCAGCTATATGGACGGTTTTGGGCTGCCCAATCCTTGCTGGACTAGTCCTCTTCACTTAACACAATTGGGCCACTTTCTTTTCTTCAAACTTATAATTAATTTTTAACCCAATTAATGTTGGATAAAAATTAAATATAAAGTTTTTTCAATAAATATTTTTCGACAAACCATGGCTGGAAAATTAATTGTAATGATCCGATTTATACCCTAGTCGAATAAAGGGTTTCGGACCACAAATGAAGTCGATGAAATATTTTAATATTATTTTCTGTGCCGTTGATATGTGACTGAGCATGTGTTAAATTTCTGTAAGGTAATTTATCCGTCTATATGTTTAATTTAATAAAATGATTAAATTGCACTGAATGCAAAATGTATATGCTTTATGAAAAGTACCTATTTGTGATGGCTTTTAATAGGTGAAGGCCTTATGAGGCAATTAAGCCAAAACCATGGTTAGTGGATGGCAACATGCATATATTATGCTTTTATATGTTTATTTTATAAGTTAAGTTAATATTATATATATTATAAGATGTTATAATAAAACAAATGCATTAATAAAACCATTCTCATCCTATATTGCTGAAAAACAAAGAAAAGAAGAAAATAAAAAGAAAGTTAGGTTTCGGTTGGTTTTATGCTTGATTAAGGTATGTTTTGGCTTTAGATTTTGATGATTTTTATGTTTTTGAGATTGTTGCTTAGTCTACTATCAAGCCCGTGTTGTAATTTGAAGAATTGATGATATTGGTGAATTGTGCCATAGATGAATTGATAAGATTTATGATGAGTTTAGTTGTTAAATGAAAGATATGTGTTAGATGAACATATCTTGTTCTTGAAATTTTGATGAATTTAGCTAATTAGGGCTAAATTGAGAAAATAGCAATTTGAAGGACTAAATTGCAAATTTGATGGAAAATATGGGCTTGTATGATATACATAATCATTTGGCTAAGCATGAGCATGTGATGATTTTGTGTATTTGATGTTCTGAGAAAAAATGGACTAAATTGATAAAATGTGCAAATGTGAGGGTTAAGTTGCAAATAACCCTAAATGTGTGATTTTGGATTAAAATGAATATGTTGGTTAATAAAAGGGTCAAATTTGAATATGTTTAGATCAAGAACCGAGGAAAACGAACTTAGATCGCGGGAAAGCGAAAGTAACCGAGTAGTTGTTTCTGTTTCCATTCAATCGAATCCGAGGTAAGTCATTATGCAAATAAACGTATTTGTATTGAATTGAGTATGTTCACATAACTATTGATAATGATGAATGCTTATGAGATGATGTGTAAGTGAATTTCGATATAAGAACGACATAGTGGTAATGTCCGAGAAGTCCCGTACGAACCTAGGAATATATAGGATTAGCTATGTCATGACATAGGTGTCTGCTCTGAAATATCATGTAAGACCACGTCTGGGACGTCAGCGTTGATATGAGATTTCGTGTAAGACCACGTCTGGGACGTTGGCATCGATACGAGATTTACGTGTAAGACCATGTCCGGGACATTGTCATCGTATTGATTTGTGTAAGACCCTGTCTGGGACAGTGGCAACGGTATCTGAGTACATGTAAGACCTCATCTGGGACGTTGGCGTTGTACGACTATTCCAAGGTTTCTGAACACCCTATTAGATTCCGAACGGTTCAACGGGCAAGTTTGTGATACGAAAGGTTACGTGGATTATAAATCTGTTTCAGGTACGTTTAATAAGTACACAAGGTGTGTATGAAAGGTAAGTATCAATATGAACTTACTAAAATGAATATGTGCAATGGAATGATGAGATGATATGTGAAATTATGCTGAGATGAACTATGTGTATATGTGGTAATGAGTTGAAGTGTGTGATAAATTATGGCTAAACAATTGAGCCAAACTCTATGTGAGATGTATATGCTATGAGAACCATTATTGTCATTGTATAAATATGCTATGTGCATTTTAAGTTAAGTTTATTTGTATATGACTTACTAAGCTTTTGGAAAGCTTACTTTGTGTGTGTTTTCTCTATTTTATAGATCGTCAAAGCTACTGAAGGCTCGGGGACAGTCGAGGATCGTCATCACACTATGCAAACTCAATTTGGTATCTTTTTGAAATGTATATAGCTAGATATGGCATGTATAAGCTAGTACTTTGGTGTAAGTTTGATGTATGAACTTAGCCATGTGATTTGGCTAGTTATGTGTTGGTAATATGCTTTAATGAATATAATAAATGGTGCATGTTTTGGTATGGTTTGATAGCATATGAAATGGTTAAGTTTATGGTAAATGTATGGATGAATTATGCTTGTGTATACATGAGTTTTAGTCTTGTAAATTGGCATGAATGGAATTGGTTTGGAATATAGAGATTGGATGATTATTTTGATATGTTTTTGGTTTTCAAATGTGCAAGAAATGTATTGGTAATTTGTTTGTAGGTATGACCCTAATGTGGGTGGCATTTTGGCCTTGCAAATGGCCTATTTTTCCACACGGTTGTGGCACACGGGCGTGCCTGATGACCGTGGGTGTAAGTCAGTATTTAGCTAAGAGTGCACGGCCATGGCACACGGGCGTGCCTAATAGCCGTGTTGTTTAGTCAGGATCAACCACGGCCAAGGTACACGGGCGTGCTTGGTGGCCATGGAGTTAAGTCAGGTTCGACCACGGGGGAGACACATGGGCGTGTCTAGCAGCCGTGGGAGGCACACGGCCTGCCCACACGGGCGTGTAACCCCTAAAACTTAGAAAAAAATTAAATTTCTGAGAATTTTCGTATGTGTTCCGGTTTAGTCCCGACTCTGTCTAAAGCTTAACTAAGGTCTCGTTGACCTATAGATGGGACATGATGAGTGTGATTGATGAATTATTTTACGAATTGTCTGTTAAAGTTTTAGATCTGTCTGGTAACACCTTTAACCCTAATCCGGCGACAGATACGGGATAGGGGTGTTACATTTGGTTGGTATCAGAGCTACGGTTTAGTCGATTCTCAGATTAACGTAGCGTGTCAGAGTCTAGCTATACATGCCATATTTCTGAACTGTGCTAGTGTGATGAATCCTGACATATAAAATGTGATATTCGTATAGTAATGGATCCCGAAAGAGCAGTAGCTGACGACGTAGAAAGTAATGCGTCTGCTCCGCCAAAGGGAAAGTGTTCTCTCGATTCGAGACCGGTTCTAGAAGTATCAAGAGGAGAAGCTAAACAAGCTTTCTTCCAGATGATAAGTGAATGGTTTACTCAATTCGTAAGAAATAACCCGACTGTTTCGCAACCTCCGCCCCTGGTTAATCCCCCTATGTAACACCCTTAACCCGTATCCGTCGCTGGATTAGGGTTATAAGGCATTACCAGACTTAACACATATCATAGCTACTAGCTACTATTTATAAAGTCATAACTGAATGCAATAAAGATAATGATTTACTTTCATGACATGCTTCAAACATTAACTTACATATCACAAATATATATCATCAATTTCATGTATAAACAAATTTTGATCAAATAGTAAAAGTACTATGCATTTGGTCATTTTGGTTACAATAGCCGAATATGCATATCTACTCTTGTTCAATTTTCCAACAATGTACTCAACATTTTAAGACAATCATACAAATGCCAAAACTTTACCAAACCAAATCAAACGTAGATCAAGTACAATGTTAATTACCGAAAGCCTTTATCTACATTAGTGCTCAATTTCTTTAAAAAGACACAACCAAAATACTCAACACCTTACGTTTCATATACATGACCTAAATCATATAATATCAAATTCCATTTAAGAACTCAAACATAATATGTTCGAATATACACAACACAAGAACATAACTCATAATGTCATTTACTCCTAATCATGTACCCATACTTACAAATTCATGCGTATATGCCATAATTTAGTCATTAACAAAACACATCCAATAATTATATATATAAAACATAACATAATCATTTCATAGCTTAACGTGCAGTTCATATACATAAATAAGCTTAAGTTCATACAATAATTAAAATATACTATATGTCTCACTCATAACCATATTCATGCATACATATATGACATATATAAAATAATCAAGAAAGGAACTTCCGAAATAAGCTTACAACAAAACCAAACATACACAAAAATTAGTACCATGATCAAACATATTCAAATCAAACCCAAGCATAGAAACATAGCCATTTTCGCATGGCATTTTATATACATCTCGTTCATATTAAACTCAAAAGAGTAATATAGCCTATACATGCCATAGTTTCAAAAGTTCAACTTATAAAAAGGGTACCAAAAGTAGTTGATAGTGTGATTGACTTTGACGATGATCCCCGAGCTTGCACTTAGACTTCAAAATCTATAAAATAATCAAATGGACACACATAGTAAGCTAGCATAGCTTAGTAAGTTATAAGCAATTGTAAAGTATACAATTTAACATTATACAAATTAAATTAATTTATCATAATCACCAACGAAACTCATAATCATAAGTATAGATCATATTACCATTCATTATCTACCATATTTAGTAGTTTAAAAACCGAATACTCATGCAATCCTCATTAAACTTCATGTTAAACTATGCATTATTATTTCATCTCAAAACAACTCAATAACTAATTATCACATCTCATTTCTTTAATTTCATAAGCAAATATAACTTACCACATTAGTAATATATTTCCCAACTATAACGAATCACATACCTGTTTATATCATTTCATTTATCACAATTCACTAGTTGATATTCTTGGAGGATTCGCAACCCCGCACACTTAGTGCAAACCATGTAACATATCACACACTTAGTGCCGTTACTTTGATAAAGTGCACCCATAGTGCCAATTACTTGTAATGTATCGCACACTTAGTGCCATTACTTATATTCCGCACACTTAGTGCCAAATAACTGATTTCGCACACCTAGTGCTCGGTGTATAAGCTCGCACACATAGTGCTCAATATCCTGATCTCCTCCCCATTCATATAAACACAAATGATCACATTTTATTCATATAAACACACATATATGTACATGTTCAAACCAACCCATTCATCCTATAAAACACCATTACATTCGGCCATATTCAATAAACATGTATACTCACCTATTCAAATACAACCATCACCCATTTCAATTCCACATTTAACTATCTCTTAATTTATTTAATCATTCAACTCAAATAAAATCAAAGCTCATATATATATACCAACCTTATATTCGGCTAGTACATAATTTATTCAATGTCATATTCGGCATTAAGTATTTAAACATGCTTACTTTTATTTAACATATTCACCTTAATATAGATTAAAGTTCAATTCAACCCAATTGCTTAAAAACTTACCTCGGAAATCGACGAATTAGGTTTCCCGACTATTCGTTCAACTTTGCTTTTCCCCGATCCAATCCCGATCCTTTTTGTTCTTGATCTAAATCAATTTCAAATTAAGCTCATTCAACATATTTTCATTCAATTTAGTCCACAAACACATAATCTAGCAAATTTACGCTTTTACCCCTGACATTTATAATTTTTACAATTTAGTCCCTATTGCATAAAACACAAAATATGCAAAATTTGAACACACTCCTTTAGGGCCGAATGTTACTCATGTCCATACAAGTCCATACATTCCATTTATTTCATATTTTGACCCTTCAATTTACAAATTTCACAATTTAGTCCTAATTACTCAAAATCATCAAAATTTCCAATACAAAATATGTAAATCTAAAACATATCTTTAATATATAGTCATCAAACATCACAAACACAATTTCTCATCAATGGCCGAACTCCAAACATGCATCAAAATCAGAAATTCTAGCATGGGTCGGATAGTATTCGAAGCAACGATCTAAAAAACGTAAAAATTATCAAAAACCGAGCTAAACTCATACCTTAATCAAGCTTGCAATATGCCGAGCCCTTAAAGTTTTTCTCTTCTTTTCTCTTTTTAGTTCCGATCAAATGAAATGAAAAATAAAGATGAACATGCAACCTTTTTCTTTTATGTTTTTATTATAATAAGTTTTTGTAATATATTATTTATTATTAATATAAACTTAACATATAAAAACAAACATATATATGCATTATAAAAGCATATTGTCGTCCACTATTCTTATAAAAAGGGAAATTTGCAACATAAATGTAACACCCCAAACCCGGTCAATACGTTACGACCAAATCTGGTATGTTACAGAAAAAGAAGTTTTGAAATTTTCAACAGAACATCGAAATTTGGAAACTTTTCGTAGTGTGATTTTAAAAACGTGACATTTGAAAACAATGTTGAGGTTTTACGAAAATCTCCGAATTAATTAGTTATTCGCATGTCATCTTCTTGTTATCGCCTTTTTAGAAAAATGATGGTTTATGGTTTGATTTTAGAAAAACTCCATATTTTACAATTCATAAGATATGCAATAACCAATTAAAGCAAAAACCCAAATTAAAGTTATGGAGGCCTTATTACATTGCAAAATCCCAAAATTTTTTAAAAAAATGAGTTTAATTAGAAAAATGAAAGTGTACGAGAAAAATCATGCATGGCCACCCCAAATTCTGCCTCGGCTCCCAATTCCACGATCTAGGGATTACCTGCAAAATTAAGCAGAGGGGCGAGTCACCGAGACTCAGTGTGTAATTCCCCTTATGAAGCAATCGAGCTTTAAGCCCACAGATGCACATTGGTCCTTAGCCCACACAATATAGCATATTAAGAATGTATGCAATGCAGCCCATCCCAATCCTAGTTTTCCATCCTCTAGGTCTCCTGAGTCAACCAAACACCCGTGGCATCAAGCCACTGTGGTCCCAGACAACTGTGGTCCCAGACCACTTGTGACAGAGTCACAGAATATATATACGTGGGGCCAACCCACTGTGGTCCCAGACCATTATGACGATCTCTGATAAGTATACGTGGGGCCAACCCACTGTGGTCCCAGACCACTGAGATAAGTCACTGATAACCATATGTATACGTGGTTCCAATCCACCGTGGTCCCAGACCACTGTGACATAGTCACTTAATAAAATATGTGGGACCAACCCACCGTGGTCCTAGACCACTGTGACAGTCACTGAATCACACTTCCCCTTTCAATCTTTTCCCGAAACCCATGCAACATATTATCATACTGAGATGAATGCAACATACTTTCAATGTACAGCGGATAATTAATTCATACATGCATATATTTGAAAGTAACATCATAGCAGAACTTACCCGGTGTCTCCAACCTTACCCACGAGGGTATCTCGACTATCTATATAGTCGTTTCAGCTTTCATCCAACACGGTTATTAATGTAATTTAATACAGTAAAGTGTGAGCATTACACACCTGATAACGCGTAAGACTATACACTCTAACTCGTCAACACTTTTACTAGAAGAAACAACCGCGATTTGTCTATCCCAGGCAGATGTCTTCTCTCTTCCACAACCTGAAAGAAAATCACGAACCGCCGACACAGCACATCGTTTGAACGACGAATTAGAGACTATGAGTCCACCCCCCTCAGACTCCTTAGATTCTCCCTCCTTGGATCAGCTAGCACTCATATCCATGATGAAAAACCTTGATCAATACAATACTAAAGTGAAAACAGGGATTGCCCCAACAAGGGGTTTGATTACGGTAGAGTAATATGAATAGAAGTTGATCACAAAGAATAAAAGAGAAACCCTTTACCTTGGCTACCGAAAAATCTTATCAACAGATTCGGCTTGTGACTCTTGATGAATCCCTAATGAGAACCCGACGTTAAGAAAAGGCTAGAAGGGTGTGTTAGAACACCAACAGATTCGGCCATAGGAAAAGAAACACAAAAATGAGACTTTCGGCTTTTAGAACGAACAAACTAAAAGGAAGAGAACAAGAATCGATTGCAAAGAATTAAGGAAGAAGAACATTACCTTGCAAAACGCACCTACTGAATGTAGAGGATATTTCGTGACAGAAATTAACTACTCGCTTCTTAAGATTCAAGCTAGAGAACAAGGAATAGGGGTGCACAATGAGAAAATAAAAGATATGGGAGAAGTGCGAGAAAGTATTCACTAGGGAGACAGTAGAGAGTAGAGAGTTTCGGCTTTTGAAAAGGGTGAAAGAAAAGAAAAGTGAAAGAGATGAGTAGAAGAGAACCAAAATTCGGCTAAGAGGTAGAAGAGGGTTCAACTAAAGAAAACAAAAGAATCAAAGGAGAAAAGAAGAGGAAAAGGGATGCCCAATGGTCACACCGATTTCGGCTAAGGTCAAAGAAGCAAAAGAGATGAATAGGAGAAGTCGGCGGTTTAAGACAAAGGAGAAGTAGGGAACCAAATGAGAGAAAAGAGAGAACTCAAGAAGACTTTTGCACAAATCGGCACTCACCCTTATTGATCGAAAATGCCAAAAATGAAAAATGCCTAAGACCTATTGGAATTTCGGCACACTCACCTCCTAGCAACTAAACCGAAATCCCCCCTCAAGCTCCCCACATTCGGCCAACACCTCCACCATCACCAGATCCCTTAATTTGCTCCTATTTTCACTCCCCAACACCCATTCAAATTGGTTTGACCAATTCAAATTCCTTCAAGCACTCTTGTCCATCCATTTGAATACATTGACCCATTCAACCATTACCCTTGAAGAGTCCCTGCCGAATCCATCTTCTCTCCTTCCTAGCGCCAAAAATAAAGCTTCAGAATGAGGCTTATGGGATTCGAACTCCTCCCCTTCTGCTCCTACAAGTGACGCCACCTCCACTTGGACACAAGCTCCTTTGTGTCAACAACCACACGCAAATAAACTTAAGGTCTGCTCCTACTAGCTTCCCCCCCAAAGTGCCCAAAACCAAAATTTTACCAAGGCTCTGGCTTGAACCCGAGCCTCACCAGGACCCCCAAACACATTAAAATAACAAGCAGAACAACCAACACACAGAAAAGCCTAACATGCAGAACCCCTAATTCTAGGATGTTACAGTTCTACCCCCCTTAAAGAAATTTTGGCCTCGAAATTTACTCGATCAAAAGAGGTGAGGGTATTCTTTGCCGCATCACATCCTCTGCTCCCACGTGGCTTCCTCGAAACCGTGATTCTCGCCAAAGAACTTTAACCAACGGAATCGTCTTCCTTCTTAACACTTTAACATCTCGATCTAAGATCGAGTGGGTTCTTCTTCAAAAGACAAATCAGTCTTACTTCAATTTCTTCTCGGCACTATGTGAGATGGATCCGAGCGGTGGCGCCTTAACATCGAAAAACGTGAAATACATCATGTATCCGACTCAATTCTCGAGGTAACTCGAGCCGATAAGCTCACGGTCCCACACGTTTCAACACTCGATAAGGCCCGATGAACACGGGGCTCAACTTGCCCTTTCGTCTAAACCTTAAAACCTTCTTCCAAGGCGAAACTTTCAGAAAAACCTGATCACCCTCTGCAAATTCTATTTCCTTACGCTTCAAATCTGCATAAGATTTCTGCCTGTCGGAAGCTTCCTTCAACCTAGTCCGAATCAACTTAACCTTTTCCTCTGTCTCTGAAACCAATTCTGGACCCAACAACTGTTGCTCACCTAACACTATCCAGCAGGTAGGAGTACGACACTTACGACCATACAACGCTTCATAGGGTGCCATCTGAATACTGGATTGATAGCTGTTGTTGTAAGCGAATTCTGCCAACGGTAAGGAATCCTCCCAATTACCCCTGAAGTCGATAACACAGCCTCTCAACATATCATCCAGAATCTAAATTATCCTCTCTGACTGACCATCAGTCTGTGGATGAAACGCTGTGCTGAAATCTAGTCTTGTACCCAACGCTTTATGCAACGCCTTCTAGTACCTCGATGTAAACCTGGGGTCTCTATCTGATATGATAGACACTAGTACCCCATGTAACCTCACAATCTCCGCTACATACAGCTTGGCTAACTTCTGTAGTGAGTAATCAACACGAACCGGTATGAAGTGTGCGACCTTCGTCAACCGATCGACAATCACCCACATCGAATCCTTTCTAGTAGGTGTAAGAGGTAGCCCACTAACAAAGTCCATAGTTATCCTCTCCCACTTCCAAAGTGGAATTTTCACTGGCTGCAGCAGCCCCGAAGGCAACTGATGTTCCGCCTTCACCTGCTAACACGTCAAGCACTTACCCACAAACTCTGTAACTTCTTGCTTCAATCCTGGCCACCAAAACTGTTCACGCAAATCTCGATACATTTTACTCCCACCGGGATGCATAGCGTATGGACTACTATGCGCTTCTTGCAGAATCCTCTGTCTTAACCCGGAATCCTTCGGCATACAAGCCTTTCCATGAAAGCACAATACCCCATCACTGTTCAAACTAAAGTCTTCTATCTCACCACCTTCCACTTGCTGAAATCTAGAACTTAACGATTCATCTGACAACTGCTTCTCTTTAATCTGGCTTACCCATGAAGGCTTCACTTGAAGTTCAGCTAACAAGCTTCCATCATCATACAAACTGAGATGAGCAAACATTGCCCTCAGATCAGATATCACCTTACGGCTCAACGCATCCGCCACTACATTAGCTTTACCTGGGTGATACTCAATCGAGCAATCGTAGTCTTTCAACAATTCAATCCACCTCCGCTACCTTAAGTTCAACTCTTTTTGGGTAAGGAGATATTTCAGGCTCTTATGATCTATGTAGATAATAGACTTCTCCCCATACAGGTAATGTCTCCAAATCTTCAGAGAGAAAACTACCGCAGCTAACTCCAGATCATGAGGGGGATAGTTCACTTTATGTGATCTTAGTTGCCGAGACGCATACGCTACTACTTTCCCTTCTTGCATCAACACACATCCTAACCTTGTGTACGACGCATCACAGTAGACGACAAACTCCTTTCCAGCCTCAGGCTGAATCAACACTAGTGCCTCCGTCAAAATCTTCTTCAACTTCTCAAAGCTTTCTTGCTACTTATCTGTCCATACAAACGGTACCCCTTTTCGTAACAACTTGGTTAAAGGTGCAGCTATTAATGAGAATCCTTCAACAAACCTTCTGTAATATCCAGCTAACCCAAGGAAACTTCGAATTTCTGCTACAGACTTTGGTGGTTTCCAATCCAAAATAGCCTCAATCTTTCGGGGATCAACCCTAATCCCTTCGGCAGACACAACATGCCCCAGAAAAGTAACTTCCCTCAACCAAAATTCACACTTGCTGAATTTGGCATACAACTGCTTCTCTATCAAAATCTGCAGAATAATCCGAAGATGCGAATCATGCTCCTCTTCCGTCCTTGAGTATACCAAGATATCATCTATGAATACCACGACAAACTGGTCCAGATAGGGTTGGAATACCCAGTTCATCATATCCATAAATGCGGCTGGTGCATTCGTCAATCCGAACGGCATCACTAAGAACTCGTAGTGACCATAAAGAGTTTGAAAAGCAGTCTTATGAATATCCGCCTCCTTGACCTTAAGCTGATGATAACCTGACCTCAAGTCTATCTTCGAGAAGACCAAAGCACCTCGCAGCTGATCGAACAGGTCGTCAATCCTTGGCAACGGGTACTTGTTCTTAATCGTCATCTTGTTCAATTGCCTGTAGTCAGTGCACATACGCATCGACCCATCCTTTTTCTTGACGAACAACACCGGCGCTCCCCACGGAGACACACTTGGTCGGATAAAACCACGGTCTAACAATTCCTGAATCTGAGCTTTAAGTTCTACCAGCTCCTTTGGCGCCATCCTATACGGGGCAACGGACACCGGAGCTGTTCCCGGAAGAAGATCAATGCCGAACTCCACCTCGCGATCCGGAGGTAACCCTGGAAGCTCTTCTGGAAAAACATCTGAGAATTCTCTCACCAATCTAACATCTCTTACAGACAACTCCTTGGCTTCCAAAGCACTAATGAAAGCTAAGAAAGCCTCACACCCTTTTCTCACTATCCTTTCAGCCTTTAAAGCAGACACCACATTGGATAGGTAATTCCTTCTCTCACCTATTACCAACACCTCCTTATCCTCGAGAGTCTTCAAAATCATGCGCTTAGCAGCACAATCCAAATTTGCATGATACTTAACTAACCAGTCCATGCGTAAAATCAAATCGAACTCGCCGAACGGCAATTCCATCAAGTCAGCTGGGAAGGCTACCCCTTGTACTTCTAAAGGCACACTCCTAAATAATTTGTTCACCACTACAGATTGTCCTAAAGGGCTAATCACGCCATTTCTCTGAAGCAACCTCAGATTCTATGTTCAAAGTTCCGGACACGATTACTAGAAACATATGAACGTGTAGACCCAATATCTATCGAGTCAGAAAGGGCAAACCAAAAATAAGGAACGTCTGCGGTTATGACATCCGGTGCATCGCCATCCTCTCGTCTAGTAGTGCATAAACCAACCCAGTGTCTCGCATCTCAGTATTCCCAAAGACCTCGCGCCGGTGCTCCACGCCTCGACCAAAACCATTTCCTCCTTTGGCCGGACCCACGACCTCTCTGGTGGTTGCCGCCCACCTCCTCCAGCTATACATATCTCTCGACGACCTCTTGGTCGTGCCTGCTCGGCTCTTGTGGGCGGGTCCCCACTGCATGATCTATGGATCCATACCTGTAACATCCTTTACTCTTTGCCCGACACTCCCCTAAATGGAAATTCCCACATCTAGCACACTGCTGAGACCATCCAACAGCAACAAGCTTTCCAACTCGACTCGGCCCATCAAACCTAGGCCTCTTTTGGAAACCTCCAGCAGATCCTGCCAACCCAAAATTCCTTTTATTCCTACCCCTATCCTTATCTTGATTCTGCCTTTCAGACCGCTTCACCTCTTCGGCTATCTTAGCCTTCTCCACAAGAATAGCAAACTCTCTCTCCCGTTGCGGAGCTATCAGTACTCGCAACTCGCCCCTCAGACCATCCTCAAATCGGACACAACGCTTGTGATCTGTTGCAACAATGCCCCGGGCATAACGGCTTAGACGTAGGAATTCCGCCTCATATTCAGCCATTGACTTATTCCCCTGGACCAAGTTCAAAAATGCCTTTCTCTGAGCATCCACGTAACTTGCCCGAACGTGCTTTCCCTGGAACGCTGATTTAAAGAAGTCCCACGTAATACGATCCGCTGATGTACCATCTCTAACCGTGAGCCACCACTGGTATGCCTCATCTCGAAGGAGGGACACTACTCCTTTCAACTTTTCCTCCGCGGTACAATCAAGATCGTCCCATGATTCGCTCAACCACTTCCACCAAGATCTACCACGTTAGGAGCCACACCGAAATGCCCCTAAACATCTTAGCCCCATTAGCTCGTAGTCGCCGAAATGATTTTCGAACTCATCGATCCCGTGCTTGCTCCAAAGAACCCGCTCGAACACGCAACATAGCTTGAGACACAAAGATCGCCTCCACCACCGATCCTCGAAATCCGCTCAAAGAATTGGTGATGCCGCACTTCACCTTCCGGCCCATGCCCCGATTACAAGGTTCACCTCAACACCCCGACCTTCTACCCCGACCGCGCATACCACGTCCACGTCCTCTAGCGCTCATAATTTAGAAGTCGACTTAATCTGATTAAAAGTTTTATGGATTAGTGCGTCTTCCACTGTTTATTAACGGATAGCTTATGTAGATAGTATTAAAAGTAATTTTTGCCAATCGCATACCTAAGGGTCTCAGTTTCTAAAGTTGTATCTCTTAAAACTAGCAATCACAGCTCAACACAATATAATCTTTCATATAATTCAATCAATAGTCAAAAGACTTACCATATGGATTTGGTGCCGGAGACTCGAGTGCCATGCTTCCAGAAAACATGTATTTTTCTTAACCATATTACAACCAACTTTTGAAAACATTTTCGAACCCCAAACCCATAGCCGAGTTTTGCAACCTAGGCTCTGATACCACAAATGTAACACCCCAAACCAGGTCAATACGTTACGACCAAATCTGGTATGTTACAGAAAAGAAGTTTTGAAATTTTCAACAGAACATCGAAATTTGGAAACTTTTCATAGTGTGATTTTAAAAACGTTACATTTGAAAACAATGTTGAGGTTTTACAAAAATCTCTGAATTAATTAGTTATTCGCATGTCATCTTCTTTTTATCACCTTTTTAGAAAAATGATGGTTTATGGTTTGATTTTAGAAAAACTCCATACTTGACAATTCATAAGATATGCAATAACCAATTAAAGCAAAAACCCAAATTAATGTTATGGAGGCCTTATTACAATGCAAAATCCCAAAATTAAAAAAAAAATGACTTTAATTAGGAAAACGAAAGTGTACGAGAAAAATCATGCATGGCCACCCCAAAGTCCGCCTCGGCTCCCAATTCCACGATCTAGGGATTACCTGTAAAATTAAGTAGAGGGGTGAGTCACCG
This sequence comes from Gossypium sturtianum, assembly GCA_025698515.1. Lineage (NCBI taxonomy): Eukaryota > Viridiplantae > Streptophyta > Magnoliopsida > Malvales > Malvaceae > Gossypium > Gossypium sturtianum. Next base: position 42,475,531 of record CM046943.1, read on the forward strand.
AGACTCAGTGTGTAATTCCCCTTATAACGCAATCGAGCTTTAAGCCTACAGATGCACATTGGGCCTTAGCCCACACAATATAGTATATTAAGAATGTACGCAATGCAGCCCAGCCCAATCCTAGTTTTCCATCCTCTAGATCTCCTGAGTCAGCCAAACACCCGTGCCATCAAGCCACTGTGGTCCCAGACCACTTGTGATAGAGTCACAGAATATATATACGTGGGACCAACCCACTGTGGTCCCAGACCACTGTGACGATCTCTGATAAGTATACGTGGGGCCAACCCACTGTGGTCCTAAACCACTGAGATAAGTCACTGATAACCATATGTATACGTGGTTCCAAACCACCATGGTCCCAGACCACTGTGACATAGTCACTGAATAAAATATGTGGGGCCAACCCACCGTGGTCCTAGACCACTGTGACAGTCACTGAATCACACTTCCCCTTTCAATCTTTTCCCAAAACCCATGTAACATATTATCATACTGAGATGAATGCAACATACTTTCAATGTACAGCGGATAATTAATTCATACATGCATATATTCGAAAGTAACATCATAGAAGAACTTACCCGGTGTCTCCAACCTTACCCACGAGGGTATCTCGACTATCTACACAGTCGTTTCGGCTTTCAGCCAACACGGTTATTAATGTAATTTAATACAGTAAAGTGTGAGCATTACATACCTGATAACGCGTAAGACTATACACTCTAACTCGTCAACACTTTCACTAGAAGAAACAACCGCGATTTGTCTATCCCAGGCAGATGTCGGCTCTCTTCCACAACCCGACAAAAAATCACGAACCGCCGACACAGCACGTCGTTTGAATGACGGATTAGAAACAATGAGTCCACCCCCTCAGACTCCTTAGGTGCTCCCTCCTTGGATCGGCTAGCACTCATATCCATGATGAAAAACCTTGATCAATACAATACTAAAGCGAAAACAGGGATTGCCCCAACAAGTTTTTTGATTACGGCAGAGTAATATGAATAGAAGTTGATCACAAAGAATATAATAGAAACCCCTTACCTTGGCTACCGAAAAATCTTATCAACAGATTCGGCTTGTGATTCTTGATGAATCCCTAATGAGAACCCGACGTTAAGAAAAGGATTGAAGGGTGTGTTAGAACACCAACAGATTCGGCCATAGGAAAAGAAACACCAAAATGAGACTTCCGACTTTTAGAAAAAGGAAGAGAATAAGAATCGATAGCAAAGAATTAAGGAAGAAGAACATTACCTTGCAAAACGCACCTACTGAATGTAAAGGATATTTCGGCAGACAAAAATTAACTACTCTGCTTCTTAAGATTCGGCTAGAGAACAAGGAATAGGGGTGCACAATGAGAAAATAAAAGATATGGGAGAAGTGCAGAAAGTATTCGGCTAGGAGAGACAGAAGTTGAGGAGTAGAGAGTTTCGGCTTTTGAAAAGGGTGAAAGAAAAGAAAAATGAAAGAGATGAGTAGAAGAGAACCAAAATTCGGCTAAGAGGTAGAAGAGGGTTTGGCTAAAGAAAACAAAAGAATCAAAGGAGAAAAGAAGAAGAAAAAGGGATGCCCAAATGGTCACACTGATTTCGGCTAAGGTCAAAGAAGCAAAAGAGATGAATAGGAGAAGCTGGCAGTTTTGGCACAGTGAGAAGTAGGGAACCGAATGAGAGAAAAAGAGAGAACTCAAGAAGACTTTTGAACAAATCGGCACTCACCCTTAACGACCGAAAATGCCAAAAATGAAAAATGCCTAAGACCTATTGGAATTTCGGCACACTCACCTCCTAGCAACTAAACTGAAATTCCCTCCTCAAGCTCCCCATATTCGGCCAACACCTCCATCATCACCAGATCCCTTAATTTGCTCCTATTTTCACTCCCCAACACCCATTCAAATTCCTTCAAGCACTCTTGTCCATCCATTTGAATACATTGACCCATTCAACCATCACCCTCGAAGAGTCCCTGCCGAATCCATCTTCTCTCCTTCCTGGCGCAAAAAATAAAGCTTCATAATGAGGCTTATGGGATTCGAACTCCTCCCCTTCTGCTCCTACAAGTGACGCCACCTCCACTTGGACACAAGATCCTTTGTGTAAACAACCACACGCAAATAAACTTAAGGCCTGCTCCTACTAGCTTCCCCTAATGTGCCCAAAACTGTAATTTTACCAAGGCTCGCTTGAACCCGAGCCTCACCAGGACCCCCAAACACATTAAAATAACAAGCAGAACAACCAACACACAGAAAAGCCTAACATGCAGAACCCCTAATTCTAGGATGTTACAATAAAACCTTCTCATATAAAGACACATTAATAAAGTCACTCAATTAAACAAAAAGCTATTTTTACCACTTATGCGATTTAATCCTTCTTCTTAAATTAAACACACAAACGGACAAATTATCCCACGATATTTTAACACATGCTCAAACATATATCATAGACACCAAATATATTATAAAAATACTCTACTGACTCGGATTTGTGGTCCCGAAACCACTATTTCGATTAGGGTCAGAATTGGGCTGTTACAACTCTTCCCCCCTTTAAGGGATTTTCATCCTCGAAAATCTTACCGATGAATAAATGTGGGTAGCATTCTTTCATTGAATCCTCATGCTCCCAAGTTGCTTCCTCAACTCTGTGCTTATGCCACAATACTTTCACCAACGAGATTTTCTTATTGCGCAACTCTTTCATTTCGCGAGCCAAAATACTAATCGGTTCTTCTTCATAAGTCAAATCAGATTGAATCTTAATTTCTGATGGACTAATCACATGAGAAGGATTGAATCTGTATTTTCGAAGCATCGATACATAGAAAACATTGTGGATCTTTTCTAACTCAGATGGCAACATCAACCTGTACGCAACCGGCCCAATACGCTCAATAATTTCGTACGGCCCAATAAATCTCGGACTTAGCTTTCCTTTGCAACCAAATCTAAGTATCTTCTTCCACTGTGAGACTTTCAAAAATACTCAGTCACCCACTTGAAACTCTATATCTTTACATTTCAAGTTCGCATATGACTTCTGACGATCTGACGCCACTTTCAAACTTTCTCGGATCACTTTTACTTTTTGTTTGGTCTCTTTGACTAAATCAACCCCGTGTATCTTGCTTTCACTTAGCTCGGTCCAATATAAAGGTGTACGACATTTACAACCGCACAAAGCTTCATAATGTGCCATTTTGATACTCGATTGAAAGCTATTATTGTACGTAAATTCAATCAAAGGCAAGTATCGTTCTCACGTACCCTCAAACTCAAGAACACAACATCTCAACATATCCTCGAGTATTTGAATAATACGTTCGGATTGACCATCCATCTGAGGGTGAAAAGGAGTAATGAAATGTAATTTAGTACCTAGAGCATCTTGCAGCTTCTTCCAAAACTGTGATGTAAATCTCGAATCTCTATCCGAAATAATAGAAATAGGTACTCCGTGCAATCGCAAAATCTGAGAAATGTACAATTTAGCTAACTTATCAAGCGAGAAATCTGTACGCACCAGAATAAAATGAGCCGATTTCGTCAATCTATCAACAATAACCCAGATTGCATCTTTCTTGCTCGGTGTCAACGGTAACCCAGCTACGAAATCCATTGTGACCCGATCCCATTTCCACTCAGGTATCATAATAAGCTGAAGTATTCCCGATGGCACCTGATGCTCAGCTCTTACTTGTTGACATATTAAACACTTCGACACAAAGTCTGAAATATCTCATTTCATACCGTGCCACCAGTAATGTTGTTTTAAATCATTATACATCTTTGTGCTACCCGGGTGAATAAACAATCTACTATTATGAGCTTCATTACAAATCGTTCGAATCAACTCAGGGTTCTTTGGTACACATATTCGGTTTCTAAACCGTAAGCATCCCTCAGCATCAGTCTGAAATTCTGAATCAGTATTTGAACCACAATGATTTCTTTTTGTTAATAAATCATTATCAACCCTTTGAGCTTCGCAAATCTGTTGAATGAATAACGGTCTCGCTTTCAATTCTGCAATAATCGCACCGTAACTAGACATAGCTATATCCACATTCATTGCACGTAGAGTAAATAGTGATTTTTGGCTTAGTGCATCAGCAACCACGTTAGCCTTTCCCAGGTGATAGTCAATCACGAGCTCGTAGTCTTTTAACAATTCTAACCATCGTCGCTGTTTCAAATTCAGATCCTTCTGAGTCATAAGTATTTTAGACTCTTGTGATCGAAGTAGACATGGCATTTTTCACCAAACAAATAGAGACGCCATATTTTCAGAGCAAAAACTATGGCAGCCAACTCGAGATCGTGCATCGGATAGTTCTTTTCGTGCGGCTTCAACTGTCTCGAGAAGTAGGCTACAACCTTACCTTCCTGCATCAAAACACATCCCAAACCATTCAAAGATGCATCACTGAGGATAATGAACTCTTTAACCGACTCGGGCTGCACAAGCACTGCAGCTTCTATTAACAAAGTTTTTAGCTGATCAAAACTCTTCTGGCACCTTTCTGACCACTCGAACTTGACATCTTTCTACAACAGCTTTGTCATTGGAGCTGCAATCATTGAAAACCCTTTCATAAAGCATCTATAGTAACCGAAAAATCCCAAAAAGCTCCGAACTTCAGTAATATTCCGCAGGGGTTTCCAATCAAGTACAGCCAAAATCTTACTCGGATCAACCCGAATACCTGATGCTAAAACAACATGCCCCAAAAAGCTAACTTCTCGTAACCAGAACTCACACTTACTGAATTTCGCGTACAACAGCTTATCACGCAAAATCTGTAACACAAGTCTTAAGTGTTCGGCATGCTCGGTCTTGTCACGCGAATAAATCAAAATATCATTTATAAATACAACCATAAACCGATCCAGATACTGTCTAAATACCTGATTCATCAAATCCATGAAAACAGTAGGGGCATTAGTGAGTCCGAACGGCATCACCAAAAACTCGTAATGGCCGTATCTCGTCCGAAAAGCAATCTTAGGTACATCTGAGTCTTTAACTCGCAGTTGATAATAACCTGATCTCAGATCGATCTTCGAAAATACTGAGGCTCCCTTGAGCTGATCAAATAAATCGTCGATACGTGGCAACGAATATTTATTCTTTATGGTCACTTTATTGAGTTGTCGGTAGTCGGTGCACGTTCTCAAAGTTCCATCTTTCTTTTTCACAAATAGAACTGGCGCACCCCAGGGAGAGAAACTCAGTCGAGTAAAACCTCTATCTGTCAATTCTTGCAACTGAGCTTTCAACTCTTTTAATTCGGTCGGTGCCATTCTATATGGAGCTATCGAGATTGGGTTCGTCCCTGGCACTAGCTCAATACCAAACTCTACTTCCCGAACTGGTGGCAATCCCGACAATTTCTCTGGGAATACATCCGGATACTCACATACAACTGGTACAGATTCTATCTTCTTTTCGGTCACTTTACTATCGATCACATAAGCAAAATAAGCTTCGCAACCCTTTCTCAAATACTGTCGAGCTAACATTGAAGATATCACTGCTGGTAGCCCATTCAAATCCGCAGATTCAATTCGAATTACCTCATTATCCTGGCACCGCAAATCAATAGTCTTTCGTCTGCAATTCACTACTGCATCGTGCACGGTTAACCAATCCATACCAAGGATAATATCAAACTCATCAAACGGTAGTAACATCAAATCAGCCAGAAAACATGAATCTCGAATCATTAAAGGGCAATTATTGCACACCCTATCAACTAGCACACACCGGCCTAGGGGGTTCGAAACCCGAATCACAAACTCAGTAGACTCAACAGGTAGAGTCTTGATGGATACTAATGTTTCACACACGTAGGAATGGGTTGAACCAGGATCAATCAAAGCAATTACACTAGTATTAAAGAGAGTAAATATACCGGTGATGACATTTGAAGATGAAGCCTCCTCTCTGGCACGAATGGCATAGGCTCTAGCAGGTACACGAGCCTCTGATCGAATAGCTGTATCTGAAGCCCCTCTCTGAGTACCGCTCCTACCTCCCATATTTCAGGATGGTCTACCTCTAGCTGCAGTACCGCTCGGTCTTGCACTCTGAGCATTGTCTTTTTCAGCTATCTCCGGGCGATCCCGAATAAAATGATCCTGCGAACCACACTTGTAGCAAGCTTGGTTATTGGATTTGCCCCAACACTCACCAAACTGTCGCCTACCACACTGTTGATACTCGGGCTTATTCGGTCGAGTATTGCCGACACTAGCAATCGAGGTAGCTCGTGAACTCACTGGTGGTCGTTCTCGTATAGAGATCCCTGTATTAGCTTTAAATCGGCTGCTATCATTTTTGAACTTCTTTGATGATGTTTGAGGAAATTTACCCGCTGATCTCTTACGGAAATCTCTAGCTTCAAACTCAGCTTTTCATTTTTCTTTCCCCAGCTCTTCGGGTTTACTAGCTCGCTCAACAAGTACCACAAACTCATTTATTTCAAGTATGCCAACCAGTAATTTTATATCTTCATTTAACCCTTCTTCAAAATTTCTGCACATAGCAGCCTCAGATGAAACACACTCGCGGGCATATCGGCTAAGTCTCACAAACTTGCGCTCATACTCAGATACAATCATACGACCCTGTTTAAGCTCGAGAAATTCCTTACGTTTCAGATCTATGAATCGTTGGCTGATGTATTTCTTGCGAAACTCTGTCTGGAAAAAGTCCCTAGTAACTCGTTCCTTTGGAACAACCGATATGAGAGTGTTCCACCAATAGTAGGCAGAATTTTGTAATAAAGATATAGCACATTTCAGGCACTCATCAGGTGTACAGGAAAGTTCATCAAAAACACAAATTGTATTATCGAGCCAAAATTTAGCTCGTTCAGCATCACCATCATCTTCAGCACTAAATTCCTTAAGCCCCGTGTTTTCTAATTCTGTCGACTGGAGGCTTATTTATTCTCTCAGGATTAACGATCGGGGGTACTACCAATACTACAGGTGGAGTATTCAGATTCGGAGGTTGTTGAATAGCCGGATTGGTCCAGATATATTTATTGAACCAATCATTCATTATACTAAATAAGGCTTGCTTAGCCCCCTCATCTTGGTTACTCGTAGCTGGTTGAGATTCAACCGGCGCGGTCCCTTGCGCAGGAGCAGGCGCCACACTCTCAATGTCATCGGCTACGACTCGCTCGGGATCAGGATCCATTACTATATGAAAGAAGAAAATCACATTTCGCGGTCAAAAGTCATCACACTGTCACAGTAAAAATTATGGCATGTATAGCTAGACTCACACGCGCTACGTTAGTCTGAGAACTGACTAAACCGTAGCTCTGATACCAATCAAATTGTAACACCCTTAACCCGTATCCGTTGCCGGATTAGGGTTATAAGGAATTACCAGACTTAACACATATCATAGCTACTAGTTACTATTTATAAAGTCATAACCGAATGCAATAAAGATAATGATGTACTTTCATGACATGCTTTAAACATTAACTTACATATCACAAATCTATATCATCAATTTCATGTATAAACAAATTTTGATCAAATAGTAAAAGTACTATGCATTTGGTCATTTTGGTTACAATAGCCGAATATGCATATCTACTCTTGTTCAATTTTCCAACAATGTACCCAACATTTTAAGACAATTATACAAATGCCAAAACTTTACCAAACCAAATCAAACGTAGATCAAGTACAATGTTAATTGCCGAAAGCCTTTATCTACATTAGTGCTCAATTTCTTTTAAAAGACACAGCCAAAATACTCAACACCTTACGTTTCATATACATGACTTAAATCATATAATATCAAATTCCATTTAAGAACTCACACATAATATGTTCGAATATACACAACACAAGAACATAACTCATAATTTCATTTACTCCCAATCATGTACCCATACTTACAAATTCATGCGTATATGCCATAATTTAGTCATTAACAAAACACATCCAATAATTATATATATAGAACATAACATAATCATTTCATAGCTTAACCTGCGGTTCATATACATAAATAAGCTTAAGTTCATCCAATAATTAAAATATACTATATGTCTCACTCATAACCATATTCATGCATACATATATGACATATTTAAAATAATCAAGAAAGGAACTTCCGAAATAAGCTTACAACAAAACCAAACATACACAAAAATTAGTACCATGATCAAACATATTCAAATCAAACCCAAGCATAGAAACATAGCCATTTTCGCATGGCAATTTATATACATCCCGTTCATATTAAACTCGAAAGAGTAACATAGCCTATACATGCCATAGTTTCAAAAGTTCAACTTATAAAAGGGTACCAAAAGTAGTTGATAGTGTGATTGACTTTGACGATGATCCCCGAGCTTGCACTTAGACTTCAAAATCTATAAAATAATCAAATGGACACACACAGTAAGCTAACATAGCTTAGTAAGTTATAAGCAATTGTAAAGTATACAATTTAACATTATACAAATTAAATCAATTTATCATAATCACCAACGAAACTCATAATCATAAGTATAGATCATATTACCATTCATTATCTACCATATTTAGTAGTTTAAAAACCGAATACTCATACAATCCTCATTAAAATTCATGTTAAACTATGCATTATTATTTCATCTCAAAACAACTCAATAACTAATAATCACATCTCATTTCTTTAATTTCATAAGCAAATATAACTTACCACATTAGTAATATATTTCCCAACTATCACAAATCACATACATGTTTATTTCATTTCATTTATCACAATTCACTAGTTGGTATTCTTGGAGGATCCGCAACCCTGCACACTTAGTGCAAACCATGTAACGTATCACACACTTAGTGCCGTTACATTGATAAAGTGCACACATAGTGCCAATTACTTGTAATGTTTCGCACACTTAGTGCCATTACTTATATCCCGCACACTTAGTGCCAGATAACCAATTTCGCACACTTAGTGCTCGGTGTATAAGCTCGCACACATAGTGCTCATTATCCCGATCTCTTCCTCATTCATATAAACACAAATGATCACATTTTATTCATATAAACACACATATATGTACATGTTCAAACCAACCCATTCATCCTATAAAACACCATTACATTCGGCCATATTCAATAAACATGTATACTCATCTATTCAAATACAACCATCACCCACTTCAATTCCACATTTAACTATCTCTTAATTTATTTAATCATTCAACTCAAATAAAATCAAAGCTTATATATATATATATATACCAACCTTATATTCGGCTAGTACATAATTTATTCAATGTCATATTCGGCATTAAGTATTTAAACATGCTTACTTTTATTTAACATATGCACCTTAATATAGATTAAAGTTCAATTCAACCCAATTGCTTAAAAACTTACCTCGGAAATCGACGAATTAGGTTTCCCGGCTATTCGTTCAACTTTGCTTTTCCCCAACCCAATCTCGATCCTTTTTGTTCTTGATCTAAATCAATTTAAAATTAAGCTTATTCAACATATTTTCATTCAATTTAGTCCACAAACACATAATCTAGCAAATTTACGCTTTTACCCCTGATATTTACAATTTTTACAATTTAGTCCCTATTGCATAAAACACAAAATATGCAAAATTTGAACACACTCCTTTAGGGCCGAATGTTACTCATGCCCATACAAGTCCATACATTCCATTTATTTCATATTTTGACCCTTCAATTTAAAAATTTCACAATTTAGTCCTAATTACTCAAAATCATCAAAATTTCCAATACAAAATATGTAAATCTAAAACATATCTTTAATATATAGTCATCAAGCATCACAAACACAATTTCTCATCAATGGCCGAACTCCAAACATGCATCAAAATCAGAAATGCATGGGTCAGATAGTATTCGAAGCAACGATCTCAAAAATGTAAAAATTATCAAAAACCGAGCTAAACTCATACCTTAATCAAGCTTGCAATATGCCCAACCCTTGAAGTTTTTCTCTTCTTTTCTCTTTTTAGTTTTTGTCAAATGAAATGAAAAATAAAAGATGAACATGCAACCTTTTTCTTTTATGTTTTTATTATAATAAGTTTATAATATATTATTTATTATTAATATAAACTTAACATATAAAAACAAACATATATATGCATTATAAAAGCATATTGCCGTCCACTATTCTTATAAAAAGGGAAATTTACAACATAAAACCTTCTCATTATAAAGACACATTAATAAAGCCACTCAATTAAACAAAAAGCTATTTTTACCACTTATGCGATTTAATCCTTTTTCTTAAATTAAACACACAAACGGACAAATTATCCCACGATATTTTAACACATGCTCAAACATATATCATAGACACCAAATATATTATAAAAATACTCTACTGACTCAGATTTGTGGTCCTAAAACTACTGTTCCGATAAGGGTTAGAATCAGGCTGTTACACCCTCAGACTATAGTTGTGCCACCTGTTATGTATCCGAATCTGTTGAATAAGCCTCCGGTTGGCAAGATCCGTAAATATGGGGCTGAAGAGTTTAGGGCTACTAATGATGATGATGCTGAAAAGGCCGAGTTCTGGTTAGAAAACACAATCCGGGTATTCAATTAAATGTCTTTAACACCAGATGAAAGTATTAAATGTGTTGTTTCGCTATTACGGGATGCAGCCTATCAGTGATGGAAAACCCTAATTTTTGTTGTTTTGAAAGAACAGGTGATATGGGACTTCTTTCAGATTGAGTTTTGAAAGAAATATATCAGTGATAGATTCATCGATCAGAAATGAAAGGAATTTTTGGAACTGAAACAGGGCCGAATGTCTGTTACGGAATATGAACGAGAGTTCGTAAGACTGAGTCAATATGCTCGTGAATGTGTATCCACTGAGGCAACAATGTGGAAAAGATTCGAAGATGGCCTTAATGAAGATATCCGCTTGTTAGTCGAGATTTTAGAGATAAAAGAGTTTGTTGTGCTAGTTGACCGAGCGTGCAAAGCTGAAGCACTCGGGAAAGATAAAAGAAAAGCTGAGTCTGAAGCTAGAGATGTGAGACAGAGATTTCAGAGTAGATCATTTCAGCCTGCTTCGAAGAAATTCTGAGATGAGCATAGTCGTTCAAAGGCTAATGTGGGACAACCGAATAGAGATCGAGCTAGATCACAGTTGAGCTCAAAAACTCCGGTAACTTCAATAGCAAGTGTTGGAAATGTCAGTTCTGAAAGACCCGAGTTTAAGCATTATGTAAAAAGGCATCCGGGAAGTTGTAGATTGAATGACCGGGCTTGCTTGAGATGTGGATCGTTAGATCATTTTCTTCGAGATTGTCCAGAGTCTGTTGAGCTAGAGACTGTTCAAAATATGAGATCTGATAATGCACCAGTGAGAGGTTGACCTTCACGGAATGTGAGAAACGTTAGTGGTAGCCAGAGAACTACTAGAGACATTGTTACGAGATCTGAAGCTAGAGCGCCTGCCAGAGCATATGCTATCCGAGCTCGTGAGGAAGCTTCATCTCTTGATGTTATAACTTGTACTTTTACACTTTATGATATTTATGTGATTACATTGATAGACCCTAGTTCTACTCATTCGTATATATGCATGAATTTGGTAATCAGTAAGACTTTGCCTGTAGAGTCTACTGAGTTTGTTATAAAACTATCGAACCCCTTAGGTAAAAGTGTCATGGTTGACAAAATATGCAAGAATTGTCCGTTAAAGTTTTGAGATATCTATTTTCCTGCTGATCTGATGCTATTACTGTTTGATGAGTTTGATATCATTCTGGGAATGGACTGGTTAACATTACATGATGCTATTGTGAATTGTAAAAGAAAGATTATTGATTTGAGATGTCTGAATGATGAAATAGTCAGAGTTGAGTCTAATGACCTGAATGGATTACCTGCTGTGATATCTGTATTGAAAGCTCAGAATCATGTGAAAAAAAGGCTATGAAGCATATTTTGCTTATGTGATTGATTCGAAAGTATCTGAAAAGAAAGTTGAATTAGTACCAGTTGTTTGTGAGTTTTCTGATGTATTCCCTGAAGAACTACCGGGTTTGCCTCCGATACGTGAAGTTGAATTTGGTATTGAATTGTTGCCTGGTACTACACCTATTTTGATAGCTCCATATAGAATGGCGGCAACAGAGTTGAAAGAGTTAAAGTCACAGTTGTAAGAGTTGACTGATAGAGGGTTTGCTAGACCGAGTTTCTCACTGTGGGGTGCTCTGCTTGCTTTTGTGAAAAGAAAGATGGCACGATGAGAATGTGCATTGACTACCGCCGCTGAACAAAGTGACCATAAAGAACAAATATCCGTTGCCCAGGATTGACGATTTGTTTGATCAGTTAAAAGGAGCTATTGTGTTTTTGAAGATAGATCTGAGATCGGGTTACTACCAGTTACGAGTAAAAGATTCAGACATTTCGAAAACTGCCTTCAGAACGAGGTACATGCATTATGAATTTTAAGTTATGCCATTTGGACTAACAAATGCTCCTGTTGTTTTTATGGATCTGATGAATAGAATTTTTAGACCGTACCTAGATCGATTTATTGTTGTATTCATAGACGGCATTCTGATTTATTCACGGGATGAGACTGAACATGCTGAACATCTGAGAATTGTGTTGCAAACTCTGAGAGAAAAGCAATTGTATGCGAAATTTAGCAAATGCGAATTCTGGTTGCGTGAAGTCAGTTTTCTGGGACACATTGTATCGGCCTCTGGAATAAGAGTCGACCCGAGCAAGATCTCTGCTATACTGGATTGGAAACCTCCGAAGAATGTATCTGAAATTCGTAGTTTTCTGGGACTTGCTAGTTATTACTGCAGATTTGTAAAAGGCTTTTCGATGATAGCTACTCCGTTGACTAAATTGCTTCAGAAAGATGTGAAATTTGAATGGTCCGATAAATGTCAGAAAAGCTTTGATCAGTTGAAAACTCTGTTAACTGAAGCTCCAGTGTTAGGACAACCGGAATCGGGAAAAGAGTTTGTATTATATAGTGATGCTTAGTTGAATGGTCTGGGATGTGTATTGATGCAGGAAGGCAAACTAGTAGCTTATGCCTTAAGACAGTTAAAGCCTCATGAGAAGAACTATCCGACACATGACCTTGAGTTAGCTGCGATTGTGTTCGCACTAAAGATTTGGCGCCATTATCTGTTTGGTAAAAAATGTCACGTATTTTTAGATCATAAAAGTTTGAAATATCTGATGACTCAGAAAGATTTGAATCTGCGACAGAGAAGATGGCTAGAGTTGTTGAAAGACTACTAGCTTATGATAGATTATCACCCGGGTAAAGCAAATGTCGTTGCTGATGCGTTGAGTAGGAAATCATTGTTTGCATTACGTGCTTTGAATGCTCGACTAGATCCGTCTGATGATAGTTCAGTGATAGCTGAATTGAAAGCAAAACCGTTATTCTTACAACAGATATGTGATGCTCAGAAAGTTGATAATGAAATGTTAGCAAAATGAGCTCAGAGCGATTCTAATTCTGATTTTGATTTTTGAGTTGTTGATGATTGCTTGAGATTTCGAGATCGTATCTGTGTTCCAAGAAACCCTGAGTTAATTCAGTTGATTTTAAACGAACCACATAATGATCATTTATCTGTTTCATCCAGAAGTACAAAGATGTACCATGATCCGAAGCAACATTATTGGTGGTCTGGTATGAAACGAGATATCTCTGATTTCGTATCGAAATGCTTAGTCTGTCAGCAAGTGAAAGCAGAACATCAGGTTCCGTCTGGTTTGTTACAGTCAATTCTGATTCCCGAGTGGAAATGGGATAGAGTGACGATGGATTTTGTTTCTGGATTGCCTCTGACTTCGAGAAAGAAAGATGCGATTTGGGTCGTAGTTGATCGATTGACAAAATCTACCCATTTTATTCTGGTACGATCAGATTTCTCACTTGAAAAGTTAGCCGAGCTTTACATTTCTGAGATTGTAAGATTGCACAGAGTGCCATTGTCTATTGTGTTTGATAGAGATCCGCAATTTACATCAAGATTCTGGAAGAAATTGCAAGAAGCCTTAGGCACGAAACTGCATTTCAGTACAGGTTTTCATCCGCAAACAGATGGTCAATCCGAGCGGATCATTTAGATTCTTGATGATATGTTGAGATGCTGCATTCTTGAGTTTAACGGTACGTGGGAACAGTACCTGCCATTGATTGAATTTGCGTATAATAATAATTTTCAGTCGAGCATCAGAATGGCACCATATGAAGCTTTGTACGGACGTAAATTTTGTACACCTCTGTATTGGACTGAGATCAGTGAAAATAAGACACACGGGGTTGATTTAATAAAAGACACAGAACAGAAAGTAAAATTAATCCGAGACAGTTTGAAATCGGCATCTGATCGTCAGAAGTCTTATGTGGATTTGAAATGAAAAGAGATTGAATTTGAAATCGGTGACAAAGTGTTTTTAAAAGTGTCTCCGTGGAAGAAAGTACTCCGATTCGAACGTAAAGGCAAGTTAAGTCCGAGACTCTTCGAGCCATATGAAATTATTGAACGAGTTAGACCAGTTGCGTACTGATTATTGTTGCCATTAGAGCTAGAAAAGATACATAATGTATTTCATGTTTCAATGCTCCGTAGATATCGTTTCGATCCGTCACATGTGATTGCTCCGTCTGAGATTGAAATCCGATCTGATATGTCATATAAGGAAGAACCGATTCGTATCTTAGCTCGTGAAGTAAAAGCATTGAGAAATAAAAGAATTCTATTTGTTAAAGTATTATGGCATCGACACGGAATAGAAGAGGCTACGTGGGAACCTGAAGATTCAATAAGACAACAAAATCCTAATCTGTTTAACGGTAACATTTTCGGGGACGAAAATCCCTAAGGGGGAGAATTGTAACAGTTCGGTTTATACCCTAGTCGAAACAGTGGTTTCGGGACGACAAATCCGAGTCAGTGAAATAATTTAAGATTATTTTCTATGCCGTTGATATGTGACTAATCAGGTGTTAAATTTCCGTAAGTTAATTTATCCGTCTGTATGTTTAATTTAATAAAAGGATTAAATTGCACTGAATGGAAAATGTATATACTTTTTGAAAAGTACCTATTTGTGATGGCTTTTAATAGGTGAAGGCCTTATGAGGCAATTAAGCCAAAACCATGGTTAGTGGACGGCAACATGCATATATTATGCTTTTATATGTTTATTTTATAAGTTAAGTTAATATTATATATATTATAAGATGTTATAATAAAACAAATGCATTAATAAAGCCATTCTCATCCTATATTGCCAAAAAAAAAAAGAAAAGAAGAAAAGAAAAAGAAAGGTTTCGGTTGGTTTTAAGCTTTATTAAGGTATGTTTTGGCTTTAGATTTTGATGATTTTTATGTTTTTGAGATTGTTGCTTAGTCTACTATCAAGCCCATGTTGTAATTTGAAGAATTGATGATATTGGTGAATTGTGCCATAGATGAATTGATAAGCTTTATGATGAGTTTAGTTGTTAAATGAAAGATATGTGTTAGATGAACATATTTTGTTCTTGAAATTTTGATGAATTTAGCTAATTAGGGCTAAATTGAGAAAATAGCAATTTGAAGGACTAAATTGCAAATTTGATGAAAAATATGGGCTTGTATGATATACATAAGCATTCGGCTAAGCATGAGCATGTGATGATTTTGTGTATTTGATGTTTTGAGAAAAAATGGACTAAATGATAAAATGTGAAAATGTGAGGGTTAAGTTGCAAATAACCCTAAATGTGTGATTTTGGATTGAAATGAATATGTTGGTTAATAAAAGGGTCAAATTTGAATATGTTTAGATCAAGAACCGAGGAAAACGAACTTAGATCGCGGGAAAGCGAAAGTAACCAAGTAGCCGTTTCTATTTCCGTTAAATCAATTCCGAGGTAAGTCATTATGCAAATAAATGTATTTGTATTGAATTGAGTATGTTCACATAACTATTGATAACGATGAATGTTTATGAGATGATGTGTACGTGAATTTCAATATAAGAACGACATAGTGGCAATGTCCGAGAAGTCCCGTACGAACCTAGGGATAGATAGGATTAGCTATGTCATGACATAGGTGTCTGTTCTGAAATATCATGTAAGACCACGTCTGGGACGTCGGCATTGATATGAGATTTCGTGTAAGACCACGTCTTGGACGTTGGCATCGATACGAGATTTACGTGTAAGACCATGTCTGGGACATTGGCATCGTATTGATTTGTGTAAGACCCTGTCTGGGATAGTGGCAACGATATCTGAGTACATGTAAGACCTCGTCTGGGACGTTGGCATTGTACGACTATTCCGAGGTTTCTGAACATCCTATTAGATTCCGAACGATTCAACGGGCAAGTCTGTGATACGAAAGGATACGTGGATTATAAATCTATTTCAGGTACGTTTAATAAGTACACAAGGTGTGTATCAAAGGTAAGTATCTATATGAACTTACTAAAATGAATATGTGCAATGGAATGATGAGATGATATGTGAAATTATGCTGAGATGAACTATGTGTATATGTGGTAATGAGTTGAAGTATGTGATAAATTATGGCTAAACAATTGAGCCAAACTCTATGTGAGATGTATATGCTATGAGAACCATTATTGTCATTGTATAAATATGCTATGTGCATTTTAAGTTAAGTATATTTGTATATGACTTACTAAGCTTTTGGAAAGCTTACTCTGTGTGTGTTTTCTCTGTTTTATAGATCGTCAAAGCTACTGAAGGCTCGGGGACGGTCGAGGATCGTCATCACACTACGCAAACTCAATTTGGTATCTTTTTGAAATGTATATAGCTAGATATGGCATGTATAAGCTAGTATTTTGGTGTAAGTTTGATGTATGAACTTAGCCATGTGATTTGGCTAGTTATGTGTTGGTAATATGCTTTAATGAATATGATAAATGGTGCATGTTTTGGTATGGTTTGATAGCATATGAAATGGTTAAGTTTATGGTAAATGTATGGATGAATTATGCTTGTGTATACATGAGTTTTAGTCTTGTAAATTGGCATGAATGGAATTGGTTTGGAATGTAGAGATTAGATGATTATTTTGATATGTTTTTGGTTGTCAAATGTGCATGAAATGTATTGGTAATTTGTTTGTAGGTATGACCCTAATGTGGGTTGCATTTTGGCCTTGCAAATGGCCTATTTTGCCACACGGTTGTGGCACACGGGCGTGCCTGATGACCGTGGGTGTAAGTCAGTATTTAGCTAAGAGTGCATGGCCATGGCACACGGGCGTGCCCAATAGCCATGTGGTTTAGTCAGGATCGACCACGGCCAAGGTACACGGGCGTGCTTGGCGGCCGTGGAGTTAAGTCAGGTTCGACCACGGGGGAGACACATGGGCGTGTCTAGCAGCCGTGGGAGGCACATGGCCTGCCCACATGGGCGTGTAACCCCTGAAACTTAGAAAAATTTTAAATTTCTGAGAATTTCCGTATGTGTTCCGGTTTAGTCCCGACTCTGTCTAAAGCTTAACTAAGGTCTCGTTGACCTATAGATGGGACATGATGAGTACGATTGATGAATTATTTTACGAATTGTCTGTTAAAGTTTCCAATCTATCCGGTAACACCTTTAACCCTAATCCGGTGATGGATACGGGATAGGGGTGTTACATTAATTAGCCATGCTCTTGATTCACTTGATGCAAGAATTGCCCCAACGGTTCAAGCATCTCAAGGTGACTATCGAGTCTATTTTCACCATTTGTTCAAAACTGTTGAAAATAAATCAAATTTTCTTAAATTTATTATGAAAATAATTAAAATTAAATATGTTAAGAATTTTAGTGCAAATTAATTATTTTATAATTAAAGTATGAATTTCAATCGAAATTACTACGAAGCTGCATGAATTAGATCTCAAAAGGTGCTGAAAAGTTTATATATTTTTGTGTTTCCAGTAGTCCTCCACATACCTAGTGCCCACATATTTCTTTTGGAAGGCCTCTTGAAAGTACTCCTAGGTTATTCCTTCAACTTGCGCACCCCTTACAATAGACTGCCACCAACAATAGACCTCTTCCCTAAGAAAAGACACAGTGCCCCTCAACTTTTGCTCCAATGTACAGTGTAAATCCTCCAAAATCCTTTCTATCGACTCCATCCATTATTTAGCTACAGTGGTAGTCGTTCCAGAAAAGCCCTTGAATTTCTCATCCCAATTTGATCGGAGCCTTTCCGTAACAGATCCATGGCTCCCCGATCCAGTTTGGACTCTAGTAACCCTTTGCAAAACACTCAACATTGCCTGTGTCACGACGTCATTGCTTTTCTAGTAGCCTCCGCCTTGACCAAACCATTGGCGGTAGAGTTCTTAACATAATCCTCCTCACGGATTGGGTTTTCACCCTGGACAGTGGGTGGCTCTACATGTGCAGCCCAAAGCGGCATACCCCTACCACGTCTACCTTGAGTGTTCATAGTGTTCGCAAAACTTTAAGATCTAAAGTATATATACAATTTCCAAAAAACAAGTTTAAGTGTTAGCTATTTCCTAGATGTTTACAGTTTACAGTTCATCTAAAGTCTTAAAAATAATAGTTACTATAGTAGGACTGGCATCGGAGTCTCAGACTTAATTTTCTGCAGAAAAACCAATTTTTTTTTGTAAAAACTTGTGGCTTGGATTTTCCCCAAAATATCGTTTTAATACATGCATGCTGTAACATCCCGATTTAGGGCCTAGTCAGAATAGTGGTGCGAGACCACAAATCTGAGGTTTATGAATGAGTTTTTTAAGTTTATGTTATGTTTGCATGCTAGTGTGAAAGTTTCATGAAGCAATTTTATGAAATTTCGGTTGAATTGTCCAAAAGGACTAAATTGCAAAAGTTGCAAAATGTGAGATTCTAGAAGCTATTTTTGTGAAATAGCTTTAGAATATTAATTAGAGGTCCTTAAATAGAAATTTTCCCAATTTCTAATTTTTGGACAAAATTGGGCATGGATGAGTTAAAATAGAAAGTTTGTCAAAAAGGGCATTTTGGTCATTTGACAATTAAATGTTTTAAATGGGAAAAGATGATAGAAATTCATTCATCTTCTTCTCCAAGGCTGTCGAAAATTCAAGGAGCCATTGTTAGGGTTCTTCAAATTTTTCAATATTGCTTGTAAGGGCAACCAAGCCCCGTTTTTTATATTCTTCGTATTTTTGAAGTCCTAGTAGCATGAGAAAGCTATTTTTAGCTATATGTTGAGCTAAGATGGATGTTCAAAAATTTACCCATGTATGACATGCATGTATTTTGATGTTTTATGGAAGAATATGAAAGCTTGATGTAGTAGAAACATCTTTTGCTAAGTGATTTTCCATGAAAATGCATGTAGGGACTTGTGTGTGAAAGTCTTGAGATTGGTCATACATGTATGATTTAGTGAGAATTGAAGATAGCTTTAGTTGAGTAAATGGTTCGGCTAAGCATGAAAGGCTAGAAAGTTGAATAAAAATCACTTTACGAGCCTTGGGGCAAAAGTGTGAATATGAGAAAGTTAAGGGCAAAATAGTAATTTTGCTAAAGTATGAGATAAGGGTCAATTTAGTCAAAGTGTGTATTGAATAAGTTGATTTATTCATTATATATCAAGAAAGACGAAGCCTGGATCAAAACCGAGGCAATAGTAAGGTGGTGGACTGAATTGCACATCTCAATACTTTTGAGTGCCGAGGTAAGTTTATGCGTAAACAATGCATTCATACTTACAATTTTGTTAATGCTAGCTAGTGTGTAGCATGATTGAGAATGATTAAGAACCTATGTGGAATGAATGTGGTAGAAATTGTGAACGGATGTATGATTGAGTAAGTAGATATGTGGATGTGTAGTGATAATGCTAAATGGTGGGCTAAGTGCGATACCATCCTAAGGCATAACGACGATGAGCTGGCTAGGTGTGATGCTATAGTTAAGTATATTGTCTAGTGGGCTATGTGCGAAACCACTACGATTACCTTTGTGGTAGGCTAAGTGCAATACTACCTTATTATTTGATTGTGGTGGGCTAAGTGCGAAACCATCGAGACATTAGCTGTGTGGATTAGCTGTGTGGATTAGCTGTGTGGATGTATTATCGAGAAATAATGATATGTTGTATATTGTGTAAATGTGATATTGAATGCAGGGATGCATGTCAATGGTTATGAGTATGTGACTCATGATATGTTGAAAAGGTGGTAAGGGATAGAAAGAGTAAGCAAAGTTGTACATTATATGTTAGTATAATGCTAATTGTTGTTTAGTTTATACTATGGTGCATAATTGTTTATGTGTAAACTTACTAAGCTCAAAGCTTACTCCCCTTCTTTTCCCTTTTCTTATAGAGCAAAAGTGTTGAATCGAGATACGTGGATCAATAAGAAGATCGCCCACATTATCAGCACACTCTGGTACATGAGACTCAATGTTTTGTAAATGGCATGTATAGGGGCTACACGAGTTAGTGAATTTTGTTGTAAATGGCTAAGACGTGTTGGCTTTTAGATGGATAATCTATTTTGTATAATGCCATAGTTTTTGGCTACTTTATTATATGAAAAGATGTAGTTATCCATGTGAGATTGTAAGATTATGAGTTGGTTATGGATGTGTTGAATGAGTACTCGTTGTGTATGATTAAGGAGTGAAATGAACTTGACAAATAGCTTTGTTCTTGTCCATGTAGGTAGACACACGGGCGTGTGTCTAGGCCATGCGTGACACACGGTCAGCCCATAGGCGTGTGACTTGGCTGTGTGTCCCCTGCATGTTAGTATTTTAAGTCAGAATAGACCACGGACTAGCCATATGGGCGTGTGCCTAGAACGTGTGTGTTAATCAGTGTTGGCCACGGGCTAGCCACACGGGCGTGTGTCTAGACTCTAGGCCATGTTAAGGTAGTCAGTGTGCACCACGGGTGGAGAGCACGGGCGTGTGCCCTAACCGTGGGGCATTGGCAGAATGCTTGAGTTTTCATACACGGGTAGTGACCATGGGCGTGTGTGATCTCCACGGGCGTGCCAAATCTTACACGGGCGTGTGAGCCCTGTATAGGTGGAAAAGTTTTAAAAATAGTAGAAGTTTTGATATGGTCTCGAGAGCCCTCGTGAGTATGAGTGAGGCCTCGTAAGTCAAGAATGAGGTTGTTGAGGTGACTTAAGAGAGTAGTCACAATGAGCCTAAGTGGCGATCTTGAGGTTTTTATTATGGTAATGCCTCGGGCCTGGTTCTGGCGTAGAACCCGGGTAAGGGGTGTTAATTTAGTGGTATCAGAGCTATGGTTTAGTAGATTCTAGGACTACCGTAACGGGTGTAAGAGTCTAGCTATACATGGCATAAGTGTACAATGATAGTGTGGTGGCTTCTGATGATTTTAAATCTTGTTTTATATAGAATATTAAATCTGATCCATTGACTGCTGATGAAGCAGCTAGTAATGCGCCGGCTCCTGCGCAAGGAACCGTCCCTGTTCAAAGTGGACTCGAGGCTAGGGGTCAAGGGGAAGAGGCACGTGAAGCCTTTCTTCAGATGATGAGTAATTGGTACTCGGATTACATCCGAGTGAACCCTAATGCTCAACCTCCTCCACCTCCTCCCATACCTCAGCCAATTCCAGTGGCTCCTCAAGGTATTGATGTAGTGAGGATATCGAAACCCTCGGTGGATAAGATTAGGAAACACGGGGCTGAGGATTTTAGAGCTAAGGTAGATGATGACCCCGAGAGGGCAGAGTTCTGGTTAGAGAACTCAATGAGAGTATTCGATGAACTCTCTTGTACACCTGAAGAGAGCTTGAACTATGCCGTGTCTTTGATGAGGGACTTGGCATACCATTGGTGGAAGACGTTGACGTCAGTGGTCCCGAGAGAGCGGGTGATGTGCGACTTCTTTCTGGAAGAGTTTCGAAAGAAGTATATAAGCCAGAGGTTTACTGATCGAAAAAGGAAGGAATTCCTTGAGTTGAAGCAAGGAAGAATGTCAGTAGCAGAATATGAGCGCGAATTTGTTAGGCTTAGCAAATACGCTCAAGAATGTGTGTCGACAGAGACCATCTTGTGTAAGAGGTTCGAAGATGGACTGAATGAGGATATCAAACTCCTAGTTGGTATTTTAGAGTTGAAAGAGTTTGTTGTGTTGGTCGAGAAGGAATGTAAGGCCGAAGAGTTGGGTAAAGAAAAGAGAAGGGCTATGAGTGAAGCCCGAGATGCGAGGAAGAGGTCGATGGGCAAGTCGTACCAAGCCCAATCGAAAAGATCTAAGGAAGTGAATCCTCGGATGACAGCACCAGTGGGTTATTCGCATCGAAACTTGGACAACACTTGTTCGGGTTCGAGAGTCCAAGCCACTTCGATGGAAAGTGTGGGCAACCCGAAGAACAAACCGGAGTGTCCAAGTTGTGGTAGATATCACACCAAAGAGTGTTGGGGTAACAGTCGAAACTGTTATAAGTGTGGTTCCCCCGACCATTATATCCGAAATTGCCCCGAGAGGGATGATAAGGAAGAGAAGCAAGAGTTGAGATCTGGCGATGTGTCTGCAAGGGGTAGACCACTAAGGAACCCGAGAGGTGGGGCTAGTGGTAGAGGTGCATCCAGAGACTCTGCTGTGAGACCGGAGGGTCGGGCACCTGTGAGGACGTATGCCATTCGCGCTCGCGAAGAGGCGTCCTCGCCTGATGTGATAATGGGTACTTTTTCTCTCTTTGACACCTTTGTTATTGCTTTAATAGATCCAGGGTCTACTCATTCTTATATCTGCATTAGACTGGCATCTAGTTTGAGTATGACCATTGAGCCTACGGACTTTGTGGTTAAGGTGTCAAACCCGTTAGGAAAGCATGTGTTAGTGGACAAGATGTGTAAGAATTGTCCTTTGATGTTTGAGAGTCAATGTCTTTCGGCAAATCTTATGTTGTTGACGTTTGATGAGTTTGACTTAATCCCTGGCATGGATTGGTTGACTACCCATAGTGTCTTAGTGAACTGTGGTAGTAAGTATGTCGAATTGAAATGTGAGAGTGGAGATGTTGTTCGGGTTGAATCAGGTGGATCGGATAGTCTACCAGTGATGATTTCTTCCCTAGTGGCTGAGAAATGTTTGAGAAAATGGTGTGAGTCCTATCTTGCTTTTGTGTTGAATACTCGAGAGGTTGGAGTAGAGTTTGAAATAGTGCCAGTGGTATGTGAGTATCCGAATGTATTCCCGGAAGAGTTACCTGGATTGCCTCCAGTGAGAGAGGTTGAGTTTGGGATTAAGTTAGTTCCAGGAACGATACCTATTTCGATTGCTCCGTACAGAATGGCACCTTTAGAGTTGAAAGAACTGAAGGTTCAGTTGCAAGAGTTGACAGATAAGGGTTTTGCAAGACCGAGCTACTCACCGTGGGGTGCTCCGGTATTATTTGTAAAGAAGAAAGATGGGTCTATGAGGTTGTGTATAGACTATAGACAGCTTAACAAAGTGACGGTTAAGAATAAGTATCCTTTACCAAGGATTGATGATCTTTTTGATCAACTGAAGGGAGCTACAGTGTTCTCCAAGATAGACTTGAGGTCTGGCTATTATCAGTTGAGAGTGAAGCAGCAGGATGTGTTGAAAACTGCATTTTAGACAAGGTATGGCCATTATGAGTTTTTGGTTATGCCGTTTGGTTTGACGAATGCACAAGCGATTTTTATGGATTTGATGAACCATGTCTTCCGATCGTATGTGGATAAGTTTGTGATTGTCTTCATTGACGATATATTGATCTATTCTCGGGATGAGAATGATCATGAAGAACATTTGAGAATTGTCTTGCAAACTTTAAGAGATAAGCAGTTGTATGCTAAGTTTAGAAAGAGTGAGTTTTGGCTCCGAGAGGTCGGATTCCTAGGACACATTGTGTCAGGTGATGGTGTCAGAGTTGACCTGAGTAAGGTATCGGCTGTTGTGGATTGGAAACAGTCGAGGAACGTGTCAGAAGTTAGAAGCTTCTTGGGATTAGTGGGATATTACAGACGTTTCATAAAGGTGTTCTCTGTGATTGCTACCCCGATGACGAAATTGTTGCATAAGGATGTCAAGTTTGATTGGACTGGGGCATGTCAACAGAGTTTTGAGAGATTGAAAACATTGTTGACTGAGGCACCGGTTTTGGTTCAACTAGAATCGAGGAAAGGGTTTATGGTTTACAGTGACGCATCGTTTAATGGTCTCGGTTGCATGTTGATGCAAGAGGGTAAGGTAGTCGCATACGCCTCGAGGCAACTAAAATCGCACGAGAAGAATTATCTGACTCATGATTTTGAGTTGGCTACGATTGTTTTCGCGTTAAAGATTTGGCGACATTACTTATATGGTGAGAAGTGTCGAATCTTTACGGATCACAAGAGTTTGAAGTATTTGATGGATCAGAAGGATCTGAATTTGAGACAAAGGCGATGGCTTGAGTTATTGAAAGACTATGAGTTAGTCATTGATTACCACCCGAGAAAAGCGAATGTGGTTGCAGATGCCCTGAGTAGGAAATCCTTGTATGCTCTAAGAGTTATGAGGACGAGTTTAGCATTGTCTGATGATGGTGCTATTCTGGTAGAGTTGAGAGCTAAGCCACTATTTGTTCAACAGATATGTGAGGCTCAGAGAAATGACAGTGAGATGCTAACTAAGAGAGCTAAGTGCAGAGCAGAAAGTGATTCTGATTTTCGAGTGGGCTCGAATGGATGTTTATTGTACCGTAACAGAATTTGTGTACCCAGAGATGAAGAGTTAATCTGAAAGGTTTTGCACGAGGCACATAGTGGTTATTTGTCAGTACATCCGGGCAGTTCGAAAATGTACAATGACTTGAAGAAGTCTTATTGGTGGCCGGGTATGAAGAGAGATATCTCTAAATTTGTGGCAAGGTGTCTGATTTGTCAACAAGTGAAAGCTGAGCATCAAGTGCCTTCGGGATTGCTTCAGCCAGTGATGGTTCCCGAATGGAATTGGGATCGGGTTACCATGGACTTTGTGACGGGGTTGCCTATGACTCCGAAAAAGAGAGATGTTGTGTGGGTTGTTGTGGATAGATTGACGAAGTCGGCTCACTTTATTCCAGTACGTGTTAATTATTCACTGGATAAGTTAGCTGAATTGTATGTGGCAGAGATAGTGAGGTTACATGGTATACCTGCGTCTATTATATCAGATAGAGATCCGAGATTTACTTCGAGGTTTTGGAAGAAATTACAAGAGGCTTTGGGAGCAAAGTTGAATTTTAGTACTGCGTTCCATCCACAAACAGATGGTCAGTCTGAAAGAGTGATTCAAGCTCTCGAAGATATGCTTCGATGCTGTGTGTTTGAATTCGAACGTAGTTGGGAGAGGTATCTACCTTTGGTCAAGTTTGCCTACAACAACAGTTATCAGTCGAGTATATAGATGGCACCGTATGAAGCATTGTATGGTCGTAAGTGTCGATCTCCATTGTATTGGACCGAGCTTAGTGAAAAACAGATCCATGGAGTCGATCTAGTGAAAGAGACTGAGGAGAAAGTGAAAGTAATCCGTAATAGTCTGAAAGCTGCTTCTGATCGACAGAAGTCGTACGTGGATTTGAAAAGGAAAGAACTTGAGTTTAAGGTGGGTGACAAAGTGTTTTTAAAAGTGTCCCCATGGAAGAAGATTATGAGATTTGGATGAAAAGGGAAATTTAGTCCAAGATTCATAGGACCGTATGAGATTACAGATAGAGTTGGGCCAGTAGCTTACCGGTTGGTTTTACCGGTAGAGTTGGAAAAGATACATAATGTGTTCCATGTGTCGATGTTGCGACAGTATCGCTCCGATCCTTCACATGTGATTCCTTCAATGGAAATTGAGATAAGACCGGATATGTCTTATGAAGAGGAGCCGATTAAGATCTTGGCTCGAGAAGTGAAACAGTTGAGAAATAAGAGCATAACACTAGTGAAAGTGGTATGGCAGAAACACGGTGTTGAAGAGGCTATGTGGGAAATAGAAGAAGCTACGAGAGAGCAACATCCAAACCTCTTTACTGGTAAGATTTTTGGGGGCGAAAATCTCTAAAGAGAGGAGAGTTGTAACATCCCGATTTAGGGCCTAGTCGGAATAGTGGTGCGAGACCACAAATCTGAGGTTTATGAATGAGTTTTTGAAGTTTCTGCTATGTTTGCATGCTAGTGTGAAAGTTTCATGAAGCAATTTTGTGAAATTTCGGTTGAATTGTCCAAAAGGACTAAATTGCAAAAGTTACAAAATGTGAGATTCTAGAAGCTATTTCTGTGAAATAGCTTTAGAATATTAATTAGAGATCCTTAAATAGCAATTTTCCCAATTTCTAATTTTTGGACAAAATTGGGCATGGATGAGTTAAAATAGAAAGTTTGTCAAAGAGGGCATTTTGGTCATTTGATAATTAAATGTTTTAAATGGGAAAAGATGATAGAAATTCATTCATCTTCTTCTCCAAGGCTGCCGAAAATTCAAGGAGCCATTGTTAGGGTTCTTCAAATTTTTCAATCTTGCTTGTAAGTGCAACCAAGCCCCGTTTTTTATATTCTTCGTATTTTTGGAGTCCTAGTAGCATGAGAAAGCTATTTTTAGCTATATGTTGAGCTAATATGGATGTTCAAAAATGTACCCATGTATGACATGCATGTATTTTGTTGTTTTATGGAAGAATATGAAAGCTTGATGTAGTAGAAACATCTTCTGCTAAGTGATTTTCCATGAAAATGCATGTAGGGACTTGTGTGTGAAAGTCTTGAGATTGGTCATACATGTATGATTTAGTGAGAATTGATGATAGCTTTAGTTGAGTAAATGGTTCGTCTAATCATGAAAGGCTAGAAAATTGAATAAAAATCACTTTACGAGCCTTGGGCCAAAAGTGTGAATATGAGAAAGTTAGGGGCAAAATAGTAATTTTGCTAAATTATTAGATAAGGGTCAATTTAGCCAAAGTGTGTATTGAATAAGTTTATTTATTCATTATAGACCAAGAAAGATGAAGCCCGGGTCGAAACCGAGGCAAGAGCAAGGTGGTGGACTGAATTGCACATCTCTATACTTTTGAGTGCCGAGGTAAGTTTATGCGTAAACAATGCATTCATACTTACAATTTTGTTAATGCTAGCTAGTGTGTAGCATGATTGAGAATGAATAAGAACCTATGTGGAATGAATGTGGTAGAAATTATGAATGGATGTATGATTGAGTAAGTAGATATGTGGATGTGTAGTGATAATGCTAAATGGTGGGCTAAGTGCGATACCATCCTAAGGCATAACGATGATGAGCTGGCTAGGTGCGATGCTATCGTTAAGTATATTGTCTAGTGGGCTATGTGCGAAACAACTACGATTACCTTTGTGGTAGGCTAAGTGCGATACTACCTTATTATTTGATTGTGGTGGGCTAAGTGCGAAACCATCGAGACATTAGCTGTGTGGATTAGCTGTGTGGATGTATTATCGAGAAATAATGATATGTTGTATATTGTGTAAATGTGATATTGAATGCAGGGATGGATGTCAATGGTTATGAGTATGTGACTCATGATGTGTTGAAAAGGTGGTAAGGGATAGAAAGCGTAAGCATAGTTGTACATTATATGTTAGTATAATGCTAATTGTTGTTTAGCTTATACTATGATGCTTAATTGTTTATGTGTAAACTTACTAAGCTCAAAGCTTACTCACCTTCTTTTCCCTTGTCTTATAGAGCAGAAGTGTTGAATCGAGATACGTGGATCAATAGGAAGATCACCCACATTATCAGCACACTCTGGTACATGAGACTCAATGTTTTGTAAATGGCATGTATAGGGGCTAGACAAGTTAGTGACTTTTGTTGTAAATGGCTAAGACGTGTTGGCTTTTAGATGGATAATCTATTTTTTATAATGCCATAGTTGTTGGCTACTTTATTATATGAAAAGATGTAGTTATCCATGTGAGATTGTAAGATTATGAGTTGGTTATGGATGTGTTGAATGAGTACTCGTTGTGTATGATTGAGGAGTGAAAAGAACTTGACAAATAGCTTTGTTCTTGTCCATGTGGGTAGACACACGGGCGTGTGTCTAGGCCATGTCTGACACACGATCAGCCCATGGGCGTGTGACTTGGCCGTCTGTCCCCTGCATGTTAGTATTTTAAGTCAGAATAGACCACAGACTAGCCACCACGCGCAGTGCCTAGAACGTGTGTGTTAATCGGTGTTGGCGCGGGCTAGCCACACAGGCGTGTGTCTCTAGACTCTAGGCCGTGTTAAGGTAGTCGCAGTGCACCACGGGTGGAGAGCACGCGCGTGTGCCCTAACCGTGGGGCATTGGCAGAATGCTTGAGTTTTCATGCACGGGTAGTGACCATGGGCGTGTGTGATCTCCACGGGCGTGCCAAATCTTACACGGGCGTGTGAGCCCTGTATAGATGGAAACGTTTTAAAAATAGTAGAAGTTTCGATATGGTCTCGAGAGCCCTCGTGAGTATGAGTGAGACCTCGTAAGTCGAGAATGAGGTTGTTGAGGTGACTTAAGAGAGTAGTCACAATGAGCCTAAGTGGCGATCTTGAGGTTTTTATTATGGTAACGCCTCGGGCCTGGTTCCGGCGTAGAACCCGGGTAAGGGGTGTTACACATGCAAACTCATTCAAATTTTTACAGTTCGAGTTTAGAAACCTAGCTTTGATACCACCAAATGTAACCTCCCCAACTAGGTCTAGATGTTTGACCCAAATTCGGAAGATTACATTAGCCACTGAAATGGTCCACTAAGCTATCAGAGTTTTTAAAAGAGACATTTTAAAACAATTCATTATTTTAGAAGAAAACTTAGTTAGTTACCTATTTATTTATTACTCAGAAATTCAATTTTAGTTTAGTGGCGGGAAAGTGATATTTATGTAAGTTTTTTAATTAAAATTTAATTATATTTAGACATCCTAAAATTTAAATTAAATATCATGCAATATAAAAACAAAACCCAAATCCTAAGTATCATGCCACAGTTCAAAATAAAATAGTATAGTCTTTGAATAATAAAAATAGATTAAATAATAAGCATAAAATAATTTTATAAGTAAAAATCGAGCCGAGACCCTCCGGATGCCGAGTCCCGTACTAACTTGTGTGGTTATCCATAAGGATGAAAATTAAAAGAGGTGAGCTATAACGCTCAATGTGAGTTCCATCACAAGAAAATCAATGCAAGTTAACAAACTAAGCATATAATCACAATATTCAATACAGTAACACTAATATAGTATGGAAGTAATTGATAGTTCATTCGAGCATGCTTATGAGTACCATTGTACTGCAATTTCAGTTTAACAAGAAAAATCCTACCCATACTCAGCTACACTCCTCATTAAGAGTTCCCTAGAACTCCTCCAATCATAACACTCTAGTTTGTGGCTGAGCCACCTGTATTGCAGGTTCATACACTGCTAGTAGTTGTGATTACACAACAGATTTGCAATGAAAATGTGCTTGTATAAATTATGGATAAACCACCGGTGTTTGCAGGTTAATACGTTGCCAATATTTGTGAATGCACAACTCATTTGCATATTAGAGTTGTCAGTATAAATTGTGGATAAACCACCAGTGTCTCCAGATTATTAAACTGCCAGAAATTCCATTGCACAATCACCCCTCCCATGCAATGTAATATAACATGCTTCAAACAGTATCAAATGAAACAGTAGACATGCTCAATATATTTCCAATTCATCTGTAGCATTAGTCATTCTTATCATGTAATTAGTATACAGTGGTACAAGTAACAGTAACAGTTCATTAATAATTCAAACACAACAGGCATGTACTAATAACATATCTTGCATATACAATAGCAATTTAGTCAATCAAATCGTGGATTCCAGCATTATTCATAATACCAGGGACTTAATTGAAGGAAATAAATCGCTAAAACAAATCGAGGTTCATATAGGGACTAAATTGAATAGTTTAGAAAAATTCTGGGCAAAAGTATTAAACAAGGGCACATGGCCGTGTGCAATGCCTTAAGCCGTGTGGAGGGGTTACATGACCGTGTGACAGACTATGGTCGTGTGGAACATGCAAAATTATGCTACAGGGGAGACATGACAGTGTGAGAATCGAAATATCCTTGGGTTTTAGTGGGGACATGGCTGTGTGGGCCACACGTGTGGCCCTATTTCGAGGCACGGTTTGCCTTGACTTGTTTCTAAAAGAACACACACCTTTTCACTGGGATCTTGACCGATGTTCCTCACGCTCCAATCTGATCTGGCGTATCGAAGTTAGATCCTTCAAATGATGTTTAAATACGAATTAATATGGATTTCAAGTCGACAAGATTACTCAAGATTTGGGCAAGAATCTGAAAAAGATTATTTGATTGAACAAATATTTACATCGTTCACTACTTACTACGAAAATTACGAGTTCTGATCATTGAAACGAAGCAAACTTATCGATCTTGGATGAATAAAAACAAATGCTAACAATGATCGAGGCTCAAGTCATATCTGACCAGTTTCTAACTTTTTAATATATTATATTGTGTTATTTTTATATATTACGTAATGTATAACACATACAAAAATTAAATCTATAATAATATACAATACTAAAATAAAAATATTAAAAAATGTTAATATGTTATAAACTAAATTTGAATAAATGAAAATATATAAAATTATTATATATTTAAATAACAAGAATATCAAAAAAATTTAAAAAATAATATGGATGGCTTAAAATGGGTTTGCTTAGCCATTTACAAATATTAGTGGGATTGGGAAAATTTTTAAGCTCATATCTTGGGTTAGGTTGAACTTGGATAAGCATAAAATGTGTTAATATCATGTTTAAGCCTAACTCGAAGTCATCCCGACTTTAGCTATGAACACCTCTAGTCGTCCCCCTCTTGTTGGTGGCCATTAGTGTTCCTTTCCTCTGATACGAGTCTCAAAGCCCAATCTCAGGCCCATGGGTGTGATGGGTTTACACTACCTCAAGGCCCAACATAAAGCGCAAGCAAATCAAACGAGGATTCTATTAAAACCAATATGTGAGAATAAATCTTTTTGAGGAACCAAAGAATGATACATACACGGAATGGGTGAAATGTATTAAAGTCAATTCAACCAAGCTGTCAATTTTCAAGTTGAAATTTTTTTTCAACTTGCAATAGATTTTTGGATGGGATCCAAGCATTTAAGGATTATGATGTCTGCATAGAATTCGGAGATCTATCTTTTATCTTCGAAACAAACTTTGAATCACTCGATTTTAAGTCAAGGAACTCAAGTTATGACCATTTTAGTTAAAACTACGCGAGTACAATTTCTGGACGAGATTATTACGAAAATTACGAGTTTTGGGCTTTTAATTCGAGTTTAAGTCATATCAGGTTTGGGTTTTAGGCTTAATTTTTATTATATATGAGCCCAATATTGTATTTTATCAGCTCTTATTACTTTATTATTCTTTTGTTCCAAAATTTTAACCTACCCACCGATAGATCTAATTAATACTTTAATTTAGTTATAGTGCGAAAATAAAATAAAAGTGTTTTAAATATTTTTATAATAATAAAATAACATAAAGAAATAAAATTCAAGAGATCAAAAAATATAATAAATCAAATCTGATTATGGGTGATTAGCTCACTTCGATAATCCCTATCAACTATCGCTTCGGGTTCGTCGTCAATCAACTAGTCACTACCCCAGCAGGATCTTCTGATCTTCCACTCAAATAACGAGTTAGCAAGGACTACTTATCTTCCAACCTCACAGTCCAGACCAGTTTGGGGTGAAGGTGTTCATGGATAGGCCATACCAATTTTAGGTTAATTCGTACCTTGATGACTTCCTAGAGTTGTCAGGCCTGGGTTTTAGGTTCTTTCTTTTCCAAACAGCTGATCTGTTGAGTAACCTTATAAAATAGTTAACAGATTATACCTCCACTCACTAATCCCCCATAGAGGGATTACTTCCTCATGGTTTTCATAAACAAAATAGAATTGATGTAAAGAGAGAACATGATGAACGAATTGAAGTCTAGAGTTTAGGAAAAATGCCTAATTTGTATTAAAGATGAATATGGATCCATAGAGTTTGATTGTCTTCACAAATCAGATCTCTCGATAAAACAAGAACAACTTGAAAATAAATCTAAACACTTAAAAGAAGGAAAATATAAAATAGAATTAAAACTAGAAAACTAAACTAAGGAAATGGTGTCCATAACATGTGACAAAGGAGCTTATTTATAGATTTTAGATGGTCTTCGTCCTTAACCCTAGGTTAGCTGATGTTCCTGAGCGTTAACTTCGATTGTGCGGACCAAAACACCCCATGGCTCGTGTTTAATTCTCATCCAGAGTCGATGTCGCGACACACCAGGTCTAGGTGTGTCACGACACAGGAGTCAGTATACTCCTCTCGAGATATCTTCAGGGGTATGTCGTGACGCCTTTAGGTTGTGTCACGGTATCGAAGGCAGACTCGTGATTTGTTCATTCTACTCCTTATGTTGCAGCATTGATCATTCCGCATTGTGACATAGTGACCAGTATTGGGTTAGTATGCCTTCTAATGGTCTCCTACACACTTATAAAGTTCATTAGCTCACCCTTAGGCCTCATTTGGCCCCTTAGGTTAGTAAAAGACTCAATTTGCAAAACATAACTAAAACCTAATGAAGTTACTTACTTTCAAGCTCCTAAAGTGCAGAAATTGTTTTAATCTACTACATTGAATTATGACAGATCAAACTACCCCACACTTAATTCATTGTTTGTCCTCAAGCAACAAAAATAAAAACAAGAAATAAAATAAAAGACCCTCGAACAGATATAATACAAGTATAAACTTTGGAGCATATAACTAGGGATTTCATATTCACGAATAACCTTGACATGATGAGTAATTGATTTACCCCTTCTGACCACAAACATATAAGTTTAGTGCATTACAACGTATACAAGTATTAAAGGCCTCACTTGTAGGGATCCATCAACAAATCATACAAGTAATTTGATTATCCGAGTAGAATACAAATAGTCATTTATGCGTTTGTTTAATGTAATGTCCATTCATGCATAAGGATACTTAGGTCACATAGGACTTTTCGGCTTATAATGTTTTAAGGCTTAGGACAGGTATGGAATTCAAAAATAGTAAGTATCAAAAGGGGTTAGCACAAAAATAGTTTGGTACATCGTATCGATCCTTATTCTTCCCCCTTAGTGACCCTTACCCACTCACTGTCTTATTTCTCCTTCTCCCACCTTCCTTGTTTCTCAACATAGGAAATCATAACATGACATAGTAACTACGGCTAGCCTACAAGTTTCTGTGCACTAATGAACGAGTTTTTTCTTATTCTTGTGACTTTTTCACGTTTCTTTTTCAATTCATCTCACTCACAAATGCTTTTTTCTTTTCAAGAACTTTTTTCTACTAGTATTACTTTTCTTTTTGAAATTTTCTTTTGCTTTGCACTTTCAGGCTAACCTATAGTTCCCATATCACACCAATATTTCCTCTTTCACATAATTTTTACAAAATCTGTAATGATGTATCTACTTAACCTTCAATACGTATGGCCAGACGTCTATAGTCGTGCAGTACAGGACCAAAGAAAAAGGGCAAATACAATTAACATTTTTAAGCTCGGGTTTTGTAAGAAGGTTCACCAAGAAGTGTTAACAGGCTTAAAAATTGGTGCTAAAGGTGAATAAATATAGGTATGCTTTTTGGCTCTGGGTATGTTCCAAACAATGCCTTAGGTCATCTTATAAATATTTCAATATGCACGAGTTTAATCAACCAAACAAACTCAAGTTCAACCATTTATCAGTCATACTAGCATGCTCTTTCCTTGTACTTTCTATATCATTTGGTACAGTTGATTGCTTAATGCTTATTTACAGTGTAACATATAGAACTTATTAGTCTAATAATAAAAAATTTAAAATCACCTATCATCATGCCAACTTTATTTGTAAACGAAAGCAACCTATGTACATGATCCTAACCAATCACTTGTATTTCTACAAGCTCAAGCACACCAAAGATAAGAAAACTCAAAGAAAATGTAAAAATTTAAAACAATTTTTCTATGTTACCCCCACACTTTAGGTAACACATTGTCCTCATTGTGTAGCCCATAAAAAGATAAGGAAAAAAGTTACCCGATTGATTGTGGTCGTTCCAACTACTAATGGTGGGTGCTTCCTTCTTTAGTCGTGTAAAGCTCGAATTATTTGTGTCTCCTTTGTGTTAGGTTCCTACATGGAAAACTTAAACAAAACGCAACATAACTAAGAATCTACTAGTAATCCTACTTCTACTAAGTTAACTTAAAATTATCCAAAAATTAATACAAGTCTTTAAAAACCAGTTATAATAATGTTCGATCTTCCTCCTCAAAATCCATCTCTTCATCTCCTTCTTCCTCCTCATCCACTCCTTCCTCTTCGCTTTCATACGTCTCTTCCTCCTACTTCGGATGTGTTTGCCCAAAACATGTCTGACATATAATTAGGTACCGTAAAATTGTGTTACCGTGCAAACTTTTAAAATATTGGGCCCGATTCCTGCATCCACTGTATCGTCCAATCTAGGTTTGGATGATTGCTCTCTCTAATTTCTTCTTGAGCGGTTGATTTTGCTTTCTTCTGAGACGTAGCTGGAGTTGTTGTCACCTTTTGTTGGCATTTATTCCACTCTCTTTTTTTTTCACCTGAAGTTCAACGTATTGTGTGAATAAAGTGTCTCCAATGATACTTCGGGATGGCTTCATTGATTTTTCCATGGACGCCATTGGAACACCTAACTTTTTTGGATAAAGCCGTTACTAAGTGGGGAAAGGAAACTCCTACTTTTTGGCCACTGATGCATTTCTTCATATTTTGATAAATCCATTTCCCGATGCATATTTGTATTCTCTGTAAAATAACATAAAATAGAACCGCTTGGAAGTTATTAACATTAAATACATTTAGAGCAGGAATAACTCGTGTGCATAAAAATTGAATCCACATTTTAGCTTCAGGAAACACTATAGCTTGATGAAAGGAGGTTGGGATATTGGTACCTGGGCAATATTTCCATTCGCCCATTCCTTTAGTTAAAAAGTTTATTATGTTATCCATATCTATGTCTTGAAAATACTTTAAATCAATTTCCTCAATAAAATCTTTTTCATACTATGGAGCATTATAGAAGTCGCAAATAATTTGAGGGGTTACTCACACTCCTTTCCCTCGCACAGGTACCATTTCTCACATATGACCCTCAGTGTTTCTAGACTCTTGGTCCCTTAAAGATGCATAAAATTCTTGAATAACAGGGACCACAATGATGTCTTTTGGGATTGTCCAGAAATGTTCCCATCTATGATATCTAACCAAAAGTCATATTTCCATGCCAAGAATCATTGACAAGTCAAATCCCCTCTCTTGGATAAAAGTTTTTCCTTGAAATTCAACAAAATATTTTTCAATATTCGGATTTGGAAAATTAGAGGGGTTTGGGACTGTCGATGGTTCCAGTTCATTAGTTCGTCTAACTTTCCTAGGAGGCATGATGTTTAGTTCGACTAACTAATGAAATATCAAGCATATATGTTCAATGGAATAGTAAAAGTTGGGTTAGGAACCCTTAACCTCGTATTAATCATTGGATTCCTTGTCATGATTGTTTATTCGTTGCTCCTTGAGATGTTTCTGTTGTTTCCTGCACCGAGTAAGACTAAAAGAAGAAATTTTTCCAAGAAATTATAAAAGAAAAAAAGGGAATAATGAATTTTAGGGTTTAAATATTTTAAGAGGTTTTGGGAAATTAGGGGTTAAAAGATGTTTAACTAATCAGGTATAGTGGGGTTTAAGCCATCGGGTTGCGCGAATAGGTTTGGTCAACCTTACAAAAAATTGCAGCGGTGCCGCGACACAGGAGTTCTGTGTCATGACATCCCCGGCAGATTATTGTTGTCACCATATTGGGGTTCAATGTCGCGACACACTCTAGATTTTTTGGATTTCTGAGTATACTGGTTTCAGTGTCACGAAACTTAAAGTCTATGTCGCTACATCTAAAGAATTTTCTCAAATTTGTTAAAAATGCCCTTGGTGTTGCAACACATAATTCCTGTGTTGTGGCACTGGCTCTATCTTTACTTAAAATTCCATTTTCTAGAGTGCTACGGTTTCTATAAAACGCAAAGTAAATGAAAATTAAAATCTATACTAACCAGTTAGTTAAATATACAATAATTTACAAAAGTTTAGCATCAATTCAAATAATTTAAGTTTTACTGTCGGATTCATCCAGTAGTATTATCAATTCATAGATAGACAATTTCTTCCATTCTATCAGTATTAGTTCATCGTCTGTCATGCCATTCCACCTTTTCCCGCTTGTCCCTTTCCTTAAACATGTTTATTCGTTATGTATGCATAAAAGGAAGTATATCCCTTAGCTTAGGAGTATTAGAAATAAATAATTCTTTGCACTGTTCCTTTAACTTCCTTCAACTTTCCTCACTTAGTTGATGACCACATTTAAAGATTTCAATCTCATAATTAATTTTCATGGTTAATTCATTTTTTCTAAATCAAAAGATAGACCCAGAAGTTGTAACAGTTCGGTTTAGACCCTAGTCAGGATAGTGGTTTCGGGACCACAAATCTGAGTCAGAAAAATATTTTAATATTATTTTCTGTGCTTACAGTATGTGATTAAGCATGTGAGAAAGTTTCGTAAATTAATTTTGTTGTCTGTGTGCTTAATTTGAGAAAAGGACTAAATCGCATAAAAGGTAAAAGTGGCAATTCATATGTTAATGTGTTGAATTGACATGGCTTATTAAAGGTGAAGTCCTTAAGTGGATATTAGACCACTAAACATAGTAGTGGACGGTTATGGGCTTGTATTATATAAGTTTATATGTTTAATTAAAAGGTTAAAATTGGAAATTTATTATTAAAGAAATTATAATAAAACAAAAGGATAAAATAAGCCACTATGTTCATCTTTTCCATCGATTCTCGAAAGAAAAAGAAAGAGTTGAAGCTTTGTTATATTCAGCCTAGGTTTGAGCTTGATTGAGGTATGTTTTTAAATCGGTTTTTGATAATTTCTACGTTTTTGTAATCGTTGCTTCGAATACT
The DNA here is from genome assembly GCA_025698515.1 of Gossypium sturtianum. Taxonomy (NCBI): domain Eukaryota; kingdom Viridiplantae; phylum Streptophyta; class Magnoliopsida; order Malvales; family Malvaceae; genus Gossypium; species Gossypium sturtianum. Next base: position 42,512,756 of record CM046943.1, read on the forward strand.
ACAAAACCCATGCCTCAATTTTGGAAATTTATGATGATTTTGAAAAGTGCCATTGATGAATGCTTGAGCTTTGTGATGTTAGTTGATGAAATATGAAATATATGTGTTAGATTAACATGTTTTGTCTTTGGATTTTTGATGAATTTGATTAATTTGGACTAAATTGTGAAAATAATATTTTGAGGGACTAAAATATGAAATGTATGGACTAGTATGAAGCATATGAAAGTTCGGTTAAGCATGGGTACAAGCAAATTATGTGTATTTTGTGATTTTGTGAAATAGGGACTTAAATGTCAAAATATGAAAATGTGAGGGCTAATTTGTAAATTGCCCTAAATGTGTGTTTTTTTGGATTGAATTGAATATTTTGGTGAATAAATGGGTTAAATTTGAATATGTATAGATCACGAACCAAAGAAAATGGACTTTGACCGAGGAAAGTCAAAAGTGATTGAATAGTCGAATCCATCCGTCAATATCCGTACGAGGTAAGTCTATATACAAATAAATGTATTTGAGTTGAATTATTTATGTTCATTTGATATTGAATTGTGATGAATTACTTTGGATGAGATACGTGAGAAATCCGAGAAAGTATCGACAATGCATCAATATCTGAAAAGTCTCGTACGAACCTTTGGAATAGATAGGATTATTATGTCATGACATAGGTTTCTGATATGTGATATCGTGTAAGACCACGTCTGGGACATTGGCGTCAATTTGAGACTTACGTGTAAGAGCATGTCTGGGACATTGGCATCGTATTTGATTCCTGTAAGACCCTGTCTGGTACAGTGGCATCAATATTTGGTTACATGTAAGACCAGGTCTAGGACGTTGGCATCGTACGAGTATTTCGAGTTATCCGGGTATCCTATTTGATTCCGAATGGTTCAACAGGCAATTTCGAGAAAATGAAATACTATGTGAAATGCGTAATCGTTTCAGGTACGTTTGAGATGTACTCTATGTTTGAGTATGAAAGGTAAGTATATGTGAATTTGCTAAAGAGAAATATGTGCATTGAAATGTTGAGATATAATGTGATATATGTATGAATGTGATATGATCCAAAGAATTACATAGAAATGAGATTTGTTGATAAGCAAATGGTTAGATACCATTGAGCTAGAAAGGAGAAATATGAATAAGCTATTGAGATGTGTTAAAGTTCTTGTATTTGAAATAATTATAAATGTTTATTATGTTAAGTTTATTTGTACATGGCCTACTAAGCTTTTGAAAGCTTACTTTGTGTGTGTTTGCATTGTCTTATAGATCGTTAAAGCTACGGAAGGCTCGGGGATCGTCGAGGATCATCACCACACTATCAAACTCTATTTTGGTACCTTTTGATTGTGTACATAGTTAAATATGGCATGTATAGGCTAGTTAGTTTGGATTATGTTTTGAGTTGTATATAAATAGCCATGTGATATGGCTAGATAATGATTATGATATGAATGAGTAATTCATCCTAAGTGATGCATAGTTTGGTAAGTTTGGTAGCTAATGGTTGAACTGATGAAATGGTCAAATTTATGATAAGTATTATGATGCAAAGTTGGCATAATATTGATGATAGGTTGTCACATTGAATTGGTAAGCTTTTTAATGGTTTATACTTATAAATGCTTGTGATGAGATTGAGATAAATGTTGCATAAGTTGGTATGTTTGATATGTTCTTGAATGGTTAGAAAGGATGGTCATTTTGATATGATTTGAATTGGTATAATGCTTGTAGGTATAACATATGTGAGGGTGATAATTTGGCATTGTAAATGGCATATAATTGCCCACACGGTTGAGCACACGGGCGTGTGGCTCGACTGTGTCCTTCGTGGTTTTATTTCAAAACAAGTCAGACTCGACCACGGGCTGGACACACTGTCGTGTGACTGGCCATGTGGTGCAAGTCAGTGTCGACCACAGGTGAGGCACACGGGCGTGTATCAAGCCGTGTGGACAAGTCAGTATGTATGCCCTGTTTTGCCACGGCTCGGACACATGGGCGTGTTTGAGGCCGTGTGAGGCACACGGCCTGCCCACACGGGCGTGTGACCTCTGTAACTTTGAAAAATGTTTGATTTTCAAAATAATTTTGTATGATCCCGGTTTAGTCCTGACCTATTTCTAATGTAAGTTTAAGGTCTCGTAAACCTCATTTAGGGACTATATGTTTGTATTCTGCTATGATTTGACGATGACATACATTATGATGCGAAATGTTCATACAAGTTTTTGATTGTCCGGTAATGCCTCTTAACCCTAAACTGGTGATGGTTTTGAGTTAAGGGTGTTACATTTGATTGGTATCAGAGCTACAGTTTAGTCGATTCTAGAACTAACGTAGCGTGTGAGAGTCTAGCTATACATGCCATATATACGAACTGTGATAGTACGATGAATCCTGACGTGCAAAATGTGTTTTTTGTATAGTAATGGATCCCGAAAGAGCTGTAGCTGACGATGTTGAAAGTAATGCGCCTGCTCCCGCTCAAGGGACAGCGCCATCTGATTTGAGACCGGCTACTAGCGGTCAGGAAGGAGAGGCTATATAAGCCTTCTTCCAAATGATGAATGAGTGGTTCACTCAATACATTAGAACAAATCCGACTGTTTCACAACCTCCGCCCCCATCCAATCCTCCTTAGACTTCTGTTGTACCACCACCGTTGAACTTGAATCATTGAATAAGCCTCCAGAGATAAAATTAGAAATATGGAGTCAAGAGTTCAGGGCCACTAGTGATGATGATGCTGAGAGAGCTGAGTTTTGGCTCGAGAATACAATCTGAGTGTTTGATGAAATGTCATTGACTCCCAATGAATACATAAAATGTGTTGTTTCCCTATTACGAGATGCAGCTTATCAGTGGTGGAAGACTTTGATTTCTGTTGTTCCAAAAGAACGGGTTACATGGGATTTCTTTCAGTCTGAGTTTAGGAAGAAATATACCAGCCGGAGATTTATAGATCAAAAGTGAAAAGAATTTCTGAAATTGAAACAGGGTCGCATGTCTGTCACTGAATATGAACGAGAATTCGTGAGATTAAGTCAATATGCCCGGGAATGTGTTTCAACAGAAGCGATAATGTGTAAAAGGTTTGAAGACGGCTTGAATGAAGACATCTGTTTGCTAGTTGGGATTCTGGAAATAAACGAATTTGTTGTGCTTGTTGATCGAGCATGTAAAGCTGAGGCACTCGGGAAAGACAAAAGAAAAGCTAAGTCTGAAGCTAGAGATGTGAGAAAGAGATTCTCAAGCAAATCATTTCAGTCTGCATCGAAGAAATTCAGAGATGAGCATAGCCGTTCAAAGGCTAATGTAGGACATTCAAACAGAGATCGAGCTAGATCGCAGTTGAACTTCAAAGCTCCAGCTACTTCGATAGCTAGTGTGGGAAATGTCCGATCTGAGCGACTTGAATGTAAGCATTGTGGTAAAAGACATCCGGGAAGTTGTAGATTGAATGATCGAGCCTATTTTAGATGTGGATCACTAGATCATTTTATTAGAGATTGTCCCGAGTCTGTTGAACAAGAGATCGTACAGAATCCGAAGTCTAATAATGCTTCAGCTAGAGGTAGACCTTCTAGAAACACAAGAAATGCGAGTGGTAGCCAGAGAGTTACGAAAGATATAGTTACGAGATCTGAAGATAGGGCGCCTGCCAGAGCGTACGCCATTCGAGCTCGTGAGGAAGCTTCGTCTCCAGATGTTATTACTGGTACATTTACTCTTTATGATACTTCTGTGATTGCATTGATAGATCCAGGGTCTACTCATTCCTATATATGCATGAACTTAGTATCCAGTAAGACTTTGCTTGTAGAGTCTACTGAATTTGTTATTCGAGTATCGAACCCCTTAGGTAAAAATGTCCTGGTTGACAAAGTATGCAAGAACTGTCCGTTGATGTTTTGAGATATCTATTTTCCGGCTGATCTAATGCTATTACCTTTTGATGAGTTTGATATAATTCTGGGTATGGATTGGCTAACATTGCATGATGCTATTGTGAACTGCAAATGAAAGATTATTGATTTGAGATGTCAGAATGATGAAATAGTTCGTATTGAATCAAAAGATGTGAATGGACTACCGGCTGTGATATTAGTGATGAAAGCTCAGAGTTATGTGAAAAAGGGTTGCGAAGCCTATTTTTCCTATGTAATTGATTCGAGAGTGACTGAAAAGAAATTTGAATCCGTGCCAGTTGTTTGTGAATTCCCTGATGTATTTCCTGAAGAATTACCGGGATTACCTTCGATACGAGAAGTTGAGTTTGGTATTGATTTAGTGTCGGGTATAACTCCTATTTCGATAGCTCCGTATAGAATGGCACCAATAGAATTGAAAGAGTTGAAGTCTCAGTTGCAAGAGTTGACCAACAGAGGGTTTGCACGACCGAGTTTTTCACCTTGGGGCGCTCCAGTTCTATTTGTGAAAAAGAAATATGGCACGATAAGAATGTGCGCTGATTACCGTCAGTTGAACAAAGTGACTATAAAGAACAAATATCCTCTGCCCAGAATTGATGATTTGTTTGATCAGTTGAAAGGAGCCACTTTGTTTACAAAGATAGATCTGAGATCGGGTTATTATCAACTGCGAGTAAAAGATTCAGACATTCCAAAAACTGCTTTTAGAACAAGGTACAAACATTATGAATTTTTATTTATGCCTTTCGGACTAACAAATGCTCCTGCTGTTTTTATGGATCTGATGAACAGAATTTTTAGACTATATTTAGATCAATTTGTTGTTGTATTCATTGATGACATTTTGATTTATTCGCGTGACGAAAATGAGCATGCTAAACACCTGAGAATTGTGCTACAAACTTTGCGAGATAAGCAATTGTATGCGAAGTTCAGTAAATGAGAATTCTGGTTGCATGAAGTTAGTTTTCTAGGGCATATTGTGTCAGCCTCTGGTATACGAGTTGATCCGAGCAAGATTTTAGCTATTTTGGAGTGGAAGCCTCCTAAAAATGTGTCTAAAGTTCGTAGTTTTTTGGGACTTGCTTGTTATTATCGACGGTTCGTAAAAGGCTTTTCGATGATTGCAACTTCTATGACGAGATTGCTTCAGAAAGATGTGAAGTTTGAATGGTCCGATAAATGTCAAAAAACTTTGATCAGTTGAAAGCCCTTTTGACTGAAGCTCTAGTTTTGGTCAGCCAGAATTGGGTAAAGAGTTCGTGATTTATAGTGATGCTTCGTTGAATGGTCTAGGATGTGTTTTAATGCAGAAAGGCAAAGTTATAGCTTATGCCTCGAGACAATTTAAACCGCATGAAAAGAATTATCCGACACACGACTTGTAGCTAGCTGCGATTGTGTTTGCTTTAAAGATTTGCCGTCACTATCTTTTCGGTGAAAAATGCCATGTGTTTTCAGATCATAAAAGTCTAAAATATTTGATGACTCAGAAGGATCTGAATCTGCGACAGAGAAGATGGTTAGAACTGTTGAAAGACTATGAGCTTGTGATAGATTATCATCCGAGTAAGGCAAATGTTGTTGCTGATGCATTGAGTCGAAAATAGTTGTTTGCATTACTTGTGATGAATGCTCATTTAGACTTGTCTGATGATGGTTCAGTTTTGGCTGAGTTGAAAGCAAAACCGTTGTTCTTTCAGCAAATATGTGATGCTCAGAAAGTTGATAATGAAATGTTAGCAAAACGAGCTCAGTGTGGTTTGAATTCTGATTCAGAATTTTGAGTTGATGTTGATGCTTGTTTGAGATTTCGAGATCGGATTTGTGTTTCGAGAAACCTAGAGTTGATTCAGTTGATCTTGAATGAAGCACATAACAGTCGCTTATCTGTTCATCCGGGAAGTAAAAAGATGTACCATGATTTGAAGCAACATTATTGGTGGCCTGGTATGAAACGAGACATCTCTGACTTTGTTTCGAAATGTTTAGTCTATCAGCAAGTTAAAGCTGAACATCAAGTGCCATCTAGTTTGTTACAACCAATAATAATTCCTGAATAAAAATGGGATAGAGTGACAATGGATTTTGTTTCAGGGTTGCCTTTGACTCCGAGAAAGAAAGATGCAATCTGGGTCGTGGTTGACAGGTTGACGAAATCAGCCCATTTTATTCCGGTACGATCTGATTACTTACTTGATAAATTAGCTGAACTATATGTTTCTGATGTTGTGAGATTGCATGGGGTGCCACTATCTATTGTGTCTGACAGAGATCCGAGGTTCACTTCACGATTCTGGAAGAAACTGCAAGAGGCTTTAGGTACTAAATTGCATTTTAGTACAGCTTTTCACCCACAGACAGATGGTTAATCCGAGCGGATTATTTAGATTCTCGATCATATGTTGAGATGTTACAGACAATTTTTGCCAGATTCTTGAGTTTGATGGTACGTGAGAACAATTTTTGCCATTGATTGAGTTTGCGTACAATAATAGTTTTCAGTCGAGCATCAAAATGGCACCTTATAAGGCTTTATACAGACGCAAATGTCGAACACCTCTATATTGGACTGAGCTAAGTGAAAATAAGATACACGGAGTTGATTTGATAAAAGAAACAGAGCAAAAAGTGAAAGTGATTCGTGATAGTCTGAAATCTGCCTCTGATCGACAGAAATCGTATACAGATTTGAAACGAAAAGATATCGAGTTCGAAATCAGTGATAAAGTGTTCTTGAAAGTGTCTCCGTGGAAGAAAATACTTCGTTTTGGTAGAAAAGGCAAATTGAGTCCGAGGTTCACCGGGCCGTATGAAATTATTGAGCGCATCGGACCAGTTGCGTACAGATTGTTGCTACCACCTGAGCTAGAAAAGATTCATAATGTGTTTCACGTGTCAATGCTTCGACGATACAGATTCGATTCCTCGCATGTGATTTCTCCGTCTTAGATTGAAATCTGATCTGATATGACTTATGAAGAAGAACTGATTCGTATTTTAGCTCACGAGGTGAAAGGATTGAGAAATAAGAAAATTCCGTTAGTAAAAGTATTGTGGCATTGACACGGAGTAGAAAAGGCTACGTGGGAGCCTGAAGATGTAATGAGACAACAATATCCGAATCTATTCAATAGTAAGATTTTCGGGGACGAAAATCCCTAAGGGGGGAGAATTATAACAGTCCGGTTTAGACCCTAGTCAGAATAATGGTTTTGGGACCACAAATCCGAGTCAAAAAATATTTTAATATTATTTTCTGTGCTTGCAGTATGTGATTAAGCATGTGTGAAAGTTTCGTGAATTAATTTTGTTGTATGTGTGCTTAATTTGAGAAAAGGACTAAATCGCATAAAAGGTAAAAGTGGCAATTCATATGTTAATGTGTTGAATTGACATGGCTTATTAAAGGTGAAGTCTTTAAGTGGATATTAGACCACTAAACATAGTAGTGGACGATTATGGGCTTGTATTATATAAGTTTATATGTTTAATTAAAAGGTTAAAATTGGAAATTTATTATTAAAGAAATTATAATAAAACAAAAGGCTAAAATAAGCCACTATGTTCATCTTTTCCACCGATTCTTGAAAGAAAAAGAAAGAGTTGAAGCTTTGTTCTATTCGGCCTAGGTTTGAGCTTGATTGATGTGTGTTTTTAAATCGGTTTTTGATAATTTCTACATTTTTGTATTCGTTGCTTCGAATACTACAAAACCCATGCCTCAATTTTGGAAATTTATGATGATTTTCAAAAGTGCCATTGATGAATGCTTGAGCTTTGTGATGTTAGTTGATGAACTATGAAATATATGTGTTAGATTAACATGTTTTGTCTTGGGATTTTTGATGAATTTGAGTAATTTGAACTAAATTGTGAAAATAATATTTTGAGGGACTAAAATGTGAAATAAATGAAATGTATGGACCAGCATGAAGCATATGAAAGTTCGGCTAAGCATGGGTACAAGCAAATTATATGTATTTTGTGATTTTGTGAAATAGGGACTTAAATGTCAAAATATGAAAATGTGAGGGCTAATTTGTAAATTGCCCTAAATGTGTGTTTTTTTGGATTGAATTGAATGATTTGGTGAATAAATGGGTTAAATTTGAATATGTATAGATCAAGAACCAAAGAAAACGGACTTTGACCGAGGAAAGTCGAAAGTGATTGAATAGTTGAATCCGTCCGTCAATATCCGTATGAGGTAAGTCTATATACAAATAAATGTATTTGTGTTGAGTTATTTATGTTTATTTGATATTGAATTGTGATTAATTACTTTAGATGAAATATGCGAGAAATCCGAGAAAGTATCGACAATGCATCAATATCCGAAAAGTCTCGTACGAACCATAGGAATAGATAGGATTATTATGTCATGACATAGGTTTCTGATATGTGATATCGTGTAAGACCACGTCTGGGACATTGGCGTCGATTTGAGATTTACGTGTAAGAGCATGTCTGGGACATTGGCATCGCATTTGATTCGTGTAAGACCCTGTCTGGTACAGTGGCATCGACATTTGGTTACATGTAAGACCAGGTCTGGGACGTTGGCATTTTATGAGTATTCTGAGTTATCCGAGTATCCTATTTGATTCCGAATGGTTCAACGGGTAATTCCAAGAAAATGAAATACTATGTGAAATGCGTAATCGTTTCAGGTTCGTTTGAGATGCACTCTATGTTTGAGTATGAAAGGTAAGTATATGTGAATTTGCTAAAGAGAAATATGTGCATAGAAATGTTGAGATATAATGTGATATATGTATGAATGTGATATGATCCAAAGAATTACATAGAAATGAGATTTGTTGATAAGCAAATGGTTAGATACCATTGAGCTAGAAAGGAGAAATATGAATAAGCTATTGAGATGTGTTAAAGTTCTTGTATTTGAAATGATTATAAATGTTTATTATGTTAAGTTTATTTGTATATGGCTTACTAAGCTTTTAAAAGCTTACTTTGTGTGTGTTTGCATTGTCTTATAGATCGTTAAAGCTACGGAAGGCTCGGGGATCGTCGAGGATTATCACCACACTATCAAACTCCATTTTGGTACCTTTTGATTGTGTACATAGTTAAATATGGCATGTATAGGCTAGTTAGTTTGGATTATGTTTTGAGTTGTATATAAATAGCCATGTCATATGGCTAGATAATGATTATGATATGAATGAGTAATTCATGCTAAGTGATGCATAGTTTGGTAAGTTTGGTAGCTAATGGTTGAACTGATGAAATGGTCAAATTTATGATAAGCATTATGATGCAAAGTTGGCATAATATTGATGATAGGTTGTCACATTGAATTGGTAAGCTTTTGAATGGTTTATACTTATAAATGCTTGCGATGAGATTGAGATAAATGTTGCATAAGTTGGTATGTTTGATATGTTCTTGAATGGTTAGAAAGGATGGTCATTTTGATATGATTTGAATTGGTATAATGCTTGTAGGTATAACATATGTGTGGGTGGTAATTTGGCATCGTAAATGGCCTGTAATTGCCCACACGGTTGAGCACACGGGCGTGTGGCTCGACCGTGTCCTTCGTGGTTGTTTTTCAAAACAAGTCAGAATCGACCACGGGCTGGACACACGGGCGTGTGATTGGCCGTTTGGTGCAAGTCAGTGTCGACCACAGGTGAGGCACACGGGCGTGTCTCAGGCCGTCTTGACAAGTCAGCATGTATGCCCTGTTTTGCCATGGCTTGGACACATGGGCGTGTCTGAAGCAGTGTAAGGCACACGGCCTGCCCACACGGGCGTGTGACCTCTGAAACTTTGAAAAATGTTTGTTTTTTAGAAAAATTTTGTATGATCCCGGTTTAGTCCCGACCTATTTCTAATGCAAGTTTAAGGTCTCGTAGACCTCATTTAGGGACTATATGTTTGTATTCTGCTATGATTTGACGATGACATACATTATGATGCAAAATGTTCGTACAAGTTTCTGATTGTCCGGTAATGCCTCTTAACCCTAAACCGACGATGGTTTCGGGTTAGGGGTGTTATAGAAGTGGCTAGAAAAGGTCAACCTAATAAGATTGGTATCTCTCGATCTTCTTCAAAGTCAAGAACCACAAAATCTTCTAGGATAATGAAGCTACGCACCTTGACTATCACATCTTCCAATACATCTTTCGGCTGAATTGAAGACCTATCAGCCAATTGTAGTGTTATCTGAGTAGTTTTTAGATCCCCTAACCGAGTTTTTCAAAAATTGGTAGAGGCATCAAATTAATACTAGCTCCTAAGTCACATAGAGCTCTATTAAAATGAATGCTCCATATCTTTATGGTAATAGTAAAGCTTCCCGGGTCTTTCAATTTTTGGGAAACTTGTCTTGAAATAATAACGCTACAAGAAGTGTTTAGATTAAATTATTCACCTACCTTAATTTTCCTACGCCTAGACATAATTTCCTTTAAGAATTTGGCGTACTTAGGAACTTTCTCAATTAACTTAATTAAAGGTAGGTTAATATTTAATGTTTTGAAAAAGTTTAGAAAACTTACAAACTCGTCTTCATCCTGTTTTTTTTTTCTTCTAGCCTTGAAGAGAATGTGATCTTTACAACAACAGAATCTTTAGTTATCTCTTTTTCTAGCTCAATCGCCGGTGCAATTTATTCCACTAACTCTGGTTCATCTTCAGCCTCTAGGGATTTCTCTTGAAGGTTATAAGCATTCTCCATACTGACCTCCGAAGTAGGGTTTTCTAGGATACTCAGTACTTTGCCTGATCGGAGCGTTATTACTTTCATGTGCTCCTTACCTTCCCTCCGAGGATTTTTTTCTATATTGATGGGAATACCGGTGAAAATTTTTCTTTTGATGTCACCCATCATGCTCATCAATTGGCTCATTTGATCCTTAAGTTTAGTCAATGTTCTCGTTGAGTTGGTGCACTCAGAATGCACCTGCTTTACATCCATTCTCATTGATTGTATCTCTCCTTCAATCCTATCCAGACGTTGACCAAATCCAATATGGTCACATGGGCTGACCTTGTCCTGGGGCTTCTACAAATAAGGAGGTTGATAGTTAGTATTTTTTGCTTGATTCGAACTATTACCTCCTCCTTGATTTCCACCCCTTCTCAGATTCGGGTAATCTCTCTAGCTAGGGATATAGGTATTTGTATAAGGGTTTCCACCCCTATTTCTGATATAATTCACATCCTCAGCAGGATTGCTGATGTAGTGGAAGAGAAATTTTTCTCCTCCTCCCATAGACGGTGCATTGTTTTCATATTCAATATGTTTAAGTATATCAACTAACTATTGATACTTGTCATCCTCTTGAATAGCTTTTACTGTAACAGTTTTTTGGCTATATGTAAATCGTTCAATTGGCTACTGACAGGAGTTCAATGCCATGCTCTCAATGATTCCGTGCACATCCTCATATGTCTTGTTCATAAGAGCTACTCCAACTGCTTCGTCTAATCCGAATCTTTCATTTGCATTCAACTCATTATAAAACACTTGCAGTCGCATCAACTCAGGGAATCCATGGTGCGGACATTTCTGAATCAATGTTTTAAAATGTTCCCAAGCTTCATGAAAACTTTCCCCTTCCATCTGTCTAAAGACAACAATTCCTCTTCTTAGTTGAACCACTTTACTAATAGGGAAAATCTTCTGAAAGAACTTTCCAGTGAGCTCGTCCCATGTCGTGATAGACCCTAGTGCTTGCGATTCTAACCAATAAAAGGTGTTATCAATCAAAGAAAAGGGAACAACCGATAATTTAAGTTTAGTATTATCAATTCTTAACTCCTATGTCTCAGATTGGAAGGAAAAGTATAAGGATGTACTAGTCAGGTGCGAGGAGATGGAGGAGGAGAACAGTTGGCTGAAGGCCAAAGAGTCCTATTGGGAGGAGAAATTCAAATCCCAAGAACAATTTTAGTTATCAAAGTTGGAACGTCTACGCCAATCCAACGAAGAAGCTCCGAGAGAGTCCTAAGAGGGCAGAAGGAAAAATCTAACAGAGACTTTGCCCAAGCTGAGGTCAAATTTGATCCTACATGCCCAAGTTGTTTCGGGTCCTCTAAATCTATGCCAAGTTGACTTCAACTACCTTTAGAAGGTTGCCACAAAATCCCTGGAATTCAATGTCTATAACCTTGAGGGAGAATACTAGAAAAAACTAGAGGGAATGGAAGCAATCAGCCAACTTCTTCATCCCCACTGACCCCGAAGTAGAGGACGAGGACTTAGAATATTTAATCGATTTGGAAGAAGTTCCTGGAGAACGTCCCCATATAGAAGAAGCCCCAACCAAACCAACTGACCAGCTAGCTGAGGGAGGAAACTAAGGATTTTTCTGCTTTTCTTGTATTTAAATCTCTTTTACTCTTTCATGAAATCTCATTTACTCTTTAATGAAATCATTAATGAAATCATTAATTTCCTTTCCAACTGTCTCACTTACTCTATTACTAACAGTATACTAAAGTATTCGCCATACAAAAGTCTTTAACTTACTTGAGGGACTAAGCTAGGTTTGGCGTATTATGCATGTAAGACTGTCTCTCACATAACTTCCAGAGGATTAGCTAAACCAAAAACTCTAATACCAATTAACTTGTTACACCCTATACCCGACCTGATTTATCGAATTCGAATATAAGGTGTTACAGTAGTTTCACACTTAGCTAAAATTTTCAATTATTTTTCCTTTGCAAAACATGTTTCTTTAATTGTCCCTTTGTATGAATAATATTTCCCTCAGTTTCCACCATGGCACATCCCTGGCTTGATCCCTTTTGACGCTCTAGTTCAATTCACAGACCTGCATACCAAAATTTGCTTGTAAGTTCAAAGGAATTTAGTGGGTCTCACTCAATATTATCTTTTTACGGGGTTGTAGAATCTCTCTACTCAAGGGTTTTGGATTGCCTTATAAACATTGCAGATAATTTTCTACTTCCTAGTTGGCAAATAACCATACGCCAATATCTACACTAACCATCTTTTACCCATTTCGCATAATTTGCGGATTTTAGACTTTTTACCATGCTTCAAATCCCATTACACAATTTATTTGCAAGTGTGGTTAGATACGCCTATCAGAATGATATTTGATGAATACTAATCTTGACCGATTCCTTTGAAGGACCCAATGATTATCAGAATACCAGTTACATCGTATCATCGAAACAGTCTAGACAAACATACTTGATTAGAAGAATACAAGGTTTTAATTCAAGCAATAGAATCCTAGAGAACTTCAATACAAGACCTAAGAAATTCCTAGTTTGGTGGGCACTTAGACTACCCTATATTCCAATACATAAGGTTCTTGTCATAGCAGATCACTAAGGCAGATTCATAGTTGGTTACTCCTGTCGAGAATACTATCGGAAAATGCCTCACAGGTATACCCAGATCTCACGCAAGACAGACCAATATCTCACCACTTGATCATTAAAGAATTCACTCTACGAATTTCCCAGATAACATGCCACAAAGGCTTTCCAAAGGATTCACCACAAGGCTTTCTAGAAGATTCGCCAAAAATGTTTTTCAGAGGATTCGCCACAAAGGATTTCCAGAGGATTCTCCACAAAGGCTTTCTAGAGAATTCTGTGTTTACTGTCCTGACAGACAATCTCTATAGATTCTATAGGGCTTCTCCCACATGGTCTTAAACCTTCACGTCCTATTGGTGTATTATCATATGATGCCACGGCTACACAATAAATTTCAATTTTTATAGTGATCTGTTTTTTCGGTTTGCAATATACCTACCCTACCAGAGGCAATACAAAAGGATCTCTTTCTCACCTTTTTACATAACCCAGAATTGTCAGGTATTGAACCCATATAATAGGAAAGTATTTTGCAATGACTACACCCACGCCAACAACATCTTATATCACAAAACGTCATATCATGTCCGACATTGTTCACCTACTTTACATATTTGTAGATATCTCTCAGAAACAAACATTCGTATAATTACATGACATGTAGGAGTCAAGTTTAGAGACTGATCGTATGTTAGACTCTTAAAAATTTATATAATGAATGATCTAGCCTAGAAACTAACTGTGACAACGATTGAGGCAAGCGCACCTATCGAACAATAGTATAGTTTAGTGGCAAGGCCGGAATGTCGAACCTAAAGGAACCAAAAGTACTAATACTAACTTTCTTTCTATTATTTAGCCTAAGAATTAAAGTGAACTATTGTTTAATTTAAAATTAAATAACTACTAAGCTAAAGACGCTAAGACAAAGAGAATGAATTGGGGAAATACTTGTGGGAAAAACCAATTGATTAAGGCAATACCCAAGGAGGAATCCACCTAGACTTCAATTGTTAACTAACTCTAAACCAGACAATTTATTCACTTGACCTGATCCGTAGGATTCCCTAATTTATATTAATACCTCTCTCGAGGCTACTAACGTCTAACCCTAGGTTGATTAATTGAAATCTCTTTATAATTAAAACCCCTAGGATTGCATTAACTCGATCTATGGACTCCCATATTAGGTTTGACCCTAATCCGGCAGATTTTTGTCATCCTATCTCTAGGGTTACGATTAACTCCGCTTAATTATGCTAGATCTACTCTTAGAAAGGGTCTAGTCCTCCTCTGCCTAAGCACATCAATACTTGAATCAATATCCTGAAATATCAAAACAAGAATTAAGAACACCTAATTAAGAACAAATCAAGTATTTATCATATAGTTCAAAAAATAATAACAAGATTCGTCTTAGGTTTCATCCCCCTCAGGTATCTGAGGGGTTTAATTCATAATCATAAAAGAATACATCTCAGAAGAAAAGATAAAACAAAACATAAGAAAACCCTAAAACCCCCTGAAGGAATTGAAGGAGAGATCCTCCGTCTTGAGTATGATTTCGGCTTCTTCAGATGAATCAACTGGCTTTCTTCGAGTAAATCCCACAATTCTGACCTCTCTGGCTTGGCTCCTTGGCCTAGCTGGATGCCCCCTGACTAAAAGCACCTTTTAGGTTATACTTAGGGTGTTTATATAGGCTTCGGAATGTGTTTCTTCGCCTCTAAGTATCCTAATCCGAGTGAAATTCCTCTTTACCACGGCAGGGACACGACCGTGCAACACGCTCGTGTGAATCGAATTGTAGACCATGGTTGGGTCTGCTAGGGAGGCACGGCTGTGTGGTGAAACCCCAGGCCGTGTTGATTTCCTACTTTGTCCCATTTGGCCTATTTTTAGCCCGTTTCTCGTTCTTTTCATCCTCCGATGCTTTCCTAAGTATAAAACATGAAATAAAAGGATTAGGAGCATCAAATTCCACGAATCAAGGGAATAAATCATCCAACAGTACGCTAAATGTGGGATTAAAATATGTATATATTACGGTTTATCAAATACCCCCACACTTAAGCTTTTGCTTGTCCTCAAGCAAAATTCTCAACTCACAATTAAAACGAACTTCCTCAATTCATGATTCTCATTAACAATGTCTCATCATAATTCATAGATAATTCATTCATGGATAATTCAAATCAAAGAGTCCTAAAGATTCAAACAATCTAAGTCATATATTTTTGTAGCATGAAAACATAGGTGTTTCCCCTCATCTAAATAATTACCTCTAATTCAAAATCGACAAGGGTTGACATCCTCACTAAAGATTCACTTAAATCACTCGAAGTGTTTAAGGGTCAGGATAAAGCACTCGTAAGTCAAACATGAAAAGTTAATCCCATAGGCTTGCATGAAAATCAAATCTCCACCACTATAATATGATATGATACACACATCAAAAGGTCTTTAAAAATGGGTTGTAACGGGGCTTGGGTTGAAGGTGTGGATAAAGGCTGAATTAGAGGGTTAGTATCGAGACTAAAGTGACAAATTACCTAACTAAAAAGTTATACTAATACTAAATAATTACATCACGGAAACTTAATACTAATAACATGAGCTTCTTCTAAAGATAATGAAATTAACAGTTTGAACTCAAATAACATAGAACTAATAATGAATATACTTCGTTTTTTCTTTTTAAGAACAAATCATACAATAATAAAGAAATTAACAACTGAAATGGAAATCATAGTTTAGCTAAGTAATCTGTTCAAATCAGACCTCGACTTAATGTGGGTCAAATTAATTAAAGGGATTTCAACAATAATGGTTTTTGGTTAATGTTGAGGGTGATTCAATAAAAGGGTTGTTAGGTTCAAAGGGGTTCACTAGGGGTTAATTGTGAAGGTAGGCTTTTAGTGGAGTAAGTCAGTTAAAACCTAGGTGCCTTTATCATCTCTGTATATCAAATCAAAGGTGTGGTCTCGACATGTATAATCGAAGCAAGTTCTAGAATAACAAATCAATGTTGACACACTCATAATCAATAAAGTGAGCAAGAAAAAGAATATGCTCTAAAAGGCTCAAAATCTCACAAAAAATTATGGGTAACCTCGCAAATTTCAAACTTCAAGGTAATAATTAAATTTAGGTCAACAACCTAGCAGATTTTTAATTCTGAAAAATAGACTTATCATGCTTGATTCTCTACTATCTTAAAGTTTAAATCATCAATGTACAATTAATTATGACTTAATCCAAAACATGTCAATAAAAATTATAATTTAATCGTAATATGAGAAAATTATTTAAGAACAAGGCCTAATTCAGGGATTTGAGAATAATTCAAAAAGTTAGGCACTTTTAAGATTCACCCCCCCACACTTAAGATGTACATTGCCCTCAATGTACAAAGATAGATATCCACAATGTAGTAAGAAAATCATAAGGTAAGGAGGAGAGTGAAACTTCCTGAATTTTGGGTGGAGTCCAAGGAAAGAAACTAGGGGAATTCGGGCCGAGTTGGAGAAGGCATTTCTGGTGGTATGATGGCTGCCCACAATTGCTGCGCTAGATGAAGAAATTGGGTAGCTCGTGAAGAAAAAGCCAGGAAATAATAAGAACAATTCAAAATATACTAATTATATATTTAAAGAAAACAAAGATAAAAAGAAAGGAAATAGAAAGTAAAACAAAATTATAAGGAAAGATTAATGGACTATGAAGTCCTTATCGTTAGATGGTTAGCGAGGTGGGTGTGATTTCTAAGGCCGTGGTGTGGTGATTCCCAAGCAGCCTGAAGAACCTAAAACCAAGAAACTAAAATAAAATAGATTAAATTAAGCATAAGAGAGTCAAAGAGAAGGAAAATAAAGGAGAAGAGAAAAGAAAAATAAAAACTAAATGGCCTCAAATGTCCTCGGCTTGTCTAGTGAATGAAGCGGCCGGCATGAACTTATGTAGATCGGTCTCCCACGGGGAGACTGTACTCAGATTCTTCCGTTTCTTTGACATGGGTAAGGTGAAAATGGAGGGGGAAGAGTGAAAGGGGATGGGGAGTGGGTGAGAAAGGGAGCAAGGGGTGTGTTAAATAGAGATTTCAAATCTGGTACATCCCCACGCCCGTTTACCATGGGCGTGTTGGGTCACATGGCCATATCGCACGGCCATGTTGTGCTTTGTTCGTTTTTCCCACGCCCATTTTTTGATTACCACACCCATGTTTGATAACACAGTGTCGACCACGGCTGTATCGCATGACCGTGGTGTTTAGTCGGAGCCCGTGTGACTTTCCTCAGTGTCGGCCATGGCCATATCGCACGGCCGTGGCCATTTATAATCGTCCGTGATCTTGGGAATCTTTCGTCATTGGCTTGTACTACCTCTGCCATGTCAGTACGGATGTCCGTAGTATCCACACGGCCACGACCACGGCCGTGTGCAAGGCCGTGTGGTATGGAAATCTACACTTTGGTTAGTTCATCGTTAGGTGCTAAAAAGGAAAAAATTAAAAGTAAAAATAGAAATGAAAAAGATTGAATGGGGTTAGTGCTCGGGTTGCCTCCCGAGAAGTGCTCGTTTAGAGTCTTAAGCTGGACTTTCCTCTCGTTCGCAAAATCAAGGTGGCTTGAAGAGTTGAACATTGCCTCTCATGCTATCTGTTCTATTATCATGATAAAGTTTGAGTCGAGTGGTGTTTACCTTAAAAGTGCCGAATTCAGATTGAGTTACCTCTACCGTTCCATATGGGAAGACATTGCGTACCTCGAGAGGGACTTCTTCGTTTGTATTCAAGTCTGATGTGTTGATTCGAGGGTCTTCCTTATTCAACAATACCTGATCTCCTATCTTGAAATGATTTGCTATTCCTAATAGCGCGTCTGGGGGTTCCCTTGGTTTTGCTTCGTGCGATTTTGCTTTCTCCTTGAAATGTGTCTTCCACTCGCCTAGTTCATCAATATGAAGCCTTCTTCCTCATGGGTTATTTCTTTGTTGGCATGAGGTATCGATCCGCTCGATTGTGTTGTTTCGTGGTGCTTCCTAAAAAGAAGGTTTAACCGAATGGTCATTAATAAAATTAATTTTCTCACCTTGATTACTTGAAGTCCTAGCCGAGTCAAGAGCTTGAAGAGTGACTGTCTCATCACCTACACGAAGTATGAGTTCACCTGTATCAATGTCAATTTTAGTTCTAGCAGTTGCTAAAAAGGGTCTTCCCAGAATTAAAGGGATTGTGTTGTCCTCATCCATGTCTAAAACGACAAAGTCTATTGGGAATACGAATTTATCAATTTTTACGAGTACATCTTCAACTATACCCCTAGGAATTCTAATAGTTTTATCAGCTAATTGAATGCTCATCCTAGTTTGTTTGGGTTTCCCTAGACCTAGATGTTTAAACATTTTATAAGGCATGGCATTTATACTTGCCCCTAGATCAGCTAAAGCATTATCAACCGATAAACTACCAATTAAGCACGGAATTGTAAAACTCCCTGGATCTTTTAATTTCTGTGGTAGTCAATTTTGCAACATTGCTGAGCATACTGCGTTTAGTTCCACATGCGACTCATCGTCTAACTTCTGTTGGTTTGTTAGAAGCTCTTTTAAAAATTTCCTTGAATCTGGCATCGGTGAAAGAGCTTCAAGGAACGGTAAGTTAATATGTAACTTCTTTAAAAGTTTAAGAAACTTACCGAACTGTTCCTCTATGTTGTCCTTTTTCATCACATCGGGGTATGGGATACGAGGTTGGTACTCCTTAATTACCGGTTTTGGCTTATCATGACTTTCCTCAGCTTTACCTTTTTCTACCACATTCTCTTGCCTTAAATTGGGCTCATCTAACCCTACACCATCATGAGCTATTATGGCTTGAATTTGCTCCTTTGGGTTAGTCTTAGTGTTGCTTGGTAGGCTTCCTTGCGGTCGTTCGGAGATCAGCTTAGCAAGTTGCCCTAACTGGTTCTCGATCCCTTGAATCGATGCTTGTTGATTTTTAAGTGTTGTTTTGGTGTTTTGGAAACATGTTTCTGACACCGCTATGAATTTTGTCAGCATCTCCTCAAGGTTCGGCTTCTTTTCTTGTGGGTAGGGCTGTTGTTGGAAGTTTGGAGGGGGTTGTTGTCTCTGGTTTCCTTGACCACCCCATGAAAACTTGGGGTGGTTCCTCCAACCTGGATTATAAGTATTACTATAAGGGTTATTTTGAGATCTAAAATTATTACCCATATGGTTCATCTGCTCACTTTCTACGCCAGGGTTGTAGGATGGATATTCCGTATTGTTCGACCCTCCATTCGTATCACACTGCATCACTGGATGTACCTGCGAAGAACTATACAAACCATCAATCTTTTTATTTAAGAGTTCTACCTGATTAGATAGCATGGTTACTGCGTCGAGGTTGAAAACTCCGGCTATTTTTGTTGGCCTTGTCCTTGTGACTTGCCACTAATAGTTATTTAGTGACATCTCTTCTATAAACTCGTAGGCCGCTTCAGCAGTTTTGTTGTTCAGCGTTCCATCGGCGGCTGAATCAATCAACTGCCTGGTTGAAGGGTTTACACCATTGTAAAAGGTTTGGACCTGTAGCCACAAGAGTAATCCATGGTGTGGGCACCTTCTCAATAGATCTTTGTATCTCTCCCATGCATCATAAAGTGTCTCTAAATCCATCTGCAGAAAAGAAGAGATACCATTCCTTAACTTAGCCGTTTTAGCCGGCGGAAAATATTTTAATAATTTTTTTTGGTCATTTGCTCCCATGTAGTGATTGATCCTCGTGGAAGAGAATTCAACCACTGTTTGGCTTTATTCCTCAAAGAAAAGGAAAACAACCGAAGATGGATGGCATCATCAGAAATGCCATTTATTTTAAAGGTATCGCAAAATTCTAGGAAATTTGCTAAGTGTGTGTTAGGATCCTCATCCTGCAAACCATCCAACTGAACAAACTGTTGTATCATCTGTATAGTGTTAGGTTTTAATTCAAAATTATTTGCAGCAATAGCATGTCTAACAATACTTGACTCAGTTCCTGTTAAATTAGGTTTAGCATAATCATACATAGTTCGAGGAGGAGGATTTTCGGCAACCACGGGAGGGAGTGGATTATCCTGGTGATCAGCCATCTCTTCCGTGTTATTAGTATCGTCCTCTTGCTCTTCTTCTATGTAATTTAAGCTTCGCCTTATTTCTCTACGATTTTTATGAACGGTGCCTTCAATATCACTGTCAGAGATTAAGGGTCTGTCGGGTTCCTTCTAGTCATAAACTAGAGGTACCTGCTAGGAACAAAATAAAAGAAGAAAAATTAGCAAAGTTAAAAATACAATAAAAGTAAATTGCAAAAATAAAAATGGCTAAAGTAATAAAAATTGAGCGTTCTTAAAATTTTGGTTCCCCGGCAACGGTGCCAAAAACTTGATCGTATGTCAGAGTCTTAAAAATTTATATAATGAATGATCTACCTAGAAACTAACTGTGACAACGATTGAGGCAAGTGCACCTATCGAACAGTAGTATTGTTTAGTGGCAAGACCGGAATGTCGAACCCAAAGGAACCAAAAGTACTAATACTAACTTTCTTTCTATTATTTAGCCTAAGAATTAAAGTGAATTATTGTTTAATTTAAAATTAACTAACTACTAAGCTAAAGACGCTAAGACAAAGAGAATGAATTGGGGAAATATGTAACGCCCCTTACCCGTGTTCTACGCTGGAACCAGGCTTAAGGCGTTACCTTAATAAAGTCCTCATAATCGCCACTTAGACCTATCATGACTACTCTCTCTAGTTGCCTTAACAACCTCGTTCTCGACTTACGAGACCTCACTCGTAAGCACGAAGACTCTAGAGACTATACCGAAACTTTTTCAACCTTTTCAAATTTTTTCTTTTATACAG
Source organism: Gossypium sturtianum (assembly GCA_025698515.1). Taxonomy (NCBI): domain Eukaryota; kingdom Viridiplantae; phylum Streptophyta; class Magnoliopsida; order Malvales; family Malvaceae; genus Gossypium; species Gossypium sturtianum. Next base: position 42,533,954 of record CM046943.1, read on the forward strand.
GGCTCACACGCCCGTGTAAAATGTGACACGCCCGTGTGTAGACACACACGCCCATGCTCCTCAACCGTGGTAAATACTGACTACACACACACGGTCTCAAAGCCTAGTCACACGCCCGTGTTCGACACCCGTGGACGACACTGACTTGGGTCACACGACCTGGACACACGCCCATATGGCTGGTCCGTGGTCGCCTCTGACTATTTCCCCACGGTCTAGGCACGCCCGTGTGCTTTAATCGTGTGACCATTCAAATTTCAAATTTCAAGGTGCAGACTTCACACGGCCTGGGCACACGCCCATAGCTAGACACACGCCCGTGTGTCTACCCATGTGGACAAGAACAAGGCTGTTTGCCAAGCTCTTTGTACCCTTATAGCTTACACTACATGAATCCATTCAACATACTAGTAAACATCTCATAACTTCAACAGGAACTCCCATAGATAACTTGTAATTTCATAAATGGTAAAATGAGCCATCATGCATGGCAATTTACAAATTAAATGTCTTAAAAAGAGCCATTACACCTTTGGCCAAAATAACAAAATAATTTTACTAGTCTAGCCCCTATACATGCCATTTACAAAATCATTAAGTCTAGGTATACCGAGATGAGTGATAGTGCGGGCGATCTTCCGTTATCGACGTATCCCGCTCGACTCTTAAGCTCTATAAATCAAGGGAAAGTAAGGGGAGTAAGCTTTAAGCTTAGTAAGTTTACATGTAAACAATATAAAATTTTAACATGAAATAAACACTTCCACAGCATTATTTACTAAGCAAGAAACAATCTACATTCAAGATCAGGCTTACTCATTTCTTCCATTCACACATTCCAACCACATTTCAAGCATGATGCATACATTCATTAATAGTTTCCCTGCACCTAGCGTCACAAGGTCACATAATACAACGCATCACTATATCAAAATACATTACTCATGTTCACGTTACTCGGTGGTATCGCATTACGACCCACCAAAGGATTAATTACGGTGGTATCGCATTACGCTGACTTACAAAGGATTAATTACGGTGGTATCACACACAGCCCACCAAAGGATTAATTACAGTGGTATCGCACACAGCCCACCAAAGGATTAATAGACGATGGTATCGCACATAGCCCATCGTAATTTAGCAACAAGGTGGTATTGCACTTAACCCACCACCAAATATTGATATAACACACTCACATATCCATTACATCATTCATATCAGAGTTATTCAATAACTACCACTTTTTATCTACTTGAATCATATATATTCCCAATTGTGTCATGCGCTAATTAACAACAATAATGTGCATATAAAATGCATCGTTTACACGTAAACTTACCTCGATGCAAAACGTGTCGATTTGCGGTTTATTCCGTAACCTTACCTTTTCCCCGGTCAAGGTTAATCTCGCGTTCTTCTTGATCTATAACAATAAAATTCATTCATTTAAAACATTTTACGATCATGATGCACCAAAATCTATACTTACGCAAAAATGACCATTTTGCCCTCATACCATGGCAAAATTTACGATTTTGCCCCTAGGCTCATGAATCATTTTTCACCACATTTTCTAAATAAACAAGCATAGATGAACATTTATTTCTCTTGCAACTACTCACCATTCCAACTATTCCATGCATTTATGATACAAATTAAATCTTTGCATTCAAGCCCTATTTAGGTGTTTTCATGCTAACACCATTCATAAAAGTTGTCTCTCACCTCCCTAACATTCATTTTCTTCCATAAAAACTCAGCTATCAACATAATTTCTCTCATGGTAAATCCCTAGACTTTCAACCATATCACAAATTAGTCCCCTCAATAACTAGCTTAAGCTTTGGGGACTCAAAAAACACAAAAATTATCAATTAACACCACCAAAAATTACTTACTAGAGTGAGGACAAGTTGCTGAAATTTCAAAGCCTTCAAAACCCTTTTTTTGAGTGTAAAAATCGGTGGAAGAAGAAGAGAAGGGAAAAATATGATAGCCTTCCCTTATTTTATCATATTTTAGTCAACCAGTCAACAACTATCACCAAATTTGACTAAAAATTAATGCTCTTGTCCCCTATGCACCCTATGGCCGGCCATCACTAAATAAATGGCCTAATTGCACTTTAAAATCCTCCAAATTACATTCTATAGCCATTAGGTACCTTTATCCTATAAAATAGAACTTTCGCACTTTATGCGATTTAGTCCTTTTTCGAAATTAAGCATGCTATCACTAAAATTAGAACACCAAAATTTTCATGCATCCATAAAGTTATGCAACAGCACATAAAATGACATCAAAATAATTTTCCTTGACCTCGGTTTAGTGGTCTTGTAACCACTGTTCCGACTAGCCCCAAAATCGGGCTGTTACAACTCTCCCCCTTTAGGGATTTTCGCCCTCGAAAATCTTACTGGTAAAGAGGTTTGGATATTGCTCTCTCATGGCTTTCTCCGGTTCCCACGTAGCCTCTTCTACACTGTGTTTTTGCCACAACACTTTTACTAAGGCTATGTCCTTATTCCTCAACTGTTTCATTTCTCGAGCCAAGATTTTAATCGGCTCTTCCTCATATGTCATATTCGGTCTTATCTCAATTTCTGTTCGAGGAATCACATGCGAAGGATCGGAACGATAACGCCTTAGCATTGATACATGGAACACATTATGGATTTTCTCTAACCCTACTGGTAAAGCCAACCGATATGCCACTGGCCCAATCCATTCGGTAATCTCATACGGCCCTATGAATCTCGGACTCAATTTACCTTTTCGACCGAATCTCAATATTTTCTTCCACGGCGACACTTTTAGAAATACCTTGTCACCCACTTGGAACTCAATTTCTTTTCTTTTCAAATCCGTCGACTTTTGTCGATCCAAAAGCTTGACCTTGACTATCCCTTAGATAACTTTCACTTTCTCCTCAGTCTCTTTAACTAAATCAATCCCATGAATTTGCTTCTCTCTTAGCTCGGTCCAATACAAAGGGGTCCGACACTTACGACCATACAAGGCTTCATACGGTGCTATCCGTATGATCGACTGATAACTATTGTTGTAAGCGAATTCGACCAAGGGTAGGTATCTTTCCCAACTACCTTCAAGCTCTAACACGTAATATCGGAGCATATCCTCACGACCTTGGATTACTCTCTCAGACTGACCATCAGTTTGAGGATGAAATGCAGTACTGAAATTCAACCTCGTACCCAAGGCCTCCTGTAACTTCTTCCAAAACCTCGAAGTAAATCTCGGGTCTCTGTCCGAGATAATAGATACAGGCACTCCATGTAATCTTACTACCTCTGCAACATACAACTCGGCCAACTTCTCTAGTGAATAATCAATACGCACAGGTATAAAATGAGCCGACTTCGTTAATCTATCAACAATAACCCACACAGCATCTCTCTTCTTCGGAGTCATAGGCAAGCCCGTAACAAAATCCATGGTAATCCGATCCCACTTCCACTCGGGAACCATCACTGGATGAAGTAATCCCGAAGGCACTTGATGCTTCGCTTTAACTTGTTGACAAATTAGACATCTTGTTACATACTCCGAGATGTCTCTTTTCATTCCCGGCCACCAGTAGAATTTCTTCAGATTATTATACATTTTCGTACTGCCCGGGTGTACTGACAAATAACTACTATGTGCTTCCCGTAAAATTTCTCGGACCAACTCGTCATCTTTAGGCACACAATTTCTATCATGGAACATTAAGCAACCATCCGAACTCACCCGAAATTCAGAATTAATTCCTGATTCACACTTAGCTCTTTTAGCTAGTATCTCACTATCATTCCTTTGAGCCTCACATATTCGTTGAACAAATAGTGGTCTAGCTCTCAACTCGGCCAGTATAGCACCATCATCGGACAATGACAAACTCGTGCTCATAGCTCTCAAAGCATACAAGGATTTTCTACTTAAAGCATCTGCAACTACATTCGCTTTCCCCGGGTGGTAATCGATCACTAGCTCGTAGTCCTTCAGTAATTCAAGCCACCGTCGTTGCCGTAAGTTTAATTCCTTTTGATCCATCAAGTACCTCAAACTCTTATGATCCGTGAAGATTCGACACTTCTCACCATATAAGTAATGTCGCCAAATCTTTAACGCGAAAACAATTGCGGCCAACTCCAGATCATGAGTCGGATAATTCTTCTCATGTGGTTTTAGTTGTCTCGAGGCGTTAGCGATTACCTTACCCTCTTGCATCAACACACAACCGAGACCATTTAACGACGCGTCATCAGAGACCACAAACTCTTTTCCCGACTCAAAGTTGTACCAAAACCGGTGCCTCACAACAACATTTTCAATCTCTCGAAACTCTGTTGGCATTTTTCACCCATTCAAACTTAACATCCTTGTGCAATAGTTTCATCATTGGAGTAGCAATCATAGAGAATCCCTTCACGAACCGCCTATAGTACCCCGCTAAACCCAAAAAGCTTCTGACCTCCGACACGTTCCTCGGCGATTTCTACTCCACAATAGCCAAGACCTTTCCCGGATCAACTCTAATACCTTCACCAGACACAATATGTCCTAGGAATCCTACTTCTCGAAGCCAAAATTCACTCTTGCTAAATTTAGCATATAATTGCTTGTCCCTCAAAATCTGTAAGACAATCCTCAAATGCTCCGCATGATCACTCTCGTCTCAAGAATAAACCAATATGTCATCAATAAAGACAACCACGAACTTATCCAAATACGATCGGAAGACACGGTTCATTAAGTCCATAAAAACTGCAGGAGCATTCGTTAAACCGAACGGCATGACCAGAAACTCATAATGGCCATACCTCATCCTCGAATCGTTGTTTTGGCACATCTTGTTCCTTAACCCTCAACTGGTAATTACCAGACCTCAGGTCAATCTTGGAGAACACCGTAGCTCCCTTCAGTTGATCAAATAGATCACCTATCCTCGGTAAAGGATACTTGTTCTTCACAGTTACTTTGTTGAGTCATGCTGTAGTCTATGCACAATCTCATCGACCCATCTTTCTTCTTTACAAAGAGTACTTGGGCACCCTACTGGTGAATAGCTCGGTCTTGCAAAACCCTAATCCGTCAACTCTTGCAACCGAACTTTCAGTTCTTTCAAATCTAGCGGGGCCATCCTATACGAGCAACCGAAATGGGTGTCGCTCCCCTGCACTAACTCAATTCCAAACTCGACCTCTCTAATCAAGTAATCCGGCAGCTCTTCTTCCGAATACATCCGGATACTCACATACAACCTGTCATCTGTTTCAATCCTTACTTGATTCTTGAGTGTTTAATACAAAAGCGAGATAAGATTCGCACCCTTTTCTCGAGATATTTCTCAGCTATCATGGAAGAAATCATCACCGTAAACTATCTCGACTCACGATTCAACCCGAATAACATCTCCATTTTCACATTTCAATTCAATAAATTTACTACCACAATTCACTAAAACACTATGGGCAATCAACCAATCACTACCAAGAATCAAATCAAATTCATCAAACGGCAACAACATAAGGTTTGCCGAGAAACAATGACCCCTAATTATCAGAGGACAGTTCCTACACACCTTGCCAACTAACACCTGTTTACCTAGTGTGTTTGACACTTTTACCACAAATTTAGTAGACTCAACAGTCATACTCAAACTAGATGCCAATCTCATACAAATATAAGAATGAGTTGATCTCGGGACAATTAAAGCAATAACAGAGGTGTCATAGAGAGAAAATGTACCCGTTATTACATCCGGTGATGACGCCTCTTCTCGAGCGCGAATAGCATAAGTTCTTGCTGGCGCCCGACCCTCTGACCTCACAGTGGTGTCTCGTGATACACCTCTAGCACTAGTTCCGCCTCTCGGGTTCTTTTGTGGCCTACCTCTAACGGATGCACTGCTTGATCTTATCTCTTGCTTCCTCTCCTTGTCATCCCTTTCAGGACAATTTCGGATGAGATGGTCGCGGGATCCACACTTATAACAATTTCAATTGCTTCCCCAACACTCCTCAGTTTGATGTCTGCCACAACTTGGGCACTCTGGTTTGGACCTTGGATTACCCACACTTGCCATTGAGGTGGCCTGAACTCTTGAACCTGAACACGTGTTACCTCGCTCTCTCTGCGAATACCTGACTAATGTAGTTGTCCGATGGTTCACTTCCCTGGACCTCTTCGATTAAGCTTGGTATGATTTGCTCATCGGCCTCTTCTTCGAATCTCGAGCCTCACTCAGGGCTTTCCTCTTTTCCTTACTCAATTCTTCGGCCTTACTAGCCCTATCCACCAATACCACAAATTCTTTTAGCTCTAAAATCCCGACTAAGAGTCCGACATCTTCATTTAGCCCATCTTCAAATCTCTTGCATAAGGTAGCTTCCATGGATACACATTCTTGCGCATACTTGCTGAGCCTAACAAATTCATGCTCATATTCCGCCACAGTCATTTTTCCTTACTTTAACTCAAGGAAATTCTTTTCGTTTTTGATCTACAAACCGTTGACTTATATACTTCTTTCGGAACTCCTCCAAGAAAAAGTCCCACGTTACCCTCTCTTTAGGGACAACTGATGTCAACGTCTTCCACCAATGGTATGCCGAGTCCCTCAGGAAAGATACAGCGCATTACAAGCTCTCTTCAAGTGTATAGGAGAGTTCATCAAAAACCCTCATTGAGTTCTCCAGCCAGAACTCCGCTCTCTCAGGGTCATCATCTATATTAGCTCGAAAATCCTCAGCCTCTTGCTTACGGATTTTGTCTACTAAGGGCTTAGTTGTCCTAACCACTTCTATACCTTGAGAAACCACAGGAACTGGATGAGGTATAGGAGGAGGTGGAGGAGGTTGAGCATTGGGATTCGCTCGTACGTACTCAGTGTACCAGTTACTCATCATTTGGAGAAAGGCTTCCCGAGCCTCTTCTCCTTGTCCCCTAGTCTCGGGTTCACTCTGCACAGGCGCGGTCCCTTGCGCAGGAGCCGGCGCATTACTAGCTGCGTCATCAGCAGCCGATTGATCGGGATCCATATACTAAATAAAACAAGTTTAAGATCATCAGAAGCCACCACACTATCATTATACGCTTATTGTAACACCCCAAACCCGGTCAATACGCCACGACCGAATTTGGCATGCTACGAAGAAAAACGTTTCGAAGAAAATTGAGATAGCGATTAAATTTTAGTGAAAAATTCTTTGTAATTCTATATTTGTAGAAATCAGATGTTTAATAAGTTAAAAACTGGAAATTTACTTTGAAATTCCATAAATAAAACTTTTAAACTAAGTGGATAAATCATAGGTTAGAAAACATTTGTTTCATTTTAAGAAAACTCGAATTAATACTTTGAAACCGTTTACATTTGAATGTAGAAACTTAAAATTTTGGAAATCATTTAAGTTGTAGAAAACACTTAATTTATAATTTTATTATCAACAATTTAGTTTACCTGATGGTAAGATAAAATACCATAGCGTTTTTATAGTTTAGAAAACTTTAGCTCAATTATTAAATTAATCAAGTGATATACTTAAACATGTTTAGAATAAATCCCAAAGCATATAAATAATCCAAAACCATAATTAAAGAGGCCTTATTACAAATCTATAAAATATGAAAACCCAAATTAAAATATAATAAGGTACCCAAATGGAAGTTCTTGTAAAATCAAATTTTATTGCATGGCCTCCTCGAGTTCATCCGGCTCCACATCCGCGATCTCACGAATCACCTGAAAAGATATCCCACTGGAGGGTGAGTCAACAGACTCAATGTGTAACAATGACACTAAAAACCCAATCGATCATAGCAATAAAGCCCATTTAAATCACATTTAGCCATAAGCCCATAATATAGCAAATCGATAATCACATGTACATATAAAATGAAATGCAATCCCGAACCCAACTTAGATATCCATCCGCTACACACCACCCGTACCTACCAATCACACCGTGGGATTACTAAATCGACCCTCCATCCGCTACACACCATCGAAGGCGCTTCTTTGCGATCAACATGCACATCGCCCTTATAATCGTGGCATAGCCACGCATAATAATTGTGACAGAGTCACCGGATTCATAATATCGTGGATCAAGTCACTTTGAATTCATAATATCATGACCGAAGTCACGGATTATGTGGTAAAACCACCGAACACTTCCCTTTATCAATATTGCCCATATGCCCATGCAATAACATATTATTTCAATATCATGCCATATACCCCATAATCATATCGGAATCAAAAACATTTCATATTATGCATATAGCATTATTTATGATATAAATATCATGCCTTTGAATCATAATCCCCAAATCATAATCAATTATTGAATATGTTTCATATTAAAAACTTACATAGTACGAAAGGAAAACGCATTTCAATTCATCGTACCATTGAGTGGTACCCAAAGCTATAATCGTTCATATTTCATTATAAACACATCTATATAAATAAAGCTACTAATCAATTAGATGTTTAGTATAAGTTACACACCTTGCAAACACAAAGAGCGATAGAAACTTTAGGATTTCCGACTCTTGCCTACACGTCGACAGAACCTACATATCACTATGTGAGAAATCGGTTATCACTAAAAGATATGGCCTTTGGCCAAATATCATTATCCCTTACCTTGGATTATTCAAATCCCGAATGATTCCCCCTAAACGTTGGCTACAAAGAAACCCCGAACTTTCCTTCAAGTTTCGGCCAAAGATAATAAAAAGGGATTAGATTCCTAGATTCGGCTAATCCAAAAGAAAAGAAAGAAAATGATTGATAGATAATCCTTACCCGTAACACAGAGATTGATTCACCCTTACTTGAACTATAAAGGGATTTGACCTTAACAATTAAAAAGAAAAGAAATGGTGATTTCGGCTTTAACAAAAGAGAAGAGAAAAGATGGTGGAAATAGAGAATGGTTTCGGCTAAGAGAAAGAAGGAGAAAAGAGAAAGAGAAAGAAAAAGAAAAAGAGAATATGAGATATGCCCTTGGTGCTAGGATGATTTCGGCACTAGAGAGGAAGAAAAGAAATGTGAAATGTCTTCTAAACTTTTTGGTAATGGTCAAGTAAGAAAGGATGAAAGAAAAATGCCTTCAAAAGTGGTAATATTTTGGTACCAAAAAGAGAAAAGCTTGAAAGAAAAACAAAGAAAAAGAGTACCAATTTGGTCAAGATATGATAGCCAAAACAAAACAAAGTTTTCACCTAATGCAAATGACCATTTCGGCTAGGAAGAAAAATTTGGAGAAAAGGGAAAAGATGCACAAATTGTTAAGATTTTGGTCAACTAAAACCTCCCCAATCCATACCATATTCGGTCAACAGATTAGCCAACACAATCCCCCTTTTTCCTCCTCAATTCTTCCCTATCAACCCCTTAATCTCCGTCCCAATTAAACCAACCCCCTTAGCCCCTTATGCCGTCTAGGTTCATGGTCAAATGACCATGGAAAAGCTTCCAAAACATCATCCACTCTTCAAGCCTTTTGTCTCCCCAACCTTCCATAACTTTAAGATTCTTATCCCCTATTTCAAGCTTTCCTTAAACCAATATTCAACTTACCAAAAAATTAAGGTCCAACCTATCATAATTAGAGTTTGACCGTCCATCAATGCTAGGATACAAAAATAAAGTCTTCAAAATGCTTTCCAAGCAACTCGAACCACTTCCCTCAAGTAACCTTTCAAGCTCATAACCACCTTGCCACTAACTCCTCATGTGCTTTAATTAACACTTAAATTAACTTAAGTGCTAAGCTCACTTAATCCACTTCATTAAATAAATCTTACTAAAAATTATCTAACTTCCTAAATAAAATCAAGCCTTCACAAGACTATGCTAACACACAAAATTCCTACCCGAGCCAACACAAAAATAATACTCAAATTTTTCCTAAAGCTCAAGGCCCAATCCTACTAGGCCCAATTTCGGGATGTTACAAATCTACCCTCCTTAAAGAAATTTCGTCCTCGAAATTTCCAACTAACTAACAATCAGACATCCTATCTCGCCACACTACGCTCTTCTTTGCAGACTCTGATCTTAATAAAACCACAATGTACTTTTAGCAAAATCTTAATCCACCATAGCAAACCATTATCTAACACTTACACTTATACCAAAAATTTTCCTACAATCAACCATCACTTCCAACCAAACATACCCGACTTGAGAGTGAGGAAACAACCCCGAGCCTTAAGCTCCTTAGACTCGCATCTCAAGCATACTCCTATCTTTCTCCAACATTCTCCCCGGATGACACCTTCCACAATAATCGCAAGCCAAAAGTTCGACCATGCCTTGACATGTTTTACGAGACGAGATTGTGACCCTAGAGAACCGTGATCTCTGTTCTTCTTACATCCACGCACCCAACTCCAAGTGCTTCACCGATTCTTTAACTATCTCGAGTTAGCTCATCAATCCGAACTCGATCATGATACTGCATCTCGCCCACTAGAGATGCTAACGCCTCCTTCTCGGAATTATGCCTCGATCGAAAATCTAGCCCTAACACTTCGACTTTTACCACATCCACGACGACCACGTTCCTAGAACTCATGTCTAAAGTTTCGACTTATCAGATTTAAAAGTTTTATGCATTAGTCATTATTCCACTTTCTTTAAAACACAGTTTTATGAATAATTTTAATAAGAAGTTGTTTCGCGAGTACATTCAACCTATAGTTTGGGTCTCTAGAGTAGTTCCTACTACTATACAGTCATGCCAACATCATCATATCATATCATCAAAATCAACAGTTTGATTTACTTACCAGGGTGGATTGATGTCGGAGACTCGAGGCCATGCCTTTCCAACCATATAATTTTCAACAAAACATTTTAAAATCCATTCTTTAAAACATTTTGGGCCTCGGGCCCACAAATGAGCTTTGAACTTAGCTCACGATACAATTTGTAACACCCCAAACCCGGGCCAATACGCCACGACCGAATTTGGCATGCTACGAAGAAAACGTTTGAAGAAAATTGAGATAGCGATTAAATTTTAGTGAAAAATTCTTTGTAATTCTATATTTGTAGAAATCGGATGTTTAATAAGTTAAAAACTGAAATTTACTTTGAAATTCCATAAATAAAACTTTTAAACTAAGTGGATAAATCATAGGTTAGAAAACATTTGTTTCATTTTAAGAAAACTCGAATTAATACTTTGAAACCGTTTGCATTTGAATGTAGAAACTTAAAATTTTGGAAATCATTTAAGTTGTAGAAAACACTTAATTTATAATTTTATTATCAACAATTTAGTTTACCTAATGGTAAGATAAAATACCATAGCGTTTTTATAGTTTAGAAAACTTTAGCTCAATTATTAAATTAATCAAGTGATATACTTAAACATGTTTAGAATAAATCCCAAAGCATATAAATAATCCAAAACCATAATTAAAGAGGCCTTATTACAAATCTATAAAATATGAAAACCCAAATTAAAATATAATAAGGTACCCAAATGGAAGTTCTTGTAAAATCAAATTTTATTGTATGGCCTCCTCGAGTTCATCCGGCTCCACATCCGCGATCTCACGAATCACCTGAAAAGATATCCCAATGGAGGGTGAGTCAACAGACTCAATGTGTAACAAAGACACTAAAAACCCAATCGATCATAGCAATAAAGCCCATTTAAATCACATTTAGCCATAAGCCCATAATATAGCAAATCGATAATCACATGTACATATAAAATGAAATGCAATCCCAACCCAACTTAGATATCCATCCGCTACACACCACCCGTATCTACCAATCACACCGTGGGGATTACTAAATCGACCCTCCATCCGCTACACACCATCGAAGGCGCTTGTTGCGATCAACATGCACATCGCCCTTTATAATCGTGGCATAGCCACCGATAATTGTGACAGAGTCCCCAGATTCATAATATCGTGACCGAAGTCACCGGATTCATAATATCGTGACCGAAGTCACCGGATTATGTGGTAAAACCACCGGAACATTTCCCCTTTATCAATATTTCCCATATGCCCATGCAATAACATATTATTTCAATATCATGCCATATACCCCATAATCATATCGGAATCAAAAACATTTCATATTATGCATATAGCATTATTTATGATATAAATATCATGCCTTTGAATCATAATCCCAAAATCATAATCAATTATTGAATATGTTTCATATTAAAAACTTACATAGTACGAAGGAAAAACGTACCTCAATTCATCGTACCATTGAGTGGTACCCAAAGCTATAATCGTTCATATTTCATTATAAACACATCTATATAAATAAAGCTACTAATCAATTAGATGTTTAGTATAAGTTACACACCTTGCAAACACAAAGAGCGATAGAAACTTTAGGATTTCCGACTCTTGCCTACACGTCGATTGTAACCTACATATCACTATGTGAGAAATCGGTTATCACTAAAAGATATGGCCTTTGGCGAATATCATTATCCCTTACCTTGGATTATTCAAATCCCGAATGATTCCCCTAAACGTTGGCTACAAAGAAACCTCGAACTTTCCTTCAAGTTTCAGCCAAAGATAATAAAAAGGGATTAGATTCCTAGATTCGGCTAATCCAAAAGAAAAGAAAGAAAATGATTGATAGATAATCCTTACCCGTAACACGTAGATTGATTCACCCTTACTTGAACTATAAAGGGATTTGACCTTAACAATTAAAAAGAAAATAAATGGTGATTTCGGCTTTAACAAAAGAGAAGAGAAAAGATGGTGGAAATAGAGAATGGTTTCGCTAAGAGAAAGAAGGAGAAAAGAGAAAGAGAAAGAAAAAGAAAAAGAGAATATGAGATATGCCCTTGGTGCTAGGATGATTTCGGCACTAGAGAGGAAGAAAAGAAATGTGAAATGTCTTCTAAACTTTTTGGTAATGGTCAAGTAAGAAAGGATGAAAGAAAAATGCCTTCAAAAGTGGTAATATTTTGGTACCAAAAAGAGAGAAAAGCTTGAAAGAAAAACAAAGAAAAAGAGTACCAATTTGGTCAAGATATGATAGCCAAAACAAAACAAAGTTTTCACCTAATGCAAATGACCATTTCGGCTAGGAAGAAAAATTTGGAGAAAAGGGAAAAGATGCACAAATTGTTAAGATTTTGGTCAACTAACACCTCCCCAATCCATACCATATTCGGTCAACACATTAGCCAACACAATCCCCCTTTTTCCTCCTCAATTCTTCCCTATCAACCCCTTAATCTCCGTCCCAATTAAACCAACCCCCTTAGCCCCTTATGTAATATCCCGGGATAGGGGCTATTTTGTTGTTGCATGAAATTGCATGGGTTTAGTGTGCTGTGTTGCTATTTCAGTGTTTTAGGGGCTTAATTGTGGGCTAGGAGTGTGCCTGGGTAGGTAGGAAAATTTTGGTTTTTGGGTGCTAGGTGAAGGAGCCGAGGAAGTCTGGGGTTTAAGAAAATAATTTGTTGTTTTGTTGCACAAGTAAGGAGCTAGCTTAGTGGCAAAGCATGCGCTACATGGGGAGCTTGGTGTGGCGTCATCTACATGGAGTGGAGGTCTAGTGTTCGAGCCACAGAGTCCCCATTTTGGCTTTAATTTTTGGACGGCATGGGGAAGAGGTAGAAGGCAAGTTGAATTCTACCTTGGACCAAGTCATACCATTCAAACGGTTGGTGGAGAATAATTGTAGGAGGAAGACTTGGTCTTGTTGTTTGAATGTGGGGAGTGGAGTGAATGGAGGATTTTGGCCGAATTTGTGGGGTGTTGGAGTGGGGGTGTGGACGGTTTGGTAAGGGGAAGTGAGGTGTGCGAAATGCACTTCTCATTTTGTGCATTTTCGGCCAAAAGCATTTGTGAAGCCAACATTTTCTTCTTTTGTCAAAAGCAACCCAAACTTCAGAGAGTTTTTCTCATTTCTTCAAACCAATGACCAAACCCCTATAGCCTTGCCGAAATTTGCATTTCTTTTCCTTAATTTTTGTGTGTGGTCGAATGTTCAACCCCATTTCTTCTTCTTTTGTTTAATTGTGTTAAAACCAAACTCTCTTCTCCAACATTCTTTTTCCTCTTCTTGAAACATTGGTAGCCGAATCTTACCCTCCCAAAAACACTTTCTTCATCCATTTCTTTTCAAACTGAAAGTCCCCACTCTCTACTCATCATTTTATTCTTGTCTTTTGTTCAAATCTCAAGCCGTTTGTATTCGTTTGTTCCTTCCATTCCTCTTGGCCGAAAGTCTTCTCTCTCTTAGTAGTTCCTTGGTGGCCGAATATCAGTGAAGAGTGGATTTGGTTGGTTGTTCAATTTTTGAACAAGGTAAGTGGGGTGGCCGAATGGCCATATTTTCCCTCTTTTGTTCTTTTTGGTTACGGTTTGGGTGAGGGCCGAATATGGTCATGTTGGAAGGGTACTAATCTCTCGTTATAGGATCCTTGGATTTTGGAAGCAAGCAAGAGGAGTCGTCATCTTCTGTTAATTGACCGGTAAGTGATGGTGAGATATTGTTCATGGGTTATTCGTTTAGTTTTGATTAAGTCTAAAAGGTTTCTAAAAGATTAACAGTTCTCTTTTGAAGGTGTAGACGATTGTTGGAAGGAGAACCTTTGTGGTTCGGGTTTGATAAGAAATCAAACCATTAGCAAGGTAAGGGTTCGATATTAACCCCTTTGGTTAATCGTTGTTGGCCGAATGTTATAGATGCCTAACCCCTGTGTTTGGCCGATTTTAGGAGCAAGTCACTCGAGGGATTTAGATCGTTTCGTTGGGATTTTAGACTCGTATTACCAGGTGTGTAAACTAACACACTTCCGTTTAGTAATATGATTGATAACTTGTGTGATAATTAATGAAACAGTGATGATTGATATGATACCCTAATGGGTATGATCTTGGACTCGGGTAAGTCAGTACTATTATTGTTATGAGTTTACTAATGATCTATATGATACCATGGCTATGGATATATGTGACATGGGATATGAGGTTAGGCATATTAGCATGATATGCATGATTTGTATGATATGCATGATTACATGAGTATGGTACGTTGATGGGTGATATGAGTGGAGGGAGCAGTGATATTTTGTGCTGACGAGCACCAGTGTTTTGGTAACACACCTTGTGTCTTTGGGACACCAGAGGTTGGGCACCTCATTGCGACTCGTCCCTGTGGTTTGACACCACCGTGGGTTGGCCCCACATGAGACATGGGATCATCTGCTAGTGATTGGGTATCACACGATGGGTTAGCCCCATCATTCGATTATTGTGACTACGGTCACCAGTGGTTTGGTACCACATTTGTGTCTTTGGGACACCAGAGGTTGGGCACCTCATTGCGACTGGTCCACGTGGTTTGACACCACCGTGGGTTGGCCCCACATGAGACATGGGATCGCTTTGCTAGTGATTGGGTATCACACGATGGGTTGGCCCCATCATTCGATTATTGTGACTACGGTCACCAATGGTTTGGTACCACATTTGTGTCTTTGGGACACCGTGAGGTTGGGCACCTCATTGCGACTCGTCCTGTGGTTTGACACCACCGTGGGTTGGCCCCACATGAGATATGGGATCGTCGCTAGTGATTGGGTATCACACGATGGGTTGGCCCCATCATTGGATTTGTGACTTCGGTCACCGTGCTTTAATAGCACAAACGTGTCTTTGGGACACCAGTGGTTTTTGGCACCACATTGATGGATATTGTGTCTTTGGGACACCAAAGTTTTGGTAACACATTGTGACTATATGTCACCGGTGGTTTGGCACCACCAAAGTGGTTTGGTACCACACGGGGTAGAAAAAGGAGATACGGATGGTTAGGATCGGGTTGCATTAATTATGTTGCTATGTATGATGTGTGTTAGCATGTCGTTTCATCGGGAGCGGGATTATGCACCGAGTCATTCGACTCACCCTCTCCTTTGACCTTTCAGTGGCCCGAGACGCGACATGGAGCCTGGTGGACTCGGGGTGCACATGCCATGCTTTATTAAAAGTTTTGCTCAGACTATTCACTTTGGGTACTTTAGCTTATTTATTTTTATTTGAGATTTAATTTGGACTTGTAAAAGGCCTTTAAGTTATGTTTTATGATGGTTATGTTTTAATTAGACTCTCAACCTGCTTAACAAATAACTTGGTATGAAATTTTACTAAAAATTTGGTAAGATAATGTTTTCAAAACTATAACGCAATGTGTTTTAAACTATACCATCGGGTATCTCACTATGCTTCGCTATAAAGTAAACTCAAATGAGCTTCAAACCAAACTCGATATTCTACTAAGTCTAAAATGTTTCAAATAGCACTAAGAGACTATTGGAAATGCTAAATGAAATCAACTCGTTTTTAACTATATACTTTGGATAAGTTTTCAAAATCTAATCAAACAGGCCTACTCCAATTTTCTTCAAGTTCACTATGTTTTCACCCCGCTTTTAAACGAAAAATCTTATTTCTCAAAAACGTGTTCCCCGTAACATACCAGATTCGGACGTGGTGTCCTGTCCGGGTTTGGGGTGTTACAATTGTGGTATCAGAGCCAAGTTCAAAGGCTCGGCTGTGGGCCTGAGGTCCAAAAAGTTTTTAAGTGTTTGTATGGTTTGAAAGGCATGGCACCGAGTCTCCGGCACCAGTTCGCCCTGGTAAGTACCCCGAACTATTGCTTGTGATTTGATTGGATGTGATATGATCTGATGAATAGCAAAAGTATACTACTTTAGAGATTGAAACTGATAGGATTTTGTGAACTCGCGAGAACAAATCTCCTTAAATATTCATAAGATTTGCCTTAAAATAGTGGAATCTATACTGATGCATAAAACTCTTAAATCAGATACGTAGAAAGATTAGTCATGAGCGCTAGAGGTGGACGTGGTCGTGGACGAGGTCGTGGTAGGATGACTATTTCGAACCCGTAGGGTCCAGTCGTGTCGAAAATGAGATACTGGGTTCCGCCACCACCGGAGGTGGTGAGTTCCAAGATCGGGCCGATGACGCAGCGATGTCACGAGCGATCTTTGCGAGTGTTGGAAAGAGTAGCCGGTGTAGGTGGTGGTGCGGGAGTTAGAAATCATTCTGGCGACTTCGGGCAAATGGGGCCAATTCTTTCGAGTGTATCCGTGTTGCTCCTAGCATCGCTGAATCTCGGCTAGAGGCCACCGAGCGGATCATGGATGATCTGGACTTGACTCTGAAGAGAAGTTTGAAGGGCATCGTGTCGCTTCTTCGAGATGAGTCATATCGGTGGTGGCTCACGGTTCGAGATACAGCGGCGGAGAGAGGATCTGACATGGGATTATTTCAGGGCTGCATATCAAAAGAAATACATTGGAGCTAGTTATATTGACTCCCAGCGGAAGGCATTTCTGAGGCTTGTTGAGGGGAGTAAATCTGTTTCTGAGTACGAGGCTGAGTTCCTGAAGCTGAGTAGGTATGCCAGGGGCATTGTGGCCACTGAGCATGAGAGGTGTGTTCATTTCGAGGATGGTCTGCGAGACGAGTTGAGGCTGCTGATTGCTCCTCAGCAGGAGCGCGAGTTTGCTGTCCTAGTTGAGAAGGCTAAGGTAGCCGAGGGTGTTAAGGAGTCAGTGAGACAGGGCATGGACAGAAATAGGCATAAGAGGAGCTTTGGGTCCTCTGGATCGTCGGGTAATCCGCAGAAGAGAGCTAGACCGAGTGGGCGAACGACTGCTAGGTTTGTTGTTTGCTAAGCGAGGGACCGCCGCAGATGTGATCGGTGTGGGAAATCTCATTGGGGTGGTTGTTCTTTGGATCGAGGAAAAGGTTGCTTCGAGTGTGGTTCTCTGGAGCATCGTGTGAGGGACCGTCCGTGAGGTTGGCGAGATTCGATCCGAGAGTCGGGGCCGTGTCGATTCGAGAGGTAATGGACCGCCACCGCAAAGGGGCCGTGGTAATGGCGAGAGGTGGTAATGGTTCGGTCGGGGTCGTGGAGCACCGCGAGGAGGTGCGGTAGTTCTGATGCCGCATACTGGATTAGTGTATGCTTTGAGGCGCCGGAGGAGGACGACGGCACCGGACGTCATAACCGATATGTTTTTGATTTTTGGTTCTCCTTATATTGCTTTGATTGATGTGGGTTCAACGCACTCTTATGTTGCCGTAGTATAGTAGAGACCATGGATTTAGACTCGAGATATCTTCTAGGCGGATGACCGTGATTAGCCCTCTAGGTCACTCAGTAGTAGTAGATAAACTGTTTTAGAGGTACCCCTAGAACTCCAAGGGGTAGTGTTTGTTCCGATCCGATGGAACTGCCGTTTGGGGAGTTCGATCGATTCTTGGGATGGACCGGTTGGTCAAGTACCAAAGCGAGGTTGGATTGCGCGACCAAGCGCATGGTTCTTAAGACGGTTGAGGGTGATGAGGTGGCTATGATAGGTAATAGGAGGGATTACTTATCAAATGTGGTATCTCGCTCCAAAGCGGAGAAGATGGTCGAAGAAGAGTCGTGGAAGCATATGTAGTTCATGTGTATGCCTTGGAGGCTAAAGTGTCTGCTGTGGAGAAGGTTCGCATCTTGTTAAGGAATTTGTTGATGTGTTTCTGAGGAGCTTCCGGGTTTGCCGCCGATCGCGAGGTAGAGTTCGGGATAGATCTATTACCCGAATGCGCGGTGTCTATTGCTCCGTATAGGATGGCGCCAAAGGAATTGGTGGAGCTTAAGGCTCGATCCGAGAGTTATTGGATCGAGGTTTTATTAGGCCTAGTGTTTCGCCGCGGTAAGTGCGCGGTACTCTTTGTCAAGAAGAAAGATGGAACAATGCGGATGTGTATAGACTACGCTTGATTGAATAAGTGACGATTAAAAACAAGTATCCGTTGCCACGGATAGATGACTTGTTTGATCACCGGTGAAGAAGCTGCGGTATTTTCAAAGATCGACTTGAGGTCTGGGTATCACCAGTTAAAGGTTAAGGAGGCTGATATCCATAAAACAGCGTTTCGGACTCGGTATGGGCACTACGAATTTCTGGTAATGCCGTTCGGGTTGACTAACGCACCGGCAGCGTTTATGGATATGATGAATAGGGTGTTTCAACAGTATCTGGATCAGTTCGTCGTGGTTTTCATAGACGACATCTTGGTGTACTCAAGGACAGAGGAAGAGCATGATAAGCATTTGCGAGTGGTGTTGCAGATTTTGAGGGAAAAGCAACTCTATGCTAAGTTCAGTAAGTGCGAGTTCTGGCTTAGAGAAGTGACTTTCTTGGGTCATGTAGTGTCGGCCGAGGGAATTCGAGTAGATCCTCGTAAGATTGAGGCAGTTTTGGATTGGAAGCCGCCTAAGTCAGTGGCGGAGATTCGGAGTTTTCTGGGTTTGGCCGGATACTACCGAAGGTTTGTTGAGGGTTTCTCGTTGATAGCGTACCGATGACCAAGTTGCTTTGAGGAAAGAAGTTCCGTTTGTATGGACCGAGAAGCGCAGCAGGAAAGCTTCGACAAGTTAAGGAAGATTTTGACTGAGGCTCCGGTTTTAATTCAACCTGAGGCTGGTAAGGAGTACACAGTCTATTGCGATGCATCACATACGGGATTGGGTTGTGTGCTGATGCAAGAAGGTAAGGTTGTGGCTTACGCTTCGACACCGAGGCCACATGAGGTCAACTACCCGACGCATGACTTGGAGATAGCGGCTGTGGTCTTCGCCTTAAAGATTTGGAGGCACTACTTGTATGGAGAAAGATCGATAGTCTACACAGATCACAAGAGTCTAAAGTATCTTCGACTCGGAAGGATTTGAATTTGAGGCAATGCAGATGGGTTGAGTTCTTTGAAAGATTACGACTGCTCGATTGAGTATCATCCGGCAAGGCTAACGTGGTGGTCGACGCGTTGAGCCGCAAGGTTGTTTCGGACTTAAGAGCTTTGTTTGCCCACTTGAGTTTTTATGACGATGGGAGTATTCTCGAAGAACTGCGCAGTTAAGCCTACTTGGGTTGGCGATCGTCGAGAGAAACAGATTATTGGATGAGGTTACGAGTGCGCGAAGGTTGCAAGCGCAAGATGGTGGTTTGGAGGGTTACAGCCTTGTCCGTGATGGGGTTCGTGTTTTCAAGGTAAAGCTTGTATGCCTAAAGATGTTGAGCTAAGGCAAAAGATTCTTCAGACGCACATAGCGCCCTTATGCTATGCATCCCGGAGGTAGTAAGATGTATAGGGATTTTAGGGAGCGCTTTTGGTGGCACGGCTTGAAGAAAGAGGTGACAGAGTTTGTTGGGAAGTGTCGACTTGTCAACGAGTCAAGGCCGAGCATCGATTGCCGTCGGGTTTGCTTCACCGTGAAGATTCCTCGATGGAAGTGGGAAAGGATAACCATGGATTTTGTCAAGGGTTACCGCTTCGCCAAGCAAGAAAGATTCGGTTTGGGTGGTGGTGGATCGACCGACTAAATCACTCACTTCATTCTCGTGAGGGTTGATTATTCGCCTAAGCTAGCGGTCGTATGTTTCGAGATAGTAAGGTTGCACGGGGTGCCGCTTTAGATAATCTCGGATAGGGATCCTAGATTTACGTCAAGGTTCCGGAAAGCGTTGCATCAAGCTCTGGGTACTCGTTTGGATTTCAAAGACTTTTCACCCGCGATCGACGGTCAATCGAAAAGGGTCATTCAGGTCCTAGAGGATATGCCGAGAGGTTGTATCTTGGATTTGAGAGGTAGTTGGGAGGAGTTTCTACCATTAGTGAGTTTGCCTACAACAACAGCTTACTGCGAGCATCAAGATGGCACCATATGAGGCGTTGTATGGTAGGAAGTGTCGCTCACCTACGTGTTGGATGGAGTTAGGTGAACGCCAGTTGTTGGGACCCGAGTTGGTTGCTGAGACAGAAGGTAAGGTTAAGTTGATTCAGGCTCGATTGAAGGAAGCTTCGGACCGGCGAAGTCTTATGCCGATCTTAAGCGAAGAGATATAGAGTTTCTTTGTGGGGGGATCGAGTGTTTCGAAGGTCTCGCCTTGGAAGAAGGTGTTGAGGTTCGGGAAGAAAGGCAAGCTAAGTCCGAGGTTTATTGGGCCGTATAAGGTATTGAGATGAGTTGGACCAGCATGCGTATCGGCTTGAGTTGCCAGCAGAGCTTAGTCGATTCACGACGTTTTTCACGCTTCGATGCTTGGCGTTATCGTTCGAGATCCGTCGCATGTGGTAGCGATGGAAGAGATCGAGGTAAATCCAGATTTGACCATGGAGGAGGAACACGTGCGATTCTTGATCGAGATGTGAAGGTTCTGCGTGAAGTCCATGCCTTTGGTTAAGGTACTTTGGCGGAATCATGGCGTAGAAGAAGCTACGTGGGAACCCGAGGATATGATGAGACAAAGAATACCCGCAACTCTTACGATCGGGTAATTTCGAGGTCGAAATTATTTTAAGGGGGGTAGAACTGTAATATCCCGGGATAGGGGCTACTTTGTTGTTGCATGAAATTGCATGGGTTTAGTGTGCTGTGTTGCTATTTCGGTGTTTTAGGGGCTTAATTGTGGGCTAGGAGTGTGCCTAGGTAGGTAGGAAAATTTTGGTTTTTGGTGCTAGGTGAAGGGAGCCGAGGAAGCTGGGGTTTAAGAAAATAATTTGTTATTTTGTTGCACAAGTAAGGAGCTAGCTTAGTGGCAAAGCATGCGCTACATGGGGGAGCTTGGTGTGGCGTCATCTACATGGAGTGGAGGTCTAGTGTTCGAGCCACAGAGTCCCCATTTTGGCTTTAATTTTTGGACGGCATGGGGAAGAGGTAGAAGGCAAGTTGAATTCTACCTTGGACCAAGTCATACCATTCAAACGGTTGGTGGAGAATAATTGTAGGAGGAAGACTTGGTCTTGTTGTTTGAATGTGGGAGTGGAGTGAATGGAGGATTTTGGCCGAATTTGTGGGGTGTTGGAGTGGGGTGTGGGCGGTTTGGTAAGGGAAGTGAGGTGTGCCAAAATGCACTTCTCATTTTGTGCATTTTCGGCCAAAAGCATTTGTGAAGCCAACATTTTCTTCTTTTGTCAAAAGCAACCCGAAACTTGAGAGAGTTTTCTCATTTCTTCAAACCAATGACCAAACCCTATAGCCTTGCCGAAATTTGCATTTCTCTTCCTTAATTTTTTTGTGTGGCCGAATGTTCAACCCCATTTCATCTTCTTTTGTTTAATTGTGTTAAAACCGAAACTCTCTCTTCTCCAACATTCTTTTTCCTCTTCTTGAAACATTGGTAGCCGAATCTTACCCTCCCAAAAACACTTTCTTCATCCATTTCTTTTCAAACCGAAAGTCCCCACTCTCTACTCATCGTTTTATTCTTGTCTTTTGTTCAAAGCTCAAGCCGTTTGTATTCGTTTGTTCCTTCCATTCCTCTTGGCCGAAAGTCTTCTCTCTCTTAGTAGTTCCTTGGTGGCCGAATATCAGTGAAGAGTGGATTTGGTTGGTTGTTCAATTTTTGAACAAGGTAAGTGGGGTGGCCGAATGGCCATATTTTCCCTCTTTTGTTCTTTTTGGTTACGGTTTGGGTGAGGGCCGAATATGGTCATGTTGGAAGGGTACTAATCTCTCGTTATAGGATCCTTGGATTTTGGAAGCAAGCAAGAGGAGTCGCCATCTTACATTAATTGACCGGTAAGTGATGGTGAGATATTGTTCATGGGTTATTCGTTTAGTTTTGATTAAGTCTAAAAGGTTTCTAAAAGATTAACAGCTTCTCTTTTGAAGGTGTAGACGATTGTTGGAAGGAGAACCTTTGTGGTTCGGGTTTGATAAGAAATCAAACCATTAGCAAGGTAAGGGTTCGATATTAACCCCTTTGGTTAATTGTTGTTGGCCGAATGTTATAGATGCCTAACCCCTGTGTTTGGCCGATTTTAGGAGCAAGTCACTTGAGGGATTTAGATCGTTTCGTTGGGATTTTAGACTCAGACATTACTGTGTGTGTAAACTAACACACTTCCGCTTAGTAATATGATTGATAACCTGTGTGATAATTAATGAAACAGTGATGATTGATATGATACCCTAATGGGTATGATCTTGGACTCGGGTAAGTCAGTACTATTATTGTTATGAGTTTACTAATGATCTATATGATACCATGGCTATGGATATATGTGACATGGGATATGAGGTTAGGCATATTAGCATGATATGCATGATTTGTATGATATGCATGATTACATGAGTATGGTACGTTGATGGGTGATATGAGTGGAGGAGCAAAGTGATATTTTGTCTTTGACGAGCTCAAAGTGTTTTGGTAACACACCTTGTGTCTTTGGGACACCAGAGGTTGGGCACCTCATTGCGACTCGTCCCTGTGGTTTGACACCACCGTGGGTTGGCCCCACATGAGACATGGGATCGTCTGCTAGTGATTGGGTATCACACGATGGGTTGGCCCCATCATTCGATTATTGTGACTACGGTCACCAGTGGTTTGGTACCACATTTGTGTCTTTGGGACACCAGAGGTTGGGCACCTCATTGCGACTCGTCCCCGTGGTTTGACACCACCGTGGGTTGGCCCCACATGAGACATGGGATCGTGCGCTAGTGATTGGGTATCACACGATGGGTTGGCCCCATCATTCGATTATTGTGACTACGGTCACCAATGGTTTGGTACCACATTTGTGTCTTTGGGACACCGTGAGGTTGGGCACCTCATTGCGACTCGTCCCTGTGGTTTGACACCACCGCAGTGGGTTTGCCCCACATGAGATATGGGATCGTGCTCACTAGTGATTGGGTATCACACGATGGGTTGGCCCCATCATTGGATTTGTGACTTCGGTCACCGGTGCTTTGGTAGCACAAACGTGTCTTTGGGACACCAAAGTGGTTTGGCACCACATTGATGGATATTGTGTCTTTGGGACACCAGTGTTTTGGTAACACATTGTGACTATATGTCACCAGTGGTTTAGCACCACCAAAGGTGGTTTGGTACCACACTGGTAAAAAAAGGAGATACGGATGGTTAGGATCGGGTTGCATTAATTATGTTGCTATGTATGATGTGTGTTAGCATGTTGTTTCATCGGGAGCGGGATTTATGCACCGAGTCATTCGACTCACCCTCTCCTTTGACCTTTCAGTGTGACCCGTAGACGCGACATGGAGCCTGGTGGACTCGGGTGCACATGCCATGCTTTATTAAAAGTTTTGCTCAGACTATTCACTTTGGGTACTTTAGCTTATTTATTTTTATTTGAGATTTAATTTGGACTTGTAAAAGGCCTTTAAGTTATGTTTTATGATGGTTATGTTTTAATTAGACTCTCAACCTGCTTAACAAATAACTTGGTATGAAATTTTACTAAAAATTTGGTAAGATAATGTTTTCAAAACTATAACGCAATGTGTTTTAAACTATACCATCGGGTATCTCACTATGCTTCGCTATAAAGTAAACTCAAATGAGCTTCAAACCAAACTCGATATTCTACTAAGTCTAAAATGTTTCAAATAGCACTAAGAGACTATTGGAAATGCTAAATGAAATCAACTCGTTTTTAACCTATATACTTTGGATAAGTTTTCAAAATCTAATCAAACAGCCTACTCCAATTTTCTTTAAGTTCACTATGTTTTCACCCCGCTTTTAAACGAAAAATCTTATTTCTCAAAAACGTGTTCCCCGTAACATACCAGATTCGGACGTGGTGTCCTGTCCGGGTTTGGGGTGTTACACCTTATGTCGTCTAGGTTCATGGTCAAATGACCATGGAAAAGCTTCCAAAACATCATCCACTCTTCAAGCCTTTTGTCTCCCCAACCTTCCATAACTTTAAGATTCTTATCCCCTATTTCAAGCTTTCCTTAAACCAATATTCAACTTACCAAAAACTTAAGGTCCAACCTATCATAATTAGAGTTTGACCGTCCATCAATGCTAGGATACAAAAATAAAGTCTTCAAAATGCTTTCCAAGCAACTCGAACCACTTCCCTCAAGTAACCTTTCAAGCTCATAACCACCTTGCCACTAACTCCTCATGTGCTTTAATTGACACTTAAATTAACTTAAGTGCTAAGCTCACTTAATCCACTTCATTAAATAAATTTTACTAAAAATTATCTAACTTCCTAAATAAAATCAAGCCTTCACAAGTCTATGCTAACACACAAAATTCCTACCCGAGCCAACACAAAAATAATACTCAAATTTTTCCTAAAGCTCAAGGCCCAATCCTACTAGGCCCAATTTCGGGATGTTACACTTATGGCATGTATAGCTAGACTCCTACACACGCTACGGTAGTCCTAGAACCGACTAAACCATAGCTCTGATACCACTAAATGTAACACCCCTTACCCGTGTTCTACATCAGAACCAGGCTCAAGGCGTTACCTTAATAAAGTCCTCATAATCACCACTTAGACCTATCATGACTACTCTCTCTAGTCGCCTTAACAACCTGGTTCTCGACTTACGAGACCTCACTCGTAAGCACGAAGACTCTCGAGACTATACCAAAACTTTTTCAACCTTTTCAAATTTTTTCTTTTATACAGGGCTCACACGCCCGTGTAAAATGTGACATGCCCGTGTGTAGAAGCACACGCCCTTGCTCCTCAACCGTGGTAAATATTGACTACACACACACGGTCTCAAAGCCTAGTCACACGCCTGTGTTCGACACCCGTGGACAACACTGACTTGGGTCACACGACCTGGACACACGCCCATATGGCTGGTCCGTGGTCGCCTCTGACTATTTCCCCACGGTCTAGGCACGCCGGTGTGCTTTAACCGTGTGACCATTCAAATTTCAAATTTCAAGGTGCAGACTTCACACGGCCTGGGCACACGCCCATGGCTAGACACACGCCCGTGTGTCGCACACGGCCTAGACACACGCCCGTGTGTCTACCCATGTGGACAAGAACAAGGCTGTTTGCCAAGCTCTTTGTACCCTTATAGCTTACACTACATGAATCCATTCAACATACTAGTAAACATCTCATAACTTCAACACGAACTCCCATAGATAACTTGTAATTTCATAAATGGTAAAATGAGCCATCATGCATGGCAATTTACAAATTAAATGTCTTAACAAGAGCCATTACACCTTTGGCCAAAATAACAAAATAATTTTACTAGTCTAGCCCCTATACATGCCATTTACAAAATCATTAAGTCTAGGTATACCGAGATGAGTGATAGTGCGGACAGATCTTACAGTTATCGACGATCCCTACTTCGCTCTTAAGCTCTATAAATCAAGGGAAAGTAAGGGGAGTAAGCTTTAAGCTTAGTAAGTTTACATGTAAACAATATAAAATTTTAACATGAAATAAACACTTCCATAGCATTATTTACTAAGCAAGAAATAATCTACATTCAAGATCGAGCTTTACTCATTTCTTCCATTCACACATTCCAACCACATTTCAAGCATGATGCATACATTTATTAATAGTTTCCCTGCACTTAGCGTCACAAGGTCACATAATACAACGCATCACTATATCGAAATACATTACTCATGTTCACGTTACTCGGTGGTATCGCACACAGCCCACCAAAGGATTAATTACAGTGGTATCGCACACAGCCCACCAAAGGATTAATTACGGTGGTATCGCACACAGCCCACCAAAGGATTAATTATGGTGGTATCGCACACAGCCCACCAAAGGATTAATAGACGATGATATCGCACATAGCCCATCGTAATTGAGCGACAAGGTGGTATCGCACTTAGCCCACCATCAAATATTGATATAACACACTCACATATCCATTCCATCATTCATATCAGAGTTATTCAATAACTACCACTTTTTATCTACTTGAATCATATATATTCCCAATTGTGTCATGCACTAATTAACAACAATAATGTTCATATAAAATGCATCGTTTACACGTAAACTTACCTCAGTGCAAAACGTGTCGATTTGCGGTTTATTCCGTAACCTTGCCTTTTCCCCGGTCAAGGTTAATCCCGCATTCTTCTTGATCTATAACAATAAAATTCATTCATTTAAAACATTTTACGATCATGATGCACCAAAATCTATACTTACGCAAAAATGACCATTTTGCCCTCATACCATGGCAAAATTTACGATTTTGCCCTTAGGCTCGTGAATCATTTTTCACCACATTTTCTAAATAAATAAGCATAGATGAACATTTATTTCTCTTGCAACTACTCACCATTCCAACTATTCCATGCATTTATGACACAAATTAAATCTTTGCATTCAAGCCATATTTAGGTGTTTTCATACTAACACCATTCATAAAAGTTGTCTCTCACCTCTCTAACATTCATTTTCTTCCATAAAAACTCAGCTATCAACATAATTTCTCTCATGGTAAGTCCCTAGACTTTCAACCATATCACAAATTAGTCCCTTCAATAGCTAGCTTAAGCTTTGGGGACTCCAAAAACACAAAAATTATCAATTAACACCACCAAAAATTACTTACTAGAGTGAGGACAAGTTGCTGAAATTTCAAAGCCTTCAAAACCCTTTTTTGAGTGTAAAAATTGGTGGAAGAAGAAGAGAAGGGAAAAACATGATAGCCTTCCCTTATTTTATCATATTTTAGTCAACTAGTCAACAACTCTCACCAAATTTGACTAAAAATTAATGCTCTTGTCCCCTATGCACCCTATGGCCGGCCATCACTAAATAAATGGCCTAATTGCACTTTAAAATGCTCCAAATTACATTCTATAGCCATTAGGTACCTTTATCCTATAAAATAGAACTTTCGCACTTTATGCGATTTAGTCCTTTTTCGAAATTAAGCATGCTATCACTCAAATTAGAACACCAAAATTTTCATGCATCCATAAAGTTATGCTACAGCACATAAAATGACATCAAAATAATTTTCCTCGACCTCGGTTTGGTGGTCTCGTAACCACTGTTCCGACTAGCCCCAAAACTGGGCTGTTACAAAATACTTGTTGGAAAAACCAATTGATTAAGACAATACCCAAGGAGAAATCCACCTAGAATTCACTTGTTATCTAACTTTGAACCAGACGATTTATTCACTTGACCTGATCCGTAGGATTCCCTAATTTATATTAATACCTCTCTTGAGGCTACTAGCGTCTAACCCTAGGTTGATTAATTGAAATCCCTTTCTAATTAAAACCCCTAGGATTGTATTAACTCGATCTATGGACTCCCATATTAGGTTTGACCCTAATCCGGTGGATTTTCGTCATCCTATCTCTAGGGTTGAGATCAACTCCGCTTAATTATGCTAGATCTACTTTTAGACAGGGTCTATTCCTCCTCTGCCTAAGCACATCAATACTTGAATCAATATCCTGAAATATCAAAACAAGAATTAAGAACACATAATTAAGAACAAATCAAGTATTTATCATATAGTTAAGAAAATAATAACAAGATTCGTCTTAGGTTTCATCCCCCTCAGGTATCTGAGGGGTTTAGTTCATAATCATGAAAGAATACATCTCAGAAGAAAAGATAAAACAAAACATAAGAAAACCCTTAAACCCCCTGAAGGAATTGAAGGAGAGATCTTCCGTCTTGAGTATTATTTCGGCTTCTTGAGATGAATCAACTGGCTTTCTTCGAGTAAATCCCACAATTCTTACCTCTCTGGCTTGGCTCCTTGGCCTAGCTGGACGCCCCCTGACCAAAAGCACCTTTTAGGTTATACTTAGGGTGTTTATATAGGCTTCGGAATGTGTTTCTTCGCCTCTAAGTATCCTAATCCGAGTGAAATTCCTCTTTCCCACGGCAGGGACACGTCCGTGCAACACGCCCGTGTGAATCGAATTGTAGACCGTGGTTGGGTCTGCTAGGGAGGCACGGCCATGTGGTGAAACCCCAGGCTGTGTTGATTTCCTACTTTGGCCCATTTGGTCCGTTTTTAGCCCGTTTCTCATTCTTTTCATCCTCCGATGCTTTCCTAAGTATAAAACATGAAATAAAAGGATTAGGAGCATCAAATTCCATGAATCAAGGGAATAAATCATCCAAAAGTACGCTAAATGTGGGATTAAAATATGTATATATTACGGTTTATTAGAGACTCACCAAAGACCTACCTTAACCTCAGCCTGAAGATTTCATTTCAAATGTTCGTCCCAACTAGAAGCAGTAACTGCTTAAAAGATCATAATATTTCTATTAGAATCCCGATTACAGACATTTTACTAACATTTCAACTACATGCAACCCCCATAGAGGGTCGTCATGTAACACCTTTCCCTTCTATAACTATAATGTGCAAAGCTTGAAGACTTATTAGAAGGTAGAATCATCTACGCATTAGACAAGATCTTAGTCTGATATTAATGAAGAATAAAAAGCAAGTGTTGAGGTTAGAAAGAAGAACCTAAACATTAAGCAGAAAGAAAAACCATATGAAATGGTACCTTCCCATAAATATACTCTCAGACCCCCTGATTTCCCTACCAAATCTAGGGTAGGTAAAAGAAAATCTGGTGAAGGTTTAACTGACTGTTGACCAGTCATGGAGAGGGTCAAATCAATCTAATTGACTATTTTTGAGAAATGTCCAAAAATGTTGGTTGCAATGACTTCGAATCTCTAGGATCTTCATTTTTTTTTTGTGTGTGGTTGTTTTGGGTTCACCTCAAATATGATATTTTGGCATTAGAGAAGCTATTGCGAATTGGGCTGGTGTGATGACAACGATGCCATCGACCATCAGAGACTTGTGGTGTACCTTTTAGACTCTGTGTAGTGTGTTATATTTAGTTAATTTGTTTTTTTAGGATTAAGCTTTTGTGAACGAATGTTTGTATCATTTTGTTTGTGTAGACCTAATTTATCACAGATCCTAGCACTTTTGGAGTGTGCATCAACACCTGAAAAGGACTTGATGATTGATAAGGTGTCTTGGTGTGATGGGAGACATAGATTTATTTTTGGAGAATCGGTTGAGCTTAAGATATAGATTGATGGATAATTTTATTGTTTCTCCCTATTTTGTTAATGTGTCAAGGACTATTTGTAATTAATTCACCTTTTGGCTTGTGACTTATTGTTATATCTTATAGTAAGGGATTAGGTTGTTTGTCTGAGTTTATTTGTAGCTCTATTCTTATGTTGAATCAATTCTTCCTTTGTAATCTGGCTATGTGGTCATCTTGAATGAATGCCTTTCTAATAAGGTTTTGATCAGTTTTTAAAACATATCTAAAATATGATTTATATTTTCGAACTAAATTTATATTTTATATATCATAATATTAATGAACTTGAGTATCATTTAATAAAAATTTTAACATTTTTCATAATATTTTTATAGTAATGCTAAAAGCTTGAAATTAGAAACTATGCCTTTTCAAAGCACTTTTTTCATAGAACTTTTTTAAAGCACTTTTTCCAAATAAAGTATTTCGAAAGCATTTTTTCAAACTAGGTTAAATATCATATTTCAAACACAACATTAATGCTAAAGTAGCCCTAAGTTCATGTTTTCAAATGAAGTTTGGATTTACGAGCCAATTAGGACTATAAATAAATTGAGCTTGAAAGAATGAACATTGTTTACAACTTTTTGGGGTTTGACTAGGCATTAGTTTGGATGGGATATAAGACTAAGCAAGAGTGACATGCAGGAACATGGGAAAGTGTGGGGGCGTTTGATTTTGCACTCAAAAACACTCTCTAATGCTTAAGTTGGTGAGTATTTTTAGGATAAGTACCATAAGAATATTAGGGAACAATGGCGGTAAAAGATGGCCTATCTTAATTATTATACTTGCCTATAGCCAAGTTTTCTCTTGATTCCTTTTTCTACCCGTGGTTCACTTCCTTTCACGAGAGTGCACAATCTCTTTCTAATTGGTTGAAATGGACTTTTCTATCAAAGTCACCTTTCAAGACCCTGCATTTGTTGGCTAGAGCTTCTTTATCAAATAGGGTTGTGTCTAAGGACTATGCAATTATTGTTTTCTCTTCTGATTTATTTAGAAGTTCGTTGGTTTGTAATGCTTATATTAAAGCACCAACTGTAGCATTGCAATAAATAACTATTAAGTTTGAGTCCTTTACGCCTAAATATTTTGAATCGCTTATTCTTTGGGATTTTTGCCTATTTATTAAGTAGCTTCCCTTGAGGGATATGGCTCTACCAAAGATCATGAGAGAAAAAGAGATGAAAGCCAGTTTTGGCTTGATAATCTATCTTAAGGGATAGGATTCTACCATGAGTCATGGAAACAATAAAATGAAAGCTAATTTTTTTCATGGTAGATTCCCTTGAGGGATATAGCATTATTATGTATCGTGGAGGAAAAAGAGATGAAAGCCATTGGCTTGATAGCTTCCCTTGAAAGATAAGGCTCTACCATGTATTGAGGGAGAAAAAGATATGAAAGTCAGTTTATGCTTGATAGCTTCCCTTGAGGGATATGGCTTTACCACCTTCCATAGGAGCAAAGACTAGACGTGGCAATAACCTATCATGTTTAGGTTCAATAACCCCCAAACTCGACTTAGACGTTATGACCAGAATGAGAAGGCTACATTAGCCACCGAAATGGCTAAGCTAACTTATGATACTTTTAAAGACCTTAAATCGACTCATTTTAGAGAAAAACCACGGTTGTATTTTGAGTTAGTTTTAAAAACATTCATTTATTAGGTCATCTATACTTAAGATTCATTTTTTTGTTGACAGTGTTGTTTAGGAAAAAATGTTTATTTGTCGCTCTGCTTTGTAAAAACTCGATGTTAGCTAGTGCAATGGAAAACTATTATTCATGTCATTTTGGAAACCTAGTTGCCTTATCGATTTTTTTTTCAAAAACGAATTCATTGAAATGCAACGGAAATTGGAGAAAAATGTCAAATTTTAATTAATCCAAATATTATGTTTTTCTCAGTTATTATACTTAAGTAACCCATGCATGTAGAAATCCCCAAATGAAAAGTTACCAAGCCACAGAATACAAGTAATTAAAAATTACAAACCAAAATTAATAATGCTTATTTAAAAATAGTTTGATGTCCAAGGTGATTCTCTGTATGCTGGGTCCGGTCCTAGTTTCGAGGTTTACCTGAAAAGTTGAACACTGTGGGGGGTGAGCTTATGAAAGCTCAATGTGAGTCTAAGAGTTATCTAAGAAAACATATATCAATATAGTAAGACATAGGAACATCAACACGACGACCATAATAAATAAAGCAATTTATCAATCAATGCATATAAGCATTAACCAAAAGACCATTGATCTGCCATAATTTGATATGAAAAATTTGGCTTTCTTGGTATACCTAAGGAGCTTATTCTCAAGCAAAGCAGGATTTTTTTCGTAGTTTATCATAATCTTTAGATTTTAAGTTAATAAGTGTAAATGTCTCATTTTTACTCTTTTTTGTGATCCAATTTGGCCAATGTACCATTGAGGGCCTTAATGTGTGGTTGAATGGTATAGGGATGTGTTCGAGGTTGAAAAAAAACCAAAAACAACACTAAAGATTGGACATTGAAGACCTTTGAATCGTGATACCTCCAGCAGACTTGAAGATTGGAGACCACCCTTCATTGGTATCGCAATATCCACCCTAAAAAAGGACCCAAATGTTCGAAATTGACCGAGGTATCGCGATGCTAATATTGTAAGGGGACAAATTTGGATAGAAAGGGCAGTCTTTGTTTACCCGATACACGAGTCACACAAGGCCCGTGTAAGGGCAATTTTGCCAACGAAATTTCATTAGCCATCAACCTAAAACAACCAATTTTGGCTAAGGAGAGAGGATACACACATTAATTTAGTTTTTAGCTTTAGTTTCTCTAGGTTTTCTCTTAGTTTTTCTACAACATTTTTAAGGTTTTTATTTTCTCTTCTCCTTTCTTAATTTTGGAGTTTATTTTTCTACACTTCCTTCTTGTTCTTAGTGTTCTTAGAGTTAGTTAAGTTAGTTATCACTATAGGTTAGGTTTATTTTCATTTTCAGTCCCTATACCTTGGTTGTAAGACACTTCTAATTTTAGTTTAATGTATTTTAGTTTCTTTTACTTTAAATCAGCTAAAGCTTGTTCCTTTTATGCTTATTGCTTTAGATTTTCTTGTTGAATGCCTTTAGTTTAATGTTGCTTAAGTTTTCTTGCATAAAAATTCAAACTTTTATATTTTTCTTAAGCTTCACTTTAATGGCTTCTTTGCTTTTCATTTCCATGTCCATTAGCTTTATTTTCAACATGAGTAGCTAAACATTAAAAGGGGTTGGTTGATGGAGATGTGGGTAAGTTGATTTTTTTGAACAAGGGACGAAATTGTAATAAATTGAACAAAATTGAATAGAACTAAAAACTTAGGAATTGACACCCTATAGGAATATCTAGACAAGTGAGACCGAGAGGTAAACTTCTTGTGCACCAATTCATTAGTCCAAGATTAACAGGTGAGATCGAGAGATAAACCAAATTAATTCTCTGAGTAGGTAAAATTGACACAAATAAAATTGAGTCACTTAGTAATTTAAACGATTTAACTCATTCGAAGACTAGCAAACCACATCGAAATCAACCAACCACCGTTAGTCAATTATTGGTTAATCTTGTAGTTTTGTACTCTTTACAATTTGGTCCCTAGATTAGCATATTTAATAATGTATGCTATTTATTACTCAATCGCCATCTCCTTTGGGTTCAACCCCTTGTACTTTGTGCTCCCTCAAAAATAAAAATATTGCAACTAACTTGCACGCTTGCAGTAAAACCGCACTTTAAATTTGCTTTATAAAATCATTTGTTTTATGCGCGCACACACGCGATCAAGTTGTTGGCGCCATTGCCAGAGAGATGGTGCAAGATTGAGTAATTCTTAGTTGTGAACTTTTAGGTAGAGATAAGTAGCAAAAGTAGGATTTATATATACGTCTTGGTTTTTATTTGTCTTTATTTCATTTGCAATTTTTAGTTAATTTACTTCACTTTTTTGTGCTTGTAGGAGGCATTGTATGTCTCAGATCAATAATGGTGTCTTACCATTTGAACCGAAACTGGAACATATCGTCACACACAAGGAGTGCACAGCATCCTAGAGACGCCAACCCTTAAAAGAGATTAGCCTATCGAAGATACACGAGTAGAGATTCAACAACCACTACACCCACCCATGGAGCAACGTACTTTGCGTGACAATGCGATGCCCAATCTAGATGTTGTTCAAGGTAACATTAATCATCTGACGATTAATGCAAATATCTTCAAAACCAAACCAACAATGATCCAAATGATACAAGCAAACCTTCAATTTTGAGGGTCAATGAATGAGGATTTGAACCAGCATCTTAAGAGAATTCTAACCATTTATGATACCTTTAAATATAATGGGGTACTCGACACTATCCGTATTCAATTATTCCCTTTCTCTCTTACTGGTGATGCATTTACATAGTTAGATTCACAATCGATAGATTTCATCAACACTTGGGACGAGCTAGCAAGCAAATTCATGGTGAAATACTTTCCCCCAAGTAAGACAGTGAAGCTTGGTATCGATATTATGATTTTTTTTACAATTGGAAGTGGAATCACAATACAAGCCATAAGAGCGCTTTAAGGTCATGCAACGTAAGTGTCAATATCATTGCTTGCAAGATTGGCAGGAATTTCAAGTTTTTGATAATAGGCTTGATGGAAACTTGCGCTCTAGTCCTGACAGAGCGTCCGCGGGGGCATGCATGTCGAAGACATACGCCAAAGGTTGCCAACTTATCGAGGACATGGCAATGAATTCTTACATGGGGTCGGCTGAGCGGTTCACATATAGAGCCAAAAAATCAATCGTGAATGCGGTCGGTAGTGAGGACAAGTATCAACAAGTCCTAAATAGGCTTAATCAATTAGAGATGAGTTCAGCCAAGGCGCAAGTCCAAAATTAGCCAATTCTAACCCATTCTAATATAGGACATCAAGATGGGGGCGCTATGTGGGGAAATGCTAATGAGAGAAACCAAATGGAGGTTAACTATGTGGGAAATAGAGGATATAACCATTACCCCAACACTTATAATCTGAGGTGGCATGACCATCCTAACCATGGTAGGGATGGAACCAAGGGGGAGCTCCAATCAAGGAGCCCAAAACCTTAATCTCCCATTGCTTGAGGCCCTAGAAAAAATGCCAAATTATGCCACGTTCCTTAGAGAAGTGATGTCTAGGAGGAAAAAGATTGGAGAGAAGAGAGATTCACTCTTAACGCCGAGTGTAATGTTGTTGTGTCTAGAAGAGTCCAACCAAAACTCAAGGACCCCAGTAGAGACTGGAGGTGTGAATTTCGGCAAGGTGCTTTACGATCTTGGAGCAAGTACAAACCTAATGCCATTGTGCATCTACTATAGGTTAGGTCTAGGTGACCTTAGAGAAACTTCGGTTATCATCCAATTAGAAGATAGGTCCCTAGTTCACCCAAAGGGAGTTTTGAAGGATGTTTAGTGAGAGTTCGACAGTCAATTTTACCGGTTCACTTCATAGCTCTTGACTTTAATGAGGATGTAGAGATACCAATTCTGTTAGGGAGACTATTCTTAGCTACCTCTTAGACCACAATTGATATGAGCAAAGGATATATAATGATGGAAGTTAGTGGAGCGGTCGAAAACTTTAGGTGTGTAGAGCCCAAACCTAAAGTGAAGGAAGTGTCCCCTAATAGTGAGCTAGAGTGCCAAGTTGTTCCGGTGGTGTCCGATCATGCGACTAAAAATGTGAAATATTTAAAGTGGTGTATGTTTGCAGGTTTGAGATTGAGGATGTGAGGCATCTGTGTGAGGAAACGAAATATTTTGAATAGGCAACCAACGAATCAACTTGTAAGGTTGAAGGCAACGAAACATTTGTTGGTGCCTGGAACCTTAAGCAAGCATCACTATGGGGGTGTTACGTATCACCCCGAAGAAAATTTTAATTTGCCGCATGTGGCAATTGGACTCAAAATTTGTAAATAATTAAATTATTGAGCATGGACTCCGCAAATTTTCAGCATTTAGATTAGGATTTTAATTCATCTTGTTTTAATTTTACACTTGGTAGGTTAGATTTTTTAGAGTTTAGAGAAGATTTGACAATTTTGTAAGTATTTTGGGGTCCTTTTTAGTGAAATCGCGATATCCGAGGGGGATATCATGATTTTTTTGACAACTTCAATAAGGGACAAAAAATTTTAGGCTATCACGATATTGGACCCCTAGTATCGCGATACCCATGGAACTTCAAAAATAAAATATTGGTTTACATACAGTGGTGTCACAATACCCACACTTGAGTATCGTGATACCTCAAATATACTGAAAAATAGGGGTTCCAAAAATAGGGGATATTGTTATATCCACTCTTGGGTATTGGGATATCCATGTCAGGTTGGGTAATACTCGGGTTAATTGTCGCGATTGAAGGCTTTTAAGCCCCAAAACACCCTTAAGACACCCAATTTTTCCCAAATCCTCCAAAATAAAAAAAAACCTTAAAACTATAAAACACTCTCCCCCTCTCCTAATTCCTTTCAATCTCTTTCAAATCTACACTCATTTTCCTTTTCAATATCGTCGATCTTTGCTTGTTTTTGCATTTCCTTCGTTCTTTGTAGGTGTTCTGCATTGGTGACTTGGGAAACACAGTGCTACACTGACACAAACAACCACTTCATTGAAATCACTACGATTCAAGTTTTATTTCTTGTCCATTCTTTGCATTTTTATTTTATTTTTATTTTCCTTGTTATCTTAGTTATTTATTTATTTTTCGTTTGTGATTAATTTTGTTGTGGTTAGTTGGTTAGATATATTTGATAGTTAGCTTAGTTTAAAAGACAATAAACATGCCTCCTAGAATGACAAAACGATCAAGATCCCAATCCGAACCATCTCCAGCACTAGAGGATGATTCAGTCAAGTGTAAATCAAAAGAGGCCGAAGCCTATTTCTTATCCATTTAAGGACACTCATTTATCCTTGAATGAGGCTTCGACCCTTCTGCCTCGTTTTATGAGGAGATTTGGGATCTCATTTGTTTTCATCGTTGGATGAATTTTGCCTTTGATTCGAAAATACCAGCTGTTATACCGATTGTTTTGGAGTTTTACTCCAACTTAAAATTTTGTGAAGAAAATAGAGTGTATGTTTAGAACAAGGTTGTTAACATCTCCTCGCATGCTATTAGTGACTATTATGGTGTCCTTCACTATGAGAGTGACGAGTTGACCGCTTTGGACCTCGATAAATTCAAAAATTTTGATATGGACGCCATATTATGGAAGCGTGAAAGGTACAATAATCACCATTTATCCTTTAAACTAGCTATAATGCTCCCAGCTGACAAATTATGGATGCAGTTTATCTACACACGTATTAGTTCCCTCCTCAACACTGACACTGTTAATTTATTTCGAGCTACTTTATTATATTGTATGTTGCAGAAAAAGAGAGTGTTTCTTGGGTAATGGATAAACAAAGAAATAAGGAAGTGCGTTTCAGGTATAAAGGTTGGTATCTATTTCCCCCATCTAACCACAGACTTGTGTCGACGAGCGAGGGTGGAAATGGATCC
This sequence comes from Gossypium sturtianum, assembly GCA_025698515.1. NCBI lineage: Eukaryota > Viridiplantae > Streptophyta > Magnoliopsida > Malvales > Malvaceae > Gossypium > Gossypium sturtianum. Next base: position 42,571,503 of record CM046943.1, read on the forward strand.
AACCAAGATATTTCACCACCCCACTTAGAGTATCATCGAAAACACTATTCTTAGGTAGTTTTAAGATCTCCAAAGAAAGCAGATCCAAGAATGGAATATGTAAATCAAGCATAAGATGGAAGTGCTTCAAGTAGTCAAGAAGAAAAGTGCAACGAAGAAAACCGATGTTGAGCCTACACAGTGGGAACGTAGGCTAGGTAGAGATGTGTGCTACAACACGAGATTGGTAGAGGCCATGAAGCCATTCGTGGATACCTTCATGGTGAGTCAGAGGGCATAGAGCATACAATGGCCAGAAAGATTGAGTGATCATATCTGAGGGCAATGCAGCCGAAGAGGACCAAGAAGAAGAAGCCAGAGACGAGGAAGATGATGAGGTAACAGAGGATGATGACTTTGCACCCTATCATGATGATTTTGAGGGTGATTTCATGTCAGTTCTACCATCTACAGGGGACCCCTGTCATTTAGGAGTCGAGAGACTGACTAGGGATGTCGTTAAAAAGGTCCATCGTCAAAAGTAAAGGAAAATGAGTAGTGGGATTCAGCGAGGGACCTTGAGGAAATTCACAATAGTTATATGTTTTCACATCTTATGTTATTATTCTTTTATGCGACATGTAAAATATAAACTACGTTCTTTTACTTGTTATCACTAGTGAATTACCCTGGAAGACTACACAACATTTTTTAGCTTCAACAAGGAGGTGGACCTTCGAGCTATTCTGACGCTTCATTCTAGGAAAGCCCGATAACCTCCTATTTTTTAGGAACACATTGGGGACAATGTGTAGTCTAAGTGTGAGGGGATGCACATGGTTGTATGTATTTTATTTTTCTTGTTTTTATCTCATTTTCTGTGTTTATTTTCATTTTTAGTCCCTTTTTCTAAAAACATTCAAAATTTCAAAAAAAAAATTGCATTTTTTTTTGCTTTTACTGTGTGTAATTTCATGGTGCTTTGATTATAATTAGGTACATAGAATTGTCAATATTGTAAATTTTGAATGAAACTAGATAATTTCTTTTTTTTTTTAATTGTAAACTAATTAGTGCAATTAGTTAATATGTATATTAGACTTGAGGCAATAACCTAAACTAAAATGTATACGGATCCTTGTAGATAAATAATTTGAATTGTTAATTGTTTGTTATTTATGCTTGAAAGAATTGGTGTTAGGTGATTGATTCAGGAAAGACCTTAGGCATTTTTTGAACTTGCCTAGAGCCTAAAAGCTTAGATTCTGCTATATACTCCTAGTTCCCATATCTTTGAGCTTCGAGCACCCTTTTCTTGTAAGCTTTAATATCAAAGCCTCGAGCCTAAATGACTCAAGTACTCAATCCATCATTGTACCGATTCTTTTCAAAAATGCACTATGTAATGGATGCGGAGCTATAGACATTGAAGGCTAGGTAGAAACGTTGTGGTGACTTTGTGTGAGAAAAAATAAAATGAAGGGATTACGTGAATTAGAACGTAAATTAAAAAAAAGGTGAACGAAAGAACACAAAATAAAGAAAAAGTGTAACAGCCCGATTTTGAGGCTAGTCAGAACAGTGGTTTCGGGACCACTAATTTGAGGTTGAAGAAAATTAATTTTGATATTATTTTATGTGTTATAGCATATTTATAGAGATGCATGAAATTTTTGGTGCTTTAATTTTAGCGATTGAATGCTTAATTGCGAAAAAGGACTAAATCGCATAAAGTGCGAAAGTTCTATTTTTCAAGCTAGAAGTATTAAATAGTTAAGGAACTTTAAATTTAAGGTCTTGAATGTTCAATTAGACCTTCCTAATGTTGTTAGCCAGCCATAGGGGACAATAGACTCAATTTGGTCAAAATTGGGTGGGTTAGGTGGATTAAATTGGAAGAAATAAATAAAATAAGAAAATATGATATCACCCATTTTTATTCATCTTCTTCCCACCGAAAATACCAGCAAAAAGGGGGTTTTGAAAGCTTTGAAATTTCATCAACTTATCCTCTTACAAGTAAGTGATTTTGGTGGTTTTATTTAATGATTTTTGTACTTTTGGAACCCCCAAAGCTTAAGCTAGCTAATGAGTGGGCTATTTTACAAAATGGTTGAAAGTTTAAGGACATTCCATGAAAGTGTTTATGTTGTTTGGTGAGTTTTTATGGAAGAAAATGAAAGTTAGTGAGTTAAGAAACAACTTTTGTGAAGGATGTTATCATGAAAACACCTAAATAGGATTTGTTTGTAAAGGTAGTAATTATGTAATAATTGCATGAAATAATTGATTTTGTGAGTTGTTGTAAGAGGAATAAATGTTTAGCTAGGCTTGCTTAATGAGAAAATGTGATGAAAAACGATTTACGAGCCTAGAGGCAAAATCGTAATTTTGCCAAAGTATAAGGACAAAATGGTACTTTTTGCCTAAGTAGAAATTTTGGTGTATCATGCATTATAAAGTGATTAAATGAGTGAATTTCATTATTATAGATCAAGAAGAGCGCGGAAACAACCTTGACCGGGGGAAGGGCAAGGTTACGGATCAAGTCGTCGACTTATACATTTTGCACCGATTTAAGTTTATGTGTAAACGATACGTCTTTAATACATATGTTGCTACTTATTGGTGCATTGTATGAATGAGATCATTATGATGGAAATTGATAGATAGTGAGTAATTTCCGTATGAACCTCGGAATAGATATGTAAGTGCAGAAAAATATCCGTAATTATTCTTTTGGTGGGCTGAGTGCGATACCACCTTATCACTTATTCACGATGGGCTGAGTGCAATACCATCATTTATACTATCATTTGGTGGGCCATGTGCGAAACCACCATAAATAGTCTTGTTGGTGGGCTAAGTGCGATACCACCCTATTATTGATTAATAGTGGGTTGTGTGCGAAACAACCGGGTACTTAGTATTATTCTGAGAGGTTCATCGAGAATGTGTATAAGTGAATGTTTCATGTTGCCTTGTGGTGTTGAGTGCAGGGAATGTGTACAAGTGAATGTGAGCAATATAATTGTTATGTGGTTGGATTGTGGTAAGAAATGAAATGAGTAAGCATGATTGTAGAATTGTGAATTGTTCTTGTTTAGTATATGATGTTAATGATTGTTTAGCATATGTTATGATGCTTATTGTTTACATGTAAACTTACTAAGCTTAAAGCTTACTCCCTTTATTTTCCCTTGTTTTATAGTGTCAAAGAGCTAGTTCGGGATTCGAAGATAATCAGAAGATCACCCATACTATCAGCTCATCTCGGTATATTTAGTGTTAGAATTTTGTGTATGTTTTGTTGTTTTGGCCAAGGATGTTGGCTCTTTTAAAGATGAACTTTTTGTAAATAGCCATAGTTGATGGCTCTTTATTATCTTATATGAAAAGATGAAGTTATTCATGAATGTGTATGATGCATGATTGGGTTGCTTGGTAAATGGTTGAATGAATTTATGCTGTGTGAGTTAGGGTGATAAACAGAGCTTGGCAAGTAGCCTTGTACTTGTCCACACGGGTAGGCACACGAGCGTGTGTCTAGGCCGTGTGTGACACACGGTCAGTCTCATGGGTTTGTGACTAGGCCGTGTGTCCCCTGCATGCTAGTGTTTCAAGTCAGTGTCGACCACGGGCCAGACACACGGGCGTGTGCCTAGGCCGTCTGCCCCTTATGAGGTTGCTGACGTCATAAAAAGAATACCCAAGTTTTCACACGGGTGAGGACACGGGCGTGTCTAGGCCGTGTGAAGGACACGGCCAAAGACACGGGCGTGTGTCCGTGGTGTGAAAACCCCCAGTGGGTTTCGAAATGAAAAATAAATCCCACACGGGCTAGGGACATGGGCGTGTGTGACCACACGGCCTGCCCACACGGGCGTGTCCCATTTCACACGGGCGTGTGGCCCTGTTAAGGCAAAAAATTTTCTAAGTATATCAAAGTTCCCGGTTTAATCCCAAGACCTTTCGTTTGCATGTTTAAGGCCTCGCAGGCCCACAATAAGGGTGTTATGTATATGAATTGGAAAGTTATAATTTGGAATGAAATTCTATAGTTCAAAGTTGTACGTTCAAGTGAGTTATGTCCGATAATGCCTCATACCCGATTCTGGCGACGAATACGGGTAAGGGATGTTACATTTAGTGGTATCAAAGCTATGGTTTAGTCGATTCTCGAACTATCGTAGTGTGTGTAAGGGTCTAGCTATACATGCCATAGAATACAATGATAGTGTGGTGACTTCTGACTATATTTCTGTAACACCCCTAACCCGTATCTGTCGCCGGATTAGGGTTAAAGGCGTTACCAGACAGACCGGAAACTTTTACGGACATTTTATAATATAATTCATTCATCGCAAACAAAGTGTCCCCTTTGTAGGTCAACTAGACCTTAATCATGCTTATGAATAGGGTCAGGACTAAACCGGATACATACGCAATTTCTCGAAAATTTAAAACTTTTTCAACACTGGAGAAGTCACACGCCTGTGCAGTCAGGCCGTGTGCCTCCCACGGCTACTAGACACACCCATGTGTCCTGGTCGTGCCAAAACAGAGCATGTATACTAACTTATCCACATAGCTACTAGGCACACTCGTGTGCCACAGCCGTGTATAACTAGGCTAGCTACTGACTTGTTCACATGGCCACCAGGCACGTCCGTGTACCATAGACGTGTAAAATTAGGCTAGCTACTGACTTAACCACACGGCTACTAGGCACGCCCGTGTGCCACGACCGTATAAGCAAATCAGGCCATTTGCAAGGCCATAACGCCACCCACATTAGGTTCATACCTACAAGTAATATACCAATTCATATCATACACAATTGACAATCAAAGACATGCCAAATGATCAACAAATCTCCACATTCAATTTCATTTCCATTCATGTCAATTTGCACAACTAAACACATACATATAATCAAGCATGATTCATCCACATTTACCTTTCTTATAACCATTTCTTTGATCAATCAAATATACTAAAACATATATCATGTATCATATTTCATATTCACTCATGCATATTACCAACATTTAACTAGCCACATCTCATGGCTATTTATATACATTTCAACCATAATCGAAAAATAACTAGCCTATACATGCCATATTTAGCTATGTACACATTTCAAAAGGACCAAAATGAGTTTGAGTAGTGTGATGACGATCCTCAACGGTCCCCGAGCCTTCAGTAGCTTCGACTATCTATAAAACAGAACAAACACACACAAAGTAAGCTTCTAAAAGCTTAGTAAGCCATATACAAATAAACTTAACATTTAAGCATTCAAGACATATAATCAATATGAATTCACTAATAGCTCAATTGCATAGCCATAATTCTTCTTGGCACATTTACTTAGCCATTCATCTTTCAATCTTGCATATCATCATATACTTGTTAGCTCATAGCTTTTCCATTCATGTATCACATTTACATTTTCATATTCAAATACACAATTCATCTAGGTAAGTTTATGAATATACTTACCTTCGTATACACACAAAGTGTATTTATCAGACGTACCTGAAACAGATATGCAAACCATATAGTCATTCGTATCTCGGACTTGCCCGTTGAACCATTCGGAATCTAATAGGATACTCAGAGTGATCGAAATAGTCGTACAATGCCAACGTCCCAGATGTAACCAAATATCGATGCCACTGTCCTAGACAGGGTCTTACACGAATCAATACGATGCCAATGTCCCAGACATGGTCTTACACATAAATCTCATATCGATGCCAACGTCCCAGACGTGGTCTTACACGAAATCTCGAATCAATGCCGACGTCCCAGATGTGGTCTTACATGATATCACATATCAGACACCTATGTCATGACATATACTATCCTATCTATCCCTAGGTTCAAACAGGACCTCTCGAACATTGATACTATGTCGATTCTATCTCGGAATTAATGTATACATCATCTCATATGCATTCATCACTATCAATAGTCATATGAACATACATAATGCAATACAAATACATTTATTTGTATATTGACTTACCTCGAGTTCGGTTTAACGGAAATGGATACGGCTACTCGATTACTTTCGGTTTCCCGCTATCTAAGTCCGATTTCTTCGGTTCTTAATCTATACATATTCAAATTTTACCCATTTATTCAATAACACATTCAATTCAATCCAAGAACACATATTTAGGGCAATTTGCAAATTAGCCCTCATATTTTCACATTTGGACATTTTAGTCCCTATTTAACAAAATCACAAAATACAACAATTTCCATATTACCCATGCCTAGCCGAATTTCACTCATACTCATATGAGTCCATACATTTCATTTCTTTCACAAATTAGTCCCTCAAAACATTATTCTTTCAATTGAGTCAAAAATACTCAAATTCAACAAAACTTCAAATACAAACTATGATAATCAAACACATATCTTTCATTTTTCACCATCAAACATCATAAAACACATGAGTTCATCAAAGGCTCATTTCAAAAGCATCATCAATTCTCAAAATTAAGACATGGGTTTCAAAGTTTACAAAGCAACGATTGAAAAACGTAGAAATTATCAAAAACCAATTAAAAACATACCTTGAATTTGAATCAAAAGCTAGCCGAAACCTAGCTTATTTCTCCTTTCTTTTTCTTGGCTATTTTCAGTTAACTATGGATGATAATGGCTTATTTTTTTAAGCCTTTATTTTATGTAATTATAACTTAATAACCAATTTCCAAATTTAACCTTTTTATTAACATATAAGACAAATAATCAATAAGGCTATTTTGTCATTTAATCATCCACCAACTAGATAATGGATTAATTGCCTCATAAGGCCACAACATTTAAAAGCCACAACACATAGGTACTTTAGCAAATAGCATGCAAATATTGCATTTAATGCAATTTAACCCTTTTCTCAAATTAAGCACACAGATTTAACAAATTAACTTACTTTAACTTTAACACATGCTTAATCACATATCAAAGACATAGAAAATAATATTAAAATATTTTACTGACTCGGATTTGTGGTCCTAAAACCACTGTTTCGACCAGGGTATAAATCGGATTCTTACAATTCTCCCCCCTTAGGGATTTTCGTCCCCGAAAATCTTACCGTTAAACAGGTTCGGATATTGTTGTTTCATTGAATCTTCAGGCTCCCACGTAGCCTCTTCCATTCCATGTCGATGCCAAAATACTTTTACTAATGGAATTTTCTTGTTTCTCAATTCTTTCACTTCACGAGCTAAGATACAGATCGGTTCTTCCTCATAAGTCATATCAGATCGGATTTCAATCTCAAACGAATTAATCACATGTGACGGATCAGACCTATATCTACGGAGCATCGAAACATGAAATACATTATGTATCTTTTCTAGTTCAGGTGGCAACAATAATCTGTACGCAACAGGTCCAATACGTTCGATGACCTCATACGGTCCGATGAACCTCGGACTCAACTTGCCTTTACATCCGAATCGGAACACTTTCTTCCACGGAGATACTTTCAAGAACACTTTTTCACCGATCTCAAATTCAATATCTTTTCGTTTCAAGTCCGCATAAGACTTCTGACGATCCGACGCTGCTTTCAAACTGTCACGGATCACTTTTACTTTCTGTTCAGTGTCTTTTATCAGATCAACCCGGTGTATCTTATTTTCACTGAACTCAGTCCAATACAGAGGTGTTCGACATTTACGTCCGTACAAAGCTTTATAAGGTGCCATTTTGATGCTCGACTGAAAACTATTATTATACGCAAATTCGATTAATGGCAAGTATTGTTCCCACGTACCTTCAAACTCAAGAATGCAACATCTCAACATATCCTCAAGTATCTGAATAATCCGTTCAGACTGGCCATCCATTTGCGGATGAAAAGTGGTATTGAAATGCAATTTTGTGTTTAAGGCTTCTTGCAATTTCTTCTAGAATCTTGATGTATATCGTGGATCTCTATCAGACACAATAGACAAAGGCACTCCGTGCAATCTCACAATCTCATAAATGTAAAGTTCAGCTAATCTATCAAGTGAGAAATCAGATCGTACCAGAATAAAATGGGCGAATTTCGTCAAACGATCAACTACGACCCAAATCGCATCTTTCTTTCTCGGAGTCAAAGGCAAACCAGAAACAAAGTCCATCGTCACTCTATCCCATTTCCACTCGGGAATCAGAATCGGTTGTAGCAAACCAGATGGAACCTGATGTTCAGCTTTAACTTGCTGACAAATTAAATATTTCGAAACAAAGTCAGAAATGTCTCGTTTCATACCAGACCACCAATAATGTTGCTTCAAATCATGGTACATCTTTGAACTACCCGGATGAACAGATAGACGACTGTTATGTGCTTCATACAAAATCAACTGAATTAGCTCTGGGTTTCTCGGAACATATAATCGATCTCAAAATCTTAAGCAATCATCAACATCAACTCAAAATTCAGAATCAGAGTTCGAATCACACTGAGCTCGTTTTACTAACATTTCATTATCAAATTTCTGAGCATCACATATCTGTTGCAAAAACAATGGTTTCACTTTCAATTCGGCTATCACTGAACTATCATCAAACAAGTCTAAATGAATAATCAATGCACACAATGCAAACAATGATTTCCGGCTAATTGCATCAACAACAACTTTTGCTTTACCTGGATGGTAATCAATTACAAGATCATAGTCTTTTAACAGTTCTAGCCATCTTCTCTGTCGCAGATTCAAATCTTTCTGAGTCATCAGGTATTTCAAACTTTTATGATCTGAAAACACGTGACATTTTTCACCGAACAGATAAAGTTGCCAAATCTTTAATGCGAACACAATCGCAGCTAATTCAAGATCGTGTGTCGGATAATTCTTTTCATGCAGCTTCAATTGTCTCGAGGCATAAGCTATAACTTTGCCTTCTTGCATCGATCGCATCCCGCACCATTCAACAAAGCATCACCAGTAAATCACAAATTCTTTGCTCGATTACGTTGTACAAAAGACTCGGAGCTTCGGTTAACAGAGTTTTCAATTGATCAAAGCTTTTCTGGAATTTATCAGATCATTCAAATCTCACATCTTTCTGAAGTAATTTAGTCAACGGAGTTGCAATCATCAAAAAGCCTTTTACAAACCGACAATAATAACCAGCAACTCCCAAAAAGCTACAGACTTCGGACACATTTTTCGGGGGTTTCCATTCCAGAATAGCAAAAATTTTACTCAGATCAACTCGTATTCCAGAGGTCGATACAATATGTCCCAAAAAACTAACTTCGCGCAACCAGAACTCACATTTGCTGAATTTCGCATACAATTGCTTTTCTCTCAGAGTTTGTATCATAATTGTATGCGAAATTCAGCAATTGTTCTGCGAGAAAGCAAATGTCAGCATGTTTAGTTTCATCCCGTGAATAAATAAAAATGTCATCAATGAAAACAACAACAAATCGATCTAGGTACGGTCTGAAAATTCTGTTTATCAGGTCCATAAAAACAGCAGGAGCATTCGTTAGTCCAAAAGGCATAACTAAAAACTCATAATGCCCGTACCTCATTCTGAAAGTAATTTTTAGAATGTCTGAATCTTTTACTCTCAACTGGTAGTAACCCGATCTCAGATCTATCTTTGAAAACACAGTAGCTCCTTTTAGCTGATCAAACAAATCGTCAATCCTGGGCAACGGATATTTGTTCTTTATTGTCACTTTGTTCAATTGACGATAATCGATACACATTCTCATTGTGCCATCTTTCTTTTTCACAAATAGAATAGGAGCACCCCAAGGTGAGAAACTCGGTCTTGCGAACCCTCTGTCAGTCAACTCTTGCAACTGTAATTTTAACTCTTTCAACTCTGTTGGTGCCATTCTATACGGAGCTATAGAAATAGGAGTTGTACCAGGCAACAAATCAATACCAAATTCAACTTCACGAATCGGGGGTAATCCTGGTAGTTCTTCAGGAAACACATCAGAGAATTTATAGACAATTGGCACTGATTCAACTTTCTTTTCATACACTTTCGAATCAATCACATAAGCAAAATATACCTCATATCCCTTTTTCACATATCTTTGAGTTTTCAATACAGATATCACAGCAGACAATCCATTCAAATCATTAGACTCAACCCGAACTATTTCTTCATTCGGACATCTCAAATCAATAGTCTTTCTTTTACAGTTCACAACAGCATCATGCAATGTCAACCAGTCCATACCCAGAATGATATCAAACTCATCAAATGGTAATAGCATCAGATCAGTAGGGAAACAGATATCTCGAAACATTAACGGACAGTTCTTGCATATTTTGTCAACCAGGACACTTTTACCTAAGGGGTTCGATACTTTTATAGCAAACGCAGTAGATCTACAGGCAAAGTCTTACTGGATACCAAATTCATGCATATATACGAATGAGTAGAACCAGGGTCTACCAAAGCAATCATAGAAGTATCATAGAGAGTAAATGTACCCGTTATAACATCTGAAGATGTAGCTTCCTCACGAGATCGGATGGCATACACTCTAGCAGGTGCTCTAGCTTCAGATCTCACAACTGAGTCTTTCGTAATTCTCTGACTACCACTGACATTTCTTACGTTTTGGGAGGGTCTACCTCTCGCAGAAACATTATCGGATCTCGGATTCAGGGCAGTTTCTTGCTCAACAGACTCTGGCCAATCACGAATGAAATGATCTAATGATCCACATCTGAAGCAAGCTCGATCATTTAATCTACAACTTCTCGGATGCCTTTTTCCATAATGCTTACACTCAGGTCGTTCGGATCGAACATTTCCAGTACTTGACATTGATGTTGCTGGAGCTTTGGAACTCAATTGGGATCTACCTCAATCTCTGGTCGAATGACCTACATTAGCCTTTGAACGGCTATGTTCATCTCTAAATTTCTTCGAAGCGGACTGAAACGATTTGCTAAGAAATCTTTTTCTCACATCTCTAGCTTCTGACTCAGCTTTTCTTTTATCTTTTTCGAGTGCCTCAGCTTTGAACGCTCGATCGACAAGTACAACAAACTCTTTTATCTCCAAAATCTCGACTAACAAACGGATGTCTTCATTGAGGCCATCTTCAAATCTCTTACACATTATTGCTTCCGATGACACACATTCTCAGGCATACTGACTCAGTCTCACGAATTCTCTTTCATATTCAGTAATAGACATGCGGCCTTGCTTCAATTCCAAAAATTCTTTTCGTTTCTGATCAATGAATCTCTGACTGATATATTTCTTCCAGAATTCAGACTGAAAGAAATCCCAAGTGACTCGCTCTTTCGGAACAACAGAAATCAGGGTCTTCCACCACTGATAGGTAGCGTCTCGTAACAAAGAAACAACGCACTTTATGCATTCCTCTGGACTCAGCGACATCTCATCAAATACTCGTATTGTGTTTTCTAGCCAAAACTCGGCTCTCTTAGCATCATCATCATTGGTAGCCCTGCACTCTTCGGCCACATACTTGCAGATTTTATCGACCGGAGGCTTATTCAATAGACTTATACCCATTACCGGAGGCACAACTGAGGTCTAAGGGGGATTGGATGGGGGCAGAGGTTGTGAAATAGACGGATTGTTTCTCACAAATTGAGTGAACCATTCACTCATCGTCTGGAAGAAAGCTTGTTTAGCTTCTCCCTCTTGACCGCTCGTAGCCGGTCTCGAATCAGTTGGCGCTATCCCTTGAGCAGGAGTAGGCGTATTACTTTCTACATCGTCAGCTACGGCTCTTTTGGGATCCATTTCTATACGAAAATCACATTTTACACGTCAGGATTCATCACACTATCACAATTCAGATTTATAGCATGTATAGCTAGACTCTTATACGCTACTTTAGTCCGAGAATCGACTAAACTGTAGCTCTAATACCAATCAAATGTAACACCCCTAACCCGTATCCATCGCCAAATTAGGGTTAAAGGCGTTACCACACAGACCAGAAACTTTTACATATATTTTATAATATAATCCATTCATCGCAAACAAAGTGTCCTCTTTTGTAGGTCAACTAGACCTTAATCATTCTTATGAATAGGGTCGGGACTAAAACGGATACATACAAAATTTCTCAAAAATTTAAAATTTTTTCAACACTGCAGAGGTCACACGCCCGTACAGTCAGGCCGTGTGCCTACCACGGCTACTAGACACACCCATGTGTCTTGGCCGTGCCAAAACAGAGCATGTATACTGACTTATCCATACGGCTACTAGGCACGCCCGTGTGCCGCAGCTGTGTATAACTAGGCTAGCTACTGACTTGTTCACACGGCCACCAGGCACGTCCGTGTACCATAGCCATGTAAAATTAGGCTAGCTACTGACTTAACCACACGGCTACTAGGCACGCCCGTGTGCCACGGCCGTATAAGCAAATCAGGCCAATTGCAAGGCCATAACGCCACCCACATTAGGGTTATACCTACAAGTAATATACCAATTCATATCATACACAATTGACAATCAAAGACATGCCAAATGATCAACAAATCTCCACATTCAATTTCATTTCCATTCATGTCAATTTGCACAACTAAACACATACATATAATCAAGCATGATCCATCCACATTTACCTTTCTTATAACCATTTCTTTGATCAATCAAACATACCAAAACATATATCATGTATCATATTTCATATTCACTCATGCATATTACCAACATTTAACAAGCCACATCTCATGGCTATTTATATACATTTCAACCATAATCGAAAAATAACTAGCCTATACATGCCATATTTAGCTATGTACACATTTCAAAAGTACCAAAATGAGTTTGAGTAGTGTGATGACGATCCTCGACGGTCCCCGAGCCTTCAGTAGCTTCGACGATCTATAAAATAGAACAAACACACACAAAGTAAGCTTCTAAAAGCTTAGTAAGCCATATACAAATAAACTTAACACTTAAGCATTCAAGACATATAATCAATATGAATTCACTAATATCTCAATTGCATAGCCATAATTCTTCTTGGCACATTTACTTAGCCATTCATCTTTCAGTCTTGCATATCATCATATACTTGTTAGCTCATAGCTTTTCCATTCATATATCACATTTACATTTTCATATTCAAATACACAATTCATCTAGGTAAGTTTATGAATATACTTACCTTCATATACACACGTAGTGTATTTATCAGACGTACCTGAAACAGATATGCAAACGATATAGTCATTCGTATCTCAGACTTGCCCGTTGAACCGTTCGAAATCTAATAGGATACTCAGAGTGATCAAAATAGTCGTACAATGCCAACATCCCAGACGTGGTCTTAAATGTAACCAAATATCGATGCCACTATCCTAGACAGGGTCTTACACGAATCAATACGATGCCAATGTCCCAAACGTGGTCTTACACGTAAATCTCATATCGATGCCAACATCCCAGACGTGGTCTTACATGAAATCTCGAATCAATGCCGACGTCCCAGACATGGTCTTACATGATATCACATATCAGGCACCTATGTCATGACAATACTATCCTATCTATCCCTAGGTTCAAACGGGACTTCTCGGACATTGTTACTATGTCGATTCTATCTCGAAATTCATGTATACATCATCTCATATGCATTCATCACTATTAATAGTCATATGAACATACATAATGCAATAAAAATACATTTATTTTTATATTGACTTACCTCGAGTTCGGTTTAACAAAAATGGATACGGCTACTCGATTACTTTCGATTTCCCGCGATCTAAGTTCGATTTCTTCGATTCTTGATTTATACATATTCAAATTTTACCCATTTATTTAATAACTCATTCAATTCAATCCAAGAACACATATTTAGGGCAATTTGCAAGTTAGCCCTCATATTTTCACATTTAGACATTTTAGTCCCTATTTAACAAAATCACAAAATACATCAATTTCCATATTACCCATGCCTAGCCGAATTTCACTCATACTCATATGAGTCCATGCATTTTATTTCTTTCACAAATTAGTCCTTCAAAACATTATTCTTTCAATTGAGTCCAAAATAATTAAATTCAACAAAACTTCAAATACAAACTATGATAATCAAACACATATCTTTCATTTTTCACCATCAAACATCATAAAACACATGAGTTCATCAAAGGCTCATTGCAGAAACATCATCAATTCTCAAAATTAAGGCATGGGTTTCAAAGTTTACAAAGCAACGATTGTAAAAACATAGAAATTATCAAAAATCGATTAAAAACTTACCTAGAATTTGAATCAAAAGCTAGCCGAAACCTAGCTTCTTTCTCCTTTCTTTTTCTTTGCTATTTTCGGTTAACTATGGATGATAATGGCTTATTTTTTTAAGCCTTTATTTTATGTAATTATAACTTAATAACCAATTTCCAATTTTAACCTTTTTATTAACATATAAGACAAATAATCAATAAGGCTATTTTGTCATTTAATCATCCACCAACTAGATAATGGATTAATTGCCTTATAAGGCCACAACATTTAAAAGTCACAACACATAGGTACTTTAGCAAATAGCATGCAAATATTGCATTTAATGCAATTTAACCCTTTTCTCAAATTAAGCACACAGACGAACAAATTAACTTACAGAACTTTAACACATGCTTAATCACATATCAAAGACACAGAAAATAATATTAAAATATTTTACTGACTCGGATTTATGGTCCCAAAACCACTGTTCCGACTAGGGTATAAATCGAACTATTACAATTTCACTATGTTTTTGTATAGTAAATTGATCCCGACCGAACAGCTGCTGATGACGCTGCTAGTAATGCACCAGCTCCTGCGCAAGGGACCGCGCTTGTAGAGAGTAGACTCGAGACTATGGGTCAAGGTGAAGATGCTCGGGAAGCCTTTCTTCACATGATGAGTAATTGGTACACGGAGTATGTGCGAGTGAATCCTAATGCTCAACCTCCTCCACCCCCTCCTATACTTCAGCAAATCCCCGTGGCTCCGTAAGGTATTGATTTGGTGAGAACGACCAAACCCTCGGTAGATAAGCTTCGGAAGCAAGGGGCAGAGGATTTTAGGGCTAACATAGACGATGACCCCGAGAGGACGGAGTTCTGGCTTGAGAACTCAATGAGGGTGTTTGATGAACTCTCTTGCACACCTGATGAGAGCTTGAAATGTGTCGTGTCATTGTTGAAGGACTCGGTATATTGTTGGTGGAAAACGTTAACATCGGTAGTTTCAAGGGAGAGAGTGACATGGGACTTCTTCTTAGAAGAGTTCCGAAAGAAGTATATAAGTCAGTGATTTGTTGACTAGAAACGGATGGAGTTCCTTGAATTGAAGCAAGGCAAGATGGCTGTGGCAGAGTATGACCGCGAGTTTGTTAGGCTCAGTAAGTATGTACAAGAGTGTGTGTCTACAGAAGCTATCTTATGCAAGAGGTTTGAAGACGGGCTGAATGAAGATATCAGACTTCTAGTTGGAATCTTGGAATTGAAAGAATTTGTGGTGTTGGTTGATAGGGCATGTAAGGCCGATGAGCTAAATAAGGAAAAGAGGAAAGCCATGAATGAGGCCCGAGATGCAAGAAAAAGGCCAATGAGTAAATTGTTCCAAACTCAATCAAAGAGGTCCAAATAAATAAACCCTCAGACGACTACTTCAGTAGGGTATTCACACCGAGATCGGGGCAATACATACTCAAGCTCGAGAGTTCAAGCCACCTCGATGGCCAGCGTGGGCAATCTAAAGTTAAATAAATATGAGAGCCCAAATTATGGCAGACAACATACTAGGGAGTGTTGGGGAAACAACCATAATTGTTACAAGTGCGGTTCACCCGACCATTTCATCTGAAATTGTCCAAAGAGAGATGAGAAGGAAAGAAAGCAAGAAGTAAGACCAAGTAATGTATCTTTGAGGGGTAGATCACAAAAGAACACGGGAGGTGGGACTGGTAGTAGAGGTGCGCCAAGAGACTCTGCTGTGAGGCCGGAGGGTCGAGCACCTGCAAGGACTTATGCCATTCGCGCTCGTGAAGAGGCATCATCTCCAGATGTGATAACGGGTACTTTTTCTCTTCATGATATCTCTATAGTTGCTTTGATTGACCCGGGGTCTAGTCATTCTTACATTTGCATGAAATTGGCATCTAGCATGAGTATGAATGTTGAGTCTATAGAATTTGTAATAAAAGTGTCAAACCCATTAAGCAATCATGTGCTAGTTGACAAGGTGTGTAAAAAGTTTCCTTTGACAATTAGAGGTCATTATTTTCCAGAAAATCTTATGTTGTTACCGTTTGATGAATTTGACTTAATTCTTTGTATGGATTGGTTGACTGCTCATAATGTTTTAGTAAACTACGGTAGTAAGTTTATTGAATTTAGATGTGTAAATAGAGATGTCATTCGGGTTGAATCAGGTAAATCGGATAGTTTGCCTGTAATGATTTCATCTATAGTAGCTGAGAAATACTTGAAAAAGGGGTATGAGTCCTATCTCACCTTTGTGCTGAATACTCAAGAGTCAGAAATAAAGATTGAATCAGTGCCAGTGGTATGCGAGTATCTAGATGTGTTCCCGGAAGAGTTACCTGGATTGCCTCTAGTTAGAGAGGTCGAGTTTGGAATTAAGTTAGTTCCGGGTACAACACCTATTTCGGTTGCCTCGTATAGGATGGCACCATTAGAGTTGAAAGAATTAAAAGTTTAGTTACAAGAGTTAACGGATAAGGGTTTTACAAGACCGAGCTACTCACTGTGGGGTGCTCCGGTACTTTTTGTGAAGAAGAAAGATGGGTCGATGAGATTGTGCATAGACTACAGACAGCTCAACAAGGTGACAGTGAAGAATAAGTATCATTTTCCAAGGATAAATGACTTGTTTGACCAATTAAAGGGAGCTACGGTGTTCTCCAAGATAGACCTAAGGTCTAGATATTACCAGTTGAGGGTTAAGGAGCAAGATGTGCAGAAAATTGCATTTCAGACGAGATATGGCCATTATGAGTTTCTTGTCATGCCATTTGGCTTAACAAATGCTCCTGTGATTTTTATGGATCCAATGAACCGTATCTTCCGACCGTATTTGGATAAATTTGTGGTTGTTTTTATCGACGACATATTAATTTATTCCTGGGATGAGAGTGAGCATACAGAGCATCTGAGAATTGTTTTGTAGATCTTGAGAGACAAGAATTTGTATGCTAAATTCAGCAAGAGTGAGCTTTGGCTCCGAGAGGTCAGATTTTTAGGACACATTGTGTCGGGTGATGGCATAAGAGTTGACCCGAGTAAGATCTCGGCTACTGTGGAGTGGAAACCGCCAAGGAATGTGTCAGAAATTAGAAGCTTTTTGGGTTTAGTGGGGTACTACAGACGTTTCGTAAAGGGGTTCTCCATGATTGCTACCCCGATGATGAAACTATTGCACAAAGATGTTAAATTTGAATGGACTGAGAAATGCCAACAAAGTTTCGAGAGATTGAAAGCATTGTTGATTGAGGTACCGATTTTAGTACAACCTGAGTCGGGGAAAGAGTTTGTGGTCTATAGCGATGCGTCATTAAATGGTCTCGGCTGTGTGTTGATGCAATAAGGTAAGGTAGTAGCTTACGCAACGAGAAAGCTAAAACTGCACGAGAAGAATTATCCGACTCATGATTTAGAGTTGGCTGCGATCGTTTTCGGTTTGAAGATTTGGCATCATTATTTATATGGTGAGAAATGTCGAATCTTCACCGATCACAAGAGTTTGAAGTACTTAATGGGCCAAAAGGTTTGAATTTGCGACAACGGCGGTGGCTTGAATTATTAAAGGATTATGAGTTAGTAATCAATTACCATCCGGGGAAAGCAAATGTGGTTGCGGATGCCTTGAGCAGAAAATCCCTGTATGCTTTAAGAGTTATGAGTACGAGCTTAATGTTGTCTGATGACGGTGCTATATTGGCCGAGTTGAGGGTTAGACCATTATTTATTCAGTAGATATGTGAAGCTCAAAAGAATGATAGTGAGATGCAACTTAAGAGATCTCAGTGCGAATCGGGGAATAACTCTGATTTTCAAGTTAGTTCCGAGGATTGCTTGATAGAATTTGTGTACCAAAGGATGATGAGTTAATCCGAAAAATTTTACATGAAGCACACAGTGGTTGTTTGTCAGTACATCCGGGTAGTACAAAAATGTACAATGATTTGAATAAATTGTATTGGTGACCGGGTATGAAAAGAGACATCTCTGAATTTGTTATGAAATGTTTAATTTGTCAACAAGTGAAAGCTGAGCACCAAGTGCCCTCGGGATTGCTTCAGCCGGTAATGGTTCCAGAGTGGAAGTGGGATCGAATCACAATTGATTTCATAACAGGGTTACCTATGACTCCGAGAAAGAAAGATGCTGTGTGGGTTATTGTTGATAGATTAACAAAGTCGGCTCATTTTATACCGATACGTGTGGATTACTCACTTGATAAGTTGGCCGAGTTGTACATTACTGAGGTGGTGAGATTGCATGGGGTGCCTATATCTACTATCTCGGATAGAGATCCGAAGTTTACTTCGTGGTTTTGGAAGAAGTTGCAAGAAGCCTTGGGTACAAAGTTGAATTTTAGTACTACTTTCCATCCTTAAACTGATGGCCAATCCGAAAGAGTGATTCAAGTCCTTGAGGATATGCTCCGATGCTGTGTGCTAGAATTCGAAGGTAGTTGGGAAAAATATCTACCTTAAGTTGAGTTTGCCTATAACAACAGTAATCAATCGAGTATACGGATGGCACCGCACGAAGCTTTGTATGGTCACAAGTGTCGGACTCCCTTGTATTGGACCGAGCTTAGTGAGAAGCAAATTCACAAGTCGACTTAGTTAAAGAGACTGAGGAGAAAGTGAAAGTAATCCGAGATAGCCTGAAAGCTGCTTCGGAGCGACAAAAGTCATACGCGGATTTCAAAAGAAAAGAAATCGAGTTTCAAGTGGGTGACAAAGTATTCCTGAAAGTATCTCCATGGAAGAAAATATTGAGATTCGGTCAAAAGGGCAAATTGAGTCCACGATTCATAGGATCGTATGTGGTTATTGAGAGGATTGGGCCAGTAGCATACCGGTTGGCTTTGCCGGTAGAATTAGAGAGAATACACAACGTGTTTCATGTGTCGATGTTACGGTGATATCGTTCTGATCCTTTGCATGTGATTCCTCCAACAGAAGTTGAAATACGACCAGACATGACTTATGAAGAAAAACCAATTAAGATATTGGCTCAAGAGGTTAAACAGTTGAGGAAAAAGAACATAGCCTTAGTGAAGGTGTTATGGAAAAAACACGGTGTAGAAGAGGCTACGTGGGAACCGGAAGAAGCCATGAGGGAACAATATCCAAACCTTTTTACCGGTAAGATTTTCGGGGATGAAAATCTCTAAAGGGGGAGAGTTGTAACAGCCCGATTTTGGGGCTAGTTAGAAAAGTGGTTTCGAGACCACTAATTTGAGGTTGAAGAAAATTATTTTTGATATTATTTTATGTGTTATAGCATATTTATAGAGATGCATGAAAATTTTGGTGCTTTAATTTTAGCAATTGAATGCTTAATTGCGAAAAAGGACTAGATCGCATAAAGTGCGAAAGTTCTATTTTTCAAGCTAGAAGTATTAAATAGTTAAGGAACTTTAAATTGAAGGTCTTGAATGTTTAGACCTTCCTAATGTTGTTAGCCGGCATAGGGGACAATAGACTCAATTTGGTCAAAATTGGGTGGGTTAGGTTGATTAAATTTGAAGAAATAAATAAAATAAGAAAATATGATATCACCCATTTTTATTCATCTTCTTCCCACCGAAAATACCAGCAAAAAGGGGGTTTTGAAAGATTTGAAATTTCAGCAACTTATCCTCTTACAAGTAAGTGATTTTGGTGGTTTTATTTAATGATTTTTGTACTTTTGGAACCCCCAAAGCTTAAGCTAGCTAATGAGGGGGCTATTTTACAAAATGGTTGAAAGTTTAGGGGCTTGCCATGCAAGTGTTTATGTTGTTTTCTGAGTTTTTATGGAAGAAAATGAATGTTAGTGAGTTAAGAAACAACTTTTGTGAAGGATGTTATCATGAAAACACCTAAATAGGACTTGTTTGTAAAGGTAGTAATTGTGTAATAAATGCATGAAATAATTGATTTTGTGAGTTTTTGTAAGAGGAATAAATGTTCAGCTAGGCTTGCTTAATGAGAAAATGTGATGAAAAATGATTTACGAGCCTAGGGGCAAAATCGTAATTTTGCCAAAGTATAAGGACAAAATGGTCATTTTTGCCTAAGTAGAATTTTTTGTGTATCATACATTATAAAGTGATTAAATGAGTGAATTTCATTATTATAGATCAAGAAGAGCGCAGAAACAACCTTGACCGGGGAAAGGGCAAGGTTACGGATTAAGTCGTCGACTTATACATTTTGCACCGAGGTAAGTTTATGTGTAAACGATACGTCTTTAATACATATGTTGCTACTTATTGGTGCATTGTATGAATGAGATCATTTATGATGGAAATTGATAGATAGTGAGTAATTTTCGTATGAACCTCGGAATAGATATGTAAGTGCAGAAAAATATCCGAAATTATTCTTTTAGTGGGCTAAGTGCGATACCACATTATCACTTATTCACGATGGGCTAAGTGCGATACCATCATTTATACTATCATTTGATGGGCTATGTGCGAAACCACCATAAATAGTCTTGTTGGTGGGCTAAGTGCGATACCACCCTATTATTGATTAATGGTGGGCTGTGTGCGAAACCACCGGGTACTTAGTATTATTCTGAAAGGTTCATCGAGAATGTGTATAAGTGAATGTTTCATGTTGCCTTGTGGTGTTGAGTGCAGGGAATGTGTACAAGTGAATGTGAGCAATATAATTGTTATGTGGTTGGATTGTGGTAAGAAATGAAATGAGTAAGCATGATTGTGGAATTGTGAATTGTTCTTGTTTAGTATATGATGTTAATGATTGTTTAGCATATGTTATGATGCTTATTGTTTACATGTAAACTTACTAAGCTTAAAGCTTACTCCCTTTATTTTCTCTTGTTTTATAGTGTCAAAGAGCTAGTTCGGGATTCGAAGATAATCGGAAGATCACCCATACTATCAGCTCATCTCGGTATATTTAGTCTTAGCATTTTGTGTATGGCATGTATAGGGGCTAGACTTAGTGAAATGTTTTGTTGTTTTGGCCAAGGATGTTGGCTCTTTTAAAGATGAACTTTTTGTAAATAGCCATAGTTGATGCTCTTTGATAAACCGTAAAAGTAACATATTTTAAGCCCACATTTAGCATGCTTTTTGATGAATTATTCCTTATTTTATGTAATTTGGTGCTCTTAATCCTTTCTTTTCATGTTTTATACTCGGGGAAGCACCGGAGGATGAAAAGAACAAGAAACGGGCTTAAAACGGGCCAAATGGGCCAAAGCACGAAATCAACATGGCCTGGGCCCAAGACCACACAGCCGTGCCTCATGAAAGGAGTCCACACGACCTGGCCACGATTCACACGGGCGTGTGCCATGGGCGTGTCCCTGCCGCAGCCAATAGGAGTTTTACTCGGATTTGGATGCTTGGAGGAAAAGAAACACACTCCAAAGTCTAATTAAACCCCCAAATAGGAATTGCACTCAAATTAGGATACTTGGAGGCCAAGTAACACATATCAAAACCTATATAAACACCCTAGGGGGCAACTTAAGGGGGGAGTTCGGTAGAAGCCTTCCGCCAGGGCTTTTGTCAGGGCGGTTAGCTAGGCCAAGGAGCTGAGCCGAAAAGGTCAGATTTGTGGGAAACTCTCAAGGGATAGCCAGTTGATCCATCTCCAGAAGCCGGAATTCTACTCAAGACGGAGGATCTCTCCTTCAATTTCTTCAGGGAGTTTTAGGGATTTCTTATGTTTTGTTTTATCTTTTCTTCTGAGATGTTTTTCTTTATTATTATGAACTAAACCCTTCGATATACGAAGGGGATGAAACCTAGATGAATCTTGTTATTGTTTTCTGAACTATATGATAAATACTTGATTTGTTCTTGATTATGTGTGCTTAATTCTTGTGTTGATATTTCATGGATATTAATTCAAGTTGAATGTGCTTAGGTGGTGGAGCAAAAGTCCCTGCTTAAGAGTAGATCTAGCATAATTAAGCGGAGTTGATCGTGCGCCTAGAGATAGGGTGACGAGATTTTGCCGGATTAGGGTGAAACCTAATATGGGAGTCCATAGATCGATTTACTGCTATTCTAGGGGTTTTAATTAGAAAGATATTTCAATTAATCAACCTAGGGTTAGACGTTATTCACCTCGAGAGAGGGTTTAATATAAATTAGGGAGTCCTACGGATCAAGTCAAGTGAATAAATCGTCTGGTTCAGTGTTAGATAACAAGTGAAGTCTAGGTGGATTCTTCCTAAGTGTATCATCTTAATCAACTGAGTCTTTCGCAAGTATTTCCCCAATTCATTCTTTTTGTCTTTGCGTCTTTAGCTTAGTAATTAGTTAATTTAGATTAATAAACTACTTCACTTATTTTAGGCTAAATAATAGAAAGAAAGTTAGTATTAGTACTTTTAGTTCCTTTAGGTTCGACAATCCGGTCTTGCCTAAGCTATACTACTGTTCGATAGGTGCACTTGCCTCAATCATTGTTATAGTTAGTTCCAGGATCGATCATTATAAATTTAAAACTCTGAAATACAACGATCACTCTTTATTATCTTATATGAAAAAATGAAGTTATTCATGAATGTGTATGATGCATGATTGGGTTGCTTGGTAAATGGTTGAATAAATTTATGTTGTCTGAGTTAGGGTGATAAATAGAGCTTGGCAAGTAGCCTTCTACTTGTCCACACGGGTAGGCACACGGGCGTGTATCTAGGCCGTGTGTGACACACGGTCAGTCTCCTGGGCATGTAACTAGGCCGTGTGTCCCCTGCATGCTAGTGTTTCAAGTCAGTGTCGACCACGGGCTAGACACACGAGCGTGTGCCTAGGCCGTGTGCCCCTTATGAGGTTGCTGACATCATAAAAAGAATACTGAAGTTTTCACACACAGGTGAGGACACGGGTGTGTCTAGGCCGTGTGAAGGACACAGGCAAAAGACACGAGCGTGTGTCCGGCCTTGTGAAAACCCTTGTAGGTTCGAAATGAAAAATAAATCCCACACGGGCTAGGGACATGGGCGTGTGTGACCACACGGCCTGCCCACACGGGCTTGTCCCATTTCACACGGGCGTGTGGCCTTGTTAAGGCAAAAAATTTTCTAAGTATATCAAAGTTCCTGGTTTAATCCCGAGACCTTTCGTTTGCATGTTTAAGGCCTCGTAGGCCTACAATAAGGGTGTTATGTATATGAATTGGGAAGTTATAATTTGGAATGAAATTCTATAGTTCAAAGTTGTACGTTCAAGTGAGTTATGTCCTGTAATGCCTCGTACTCGGTTCCGGTGACGAATACGGGTAAGGGGTGTTACAAAAAAAGAGCTAAATCAAATTAAGCTCAAAAAAGGAAATCTTTCAGTTCACAATTATAAAATTTATACGTACTAATCTCGCGTAATACCTTTTAACATTTTGGAGAAATAAGGATGTGAGGTTTTGAATAAATTGGGGACGAGTAGGGAAAAATGTCATGTGTTTAACCGTTTCTAGTGCTTGAACCCGTTCTGAATACCCATTGTTTGAATTTTGTAATAGCCCGATTTAGGGACTAGTCAGAACAGTGGTTTCAGGACCACTAATCCAAGGTCAGAGAAAATTATTTTAGTATTATTTTATATGTTATAGTATGATTATATAGGTGCATGAAAATTTTGGTGCCTTAATTTTAGCAATTTCATGCTTAATTGCGAAAAAGGACTAAATCGCATAAAGTGCGAAAGTTTTATTTTACAAGCTAGAGGTGTCTAATAGTTATAGAATATTAAATTAGAGGTCCTTAATGTGCAATTAGGCCATTAGGGAAGTGATGGCCGGCCATAGGGACAAGAATATTAAATGGGTCAATGGTTAGGTGAGTTTTGGTGACTTAATGAATAAAATAAGAGAAAAATAAAGAAAGAAAAGATATCATCTTTTCTCATTCTCCCTACCACCAAAAATTTCAGCAAGAGAAGGGGTTTAGAAGCTTGAAAATTTTCAGCCACTTCAATCTTTACAAGTAAGTGATTTGATGATCATTTCTTGATAATATTTGTACTTTTGGAACCCCTAAAGCTTAAGCTAGCTAAAGAGGGGACTATTTTGCAAAATGGTTGAAAGTTTAGAGTTTTTCCATGTGAGATTTTAAGTTGTTTGCTGCATTTTTATGGAAGAAAATGAGTCTTAGTTGTTAGATAAACAACTTTTGTGAAAGGTGTTACCATGAAAACACCTAAGAGGACCATTTTAAGAAGGTTGTAAATATGTGGTAAATGTGTGAAATGATGAGTATTGAGAGTTGTCATAAGAGAAATAAATGTTCATCTAGGCTTGTAAAAGAAATAAATTTGATTAGAATTGATTTTCGAGCGTAGGGGTAAAATAGTAATTTTGTGAAAGTATGAGGGCAAAATGGTAATTTTGCCAAAGTATGAATTTTGAGATGTGTTGATTAATGTGATTATTAAATGAGCTAAATTGTTATTATAGATCAAGAAGAGCAAAGAATTAACCTCGACCAAGGAAAGGGTAAAGTATCGGACTACATCAGCGACCTAGCCTATTTTGAAATCGAGGTAAGTTTGCGTGTAATAAGTTCAACGCCATGTTAGTATGACTTTAAATATTTGATAATTGTGAAGATGTATGATATGTCTATGAATTTGAATAATGGTGTTGTGTGAGAAAATGATGAGAATTGTGATGTTGAAGTCCCGGTTGGACTTAAATAAATGAGAGAACAATATCATCAAGACTTAAGCTAGGTAAGGTCCCGTATAAGACCATGTTCGGGACATGGCCTCGGCACCAAATTGAAATCCCGTATAAGACCACATCTGGGATATGGCATCAGTATTAAATATGAAAAACGTATAAGACCATATCTGGGATATGGCATCGACAATCGATATGAGATCCCGTATGTGGCATTGGCGTCGTAATTATGCGAATGAGGATGATCATGTATCCTTGAATATCCCAAGTGATTTAATGGGGTAAATAGTTAAGCTTATGATAGAAATGAGATTAATGCTAAGACTATGTGATGAAGTGAAACAGGTATATGTAAATAATTCACGAGAATGGTTTACGATATGTGGCATGATATGTAATCGGTAAGAGTAAGTATGAGTGAGTTATGGAAATGAGCTTAATACTTGTGTTTTTATTCAATGCAATGGATGGATGAAATTATGAGCTTTATGTTGCTATTTATTTCATGCAAACTTTCTAAGCTTTATGCTTACCCCTCTCATTTCCCTTTTCCTTGTAGCATTGTTAGCTCGAGAATTTGTGGAACGTCGGAGTTCGGAGATCACACTATCAACTTCTTTAGTATAGCAAAGTTAGATTTATTTTGAGTATGGCATGTATAGGACTTGGTCATTTTGTTATGTCATATTTTTTAGCCAAAGTGTTGGCTATTAATATTGTTCAATTCATTTTGTAAATGGTCATTGGAAATTGGCCAATACTTGATAAGTTCTTATATTCAATGATGATAAAATTCATGGAATGCACGCTTGTGTGGATGTTTTGATTTTGAGCTCTTAGAAGTGTCTTATGGTCATAATATATGTTGAATTGATTTGGTATAAGTGTGGTTGCTTTGTAGGGTGGGAAATGGCTTGGTAGATAGCCATATAATTGTCCACACGGGCGTGTGTCTAGGCCGTGTGTGACACACGGTCAGCCCCATGGGCATGTTGATAGGCCGTGTGTCCCCATGCATGCTAGGTTTACAAGTCAGTATGCTCAGTAGTAAACACACGGGCAGAGACACAGCCGTGTGTCTCAGCCGTGTAGAAGGCACGGCCATGGATATGGGCGTGTGCCCAGGCCTTGTGAAGTCTGCACCT
Source organism: Gossypium sturtianum (assembly GCA_025698515.1). NCBI lineage: Eukaryota > Viridiplantae > Streptophyta > Magnoliopsida > Malvales > Malvaceae > Gossypium > Gossypium sturtianum. The sequence continues at coordinate 42,597,528 of CM046943.1, forward strand.
GAAATTGAAATTTTAATTCGACACACGATCTAAAGACACGGGCGTTTTCCTTAGCCGTGTGACCTTAGTGAGGTGATGACGTCACAAACAGAATGCCATGGTTTTCACACATAGGCTAAGACACGGGCGTGTCGTGGCCGTGTGAAGGACACGGGCGTGTTGTGGCCGTGTGAGGGACACGAACCAGGGACACGGGCATGTGTCCGGCCGTGTGAAAACCTCTGCAGGATCAAATTGAAAAATGAATCCACACGGGTGTGGAACACGGGCATGTTATATGCCACACGGGCGTGTTCCATCCTTCACACGGGCGTGTGGCCCTGTTTTATGTCCAATTTGTCTAAGGGTTCAAAAGTTTCCGGTTTAGTCCCGAATCATTCTGGGTATGAGTTTAGGGTCTCGTGGACCTATAATAAGGACATTATGGTCTCGAATGAAAAGTTTTAATTTGACATGAAGTTTGATGGATCGATATCGCATGATTGAGCAAGTTAGCTACGGTAATGCCTCATACTCGGTTCAATTGTCGAATACGGGTAAGGGGTGTTACATTTAGTGGTATTAGAGCTACGGTTTAGTCGATTCTCGGACTAACGTACCGTGAGTATGAGTCTAGCTATACATGCCATATGAATGAGTATTTGCATAATGATAGTGTGACGACTTCTGAAGATTTGAATTATGTTTTTATATAGTAAGTGGATCTCGATCGAACTGCAGTCGATGATGCTGTAAGTAATGCGCTGGCTCTCGCGCAAGGGATCGGGCCAGTAGAAAGTAGACCCGAGACTTTGGGTCAGGGAAAAAAGGCTCGAGAAGCCTTTCTCCATATGATGAGCAACTGGTATACTGAGTTTATTCGAGCAAATCCCAATGCTCAACCCCCTCCTCCCCTACCTATTCCTCAGCCCGCTCCTGTAGCTCCTCAGGTGCTAGAGGTAGTAAGAAGAGAAAGGCCTCCGGTCGATAAGATCCGGAAACAAGGAGCCGAAGAATTTCGGGCTAGTAAGGATGATGATCCGGAGAGGGCGAAATTTTGGCTTGAGAATACCATCAGGGTACTCGATGAGTTGTCATGCTCGCCTGAAGAGTGCATAAAGTGTACGGTATCTCTCTTGAGAGATTCAGCCTATCAGTGGTGGAACACCCTTGTGTCGGTGGTACCAAGGGAGAGAGTTAACTGGGAATTCTTCTAAGAGGAATTCTGGAAGAAGTACATTAGTCAAAGGTTCATCAACCAGAAAAGAAAGAAGTTCTTGGAGCTAAAGCATGGTCGAATGACGGTGGCTGAATATGAGCGTGAGTTTGTAAGGCTCAGCTAATACTTTCGAGAGTGCGTATCGACAGAAGCCATCATGTGCAAAAGGTTCGAGGATGGGTTAAATGAGGATGTCCGTTTTTTTGTTGGTGTCCTTGAACTAAGAGAGTTTATGGTGCTGGTAGATCGAGCCTGAAAGGCTGAGGAACTAGTCAAAGAGAAAAAGAAAGCTGAAATTGAGTCTCGCGACTCGAAGAAGAGACAGTTAGGCAAGTCATTCCAATCCTCATCCAAGAAGCCAAGAGATTTCACTATTCGATCGGCCACCTCAGTTGGGTTTTCAAGTAGAAGTAAGGGTAGACAGTACCTGGGGTCTAGGCTCAGACTACTTTGGTTGCTAGTGTTGGCAACGCTCGACCGAGTAGACCGGAATGTCCGCAGTGTTGCAAATGTCACCCTGGGGAGTGTCGAGCAAACGAGAAAGCTTGTTTCAAGTGTGGATCCCTAGATCATTTTATCAGAGATTGCCTCGAGGTGGGTGAGAAAGAGAAACCTCATAATGCAAGACCGGGAAGTACTGCTAGAGGAAGACCACAGAGAAACCCAAGAAATGAAATGAGTAGTAAGAACATATCTAGGGAGCAGACTGCAAGAGCTGAGGGTAGAGCACCGGCGAGAACATATGCCATTCGTGCTCGCGAGGAGGCATCCTCCCCCGACGTAATTACGGGTACATTTTCTCTTTACGATACTCATGTTATAGCTTTGATTGATCCGGGATCTACCCACTCGTATATTTGTATGAAATTAGCCTCTAATATGAACATGCCTATAGAATCTACCGAATTTGTAATAAGAGTGTCAAATCCCCTAGGCAAATGTGTGTTAGTCAATAGAGTATGCAAAGATTTCCCTTTGATGATTAGAGGTCATTACTTTCCGGCTAATCTCATGTTATTTCCATTTGATGAATTCGATGTCATCCTTGGGATGGATTGGTTAACCACTCATGAGGTGATAGTGAATTGTGGAAGGAAGTTTATTGAGTTGAAATGTGAAAGTGGGGACCTTATTCGTGTAGAATCAGATGAGCAAGACAAATTGCCAGTAGTGATATATTCCTTGTTGACTCGTATATCTAAGAAAGTCACGGCTTACCTTGCCTTTGTGATGAATGCTAGAGAGACTGAGTTAAGAATTGAATCAGTGCCCATAGTATGTGAGTATCCGGATGTTTTCCCAGAGGAATTTCCAGGGTTACCTCCGGTTATATTAAATTTGGGATTGAGTTAGCTCCTGGTATTGCCCCCATTTCTATTGCTCCATACAGAATGGCTCCAACCGAGCTAAAACAACTGAAGGCGCAGTTACAAAAGTTAATGGATAAAGGCTTTACAAGACCAAGTTATTCTCCGTGAGGTGCTCCCGTATTATTTGTGAAGAAAAAAGATGGTTCTATGAGATTATGTATAGATTATCGGCAGCTCAATAAGGTAACTGTGAAGAACAAGTACCCGTTGCCAAGAATCGATGATTTATTTGATCAATTGAAAGGAGCCACGGTGTTTTCCAAGATAGACTTGAGGTCCAGATATTATCAGATTAGATTCAAGGACTCGGATGTGCCGAAAACCGCATTTCGGACAAGGTATGGCCACAATGAATTTGTGGTCAGGCCTTTTGGTTTAACAAATGCCCCTGCAATTTTCATGAATTTGATGAATCGTATTTTTTGGCCGTATTTGGATAAATTTGTAGTAGCTTTCATTGATGATATATTGATCTATTCTCGGGATGAGAACGAGCATGCTGAACATTTGAGAACGGTTCTGCAAATTTTGAGAGACAAACAATTATATGCCAAGTTTAGTAAAAGTGAATTTTGGCTTAAGGGAGTTGGGTTTTTTGGGCACATTGTCTCGGGAGATGGAATTAGAGTCGACCTGAGTAAGATATCAGCAATCGTGGATTGGGAACCACCAAGGAATGTAACCGAGGTTAGGAGTTTTCTGTGCCTAGCTGGCTACTATAGAAGTTTTTTCAAGGGATTTTCCCTGATTGCTACTCCAATGACGAGGTTGTTACAAAAAGATGTAAAGTTTGAATGGACAGAAAGGTGCAAACAGAGATTTGAGAAACTAAAGGCGTTGTTGAATGAAGCTCCTGTTTTAGTGCAACCGGAGCCGGGAAAAGAATTCGTGGTTTACAGTGATGCATCCCTGAATAGATTAGGTTGTGTACTCATGCAAGAGGGCATGGTGATAGCATATGCCTCTAGACAGTTAAAGACGCACGAGACGAATTACCCGACCCACGATTTGGAGTTAGCTGCAATTTTATTTGCACTAAAGATTTGGAGACACCATTTTTATGGTGAGAAATGTCGCGTGTTCACGGATCATAAGAGCCTAAAGTATTTGATGACTCAAAAGGAGTTGAATCTAAGGCAGAGAAGGTGGTTAGAGATAATAAAAGATTATGAGCTAGTGATTGACTACCATCCAAGAAAGGCGAACGTGGTCGCTGATGCCTTGAGCAGGAAATCCCTGTTTGCGATGAGAGCCATGAATACACGGATAGTTTTTTCAGATGATGGTTCTATCCTAGCTGAGTTGAAGGCTAGACCACTATTTCTCCAAGAGATTTATGAAGCCCAGAAAGGCGACAATGATTTACAAGATAAATGAGTTCAATGTGAGTCAAACGTTGAGTCAGACTTTCGGATAAGTCCTGATGGATGTTTGATGTTTCGCGATAGGGTCTGTGTACCCAGAGATGATGAACTTATTCAGAAGATTCTGCATGAAGCTCATAGTGGATGTTTGACTGTACATCCAGGCAGCACGAAGATGTATAATGATTTGAAGAAATGGTATTAGTGGCCGTGTATGAAGAAAGACATTTCCGAGTTTGTTTCGAGATGCCTAATTTGTCAACAAGTGAAGGCTGAACATCAAGTACCTTCAGGTTTACTTCAGCCTATTATGGCTCCCGAGTGGAAATGGGACCGTATTACTATGGACTTCGTGACAGGTTTGCCATTGACGCCGAAAAAGAAAGATGTCGTATGGGTTGTGGTCGATAGACTTACGAAGTCAACCCATTTCATACCAGTACGAGTCGACTACTCGCTTGACAAGTTGGCGGATTTGTATGTGGCAGAAATAGTAAGACTTCATGGAGTACCGTTGTCGATTATTTCAGATAGAGATCCGAGATTTACGTCACAATTTTGGAAAAGGTTGCAAGAGGCCTTAGGCACAAAATTGAGCTTCAGTATAGCTTTCCATCCGCAAATCGACGGGCAGTCAGAGAGAGTAATACAGATACTTCAGGACATGCTTCGATGTTGTGTTTTGGAATTCCAAGGTAATTGGGAGAAATACTTACCGTTGGTGGAATTCGCCTACAATAACAGCTTTCAGTCGAGTTTAAAGATGGCGTCTTATGAGGCAATGTATGGGCGTAAGTGTCGAATGCCCCTATATTGGACCGAACTCAGGGAGAATTAGATTCACTGGGTCGATTTAGTCAGGGAAACTAAAGAGAAGGTAAAAGTGATATGTGAATGTCTGAAAGCTGCCTCAGATAGACAAAAGTCCTATTCGGATTTGAAGCGGAAAGAGATTGAGTTTCAAGTGGGTGATAAAGTGCTTCTGAAAGTATCACCATGGAAAAGGGTCCTTAGATTTGGCCGGAAAGGCAAATTGAGTCTGCGCTTTATCGGACCTTATGAGATTACCGAGAGGATAGGGCCGGTATCTTATCGTTTGGTTGATACCGTTCGGACCCTTCACATGTGATTGTACCATTAGAGGTAGAGATTCGACCAGACATGACTTATGGCGAAGAGCCAGTCAAGATTTTGGCCCGAGAGGTCAAACAGTTGAGAAACAAAAGCATAGCTCTTTTGAAAGTCCTATGGAAAAGGCACGGGGTAGAAGAGGCTACATGGGAGCCCGAGGAGACTATGAGAAACTAATATCCCAACCTTTTCACCGGTAAGATTTTCGGGGACGAAAATCCTTAGGGGGAGAATTGTAACAGCCAAATTTAGGGGCTAGTCGGAATAGTGGTTTCAGAACCACTAATCCGAGGTCGGAGAAAATTATTTTAGTATTATTTTATATGTTATAGCATGATTATATAGGTGCATGAAAATTTTGGTGCCTTAATTTTAGCGATTTCATGCTTAATTGCGAAAAATGACTAAATCGCATAAAGTGCGGAAGTTTTATTTTACAAGCTAGAGGTGTCTAATAGCTATAGAATATTAAATTAGAGGTCCTTAATGTGCAATTAGGCCATTGGTGAAGTGATGGCTGGCCATAGGGACAAGAATATTAAATGGGTCAATGGTTAGGTGAGTTTTGGTGACTTAAAGAATAAAATAAGAAAAAAATAAAGAAAGAAAAGATATCATCTTTTATCATTCTCCCTACCACCAAATATTTCAGCAAGAGAAGGGGTTTAGAAGCTTGAAAATTTTCAGCCACTTCAATCTTTACAAGTAAGTGATTTGATGATCATTTCTTGATAATATTTGTACTTTTGGAACCCCTAAAGCTTAAGCTAGCTAAAGAGGGGAATATTTTGCAAAATGGTTGAAAATTTAGAGTTTTTCTATGTGAGCTTTTAAGTTGTTTGTTGCATTTTTATGGAAGAAAATGAGTCTTAGTTGTTAGATAAACAACTTTTGTGAAAGGTGTTACCATGAAAACACCTAAGAGGACCTTTTTTAGAATATTGTAAATATGTGGTAAATGTGTGAAATGATGAGTATTGAGAGTTGTCATAAGAGAAATAAATGTTCATCTAGGCTTGTAAAAGAAATAAATTTGATTAGAATTGATTTCTGAGCCTAGGGGTAAAATAGTCATTTTGTGAAAGTATGAGGGTAAAATGGTAATTTTGCCAAAGTATGAATTTTGAGATGTGTTGATTAATGTGATTATTAAATGAGCTAAATTGTTATTATAGATCAAGAAGAGCGAAGAATTAACCTCGACCGAGGAAAGGGTAAAGTATCAGACTAGATCCGCGATCTAGCCTATTTTGAAATCGAGGTAAGTTTGAGTGTAATAAGTTCAACGCCATGTTAGTATGACTTTAAATATTTGATAATTGTGAAGATGTATGATATGTCTATGAATTTGAATAATGGTATTGTGTGAGAAAATGATGAGAATTGTGATGTTGAAGTCCCGGTTGGACTTAAATAAATGAGAGAACAATATCATCAAGACTTGAGATGGGTAAGGTCCCGTATAAGACCATGTCCACGACATGGCCTCGACACCAAATTGAAATCCCGTATAAGACCATATCTGGGATATGGCATCGGTATTAAATATGAAAAACGTATAAGACCATATCTGGGATATGGCATCGACAATCGATATGAGATCCCGTATAAGACCATATCTGGGATATGGCATCAGCATCTAGAAGTGACCCCACGTAAGACCACATCTAGGATGTGGCATTGGCGTCGTAATTATGCGAATGAGGATGATCATGTATCCTTGAATATCCCAAGTGATTTAATGGGGTAAATAGTTAAGCTTATGATAGAAATGAGATTAATGCTAATACTATGTGATGAAGTGAAACAGGTATATGTAAATAATTCACGAGAATGGTTTACGATATGTGGCATGATATGTAATCGATAAGAGTAAGTATGAGTGAGTTATGGAAATCAGCTTAAGACTTGTGTTTTTATTCAATGCAATGGATGGATGAAATTATGAGCTTTATGTTGCTATTTATTTCATGCAAACTTACTAAGCTTTATGCTTACCCCTCTCATTTCCCTTTTCCTTGTAGCATTGACAAGTTAGCTCGAGAATTCGTGGAACGTCAGAGTTCGGAGATCACACTATCAACTTCTTTGGTATAGCAAAGTTAGATTTATTTTGAGTATGGCATGTATAGGACTTGGTCATTTTGTTATGTCATATTTGTTAGCCAAAGTGTTGGCTATTAATGTTGTTCAATTCATTTTGTAAATGGTCATTGGAAATTGGCCAATACTTGATAAGTTCTTATATTCAATGATGATGAAATTCGTGGACTGCACGCTTGTGTGGATGTCTTGATTTTGAGTTCTTAGAAGTGTCTTATGGTCATAATATATGTTGAATTGATTTGGTATAATTGTGTTTGCTTTGTAGGGTGGCAAATGGCTTGGTAGATAGCCATATAATTGTCCACACGGGTAGACACACGGGCATGTGTCTAGGCCATGTGTGACACACGGTCAGCCCCATGGGCGTGTTGATAGGACGTGTGTCCCCATGCTTGCTAGGTTTACAAGTCAATATGCTAAGTAGTAAACACACGGGCAGAGACACGACCGTGTGTCTCAGCCGTGTGGAAGGCACGGCCATGGATATGGGCGTGTGCCTAGGCCGTGTGAAGTCTGCACCTGAAATTGAGAATTTAATTCAACACACGATCTAAGAACACTGGCGTGTGCCTTGGCCGTGAGACCTTAGTGAGGTGGTGATGACATCACAAACAGAATGCCATGGTTTTAGCACACGGGCTAAGACACGGGCGTGTCGTGGCCGTGTGAGGGACACGGGCCAGGGACACGGACGTGTGTCCGACCGTGTGAAAACCCCTATAGGATCGAATTGAAAAATAAATCCACAAGGGTGTGGAACACGGGCATGTGATATGCCACACGGGCGTGTTCCATCCTTCACCCGGGCGTGTGGCCCTGTTGTATGTCAAATTTGTCTAAGGATTCAAAAGTTTCCGATTTAGTCCCGAATCATTCCGGGTATGAGTTTAGGGTCTCATGGACCTATAATAAGGACATTATGGTCTCGAATGAAAATTTTTAATTTGACATGAAGTTTGATGGATCGATATCGCATGATTGAGCAAGTTAGGTACGGTAATGCCTCGTACTCAGTTCAAGTGTCAAATACGGGTAAGGGGTGTTACAAATTTTGAACCGTCCTAAGCCCTAGAACGCTACAAGCCTAGAAGACCTTTGGGACCTGAATAAGTCACCTACACAATAATTCTTGAATAGCTTGCATTTATTTGAATGAAAATGACTTATTCTTTTTAACTATCTATGAGTGATCCACATGATCTATTTTGAATGATAACACTTGTACATATGTTCATTTCCATTACCTCTAAATCTATTAACATTTTAACTTAGTGAGCTAATTATGTTTACATTAGGAATAAACATGTTAGCTATCACTCTTAAGTTGCATGTGAGGTAGTTCTTGTACGAGTTTGATGTTTTACGCTATGTGACTTAATTGCTTGATTTAGTCCAAGAGTCGTCCTTTTCTTTGCATGATTGGTGTGTTTGCTTAAGGACAAGCAAAGAGTTAAGTGTGGGGGAGTTTGATATGGCATAATTTGATATGGAAAATTATGCTTTTCCGGTATACTTAAGAAGATTATTATCAAGCAAAGTAGAGTCTTTTTTGTAGTTTTTTTTGAACTTTTCATGTTTTAAGTTTATAAGTGTAAATGTCTCTTTTTTACTCATTTTTGTGACCCAATTTGGCTAATAGTGCCATTGGGACCCCTAACATGTGGTTGAGTGGTATAGAAACGTATTAGAGGTTGAAAATAAATGAAAATGGCACTAAAGCAAAGGGTATCGCTATATCAAAACCTTGGAATCGTGTTACCTCCAATAGACTTGAAGATAAGAAACTACCCTTCAGTGGTATTGCGATATCCACTTTGGGAATCGCTATATCCATCCTAAAAAAAGACCCCAAGTTCAAAATTGATCGGGGTATCGCGGTATCCTCTACTTAGGTATCGTGGTACCAATATCATGAAGAGAAAAAGTTTGACAAAAAGGGTAGTCTTTGTCTACTCGACGCATCAATCACACAAGGTTCGTGTATGGGCAATTTAGCAATGAAATTTCATCTGCCATCAGCCTAAAATAATCAATTTTGGCTGAAGAGAGAGGAGACACGCATTAGTTTCTCTAAGTTTTCTCTTAGTTTTTCTGTAAATTTTCAAAGGTTTTTATTTCCTCTTCTCCTTTCTTAGTTCTAGTGTAACACCTCCACCCATCTCCGTCACTAGATTAGGGTTACAGGATGCTACAACAATTAATAGAACAAACATAGACTATTGTGATCCAAAATTTATTTTTGAAACAATCATCAATAGATTACATTCAATAAACATATTATTCATACTAAAATGGGACTTATATCGAGCCTACAAGGCTTTAAAAGCAATTAAGAAACAAACAGGAACTAATTTGAAACAAAACATAAAAGTAGGGTAAAAATAGAAGACAGGAGTCAGATGGCCATCTGGTCAGACTGTATGACAGGGCTGAGGCCGTGTGATGCAATAAAACATGGTCGTGACACTCAATCATGTGCAAAGACAAACACTGTGTAAGAGAAGACACATTGTCGTGTCTCCAAACCATGTAAGAGACTGTGGCCGTGTGAACCTAAAATCACCAAAATTAAATAGAGCACATGACTGTGTCCCATACCCGTGTGAGTCACATGGCCGTGTGTCTAACCATGTGGTAGACCGTGGTTGCCATAAGGTACCTTGAAACACAAGCCTTGCATCAATGGTTTCCCTAAATCCCAAGCATACCAGAATCATTCATTCAAACAACTCAAAACACATCAAAATCATGCAAAAATATATCATTTGCCTAGTTCTAACCAGTATGCCATAAGGCACCATCACATCCAACTTAACTATACAAAACAACTCATTCATCTAAGTTTGCATTTATCCATCAATGTACACTTAACCTAAAAGGTTAACCAAACCACATCTTTTATAAAATACGGCATGCATAATTCATACCAAAATAAAACTTACACCAAAACTCAATTATTCCATATTTTTCATGCCTAAAAAAATTACCATATCCATGCACATCTATATACCATAATCCTCTAAAACACAATGCATCTTATCAACCTCAATTACCTTTTAGGGCACCCTAAGATCAAGAAAGAAAACTTGATGTTAACTAGTGCAATGGAAAACCATTATTCATGTCATTTTGGAAATCTAGTTGCCTTATCGATTTGTTTTTCAAAAACCGTTTCTTTGCAGTGTAGCAGAAATTGGAGATCAATGTCAAATTTTACTTAAGCCAAATATCATGCATTTCTCGATTATTATGCTTAAGTAATCCATGCATGCAGAAAACCCCAAATAAAAAGTTTCCAAGCTACAGACAAGAAATAATTAAAAATTACAAACCAAAACCAATAGACTTATTAATAATACTTATTTACAAATAGTCTGATGTTTGAGGTGATTCTCCGTATGCCGGGTCCGGTCCTAGTTTCGCAAATTCGTAATGCTAATCCACAAATTTTTAACTCCAAACTTAGACCAGAACTAAATTAGATCGAATCTTAATTTAATATGTTAATAATACAATAATGACCAACCTTGAAATACCCCTATGGGTTCAACCAAAGTAGTGATACTACCACAAATTTTCAAATTTGAAACATCGTACGAACTTACACTGATTCAATGTGAAACGAAAGTGTGAAAGCGACCCAACTTCACTGCTGATTTTGGACGTTTTGATCAACACCTATGATTAAAATATCAGTAAAAATCAGTAACTAATATACAATTAAAGGGCTTAGAACAATCAGCCAAAACATCATCTCTTAATGAAAACTATACAGCACAATAACTCACGACAAATCGCAATTACACTTCACGTTAATTAAATCTAAGATACTAGATGAATGGGACTGGATGCACCTTTAATTGGAAATGTTAAGGCTTTTTTTAAACATGGAAATATTAAAGAAAACACTATTGTAATTGTGCAACAAAACAAAATTTGCAGTAGCCCAAAAACGTTGGTATTCTAAGGGCAGCAACACCACTAATGGCGGCAATATTGGGGCTACTATTGGGGGCACAAAAGAGTAGTTTCTAGGGCAGTTTAGGGACTATTTTAAGGATTAAAAATAATAAGCTAAAGGCTAGAAAAATAGAAGCACAAATGAAGGAGAAGAGGGGCAGCACAATAGGGGTTAATGGGGGTAGCATAGTGAAGGAGAAAGGAAGAAAAAATGAGAGAGTTTGAGAAAGGAATAGGGTTGAATAGCTATGGAAGTAAAAGAAATTAAAAAATTTGATCATTAAGTGAAACTTTTTTATTTATACGAAGGTTAAATAGGTGGGATGGCATAAAAATAGGAGGAGAGAAAAATTAGCAAAAATTTAATCAATTTGCAAGGGAAAGGATTCGAACTCGGGTCGCTAAGCCAAGTACACTCTCTTGTTATTTTCTCTTAATCATTTATCCAATGTCTTATTCTTTAAAAAATTTTAAAAATTATAAATTAAAATTCATAGTGTGACAACTCTTGGTCCACTACTCCATTTTTCTTCTAGCCCAATTTTCGGGATGTGACAATTCTTCCCTTCTTAAAAGAAATTTCGTCCTCGAAATTTTCTTAGTCTCAAAATCCAATACCCTTTTCTCTAAACCAAGACACCATACTTTCACTATGTAACTCTAATCCCAACACAATTCCAGAAAACACATATCCTTAAATTCCTAAAAGATATATCTTAAATATCAAACTACGCAAACGTTACTAACAGACTTCTCTACCCCAATTCCCAATTTAACAAATACACAAATTGCTATAAATGGATGAGTGAAGCCAGAATTAATCTATGTAAAGTATAATTTAAAAAATGTACCTGCATTGACATCAGCCACATCTCTGTCATCTCGACGTCCAGTCGCATATACCAAAGCAGGCTGCCTAGTCCCAGCTCGATTCGTACCCTGACTTGGTGCTTTCTGTCCCTAATTACCATTACCATTTCGATTCTAAACACCGCCCCTCTAAGAAAACTGATTACCCCTTTCATTTTGTACCTTTACTTGACACTGATTATATGTTAGAGCTTACATCTGATTTACCAGATGAGGACAACCCTGACCGCCTCCGGACGTACTAACATCCAGAGTGTGAATACTGTAATAATATATAGAATTACGAGGAGGTATCCGCAAGTATACGAGTCTAGTTGTAATATAATTTTACAATAGAGTGGGTGAGTGCTTTGAGGATCGTACCCAAGGAAGGCGAGCACTACATTAATTCTAACCCAAAAACTAAAAGATCTAATTAGTACTTTCCATTTAGTTATAGTACAAAGAATATGAAATAAAGGATTCTTAGCGGTTTTATAATAATAAAAATAAAACAACATAAAAAAAAGAAAAGATTCAAGAGATTAAAAAGGGAGAATAAATCAAATCCGATTACGGGTGATTAGCTCACTCCGGTAATCTCCATCAACTTTCGTTTCGGGTTCCTCGTCAATCAACTAGTCTCTACCCTAATAAGATCTTCTGATCTTCAACTAACATAACGAGTCAGCAAGAACTACTTATCTTTTGACCTCACAGTCCAAACTAGTTTGGGGTTAAGGTGTTCACAGATGGAAAATACAAATTTTGAGTTAATGTCCACCTTGATGACTTCCTGAGGTTGTCAAGCCTAAGGTTTGTTTCACGTTCTCCCTTTCCCAAACAGCTGATCCGTTGATGAACCCTACAAAATAGTTAATAGATCATACCTCCACTCACTAATCCCTCATAGAAGGATTGGTTCCTCATGGCGTTCATAAGACAATATATAATTAAGGTAAAGAGAAAGCATGTTATTTAAATCGACAAGATAGAGTAAATGAAAGAGCCTTATTGTATTGATATTAAGTGTAAATCTACAAAGTTGAATGATTCCACAATCAAGATCTCTTGAAAGAAAACAAGAAACAAATAAAATAAACTCTAGAAACCTAATAAAGAAAATAAAACTAATTCTAAAGAAAGAAACTAGGTTAATCGAAAGGTGTCTTTAACATGTGCCAAAGAGGGCCTATTTATAGCCTTCAGGTGGCCGTCAGCCCTAACCCTAGGTTAGCTGACGTTCCTAAGCTTTACGTTTAATTGTGCGGACCAAAATGCCCCTACTTCGTGTTTAATTTTTGTCTCTGAGTCGATGTTGTGACACACCAAGGCCTGTGTCGCGACATAGCAACCAATATGCTCCTCTATAGCCATCTGCAAGGGTATGTCGCAACACCCTCAGTTTGTGTCATGACATTGAATTTATACTTGTGTTTTCTTCATTTTGTTCCTATGTTACGACATCAGACCTCTCAAGTTGCGATATAGCGTCCAATATCGACCTAAAATGCCTTTAATAGTCTCTTGCACACTTACATAGTACGTTACTCTCCTTTAGGCCTCATTCGGCCTTTAAGGTCAATAAAAGACTGAATTTGCACATTTTATTCAGTGTAAGTAAAACTAAGGAAACTTAACTAAAATGTATTGAAAATGCTTGTATTCAGGCTCCTTAAGTGTGAAAACTAGTTTAATCTACTATGCCGAATTACAACAGATCAAACCTTCACCCTTGTGTTCCATCGAACCACAACCGAGAAAGGTACCCAACCATTTCCAACATTCGCTCAGGTGGAACTTATCATAGTATCCACAAATTACAATCCTAGATGATCCAACAATTCCTATAGTAATGGCTACTACCATATTCTACTGAGGTCTGGCTTCCCTAGCCCGCTTCAAAGGTCGTTGATTCGGACTAGTGGAACCAAACTCTCTTCTATTCTGTACTTTATTCCTTTCCTTTCTTTTGAGCTCCAAACGTTTATTCTCTTCCTCCAACTTATTCTTCTCAACCAAAGTCCCGAAAACCTTTTTCAAGACTCCTAAAATTACTTGGGATACTACATCATCCCCAGTCTCTTAATCACCGCCTTCCACAGTAGGCACACTCACAATGTCATTTTTCTGAAGGCCAGGCACAATTCCCTGAGAAGCAAATGACTCAACTTGGGCAACTCGATGTTGAGCCCCACAATTCCTTGTACTATGATTGTCCATTATGTATCCTTCGATCTTAAGTTTGGTCTAAAGTTTCACAAAAACATTCGCTACTTACGTTCAATTAGTTTTCAATTTTTTTCCTTTACAGTCAGAGAATTTTCAAACACTAGTTATTTCAATTCTATGTCCACAGTAATACACCCGTAGTGTTTATCGACAATTTAGCATTAGCATTTCTACAACATTTAAAGTTAGAGTCTCGGACCTGCTTCTCTTTGTAGGGAATCATTTTCAAAATTTCTTGTGGCTTATTATTCCCAAAATACCCTTTGCTTTCAATGAATGCATACAGACCCATTTAAAAAATAATGCTCAATCTTATGTTTTGAACCAGGCTCCGATACAACCAAATGTAACCTCCCTAACCCGGCTAGATGTTATGGCCAGATTGAGAAGGTTACATTAGCCACTGAAACGGCTAACTTACAATAAGTTTGAAGACTTTAAATTGACTCATTTTATAGAAAAATCATGGTTTACTTTGAGTTAGTTTTAAAAACATTTATTTATTAGGTTTTTTGTACTTAAGATTCATTTTATTGTTGACAATTTTGTTTTAGAAAAACCTTTATTTGTCACTCTACTTTGTAAATGCTCAATGTTAACTAGTGCAGCAGAAAACCATTATCCATGTCATTTTGGAAATCTAGTTTCCTTAACATTTTTTTTTCAAAAATGATTTCTTTGTAATGTAGTGGAAATTGGAGAACAATGTTAAAGTTTACTTAAGCCAGATATCATGCATTTCTCGATTATAATGCTTAAGTAATACATACATGCAGAAATCCCAAAATAAAAAGTTACCAATCCAAAGACCAGAAATAATTAAAAATTACAAACCAAAATTAATATAGTCTTATTAATAATACTTATTTAAAAATAGTCAGATGTCTGAGGTTTATGTAACATCTCGCCCAGCGAAGCCACAGTATTTGAGTACTGTTATTAGAAGTAAGACTTATAGAATAGGTTCTGAGTGGATATGATACTAGATATAACTATGTGCTCGAAGACTATACAATGCACCTTTGGGCAAAGTCTTTATTAAGGTGAGCTTGGTGGTCTGGCAGACTCCTTTACAGGGTATACGCCACCCAGTTGGTAGATGTTAATGTTTATTCCTTAACTGTTAAGCCCTTAGTTTAAAAAAATAGTCAGCTTTATTATTATTTTATTTGGAACCATTTAGTTGGCCTAAATAGTACTAGGTATAATGGGATAAGGTTTATGAAATTGAAAGGACAACATTTAATATGAGGGAGAATGTTATTAGTCACGGGTATTGAAGGAAGGGTACTGGGAGGATAAACTTGCCCACTGAGTTTTCCTTTTGTGCGCACCTGTATAAAGACAACAGTGACTTCCTGATCAAGTTTTGTGCTTTCTTTGGAAAACTTATTTTTTCTCTCTAAAAACTCTCTTTATTTTTTTGGGAAAACTCGAGAACTAAGACTTGCCTAAAGGACCGAGTTCGTTGTATTCAGCAAACTCCACTAACGTTGGTACCTGGTGAATACCAATGAAACTCAAGTTGTTTTCATTGTTATTTATGGGACCCTAAGGTTTCTTGTTAAACATGTTTAGTTTCTGGTAAAATCATTTGATAAGATAACTCTTCATGTTATAGCTCAAGAAACTCCTAAAAGCTCCCGAGATAAGGGCAAGGGTCTTGCTGTCTGAGCTTTTCTGCAACTTGTCTGGTGAGTTCCTTCTTACTTCATGTGTGCATGTGTATGCTTTCATGCATGTCTGGTATAAGGTAAGTTTACCTATTTTGTGAAGGTAAAGTGTTTGCGCTAGAGTAATGAATTCTTATTATGAAAAGTATGGTCTGGCATATCGGTATAAACGTTATAAGGGCCTTGTATCGTGTTGAGTTAATACCCGTATACTCTGAAAGGAACCATATGATCTGAACAAAAAGGAAATGAAATCATGGCATTGCCTTCAATTATATGAGCATTAAACTGGTAGATCGCGATACATGAGAATGGTTATCTAGCCTCTGGTAGGGCAAGTGTAATTGCAAACCAAATTGGCAAACATAACAAAGGAAAAGAAAAGTACAAATGATATGATCTCTGAACACGAACTAGGGTTTTTGTCCAACACGAAGAAGGTTGTTTGCTTAAATGCATGGGAGTACTGTATGTGCCAAAGGAACTTAGTCTACTATAAGGTTTGTGTAAGTTTGGTACTTCGCCAATGGGCTAATTATATAAAGTCTGCTTGTGTATAGTAATTTCCAATGGGTGAACTATGTGTTTCACTGAGTTGGGAAGGTTCATTTGTTTATCATATGTATAGCTATCTTAGTGTTTGCTTTGGGACTCACTAAGTTCTATAAACTTACTCTGTTACCTTTCCTTCTCAGGATCATTGAAGGAGTAAAGGAATCATCAAGGACCACACTAGAGGATATTTTCTATTGTGAGACTTCTAATGATTTTGTGTTATGCATGACAGTGAAGGTGGGGTTAAAGCTTAGGATTTCTAAAGAACGATATTTTGTAACTAAAATGGTATTCGTCAAACTATAAGTTTTCCCTATTTCTTATAATGAAGCTTATGGTCTCGATTTGTAATAGTTTACTTCATGATTTTCTATTTCAAAATTTTGTTATCTCAATATAGTTTTGATGAAGTCTAACTTCTTTTCAAATTAACTTTCAAAAAAGGAAAATGATGTAAGGCTGTAACACGTCATTCCTGGATCCTTCTCAAAGGTCGGGTATGGGACGCTACAATTTACATGATAAATATTAAACACGATGGGGGAGTGAGCTTATGAAAGCTTAGTGTGAGTCTAAAAGTTATCTAATCAAACATATATCAATATAGTAAGACGTAAGAACATTAACACAAATACCATAATAAATAGAGCAATTTATCAATCAATGCATATAAGCATTAACCAAAAGAACATAAAGCCACCTCATGGAGTTCATATCAATAACAGTTCATATTAAACCATAATAGTTAACAGATCAAAGTATGGGCATGGTACAATGCAATGCTAAAGGTTCCTACCCAATCACCCACTACACACCACGATTTCCCCAAAACTTATCTACCGAACTCCAAATAGTGCGAGCCAAAGCTCGATGTGGATAAACCACCAGTACAGTAATGTAGATAAACTGCCAATATGAGCAGACATGGTACCAGTATTGTGCACAAGCCACCAGTAACGATAATCCAAATAAACTGTCAATAGTGTGGACAAGCCACCAATAGTGCAATCAAGCTGCCAATAATATGATTAAAAATCACCAATATCCTTGGTACTCCTGATGCAGTGCATTGAAAACAATATTGTGAACTTTAACTGCTCTTGGTACTCCGCGGAACTCCTCCGTCAACCACAATAGCCCACCCCATGCATATGCAACGTGACATACAATCATTGAGAAAAATCAAGTTTTCAATTCAGTTTCGGTACAATGGCATGTTTTACATGCTTGTGATAATAGTTTCGGTACATTGATTTCATGATTTCATTCAATCGATAATCATGGCATCAATAGTGTGTAACATACGTATAATATGCATTACAATCAAACATACTTAGCATGAAATCAATCAATGACTTAATGAGTCGCATGCTATACAAACACTCAATAACCAATAGCAATCTATATCATGCCACTACAGTGTCCATCAATATCAGGCATGCAATCAATTAATTAGACATGTCAAATTTTGCATTCATGCAAATTTTAATAAGGACTCATCACTCGGCCAATTATAGATGTTCGACACCATTTAATTCGCTCATTTGGCCACTCGGCTTGCCTAACCAGTAAGCAATATTTATCAATTTAACATTTGTTTTAATGTATTGCAAACAATTATTTCAAGTTAGGACCCACACTTTAGTTTGCAAATCCGCAGCACTAATCCGCAAATTTGTAACTCCAAACTTAGAGGGGACTAAATTAGATCGAATCTACATTTAATAAATTAATAATAAAATTAGGACCAACCTTGAAATACCCCTAAGGGTTCGACCCAAATAGTGATACTACCCCGAATTTTTAGATTCGAAACATCGAACGAACTTACACTGGTTCGATGCGAAACGAGAGTGCGAAAGCGTTCCAACTTCACTACTGATCTGGGACTTTCTGATCAACACCTACGATTAAAATATCACTAAAAATTATTAACTAATCTAAAATTAAATTCCTTAGAACAATCAGCCAAAACATCATCTCTCAACGAAAACCATACGACACAATAACTCGTGACAAATCGCACTTACACTTCCCATTAATTAGATTTGAGATGTCAGATGAGTGAGATCGGATGCACCTTTAATTGAAAAGGTTAAGGGCTATTTTAAACAAATAAATATTAAATAAAATAATGTTGTAATGGTGCAACAAAACAAAAATTACAGCAGCCTAAAAACGTTAATATTTTAAAGGCAGCAACACCACTAACGACGACAACAATGGGGCTACTATTGGTAGCACAAAATAGAAGTTTTTAGGGTGGTTTAGGGACTGCTTTAAGGATTAAAAATAATAAGTTAAAGGTTGGAAAAATAGCAGCACAAATCAATAGCAACAAAAAAGAAGAGAGGAGAAAAATGAGAGCAAAATTCGCAACAACACCAAGGGAAAAGATGGGCAACAATAAAGATCCAAAAAGGCTGCAAAGAGAGGGTGACTATGGTGTTCAATTCATCAGTAAAATAAGAGAACAAGTAAGCAAAACAATTGAGGACAAGAGGGGCGGCACAACAGGGGTTAATGAGGGCAACATAGTGAAGGAGAAAGGAAGAAAAACTGTGAGAGTTTAGAGAGGAATAGGGTTGGACGGCTGTGGAAGTGAAAAAAATGAGAAAGTTGATCATTAAGTGAAAATTTTGTATTTAAACCTAGGTTAAATAGGTGGGGTGGCACAAAAATAGGAGAGAAAAATTAGCAAAAATTTAATCAATTTGCAAGGGAAATGATTCGAACTCAAGTCTCTAAGCCAATTACACTCTCTCCTAATTTTCTCTTAACCATTAAGGTAATGGCTCATACTTGAAACAATTTTACGAATTTTAAATTAAAATTCATAACGTGACAACTCTTGGTCCGTTACTCCAATTTTCTTCTAGCTCGATTTTTGGGATGTGATAGTTTCTTCCTTTAATGGGTAGTATTCCTTTCTTCACCCTCTATTTTGACCTGTATGGGGGTAGGCTCCTCACAATTTTGGTTCCCTCTTCCAATCGCCAAGCTATAGCTCTTTGGGTGGTCATCATCAGTATATTGAGCTCGCTCATGGTCAACACATTGGTTTTTCTTTTTTTGACTTTGTAATAACTAGTTAAGTTAGTTGCGAGTGTGATTTAGAGTTTTCTTCTGTTGTGCCAAGAAGGTAGAGGCCTAGAAATGTATATGGGACATGTATTAGGAGTCATAATCGGAGAACTAAGATGACTACTAATAGGTCAGGTTAATAGGATTTGTTATGTACAATACATTTGTTAGGAGTTGCAAGCATAATTGGAACCACCTGCTGTGTTGGTTATAACTAGGGACCTATTGTCGCAAAAAATGTAAAAGTTCCCTTGGTATGAGGCATAAAAGAATGGAGTGACATTGAAGTTGTTCCAAATTTAAAAGGATTAGTATAGGCTAGGTTTTACATCAAAGAACATAATAAAATATTAATAGTTTATGTAGTAAACACATGAAATAGGTAGTACTCATGGAGTGCAAAACGAAAGAATGTAGGGGAATAAGAATGAGGTTGGTACCTATAGAAGAGCGGCCATAGGGGTTACACCCCCATAGAGGTGGAAGACAGGTTAAGGAACCAAGTGAACCAAGCTTGAAAGAAGTAAATGTGACAAAGATTGTTATATACGGGGTAGTAGTTGTACCACTAGGTTGGGAGACCATTATGGTTGGTGTAATGTCATTAGGTTTTGTAGAACCAAAATTATCTATAGTAGTGATTGTTGTGGTGATTATGTGGTTAGTAACACGAATAGTGCAAATAGTGAGATTTTCTTTTATAGTGGGATCTATGATTTCTTGTTCAGTTCCCACATATTGTGCAAAATTCTTTTACCTTTTTAGGTTGTGACTAGGCTATGGTGTGGATGGATTATAGGTTGTTTAAGAGTGATCTACAAGCATACGATAAATTAAGGGGGAGCATTGAAGCTTATGCTCCGAGGCATTCTTTGATGTCAAGTCAGTGAATATTTTTGGGATAAAGACCCTGGAAACATTAGACAATAATGGTGGTAAAAGGCGGTCCTTGTTAACCTTTATATCTTACCCTTTATAGCTAACCCTAGTCCTTATTTCTTTTGCTACTTGCGTGTCATTTTCCTTCATGAGGAAGTGCGGTATCCTCTTAATTTGCAAAGAGGTCCTTATTTTTCGTGGTCACCTTTGAGGACCATGTATTTGTTGGACAGAGTATCTTTATTAAGCAAGGTTGGGCCAAAGGATCATGCAACTGTTATTTAATCTTCTATTTTATTACCAACAGAAAATAATTCACCAATCAATGAAAAATAATCTCTTTAGTAGAGAATTTTTCTCTTTTACAAAGTGTAAGACAACTTGCTTAGCTTCATTAATCATTCTAGCTCTAAAGTGTGGCTATGCACTTTTAACATATGTAACTTTAAATTTAAATTTAAATTAGACATTTATTATTGATAAGTGTATATAAAATAATATAGTTATCATAAAATAATTTTTTATTATCAAATAGCAATATTTCGATAATATTTTAAAACAAATATAATTTATAATGTGTTTATTTCACTTGAAATAGTTTGCTAAAAATAATTTTCAGAAATTTACAAAAAAAAAAGTATTTTACACAAAATTATTTAATAAAAAAATATTAACTTTTGTAAAAAAAATTAATCACTTTTCATACAACATTTTTTGAAAACTGTTCTAAGCGAAACAAATATCACCTAAAATACTAATAACTCTTCCAAACAAAACTATAAAATCTATTACTATAGATACGCATACTCAGTATCTTACTATAGAAAGGAGATGGAAGGGGAAAAAAAGGAGAGAACGGGAAGGAAAAGAAAGAGAAAGGGGAAAGGTGAAAAAGGGAAGGAAGGAAAAAAAAGTATTTGTTGTAGTAGTTTTTTTTACATATATTTACTGTATAAGCCCAAATTCGTCCGGGCCCGTCAGAAACACCCCAAACCAGAAACAAGACCAAATAAATAAAAACAACCAAGGCCCAAAACAATTAAAACCCAAAACAATTAAACTAGCCAAACCCAGAAGCCCAAACCCAAATCAGAAAAAAAAACAAAGAATAATAAACCCTAGGTGCGCCGCACCTAGGGTCTTCTGACCCCTGACTTCTGACGCCGCCTGCAGCACCACCGGCCACCGCCCATGCGCTCAGCACCGCCCACGCACCTGTAAACATTAAAAACGAAATGACAAAAATAATAAAAAAAGGGGGAAATCAATTGTAAAAATGGCTATATAAGCCATCCAAAATCCAATGTAATTTTTTGGACAGAGAGACAGATTATCAAAAAAAAAAGCCAAAAAGATCAGAAAGGTTCTTGACATATTCTTACTTTATTTTTATTTTTCTTTTTTCTTCGAAACTTTTTTGCATACAAAGATTTTCTATTCTTATTTTTTTAAAATACATATATATATATATATATATATAATATCAAAATATAATATAAGGACAAAAAGAAAATATCACTGTTTGAATTCGCCACTGTTCACTGGTGGCGTGGCGATGGCCGGTGGTCCAACAAATTAAAAAGTTTGTCGGATTCTGGGCCATGGAGGCCAGGGAGAGAGTGGTTTGAGAGGATTTTGCTTGTTTTTTTTTTTTTTTTTGTGAAGAGGAGAAAATGAAGTTTTTAGCAAAAAAAAATAGCTTTTATAATGATTGAAAACGGCGTCGTTTTGAAAGTCACTTCCGGAGGCCAAAACGACGTCGTTTTGAGCCTCCGACCCGCGTACTGACCTGACCCACTAGGAGGATCCGCGTGTTTTGGTGTAATGGTCTTATTTCTATATTGGTCTTTCCGTTTTTTATTAATTTGCAATCAGGCTCCTTTTGTTTTTTTAATTTTGGCCCCGAACTTTCATTTTTATTTCATTTAGGTCCTTTCGATGCTGCGCGTTTTGAAGAGAGGGGTTATTGCCCACTTTAGTCCCTCCACTTCTTTCGCACACTACAATATGGACCTTCCCTTTTTTATTTCAAATTTGCCCCAGATATCTTGTTTTAATTCGATTCAGTCCTCTTTCTGTTATTATTATTATTACCACCGCTATTATCATTTTATTATTATTTTCTATTATTATTATTAATATACTACTATTATCATTAATTAACATTTTATTTTCATTTTATTATTATCTATATTATTATTTTTACTTTATTATTATTAACTTATTAGTATTACTCGTATTAATATATTATTATAGTCCTTTATTTTTATTAGCATATTATTATTCTTATGAATTTATTTATTTATTTTTTGTTTTGTTATTTTCCTTTCTTTTCTTTATTTATTTATTATTATCATTATTCTTATTATTATTTCTATTATAATTATATTTTCGTTTTGTGTCTATTTACTTATTATTATTATTATTATTATTATTATTATTATTATTATTATTATTATTATTATTATTGTTGTTGTTGTTGTTGTTGTTGTTGTTGTTGTTGTTGTTGTTGTTGTTGTTATTTTATTTGTCTAATATCTCTATTGTTTTATTTATTTGCTCATTTTTATTCAAACTTACATTTGTTGTTTACTTATAGCTCTTTTTAGTTCGTTTCTTTTTGTTTATCTTGTCTTTATATTTTCGCTTATATCACTTTTATTTTATTATTGCATTCATTTATGTTATGTATATTAACACCATAATTTATTTTTCATTACCAATTCGTGTTACATTTTACTCGATACAATAAAGACGATGTTTCAAAAATTGATATTCCATATTTGGAAATTCGAGAAAATCGTGCCCTAACTTACTGGGTTTCGATTTTTCTCATTTAACCCGAATAACGGGATATCCTTTTAAAATCGCAATACGAGTTTTGAAATAAAAACTTATTCTTGAGAATTCTAAAACATTGCGTCCTAACTCACTGGATGTGACATTTCGTTATTTCGGAATAAAGATTTCTAAAAAAACAACAAAGGCAATGTTCTGAATTTGGTATTTTGAGAAATTGTGCCCTAACTTACTGGGTTCCGATTTTTCATTTGACCCAAATAACCGAATATCCTTCTTAAATTTAAATACATGAGTTTTAAAAGTTAAAAGATAAGCTCAGTTTCCGAAATTTGAAATGTCCTACCCTAACTCACTGGGCGTGATATTTTATTTCTTCGAAATAAGAGGGTCTCATCATTCGTTTTAATTTATTCAATTTTTCTTTAACAAAAAGGATCGTATTTTCGAATCTTTTCAAATTTTTGGCACTAAGACATTAATCAATCAATTCGGTACCAATTTTGGGCGTTACGAGGGTGCTAATCCTTCCTCGTATGTAACCGACTCCCGAACCCGTTTTCTCAAATTTCGTAGGCCAAAATCATCGTTTTAATAAATCAAAATGTTTTAACGATAAATCTCAAGGTGACCCGATCACACCTCATAAAAAGGATTGGTGGCGACTCCATTTTAATTTTTAAAGTCGACCTCCGTTTTTTACAAAAAAAATTGTTTCGACAGCTTGGCGACTCCGCTGGGGACATGAGATAGTCGAACCGTAAAATTGATTGTTTTCTGTCTTGTTGTCGAAAATTGAAAATCTGATTTGAAAAATTACGATCCTTTTACTGCATTTGTTTGTGTCATATGATTATTGTGATTCGAGTCTTGCATCATATTGCATAAAGACCTTTTGGTTTTTATCCCTTTTAAGTGGGAGTGAGAAGATACTCCTTCGTGAGGTTTTCACCTCCGTGCAGGATAGTAGATCGCTTTCGGGATACATCCGTACCTATGTCTTCGTGAGATTTTCATCTCCGTGCAGCCATAGGGAAATGTGTCCCCCTGAACCGAACTCGGTCCTTATGAGCCTATAATGGGTGAAGATCAAGGAATCTGTTGGTTTAGGTACCTCAACTTTAGAACCGAGCAGCATATAGAAAGCCTTAAGAGCCTACCCTAGGTAGAATCATACCCAAACCCTAGTGGTTACCCTTTTAGGTGTTCTATTATGTTGTTTATTTTTCCTGTGCTAACGTGCTTTGTTTATGACTGCATTGCATTGCATCATCATAGAAAGAAGGTGTTGATTTATATTCGATTACTAAATAGAAAAGCTTGACATAGGAAAATGAATTTCTTGATAAAGTGGATTATAATACGGTTGTCCGAACATGGTCTAAGTAAACACAACGGAAGAAGGTTGATAGTCCGCGGAGGAATGCAAAACCTTGCCCGAAGGATTCAAATTGACAAGACTGTGCAAGAGCCGTCATGTCTCGACTTTCTTAAAGAAGCTTATGAACATCACGGAGGATAAGTGAGTGAAGAGTCATGGCCAGGATCAAGCAACAAGGAGCTAGAAGAGGCATCTATTGAGAAAGTTCACGGGACACGACCATAACATCTGAATGCAAAGAAAAGGATTGGTGTCTTCACCTGGACTATGAGGGCAATGTCGCGTGTGTAATCCATTTTATGTAAAGATATTTGTTTTCTAGAAAAGTTCTTCTAATGGAATTGAATTCAGAATCAACGTCTCTCTTTCTTCTAGCATTCATTTCATTTCATGCATTTGCATTTCATGCATTTGCATTACATCATTTGTATTGCATTTTGTGCATTAGATTTTCACATAAGGTCCCTAATTAGGTAAAATTATTTCAGTAATCTGGAAACTGACAAAAATCAACCAAGCACGTATCCTTACGGTATAAGAAGAAAAACTAAAGCAATGGATAAAAGACTAGAGAGGTTGGAACAAATGCATAAGGAGATGCAAGAACAGATGCAAGCACAAATGCAAGAGCAGCTGGTTAAGATCCAGCAAGACATGATGGACAAAATGATGGAATCTCAGAGAAATATGATGACTCAAATGACTCAGATGACGCAGCTGTTGAATGGGCTTATGGATAAAGGAAAAATCCCCATGGTTAATACTGAGGAGAATACTGAGTATCCTCAATATCCCCCTGGTTTTACTCCACCACACGTGCAAACACAACATGAAGTAACCTTACAAAGGCCATCTGTCACGATCAGGTCCCAACAGTTTCAGGTTGGGGCTTCGACACCGATGAATTCCCAAATTGGATCAGGCTCAAATCCAGAGGGTAATCCTGCCGATCCCGCTATTCCCGATCTCGATAATGTAGTAGAAAGAGAAAGAATAAGAACAGAATCACAAAAGCAGTTAGAGGACCGATATAAATAGCTGGAAGAAAAATTCAGAACAATAGAAAGTGCTGATAATTATAGAGGGATCGATGCTAAGGATCTAAGCTTGGTTCCGGACCTAGTACTTCCCCACAAATTCAAAATGCCGGAGTTTGAGAAGTACAAAGGAAATAGTTGTCCCGAAGCTCATATCACTATGTTCTGCAGACGTATGACTGGGCATGTCAACAATGATCAGTTACTGATCCACTACTTCCAAGACAGTCTAACTGGGGCAGCGTCCAAGTGGTATAACCAATTGAGTCATACTAGGATTAGTTCATGGAGAGATTTAGCTCAGACTTTCATGAAGCAGTATAGTCATGTAACGGATATGACCCCCGATAGAATTACTTTGCAGAATATGGAGAAGAGAACAAATGAGAGTTTCTGACAGTATGCCCAAAGATGGAGGGAAGTTGCTATACAAGTCCAGCCACCTCTACTAGAAAAAGAAACCACGATGCTCTTCATCAATACTTTGAAGGCCCCGTTCATTAACTATATGTTGGGAAGTGCCACCATGAGCTTCTCAGATATGGTAATGTCCGGCGAGATAATTAAGAATGCTATAAGAAGAGGAAAGATATACGTGGAAGAAAGTGTCAAAAGATCAACCCTGAGAAATAGGGAAAATGAAGTGAGCAGCTTGAGCATGCATTCCAAATCGGTCACTGTAGGTCAACCGAGGGATGTAACCACTGGTCATCAGGGCTCATTAAAACAAGAATCCAGTGCAAAGCAACTCCAGTTTACACCAATTCCAATGACATATAGGGAGTTGTATCAAAGCCTATTTGATACACATGTGGTGGCTCCTCATTACATGGAACCAATGCAACCCCCATACCCCAAGTGGTATGATACAAATGCTCAATGCGAGTACCACGCGGGAATAACAGGTCATTCGATCGAAAATTGCACTACATTTAAAAAGTTGGTCGAATGACTCATTAAAATAGGGGTTGTGAAGTTCGATGATTCATTGGAACCTGATGAAGCAGTAAAATATGATAATTGAAGGAGGGGGCAGGAGAGTTTCATTTCTTTGAAGAAGTCAAAAGCCAGAAAGGAATATCGGGGAATCTGAACATTAACGCTGTATCTGAAGAGGGAACCGGGGAATAGAATTTTCCAAGCGTCTGCCCTTACATACTTGGGAGTGTTTTGAACAATGGGACTGTGGAAGAGATCCCAGTAGTTTTTAGAGCCAAATTCGGAGTAATGTCCAAAACACGCTTATTGCTCTAAGCCTAGGAGCAATAAGAATCTTTTTGTGAAATAGGCTTATGTTCAACATCTATATTTTCAATAAAAATGCATTTTTGTGTCTCACTTTGAGCAAATATTCTTTTATTCATTTATTTCATTCATGTTCATACCACATAAGCAATTATTCTTAGTTTTATTTGTCCTTTGAATATTCTTTCGTACCTACAACAGGTCCCTAGATATCAACGACATGAGCCACGCTGCTACTGACACAGAGTCTGCTTTTGAGCAAGATATGTGTCTAGAGGGATCTCAGGACTTTGAAGATGATCGAGACTATAGATCATTTCCTAATTTGTTAAGGATGGTAGAATAAGATAAGAAACAGATCCCACCTTACAAAGAATAAGTAGAATCTAAGACTTTCTTTATGTGGGGCATGGATGGCGGCAGGCCAATCACGCCAAAAGCTTCTGACAGGTATTGATTCACCTCTGTGTCGTCGATTACTTCACCAAGTGGATGGAAGCTACTTCATATGCCGATGTCACAAAGTCGACAGTCAGCAAATTCTATGTCGGTATGGAATCCCAAAAGAGATTGTATTTGACAATGCATTAAATTTGAACAACAGCACGACATCAGAAGTTTGCAGTCTGTTCAAGATTAAACACCGTATCGTTCCAAAACAAACAGTAAAAAAAAAGGATCGCCGGGAAAAAGATTGAGACTCATGAAGATTGGCATCTGTGCTTGTCAAACGTCTGTTAGGACCCTCACCGGGGCAACATTTTTCTCATTTATTTATGAAATAGAGGCGGTTTTTGCCCATTAAAGTCAAGATTCCTTCTCTTTGAGTTTTATCAGAGTTGAAGTCGGATGAAGCAGAATATATCCAATCCCAATATGATTAGCTGAACTTGATCGAAAAAGAGAGGCTAAGGGCCATCCTCATGGTCAATTATACCGAAAGCGAATGATGCGGGCCTATAACAAGAAGGTTCGCCCTAAAGAATTCCATGAAGGAGACCTAGTTTTGAAAAGGATCCTTCCCATACAAAAAGACTTCTGAGGAAAATGGATGCCAAACTGGGAAGGACCGTATGTGGTAAAGAAGGCTTTCTCTAGAAAGGCGTTGATTTTGACCTAGAGGGATAGCAAGGGCTTGCCTAATCTTATGAGTTCAAATCAAGAGCTTTCATTAAAAAAAAAGGGAGAAAAGAAAAATATGAGAAAAGAAAAGAAAAGGAAAAGGAGAGGCCAAGGTAAAAACTCGAAAAGGGCGCCTTGAGACCAAAGGGGTTTTGAATTGAAAACCCGTAAAGAGCAATTCAAATAAAAGTGGGGCATATAGTAGTTTTGCTATTCCTGAATTAACAATGAAGAAGTATGCTACGGCTTGGGGCATCGACAAAGTACTCTGGATCCCCTAAACACAAATTGAGCTCCAAATGGTCTTCAAGAAGTTGGTACAGAGAAGCTCAAGCTGCGATATCTGGGGCACCTAGCTTTCTATTTTACCCATTTTGAATTTGCTATCTTTGATTACCTTACTTTCAAGATACGTCCCTATAAATTTCCTTCTTAATTGCATTTGCTATCCTTGATTAACTTACTTGCTTCAAGCTATGCTCCTAATTAATTTCCTTCTGGTCCATTGTTATGATCTTTTTCAAGCATTTTGCATTGAAAGATCGATTAGTGGACTAATAATACTTTCATAAAAGAAGTTTTACATATTACTTTGGAAGCTTCTAAATAATACAAGGATCTGAAACAGGGCTGTTGTTTAGAACTCACCAAGCCTAAGGTTTGGAAATATTGGAGAAAGATGATTATCTCTTTGGACTTTTTTATTGGTTGAACAAAAGACAAGACATTTCGTCGGTGATACAACCTCGACAAATAACGAGCAATGTCAACCCAGGTGTACAAGGGGATCATTCTCGGGAAAAGAAAAATGATACTTTGCATTCATGCAAATATCAGGCATATACATCTGGTCATTACACCCAGTGAATGGTGTAACAGATCAAATTGATCCTATACCTCGAAGTTGCAGCAGGATGGATGGAAGAAACCAAATGTTATTCTCCGAAGTTGCGATGGGAGATACAAACTTTATGTCCCGTAGGTATAGTGGAAGGGACTCAAAATTACAGATGGGGCAAGCTTGCTTTGAAGCGCGAATATGATCGTTTCTTTGGGTTTTCACAAAGATACCAAATTTGAACGAGAAAGCACGATAACGCATCAGTGATAGAACCTTGATGAACTACGAGCAATGACAACCCAAACATTAAAAAGGGATCATTCTCATGCATTCATGTAAATATCATTCATACACATCCAATTAAGAGCATTTGATTCATTCCGATCATTGCATCCTAATCGTTGTACATTAAAGAAAAGGATCATTCTCATGACATTCTCCATTCATGCAAATGTCGTCCATAATACATTTAGTTAGGAGCATTAGATTCATTTTGATCATAGCATCCTAATCATTTTGCATAAACACAAGCATATGAAATCAAGTCTACAGGACATGTCCCTCAGAGGATGGTGTAGCAACATCGGTGAATTCACAGATCCTATCTCCCTGACCAGCAGTGGAATAGGTTGAAGATTGTAGATCTTGTCACCCTAAGCAGTAGTGGACCAAGATCGAACGGCAAATCTTGTATCCGTAGCGATGAGTGGAACAGATTTAAGCCACCAATCCTATCTCCCGACCAAAGAGATGGAATAGGTCGAAGATTGTAGATCTTGTCACCCTAAGCAGTAGTGGACCAAGATCGAACGACAAATCTTGTCTCCCTAAGCAGTAGTGGAACAGATTTAAGCCACCAGTCCTATCTCCCTAACCAGCAGTGGAATAGATCGAAGATTGTAGATCTTGTCACCCTAAGCAGTAGTGGACCAAGATCGAACGGCAAATCTTGTCTCCCTAAGCTGTAATGGAACAGATTTAAGCCACCAGTCCTATCTCCCTGACCAGCAGTGGAATAGGTCAAAGATTGTAGATCTTGTCACCCTAAGCAGTAGTGGACCAAGATCGAACAAAAAATCTTGTCTCCCTAAACAGTAGTGGAACATGATTTAAGCCACTATCCTATCTCCCTGACCAGCAGTGGAATAGGCTAAAGATTGCAAGTATTGTTTCCCTGAAGATACAGCGGAGCAGGTTGAAATTACAAATCCCGCCTCCCTGAGATCACATTAAGGATCAATCCTTATTTCCTTGAAGTTTCAGTAGAGAAGATTGAAACTACGAGTCTCTTCTCCCTGAATTCTTATTTCCTCGAAGTTCCAGCGGAGTAAGTTGAAATTACAAATTCCACCTCCTTGAGATTACATTGAGGATCAATCCTTATTTCCATGAAGTTTCAGTAGAGAAGATTGAAACTACGAATCTCTTCTCCCTGAATTCTTATCCCTTTGAGGTTCCAGCGGAGAAGGTCGAGGCTACAAATCCCTTCTCCTGGAAGTTGCAGTGGAGCAGGTTAAAAAATTAACAAGTCTTATCTCCCTGAAGTTGCAGTGGAGCAGACTGAAGATAGCAAATCTTATTTCCCTGAAGTTGCAGTGGAACAGATTGAAGCTATAAATAAACAGATATTATCTCTCTGAAGTTACAGTAGAGCAGATCATAGCCAACCTTATCCCCCGAAGTTGCAAAGTGGGGCGATTGAAGTTACCATGACAAGTCCTATCTCCCACGAAGTTGCAAAGTGAGCGGTCAAGATAGCAATCTTATCTCCCTGAAGTTGCAGTGGAGCAGATTGAGGCTGCTAATCCTATTTCCCTGAAGTTGCAGTGGAGTGGATTAAAGCGACAAATCCTATACCTCTGGAATAGCAATAGGTCGGATTAAATCTACCATAGCAAGTCTTATCTCCCTGAAGTTGCAGTGGAGTAGACTAAAATCACAAATCTCATATCTCTCTGAAATTCCAGAGAAGCAGATCGAAGTCAATAATCATCTCCCAATGTTGTAGCGAAGTGGATTGAAGCTACAAAGTCTTATCTCTCTGAAGTGGCGGCGGAGTGGATCGAAGCAACAAGATGCGATGGGATCAAAACGAGGCTACCCGAAGAGAAGCACCAAATAAGTCAAGACTCGGTGAAACCGGGCAAAATTGGTCTTTCTTAAAAGTCTTTGCTCCATTCCCGTTACACGACAATGAGCAAAGAGTGGCAGTTGTATAAGCCCAAATTCGCCCGGGCCCGTCAGAAACACCCCAAACCAGAAACAAGACCAAATAAATAAAAACAACCAAGGCCCAAAACAATTAAACTAACCAAACCCAGAAGCCCAAACCCAAATCAGAAAAAAACAAAGAATAATAAACCCTAGGTGTGCCGCACCTAGGGTCTTCTGACCCCTGACTTCTGACGCCGCCTGCAGCACCACCGACCACCGCCCATGCGCTCAGCACCGCCCACGCACCTGTAAACATTAAAAACGAAATGACAGAAATAATAAAAAAAGGGGGAAATCAATTGTAAAAATAGCTATATAAGCCATCAAAAATCCATTGTGATTTTTTGGACAGAGAGACAGATTATAAAAAAAAAAAAGCCAAAAAGATCAGAAAGGTTCTTGACATATTCTTACTTTATTTTTCTTTTTCTTTTTTTCTTTGGAACTTTTTTGCATACAAAGATTTTCTATTCTTATTTTTTTAAAATACATATATATATAATATCAAAATATAATATAAGGAAAAAAGAAAGAAAAATCACTGTTTTGAATTAAGCCACCGTGGTATGCAGTGGTCGACGACAATGGCTGGCCGCGATGGTCCGACAATAAAAAGTTTGCTTGGATTCGGGCCATGGAGGCCAGGGAGAGAGAGGTTTGAGAGGATTTTGCTTGGTTTTTTTTTTTTTTTTTTTTTGTGAAGAGGAGAAAATGAAGTTTTTAGCAAAAAATTTAGCTTTTATAATGATTGAAAACGACGCCGTTTTGAGAGTCACTTTCGGAGGCCAAAACGACGTCGTTTTGAGCCTCCGACCCGCGCACTGACCCGACCCACTAGGAGGATCTGCGTGTTTTGGTGTAATGGTCTTGTTTCTATATTGGTCTTTCCGTTTTTTATTAATTTGCAATCAGGCTCCTTTTGTTTTTTTTAATTTTGGCCCCGAACTTTCATTTTGATTTCATTTAGGTCCTTTCAATGCTGCGCGTTTTGAAGAGAGGGGTTATTGCCCACTTTAGTCCCTCCACTTCTTTCGCACACTACAATATGGACCTTCCCTTTTTTATTTCAAATTTGCCCCAGATATCTTGTTTTAATTCGATTCAGTCCTCTATCTGTTATTATTATTATTATTACCACCGCTATTATCATTTTATTATTATTTTCTATTATTATTATTAATATACTACTATTATCATTAATTAACATTTTATTTTCATTTTATTATTATCTATATTATTATTTTTACTTTATTATTATTAACTTATTAGTATTACTCGTATTAATATATTATTATAGTCCTTTATTTTTATTAGCATATTATTATTCTTATGGATTTATTTATTTATTTTTTGTTATTTTCCTTTCTTTTCTTTATCTATTTATTATTATCATTATTCTTATTATTATTTCTATTATAATTATATTTTCGTTTTGTGTCTATTTACTTGTTATTTTGTTATTAACTAATTATTATTATTATTATTATTATCATTATTATTATTATTGTTATTATTTTATTTGTCTAATATCTCTATTGTTTTATTTATTTGCTCATTTTTATTCAAACTTACATTTGTCGTTTACTTATAGCTCTTTTTAGTTCGTTTCTTTTTGTTTATCTTGTCTTTATATTTTCGCTTATATCACTTTTATTTTATTATTGCATTCATTTCTGTTATGTATATTAACACCATAATTTATTTTTCATTACCAATTCGTGTTACATTTTACTCGATACAATAAAGACGATGTTTCAAAAATCGATATTCCGTATTTAGAAATTCGAGAAAATCGTGCCCTAACTTATTGGGTTTCGATTTTTCTCATTTAACCCGAATAACAGGATATCCTTTTAAAATCGCAATATGAGTTTTGAAATAAAAACTTATTCTTGAAAATTCGAAAACGTTGCGTCCTAACTCAGTGAATGTGACATTTTGTTATTTCGGGATAAAGATTTCTAAAAAACAATAAAGGCAATGTTCTGAATTTGGTATTTTGAGAAATTATGCCCTAACTTACTGGGTTCCGATTTTTCATTTGACCCAAATAACCGAATATCCTTCTTAAATTTAAATACATGAGTTTTAAAAGTTAAAAGACAAGCTCAGTTTCCGGAATTTGAAATGTCGTACCCTAACTCGCTGGGCGTGATATTTTATTTCTTCGAAATAAGAGGGTCTCATCATTCGTTTTAATTTATTCAATTTTTCTTTAACAAAAAGGATCGTATTTTCGAATCTTTTTCAAATTTTCGGCATTAAGACATTAATCAATCAATTCGGTACCAATTTTGGGCGTTACGAGGGTGCTAATCCTTCCTCGTACGTAACCGAATCTCGAACCCATTTTCTCGAATTTCGTAGGCCAAAATCATCGTTTTAATAAATCAAAATGTTTTAACGATAAATCTCAAGGTGACCCGATCACACCTCAAAAAAAGGATTGGTGGCGACTCCATT
Organism: Gossypium sturtianum; assembly: GCA_025698515.1. Classification (NCBI taxonomy): domain Eukaryota; kingdom Viridiplantae; phylum Streptophyta; class Magnoliopsida; order Malvales; family Malvaceae; genus Gossypium; species Gossypium sturtianum. The sequence goes on from CM046943.1 coordinate 42,631,031, forward strand.
TTCATTTTTAAAGTCGACCTCCGTTTTTTACAAAAAAAAATGGTTTCGACATTTATAATATTATAAATTTTTAAATGTAGATTTTATTGTTTTTATGTATTTACATGGTGCTCAAGTTTTTTTAAATATATTTTTGTGTCAAAAATTGATTTTTATTTAACTTAGACATATTCAAGTATTTGTATTGTGTTGAAGTTATTCTTCATTTTGTGTTTTTATTATATTCTCCTTAATTCAATTAATCTTTTACTCGTTATAATTTCATAATAATTCAATTTCAACAAAAAAAAAAAGTTGGAAAATATTAAAATATAAAATGTATTTACATAATCCATTATAGTGATACAATTTAGAAAAAAAAAAAACTATTTGATTACTACTTTTATTTTTAAACTATCCATTTAAAGTGGTTGGCTAAAAAAATTAAGTTAGGATTAACATTTAACCAATTAGCAAAAAATAAAAAAAAAATTAGTTAAATAATAATTATTTTAACCTTAAATCCTGTATTTAAAGAGTTGGATTCGCACATCCACTTCCACATTAATTTAAAATTTTTATTTTATTTGTTTTGCAAAATCCTTTTAATTAATTTTAAATGATATATTTAAAGGAATTAGTCAATTTACTCACAAGTAATTTAGTATTTATATTTTGTTCACTTAAGATTTTATTAAAAAAATTTAAAATGAAGTATATTCTACTTGCAAATTATTTCTAGATTCATAACTGACTTAGAAAGTATTATAAATTTAATTTTTTATAAGTAAAAATTAATAAATAAATATTATTTAATAGTTTTACTATCTTTTATAGTAAATTATTTATTGTTAACTAAATAAAATAAATTATAAGACAATTTTGAAACCCATGCGAAGTGGGGTTTAATACTAGTTTGTTTAATTCATGTTATTAAGGTGATAATTTTTTTTCAATTATTAATTTGGGAGATCATTCTTTTTGTTGATGTTGGGTATTGCACTTTTATATAAGAGAATCACTTTTAGATCAATATCAACACTCAACTTTGACAGGTTGTATTTCTTTTAAGAAAATTCAGGTGGCAAAATTGTGACTGAAAATTTAGAAAATACTCAAATTCTTGTTGAGGTTAACTTTCAATCTTTATCATGGGACAACTTAAAATGTTTGGAGTTATCTCTTACAGAATATAAACCATTTAGAGATATTTGAATATTAACGTAAAAATATGTTAATGACATCATCTGTACCATTATAATGCTATTGATTAAATTTAATTAGTGTTATCTACATCAACTTAGTTAAAAAAAAAAAATTAAAAATTTGTTGTCGTCTAGTAGAATGAATTGTATGGAACTCGTATTGTTTTTCTCCTTACCACTTGATGAATGGATTGTATGGAATTCGTAGAACATAGGGGATTGTGGTAGTCATGAGGTAGATTGACAAACTTTGTTTCCTATAGTGTGCTGGTTACTATGGAAAAATAGGAACATGTTTGTGTTTTCTGGTAGCCATAGCTCTATCCAGGATGTGGTAGATACATGTGTATCAGTTGGACGAGAAGTTATTCTCTACCATCAACGCCTAGTTTTCATGCGGGACCTAAGGTTACCGTTATGAAATGGTCAGCTTCGAAAAGTGGTTGGATTAAGCTCAATACAGATGGTGCATTTTCGTTTAATTCTTACTCGACTACAATTGGGGGAGTCATCAGAGATGCTAATGGAAATTGGTTATGTGGCTATTCGATGGTATTAGGGAAGGACGAAGTGTTCAGGATTGAAGCGAGGTCAATGTTAGAAGGGCTACGTTTATTATGGGATAAGGGATATCGCCAGGATGAACTTGAATATGATAATACCCTTTTGGTGGAAATAATTTTGGCTGGAGAAGCTATTGATAGTCATTTTATGAAACTACTAGTTATTCATAAGTTGATACAAAGGAATTAGAGGATATGTATCCGTCATATTCCTAGAGCTCATAACGCAGTTGCGGATTTCATGGTCAAGCATACTGCTATAGGTTTCACAAGTATCCAGGTGTTTATAGAACTTCTCACATTCTGTGCAGGAGCTAATTCAAAAGGATATATGGGTTTTTGATTTTCAAATTGCTTTTGTAATTACTTAATAATGTTTTATTTACCACAACAAAAATTTAAAAATTAATTATTTTGTAAATAAGTAAATATCATATAGGGCTACCATTTTTTTCCTTTCACCCACTTTATGATTAATGTGATTGTTGATGCTCAAAATCGATAAAAAAATTTTTACCACTCCACTAATAATTCGGTCCAGAATTCAATTAACTTTTTTTATCATTACAATATGATTATTTGTGCCAACTAAAATCTCAATAACAAATATTTCTTTTATTATACAACACTAAAGAGGAGGAAAGGGATTGACAAGGTTTGAAACCATGTTACTTAGATGTCAGACAAGATCTTTAATCATTACTCTAATCAAGTCTAATTTTTTAATAAGTTTTAAAATTACAAACCGAATTAAATGGTTTACAATATGGTATGAAAGTGATTTCTATAAAAAAAAATTAAGTGATGTATTTATTCCAACTAGGTAATAATGTGATAATACTCTAGAATGACATATTTTTATGTATTAATTACACATTTATTTTGAGTATGATCCTACTAATTTGAGTTATTTATGGTTTTTTATCTTGTAGGGACTAAATTGAAGGCAAAAGGAAATTTGGGGGCAAAAAGCGTTAATTTAAAGATAAATTGGGCCAGCATGCGATGTAGGAGAGAAGTGGTGCCGAAAATGCAAAGCGTGGAAGATTTTGGGAGCAAAATGCAAAAGAAGATATTTTAAATTATATTAGGATAATTATTAAGGATTATTATTTAGATTTAATTTTAGCATTTATCTTTATTTATCTTTAATTATCTTAATTATCTTTATATATTTGTATTTATCTTTTAGAATTTAATTAGGGATAGACTAGGTTTCTTAGTACTATAAATAGGGGATGGAGTGACACAAATTTCACTCATCTTTTCTGTAAACACTCTCTCCCCCATAAAGTTTAGCCTTTTGTTCTTTCCATATTTTTCAATAAAAATTCTATTTCTATTACATTTATTTCTTTTTCCCCTAAAATCATGAGCCACTAAACTTATCTAGCCGAAGGTTGTCAAAGTTCCCCAAAAAGGGTTCATGAGGCTTAGAATCCGTACTTAGCCTTCTCAACGAGTATTCATCATTTCTCCGCATTACGGGGCTGACGCTTCCGTCCATGTCCCTTAAAAGGTGATCTTTTCAACATGTGCAAGGAACGGCCGCTTTGTATATTTTGGGAAGGTTGCACATTCGGTTCGTTAGCTTACTACGTCAAAGGTTAGCGAGCCCAAGAGACAAAATGGCGTGGCATTCGCCATTGAGAAACGATGATCTAGCATAAGATGGTCCCACAGAAGCGATTGTTGGCTAGAGTCAGGTTCCTTTAAAATCGTAAGTCTAAATTATTGGAGCTGGTGGTCGTAGGCGTCCTCTTCCACTATAACTGGCTTATTCTGTTTGAGAACACCTAAAAGCCGAGGATTGAACCCAAGGAGGATCGAGACAACCGGAGGCTGGAATCTCTCTATAAGAAACTTTTTCTCAACTCTATTTATCTCTACTATTCCAATTTTAATTTTCGCACTTCCAATTAAATCAAAACTTTTAATTCTATTTTTTTTTATTTTTTCCAGGTACGCAGGTTTTCTTGGGCACGATTCTGTCCAGGATTTCGAGGAGCAAGCAATTGTACAAATTTAGTCCCTGAGGATTTGACCCTACTTCCCTTGTACTATTATTTTTATTATTTTCAATATTTTATAGGGATAGGATATTTTTGGTGCTCTCAACGATCGTATCAAATTTTGGCGCCGTTGCCGAGGACTAGTAACGTACTAATCTTGTTTCTTTGTTTCTTATGACCAGATCTGCTCCAAGTATTCTTGCGTTTGATTCAGAAATAAAGAAGACTGCGAGAGCTAATCGCAAGGAGACAAAGTTACGGAAAAAGCAGTCAGGAGTGGTTGGGACTCAGAGTAACCCACCACCAGGAATCGAAGTCGACGACGAAGTTGAGTCTAGGATTAACGAAAACCCTACTCAAACATTTGAAAGCGAAAAATTAGAAGTCGATTCACCAGAAGAAGTGCTTAACGCTAGGGTTAACGAAAACCCGAATCTAATAATAATAATAATATGTTAATAATAACATTAATAATAATAGTAATAATAATAATAATGGTAGTAATATTAAAATTAATTTATTTATTAATGCGATAATAAGAACAATAATAATAATATTATTAAATTAATAATAAAATGTCAAAAATAACAAAAGAAATAAAAGAATGGACTAAATTGAACTTAAAACGAAAGTTTAGGGCAAATCTAAAAATAAATAAAAAGAAAAGGACCGAATCGAGTGCGCGAATAACAAGGAGGGACTAAAGCGGAAAATATCCCCGCCCTCCAAAACGCAGCACTTTACATGGGGCTAAAATGAAATCAAAACAAAATTTTAGGGCAAAATTAAAAATAAAAGAAACTTAATCGCAGAACCATAAAAAGGCGGAAGGATAAAACTGGCAATAAGACCAGTAAAGAAAAATGCGCGGATCCTCCTTTGGGAGCGGGTCGGATCTCGGGTCAGAGGTCAAAACGGCACCGTTTTGGGCGTCTGATGTTTGCCCCAAAACGACGCCGTATGGGGGTGTTATAAAATCCAAAATTTTACAAAAAATCTCATTTTCCCCTCACTTTTAAAAAAAAACTCCAAAACCTTTCAAAAATTCTCTCCCTCTCCCCTTGAATCCGGCCAGGTTCCGGCGAGAGCTCTGGCCGGTCGCTGTCGTGGCCCGCCGCCGTCAACCACGTGCACGGCGGCCGGAACTCCCAAAAGGAAACATTTTTTTCCCTTTTTTTTATATTTTCAAAAATATATGTATAGTGTATAAAAAAACATCTTTATGTATATACCTAAACAGTATCGAAAAAATAAAGAAGGAAAAATGAAGAAAAATAGATAACAAATATGTAAAAGGGTCACCTTTGAAGTTTCGTTTTCTGATTTGATTTTTTTTTCATAAAAAACATGTTACAAAGTGTGTATTGGCTTTTTTATAGCCGAAACCGAAAAAAAATCCATATTTGCTCTCTGCTTTCTTTTTGTGCTATTATTTTTGTCCTTTGCAGGTACGTGGCACACGGTGGGCGGAGGTACGGAGGCCGTACGTGGTGGCGACGTGGAGCGTACGGAGGCTTGCGGCGCAAAAGCTATTAGGGATTAGGGTTTGAAAATTTCTTTAGGTTTAGGCTTTAGGCCTATGTAATTTAGGCTTCGGGTTTTGGGCTAGTTTTTTTTATTGGGCTTGTAATAAAAAACTGGACTGTTTTTATTTATTGTTTTGGTTTATTTTTGTTAATTTTGGGTTAATTGGGCCCGGGCAAAAATTGGGCCTTACAATCACCTTTACTTTTCATCTATCATGTAATGCTTATGAGAGGATATCATTTACCCTTTAGTTGGGTTATGAATTCCTCTATTTTGGAATGGTGCTACATATTGCATAAGTCTTATACCCAACGCACCAGCTTTTGGTTCCTTATCTATTTGAATTCAAACATTTACTTACATCAAAGTATACGAGTCACACATACATAGTCCATCATCCACTCAAGATTAAGGCATGTCACACTATGTGTAACATCCTAGGAAGGGCCTATGCATTTTTCAGATCAATTGTATGAAATGACAAGTCTTAAGTATTATGAATAAATTTTTGATACTTTTGGAAACCTAGAAATGAATGAAAATGGAAATGAAAATGGAGATGGAAATGAAAATGGAAATGGAAATGGACATTTTTGGAAACTTAGACATTTTTGGAAACCTAAACATTTTTGGAAATGATCCAAAAATGGAAACTTGAACATTTCGGGAAACTTGAATAATAAGAGAGAAATAAAGGAGTTTTATTCACATAAATATGTGAATAATAAGAGATAAATAAAGGAGTTTTATTCACATAAATATGTGAATAATAAGAGATAAATAAAAGAGTTTTATTCACATAAATATGTGAATAATAAGAGATAAATAAAGGAGTTTTATTCACATAAATATGTGAATAATAAGAGATAAATAAAGGAGTTTTATTCACATAAATATGTGAATAATAAGAGATAAATAAAGGATTATTTTCTAATGAGATAATTGAGGAGATAATTGATGGATTAAAGGCTTTTATCTTTTAAATAAAAGAGATAATATTATCAAAAAGAGGAGTGGTGGCCAAGTAAAGGACTCCTAGGCTGATAACTTTGGCTATAAAAGGAGGACAGGAGGGCTACTCATCAACATTTGCTCCTCTTCCTCTCTGTCAAATTCTCCTAGGCAAAACCCTCTCTCACCGAATTTTCATTAAGCAAAAATCCTCTCTTTTTCTTCTATTTTCTTCTCCGTTCTCTTCATTGTTTGAATCTTTGTGGATTCTAAGAAAGAGGCAATCATCCACAACATCAAAAGGGGATCTTTCGGGAAATCTAAGGATCTAAGGTAAGGATTATAAATATAAATATGTGGTTAAAGATTATGATTCACATTTTCAAAGTTAGATCTAATCTAACACGGAGTTATAGGATTTCAACAGGCTTATAAAGGAATCCTCTTCGATTTGGAATCCCATCATAAGGTAAGGGATATTCGCCAAGGCATAATTTGTTTAAGTGTTTTCCATTATTTCAAAAACCGAAAACCGACATGGTTACATACCTAGTATTAGCCGATTTCAAGGAAGAGGAATTCTAGCAATCATTGGGACTTGATTAAATCAATTCGGCAACTAGGTAAGTAATTCTACTTCTAGTAGGATTTGGTTTTAAGACCAAATAGGTTTATTTATATGTTTTAATTAATGGCCGAATATAGGAGTGAAAGATCTAGATCGGTAGATCGCTCTACGGAATTCACGGAAACTATTAAGCGAAAAAGGTGTGTACTCTTACTAACTTTCAATAAATTGCATGGCAATCATTAGATATGTAAATATGTAACAAAGATGTGAATGTGGCTAAGCACCACAAATGTGGTAAGGAGTACCTGTGCACGCTTCCTACTTTTGATAGGATTGTGAATGTGATATATTTTGAACATGTGATTAGTAACATGAATGAAAATTAAGTATGTGAAATATGTTATGAAATAATTGGGGCATTCGGGATATTTGTGGAGGAAGAAAGTGAAGGTGATGACTACGGTCTCACCAACGTAAAGTGGTGACTACGGTCACATAAAGTGAAAAGTGGTAACTTCGTTACATCTAGTGAATACAATGTCTAATGACACAACATAAGTGGGCGATGAGCACGTCGATCGCAGCGATCGCCTTCGATGGTGTGTAGCGGATGGAGGGTCGACTTAGTAGTCCCCGCGGTGTATGCAGTTGGTACGGGTGGTGTGTAGCGGATGGACAAATAGGTTTGGATTTGGGTTGCATCATCCTTTATTTTGTATGAACATGATATTGATATGACTTGTATGCCCGATTTGTTGGAAATTAGTACTATGTACACATTGAGTCTGTTGACTCACCCGCTGGGGAATTATTTTTCAGTGATGAGCAAGAATGGACCGGGTCGGCAGGAGCTAAAGGTGGCCATGCATCGCTTGAAGAAATTATTTGGAATTTGGACTTTATGAAATTTTAGTACTTTAAACTTTATTTTGGGTTGAATGATGTAATAAGGCCATAAGGCCCAGCTTGGATTTTCTTTATTCTGTTTATTTTAATTTAAATATGATACAAATTATGTTTGATTAAAGATAAGTAAATTTATTTCTTTTAAAATAATAAACCCAAAAATTATTTTGTCACCTTATTTAAGTTGGATTTCAGAATTTATTAAATAGGTTTCAAATTAAGCCCAACCTAAAACAATTTTTTTAAAATTACACAAATTTTCTCTAAGTCATTTAGAACATTGAAAACCGATTTATTTAAGGAACATACCAGATCCGGCTCAAGCTCGTGGGCCGGGTGTGGGGTGTTTCAGATTGGTATCGAGCCCGCTTTAAAACTCTCGGCCTGTGGGCTCGGGCCCAAAACGTTTTCAATTCGAGCCCAAATGAATTTCTTTGAAATAAGCGGGTTTTATGGCATGGCACCTAAGTCTCCGACCCATGATCCACCAGTAAAGTACCTTTAACCATCTGTGTGATTATGTGAATTATGAATTGTAAAAGGGTAGCAAAGGCATGGAACGTAGAATGGTGTGATAGGAACTTGAACCCTAGGATTAGACTACTCAAACACTTGAAACTCATAAGACTTAATGAACTTAACAAAACTATGACTAAGTTATTAAGTTAGGGTGTGGCAACCCAGACGCATGTCTAGGATTGGATCCCAAGAGCACGGGTATTTAAGCGGTCCTAGTGACTCACCTCCTCTTCGCAGTATCCTACCTGTGCGTAGCTTCGTTCGCCCTAACTCGTAAGGCTCGGTGGTGTGGCAACCTCTGTGTGCATGTCTAGAAAGGTCGGTGAGAGCTTGGTATTTAAGCAATCCGCGTGACTCACCTCCTCTTCATTCGAATCTGCACAGTGCGTAGCTTTGGTTCACCCCGACCAAGAGGGCTCGGTCATAGGCTAAACACAAAGAATAAAACCCGAAAGGGACTTAGCCGTTTTTTCTTTTATAAAAATAATAAAAAAATGTATAACCAAAATTTAGTTTTAAAACTCTTAGAAACTTATGAGAACTATTTTACAACATTTTCTTCTAAAAAAAAAATACCCTTTGTTTATAAAATGACCAAACCACCCATAGTTTTAACAAAATTTCATTACTTTACCAAATGTTCAAAAAACCCTAATTTGTAAAATATCAAACTATCTTGATTTTGGAAAATTACAAAATTGCTCCTAACTTACAAAATTACCAAAACGACTCGATTTCCAAAATTTTTACAATATCATTGCTTTGAAAAGTGTAACTCTCAAAGGAACCCTCAATGTTTTACAATCTTGGAAAATATCCCTAACTTAATAAATTTTACAAATTTACCCTGATTTTTAAAAATTTACGAAAATACCCCTGTAGGATAAAATTACGAAAATGCCCCTGGGTAGTGGAAAAGCAAAATAACGAAAACAACAACAAGAATTACAACGTTTCTTTGAATGAACGAAAGTTCATATTTGTTGATGGATGAATGAATGAATGCAAGACTATATGCATGTATGAATACGAAAGAACCACTCTTAAACTCTTCTTCATAAGATATCATCGCGGGTAATAAGTGAAACAAGAATACTAATACATAAAATTCCTTAATCAAATCTCGCCGATAATGAGCTCAAGAGGACGTGGTCATCGTGGAAGAGGTAGAGGAAGGATGACCGTTAGATCGGGACAAGGTTCTGACAATGAGATACCACCACCACCATCACCCCCACCCGCCAATGTTGAACAAAGAGGCTCGCATGAGGAAGATGCCGTGTCGCAGTCGTCCGCGAGTTTTGGAATTGGTGGTGGTGCAGAAACAAACAATTCAAGAAATCGTAAGTCCAGGCTCGAGCGGCTCCGTGCTAATGGAGCTGAAATGTTTAGAGGAGTATCGGAGTGGCACCCAGATCATACCGAGTCATCGTTGGAAGCAATCGAGCGCATCATGGATGAGCTCGACTTGACCCCGAGGAGAAGTTGAAAGGGATGACGGCACTTTATTACGCCGATGAAGCGTATCAATGGTGGTTAACCGTTCGGGACGGTGCCACGGCGGAAGATCTCGACACGGAATATGCTAAGGAAGCATTTCGTAAGAAGTATGTGGGAACCGGTATATAGATGAGCAAAGGAAGGCTTTTCCGGGTTGGTACAAGGAAGTAAGTCCATCACCCGAATATGAAGCGGAATTCTTGAGGTTGAGCCGATATGCCCGGAGGAGTAGTGGCGATCGAGCATGAACGTTGTGTTCGCTTTGAGGACTGACTTAGGGACGATTTGAGACTTTTGATAGCACCGCATCGTGAGCGGAATTCTCTCGCCTTGGTGGAAAAGGCTAAAGTGGTGAGGAAATTAAGGACGCCACCAAGCGGTGTGGATTGAAATAAGCCCAAAAGAGGTTTTGGGCCATCCGAAAAGGCCACAAGAGGCCTAGAGTTGACAGCCACAAAGTCAACAGGCCGGTACGGCCGCAATTTCGCCTTGTGAACATTGTGGAAGGAAGCACGGGAGAGTGTTGGAAAAAGGCGGGACGATGTCTCAAGTGTGGGTCCAAGGACCATATGATTAAGGATTGCCCCAAGCTATTAGGAGAGAGCCAACCAAAGACTCGTAATGCTAACCAGCCGGTAGAGGCGCGACAAAGCACTTTCAAAGAGGTCGTGGGTCGGCCAACAGAGGTAGTGGCGAGGCCGTGGAGCTCGGGTCGAGGTGCAGCTAACGCCAAGCAAGGCAACCGGGTTTGGTTTACGCGGTTCGCCGAGAGGAGAAGAGGAGACGCGCGTTGGATGTTATAACCGATACGTTCTTTATTCATGACAAACCCTATTTTGCTCTTATTGATGTGGGCTCAACTCATTCCTATGTTGCATGTAGTGTGGTTGAAACACTAGGCCTAGACTCAAACTTTCTCGATAGGCGGATAATCGTAGTAAGCCCTTTAGGCCAAACGGTGAGGATAGATAGGATCTTTCTAATGTACCTCTAGAGATTCAGGGAGCGAACTTTCTGGGCCGACTTAATGGAATTACCTTTCGAGAGTTTGAGCTTATACTTGGAATGGATTGGCTAGTAGAGCATCGAGTCGTGTTGGATTGTGCGGCTAAACGTATGGAACTAAGAACCCCTAAGATGAGGTAGTAGTGATGATCGGAGAAAGGAGGAACTACTTGTCTAACGTAGTTTCGTGACCAAGGCCGAGAAAATGGTTAAGAAAGGATGTAAGGCATTCTTAGCCTTCGTGAGTGCGTTAAGAGGAGAAGAGGAAGGTGTTAAGGGAGTTAGAACAAGAAGGGATTTTGAGGATGTATTTCCGGAGGAGCGTTGGAATACCCCGGATAGAGAAGTGGAATTTGGAATAGATTTGCTACCAGAACAGCTCTCTGTGTCAATCGCTCCCTACCGAATGGCACCAAAGGAGTTAGTGGAGCTCAAGGCTCAAATCCAAGAGTGTTGGATCGTGGGTTCATTCGACCCGTTGTCTCCGTGGGGAGCACCTGCTCTCTTTGTGAAGAAGAAGGATGGAACTATGCGGATGTGCATAGATTATCGCCGCTTGAACAAACGACCATCAAGAACAAGTATCCTTTGCCAAGGATAGATGACTTGTTCGACCAACCGAAAGGGGCAAACAGTGTTCTCAAAGATCGACTTAAGGTCGGGTATCATCAATCGAAAGTGAAGGAGGTCGATATTCATAAGACCGCTTTGAGGACAAGGTACGGTCATTTTGAATTTGTGGTGATGCCGTTTGGGTTGACGAACGCCGCCTACGCGTTCATGGATATGATGAATAGGGTTTTCCAACCCTACTTGGATAGATTCGCCGTGGTGTTCATCGACGACATTTTGGTGTATTCCAAGACGGAGGAGGAGCACGATGAGCATCTCCGAGTTGTGTTAGAAGTGTTAAGGGAAAAGAAGCTTTATGCCAAATTCAGCAAGTGCGAATTTTGGCTCAAGGAAGTGGCGTTCTAGGACATGTGGTATCCGCAGAAGGAATAAGAGGATCCTAGGAAGATCGAAGCAGTTGTTGGATTGGAAATCACCTAGGTCGATGGCTGAAATCGAAGTTTCTTAGGCCCGGCGAGCTATTACGTATTGAAGGTTCGTGGAAGGATTCTCGCCAATAGCCGCACCTTTGACAAAGTTACTAAGGAAGGAAGTACCGCTTTGTGTGGACGGATAAGCAACAGAGAGAGCTTTGAAAAGCTTAAAAGGTGCCGGCGTAAGCTCGGTGTTAATTCAAATGAGGCGTAAGGACTTCAGTAGTATATTGTGATGCTTCGCATACGTGGTTAGGGTGTGTGCTAATGCAAGAAGGAAAGGTAGTCGCTATGCATCTCGACAGCTTAAGGCCGCATGAGGTGAACTACCCAACTCATGACTTGGAACTCGCGGCGCGGGTTTTCGCCTCAAAGTTTGGAGGCACTACCTTTATGGAGAAAGGTCAGAATTTACACGGACCACAAAAGCCTTAAGTATTTGTTGACTCGTAAGAGTTGAACTTGAGGCAACGAAGGTGGGTGGAGTTATTGAAAGATTATGACTGTTTGATAGAATACCATCCGGCAAGGCGAATGTGGTAGCCGATGCCCTAAGTAGGAAGGTTGTGTCGGATTTAAGGGCTTTGTTCGCTCACTTAAGTTTGTATGAAGACGGAAGCTTTGTTGGCGAGTTACAAGTCAAGCCAACCCGGTGAAGGAGGTGAAAGAGGGACAACATGGATAAGGACTTAAGTACTAAGTTACAAGCAAGTACGGCAAGGAGGATTAAAGGATTATGGCGTCAATGATGAAGGAGTACTGTGCTACAAGGAAAAGGTTTGTATGCCGAGGGATAAGGAGTTGAGGCAAAGGATTCTTCGGGAAGCGCATGGTAGTCCTTATGCTATGCATCCCGAGGCATCAAGTCAGATAGAGATCTAAGGGAACAATTTTGGTGGTCGACCAAACGAGAGGTGACTGAATTTGTGGGGAAATGTTTGACATGTCGCAAGTAAAGGTGAACACCAAGTCCCATCAGATTGCTTCAACCAATTGAGATTCCCCAATGGAAGTGGGAAAGAATTACCATGGACTTAGTTAGTGGGCTTCCCCTTACGCCCACTAAGAAGGATTCGGTATGGGTGATAGTGGACCGTTTGACCAAGTCCGCACATTTTATCCCCGTGAGGATCGACTATTCCCTTCAAAAGTTAGCCAAGTTATATGTGGCGAGATCGTGAGGCTACACGGGTACCGATGTCGATCATCTCCGATAGAGACCCAAGGTTTACGCCTCGATTTTGGAAAGCACTTCATCAAGCATTAGGCACTAAGCTAGACTTCACTACGGCTTTTCATCCACAATCGACGGGCAAATCGAACGGGTTATACAAGTGTTGGAAGATATGCTAAGAGGTCGTGGTGATGGATTTCCGAGGAAGTTGGGAAGATTACTTGCCTCTAGCCGAGTTCGCCTACAACAACACTATCGTGCAAGCATTCGGATGGCACCATACGAAAGCATTGTATGGAAGGAAATGTAGAACACCAACTTGTTGGACCGAGTTAGAGAACGCCGCGCTTTGGGTCCAGAGTTAGTGGCGAAACCGAGGAGAAGGTGGAATTAATTCGCACGCGCTGAAAGAAGCTTCGATAGACGTAAGTCGACGCAGACCTTAAGAGGAAAGAAATTGAGTTTGAAGTAGGAGACCAAGTGTTTCTAAAGGTCTCACCTTGGAAGAAGGTTATGCGGTTCATCGCAAAGGGAAGCTAAGCCCAAGGTTTATAGGGCCCTATCAAGTCATCGGCGAGTTGGGCCATGGCATACCAATTGAGTTGCCACCGAGTTGCATCAAATGCACGACGATTTCATGTGTCCATGCTACGCCGCTATCGATCGGATCCGCCTCATGTGGTACCGTTGAAGAAGTGGAGTTAAGGCCGATCTATCCTACGAGGAGGAGCCGATTCGGATCTTGGAACGTGACGTGAAAGCACTACTGAAAGAAGTCGGCGCCTTTAGTCAAGGTGTTATGGCGCAATCATGGATCGGAAGAAGCTTCGTGGGAGCCAGAGGAGACAATACGACAAAGAATACCCTCAATCTGTTTAGTTAGGAAATTTCGAGGACGAAATTTTATTTAAGGGGGTAGAATCTGAACATCCTAGGAAGGGCCTATGCATTTTTCGTATCAATTGTATGAAATGACAAGTCTTAAGTATTATGAATAAATTTTTGATACTTTTGGAAACCTAGAAATGAATGAAAATGAAAATGGAGATGGAAATGAAAATGGAAATGGAAATGGACATTTTTGGAAACTTAGACATTTTTGGAAACCTAAACATTTTTGGAAATGATCCAAAAATGGAAACTTGAACATTTCGGGAAACTTGAATAATAAGAGAGAAATAAAGGAGTTTTATTCACATAAATATGTGAATAATAAGAGATAAATAAAGGAGTTTTATTCACATAAATATGTGAATAATAAGAGATAAATAAAGGAGTTTTATTCACATAAATATGTGAATAATAAGAGATAAATAAAGGATTATTTTCTAATGAGATAATTGAGGAGATAATTGATGGATTAAAGGCTTTTATCTTTTAAATAAAAAGAGATAATATTATCAAAAAGAGGAGTGGTGGCCAAGTAAAGGACTCCTAGGCTGATAACTTTGGCTATAAAAGAAGGACAGAGGGCTACTCATCAACATTTGCTCCTCTCTTCCTCTCTCACCAAATTCTCCCTAGGCAAAACCCTCTCTGCGAATTTTCATTAAGCAAAAATCCCTCTCTTTTTCTTCTATTTTCTTCTCCGTTCTCTCATTAAGTTGAATCTTTGTGGATTCTAAGAAAGAGGGCAATCATCCACAACATCAAAAGGGGATCTTTCGGGAAATCTAAGGATCTAAGGTAAGGATTATAAATATAAATATGTGGTTAAAGATTATGATTCACGTTTTCAAAGTTAGATCTAATCTAACACGGAGTTATAGGATTTCAACAGGCTTATAAAGGAATCCTCTTCGATTTGGAATCCCATCATAAGGTAAGGGATATTCGGCCAAGGCATAATTTGTTTAAGTGTTTTCCATTATTTCAAAAACAGAAACCGACATGGTTACATACCTAGTATTAGCCGATTTCAAGGAAGAGGAATTCTAGCAATCTGTTGGGACTTGATTAAATCAATTCGGCAACTAGGTAAGTAATTCTACTTCTAGTAGGATTTGGTTTTAAGACCAAATAGGTTTATTTATATGTTTTAATTAATGGCCGAATATAGGAGTGAAAGATCTAGATCGGTAGATCGCTCTACTGAATTCACTAAACTATTAAGCGAAAAAGGTGTGTACTCTTACTAACTTTCAATAAATTGCATGGCAATCATTAGATATGTAAATATGTAACAGTATGTGAATGTGGCTAAGCACCACAAATGTGGTAAGGAGTACCTGTGCACGTTTCCTACTTTTGATAGGATTGTGAATGTGATATATTTTGAACATGTGATTAGTAACATGAATGAAAATTAAGTATGTGAAATATGTTATGAAATAATTGGGGCATTCGGGATATTTGTGGAGGAAGAAAGTGAAGGTGATGACTACGGTCTCACCAACGTAAAGTGGTGACTACGGTCACATAAAGTGAAAAGTGGTAACTTCGGTTACATCTAGTGAATACAAAGATGTCTAATGACACAACATAAGTGGGCGATGAGCACGTCGACCGCAAATGATCGCCGATGGTGTGTAGCGGATGGAGGGTCGACTTAGTAGTCCCCGCTGTATACAGGTTGGTACGGGTGGTGTGTAGCGGATGGACAAATAGGTTTGGATTTGGGTTGCATCATCCTTTATTTTGTATGAACATGATATTGATATGACTTGTATGCCCGATTTGTTGGAAATTAGTACTATGTACACATTGAGTCTGTTGACTCACCCCGTTGGGAATTATTTTTCAGTGATGAGCAAGAATGGACCGGCCTACAGGGAGCTAAAGGTGGCCATGCATCGCTTGAAGAAATTATTTGGAATTTGGACTTTATGAAATTTTAGTACTTTAAACTTTATTTTGGGTTGAATGATGTAATAAGGCCATAAGGCCCAGTTGGATTTTCTTTATTCTGTTTATTTTTATTTAAATATGATACAAATTATGTTTGATTAAAGATAAGTAAATTTATTTCTTTTAAAATAATAAACCCAAAAATTATTTTGTCACCTTATTTAAGTTGGATTTCCAGAATTTATTAAATAGGTTTCAAATTAAGCCCAACCCAAAACAATTTTTTTTAAAATTACACAAATTTTCTCTAAGTCATTTAGAACATTGAAAACTGATTTATTTAAGGAACATACCAGATCCGG
Source organism: Gossypium sturtianum (assembly GCA_025698515.1). Taxonomy (NCBI): domain Eukaryota; kingdom Viridiplantae; phylum Streptophyta; class Magnoliopsida; order Malvales; family Malvaceae; genus Gossypium; species Gossypium sturtianum. The sequence goes on from CM046943.1 coordinate 42,647,138, forward strand.
TTCAAGCTCGTGGGCCGGGTGTGGGGTGTTTCACTATGAATGTTACAAGTAAGTAGATCCATAAACAGATCTAGGATTTATTTTACTAGGGTCATGTCTGATGTACTGTTAGTTTAGTCAGTCACATCTATGTCTCTATCTTCTGGGAGTCATCCGCTTCGATGCTCAAGACAGAGCATCTCCCAAATTGGACTTGATAGATGTCATATTAGTCTTTCAATCAATTTGCTCATTTCTAATTAGACTAAGAACATGTTTAGATTATCTACTAATACAAGCTGTCTTTTTGTATTACGATCCGACCACGTAATACCACTTAATATTAGTTAAATATTAGATAACCAATGAGTCAATATTTACCCTCATTTTACTTTGCGTGCAAAAACCATTGAGGACGATATACAAGGAGTGCTAATGTAACCAATGGATATTTTATTAAGCTAATTTGTTCGAAAAATACAAGTGTAGGAGAACACGATGTTTCTAACCTACCTAAATTTATAAACTCGAGAACTTTCTTCACTGCCAATTGCATCGTGTTCACTAAGTTCACTATCATCATCACAACTCTCACTAGGTGATTCATCTCTAACATCTATCTCAACATCAAATATAGATAAGATGAAATGTTAGATTTAGACTCAACATATCCACACTTAATATCTTCTTGTGTGGGTAGTGAATCGGACATTGAAAACCTCTATGATCTTTTGAATCATGCCAATGACATTCAATCACTTCAACTCCAAATTTGAATGGTTTGAGAGGAATAAGTATAGCGGGTGAGTTTTGGGGTCTTCGTTATTTCCAATCGTAATAAGCATCTGGATCTTGTTTACTTAGAAAAAAAGGGATAGAAATCTTTGGTTTTGCCAAAGATGTCTATCCAACACGATCATGAGTAGTCATATAATTAAAAGTATTAGTATGAGTATTATGACTAATTCAAGGAGAAAATTCAATAGTTTGATCAATCTTGATTCGAATGAGATGAATTATGCAATTGATAAAAAAAAGCATGAAATTGTTCGATCGGAGTGCATTACATAGTACGCATCTCAAGTGTAAGATTGCCAAGTTGAAAATCAACATTAATAAACTTCTTTTCAAGCTCATCTATCGGTTCATTTAGATCATGCTCTTATTGCACATACCCAACACATTGTCTAAAGTGACTATGGGTCGATCCTCTTCATTCCCATTGCCAAATTGGTTTTTGTGTGTTTCAAGCCATTGTGAATAGTCCTAAAAACACAAACACTCAAATACAGCAAACCTCACCGTTAACTCTCGAAAAGGGTTAGCACTCTAAGGATCAAAGAAAAATAATAAGACTCCAAAAGTTTTTAATCCTCAAAGTTTCAATTTATCATAAATTTAATTCAAAATAATTGGAGGTCATTTGCTAGCAAAAGATATCCTAAGCTCTAAGAAGCAGAGGAAAGTTAGATGCCAATTGAATTAAGTAGTAAGGAGGTAGGAAAATGCAACTTCTTCGTTTGTACTAACACAATGAAAGGGAATGCAGTAGTGTAAAAGAACCAATAAAAAGCATAAACAAAAAAATTTCTATGGCTAAGAAACAAATAAAATTTTAGATTTACATAATCCCGAAAAATTGTGAAACAACTCTAATTTTTAGTTTTTGATGTTCTTGGCGTACTAAAATCATAAAATAATATGGGATGCTTCCACAATTAATGAATTTAAGATCTAGGAATTTTGGGCACTAAATTCCAACCATAGAATATTTTTTTATTTTTTCGACTAAAAATATTTTTCCAGTATAATCTAGAGCCAAAAGTGTAGAGTTAAAATTTCAGATCAAAATGAGGTCATTTACCCCTTATCTGGAATTAAACAATGTAATTTTTCTGGGGAAAAAACAATTTTGCGGCACTCGAATTTTTTTTCAACAAGAAAATTGATAAAAACACGAGTTTAAGAATACTGAGAGTCCCAAAATCTGATACCAAATAGTAATTTGAAATTGCATATACTAAAATTAATATTAAAACTTATTTACCTTTCAAAGTCAAATAAAATAAAGAATGAATGAACTCACATTTTTTGTTAAAAAAAACAATGAATTTATGATAAATTAAAGTAGACTGATTAATTTCTCTTTTCCGGGAAGTGAAATGATCCTAAGATAACTCTAGTCGAGCCACTATGAGCGAACTTTATTTGTTGAATTGCTTGCAATGACTCCTCTAAATGAGTGGTTACTTTTGTGGATGATTTAATTTTCAAAGTCTATGTGTGGTTCTAGGAAGAGAATATTGGAAAGCAAAAAGTTAAGATGGACAAAAGGTAGGCACCACCACCATTTTATTAGTTTTCTTTCTAGACAGTACACTCCAAGGGCTGAAGAACATGCGCAGTTGTTTTCTTTTTATTGGAAACCTTTTGAACCACATAAAGGCAATAGCCCCATATCCGCAATTTGGATGGCGAAGGGCAATGCCAATGCTGCTTGCTGGTGTTGGAATATCGACACGAATATGTGGCCCCTCCTAGCTAGCAATGTCAACGACCGTGCTTGAGAAAAAGCAATTGGAGTCTAGGGAGATGGTTTATATATAACTGACAAAACAACAAACAACTGGTGGGCGGTGCCTTGGAAACGATCATGTTCTCTTTATGCATTATCAAAGAAAACTGCATTGATAATTTCAACCTGAAGGTTAAGGTGAATCATTCGGTGCCTGTCTATTTCATTTGAAGTCTACATGCGTGGGATATTAGCAATGCATATATTTCTTTTTAATGGGAAGAAATCAGGCAAAAGGATAATCAAAATGTGCTTATAAAAGAGGTCCGGTTCCTATAAATCTCTGGGACAATAAGGATTTGTACTGAAAATTATTATATCCACAAAACCAACAACAGATTATGATGAAAAGGTGGTTCGCTTTGGATGAATTATATTTTGCATATATTATGAGGAAAGGATGTGATTACAAATTATTTATAGAAATCATTTCATCAAATACCGAGAATAGGATGCTATCCTATTTTTTATGGCATACTAATAATGTAACAAATATAAAAACTAAACATGATCTGTAAAGTTGTGATACTCAAAATTGTAATGGTTTGAGTTTATATATTTTTTTTTAGATTTATTAAAATGTAAAGGACATAAATACTCTTGAAATAATATTTATTTCTTTTTAAAAGAATAATTTTTTGATAATTTTACAATTGAGTTAGGACCTAATCGAGAATCACATCAATTTTTAAAAATTTGTGTTTATCTTTTATTATTTTTATAGGAGACGTTTAAATAAACAATTAAAAACCAAAAGCTTAGAAATTGAACTCAAGGTTACCAAAAGTATTTTAGTAGTAGTAATGTGTAGGCTTGGGTTTTAAGATTTGAAAAGTAAATGGACTAAGGATGTGTTTGATAAATTAAAAATTTAAGTATTGAATTTTTAATACTAAATTTTATAAGTGCTGAATTTTATTAAAACATTATTTTGTAAATTAGTAAATATAATTTTATAAATACTTGTTTTTAGAATATTATTTATTTTTTTATTATAATCTTATTAATCTAATATTTATATTATTATGGTTAGTTTTGATTAAACGATAAAAAGTTCTCAACTCTTAAATAGAGGATAAAAGTGCTTTATTGCATTTGAACCCATGTCCTCTTGTACTAGCAACAATGTTAATGCCAACTGAATTAAGACTCAATCAACACTTGGAGTGTACTTTTTTTGTTCCACAAGTAATCTTACAAAAATTGTCATGTATCTCTTTTTTAAAATTTTTATTTTTTTATTTTTTTTTGAAAAATATTTTTTTAATATTCCCTACTTATAGAGTCTAAAGACTTGACTGATAGTGTACGAAATATTATTCCAAACATAAATATGATAGTTTAAATATTTCCCTTTTAAAAGAAATGTTAATTAACTTAATATTTTCTATAAGTAGCTACCTATCTATTTATCTTATTCAAAAAAAAGTTTTGTTGAAAATTTTATATTAATTAAAAAATTAAAATATTATCAAATACATTTATTTAAAATATTAAATATTGAAACTTTTTAGTGAATTTTTTTTAATGATTTATCAAATACACCTAATAAAATCATGGAAATAGAGATAGAACAGCTATATTTTAAATGTACCGATAATACAAAAATTTGGAACCTATTTCAACAAATGTCAAACTATGTTGATGAACATAAATAAACATAAGCAAGTATTAAATGATTTATTAAACCAGTTGAATATATGTAATTTGTATTGGGTTTAGGTTGATTTACAACCTGAGAGTCAATCATGGATGGGTTAAGTCGAGTTGAGGCACCAAGTGAAGAGGCGAACTAATGCGCAATCAATTATCGCCCTACACACACTCCAGTATTCAAGGTGATGAAAAAAACTATAGAAAAGGAGAACAATGTTCCAGACACCAGACCACCTTACGAGTGATCCTTGATATCTCCAAATGGACCCACGTTCCATAACTCATCATCATCAACAACAACAACAAAGTGCAAGGGATCTTGAACAAAAATAAAAACACACTAAAAAGCGACTTTATATTCGGACTGGAACCAGCTTTCCAATTTCATATCAAAAACAACTCTCAGAGAATCTTTGCTAGAAAAGCAAAGACTGCCTTACAAATCACCTTTTTTGGTAGACCAAGAAAAAAGAGAAGTTCTACTTGAAAACTACGTTTGCCAAATTCAATCTTTTGGGCATAATTTTAGGCTTGATATGGAAAAAGGATGGAGCTCAGGAACTAGACAAACATATGAATACGTATATATTATATCATCTTTGCAGCATACTCCAACTCCAAGCACCTCTTTTTGCCTTACCCAAACCGAAAAACATATACAAAATATCTACGGTATAGGTAAGCTTTTTAAAGGCTTGTAATTGTATTTGTTAGTTCTTATCAGTATATTATAATACCGCCTGTACACACTAAAGGAAACAAAAGTGGTCAGGGCTGGGCAGGCACAACGCAGGAAAATATATAAATTTCTTGGTGTTAAGCGTTACCCATGAAATTTTGTTGACTGCTTGATACACATATATAGCATGATGGTACGTTTGTTTACCAACCCAAAATAATTTACTGATCCATGAAAAAAAGGTTTTTAGTAGAGATAGTTTTCCTCAATTTTTGAAAAGTGCTCTTTTATGATTTTTAAATAATTAATTTAAATCGACCCAAATATTATTATTTTAATAATTTTTTAATTTTAGTTTTTTAAAATATTAAAAATTTTATATAAAAAGTTATAATTTTCAATATTACTATATTTAATAGTATATATAATTTATTATTTTAATAAAATTATTTAGTATTACAATTTTATTTTAATATTAAAATTTAACTAACATTCTTGATATTCTAATAAAATATATTATATTAATATTTGGATATTAAATATATAGAATATAATTTATAAATATTTAGAATAAATTATTTGTAATATAAAATCTAAATATTTTAATAGTATAAATATGGGTATTTATATAAATTCCGCTTAGCCTTCATTTATCGCTTCTAGTTTCAAAGTGCCATTAAGCACTCTTAACACATGTACTTCAAATTTAAGTTTTAATTAAGTATCTATCATTGTCAAGATGTCGATTAATTCTTAATTCAATTGGTATCGATATTGTTATTTGTGTAAAATAAAAACGTGGGTTCAAGCATTGGAGTGTTTTTATTTTTTTATCTAAGGGTTGGGAGAGGTTATATCTAATTTAAGCATTGTATAAAAAAATACATATAAGACGATATAGTTATTATAAAATAAATTTAGTTGGGAAATAGCAATGGGTTGATAATATTTAAAGTAAGTACCGTAGATGATCTTACAACAGTAATTTGTATTTCTTTTTACATTTTGGGTTTTGGATGGAGTAGAAAGAAAAGAAAAGGGAAAAGAAAGGAGAGAAAGGGAAGGGAAGGGAAGGGAAGAGAGAAGAAGAGAGGGAAAGAGGGAAGAAAGTGAAAAAAAGCAAAAAAATAATGTACTTATTTTTGTAGTACTTTTTTGTATTTATAATATTATAAATTTTTAAATATATATTTTATCATTTTTATGCATTTACATCGTGTTCAAGTTTTTTTCTTTATTAGACTTGACATATTCATGTGTATTTAATTAACTTAGACATATTCAAGTATTTGTATTGTGTTCAAGTTATTTTTCAATTTGTGTTTTTAATATTTTCTCCATAATTCAATTCATCTCCTATTCGGTATAATTTCTTAACAATTCAATTTTAGAAAAAAAAGTTGAAAAATATTAAAATATAAAAAGTTATTTACATGATACATTATAGTGATACAGTTTAGAAAAAAAAAATATTTGATTACTTAGTTATCTCTATTTTTTTAAAATGCATTTAAAGTTGTTGGTATATGTGTTTGGCTAAAAATTTAATTTAAGATTCATATGAAAAAATTTATTTTAACCTTAATTTATGTATTTAAAGAGTCGCCGATTGAGGCTTGACTTGAGTGCGCTGAAATGCATTATCCTTCTATTTATAAGTTGGGAGGGACTATGAGTAGTTCTAGACATTGTGTTAAAAAGAATGGATATAATTAGAACCTATAATAAAATTGTTAAAAAAAAAAAAGAGAGTTGAATCCGTGCATCTACTTCTACATTAATTTAAAATTTGTACTTTATTTGTTTGCGAAATGTTTTTATTTATTTTTTCAATAATGTATTTAAAGGAATTAACCAATTTACTCACAAATAATTTAGCATTTATATTTTGTTTACTTAAGCTTTTTTTTTAAATTTTTTTAAATGAAGTATGTTGACTTGCAAATCAATTATAAATTTAATTTTCGATAACTAAAAATTAATAAGTAAATATTATTGAATAAGTTTACCATATTTTAAACTAATTTATTTATGGTTAGCTAAATAAAGTAAATCATAAAACAATTTTGGACAGTGTGGAGCATTAAGGGGTTACAAATGAATATTTTGGAAGGAACGTCTTAAGGGTACACAAGCACTATTTCTCTATGATGAGATTTAATGCATCCCTTTTTCCTCTATTATAACTTTCCTCTGCATTGAGGTAATTGTTATACTCTTATTATTACAGAATAACACGTGATAAGTTATTAGACAATTCGTAGATGACTCCATTAAAAGCAGTTCGCATACGAGCTCTTGTGAGGAACAATTTGTATCAACCCATTGTGTGGGATGATTCGTAGGTGACCTTCCATAAATCTTATTTGAATTGTCTTAGAGACAACCCGCTAATACTCCTCGTTGGGACCACCAAGGAAAAATTGCCTCGTACGGCCCTAAGGACGGGAATGTTAGAGTAAGCCAACATAGCACATTCTATGATGACAACTAACATGTAATGGCACTACAATCTAGCCGACCTGCACAAACATACAAGACATTGGATTGCCGGCTACATGGCAATATAGGACAAGGGGTGACCCCTATATAAACCTAAATGCATGAGGGATCAAGGATAAGCTATCTTCTTTAGCAACCCTTATAATAATCTCCTTCTCCTTCTGAGCATCGGTTCTTTGCCTGTCACAAATAAATTGACGCTTCTCTCCACTGTCTTCTTTTTCTTGTAGTAACTCGTATCAATAAATTTAGTCCATACAATTTTGCAAAATTAAATAAAATTGATGAACTTACCGAAATTTTAAAGGAAAATGTTTCAACTTATTGGTTAAGAACAACATAACAGACACGATAATCATCCAATTTATTCACTGCATTATTTTCCTTTCAATTCCCAAATCAAAGAGAGAATGTTAGCTTGTTCTTATTTTCGTTTCATTGTTTAAAAAGGTAAATTACTCATTAGTAAGTCAAAATATGGGTATTCTTATTTTGGTCACTCAATTTTATTTTTTATTTTTTGTTAATTTGATCACCCTAAAATAAAAATTGATCAAATTAATCACTTTACGATAAAATGGTAACAGAAAACTAGTGGTGCATTTTCATACTAGTCACTCTAAAATTAAGATAGCCACCAATTACTCTAAATAGGGATTGTTCTTATTTTAGTCACACAAATATATCATTAACTTTTAGTTAAGGAACAAAATTGAATAACTCTTATTTAAAATAACTCTTAACAATAAAATTTACTCTTTAAAAAATATGATCTCATACTAAGGATTTTTTTATATCTATTTTCAAAGCTGATTTCAGTTTCAAGCATTATAACTGCCTCCACAGTTCTAATTATTTTTAATTCAAATTTTACTCTCTTTACCATTAACATATTTAATCATTTACGAATAAAAATGTTTGAACATACTAGTATCAATAATCACAACATATAAATAACATGAAGTTAAAAAAAAAGGTAAGAAATCCATTATTTATTTATTTTTAAATCAAAAATTTATTCCAAGATAAATGCAGTTAAGGTGTTCAAACGGTTGGTTCAGTTATTAACCGAATTACTATTAATTGAATTATCCGAAATGTAAAAATCTTTAACTATTAACTGAATTTTCAAATACATTAACCGAACCGAAATATTTTAACTAATTCAGTCTGTTAACTGAATTAACCGAACTTTATATTTTTTTCTTTCGGTTAAAATAAGTATAAAACATATAAAAAAATACATTACTAATGTTCATTTTGTTTTTTTAATAGTTCAAAAAAATATATTATATATAATAGATATTATTTATTTCAATTAATATAAAAAATAATGGTTCAAAAAATACATTATATATAATATATAGTATTTATATATAATATATATTATTTATTTCGGTTAATTTTTAATTACCCTATTCCGAACCAAATGAACCGATAACTGAAATTTTAAAAAATCATTAACCGACCTCCGATTAAACTAAATTCGACTACCGACCGATTAATCGAATTAGATTGATTCAATCAATTAATTCGATTTTAACTGAACTATAAATACCCCTAAATTATGCGTGGAAAGTACAAAATGAAAAACTCTTTCCAAGGATAGATTGTACTTTCTTATGTGGCAACAAAAAAGAAATGAATTATTTATCCACACCTATGCCTACAAAACCTTGGTGGAAGAAGAATTTACTACTAAATCTCAATCCAAGCAATGCTTTAAGTCTAGACTATCCATAGCGATGGATAATTACATCCCCACCCTCGTACATTTGGAATAAACTCTCCCCCATCCAACTTTTTTTATAGAACACTCAACAAAAGTGATACAAATAAGTTCCCAAAGCTCTAAAAACCACCTTACTAATGAAGACATTTCCTATAGAGTAGATTTTACATCTCCCACAAAATAAAGCTTCTATAAACAGTCTTTAAGGTTTGCTATTCTAGCTACTATTGTAAAATGGGATGACATAATATCCAATCTAGTCGAATGAGTTAAACCAAGTTTGTCTTCATCTTTGGACAATCACATTTGAATTAGGACTCTTTAAAACTTGTTGCATTGGTCTTTTCCTTGATGAAGACAAGGTTTTATTTATTTTTTTATTTATGTAACAGACAAAGATCTTATATTTTTACTGCCTATGCATAACTAAAAACATAAGTGTAAAATGCCCAATTCGCCCGGGCCTGAATCAGAATAAAAAAAAAACAAATAAAAGTATAATAAAGTCCAACAAATTTAAAGTCCAGATTACAAAAAAAAAACCCTGGCCCAATTAAAGTCTTTAGGCCCACTAGTAAAAATCTTTCAGTAGGGTTTCTGAAACCCTAGCGCCGCAACCTCCCTCGAGCGCCGTACCCGCGCCTCGTCCTGAAACGTCTCGTCCCAAGGCCCCTGACGAGCCATCTGTCGCCTTGCACGGAAATGGCAAAATTGCCTTTCCTCTGCCTCCGTTGACCCTCCACAAGCCTGCAAAACAGAGCAAAATAGAATAGAAAAGAAAAAACAGAGCAAGAAACAACAATAGATGTATTATTTATTCGGTTATATAAGCCAGCAACAATATCAATGTAGTTTACACAAAAAAAAAAAACATCAAATACAAAAGAGACTGAAAGTTAAAGAATCTTATTTTTTTTTCTTGCATAGGTATTACTTTTTTTCTTCGCATGTTTATTTCAAGTGACTCATAATACATACATAAAAAAAAATAAAAAAGGGTCTTACCTTTCTGGTGATCGGAGGAGAGGGAACCGAAAGGTTTCCTTCGCCTTTTCGAATTTTAGAGGGCTTTTCTGGGAATTTTAGTTTTAGATTAGAGTTTGGGAAGGTTGAAACTGTTGAAAATCCCTCTTTTTCGGACTCCGACCACCGTATATAGTGGCTACCGCCGTTAACGGCGCGTTCGTCCGGTGATTGGACCAGAGAGCAAAAGGGAGAATTTGAGAGGATTTCAAAATTGTTTCTAAAAAATAAGGGGGAAATGCATTTTCTTTCTGATTTTTTTTTTATTTTATACAAGCGTAATACGGCGCCGTTTTGGATTTAAGCTTTAATTGCCAAAACGACACCGTTTTGTTTAGACCCGAAAACCCGACCCAAATCATCCTAGGATCCGCGTGTTTTTAGACTAAGGGTCTATTTGCGCCCTTAGTCCTTTCGCTTTTCCTAGCTGTTTCAATTGGACCCTTTTTGTTTTCTTTCCTTTTTAATTTGGCCCGATAATTTGTCTTTCACTTCATTTTAGTCCTTGTTAAAGCGGTGCGTTTTGAAGGACAGGGATAATTTCCCATTTAGTCCTCGTTTCTTTACGCGCCTTTTAGTTTGGTCCTAATCCTTTTTAAATCTACCCCTTTTATTTTATTTCATTTTTAATTTAGTCCGTGACCTTACTAGTTGAAACGCAGCGCATAAGGATCAGGGATATTTTCCCATTTATTCCTTGCTAGTTTCAGCGCATTATATTTCGGTCCTTTTATCATTTTTTATTTAATTTATCCCTTTTATCTCACTTTAGTTTCGATTTAGTCCCTCATTTTAATTAATTTGTTCACTTAACTGCTTATTCATTATTTCCTTATTTGTTATATATTTTTTATTTTGTTTTTTGGGGGCATCCATTTATTTCTTTTTATTCTATTTTTGTTATGATTACTATTATTATTTTTATTTTATTTTATTTAATCTATCCCTTTATTTTGTTTAAGTTTCAATTAAGTCTTTATTCCTTTTTATTTTGCTTGTTTATTTATTCATTCATTATTTCTTGCATATCTAAGTTTTATTTCATATTTTTTTGAGCATTTATTTTATTTTTTATTTATTACTTGAAATTGGTTCATTTCTTTCGTTATGCATTGATGTTTTATTTTTATTGTCATTATTATCACCATTGTTATCATTATCATTATTAGTATTATTAATTCATGTTAGAATGATTGAGATCAAAATTAATACATTATTTTACTTATTTGTTCACCCATTACCCCTTATTCTTTTATATGTATGAAATATATATGATGCTTACATTTTCTTTGTTCTACATCATTGTTTATTTTTCCTCATTATTTATTAATTAATATAGATTTTAAAATTTTGATATGATCATTGCTTGCTTATTATCATTTTTATTTGCTTTCGATACTTTAAATCATTGTGTTACCATTTCATTTTATCGTAATTATGTCATGAATCATTTTTAAATATATTCACACATTTTCATGCCCGAATAACTTAGATTCCTAACGTTTCAAATATCATTAAATTTTATCCGAACATGTCAATAAAATTTTCAAAAAAATAGGCAATATTCCGTATTTGAAAGATTCGATGAAATCGTGCCCTAACTTACGGGGTTTCAATTTTTCTCGTTGAATTCGAATAATTGAATATCCTTTCAAAAATTAAAACACGTAAGATTTCAAATAAAAATCAAAGGCCAAATTATTCTCAACGATTCGAAATGTCATGTCCTAACTTACAGGACGTGACGTTTTATAGCCTCGAGATAAGAAAGTCTTCAATATATTTTCGACTTATTTAAGCATTCCAAAACAAAACATACATTAATGCCAAAAGGGATCGTATTTTAAATTCTTTTCGAGTTTTCAACTTTCGACATAAAGACATCCAATAATCGATTAGGTACCAATTTTGAGCGTCACGAGGGTGCTAATCCTTCCTCGTGCGTAATCGACTCCCGAACCCATTTTCTGGATTTCGTAGACAAAAAAAAATCGTCGTTTTAGTAAATTAAATTTTTTTATTAAAATTATTGAATTATGAGGTGACCCGATCACACGTCATCAAAAAGGATTGGTGGCGACTCCCGTTCTCCCATTTTCATTTTCGTTTTCAAAATATAAAGTCGACGCCGTTTTTAAAAAAAATGGTTTCGACAGCTTGGCGACTCCACTGGGGAAATATAAGAGAGTCAAGCCACGATTTGATTATTTTTTGTCTTTTTGTCGAAATTGATAATTCGGTTTAAATTTACGGTCCTCTCTTTGCATTTCACTTTCGTGGTTTGCATCATCTTGGTTGCTTTGTTGGTCAGAGTCTTTTAAATACAATGCATCTCCGCACATTGCATCGCATAATCGGTCGATTTTTACCTTTTTAAGTGGGAGTGAGAAACTATTCCTCCGTGAGGTTTTCACCTCCGCATAGGATAGTGGACCGCTTTCGGGATACATCCGTACCTATGTCTTCGTGAGATTTTCATCTTCGTATAGCCATAGGGAAATGTATTCCCCTGAACTGAACTCGGTTTATATGAGCCTATAATGGGTGAGGATCGAGGAATCTGCCGGTTCAGGTACCCTTACTTTAGAACCGAACCACATATAATGAGCCCTAAGAACTTACCCTAGGTAGATCTGCACCAAATCCTAGTGGTTACCCGAATAGGCGCTTTATTATTTCTTGCTTGCTTTAAATTCTTGCTTCGTATACTAACTTGTTTATTTTTCTTTGGTTGCATGACATTTTCATCACAAAAGGGTGTTGATTCACGTTCGGTTCCTAAATAGATAACTTATCATGGAAAAGGGGTTTTTTTGATAAAGTAGAGGATAATGCGGCCGTCCAGATTTGGGCCGAGACAATGCAGCAAGAGAAAGGTGATAGTCTTATAGAGGGATACGTTTCGGAATTGTGGGATTTCACTCGTATCAGTGTAACCCAAAATAATCTTCAAGAGATGAAATAAATATGGGATCAGTGGGATGACGAGATCAAGCAACTATTCTACTGCATTTATGGTGATTTGCCCTACCTACTCAACGTCAAAGTGGAAAAATGCCTATTCCGAGCTCTCACCCAGTATTGGAACCCTGCTTATAGCTGTTTCACTTTTGGAAATGTAGATTTGGTACCTACTGTGGAAGAGTACATAGCCTTGCTTCGTTGCCCAAAGATTCAAATTAACAAGGCTTACTCCAGAGCAGCTAACGTCCCAACGTTCTTAAAAAAGCTGATGAACATCATGGGAATGAGTGAACAGTGGATCGCAGCCCGAATCAAGCAGAAAGGTGATAACAAGTGCATTCCTTGGAGGAATTTGAGGGATCTGATTCTAGCACATCCGAATGTGAAGAAAAGGGTTGATGTGTTTGCCTTGAGTATTTACGATTTGGTCGTCTTCCCCAAGGCATTGGGGCATGTAGATGAGGCCGTCTCTGATTTATTTGACCGACTTGATAAAAGGGTTACACCCGTTCTTGAAATTCTGGATGAAACTTTCAAGTCCTTGAGCGCATGCCGTAGAGCGAGCGAGGGCAGATTTATAGGCTGTGCGCAACTTTTGTTGGCATGGTTTCACAACCATTTTTGGAAAGTGGACAAGGTCTCTTACTGAATCTTCTCCGAAAACTATTCTCCCTTGAAAGAGATAGTGACCATGCCAAGACGGGATGATATCACGAAGGAAAAATGGATAATGATCCTCCAAAGTCTGCAAGAAGAAGACATTGAGTGGAGAGCCCCTTGGATGGTCCCCGACGAGATTTTATATCGGTGTGGTGATTTCGATTGGGTTCCCTTACTTGGAATATGGGGAGCTGTTGGATATGCTCCCCTACTCGTGTTAAGGCAGTATAGATCGAGGCAATTCATGCCAGCAACACAAGGGCTGGCACAATGTGAGTTTTTATATAAGGGGGACAACTACAAGAAAAAACTCCGAGAAATGTCCAACGCCTGGAACCAAACCCGTCGAATGAAGAGATTTGCCCCAGGTTCGACGACGACCCCTAAATATAATGGATGGTGGAGTAAAAGGGTCAATGATAATATTCTGAGGCCAAGTCAAGAAGACATTCGACCAATGGAGGAATATCTTCGGGTGGTCCCATCAGAGCTAGAGATCATTAACCAAGATTTTGAAAGAAGAAATTCAGAACTAGGAAAAAGGATCGAATAATTAGAGGAAGAGAAAATGCAGTTGGGGTTAGATGTCGATGTCCAGAAACTAGAAGCCGAAAAATTGAGGAAGGGAAAGAATAAGGCTTAAGAGGATTTGGATAGTTTAAAGACGGATTACAAGAAGCTGCGTATGTTAATAAGAACCGCTGGTCTGGGTAAAACGTCTGAGCAATGGCGACAAGAAATCTAAGAAGAAAATACTAGAGCTGGTCAGTGGGAGATGAAATTCTACGATACTCGGATACGGGAAGACGCCTTAAAAAAGAGCTTGTTGGAGAGCCAAAATGAAAAGGAGAAGCTAGAAGCTTAGGTGGCGAGGTTAGAAAAGTCACTACACCAGCATCGTAGGCGCAATTCCGTGATCGAATTAAGGGCCAGCTTAAGCAAGATTTAGGAAATAAAAGGGAGGATAGAAGAACTTGAAACTGCGCTGCAAAACTGTGAACTCCGAGTTGAACTGCTGGAAGCAAATGATGAGCGGTGGAAAGAGCGACTTCATCAATCTCAAGACCAAGTCAGGGATAGGGATTACGTCATGGGTGAAGCTTTGGCTCAAGTGCGAGAGGTGACTAATCATATACAAACCTTGGAAGTTCAGGCTGATGTACTGAGTTTGAAATATGAGTCAGAGTCAGATCGAGGCCGAGAATTAGCTAGGCTTCTTAAGCAAGTCAAGGCCTTAAGTATTAGGGCAAAGCCATATAAGTAATCCATTTTATGTAAAGAAATTTGTTTTCTAGAAAGGTTATTCTAATGAAATTGAATCAGAGTCAATACCTTTTTGCATTCATGCATTCGCATTACACTACATCATATGCATTAAATTTCACACAAAAAAGACCCTAATTAAGCAAAATTATTTCAGTTAAGCTGGAAAACAACAAGAAAGGACCAATCGAACATCGTTATAGTAATCGTGCCAAGACTAAAGAAATGGACCAAAGATTAGAAAGATTGGAACAAATGCAAAAAGAGATGCAGGATCAACTGCACATACAGATGCAAGAATAGTTGGCCAAAATCCAACAGGACATGAGGGACCAGACGCTGGAATCCCAAAGGAATATGATGAATCAATTAACCCAGTTGCTAACTGGAGGGCTAGAAAAAGGAAAGAGCCCTATGGTCAATACAGAAGACGACAACGAGGACCCTACTTATCCTCCAGGCTTCACCCCAACAAACATCCAAGTACAACCATAAAGGGTGTCCGTCAACATCCGACCTCAATATCAGACCGGTACTTCGGCACCGATGAACTTCTCGATGGGTTCAGGCTCCAACCCCGGAGACAATCTAGCAAATCTCGTCGTTCCTGACCTCGATGATATAACGGAGGGGGGAAAGGAGAGAGTGGAGCTCCCAAAGTAACTAGAAGATAGATGCAAATAGCTTGAAGAGAAATTTAAGGCGTTGGCAAGCGCTGATTACCATAGTGGGATTGATGCTAAAGAACTGAGCTTGGTCCCAGATCCGGTGCTCCCGCCCAAGTTTAAAACTCCGAAGTTTGAGAAATATAATGGGACCAGCTGTCCCGAAGCTCATATTACCATGTTCTATCGGAAGATGACAGGATATGTCAATAATGATCAGTTGTTGATTCATTGCTTCCAAGACAGCCTGACCGGAGCTGTGGCCAAATGGTATAATTAGTTAAGCCGTGCTCAGATTAATTCCAGGAAGGACCTCGCACAGGCCTTCATGAAACAATATGGCCACGTGATAGATATGGCCCCGGACAGAATCACGATGCAAAATATAGAGAAAAAGCCAAACGAGAGCTTTAGATAATACGCTCAAAGGTGGAGGGAAGTCACCACGTAAGTCCAACCGCCGCTGCTGGAAAAAGAAACAACTATGCTCTTCATTAACACCCTGAAGGCACCATTTATCAATCACATGCTGGGAAGCACAACTAAGAGCTTCTCAGACATAGTGATGTCGGGCGAAATGATAGAAAATGCCATAAGGTGTGGAAAAATAGAGGCCGGCGAAAGCACGAAGAGGTCGGCACCAAGAAAAAGAGAAAATGATGTGAATAACGTGAGCGCATATAACAAGGGTTACTCGAAACAGGTCACTGTGAACCAACTGAGAACGGTAACCACTGGCCATCAAGGCCCACCGAGATAGGAGTCCAACACGAGGTAAAATACGGAGAAACTCCAGTTTACGCCTATTCCAACAACGTATCGGGAGTTATACCAACGTTTATTTGATGCACACGTTGTGTCCCCTTTCTACCTAAAACCATTATAGCCCCCATATCCCAAGTGGTACGATGCGAACGCTCAATGTAACTACCATGCAGGAATTTTGGGGTATTCAATAGAAAACTGCACTGCCTTTAAGAAAGTAGTCGAAAGACTTATTAAAATGGGCATTGTGAAATTTGATAATGCACCTAGTGCCGAAAATCCGCTACCCAATCACACTGATAATGGGTTTAATGCGATGGACGGAAAGGTGGGGAGAAGAATCAAGACCGATATCGCAGAAGTAAAAATTCCTTTGAGATGGGTCTGGAAAAGATGGTAAAAAGGGGGTTGAGCACTTCGGATCCTGAAGGGAGTTGTGAGAACTTGAGGAACTATTGTGAGTTCTATTATGAAGAGGGGCACAAGATCCAAGAATGTATAGAGTTTAAGGTCTGATGGACAATAAAGAGATAGAGTTCTGTGAAGAAGCTAAAGAAGAAGGAAGCATATGTGCATCAGAATCAACAATGAAGGTCCCAAAAGTCAATCATCATGTGGTTATCATTTCACGGCCTAAAAACAATGAAGCTGGAGTACAGACGACACCAAAGATCATAATTCAAAAATTGGCGGTCTTCTCTTATCAGGATAGCAAAAGGGTCCCCTGGAATTATGATTGCAACGTGACAATCCCAGGAAGGGAGAACTCAGCCAGCGCTTCAAAAGAGGATCAAGATGTAGGTTTTCATACGCGTAGTGGAAGGCGTTATGATTTGATAAATGCCTGAGCAGAACCCGTAAAAGGAAAGAATCTAATGGTGGAGCAAAAGAAGGAAAAAGCAGCCAGACCTGAGCCACTTGTTAATGAGCCAGTAAAAGAGGAGGAGGTTAAGGAATTCCTGAAATTTTTGAAGCACAGCGAGTATAGTGTTGTGGAATAGTTGCATAAAAAACCAGCTCGCATATCTATACTAGCTTTACTCTTGAATTCAGAGATACACCGAAGTGCATTGATGAAAGTGCTGAACGGGACATACGTGGCCAATGATATCTCTGTCAATAAACTGGACCGGTTGGTTAATAACATAAGTGCCGATAATTTTATCTTCTTCAACGAGAATGAAATACCACCAGGGGGTATGGGATCCACTACAGCTCTACACATCACTACCAGATGCAAATGATACACATTGCCAGAGGTCCTGATCGACAATGGATCAGCACTGAATGTAATGCCCCTACCCACACTTAGTAGGTTACCTGTGGATAGCTCACACATGAAGGTATGCCAGAATATAGTGAGGGCGTTTGATGGCATAGAAAGAGGGGTCATGGGAAGAATCGAAATACCTCTATTGATTGGCCCAACTACTTATGAGGTGGACTTCCTGGTGATGGATATCAAGCCCTCCTACAATTGCTTATTGGGAAGACCTTGGATACATTCGGCAAGGGCAATGCCTTCGTCACTACATCAGAAGTTAAAGCTAGTATCAGAAGGTCGGCTAGTGACGATAAATGCTGAAGAAGATATTATCGCAGCCGTAACTAGTGATGTGCCATACTTGGAGGCAAATGATGAGGCAATTGAATGTTCTTTCAAGTCTTTGGAGTTTGTGAATGCAACATTCATTACTGAGGGGAACAGGATTCCAGTGCTAAAAATATCCAAGGCTACCAGGATGGGATTACAGCTGACGGTAGGAAATGGAGCTTTATCGGGAAAAGGACTAGGGAGACATCTTCACGAAAGAGTTGAGGCTCCAATGTTGAAGGACAAGCATGACCGCTTTGGCTTAGGGTACAAGCCAGATGCGAGACAAAGAAGGAAGGAACTGGAAAAGAGGCAGGAAAGAAGAAGGGCACGCGTGAGTGGGGAAGAAATCAAATGGGAACCAATGATATTCCCCCATATATCAAAAACTTTCATATCGGGAGGGATTATTCATTCCGAGCTAAGGACGCCAAGGAAAGAAAGTGTTGAAGAAATGTTGGGAAATGTTCACATCAACGCCATATGTGAAGAAACAACTGAATGAGGGACCTTGTCAGATATCCGCCCTCACGAACCTGGGAGTGTTCTGAACAATTGGACTGCAGAAGAAATTCCTGTAGTTTTTAGAGCCAATACAGAGTAATGTTCAAAACACGCTTATTGCTCTAAGCCTAGGAGCAATGAGAATCATTTGTGAAATAGGCTTATGTCCGAAATCTTTATTTCAATAAAAATGCATTTTTGTGTATCATTTTGAGCAAATATTCCTTTATTCTCTTCATTCATAATCATACCATACAAATATTTATTCTTAGATTCTTTTGTTTTTTGGATTTTTTTTCTTCATCCCTATAACAGGTCTCCGGATATCAATGATATGAGCGACATTACTACTGACTCAGAATCTCCTTTTGAGCAAAATATGTGCACGGAAGATTCTCAAAAATTTGAAGATGACCAAGAATGTAACCTATCTCCTGATTTATTGAGGATGGTAGAACAAGATGAGAAACAAATCTTGCCTTATAAAGAGTCAGTGGAAATTGTGAGCCTAGGAGAGGAAAAAGAAGTGAAGATAGGAGCTTGAATTACCGCAGAGACAAAGCAAGACCTCATTGAATTACTTCAAGAATTTAAGGATGTCTTCGCTTGGTCATATCAAGACATGCCCGGGTTAAGTGCTGATGTCGTGGTACACCGGCTCCCCATAAAGTAATAATGCAAGCCAGTTCAACAAAAGCTCCGAAGGATGAGGTCCGATGTTTTATTGAAAATAAAAGAGGAAGTCAAAAAAACAGTTCGATGCTGGTTTCTTAAGGGTGGTCAAATACTCAGAATGGGTAGCCAATATCGTGCCCGTCCCGAAAAAAGATGGGAAAGTACGAATGTGTGTGGACTACAGGGACTTGAACAAGGCCAGTCCGAAAGACAATTTTCTATTGCCACATATTGACACATTAGTGGACAACACGGTAGGGTATTCACTGTTCTCCTTCATGGATGGCTTCTCGGGATACAACCAAATAAAGATGCATCCTGAAGACATGGAGAAGACCATATTCGTAACTATGTGGGTAACTTTTTGCTACAAGGTGATGCCATTTGGATTGAAAAACGCGGGTGCAACATATCAAAGATCCATGGTAACTTTGTTTCATGATATGATGCACAAAGAAATCAGGGTTTATGTAGACGATATGATCGCAAAATCCCAAACAGAAAAGGAGTACATACAAGTTTTGAGGAAATTATTCTTGAGGTTGAGAAAATTTCAGCTAAAGCTCAATCCAACAAAATGTACTTTCGGGACTAGATCAGGAAAACTACTAGGTTTCATAGCCAGTGAAAAGGGAATTGAGATCGACCCAGACAAAGTCAAGGCTATACACGAATTGCCTCTGTCGCGCACTCAAAAGGAAGTTCGAGGTTTTTTAGGAAGACTAAATTACATTGACCGGTTCATTTCACAACTAACTGAGAAATGCGACCCCATATTCCGTCTCCTTAAGAAACACAACTCAGGCGTTTGGGATGAGGAGTGCCAGAAGACTTTTGATAAGGTCAAACATTAATTGTCCAATGCCCTAGTACTGATGCCACCTAATCCAGATAGGTCACGACATCAGATTTGGCGGTGTTCGGAATTCCATGGGATGCGTGCTTGGTCAACATGATGAGTCAGGAAGAAAAGAAAGAGCGATATACTATCTCAGTAAGAAATTCACTGAATGTGAGACAAGATATTCGCCAATTGAGAAATTATGTTGCGCCCTAATTTGGACAACCCGAAGATTGAGACAGTACATGCTGTACCACACGACTTGGCTCATCTCAAAGCTATACCCTCTAAAGTACATGATGGAGTCGACTGCTTTAAATGGAAGAATGGCCCGATGGAAAATTCTGCTTTCCAAATTTGACATAGTCTATGTGAACCGGAAGGCAGTCAAAGGAAGCGCAATAGCGGATTTTCTGGCCAGTAGAGCTCTAGAGGAGTACGAGCCTTTGAATTTTGATTTTTCGAATGAAGACTTAATGTATGTTGCAACAACTGAAGAAGACTCGCAAGAAGGTCATCCTTGGAAGCTAAACTTCGATGGAGCGTCAAGCACTGTGGGTAATGGAATTGGAGCAGTCCTAGTATCCCCAAACGGAGATCATTATCCCTTCACTAGTAAATTGGATTTTGATTGCACGAACAATATGGCAGAATACGAAGCATGCATTATGGGTATCCGCGCAGCCATAGAACGTGAGATCAAAGTGCTAGAGGTATATGGAGATTCCGTATTGGTGATCTATCAACTCAAGGGAGAATGAGAGACAAGAGATCCCAAGTTAATCAAGTATCGAAAATTGGTTCTTGAGTTAATTGAAGATTTCGATGATCTCACCTTCTATTATCTCTCACGAGATGAAAATCAGATGGCTGATGCCTTAGCTACTTTGGCTTCGATGGTCAGAGTGAACAAACAAGAGGATATACAGCCTATCCAGATGAGTATTTATGAAACTCCGGCTCATTGTTACAACATCGAAGAAGAAGAAGAAAAGGACGATCACCCTTGGTACAATGACATATTGCAGTATGTGAAAAATTGTGAATACCCTGACCAAGCGACTGAGAATGATAAAAGGATGTTGAGAAGGCTGGCCAATGACTATGTCTTAGATGGGGAGATCCTATATAAAAGGAGAAAGGATCGGGTACTACTAAGATGTGTAGACGCTGTCGAGGCTAAGCAAATCTTGGAAGAAGTCCACGAGGGTGTCTGCGGAACACATGCCAATGGTTTTACAATGGCCAGGAAGATTATGAGATTCGGGTATTATTGGTCCACCATGGAAGGAGATTGCATCAATTACGCCAAGAAATGCCACAAGTGTCAAATTTACGGAGATAAAATTCATGTACCTCCCTTACCTCTTCATGTTATGACTTCTCTGTGGCCTTTCTCTATGTGGGGCATGGACGTCATTGGGCCAATTTCACCTAAAGCTTCTAACGGGCATCGATTCATCTTCGTGGTCATCGATTACTTTACCAAGTGGGTAGAAGCCACTTCATATGCCAATGTCACGAAATCGGTAGTCATCAAATTCTTATATAAAGAGATCATATATCGATATGGAATGCCAGAAAGGATCATATCTGACAACGCATTAAATTTGAACAACAGCACGATATCAGAAGTCTACAGTCAGTTCAAGATCAAACACCACAACTCATCACCATATCGCCCAAAAATGAATGGTGCAGTGGAGGCAGCTAATAAGAATATCAAGAAGATCGTGGGAAAAATGACTGAGACTTATAAAGATTGGCATGAAAAGCTACCATTCGCCCTCTATGCCTATCAAACATCCGCCAAGACCTCAACCGGGACAACGCCTTTCTCTTTGGTTTATGGAATGGAGGCGGTTTTACCCATTGATATGGAGATTCCTTCTCTTCGAGTTTTGGCAGAAGTAAAGTTGGATGTGGCAGAATGGATCCAATCCCTATATGATCAGCTAAATTTGATCGAAGAGAAAAGGTTGAAAGCCATCCGTCATGGTCAGATGTATCAAAAGTGAATGATGCAAGCTTACAACAAAAAGGTTCGTCCTAGAGAATTCCATGAGGGGGACCTAGTATCGAAAAAGATATTGCCTATATAGAAAGATTTCAGAGGGAAATGGATGCCAAATTGGGAAGGACCTTATTTGGTAAAGAAGGCCTTTTCTGGAGGAGCGTTGATTTTGACTGAGATGGATGGCAAAAGCTTGCCCAATCCTGTGAATTCGGACTCAGTCAAGAAATATTTCACCTAAAAAAAAAGGAGAGGCTAAGGTGAAAACTCACAAAGAGCACATTGAGACCAAAGGGGTTTTGAATTGAAAACCCGGGAAAAAGGCAATTCAAATCTTGATCAAGGATGGGGCATGTGGTAGTTTGGTTATCCCTAAATGAACAAGGAGGAGAGATGCTACTGCTTGGGGGCATCAACAAAGTATTTTGGATCTCCGAAACACATATCAATTTCGAAAGGATTCTCGGGAAGTTAGTACAAAGAAACTCATGCTATGATATCCGAGGCACCTATTTTCGTCTTATTCACTTTGTATTTAAGCAAATCTGCTATTTCGATTAATCTATTCATTTCGAGCCTTGCTCATAATAAATTTCGATCTTGTCCATTACTACAATCTTTTTCGAGCATTTTTACATTGAAATAACGATTAACGGACTAATGATATTTACGTAAAAGGAGTTCTGCATATTACTCTGGAAGTTTCTAAATAGTACAAGGACTTGAAACAGGACTATTATTTAGAACTCACCAAACCTAAGGGTTAGAAACATTTGAGAAAGAATAGTCTAAATTACGGCTATTTCTTCGGGTTTTCTGTCAAAGATACCAGCAGAGCAAGAAGGCAAGGTATTACGTCAGTGATAGAACCTTGATGAACAACGAGCAATGACAACCTAAGCATTAAAAAGGGATCATTCTCGCAGAATAACATTCTGCATTCATGCAAATATCATGCATACACATCTAGTTAAGAGCATTTGATTCATTCTGATCATGACATCCTAATCATTTGGCATAAATATAGGCCCATAAAATCGATTCAACAGGTCATGTTCCCCAGAGGATAGTGTAACAAGATCGGTGAACAAATCTCATCTCCCTAAAGTAGCAGTGGAGCAGATTGAAATTGTAGATCTTATCTCTTGGAAGTTGCAGTGGAATAGATCGATTATGACAGATCTTATCTTCCTGAAGTTGCAGTGGAGCAGATTGAAGCCACCAGCCTTATCTCCCTGAAGTTGCAGTGGAGCAAACCAAAGAAAGTAAATCTTATTTCCCTAAAGTTGCAGTGGAACAGATTTAAGCTACGAATTACAAGTCCTATACCTCTAAAGTTGCAATAGGTCGGATCAAATCTATTATGGCGAATCTTATCTCCCTGAAGTTGTAGTGGAGCAGATTAAAGCCACAAACCTTATCTTCCCGGTTATTCTGATGGAGCAGTTGAAGCCACAAACCTTATCCCCTGGTTGCAAAGTGAGCAGATCAAGACAAGAAACTTATTTCCCTGAAGTTGTAGCGGAACAAATTTAAGCTACGAATTACAAGTCCTATACCTCTGAAGTTGCAGTAGGTCGGATCAAATTTATCATGGCGAGTCTTATCTCCCTGAAGTTGCAGTGGAGTAGATTGAAACCAGCAGACCTTATCTCCCTGAAGTTGCAGTGGAGCAGGTTGAAATTATCAATTCTTATCTCTTTGAAGTTCCAGCGGAGTAGATCAAAGCTACAAATCTCTTCTTTCTGAAATTACATTCGAGTGGGTCAAGCACCAATACCCCTGAAGATGCTGTGGGATGGAACGAGGCTACTTGAAGAAGAAAAGAACCAAAGAAGTCAAGAATCGGTGAGACCGGGCAAAATTTGTCCTTCTTAAAAGTCTTTGCTTCATTCTCGTTACACGACAACGAGTAAAGAGGGGCAGCTGTAAAAAGCCCAATTCGTGTAACAGCCCGATTTAGGGGCTAGTCGGATTAGTGATCTCGGGGTCACTAATCTAAGAATTGAGAAATTTATTTTTATGTTATTTTATGAGTTGGAGCATGATAGTATATGTGCATGAGAATTTTGGTGCTTTAATTTTAGCGATTTCTTGTATAATCGTGAAAAAGGACTAAATCGCATAAAGTGCGAAAGTTCCATTTTATAAGCTAAAGGTGCCAAATAGCCATAGATTGATAATTGGAGGTCTTTAAAAGGCAATTAGACCCCCAATATTTGCTTGGCCGGCCATAGACTAGCATAGGAGACAAATTTGTCAATGATGGTCAAAGTTGGTGATAGTAGGTGGACTAATTTGACTAGTATAAATAAAATAAGGAAAGAAAAGATATCATCTTTTCTCTTTCACTCTTCCACCAAAAATTAGCAGCAAATAGAGGGAAGAAAGCTTCAAAATTTCGGCACACTCTTCTCTTCAATAGTAAGTGTTCTAGTGATCTTTTCTTGAAAATAGTTGTACTTTTAGGACCCCTAAAGCTTAAGCTTTCAAATGAGGGGACTATTGTGCAATATGGTGAAAATTTTAGAGTTTTTCCATGAGAGCTATCATGGTTATTTGCTGCATTTTTATGGGAGAAAATGAGTCTTGGTTGTTAGATGAACAACTCTTGTGAAAGGTATTGCCATGAAAATACCTAATTGGACCTTGATGAAAAGGTTAAAAAATTGTGGTAATTATGTGAAATGATGAGTTTTGATAATAGCTATAAGAGTATTAAGTGTTCACCTAGGCTTATGGAAGGCAGAAATGTGATTAGAATTATTTCCGAGCCTAGGGGCAAAATGGTCATTTTTGCCAAAGCCTAGGGGCAAAATAGTAATTTTTGCCTAAGCATGATTATTGAAATGCTTTTATTAATGAGGTGATTAAAATGAGCTAAATTGCTATTATAGAGCAAGAAGAACCGAAAATCCGCCTCGATCGGGGAAAGAACAAAGTCTTGGACTAAACCGACGAGTTAGCTCATTTTGGAATCAAGGTAAGTTTGTATGTGATTAATGTAATATGTATGTTAGCATAATTGAGAATGCTTGATGTCATATTGATGCATGACACTCCATTAAATTGATGTTGAGTGAGATGTTGAAGTCCTAGTGGACCATGTGAATATGAAAATGCTATCATCGAGATATGAAATAGGTAAGGTCCCGTATAAGACCATGTCCGAAACATGGCCTCGGCACTGAGTTGAGATCCCGTATAAGACCATATCTGGGATATGGCTTTGGTAATGAATATGAAAATCGTATAAGACCATATCCGGGATATGGCATCGATACTTGATGTGAAAGTCCATATAAGACCATATCCGGGATATGGCATTGGCGTTCAGGAGTAACTCCATGTAAGACCACCTCGGGGATGTGGCATTGGCTTTGTCCCTACATGAACGATGTTAAATATGCGTCTTTGACTATCCCTAGTGATTAAAGGGATAAGTAGATGGGTTTAGAAGTAGAAATGAGATTTGTACTAAAGTCATATGAATGAGTGAATACAGGTACTCGTGAATGAGTCACGAAGAAACGATTACGATATGTAGTACGGTATGTGCTAAATAAGGGCAATTGTGAGTAAGTATGGCAAGAAGCCTATGACTTGTGTATAGTTAGTTAATGTCATGAATGGATTATATTATGAGCTTATTGTTGCTATTCATATCCATGCAAACTTACTAAGCTTTATGCTTACCCCTTTCATTACTCTTTCTCTTTGTAGTATTGCCAAGATAACTCGAGGAACGGGGGCGTAGGAGTTCGGAAATCACACTATCGACACCACTTTGGTATAACAATTTAGACTTATTTTGAGTATGGCATGTATAGGACTCGAGTATTTTGTTAGGTCGTAATTGTTGGCCAAAGTGTTGGCTTTGTAAGGCATCAAAACCTCCTTTTGTAATGGTCTATTAAGTTAGGCCGATACTTGGAAAATTTTTATGTTTAAAGAAAGTGATTTTTTTTTGAAGTGTATGCCCTTGTGTATGGTTGTTGAATTGAGTGCTTGGATATGCCTTTGGGTTTTGAATTTTGTTGAGATAGATTGGTGTTTGCATGTGTGCAATGTGGGGTGGCAAAAGGCTTGGTAGATAGCCATCTAATTTCCACATGAATAGACACACGGGCGTGTGTCTATACCGTGTGTGACACACGGTCAGTCCTATGGGCGTGTGAATTGACCGTGTGTCCCCTTACATACTAGGTTTGCAAGTCAGGGTGCTCCATGGGCTAGGGACACGGGCGTGTGCCCAGGTCATTTGAAGTCTGCACATTAGTTGTGGAATTTAAATCGACCACGAGTAGAAGACACGAGCGTGTCTAGGCCGTGTGAAGTTAGTCAAAATTGACCACGGGTGGAAGACACGGGCGTGTCTAGGCCGTGTGAAGTTAGTCAGAATTGACCACGGGTGGAAGACACGGGCGTGTCTAGGCCGTGTGAAGTTGGTCAGGGTTGACCACGGGTGGATGACACGGACATGTCTTAGGGGCACACGGGCGTGTCCCTAGACCAACACGGGCGTGTGGCCCCTGTTTTGTTGAAAAGTTCCCGAGCTCGTAAAAACTCCCAGAATAGTTTCGATACCTCTCGGAGGTATGTTTGAGGCCTCTTAGGCCAAGTACGTGCAAGTGATGAGTTTAAACGAAATTTTATAGCTCGCTTCGAGATGTCAAGTGAGATTAGTTAGGTAATGCCTCAATCCCGGTCCCAGCTTCGGGCACGGGTAAGGGGTGTTACATTTATTGATATCAGAGCTACGATTTAGTCAGTTCTAGGACTAACATAGCGTAAGTACGAGTCCAGCTATACATGCCATATGTAAGGGTGTCTGAGTAATGATAGTGTGATGGCTCTTGACGTATAAAATTGTGTTTTATGTAGTATATAGATTCTGGTCCAGACCGAACTGCAGCCGATGATGCTGCGTGAAACGCACTGGCTCTCGCTCAGGGGACCGCACCGACTAATAGTAGTCCCGAGACCTTGGGTAAGGGGGAAGAGGCTCGAGAAGCCTTTCTCCACATGATGAGCAACTGGTATACTGAGTATACCCGAGCAAATCCAAACGCTCAACCTCCTCCATCCCACCAATTCCTCAACCCGCTCCTGTAGCTCCTCAAGTGGTTGAGGTGGTGAGAAGAGAAAGACCTCCGGTGGATAAGGTCCAGAAGCAAGGAGACGAGGAATTATAGGCAAATAAGGAAGATGACCCAGAGAAAGTAGAATTCTGGCTCGAGAATACCATCAGGGTATTCGACGAATTATCCTGCACACCTGAGGAGTGCTTAAAGTGTGTGGTATCTCTCTTGAGAGATTTAGCCTATCGATGGTGGAACAGCCTGGTGTCGGTGGTGCCGAGGGAGAGAATTAGCTGGGAATTTTTCCAAGATCGACCATAAGAGGAAGGAGTTCTTGGAACTGAAGGAAGGCCGTATGTCAGTGACTGACTATGAACGGGAGTTCATAAGGCTTAACAACTATGCACGGGAGTGCATGTCTACCAAAGCCGTCATGTGCAAGAGATTCGAGGATGGATTAAATGAAGATATCCGTTTATACGTGGGAGTCCTCGCACTAAAGGAATTTGTAGTGTTGGTAGATAGAGCCTGTAAAGCCGAAGAGCTGGCTAAAGAGAAGAGAAGAGCTGAGAATGAGTCTCGTGACTCGAGGAAGAGACAACTGAATAAGTCTCATCAATCCTCATCTAAGAAGTCGAGGGATTTTACTACTCGATCAGTCGCTTCAGCGGGGTTTTCAACTCAAAGTAAAGGCAAGAAATTTTCGCGGTCGAAGGGGCAGACCACTTCAGTTGCTAGTGTGGGCAACGTTCGACCAAGTAGACCAGAATGTCCTCAATGTGGCAGGCACCATTCTGGTGAGTGTCGAGCTGACGAGAAAGCATGTTTCCGTTGTGGGTCCTTAGACCACTTTATTAGAGACTGTCCCGAGGTGGGCGAGAAAAAAAGCCTCAGTATGCAAGATCGAGAAGTACTGCTAGGGGAAGACCACTGAGAAACCCGAGAAATGAAATGGGTAGCAAGAATCCATCTAGAGAGCAAGCTGCTAGAGTCGAGGGTAGAGCACAGGCGATGACATATGCCATTCGTGCTCGTGAAGAGGCATCTTCCCCCGATGTAATCACGGGTACCTTTTCTCTCCATAATACTCGTGTTATAGCTTTAATTGATCCGAGATCCACCCACTCATACATATGCATGAAATTAGTCTCTAGCATGAGCATGCCCGTAAAGTTTACTGAATTCATAATAAGAGTGTCTAATCCCCTAGGCAAGTGTGTATTGGTTGATAGAGTTTGCAAAGGTTGCCATTTGATGATTAAGGGTCATTGTTTCCTATCGACCTTATGTTATTACCGCTTTGATGAGTTTGATGTCATCCTTAGGATGGATTGGTTAGTTACTCATGGAGTAGTTGTGAATTGTGGGAAGAAGCATATTGAGTTGAGAGATGAAAATGGTAATCTTATTCGTGTTGAATCGAGATAAGCCGATAGGCTACCGATGAGTGATGTCAACCACAATCGACTCAAAAGTATTTGAGAAAGGGGTACGAGGCTTACCTTGCCTTTGTGTTGAACACTAAAGAGACTGATTTGATAATTGAGTCGGTACCCATGGTATGTGAGTACTTAGATGTTTTCCCGGAAGAGTTGCCAAGACTACCCCCGGTTAGAGAGATCGAATTTGGGATTGAGTTAGCTCTGGGTACTGCCTCTATTTCTATTGCTCCCTATAGAATGACTCCAACCGAGTTAAAGGAGCTAAAAGAATAGGTGCACGAGTTGAAGGATAAAGGTTTTGCAAGGCCAAGTTTTTCTCCATGGGGTGCTCCCGTTTTATTCGTGAAGAAGAAAGATGGTTCTATGAGACTATGCATAGATTATCGGTAACTCAACAAGGTAACTGTGAAGAACAAGTACCCGTTGCTGAGAATAGATGATCTATTCGATCAATTGAAGGGAGCCACGGCATTTTCCAAGATAGATTTAAGGTCATGGTACTATCAGCTGAGAGTTAAGGACTCGGATGTGCCGAAAACCGCATTTAGGACTAGGTATGGCCACTATGAATTTTTGGTCATGCTTTTTAGTCTAACGAATGCCCCTGCGATCTTCATGGATTTGATGAATCGCATTTTTCGGCCATACTTAGATAAATTTGTCGTGGTCTTCATCGACGACATATTGATCTACTCTCGAGATGAAAACGAACACACCGAGCACTTGAGTACGGTTCTGCAAGTTCTGAGAGAAGAGAAATTGTATGCCAAGTTCAGTAAGAGTGAATTTTGGCTCAAGGTAGTGGGATTTTTGGGGCACATTGTCTCGGGAGATGGGATTAGAGTCGACCCGAGTAAGATTTCAGCAATTGTTGAATGGAAACTGCCGAGGAGCTTAACTGAAGTAAGGAGTTTTCTAGGCCTAGCTGGCTATTATAGGCGTTTTGTGAAGGGGTTTTCCATGATAGCTACCCCAATGACTAAACTTTTGCAAAAAGATGTGAAGTTCGATTGGACAGAATAGTGTCAACAGAGTTTTGAGGAACTAAAGACACTGTTGACTGAGGCCCCTGTTTTGGTACAACCTGAGCCGGGAAGAGAATTTGTGGTTTATAGTGACGCATCCTTGAACGGATTGGGTTGTGTACTCATGTAAGAGGGTAAGGTGATTGCTTACACCTCTAGGCAATTGAAGCCGCACGAGAAGAATTACCCGACTCATGATTTAGAGTTGGCCGCAATTGTGTTTGCTTTAAAAATTTAGAGGCATCATTTATATGGTGAAAGGTGTCGGATTTTCACCGATCATAAAAGGCTAAAATATTTGATGACTCAAAAGGAATTGAATTTGAGGCAACGAAGGTGGTTAGAGTTGATTAAGGATTATGAGTTGGAAATTGACTACCATCCGGGAACGGCGAACGTAGTCGCCGATGCTTTGAGTAGAAAATCATTGTTTGCACTAAGAGCTATGAATACTCAGATGACCTTGTTAGATGATGGTTCCGTTTTAGCCGAATTGAGGGCTAAACCCTTGTTTCTCCAAGAAATGTGTAAAGTTCAGAAAGATGATAACAGTTTGCAAGCTAAGAGAATTTTATGTGAGTCGAGCGTGGAGTCAGAATTTCAGGTAAATCCTGATGGATGTCTGACATTTTGAGATAGGGTCTGTGTACCCAGAAATGACGAGCTTATTCATAAAATCTTGCATGAAGCGCATAGCGGATGTTTGAATGTACACCCAGGCAGCACGAATATGTACAATGATTTGAAGAAATGGTATTGGTCGCTTGGTATGAAGAAAGACATTTCTGATTTTGTATCGAAATGTCTGATTTGTCAGCAAGTTAAGGCTGAACATCAAGTACCTTCGGGTTTACTTCAGCCCATTATGGTTCCCGAGGGGAAATGGGACCGTATCACCATGGACTTCGTGGACGAAGCTTACCGTTGACTCCAAAGAAAAAGATGCATATAGGTAGTGGTTGATAGACTCACAAAGTCACCCATTTTATACCAAAGATTTGAGTCGACTATTCGCTTGATAAATTGGCGACTTGTACATGTCGAGATAGTTAGACTCCATGGTGTACCGTTGTCGATCATTTTGGATAGAGATCCGAGATTCACGTCACGATTTTGGAAAAAGTTGCAAGAAGCCTTGGGCATGAAATTAAATTTCAATCTGACCTTCCATCCACAAACCGACTGACAATCGAGAGGGTAATCCAGATACTTGAGGACATGCTTCGATGTTGTGTTTTAGAATTCCAAGGTAGTTGGGAGAAATACTTACCACTGGTAGAATTTGCCTACAACAACGAGCTTTCATCAAGTTTGAAGATGGTGCCTTATGAGGCATTGTATGGGCGTAGTGCCGCACGCCTTGTATTGGTCGAACTCGAGAGAAACAGATACACGGGTCGATTTGGTTAAGGAAACTAATGAAAAGTAAAAGTGATACGTGATTGTCTGAAAGTCGCCTCAGATAGGCAGAAGTCCTATTCAGATTTGAAAAGGAAAGAGATAGAATTCAAAGTCGGTGATAAAGTGTTCTTGAAAGTATCACCTTGGAGGAAAGTCCTCAGATTTGGCCGGAAGGGCAAACTAAGTCCGCGCTTTATCGGACCATATGAGATTACCGAGAGGATAAGACCGGTAGCTTATTGGTTGGCCTTGCCACCTGAACTAGAAAAGATTCATGATGTCTTTCACGTATCCATGTTGTGCCGATACCGTTCAGATCCTTCACCTGTCATTGTACCAATAGAGGTAGAGATATAACTGTACTTGACTTATGGTGAAGAGCCGGTTAAGATTTTGGCGCGAGAGGTCAAGCAGTTGAGAAACAAAAGCATAGCCCTTGTGAAAGTTTTATGGCAAAGGCACGGAATAGAAGAGGCTACGTGGGAGCCCGAGAAAATGATGAGAAACCAATATCTAAACCTTTTTGCCGGTAAGATTTTCGGGGACGAAAATCCTTAAGGGGGGAGAATTGTAACAGCCCGATTTAGGGGCTAGTCGGATTAGTGATCTCGGGGTCACTAATCTAAGAATTGAGAAATTTATTTTCATGTTATTTTATGAGTCGGAGCATGATAGTATATGTGCATGAGAATTTTGGTGCTTTAATTTTAGCGATTTCTTGTATAATCGTGAAAAAGGACTAAATCGCATAAAGTGTGAAAGTTCCATTTTATAAGCTAAAGGTACCAAATAGCCATAGATTGATAATTGGAGGTCTTTAAAAGGAAATTAGACCCCCAATATTTGCTTGGCCGGCCATAGACTAGCATAGGAGACAAATTTGTCAATGATGGTCAAAGTTGGTGATAGTAGGTGGACTAATTTAACTAGTATTAATAAAATAAGGAAAGAAAAGATATCATCTTTTCTCTTTCACTCTTCCACCGAAAATTAGCAGCAAATAGAGGGAAGAAGCTTCAAAATTTCAGCACACTCTTCTCTTCAATAGTAAGTGTTCTAGTGATCTTTTCTTGAAAATAGTTGTACTTTTGGGACCCCTAAAGCTTAAGCTTTCAAATGAGGGGACTATTATGCAATATGGTGAAAAGTTTAGAGTTTTTCCATGAGAGCTATCATGATTATTTGCTGTATTTTTATGGGAGAAAATGAGTCTTGGTTGTTAGATGAACAACTCTTGTGAAAGGTGTTGCCATGAAAACACCTAATTGGACCTTGATGAAAAGGTTACAAAATTGTGGTAATTATGTGAAATGATGAGTTTTGATAATAGCTATAAGAGTATTAAATGTTCACCTAGGCTTATGGAAGGTAGAAATATGATTAGAATTATTTCCGAGCCTAGGGGCAAAATGGTTATTTTTGCCAAAGCCTAGGGTCAAAATAGTAATTTTTGCCTAAGCATGATTATTGAAATGCTTTTATTAATGAGGTGATTAAAATGAGCTAAATTTCTATTATAGAGCAAGAAGAACCGAGAATCCGCCTCGATCGGAAAAAGAACAAAGTCTTGGACTAAACCGACGAGTTAGCTCATTTTGGAATCGAGGTAAGTTTGTATGCGATTAATGTAATATGTATGTTAGCATAATTGAGAATGCTTGATGTCATATTGATGCATAACACTCCATTAAATTTATGTTGAGTGAGATGTTGAAGTCCTAGTGGACCATGTGAATATGAAAATGCTATCATCGAGATATGAAATAGGTAAGGTCCCGTATAAGACCATGTTTGGAACATGGCCTCAAGACTTTGAGTTGAGATCCGTATAAGACCATATCCGGGATATGGCTTCTGGTAATGAATATGAAAATCGTATAAGACCATATCCGGGATATGGCATCGATACTTGATGTGAAAGTCCATATAAGACCATATCCAGGATATGGCATTGGCGTTTAGGAGTAACTCCATGTAAGACCACCTCGGGGATGTGGCATTGGCTTTGCCCCTACATGAACGATGTTAAATATACGTCTTTGACTATCCCTAGTGATTAAAGGGATAAGTAGATGGGTTTAGAAGTAGAAATGAGATTTGTACTAAAGTCATATGAATGAGTGAATACAGGTACTCGTGAATGAGTCACGAAGAAACGATTACGATATGTGGTACGGTATGTGCTAAATAAGGGCAATTGTGAGTAAGTATGGCAAGAAGCCTATGACTTGTGTATAGTTAGTTAATGTCATGAATGGATTATATTATGAGCTTATTGTTGCTATTCATATCCATGCAAACTTACTAAGCTTTATGGTTACCCCTTTCATTGCTCTTTCTCCTTGTAGTATTGCCAAGATAACTCGAGGAACGGGGACGTAGGAGTTCGGAAATCATACTATCGACACCTCTTTGGTATAACAATTTAGACTTATTTTGAGTATGGCATGTATAGGACTCGAGTATTTTGTTAGGTCCTAATCGTTGGCCAAAGTGTTGGCTTTGTAAGGCATCAAAACCTCTTTTTGTAATGGTCTAATAAGTTAGGCCTATACTTGGAAAATTTTTATGTTTAAAGAAAGTGATTTTTTTTTGAAGTGTATGCCCTTGTGTATGGTTGTTGAATTGAGTACTTGGATATGCCTTTGGGTTGTGAATTGTGTTGAGATAGATTGGTGTTTGCATATGTGTAATGTGGGGTGGCAAAAGGCTTGGTAGATAGCCATCTAATTGTCCACATGAATAGACACACAGGCGCAGTGTCTATATCAGTGTGTGACACACAGTCGATCTATGGGCGTGTGAATTGACCGTGTGTCCCCTTGCATACTAGGTTTGCAAGTCAGTGTGCTCCACGGGCTAGGGACACGGGCGTGTGCCCAGGCCGTGTGAAGTTTGCACATTAATTGTGGAATTTAAATCGACCACGGGTAGAAGACATGGGCGTGTCTAGGCCGTGTGAAGTTAGTCAGAATTGACCACGGGTGGAAGACACGGGCGTGTTTAGGCCGTGTGAAGTTAGTCAGAATTGACCACGGGTGGAAGACACGGGCATGTCTAGGCCGTGTGAAGTTTGTCAGGGTCGACCACGGGTGGATGACACGGACATGTCTTAGGGGCACACGGGCGTGTCCCTAGACCAACACGGGCGTGTGGCCCCTGTTTTGTTGAAAAGTTCCCGAGCTCGTAAAAACTCCCGGAATAGTTCCGATACCTCTCATAGGTATGTTTGAGGCCTCTTAGGCCGAGTACGTGCAAGTGATGAGTTTAAACGAAATTTTATAGCCCGCTTCTTGATGTCAAGTGAGATTAGTTAGGTAAAGCCTCAAACCCGGTCCCGGCTTCGGGCGCGGGTAAGGGGTGTTACAATTCGCCCGGGCCCGAATCAGAATAAAAAAAACAAATAAAAGTATAATAAAGTCCAACAAATTTAAAGTCCAGATTACAAAAAAAACGCTGGCCCAATTACAGTCTTTAGGCCCACTGTAACATCCCGGTTTAGACCCTAGTCGGAACAGTGGTTCAAGACCACAAATCCGAGGTCGTAAAAAAATATTTTAATGATATTTTCGTGTGAATGATATGTGACATAGTCCAGTGTGAAAATTCATGGTGATAACTTACTCGCTTGTGTGACGAATTAAGAGAAAGGACTAAATCGCGTAAAGAGCAAAAGCTATGTGCTGAATTATATGTACTTAAATGTTGTTGGCTTATTAATATGGAAGCCTTATGTTGTTATTAATCCATTTTAAGTTAGTGGATGGTGGAATGTCATGATAACCATAATGTATATTTGTCTTATATGATTATTAAAAGGGTAAATGGGTAAATGTATAATTATGTTAATAGTTAATGAAAGAAATAAGCATGATAGTGGATTTTATTCATCCATCTATCACCGAAAATTCAAGGAAGAAGAAAGGGTTTTATCCTTTTTAATTTTCGGCACATTCAAGCTTAATTCAAGACCAAGAGAGAAGAGGTTCGGATCGAGATCGAGGCAAAGATAAAGTGCTCGATTAATCGACCGTATCGATAGTTCAACGTTCGAGGTAAGTTCGGACATAATACCCGTATTTAACTATGTTTATTGCTATGAAATAAGTGGTGTGATATTATTACAAAATGGATGCTATGTGATAGATTGAGTTAAATGGCACTAAGTGTGCGTATTCGAAAACATGATCAGGATAAACAGCACTGTGTGTGCGGAGTAGTATAAGCTTCAGCTTTATGGTTGGCACTGTGAGTGCAATGCCGATTTAAGATCGATTTGAGATGGATGTACTAAGTGTACGATGCTAATTAAGCTTCGGCTAACTATTTAGGCACTAAGTGTGCGAATGAATCGAGGAAGAAACGAATGTGGATCGAAATGAATCGTGATTATTGATTAGCAAAAGTATTTGACAACTAAGTGTTGGCTAAGGTACGCTCGGAATCTATGTGGTTGGTGAAGCTATGAATGTGGTTGTGAATGAGTTAATTGAACATATTGGTTGTGGATGGTATTATTTGTGATAGTAAAATTAATCTATGTGATGACATGTTGATATTATGTATTATGTTATGAACTTACTAAGCTTTATAAAGCTTACTGTGTGATTTGTTTCTCTCCGCTGCGCAAGGTCGAGTAAAGCTTGCTCGGATCGGGGATCGTCAAGATCTCGCCATACACTATCAGCATATCTATTTTGGGGTATTTTGGAACAGTGTATATAGTTAAATATGACATGTATAGGCTGGTCATTTGAATCATGTTTGATGTTTGTAAGTAGCCATGAGATGTAGCTAGATATGTGCTATTCTTAACATGAATGAATTTGATATATGTGATGCATCTTTTGGCATGAATTGTGAGTTGAGAAATTGACTATTGAATGGTAACTTTGTATTGGTAAAATGCTAGTAGGAATTAGTGAAATTGAGATAGATTTTGGTATTGAATTTGTTATGGTTGGAATGAGAATTGAATGCATAGATTGGATAGTCATGTTGGTAAGTTTCTGGTTGCCTTATGTGCATGATATGTTTTGGTATGTGTTGCTTGTAGGTTTGACCTAAGTGGGTGGCATGTTGGCCTTGCAAAATGGCCTATAATGTCACACGGTTGAGGCACAAGGGCGTGCCTAAGACCGTGGGTGAATTGGCAGTATGTAGCTTAGTTATACACGGCCATGGCACACGGGCGTGCCTAGTGACCGTGTTAAAATAGCCAGTATATAGACACGAATGGGCACACGGGCGTGCCTAGTGACCGTGTTGAAATAGACAATATATAGACACGGATGGACACACGGGGTGTCTAGTAGTCGTGGAGGGCACACGGCCTCCTCCCACGGCGTGTCTCCCCGAATCTTAGAAAAAATTTTAAGTGTTCGAGAATTTACTGTGTGTGTTCAATTTAGTCCCAACCCCTCTTTAGCATGTGAATTAGGTCTCGTAGACCTCGATAAGGGACATTATGTTTGTAATTGAACGAGATTGAAAATGATTGACTTTGTGTCGTAAATTCTAGATGTTAAATGTTCTAATTGATAGGTAATACCTCTTAACCCTGTTCCGGCGACGGTCTCGGGTTAGGGGTGTTACACCCACTAGTAAAAATCTTTCAGTAGGGTTTCTGAAACCCTAGCGCCGCATCCTCCCTTGAGCGTCATGCCCGCGCGTCATCCCGAAACGTCTCGTCCCAAGGCCCCTGACGCGCCCTCTGTCGCCTTGCACGGTGATGGTAAAATTGCCTTTCCTTCGCCTCCGTTGACCCTCCACAAGCCTACAAAACAGAGCAAAATAGAAGAGAAAAGAAAAAACAGAGCAGGAAACAACAATAGATGTATTATTTATTCGGCTATATAAGCCCAGCAACAATATCAATGTAGTTTACACAAAAAAAAAACATCAAATACAAAAGAGATTGAAAGTTAAAGAATCTGATTTTTTTTCTTGCATAGGTATTACTTTTTTTCTTCGCATGTTTATTTCAAGTGACTCATAATACATACATAAAATAAAAATAAAAAAGGGTCTTACCTTTCTGGTGATCGGAGGAGAGGGAACCGAAAGGTTTCCTTCGCCTTTTCGAACTTTAGAGGGCTTTTCTGGGAATTTTAGTTTTAGATTAGAGTTTGGGAAGGTTGAAACTGTTGAAAATCCCCCTTTTTCAGACTCCGACCACCGTATATGGTGGCTACCGCCGTCAACGGCGCGTTCGTCCGATGATCGGACCAGAGAGCAAAAGGAGAAATTTGAGAGGATTTCAAAATTGTTTCTAAAAAATAAGGGGGAAATGCATTTTCTTTCTGATTTTTTTTATTTTATACAAGGGTAATACGGTGCCGTTTTGGATTTAAGCTTTAATTGCCAAAACGACACCGTTTTGTTTAGACCCGAAAACCCGACCCGAATCAGCCTAGGATCCGCGTGTTTTTAGACTAAGGGTCTATTTGCGCCCTTAGTCCTTCCGCTTTTCCTAGCTGTTTCGATTGGACCATTTTTTGTTTTCTTTCCTTTTTAATTTGGCCCGATAATTTGTCTTTCACTTCATTTTAGTCCTTGTTAAAGCGGTGCGTTTTGAAAGAAAGGGATAATTTCTCATTTAGTCCTCGTTTCTTTACGCGCCTTTTAGTTCGGTCCTAATCCTTTTTAAATCTACCGCTTTTATTTTATTTCATTTTTAATTTAGTCCGTGACCTAACTAGTTGAAACGCAGCACATAAGGATCAGGGATATTTTCCCATTTAGTCCTTGCTAGTTTCAGCGCATTATATTTCGGTCCTTTTATAATTTTTTTATTTAATTTATCCCTTTTATCTCACTTTAGTTTCGATTTAGTCCCTCATTTTAATTAATTTGTTCACTTAACTGCTTATTCATTATTTCCTTATTTGTTATATTTTTTTATTTTGTTTTTTTGGGGGCATCCATTTATTTCTTTTTATTCTATTTTTGTTATGATTACTATTATTATTATTATTATTTTATTTTATTTAATCTATCCCTTTATTTTGTTTAAGTTTCAATTAAGTCTTTATTCCTTTTTATTTTGCTTGTTTATTTATTCATTCATTATTTCTTGCATATCTAAGTTTTATTTCATATTTTTTTGAGCATTTATTTTATTTTTTATTTATTACTTGAAATTGGTTCATTTCTTTCGTTATGCATTGGTGTTTTATTTTTATTGTCATTATTATCATCATTGTTATCATTATCATTATTAGTATTATTAACTCATGTTAGAATGATTGACATCAAAATTAATACATTATTTTACTTATTTGTTCACCCATTACCCCTTATTCTTTTATATGTATGAAATATATATGATGCTTACATTTTCTTTGTTCTACATCATTGCTTATTTTTCCTCATTATTAATTAATTAATATAGATTTTAAATTTTTGATATGATCATTGCTTGCTTATTATAATTTTTATTTGCTTTCGATACTTTTAAATCATTGGTGTTACCATTTCATTTTATCGTAATTATGTCATGAATCATTTTTAAATATATTCACACATTTTCATGCCCGAATAACTTAGATTCCAAACGTTTCAAATATCATTAAATTTTATCCGAACATGTCAATAAAATTTTCAAAAAAAAATAGGCAATGTTCCGTATTTGAAAGATTCGATGAAATCGTGCCCTAACTTACGGGGTTTTGATTTTTCTCGTTGAATTCGAATAATTGAATATCCTTTCAAAAATTAAAACACGTAAGATTTCAAATACAAATCAAAGGTCAAATTATTCTCAACGATTCGAAATGTCATGTCCTAACTTATGGGACGTGACGTTTTATAGCCTCAAGATAAGAAAGTCTTCAATATATTTTCGACTTATTTAAGCATTCCAAAACAAAACATACATTAATGCCAAAAGGGATCGTATTTTAAATTCTTTTCGAGTTTTTAACTTTCGACATAAAGACATCAAATAATCGATTAGGTACCAATTTTGGGTGTCACGAGGGTGTTAATCCTTCCTCGTGCGTAACCGACTCCCGAACCCGTTTTTTGGATTTCGTAGACAAAAAAAATCGTCGTTTTAGTAAATTAATTTTTTTATTAAAATGATTGAATTACGAGGTAACCCGATCACACCTCATCAAAAAAGATTGGTGGCGACTCCCGTTCTCCCATTTTCATTTTCGTTTTCAAAATATAAAGTCGACACCCTTTTTCAAAAAAAAAATAGTTTCAACAATAAGCATTAAAAATTATCACTAATTAAAAACGTCACATACTTTCCTTTATAAAAGAAGGTCACATATCTTCCCACAAATCAAACTGTAACTATGTGTACTAACAAAAAGTAATCAAAACAGTTTTTTTTGTTGTTGTTTTGGTTAATTATAAGAGGATCGTAAAGCCCTAATAATAACAAGACTAACAAGACTAGTACGATTCGAACTTAGATCATACTTGGTGCGATAAACACCTTGATCATCAGACTAATACACAAAATTTTAATCAAAATAATATTTATTTATATAAATAAATCCGTTATATATTTTGATTATTTGAAGTTGTGGATGAACGAACATAATTTACCAAAAAAGCACAATTCTACTGATGAGTAATTAATGAAACACTTCAATATTTTTATAAATAAAAAAAGTCTTATTTTATATAATAAATTATCATATGTTAGACCCTGTTTTCTTAGCCATTGGGAATTTATGAATTAAAAGCTCATCCTTAATCCTAACCGTGTCTACATACATTATCTTGAAGTATATTATAATCTTAAATTGAAGAATAAAAAGAATGGGCATAAATTTTATTTTTAATAGAGTTGATAGACAATTTATTCTGGAGTCCAGATAGAAAAGCTTAGAATGTGACCCAGAGAAGAGAACCAAAAGACATGTGGCAATGTCTATATTTTGAAGCCATAGAAGTTTATTTCTTTTAGCTGGATACTGGAATCATATCTAAAATAGCAACAGATGTCACATATCTTACTAATTTCTAAGGTTGAATTTACACCTTTAATATTTAATTACTTTTTAAATATTATATTTTCAATTATAATAATTAACATCAAATAATATTTTTTATAAAATATTGATTTATCTATTAAAATATTATAATAGAAAATTTTTAAATTATAATTAAAATATTTTTAACATATTCAACATATAATATAATAATAACTAATTAACATAATTATTCTAAAATTAATTAAGTGATAATTAAATGCTTAGAATTCTATTTGAGTAATAATTTTATTATATATCAATAAAATCCGCGTTACTTTTTTATGTAAAATTTTTTAACTAATAATTATAATTATAATTATCACAATTTTTTTATCAGTAAATTAATTTATAATTATTTTTAAATGTGTAATTATCACAACTTCTATTAAATTATAATTACTTTTAAATGTATAATTATAGCCACTTCTACTTTACTTCAACTTTTTTAACTAATAATTATTAGTTATATTATAATTATTTTTAAATATAAATTTAGTAATATTCTCCTCATCTAAACCCACACTTTTTTGTATTGTAGATTTTGACTGTTGAGACTAGTGTTTTTAATCAAATTCTATATAGTAAAAACTAGTTTCATCTCATAAGTTTTTTTCTTAATAATAAAGAACTTTATTGCCGCTTAATAACGTATAAGATCATTAAGAATATTATTATACCCTCCATTGGGCATCCCGTACCATGGAAGAGCATTGTTACCACTTCATTAAGGACAATTCTCATATAAGATTTAATCTTTTTAATATTTACAACTTGTTATATTAAAGCCATATCCTAATCTGGATTTAAATTGAGTTCTATTAAAAAACAATTATTTTATGAGGAATTCACTTTAAATCTTTTTCCTCTTTTAAATATTTTTCTTTATGAAGATCAGGGAAAACACGATATATTACATAAGAAATCAATCATTACCATCATTTTGCTAAAACATCATCCTAAACTTTTATCCTTAATCTGAATCACGATCATAACTTAACACTTTGTGAAACTCAATTATTATAACAAACATATTGGTGAATTAATGAATATTCCTCCATGCGTTCAGATCATGATAAATTTTTAAACCATGTTTTGCCAGTAAATGAGCAACTTTATTTGCGTATCTTTTTAACGTGCTAGAATAGGCCTTCTTCAAACATGCTCTTTCGTCTGTCACCAGGGCAATATATGAAAGATGCTCATCACTGTTCTTGAACCTCTTGATAGCCAGTGAATCTCCCTAATTAAGAATCCTCTTGTGTCCCAGTTGCAACGCAATTTTCAAACCCTTTATAGTTGTTAGCATCACAGCCATTAACCGATCCATAGCCTGTCCCAAATTAAAAGAAGAACAAGCTAAGACAAAACCCCAAAATCTCATATGACTATACCTCCACCGCCACCTGACCTGGTTACGTTGTCAAAACTCCCATCAAAATTCAATTTTACCACATTCGGAGAAGGTGCTTTCCAGACTACATTTCTGTATAAGTTAATTAGTTGATAAGTATAACTCTCAATGTATTAAATGGAATGGTGTATTATGTAATACATACAAAATATATGGTTTTACTTTCCATAAAATTTTCAAACGATTCAATTAGTATTCTTTTATAATGGGTGTACATGAAAAATTTTAAAATTTTAAAAGATTTTTAAAAAATTAATATTTTAGTATTTGTGTTGGTATTTTATCAGAAAAGAAAGTTAAAATGATGAAGAAAACTGAACTGAGAAGAACTTACTGAAAAGAGAAAACAATAAGTCAAGTAATTGAAATGGGAAAGGTACATTTTATTGAACTGAAACTAGTGTTTATATAGTAAACAAGTTAACAACTACTAACTAAAACTAGGCTACTAACATAATCATAATCTCTAAAAAAGATACTTTAAAAAATCTGAAACAAATCAAAGAGTTATGGTTATATCTAAAATTAGCTAGATTATGATAACTGAAGCAAATCTTCAACACTCCTCCTTGCTTCAGTTGCTGCAAACACCAAGTGTTGTTCTCAAAACTTCAAATTTGCTTACTGAGAGCGGCTTGGTGAAGATATCTGCAACCTACTCCTCAATTTTGTAATGAACCAGTATAACATTACCTTCTTTTTGTACTTCCCTCAAAAACAAAAGCTTAATAATGAAATGCTTAGTCTTCCCATGAAATACTGGATTATGAGAAATTGCAATGGCAGCTTGATTATTAACGAAAATCTTTGTGCTTTCCTTTTGTTCAAGGTTAAGATCACTTAATAATTTTCTCAACCACAAAGCTTGATTAACAGCAGTTGCTGCAGCAACAAATTCTGCTTCAGCAGTGGGTTGAGCCACAGTTTCTCGCTTCTTCGAGCTCCATGAGAAGACACCAGATCCAAAAGTAAAACAATAGCCTGGTGTACTCCTCATGTCATCAATGGAACCTCCCCAATCACTACTAGAGAAGCCAACAAGCTTGAACTCCTTGCTTCTTATGAATTTAACCCTAAAATTACTTGTGCCTTTGATATAACGAACTACTCTCTTGGCAACCCTGAGATGCAGTTCACTGGCATAATGCATAAATCGTTACAAAATAATTACAACATTTAAAATATCAAGACTTGTTGTTGTAAGATACATTAAGCAACCAATCAAACTTCTAAAATATCCCTCATCAACTTTATCAGCTCCATCTTCTTTACATAGCTTCTCCTTCTGATTCACAAGAGTGCTTACTTCCTTGCATTCTTCAAGTTTCAATTTCTTCAAGATTTCCTTGGCATACTTCTTCTAGCAGATGAATACTTCATGCTCAGCCTATTTAATTTCCATTCCAAGAAAAAAAGACATCAATCCGAGATCTGTCATCTCAAAAACCTTTATCATCTGTTGCTTGAATTCCTCAAGCAACCGTGCATCATTTCCCGTTAGCAAGAGATTATCAACATAAAGAGAGATTATCAGAATATCAATATTCTGACATTTGACATAAAGAGTGGTCTCGGACAGATTTTTTTTCAAAACTCAAGCTCAGCAAATGATCATCTATCTTACTGTACCAAGCTCTTAGAGCTTGTTTCAGCCCATAAAGAGCCTTCTTGAGAAGAAAAACCTTGTCTTCCTCTCATTTCTTCACAAAACCTTCAGGCTGCTCAACGTAATTTTTTTCCTGCAAAATGTCATTTAAAAAAGCTGATTTTACATCAAGCTAATACACTCTACAATTCATTTTAGCAGCTACAGTAAGTAAAAGTCTTATGGTGTCCAAACGAGCAACTGGTGCGAAGGTGTCTGAATAGTCCACGCAAAAAACTTGTGCATAGCCTTTGACCACAAGTCTTGCTTTGTGCTTTTTGATTGAGCCATTAGCATTAAGCTTGGTTCTGTACACCCACTTGACTCCAATCATTTTCCTATCACGCGGTCTATCAACCAACTCCCATGTTTTGTTTTTTTTTAATCATGGACAACTCCTCCTTTATTGCAACCACCCATTTTATGTCCTTCATTACCATGGAAAAATTTCCAGGTTCACATACAGCTATATTACATTATGCATAAATGTCAGTGGGCAATCTAGTACCCCTTGTTAGAGCATCATCCACCAACTCATTCAACCAAATTTCATCTTTATCCGTGGTTGAAACAGGAAATTTAAGCTTCATATTTGCTGTGCTTTGGCCATTTTTCTCATCCCAATTCCACTCTTCATTTTCCATGAAATGAACATCTCTACTTATAACAATTTTCCCAGACTACGGTTGGAAAATTTTAAAAGCTTTTGCAACAGTGCTATAGCCGATAAAGACTCCTAGAAGTGCCTTTTTGTCTAACTTGTCTCTCTTGATCTGTGGAATGTAAGTGAAGCACAAACAACCAAATATTTTGAGAAAATTTAAATATGGTTTATGACCAAACCAAGCCTTATAGGGTGTTTGATCCTTGACTGCTTTTGTGGGCAGTTTATTCTGTAGGAAAACCGCAGTATGAACTACTTCTGCCAAGAACCTTTTGGGTAAATTTTTCTCATGCAACATACATCTAGTCATGTCTAAGATGTATTTGTTTCACCTCTCACTAACTCCATTCTGTTGCGGAGTATAGGAAGCTGTTAACTGATGCTCAATGCCAGCTTCTTCACAAAATGCATTGAAATTTTCTGATGTATACTCCTTTCCATTATCGGACCTCAATATTTGAATGTGGTTGCCACTTTGATTTTCCACAGTCTTCTTGAATTTCCAAAATACTCCAGCCACTTCTAACTTGAATTTTAAGAAGAAAATCCAACATATTCTTGTAAAATCATCAATAAAAGCAGCATAATACCCATTACCTGCTAATGAAGGAGTTTCTTGAGGTCTAGAAATGTCGGTGTGAATCAACTGTAACTTACAAGTGGCTCTCCATGCTGTCTTGGGAAATGACTTTCCATTTTGCTTTCCAAATTGACAAGCCTTACATGCCGGTATATGATCATCAAGTTCTGTAAGATCAATTGCCATTTTTTTGGACTTCATCTGTAGTATCCCTGATAGTGATAGTGTTCGAGCCTTTTATGCCACAGTACTGTGAGGCTTTCTTTGATTAGAAAAGCTGATTGCTCCTGCTGCATTGGATTGAGGGAAAAACTCCTACCTGCTATCTTAACTTCGGACATCTTCTATCCTGTAGCATCTTCTATCACACATGCCTTTTCCATG
Organism: Gossypium sturtianum; assembly: GCA_025698515.1. Classification (NCBI taxonomy): domain Eukaryota; kingdom Viridiplantae; phylum Streptophyta; class Magnoliopsida; order Malvales; family Malvaceae; genus Gossypium; species Gossypium sturtianum. The sequence goes on from CM046943.1 coordinate 42,691,855, forward strand.
AACTTCACTTTGAACCCCTTCTCTACTAATTGACCAATACTAAGTAGGTTTTGATCAATATCAGGTACATATAAAACATCAGTAATGAACTTGGTACCTGAACAGCTTGTAATGGCTATAGTGCCTTTTCCTTTGACGGCAATGTAGTCACCGTTCCCAATTTTGACCTTCTTGGACTCGGTACTCTTCAGTTCTTTGAACAACTCTTTGTCATGTGTCATATGATTAGTGCAACCACTATCAATGAGCCAGTTTTCACTTGTTTCGTGACTAGTGAAACAAGTTGCAACAAAAAGCTGATCTTCTTCTTCTTGATCTGCCACTTGCGCTTCATCTCCTTGTAGCTGATTTTTGTACTTACAAATAATAGCTTCATGTCTCATTTGGTTTCACTTACTGAAATTTGCATCTGATCTTCTCCAGTACTTGAAAGAAGGGTGACCTTTCTTGCCGCAATGTTGACATGGAGGATAATCCTTCTTTACTCCTGATCTTCTATTTCCAGTTTTACTTTTGTTCCCAAATGTAGAGCTTTCTCCACTCGCAGTGTGAAACTTTTTATTCTTTGACCTCCTGTTCTTTCCATCATCTTGATGCTTAACTGGTAGAGCAACTTCGACAGCTCTTTCTTGCCTCATTACACGCCTTTGCTCTTGTGCTTGTAAATCACTTAAGAGTTCTACCAAAGTAATCTTTGACATATCCTTCGTGTTCTCTAAGGTGGTGATGGTAGCCTCAAACCTTTCAGGTACTGTTACAAGGATTTTCTCCACAATCCTTGAATCTACTAGAGATAAACCTAGCAGCCTGACCTTATTGGCTATGTTAAGGAGCCTTTCAGAATACTCCTTGATTGTCTCAGTCTCCTTCATCTTCTGCAGCTCAAAATCATGTACAAGATTCAACACTTGCATCCCATGAATTCTCTCGTCTCCCTCATACTCAGTCTTGAGATAATCCCATGTCTCTTTTGCTGACTTTAGAGATATAATTCGCGTGAAAATAGTTAGTGAAATTGCAGCAAACAAACATGCTTTTGCCTTTAATTTCCTTATCTTCTTTTCTTTTTGTGTTTTGATCTGTGCCACGGTGGGTTTGGTAGGAAATGTAGGAATCTCGTAGTCTTCTTCCACTGCTTCCCAAAGATCTATAACCTCCAGATAAGTCTTCATTCGCACTGCCCAATCTGATAATTATTTTCATCAAAAATAGGCGACGTAATCGAAGAGAAATTAATTTCAGCTTCCATAATGCAGCAAACACTAACACATGTCCCTCAAGAAGAAAGCTCTGATACCAATTGTTGTTATTTTATTAGAAAAGAAAACTAAAATGATGAAGAAAACTGAACTGAGAAGAACTTATTAAAAAGAGAAAACAATAAGTCAAGTAATTGAAATGGGAAAGGTACATTTTATTGAACTAAAACTAGTGTTTATATAGTAAACAAATAAACAACTACTAACTAAAAACAGGCTACTAACATAAACATAATCTCTAAAAAAATCTCTAAAAAATCTGAAACAAATCAAAGAGTTATGATTATATTTAAAATTAGCTAGATTATGATAACTGAAGCAAATCTTCAACAATTTGTGATCATTTTCTTCAGATAAATACTTTTTTAGAAAAAAGAAAAGGTTATTGAAATTTCTTAAGTTAAAAAATAATTATAAATGAGGAATTAAAAATAAATAATATAAAAAAATGCAATATGGGTATATTAGATTTGTAAAAATATAAAATATTTTTAATTTAAAATTTGAAATCAGGAAAGTGTCAAATTCGTTAATCTTTAGAAATGAAAGTATATAGACTAAATTCCAAATCTATAAAAAGGACAAAGAGTTATGACATTATAATATTTTGAAAAACCACCTCGATAGGTGGAGTTTGAATAGGAAACTCAAATTCCTTTTTGAAATTCTTTATAGAATATGAAATTCTCTATTATATTTACCAAAACAAGCAAATTAATTTTTGAAAATTTGAAAACCTTGATAGAAATGAAATTTATCTTTCAAATATTTTATCCAAACACACTCTTATTGCTTTAATATGCTCTACTTCATTTTAAAATGGAATTATATTTTATCTACTAGTTCATTGTGCAAATCTAAATAATAGATTTTAGGGGTCAATTAAAAGATTAAATATATTGATAAATATTTGATGCATCGTCAATGCACGAGTCTCATGTGCTGCCAGCAAAACAACAACACAATACCTCATTAGTAGTGAAAATAAAGAAAAATAGTGAAAGACTTATAAATAAATACCAATAACTTTATTTAAAAATAAGTTTGAAACTCAAAATTTAAAATCCAAAACTCGATATAAATCATAGCTCTTAAACTACACTCTAAGCCCTAAACTCATTATTTTTGGAACTAGACCGGACTGGCTGGTTGAACTAAGAATCGATAGAAGTATCAGTCCGGAATAAGGGGTTGGATTGGTTGAGCTACAAATTGATAAGAACATTTGGGAGAACAATTTAGAGATTATGTATAAGACATCATAGGTTTGGGCTCAGGTTCGGACTCGACTTGGGGTGTATGTAACACCCCAAACCCGCCCAAACGCTACAACCTGGATCTCGTATGTCACTTAAGAGATTTTACATAACATGTCGCATTTCGTAAAATGATTACTAGGTTTACACCTTTATTTCAAAAGCTTAATAATTCATTAAAGTATAAAATATCAAGTTACCAATTATCTTGGTAGATTTTAAATAAAAAGAACCGAATTTCATGCAGTCTTAACTTAATTGAAAACATAAAACTTAAAACCCAAAGAATAAAATCCCAACAAAATCCCAAAACATAAATGGTAGTCTAGTGGCCCATGGCCTTATTACAAAGAAATTTGAACCCATTAATTAAATGAAAATCAAATATTAGACTAAGTCTTTTTGCTGAATTCTCAAAGCTCACACATGGCCACCTTGCTCTCCTCTCCACCCCGGTCCGATGCCCTAAGTGTCACCCGAGATGGTTAAAATTAAAGGGTGAGTCGCGAGACTCAAAGTGTGCAACCCTCATGCACCATTAGATTTGGGCTTTAGCCCCATAAAACAGAATAATCAAAATATAAATAACAAAAATAATATGCAAAGCCCAACCCATATCCTAGGTGTCCATCCGCTACACCCCCCGCATCACCATTCACACCATTGGGGATTTCTACAATCAACCCACACCGCTACACGCATTGTTGGCAAATGTGCTACTCATCATCGGATCATGGCCGTAGCCACTACAATGCATCATCACGGCAGGCCGCCATAATAGATCACGGTAAGGAACCGCTACAACGAGATCACGGTAAAAACCGCTACAACATATAACTTCCTCCTTTCATCAACCCAACCCATGCAATCACATATAATCAATATTCTTAAATCATTTAATCAGAGCATTCACTAACCTAGTGATTTGCTTTTACCCTCTTTGGGTTTCCGTCATTATGCCGGGATTTCGGCATTTAACAAAACATATAAGACTTATAATTATATACTAATCAAACAGATCTAGATGGTGTGGAGAATTACACACCTGATATCGCGAAATCCAATATTCTTAGTCGATGTCCTTGCTATCCGAATCTATTATCCTCAATCTATAGCTTTGCTTAAAAGCCGAAAAATACACAAAGATTTAGCCCCTTCAACAATCGGCCAAGGTTATATAAGTCCCAAATCACACGTTTAAAACTAATAGATCTCTTACCTTGAAATCCCAAAAATAACACGACTCAAAGGTTACTGAACCTTGGCTTTAAAGATCTAGGCGTTGGACTCCTCTTCAGATCCCAAAATACCGAAAAATAAGAAAACCCCTTTGATTAGTCACTTGAATAGCCATTCGGCTAGAGACTTTGAAAAGCCGGAGAAATATTGGAAATTCAAAATCGACACATACCTATTGATTTCTTCAAAATTTCAAAGACAGTAGGTACCCTGCATGATTTCTACACACATATAAGACTAGATCTCCTGCTTTCGCTTTTAGAAAATCTAAGCGAGGTGTTTCGGCTTTGAAGAAAGTAAGCAAAAAGTAAGGGAAGCTTAGAGGTTTCAAGCTAAAGTGTTTGAATGAGATGAGAAAAGAATCATTGAGGTTCACCAATCAAGAGAAAAAAAGAAAAGAGAGGGAGAATAGTATAGGAATTTCTAAGAAAACAAAGATGAGAGAACTAGCTAGGATTTCAAAGACTCATACCTTAAGCCAAAACCGAATGCCCTTTTTTCAAATTCTTAATAATTTCTGGCTAACATTAAACTCCTAGGGATAGCTCCTTATCTTTCTAAATTTACTCATACTAGAAGAGACTTCCTTGACACAAACTCCTTCCTTCCTATTATCATCATTTAATAATCAAAATAAAAGAATTAAATCCCCTATTTTGTAGCTAGTGTGCCGTCCTCCCTTCCCCCCTTGGAGTGCCGAATTTTAGCCCTAAAAACTTGGGCTTCAAGCTGCCAAACTTTGGGCCCTCCTCATGCACAAGTGACGCCACTTAAATTTCCCCTCTACTGTGCTCCTAGTTGCTGGGCCACAAGCCCAATATGTCACTTAAACTATTAAAACTTTAATTTAAACCCTTAGAGTGTCTAAACAAAATATTTAAAACAAGGCCTCAGCCCAATTTGAGCCCCATTTGTACCCCATATTCTTAAATTAATATCTTAAGCATGCACTACACAAAATGCACAAGCCCATAAACTCAGGATGTTACAATGTAGGAGGCGGTTGACCTCGTTGACGTTGTTGGTCCCCTTGTCCATGCTTGTGTGGAGGGGCTACCATCAATTGGCCACCAAATAAATACAGATTCCCATTCTCCATGTAACAACGTTGGTACTCGACTGAATGGGGACGCAAATCAAAATCCATCCAAGGTCTCCGCTCCATCTGGGTATTCCATAATGCAAGATATTTTTAATGCTCCAATGCCCAATTCTTTGATTCTTTTCCCCTTTTGTTAATTCCATGGACATTGTCAAAATTTTGTGGAACATCCAGAACATTTTTTTTGCACCCAAATTGTCGCATAACTCGATTCCCTTTGTACAACTCAACTGTTGAGAAATTAAACACAAGTGCGTTAATGCACCACAAGTGTGAGTGGATATGTGTCGATGGAGAAATAACAACCGCAATGTTTGGGGCGGAATATAGCATCTACACGAAATACATAATTAATAACATGGTTATAGTAACACGAGTCAAATAACATACATAAAGTAATTATATGACATGAATATTAGGAAAAATTACTATGACACCCTATACCCGACCAGATTGCCAAGTCCAAGTACCGGATGTCACATCAACCTGAATAACTTATAAAATTTTTTGTTCTAATTTAATTTTTTATTCTTACACAACTTGAACTTCAAATTCCTCACTACTATTAATACTCGCGTCGCTAGTTTTAAATACATACAACTAGACACTTTTAATGATTAAACACTTAGTTACAATTTACAATTTGACTCCATACAGACTCAAATAATTTCCACCCTGAGGCGTGGCCTTTGTGGGTGCCCCACTATACACATGAATAGATACCGCGCACCATTTAACTTCGGTGGAGTCTGGCTTGGTCCCTCTTGATTTCTATGTCTTTATATACCCCGCATTCAAGTAGTAAATTTTATTAGTTCGGAAGAGCTTAATGAGGTCTGCTCATACACAATTATTAAAGGCTATTTAATCTCTAAGAAAAACAGATGTTGTGCATAGAGTTAAACTCCCTAGATTCCAGGGGGTGGAATCAGCAAACTTTATTGGAGTAGCCATTGTCTCCATTCCTTTGAGCCGAATGTTGGCAGGGTAAACCTTGGTCTAGTCATGACCACGTTTTGTCTCGGTATATACTCATAAGGGTCTCACCCCTGTCTATCTTTATTCCAAACCTTCATTATACCCCTTTCATGGTATTCTACATCATTGATACTCGTATTCATTACCTCTTATTGATGTCAAGAATTGGATTATTCCCAAGTATTTACCATAATTTCGGATCCTTACCCGCATAAGAACTCTTCCTAGTGCCTTCAATTACTTAGTGGACTAGTGCCTAATATGTAATACCATAATGATAATTCTCTTAATCCCATGACTTAAAGTACTCCAATGGACATGTAGTCCTCGGTGTACCATTTTCCTACTCAGGTATCCCTTGACTGTTTCCACTCTTGGTAAACTTACGAGGTTTCCTCCGTGTTACATAGCCTTGATGGACTCCCGCTTCTCACTATTTTTTAGAGGATTTTATTTACCATTTAGCCTCGAGCTGACATTTCCTCCCATGAAGACTCCTGTTGGTTTACCCATTCTTCCCATCTACTTCTTTGTCGTATACCATAATAAGATTTTATTCTATTACAACCTATTTCACTTCTGCTTAACACATATGGGGTCCGCGACTTCTCTAGCAGACTCTTGTTGGTATACATCCTGTTTACCATCTTATCTAAGGAGTCACTTCCTCCTTTTACGCATAATTGAGTTATGAAATTTCCATGACTTCATTCCTTATTACCTTTGGGGAATCCCCTAGTTGTCACGTTAAACCCGTGTCTTCAAATGCCCAAATCCATTCTATCTAATGACTGGTCACTCAAGTCACACTCGACTTCTTCTTTATACCTTAGTAGGTCTCCTGGTTTACTAATAGGTGAACTTTACATGCTCCCATAGCCAAGCTAATGTCTTACACATGTAACCCCATGTTTAATGTGCTGGCGAACTACCCCGTGGTTACTGTCCCGATAGACTACCCCGTGTTGCCATAGTCGAGCTATGGTCGTACATCTTAAACCTTGTTGAGGGTCGCCCAGAAGAACCTTACCTCCGTTGCGGTGTCGTTTCATAGAGTCGATAGATCATTACCACGGTGTCATTCTTGTGAGCCAGTTGATAATGTTTCGTCTCACTTCTAACCTTGATACTCAAACACCGTAGTGTCCCCTCTACAAGGCCTAGAGCTTTGTATAGCACGGTTTGCAACTTGCAACACCGAATTGCGAAATCTAACAAAAATTTCATTTCCCTATCCATCCACCCTATCTTCCATACACCATAACCTACTCCATCTATCCCATCAAAATAAATACCTTTGTACTCTGCATACAAGGTACTCATACATTTCATGCAAAAAAAATACTTAATACATAATGCAAAGTACGCTAGATTTTTAACAGCACATAATATTTGTTTAACATTCAATGATCATACATACAAATACTCAAACACTTGTACAATATTATGCATTCATAACATGCTCAGTCACAACATAAATCATTTCACCATTCAATTTCATCAACCATCCAAGATAGAGTGCAAAAACTAACCTCGCTTCCAAATCCTCGACGCCGTAGCTTGTCAATGCTAGAACCTTCTTCGACCTGGAACCTAAACATGACAACCATTTATTGGTTAGTTCGAAGTCATTTAAACCTTAGAACCCAAAATTCACTTAACAGGAACTTATTAGGAGCCTTTACTTTCTCCTTCCTTAAATCTTTGAGTATAGAAGGATAATAAAGCATACCAGTTACTCGATTTCTCTACTTCCAGACTCCAATTCTCACGACTACGGCTCCACGCAGAGCTCTCTTAAGTTCTCTTCTTCTCCGAAGCAACCAAAGAAGACAAAGAAAGTAAAAGAAAGAAATTTACAAACCGAATTAAAGAGGATTTTTCTTCTTTGCCAAAATGTCCTCTTTCACCTATATATGTCTCCCAAACCCTCTTAGCCAATTTTCGACAATCATTATGTGTCCCACTATGGAACCAACCGGTTCCATCCTAACCAAATTAGAATTAGAACCCAACTATTTACTCGACGGTTCACAGTTTTCCTAAAATTCCTAGTAGAGTCTGCCAACTTACCATACGTTCAATTAGGTTCCAAATTTCCTTAATAATTGGGACCTTAAAGATATCCCAGTGTGACAATTACCCTCTCGCCGGCGTATGCCTCAATAATTTGTTGGTAAATCGCGAGACTTGTACAAGTATACCATATAAAAAAACTAAACTTGTTAGAAATTTTTTTCATAGAAAAGCAAAATTCTTAATGTAAAATTTAAATTTTATTACCTATTTACAAGTGGGAAGACATGTGTTTGGTGACTAACTGATGCAAAAAATGGCATCCTGTATAACACCCAGGACTACAACAATATCAGACACCTGCCTATGTCTTGTGTTTCGTGGTTTGTCGCCCGAAAAAGCTCACGATATAATGTTTCTAATACTACTGAGCCCTAACTGTATGAACGGACAACTTCCAAATCAGACAAAAAGGGCAAGTACATCAAGTGGACCTTATTATTATTAGTGTCCGGCATAAGTACCCCCTTATCAGATGCAATATATAGGCTTGGGTAGTGCACATCTTTTCCCACTTAGTGCCACTACTCGATAAATGTTCAAAATTTCTCTTCAACCAAGAAAATTTCAAACCCATAAATCTATCTTCACCATCACTGGGCGAGCATCCAAGTAAGTGATAGCATAGCACCGCCAGTTCAGACACTTGTACTCGTGACCACACTACTGCCAATTGGGAGCCCGAGTTGTAGTGCGACATATTCTAAGGTGATGGTGCACTCCCAACATGGCAAATGAAATGTGTTGGTCTACAGGTGCCACCGCTCAAACAAAGCGGATATCAAGTCAGCCCTCAAAACAAACATGCAAATTAAAGCTGCTGATTTGAATCCTATTACCTCCAAGTATGATATAATCCGTTCATCCGACCGATAGCCCGAACCATTGACATGGGCCTTCAACACGCTGTATTCACCCTAACCATATTAAATTACTGCATTAGTTAAAATCTCTCAATTAAATAAAAAATGGCGTGCAACTTTATAAGAACCTGTGAATAACAAATAACAATTTTTTTACCGACGCATTAATCATATTTGCTATGTGGTTGTTTTCTCTAATCAAAGAACTCATTTGGATATCTGCAGTTTCAATTTTTTTTTAATTATCGACTAAACAAATATACAAATAACAAAAATACATTTTGTACCGTTTTTTATTTTTTGAAAACCGTCTAATATTTAACTCTAATGCAAGTAATTTTTTACCATGAAGTTCCATTCCTTTAAAAAAATATTTTCACTCATTAACAACAAACATAAATTTGAATTACACAAAAATTTTAAACTTAAAAAATTAAAATTTAAAAATCACTCAAATGGCCGGTTGATTTTAGAATAATAATAATAATCTATGCTACCAAAGAAAATAAATAAATAAATATGATATATCACAATAATATATACAAAAGCATGCATGTATATATATAGTTAAAATAATCCTCTTTCACCACAAACTATTATCAATGAACTTAAACTTTTCTTTATTCCTAAACATGTCTTTCTTCTATCCCAAAAATGACTATTTTATCCTAATAAAAAATAATTAAAAATATAAAATGGGTCACCTTACAAATTACTTACCAAAATTGGTCATTTGCTATAGTATTTTTCGCTGTCGTCTGACAAAAATATAATATAAAAGCAAAGCAAATGTAGATATATAAAACAAAATTTCAAAATTATTATTAAAAAATATATAAAAACACATACCTGCTTACTAATGGTTCCTTCCAACACAAGCTCTTCTCCCAAAAATACTAAACTGTTTTTTTCACAAAAAATATTATTATAAAAATAAAAATATTATTTTATTATACATGCAAAAAATTAAACATATATCTCTAATACATTCAAATAACATCACAAAATAAATTTTCAACAAAAAAAAAATTAAAAATGTAAAAAATTAATGTTGAAAATCTTAAAAAATAATAATCACAAAAAAAAACCCGGAAAATCTCAAACAGTTTTTGGCCATACCATTTCAATATTTAATAATTTTTTATATTAATTAAATAAAAAACAAACAAATAATAATTAAAAAAAAAAAAAAACTAGAAAACATACCAATTGCTAGGATGCTTCCTTTCTTTCCAACACAAACACTCCTTCCTAACCCTAAACTGCCAATCTCTTTTTTTTTAACACACAAACAAGCAAGGTACTAGGTTATATATACAGGGTTAAAGGGGGGAAAATAGGAAAAGTGGGGTAAAATTCGGGGCTGAGGAAGCAAAAAAAAAAGGGGGGGGGGACCCCATGACTGTCCGGTCACGTCCGCCGCAAGGGGTCAGATCGGTGTCGCCTGACAGTTAGGCGGCATTGGTCTGACCGCCTGTGGCAGACGTGATCAGATAGTCACGGGGTCCCCCCCCTTTTATTGCTTCCTCAAGCCTTATTCTCTCCCCTTTTTTTGCTTTTCAATTACGAGTTAGTATTTCTTTTTTACAATAGTGGTGCCGCTTGACTTTCATCCTCCACCCCTTAAAATTATTTTTTGAACCTGTATACGACCTGTATTGTACCCAGTTGTACTTCATACCAGTGCCGCCGTATAGGGTGGCACTACCAATAAAACATGATTGTTTTCAAACCCTATTATGGACTAATGATGGCCTGATGATGGTGGAAAAAAATGGGTGGTGTCGCTACCTTGTCAGGCACCACCTATGGTTAATATTCAAAGCATACCATTTTGGTAATTAATTTGATTGAGATACCATTTAAGTTAATAAATTAATTTTTTGTATTGTTGAGGTAAAAAAGCCGCATTCCAAACATTGGACTTCTGGATGTGTAGTATATCAATTTATACGTCTAAAAATCTTTACTTATCTATTTATGAGGGATTAATAATATTGTTAATGGGTAAGGTCGGGTCAAGTTGAGGCTCGATTTCAAAAAATTTAAAGCCTAAGCCTATGCTCAAGCCAACTTGGTCTGCTCAAAAAATCTGTTTAACTATTTAAAAATTAATAAAATATTTAAAAATATTTTTAATTGATATTTTATATATTTTTATAATTAAAGTTAAATAATAAATAAATTATTATTTAAAATAAATTTAGAGTAGATCAAACTGACTCGAAATGCAAAAATTCATGACCAAAATTGGGCGGGATGCACTTCTTTGCCCTTGTACAGGTCTAATTAACACATCCTATCTACTTAGTTCAATGTGAGAATTTTTCAACTCATGTCGTGAAGCTTGACAAGGACTTTTTTTTTTCTTTTTTTTTTATCATTTTGCCCAACATTGCCCTTAGGAGTTCGGTTTGTAGTCACAATTGATCACCGCACCTTCCCTACAGATCAAGACGCTTAACAAAAATTTGAATAGTTAAAAGTTAGTTCGATATCACTTGTCAAAAGGTTATTAACATATTTCTTGAGACAAGATTTTCAAACAGTAAAAATAAATATATCCCTTAAAATATATTGAAAAGCTAAACAAATATAATATATATAATATTTCTTTCAATATTTTCCACTAATAATGCATAAAAATGAACTTGTTTACTTAAATATAACTTTTTTGGCACATAAGAAAAAAAAAGGGTCCAAAGTAGTGGTCATCTGAAGGATGTAGGGTTAAGCAGTACAGTTGTTGCCAATCTCGTTATTTCCTTGGGCATGGAGTGACATTGTTTGGAGAAAGAGATCAATATATCATTGAATAGCAGGTTCATATCCTCCATTGCCACGGGAATATCCAAAGGATTTGGTTACGCTTGAGAGTGATGTTTCTCCATTGGTTTTTTGGGTCCTTGTAAGTACAAGATGTAACGTTGGGTTGGTAGAATTTTAATACGACTTGCCTAAGAAGAGTAATCCCAACGTAAGTGATGGATAGGATAGGGCTTCCTGGCTTTCACTGTTTACGAATTGTTTCCATAGTATGGTAATTATTCCAAAACCAATCAATCCCTCAAGCCATAGTCTCTTAAGTTCTGCTGTCAGTGGGCATGTGCATTGTAGAAGCCCAATTTTACCCGGGCCCAATCAAACAGAAACCAAACCAAAATAAAAATAAAAAATAATATGGTTTAGAGTCTATTTACAAATATTAGACCCAAATTACATCAAGCCTAAGTGGCCCAAACCAAAAAAAAAAAAACCCTAAAGCCTACAACAGCCTAAACTATTTTTAGAAAAAAAAAAATCCTAGCCGCCGCACCCTAAATCCCTAGCCTGCGCCGTCGCCGCTCTTAGCCTCTACCACCATCAACTCCTCTGCCACCGTCATTGACTCCAGAGGAACCTGCAAAAAAAAAAAAAAAACAAGCAAAACACGCAAACAATAGTGGCAAGAATAGTAGAAATAATAAAAAAAATATTGTAAAATCGGCTATAAAAGCCATGGAACCGATTGTAAAAGGAGGTTTTTTTTTCTGGAATAGAAATCAAAAAACAAGAAAAACAAAGCAATCAAAAAAATAAAAGGTGATCTCTCTTTTATTTTTTTTCTTTCTATTATTATCTATATATATAAAAATAAAATAAAAAGAAAAGAAAAAAAACTCACCTGGATTTCGGTATTTTGCCGTCGAAAATCAAAGCGTCCTCCGCATTTTTTACGGTCATCGGCAGGTCTCTGGTGAGAACCGACCCCAGATCTGGATTTTGAGAGTCGAAGCGCCCAAGGTGGGAGTTTTTGGTTTTTCCGGCCACCAGGCGACCGGTGGCCATCGTGTGGACTCACCGGAATTGAAGGCCAGCCAAGGGACGTTTAAAAAAGGGGGAGAGAGTTTCAGTTTTTTTTTTTTTTTTAAATAAGGGTAGAAATGATTTTTTTTTTGAAGGTTTGGTGGCTTAAATAGGTGATATAAAATGGCACCGTTTTGGGCCGATTTTCTGACGACAAAACGACGTCGTTTTGGACCCGAAACCGCCAACCCGACCCGACCCTTTAATAAGATCCACATGTTTTTTTAAAAATGGCCTATTTACGCCTTTAGCCCTTCCGCTTTTTAATTATTTTCAATCCAGTCCTTTTTTATTTTTTTTTAATATATACCCTATGATTTTAATTTTATTTCATTTCAGTCCCTTACAGAATTACGCGTTTTGGGACAGGGAATAATTTCCCAGTTAGCCCCTCCTCCTTTAGGCGCATTCTATTTTGGTCCCTTATCATGTTTCATTAGTTTTTTTTACGATTTAGGCCCCAAAATTCCATTTAAATTTCGATTTAGTCCTTCATTTTAATCTTTATTAAATTGTTTTCTTTTATCTTTATTTACTTATTTATTTATTTATTCTTTCTTTATTCTTTCTCATATATTTAAAAATTATTGTTTATATTCCTTTTATTTGTGTATATTGTTATCATTATTTTTTTATTTTTTAGTATATTTCTAATGTACTTAAATTTAATATTACTTATTTTATTTATTTATTTATTCTTTTACTTTTTTTAAATACTCAAATTTAATATTATTTGTTTTGCATATTTATTTATTTATTTATTACTCTTATATATAAATATATTTATATTTAAATTTGATATTACTTATATTTCCCTTCCATTTTATTTTTTTTATTTTAAATTACTTTATTTTTTTTATTTATTTTGTTAATGCCATGATTTAATAATCCTATTATTGTCATATTTACATTATTATTATTATTATTATTATTATAGCATTTATCCATGTGTATATTATGTCCGAATAAGTAAAATGCATATCGTTTTAAACGTTACATTCGTTTTTCGCATGCTGCATAAAAAAGGAAATTTTTAAACCAAGGAAAGTTTTCATTATTTTGGAATTAGAAAAGCCGTGTCCCTAACTTACAAAATATGACTTCCTTCTAAAACCGAGATAATCGAATATCTATTTTAAAATTTAAAAAAAAATTAGCGTTTGTTCTCGTTTTCAAGGATTTAAGGCGTTGTGTCCTAACTTATGGGACATGATCATTTCTTCTCGATTAACATGAACGTTCATTTTTGCACAATGCATAAAAAAGGATATTTTTTAATCGAAACAATATTCATTATTTTGGGAATTAAAAAGAGTTGTGTTCCTAACTTACGGAATATGACTTCTTTTTAAAACCGAGATAGTCGAATATCTACTTAAAAAAAAAGAGATTTTAGCATTTGTTCTCGTTTTCGAGGATTTAAGGCGTTGTGTCCTAACTTATGGGACATGATCCTTTCTTCTCGATTAACTTGAAATAAGCCCCCTTTTTGTGAAAACTAATTTAGTTAGGTAACGTCTCAATAAAATATCGTATTTTAAATTTTCGACACTAAAGACATCAAGTAATCAATTAGGTACCAATTTTGGGCGTAACGAGGGTGCTAATCCTTCCTCGTGCGTAACCGACTCCCGAACCCATTTTCTGGATTATTGTAGACCGAAAAATATTGTTTTAATAAATCAAACCTTTTATTAAAACAATAGAATTACGAGGTGATCCGATCACACCTCATAAAAAAAGATTGGTGGCGACTCCCATTTTCGTTTTCATTCTAGAATAAAAAGTCGATTTCAAAAAAAGTTTCGACAGCTTGGCGACTCCACTAGGGAAAAAATTAAGAGAGTCAAGCCGCAAGTTGATTACTTTTGGTCTTTTTGGTCGAAAATTGATAATTTGGTTTAAATTTACGACCCCTTTGTTGCATTTCATATATCAGGTTGTATAGCGATCTTGTACATCTGTTTTATTGATTCGTAAGTTTCTTTTATGTGTTTATCGCATGTTGCATTGCATAATCGCTCGATTTTACCCTTTTTAAGTGGGAGTAAGAAACTATTCCTTCGTGAGGTTTTCACCTCCGTATAGGACAGTGAATCGCTTTCGGGATACATCCGTACCTATGTCTTTGTGAGATTTTCATCTCCGTATAGCCATAAGGAAATGTATTCCCCTGAACTGAACTCGGTCCGTATGAGCCTATAATGGGTGAGGATCGAGGAATCTGTCGATTCAGGTACCCTTACTTTAGAACCACAACGCATATAATGAGCCCTAAAAGCCCACCCTAGGTAGGACCATACCAAACCCTAGTGGTCACCCGAATAGGTGCTCTATTTATTATTTATTATTTGCTTTAAATTCCAGCTTGGTATGAAATGTACTGACTTGTTTTGTTTTGTTTTGACTGTGATTGCATGGCATTTTCATCATAAAGAAAAGTGTTGATTCACGTTCAGTTACTAAATAGAGAGCTTGCCATGGAAAAGGGATTTCTTGATAAAGTGGAAGATAATACGGCTGTCCGAATATGGTCCGAGAAAACACAACTAGAGAAGGGTGATAGTCTGACGGAGGGGTACGTGTTAGAATTGTGGGATTTCACTCGCATTAGTGTGACTCAGAACAATCTCCAAGAGTTGAAAGAAATATAGGACCAATGGGAAGATGAAACTAAACAGTTATTCTACTGTAACTATGGTGATCTACCCTATTTACTCGATGTCAAGGTGGGTAACCACTTGTTTCGAGCTTTGGCTCAATTTTGGAATCCCGCTTACATCTGTTTTACCTTTGGGAAGGTAGATTTGCTACCTACTGTGGAAGAGTATACAACTTTGCTTCGATGCCCGAGGATTCAAGCCGACAAAGCTTACTCTAGAGCCGCCAATGTCCCGACTTTCTTAAAGAAGCTAATGAGCATCACGGTGATGAGTGAGCAATGGGCCGTGGCTCGGATCAAGCAAAAAGGAGATAGTAAATGTATCCCTTGGAAAAGTTTGCGAAATTTGATTTTGGCACATTCAGACACGAAGAAAAGGGTCGATGTCTTCGCCTTGGGTATCTACGGGTTAGTAATCTTCCCCAAAGCACTAGGCTACATAGATGAGGTAGTTTTAGATTTATTTGACCGACTTGACAAAAGGGTCACGCCCGTCCCGGCAATCTTGGCTGAAACATTCAGATCTTTGAGTGCATACCGAAGAGCGGGTGAAGGAAGGTTCATCGGGTGTGCGCAACTCTTGTTAGTATGGTTTCATAGACACTTTTGAAAAGTAGAAAAAGTTTCTTATCGAGTATTCTACGAGAACTACTCTCCGTTGAAAGAGTTAGAGGCTACCCCAAGGCGAGAAAACATTTCAGAAGAAAAGTGGATGTCAATTCTCCAGAGCCTCCAAGACGAAGACGTTGAATGGAAGGCTCCTTGGTTGATCCTTGATGAGGTTTTGTACCAGTGTGGAGACTTTGACTGGGTCCCTCTACTCGGGATATGAGGAGCTGTTGGATATGCTCCTCTACTTGTGTTGAGGCAGTATGGATCGAGGCAGTTCATACCAGCAACACAAGGGTTGGCTCAGTGTGAGTTTTCGTATAAGGGTGATAATTTCAAGAAAAGGTTCGAGAAATATCTAACGCTTGGAACCAAACCCACAGAATGAAAAGATTTGCTGCAAGTCCATTGATGACCCCCGAATATGATTGGTGGTGGGGTAAAAGAGTCAATGACAACATCCATTTCCCAAGTCAAGAAGGCACTCGACCAATGGAAGAACACATGCAAGTGATCCCGTTTGAGCTAGAGATTATAAAGCAGGATTTTGAAAAGAGGAATTTAGAGCTAGGAAAGAAGATAGAACAATTGGAGGAGGAAAAGATGGAGTTAGGATTAGATGTTGACGTCCAGAAGTTAGAAGCTGAGAAATTGAGAAAAGGAAAGAACAAGGCTGAGGAAGACTTGGACAGTCTAAAAACGGATTATAAGAAGTTGCGCTTGTCGATGAAGACTGCGGGGCTGGGGAAAACATCAGAACAATAGTGACAAGAAATCAAAGAAGAAAAGTGTAGAGCCGATCAGTGGGAAAAAAATTTCAAGATACTCGAGTTCGAGAAAATGTTCTAGAAAGAGACCTATTGGAAAGCCAAAATGAAAAGGTAAGATTAAGAGCTCGGGTAGCAGAATTAGAGAGGTCGCTGCACCAATATCGTAGTCGTAATTCTGCGATTTAGTTGAGAGCAAGCCTAAACAAGATTGAAGAATTGAAAAGAAAGATAGAAGAGCTCGAGATTGCACTGCAAAATTGTGAACTCCGAGTTGAACTTCTTGAAGCAAACAATGAACACTAGAAAGAGTAACTCCAACGCTCTCAATGTCAGATTAGGGATAGAGATTACATCATGAGTGAAGCTGTGACTTAAGTACGGGAAGTAGCCGACCATCTACAAACCCTAGCAGTTCAAGCCGACATGCTGAGCTTAAAATATGAATCAGAATCGGATCGGGACCGAGAATTAGCTTGGCTTCTTAGGAAAGTCAAGGCTTTGAGTATTAGGGCAAAGCCGTATATGTAATTCGTTTTATGTAAAGAAATTTGTTTTCTAGTAAAGTTGTTCAAATAGAATTGAATCAGAATCAATGCCTCTTTTTGCATTCATTTCATTCATCTGCATTACATTTCATCATATGCATTAAGTTTCATAAAAAGACCCTAATTAATCAAAATTATGATAGTTACCCTGGAAACCAACAAGAATATACCAACTGAACATCGTTACGGTACTCGTGCCAAAACCAAAGCAATGGATCAAAGATTAGAGAGACTAGAACATATTCAAAAGGACATGCAAGATCAGTTGCAAGCGCAGCTGCAATAACAGTTAGTGAAAGTACAATAGGAGATGAGGGATCAAATAGAGGAATCTCAAAGAAGTATGTTAAGCCAATTAACGCAATTGCTGGCTGGAGGACTTGAAAAAGGAAAGAGCACTATGGTCAACTCAGGGGATGACAATGAAGACCCTACCTATCCCCCAGGTTTTTACCCCGATAAATGTCCAGGCTCAACCGGATGTGTACCCATGAAGGGTACCCGTCACCATCAAACCCCAACAGTATCAAGCTGGTACCTCGGCACCGATAAACTACCCAATAGGTTCAGGTTCCAATCCTGGAGATAATCTGACTAATCCCGTTGTTCCTAATCTAGACGACATGGCAGAAATGGATAAAGCAAGGGTAGAACTGGCAAAACAATTAGAAGATCGGTGCAGGTGGTCGGAAGAAAAATTCAAAGCAATGAAGAATGCTGATTACCATTGCAGGATTGATGATAAGGATTTGAGTTTTGTCCCAGATCTAGTACTCCCACCAAAGTTCAAGACTCTAGAGTTTGAAAAGTATAATGGGACTAGTTGTCCTGAAGCCCATATCACTATATTCTGTAGAAGAATGACGGGATACGTCAATAATAACCAATTGTTAATTCACTACTTCCAAGATAGTCTGATCGGGTCAGCGGCCAAATGGTACAACCAGTTGAGCTGTGCCAAAATCAACTCATGGAAAGACTTGACACAGGCTTTCATGAAGCAATACAGCCATGTAATAGACATGACACCCTACAGGATTACGCTGCAGAATATGGAAAAGAAGTAAAGTGAAAGCTTCAGGCAGTATGTCCAAAGATGGAGAGAGGTGGCAACGCAAGTTCAACCACCTCTTCTAGAGAAAGAAACAACAATGCTTTTCATCAATACTCTAAAAGCCCCGTTCATTAACCATATGTTGGGAAAAGCTACCAAGAGCTTCTCAAATATAGTAATGTCCGGTGAAATGATTGAAAACGCAGTGAGAAGTGGGAAGATAGATGCGGGGGAAAACGCCAAAAGATCAGCCCCAAGGAAAAATGAACATGAAGTGAAAAACACGAGCTTATATAATAAAGGGTATTCCAAACCGGTCACTGTTGGCCAGCCAAGTGCCATAACTACCAGCCATCAGGGCTCCCCAAGGCAAAAATCTAACTCAAGGCCGAACACAGAAAGACTCCAGTTCACACCTATCCCGATGACATATAGGGAGCTGTATCAAAGTTTGTTTGATGCACATGTGGTATCCCCATTCTATTTGAAACCCATGCAACCTCCATTCCCGAAATGGTATGATGCGAATGCTCAATGCGAATACCACGCTGGAATAACGTGACACTCAATTGAGAACTGCACCACGTTAAAAAAGTTGATTGAAAGGTTCATCAAGATGGGGATTGTAAAGTTTGATGATCCATCGGGACCTAATGTTATAGGAAATCCGTTACCCAGTCATCCAGGTCAAGGGGTACACGTGATAATGGAGAGTGGAGGAAGGAGAACTAAAACCAATGTTACGGAAGTAAAAACCCCACTGAAATGGGTTTTGAAACAAATGATAGATGAAGGATTAATCATGCAGGATTTAGAGGAGAGACCCAAAGGGATGAGGAGCTACTGTGAGTTCCACGCTGAAGAAGGTCATGAGATCCAAGAGTGCACTGAATTCAGAGCTTTAGTGCAAAGTCTGATGGATAGTAAAGAAATTGAATTTTATGAGGAGGTCAAGGGCTCAGAAGAAGGAGATGGATGCGCCTCAGAGGAAGGATCAACGGAGAAGGTCTATAAGGTTAACCACCCGATGGTGATTATTTCACCACCAAGAAGCAATGAAGTGGGAGCACAAATTGCACCGAGAGTCATAATTCAGAAACCCATGGCTTTTCCCTACAAGGACAGCAAAAGGTTTCCATGGAACTATGACTGCAACGTGATGATCCCGGAAGAGGAGAACCCAGTTAGCACATCAGAAGAGGGCCAGGATGTGGGTTTCTACACGCACAGTGGAAGGCGCTATGATTCCGCAAATACAAGAACCGAGCCCGTTAAAGGAAAAGCCTTGGCGGTTGAACAAAAGAAAGAAAAGACGGCTAGACTTGAATCACTTGTTAATGATCCGGTAACTGAGAAAGAGGCTAAAGAATTCTTGAAATTCTTAAAGTACAGCGAGTATAGTATTGTAAAACAGCTACACAAACAACCAGCTCGCATATCAGTGCTAGCTTTACTCTTAAGCTTGGAGACACATCGTAGCGCATTGATAAAAGTGTTAAATGAAACTTATGTCGCTGATGATATCTCTGTAAACAAGTTAGATCGTCTGGTTAATAACATAAGCGCCTATAATTTCATCTTCTTTAATGACGATGAAATACCGCCAGGGGGCATGGGATCTACAAAAGCTCTGCACATCACCACCCGCTGCAAAGGATATACATTGCCAGGGGTGCTAATAGACAATGGCTCTGCACTAAACATCTTGACTTTATCCATACTGAATAGGTTGCCTGTGGATAGCTCTCATATGAAGACATGCCAAAACATAGTGAGAGCATTAGATGGTACCGAAAGGAGGGTGATGGGGAGGATTGAGATACTCCTTTTGATTGGTCCAAACACGTATGAGGTAGATTTCTTGATGATGAACATCAAGCCTTCTTATAATTGCTTGTCAGGGAGGCCTTGGATTCACTCAGCAGGCGTAGTGTCGTCGTCACTGCACCAAAATCTAAAGTTGGTAATAAAGGGTCGACTGGTAACAGTAAACGCGGAAGAAGACATCATTGCATCCGTAACTAGTGACGCGCCATACATAGGGGCAGACGATGAAGCGATAGAATGTTCCTTTCGATCTTTGAAATTTGTGAATGCAACTTTCATCGTTGAAGGGAACAAGGTCCCGATGCCTAAAATATCCAAAACTACGAAGATAGGCCTATAGCTGACGGTTGGGAAAGGAGCCTTGCCTGGAAGGGGACTTGGGAAATACCTCCAAGGGAGAGTCCAGGTACCAATTCCAATGGAAAAATGAGATTTCTTTGGCTTGGGATATAAGCCAGATGTGAAGCAAAGGAAGAAGGAGCTGGAAATGAAGCAAGAAAGGAGAAGAACGCGATTAAGCAGGGGAGAGGTCAAATGGGAACCGATGATTTTTCCCCATATATCCAGAACTTTCGTGTCAAGAGGAACTATTCACCCTGAACGGAAGATGTCAAGAAAAGAAATCGTAGAAGAAATGTTGGGAAATCTGAACATCAACGCCATATGCGAAGAAGGAATTGTGGGAGAAAATTTATCAGACATCTGCTCCTATGTACCTGGAAGTGTTCTGAACAATTGGACTGTAGAAGAGGTTCTTGTAGTTTTTAGAGCTAATTCAGAGTAATGTTCAAAACACGCTTATTGCTCTAAGCTTAGGAGCAATAAGAATCCTTTTGTGAAATAGGCTTATGTCCATCATCTTTATTTCAATAAAATACATCTTTGCATATCATATTGAGCAAATATTCTTTTATTATTTCCATTTCATTCATAATCATACCATACAGATAATTATTCTTAGATTCTTTTGTTCTTTGGATCTTCCTTCATCCCTATAACAGGTCTCTAGATATCAATGATATGAGCGACGCCGCTACTAACTCAGAGTCTCTTTTTGAGCAAGATATGTGTATGGAAGATTCTCAGGATTTTGAAGATGATCGAGATTGTAACCTATCTCCTGATTTGTTGAGGATGGTAGAACAAGATGAGAAACAAATCCTACCTTACAAAGAGCCAGTGTAAATTGTGAGCTTAGGAGAGGAAAAAGAGGTGAAGATTGGAGCTTGCATTACTGCAGAGACAAAGCAAGACCTTATTGAGTTACTCTAAGAATTCAAGGATGTCTTAGCATGGTCGTATTAAGACATGCCCGGGTTAACTACTGGTATTGTGGCACACCGGCTCCCCATAAAGGAAGAGTGTAAGCCAGTTCAATAGAAGCTCCGAAGGATGAGGCCCGACGTTTTGCTGAAAATAAAAGAGGAGGTCAAAAAGTGATTCAATGCTGGTTTCTTACAAGTGGTTAAATACTCAGAATGGGTAGCCAATATCGTCTCCATCCCTAAAAAGATGGAAAAGTATGAATGTGCGTAGACTACAGGGATTTGAACAAAGCCAGCCTGAAAGACAATTTCCCATTGCCTCATATCGACACCTTAGTGGACAACACGGCAGGTTACTCATTGTTCTCATTCATGGATGGTTTCTCGGGATACAACTAGATAAAGATGCATCTTGAAGACATGGAGAAGACCACATTCGTAACCATGTGGGGAACATTTTGCTATAATGTGATGCCATTTGAATTGAAAAATACAGGAGCAACGTATTAAAGAGCAATGGTAACCTTGTTTCTTGATATGATGCATAAAGAAATTGAAGTTTATGTCAACGATATGATTGTAAAGTCTCAAACAGAAAAGGAGCATGTACAAGTCTTAAGGAAATTGTTCTTGAGATTGAGAAAATTCTAGCTGAAGCTCAATCCAGCAAAATGTACCTTCGGGGCTAGGTCGGGAAAATTTCTCGAATTTGTAGTCAGTGAAAAGGGGGTTGAGATCAACCCAGATAAAGTCAAGGCTATACAGGAGCTGCCTCTGCCGCGTACTCAAAAAGAAGTTCGAGGTTTCTTAGGGAGGCTAAATTACATCGCCCGGTTCATTTCACAACTAACTGAGAAATGTGACCTCATATTCCTTCTCCTTAAGAAACACAATCCAGGTGTATGGGACGTGGTGTGCCAGAAAACTTTTGACAATGTCAAACATTACTTGTCCAATGCCCTAGTATTGATGCCACCTAGTCCAGATAAGCCAGTAATATTGTACTTGGCAGTATTTGGGAATTCCATGGGATGTGTGCTTGGCCAACATGATGAGTTAGGGAGAAAAGAAAGAGCGATATACTACCTTAGCAAGAAGTTCACTGAATGTGAAACAAGACTCGCCGATCAAAAAGTTGTGTTGTGCCTTAATCTGGACAACCCGAAGACTGAGACAATACATGTTGTACCACTCAACTTGGCTCATCTCAAAAATGGACCCTCTAAAGTACATGATGGAGTCGACTGCTCTAAATGGAAGGATGGCCCGATGGTAGATTTTGCTTTCTGAATTTGATATAATCTATGTGAGCCAGAAAGCAGTAAAAGGGAGTGCAATAGCAGATTTTCTAGCCAGTAGAGCTCTAGAAGATTACGAGCCTTTAAACTTCGATTTCCCAAATGAAGATCTGATGTATGTTGCAACCACTGAAAAAGATGCTCAAGAAGGACATCATTGGAAACTAAATTTTGACGGAGCTTCAAACGCTACGGGTAACGGAATCGGGGCAGTCTTGGTATCCCCAAACAGAGATCATTATCCCTTTACTAGTAATTTGAATTTTGATTGCACGAACAATATGGCAGAATACGAAACATGTATCATGGGCATCCGTGCAGCCATAGAACGCAAGATTAAAGTACTGGAGGTATATGGGGATTCTACACTAGTGATCTATCAACTCAAAGGTGAATGGGAGACAAGAGATCCCAAGTTGATCGAGTATAGAAGGCTGGTCCTGGAATTAACTAAAGAGTTTGATGACATTACCTTCTGCTACCTTTTGTGAGATGAAAATTAGATGGCTGACGCCCTTGCTACTTTAGCTTCCATGATTAAAGTGAACAAACAAAAGGAT
Organism: Gossypium sturtianum; assembly: GCA_025698515.1. Lineage (NCBI taxonomy): Eukaryota > Viridiplantae > Streptophyta > Magnoliopsida > Malvales > Malvaceae > Gossypium > Gossypium sturtianum. The sequence goes on from CM046943.1 coordinate 42,715,064, forward strand.
GTAAAACCTATCCAGATGAGTATTTATGAGGCTCCAGCTCATTGTTACAACATCGAGAAAGAGGAAAAAGACGATCACCCTTGGTACCACGATATACTGCGATACGTAAAGAATCGTTAATACCCTAATCAGGTGACTGAGAATGATAAAAGGACGCTAAGGATCAGGTACTACTAAGATGTGTGGACGCCGTTGAGGCCAAGAAGATTTTGGAAGAGGTCCACGAGGGAGTTTGCGAAACACATGCTAATAGTTTTACAATGGCCAGACAAATCATGAGATTTGGGTATTATTGGTCCACTATGGAAGGGGATTGTCTCAGTTATGCTAAGAGATGCCATAAGTGCCAAATTTATGGAGACAAAATTTATGTGCCTCCTTCACCTCTTCATGTTATGACTTCTCCATGGCCTTTCTCCATGTGGGGCATGGATTTCATTGGGCCGATCTCACCAAAGTCTTTTAATGGACATCGATTCATCTTCGTGGTTATTGATTACTTCTCCAAGTGGGTAGAGGCCACTTCTTACGCCAATGTCACGAAGTCGGCAGTCGGTAAATTCTTGAAGAAAGAGATCATATGTCGGTATGGGATGCCAGAAAGGATTATATCTGATAATGCATTAAACTTGAACAACAACGCGATAGTGGAGGTCTGTAGTCAATTCAAGATCAAACACCACAACTCGTCACCATATCGCCCAAAAATGAATGGTACGGTGGAGGCAGCCAATAAGAACATTAAGAAGATCGTGGGGAAAATGACTGAGACTTATAAAGATTGGCATGAGAAGTTACTATTTTCCCTCTATGCTTATCGAACGTCTGTCAGGACCTCCACCAAGGCAACGCCTTTCTCATTGGTTTATGGAATGGAGGCGGTTTTGCCTATTGAAGTCGAGATTCCTACTCTCTGAGTTTTGTCAGACCTGAAATTAGATGAAGCAGAATGGATCCAATATCGATATGATCAGCTAATTTTGATTGAAGAGAAGAGGCTGAAAGCTATCCGTCATGATCAGATGTACCAAAAACGAATGATGCGAGCTTATGACAAAAAGTTTCGCCCCAGAGAATTCCATGAGGGAGACTTGGTATTGAAAAAGATCCTTCCTATACAAAAGGACTTTAGAGGAAAGTGGATGCCAAACTGGGAAGGACCTTATGTTGTAAAGAATGCCTTTTTCTGGAGGGACACTGATTTTGACAGAGATGAATGGCAAGAACCTACCTAATCCTGTGAATTCAGACTCAGTCAAGAAATATTTCACTTAAAAAAAAGAAAAAAAGAAAAAAAAAAGGAGAGGCCAAAGCGAAAACTCGCAAAGGGTGCCTTGAGACCAAAGGGGTTTTGAGTTGAAAACCCGGAAAAAGGCAACTCAAATTTGGATAGAAAATTGAACATGTGATGGTCAGGTCTTCTCAGAAGGAAGAACATTGCATCTTGGGGCATATACAAAATACTTTAGATCTCATAAACACATATCAAATTCAAAATGGTCTTCGAGAAGTTTGTGCAGAGAAGCTATGCTATGATATTTGGGGCAACTGTTTCTATCTTACTCATTTTGTATTTTAGCAGCGTTTTCTATTTTGATTAATCTATTCATTTCAAGGTTTGCTCCAAATAAATTTCAATATTGTCCATTGTTACGATATTTTCAAACATTTTTCATTGAAATAACGATTAATGGACAAATAATATTCAAGTAAAAGGATTTTTGCATATTGCTCTGAAGGGTTTCCTAAATAGTACAAGGACTTGAAATAGGACCACTAGTCAGAACTAACCAAATCTAAGAGTTGGAAATTTTTGGGACCGAATAGTTTAAATTGTGATTATTTCTTTGGGTTTTCTGTCAAAGATACTAGCTGAACAAGAAGGCAGGGTAATGCGTTAGTGATAGAACTTGAACAACGAGCAATGTCAACCTAAGCATTAAAAGGGGATTATTCTCGAAAAATGACATTTTGCATTCATGAAAATATCATTCATATGCATCTAGTTAGGAGCATTTGATTCATTCTGATCATAACATCCTAATCGCTTGGCATAAATATAGGCCCATGAAATGGATTCTACAGGTCATGTTCCCCAGATAACGGTGTAACAAATCAATGGAATTACAAATCTTATCTCATTGAAGTTGCAGTGGAGCAGATTGAAGTTATGGGTCTTATCTCCCTGAAGTTGCAGTGGAGTCGATCGAAGATAGCAAATCTTATCTCATTGAAGTTGCAGTAGAGCAGATTAAAGCTATAAATCTTATCTCCTTGAATTTGCAGTGGAGCAGGTTGAAGTTACAAGTCTTATCTCCCTGAAGTTGCAGTGGAACAGACTGAAGATAGCAAATCTTATTTCCCTGAAGTTGTAGTGGAATAGATTAAAGCTACAAATTAAAAATCTTATCTCCTTAAAGTTGCAGTGGAGTAGATTGAAGTTACAAATCTTATCTCACTGAAGTTACAGTGGAGCAGATTGAAGTTACAAATCTTATCTCCCTGAAGTTTTAGTGGAGTAGATCGAAGATAGCAAATCTTATCTCTCTGAAGTTGCAGTAGAACAGATTAAAGCTGTAAACCTTATCTCCCTGAAGTTGCAGTGGAGCAGGTTAAAGCCACAAATCTTATCTCCCTGAAGTTGCAGTGGAGCAGATTGAAGTTACAGATCTTATCTCTCTGAAGTTGCAGTGGAGTAGATCGAAGATAGCAAATATTATCTCTCTAAAGTTGTAGTAGAGCATATTAAAGCTATGACCTTATCTCTCTGAAGTTACAGGGGAGCAGGTTGAAGTTACAAGTCTTATATCCTTGAAGTTGCAGTGGAGCAGACTGAAGATAGCGAATCTTATTTCCCTGAAGTTGCAGTGGAACAGATTAAAGCTACAAATTACAAGTCTTACCTCCTTGAAGTTGCAGTGGAGCAGATTGAAGTTACAGATCTTATCTTCCTGAAGTTGAAGTGGAGTAGATCGAATATAACAAATCTTATCTCTCTGAAGTTACAGTAGAGCAGATTAAAGCTATAAACCTTATCTCCCTGAAGTTGCAGTGGAGCATATTGAAGATAACGAATCTTAGTTCCCTGAAGTTGCAGTGGAACAGATTAAAACTACAAATTACAAATCTTATCTCCCTGAAGTTGCAGTGGAGCAAATTGAAGCAACTAATCTTATCTCCCTGAAGTTGCAGTGGACTAGATTAAAGCGACAAGTCCTATACCTCTGAAGTTGCAGTGGGTCAGATTAAATCTACCATAGCAAGTCTTATCTCCCTGAAGTTGCAGTGGAATAGACTAAAGCTACAAGCTACAAATCTTATCTCACCGAAGTTACAGTGGAATAGATTGAAGCAACAAATTTTATACCTCTGAAGTTGCAGTGGGTTAGAATGAATGAGCACCAAAAATGTCGAGATTCGGTGAGACCGGGCAAAATTGGTCCTTCTTAAAAGTCTTTGCTCCATTCTCGTTACACGACAACGAGAAAAGAGGGGCAGCTGTAGAAGCCTAATTTTACCCGGGCCCAATCAAACATAAACCAAACCAGAATAGAAATAAAAAACAATATGGTCCAGAGTCTATTTACAAATATTAGACCCAAATTACATCAGGCCCTAGTGGCCTAAACCAAAAAATCCTAAAGCCTACAATGGCCTAAACTATTTTCAGAAAAAAAAGAAACCCTAGCCGCTGCACCCTAAATCCCTAGCCTGCGCTGCCGCCACTCCTAGCGTCTGCCACCGTCATTGACTCCAGAGGCACCTGTAAAAAAAAAAAAGAACAAGCAAAACACGCAAACAATAGTGGCAATAACAGTAGAAATAATAAAAAATATATTGTAAAATCTGCTATAAAAGCCATGGAACCGATTGTAAAAGGAGGTCTTTTTTTTTGGAATAGAAATCGAAAAAAAAAAACAAAGCAATCAAAAAAATAAAAGGTGATCTCTCTTTTATTTTTTTTCTTTCTGTTATTATCTATATATAAAAAAACAAAATAAAAAAGAAAAGAAAAAAAACTCACCTAGCTTTCGGTATTTTGCCGTCGAAAATTGAAGCGTCCTTCGCATTTTTTGCGGTCATCAGCGGGTCTCCAGTGAGCACCGACCCCAAATCTGGATTTTGAGAGTCGAAGAGCCCAAGGTGGGAGTTTTTGGTTTTTTCGGCCACCGAGAACGGCGGAGCCGTCGCCGATGGCCGGTGGTCGTCGTGTGGACTCACCAGAATTGAAGGCCGGCCAAGGGACGTTTAAAAAAGGGGGAGAAAGTTTCAGTTTTTTTTAAATAAGGGCAGAAATGATTTTTTTTGAAGGTTTGGTGGTTTAAATAGGTGATATAAAACGGCACTGTTTTGGGCCGATTTTCAGACGTCAAAATAACGTCGTTTTGGACCCGAAACCGCCAACCCGACCCGACCCTTTAATAGGATCCGTGTGTTTTTGAAAAATGGCCTATTTGCGCCTTTAGCCCTTCTACTTTTTAATTATTTTTCAATCTAGTCCTTTTTTATTTTTTTAATTTATACCCTATGTTTTTAATTTTATTTCATTTCGGTCCCTTACGGAACGACGCGTTTTGGGACAGGGAATAATTTTCCAGTTAGTCCCTCCTCCTTTACGCGCATTCTATTTTGGTCCCTTATCATGTTTTATTAGTTTTTTTTTACGATTTAGGCCCCAAAATTCTATTTAAATTTCGATTTAGTCCTTCATTTTTAATCTTTATTAAACTGTTTTCTTTTATCTTTATTTACTTATTTATTTATTTATTCTTTCTTTATTCTTTCTCATATATTTAAAAATTATTGTTTATATTCCTTTTATTTGTGTATATTGTTATCATATTTTTTATTTTTTAGTATATTTCTAATGTGCTTAAATTTAATATTACTTATTTTATTTATTTATTTCTTTATTTATTCTTTTACTTTTTTTAAATACTCAAATTTAATATTATTTGTTTTGCCTATTTATTTATTTATTTATTACTCTTATATATATATTTAAATTTTATATTACTAATATTTCCCTTCCATTTTATTTTTTTATTTTTTATTTTAAATTACTTTATTTTATTTATTTTGTTAATGCCATGAATTAATAATCCTATTATTGTCATATTTACATTATTATTATTATAGCATTTATCCATGTGTATATTATGCCCGAATAAGTAAAATGCATATCATTTTAAGCGTTACATTCATTTTTCGCAGGCTGCATAAAAAAGGAAATTTTTAAACCAAGGCAAATGTTCATTATTTTGGAATTAGAAAAGTTGTGTCCCTAACTTACGGAATATGACTTCCTTCTAAAACCGAGATAATCGAATATCTATTTTAAAATAATAAAAAAGATTTTAGCGTTTGTTTTTGTTTTCAAGGATTTAAGGCGTTGTGTCCTAACTTACGGGACATGATCCTGTCTTCTCAATTAACATGAACGTTCATTTTTTCACAATGCATAAAAAATGAAAATTTTTAATCGAAACAATATTCATTATTTTTGGAATTAAAAAAAGTTGTGTTCCTAACTTACGGAATATGACTTCTTTCTAAAACCGAGATAGTCAAATATCTACTTAAAAGAAGAAGAAGAGATTTTAGCATTTGTTCTTGTTTTTGAGGATTTAAGGCATTGTGTCCTAACTTACGGGACATGATCCTTTCTTCTCGATTAACTTGAAATAAACCCCCTTTTTGTGAAAACTAATTTAGTTAGGTAACGTCTCAATAAGAGATCGTATTTTAAATTCTCTTCAAATTTTTAATTTTCGACACTAAAGACGTCAGGTAATCAATTAGGTACCTATTTTGGGCGTAACGAGGGTGCTAATCCTTCCTCGTTCATAACCGACTCCCGAACTCATTTTTTAGATTTTTATAGACCGAAAAATATTGTTTTAATAAATCAAACCTTTTATTAAAACGATCGAATTACGAGGTGATCCGATCACACCTCATAAAAAAAGATCGGTGACGATTCCCATTTTCGTTTTCATTCTAAAATAAAAAGTTGATTTCAAAAAAAGTTTCGACATGCATTTTATTTTGCTCTTTAGTCTGGCATGACATTACTAGGTTCCTCTTGCTTTTCCGCATTATATGTTGTGAAGATTTGTGCAAAAAGCGCATCCTATTTCATTGGAATAGAGCTCTCGCAGGGCAAGGTTTGGAGCTTGGTTCCTTATGAAATCACTTTTTATGTTTCTAGATGTTGATGAATTTGTAGTAGAAACTCGTCCTAGCCTCCTTCCAGTTAATAATGTCCTTGTTGAGAAAACTGTGAATTCTTCGATGAAACTACACCCCCAAAAATGGAGAACGAGCGGTGACAGAGGATCTACGCCTCATTCTTTCCTACAAGATCTACCATGACTTTATGGTCCCAAGGGCATATGACTATATGAGTTTATCAGTGGTAGGGTCTGATCATTCATTTGAAATCTACTCCAAGGTATGAGTGCTAGGCTTGTGGTTGATGCCACATTGATTTCCTCCCAAATTTGAATTCGATACGCTTGAATTGGAGCTTTTTGAGTTCCTTATGAATGTGGCCCAAATTAAAGAATGAGAGGCTTGCTTCTGTGGTCAGAGGACCCATTATGTCCCAAATGTATTGGGACAAGACGGTTAGTTTACCATCTACTCCCAGTGTTTTTCATGGGTTACTATACCGACTTATGTAAAAGGCTAGGCATAAACTCTTTTCGTTTTGGTTTTCTTCAAAAATGAAAACATTTAAAAAAAAATATGTTTGGTTAACTTTTTGAAAAAATAAAAATAAAAAAGGTGAAAGTTAGAAAGCAATAAAAAAAGTTTTTTCTATGTTTTCTCTAAAAGTGCTTTATAAAACTTATAATAATTTTTAACTTTAAATGAATTGATCATGGTTCAAACCCTTATGAACAAAAAGTAGTTTTTAAAACAAATTTTCAAATAATAAACTTGGTACTCAAGATTGGATCCATATAAATGTATTTTTTTTTATTTCTAATATTTCTATTATAGAAAAATAAGTACCAAATATGTTTTCATATTTTAATTATTAAAAATAAACTTTTATTTCTATTTGTTAAATGTGTTTTTCAATTTAAAAATCTAAAAATAAAAAGAAAACATAGAAATAGAAAATATTCTCATAGACCAAAGCTTTAATTTGTTCATTAATGAGTGAGAATAAACCAAATCTAATAATGTATGATTCTATGACTCTCCATTTGGTCCAGTTAACAAAAGATCGTATGGTAATGCTTAACAAAGAATACTTGAATGGTTTCTTCCTTTTCAATTTAGACCCCTTCTAAGTTTTGTATCCTTGTAATTCTGTTAAGAAAACTATTTTTTAACAATGACTGTACGCTAAAACTTAGTGTTTGTGGTTGTTGGTATGTGGGAATAAAATAAGTAAATGAGAAATTAACCAAAAGCTTCAAGGCGTATAATGATGCCACTTTCTTTAATATTTTGTTTGCCTCACTATATTTTGGTGCATAAAAGAGTTAGTAGAAAATGAACCTCGAGGACACAATAAAGTCCAATGATTGCATTTTGTATTGATGAAAATAGTTCATTGAGCACTTAGCAGTGTATAACAAGACTCGATTTTATAAAGAATTTATGTAGTAATTCTTTAATGAACAATCTAAGAATAGTATAAGATGGAGGAAGAACAAAATAACTTTTTTTTCCTAATTTTTTTGTGTGCCATGCAAATGAAATTCTACTTTTATTTATAAAATTCTTCATGTTTTTTCATAGATACATAACTATCCAATAGATATTCTTTTGGATAAAATCATCTCTTAAATAGACATAACTATTCGATAAATATTACTTGAACTTTTATAATTCATTGTTAATTATCTAAGAGACATAATTTTCGATATTTAAGATACTTAATCCATCATTATGAATAGTGACAACTCTTCATTAGTAACTAAATGTTATAACCAACTATTGGAACACTATTTATTTTAAAACTATTCCAACAGTCTCCTCCTTTTCTAAATATTCTAGATTTTGATAACCTTGAGCATTAATTGCATAAATGAATGTGTCTTATGATTGAACCTTCACTTAGTGAACATATGTTAAAGCTAATCAAAATTGCATGGTAGACTATGCTTTGAACCAACTATTTCATTTTATTAACCAAATACATCTCACATAATGATTTTAACACAAGTCAGTGCATAGTATCTAAGGACACTATTATGACCATGTATTTGTAACCTCTTTCATGAGTGCTATTAGAGCCAAACTTTTGAGCTCTTAAAAGTAACCACAATTCACCCTCACATAGGTAGATCCCATCAAGAGTGTTCTCGTAATTATAACACTCTAACTTATTTATGTTATGGGTCAACCAAAAGTATATTACTCATCATTCTCCTTACCATTACATGTACCTAACACTTTTTTTTTCTCTTGGGATGATATATTATAATATTATCTTATAGTACTAGTAGTTGCATACCAATTATGTACTTTATCTCATTAACTCAAGACTAGACATTATACCAAGTGTTGAGTCAAGTTTTCATTATGAGTAACTCAAATATTATGGGCTTGTATGTAACACCCCTTATCCGAGCTTGTACTTAAACATGAGAAAGGAATGCTACATTTTAGGATAAATTCTTTAATCAAGAACCATATTCTCATATTTTAGACCTTTTAAAAACCATTTAAGGTTTTATAGATCATTTCTAGGCTTTCTCTAAAGTTTGATTATATTTGGGGTTCGTACAAGACTCTTTCGAAAAAAAAAAAGAAGAACAAGGCAAGGAAAAGCAGGGCCAGTGTCACGACATCATGGGGCTAATGATGTGAGACTAGGTTATCTGATTGTTCATGTCGCAACATCTTGTGGCCACTGTCGTAACTTTGAGTCATCTTTTGCTAAATAAGTCAAAACTTCTTTATTTTCGTGTTAAATCCCACACATGTACTAATCAATTTAAATCTATATAATACTTCAATTTATAAACTAATACTTCATCAATTCGTCATATAACAGTTACTCACTTAATGTCTCAATAATTCATTTATACTTCTCTTATGTATTAACAATTTTATCACTTATAATAACTTTTTAGCTTTACAACTCTTATATTAGTTTCCTCCTCCTCCTCTTCATTCCACATCATATATGTGCATGTATATATATGAGAATATTTGGCTTTTAGTATAGCGTGCCTATATGTAATATTAATTATTCTTTCACTAATTACACATATACTCTTAACAATATTGTCTAATTGAGTAGCAATCACTAAATTATTTTTATCTCGGGTTACAAAAATTAAAATTAAGATCTACTTAATTTTTTTGAAACAAGACTCAATAAAAAATTTTACCATAAAAATTTTAGAATTTAGTTCAAATTAGATTAATACCAGTTTTTCTTCAAATCTTCTCCAGTTTTGCTGCTAGGCAGTTCTGGCCCTTCTCCACTAAATATTATTTATCTTTCTGTACAATATTTGTATAACATTTTTGTTTATTTATTTTGAAATTATACTGATTAATATTTTTATACATATAAATTTCATCTCCTAAATATTTTTGTACAATTTTTAATTATTTTTCAAAGTCAGAATAGGGGATCCCGAAATTCATTTACTATTGTCTCACTAAAATGCATATATCTCATTCAATACAATCCCAATGCTTACATTATTCCTTCCATACAAAAAAAAATCATTAAAATTTAATTTCATACTTGGATCGTCATTCAAAGCGTCTTATACAAATTTTTGTGAATTTTCAAAGTTGAGTTACTGTTGCTATCTAAAACTATTTTAGTGAAAATTCTACTTATTATCATTCATAGAACTCATAACAACATATAACACTTATTTTACTTACCAACTATTAAATTGTTATACGAGATCACTTGATTATGTATATCATTACACTTTAGATTATTATTCAATTTATTTCTTAAAGCTCATGTATCATTAACATATAGTTTTATCATAACTTTTCATAACACAAATTATATCACTATTTATGAATTACAATTTATAAAATATTTTTCATCACTATTTCTTAATTAAATTCACATATAAAATACTCACTTTATTACATGATTTAACTTAATACCTTGAAATATCAATGAAATTAAAATGAACACTTAACTCTTTTTAACAAGAACTTTTTGTCGCTTCCCTTTTTATTCCTTTCTCACTTCCATCATTTCCATTCCTTTCTTTTCAATTTTCATCACTTCTAATTCTTGATTTCTTACTTCTAAGATGATAAGCAAGCCCTCTACGATATCTACATAATCTTCCCTCTTAGATGCCTTTGGAAATTTTCAAGAATTTAAGGTGGAATAATGATATTTTATGACAAAGGGCCAAATTGTAAGAAAATGAGAACTTCTCTCCTTTTATAATGGTGGTGACGTTAGAGCATGGGGAGTATGAAGAAATTTCTTCATACTTTCATACAAACATCTCCTTTAATTTAATTAATTAAAATATTAAAATATTTTATAATAAAAATAATAATGAGATAATAATATATCCCACCATTTATATTTCAACACCTAATATTCATAAATTATTATCATGATAATTATCTTGATTGAAAAACAACCATTTTGCCCTTGTAATCTCTTAACATTCACTTTTGCGCCATTACTCACTTTTGATAAATTTGTAATGTAATCTTTCTTATTTTTTTCACTTTATCAATATGGTCCTCATTTATCAATTTATTTTACCCTTTAGTCTTTTCGTCCTTTTTTGTATTTGCACTTTTGGTCCTTCAACTTTCCATATATATTTTTTGACCCCTTGAATTTTGAATATTTACACCAAAGCTACAATACTTTCACATTTTTACAATTTAGTCTCTACCTTAAATTAATACATTATGTCTTACTTTTTTTATTCAACTTCCTTTGGTATCCCATGACCTTTACTTACAACTTATTTTACTAAAAAACTATCACATACTGTTTACGACTAAGGATGTCTTTGGGATGTTACATTATAACTCATCTCTAAATTTCAAAGTTCCAGTATAGCCATATTAATAATCTATATCACATGGTGAAAATTCTTACTTATTTGCATCTTGTAAGTTCACAAGTCCAATAACCTCAACATTTACAATTATCCAATCTTTCACAAAAGAAAGCTATCACGGGTATCCTTTGTACAAATATAAATTTAAAGTGATCAATTTATATTTTTTTATCATGATGATTTAATATTTTTCTATTTTATTTATTTCTTAATATCCAATAAATTAATTTCACAATTACCAAATATATGAAACCATAAACCATATTTCTTTTTCACCACATAAGTTATTGTGAAGAGGCCTTAAAATCCCTCGATGAAATAAGATAACATATTTGCTATTTTTCATAGCTTCTTTTCATAATCAATGTAACATTACCGTTTCTCAACAAACCATATACATACAAGGGTGTTTTCATATATTTTCAAAACATATTCATATTAGAGGACTATAAATTGCCCAATATTTTTACTCTAATATCATACATTTATACACTTTATCTATAATACCTTAAAAAAGTTTCTGATATGATATATAGTACAATTCCAAGATCGTGTTCAGTGAATTTTTGAGGAAATATGGAAATGAGCCAGATAAAGAGACTTATTAATGCATTAAATTGATATTAGATATGGAAACCGATGCAAAAAATTGTGAATGCAAGAGTGTGAAAGGACCAAATTAAAAATTTTGAAAAGTTGTAGGACTAATTCAATTTAACCAAAAAGAAAAAAATATGAGTTATCAATGATTACTTCGCATGATAATGACTTGGAATATGCATTTCTATCATGAAAATCATTTTTGGACTAAACTAAAAAAAAAGATTAGAAAGTACAAGGACTAATTTGTAATTTCTTTTTTATCGTGAAAAGGGTGTAAGTGAATTTTTACGACTGTGGACTTATACTAGAGATTAAATGTGAATTATGAAGTTTGAGTTTGATAAGTACAATTTGTTGTGAAAAAAAGTGTAATAAAAGGTAAAAAAGGGTTAAGGTGTAATTTTTCCATAAAAGGTCATTTTGGTCATTTCATATGAATTTTTTTTGGAAATATTTTTTGTTTAAATATTATATGATTGAGATTATATTTGATCATATGATTAGAATTTGACGAATAAATATGGACCATACAAATTTTAATTGGACCTTTAACCAACTTTGGGTTTGACTTAATGTGCTATTTTAAAATGGATTAAATAATTTGAAAAAGGGTGAATCCCTCTTGGTTCCTTCTTTCCTGTCTGACTACCCTAGTAGAAGATGAGAAAAATATTTTTATTGAATTTTTTTTTACCATTTTTCTCCAATCCAAACTTAAATCCATTACCTACTGTTATTCTTTTGTTGAAATCCATTAGAAAACATCATTCTAAGGCTTCTTCCACATTAAATTCCACCATTTCCAGCCTAAGGTTCTTGGGCATAGAGAGAGAAATTAGAAGCTAGAGAGAGAAAGCTTCAATCAATGTAAGAAATTGTGTTTTCTTCATCCTCACTTTAGTTATTTGAGTTCTTTGGTGTGAGAAAGTTGTTTGAATTAGTAAGTAGATACTTTGTTTATAATTTTTGTGTTGAGAAATGAGGAATGGGTGGAAAAAAGGACTTTGACTATATGATTAAGAGTATTCAAGTGTAAGAAAGCTTAGAGAAGTCTTTATTTGAGTTTTTGTCATCCAAATGGGTAAGTGCTCTTGGATTTTCTACTTTTCCTATGGTAAAATAGTTATGAATTCTTGATTAATTAATGAAATAAATATTTGGAGTGAAACGTATGTGTATAATTCTTGGAACCATGATTAAAAGTATTAAAACTGGATAATAAAATTGAGATGTTGTTCAAAGTGAAAATTGGCTCAAGTTAAGTGAAAACGAGTTAAGGTAATGATATGAGAACTATAAGGTCATGTTCAAATGTGAAATTGCCAAATTTATGGTTATGGTGCAAAAAGTGAGAATGAATGGATTTATGAGCCATTTCCAAGTGATTTAATGAATGAATAATAATAAGATGTTTCAAAATGAAGATACATCGAAAACTTCAGGAAAGCTCTTGAAACGCGAAGGAGGCGATGTGGCGAATCCCTTTGAAATTTCGAGGACCTCAACAGGTTCATTTCTTTATTTGGTTAATCTACAAGTAGCGACTGTTAACTAATATGGAGAGAGTTCGCAGGGGTTTGGACAGAATATGGCTTGTGGGGTTTGTTCTGAGGATGTGCTGCATATTCTTAGTGATTGCCCTACCGCACAGAATATTTGGAATTAGTTAATTACGGTTGAATGGAAGGATCGATTTTATTGTGGGAATTTGCAGGAATGGCTTAATACCAACTTACAGAATTGTCAGGACAACTACTTGGGTGATGTTTGGGATTATAACTTGGTGTATTTGGAAGAATCGAAATCTCTTCATTTTTCAAGGCACATCCTGGAGCAATAGTGATATCATTAAGGCTTCCTATAGTTGGGTGAAACAGTATTTCTTGGGAGGTAGAAAGATGGTGATTATGCCAAAAAAAACGATACCTTGCCAGATTTTGGCCAAGAATTGGGTTCATTTGTATACGAATGGTTCAGTTAGACATGACGCTGGTTTTGCTGCAGCAGGGGGAATTGTGCGGGATCGTAGTAGAGAGTGATTATTTGGGTTTAACAGATACTTAGGAAGATGTTTAGTGTTTGATGTGGAGGTGTGGGGCATCTTGGATGGGCTGACTCTTTTACTCGATCAGGGTTATGAGAATGTATTGATACAATCTGATTGTCTTAAAGCAATTAAGGTTATTCAGGAGAGTTCTTTGGAGGATTCCGACTCTGCTCTAATTAAGAGAATCGATTAGTTACTGTAATGATTTGGGAGTTGGAGTATTGGGCACATAAATAGAGAAGATAATCAGGATGCTGATAGCTTAATAAATATGGTTCATGAGAGAAGCCATAGGTTGCAACTGTTTGAAGAATTCCAATTTAGGGGAAGGATTTAAGTTCTTGTAACAAGTTTTTTTTTTTAAATTTTATTCTTGTCACAAAAAAGAAGAAGATATATAAATATATATATGTGCATTTATAAAATTAGCATTAGTAAATTGAACATGAGATGATAAGAGGTTGTTCATGTAACACCCCTAACCCGTAACCGTCGCCGGACTAGGGTTAAGAGGCATTACCGAATCATCAGAACAATTACATTCACTTCACGACACAAAGTCAATCATAAATCATACAACTTCAATCACAAACATATAGTCCCTTATCGAGGTCTACGAGACCTTACACATGCTTTATAATTAGGCCGGGATTGAACCGATCACTTATGAAAGTTTTCAAAACTTTAAACATTCTTCAATACTGTTGAAGTCACACGCCCGTGCAATTAGGCCGTGTGCCTCACACGGCTACCAGACACACCCATGTGTCCAGGCCATGCCAAAATAGAGCATACATACTGACTTATTCCCACGGTCATTAGGCACGCCCGTGTGCCATGGCCGTGTGTTAATAGGCTAGCTACTGACTTGATCACACGGCCACCATGCACGCCTGTGGGCCTCGGCTGTGTACCCTGTCCAAACACACCTAGAATTGATCCTTAAATCACACAGCCGAGACACACACCCGTGTCTCTTAGCCACGTATGCAAAATAGGCCTTTTGCAAGGCCAATTTGCCACCCATACAAGGGTCAACCTACAAGCACAATTAAGCATATTTTCTCACACAATTTGACAACCAAATACACATCAAATGAACACATACCATCTTGACCAATCTCCTTTCTAATCATGCCAATATATAAGCTAAATTCACAACTATATACATGTATTACCAAGCATGATTCATCAACAACATCACTAGGTTACAAGAGCATCAATCCATCAATAAGCTTACCATTTATAGGACACTTTCATTGCCATTAAAACATACCAAAGCATACTTCACATACCACATTTACATATGCATCATTCCAACTATATCTAGCCACACCACATGGCTATTTACACATCTCAAATGTATTTCAAAACAACTAGACTATACATGCCATATTCAAATATACACATCTTCAAAAGTACCAAAATAGATTGCTGATAGTGTGATAGAGATGCTGACGATCCGCGAATTCGAGCTAGCTCTACTGACACTATAAAACAGAGAAACAATCACACAGTAAGCTTTGAAAAGCTTAGTAAGTTCGTAACATAATACATTTTACTAAAACAATCCATCACATAGATTATTTCACAATCACATATATCAAACCATCCAAAACTAATATGTTCATTCAACCTTCTATAACTCATTCCTAGTTTCATCCACCACATAGGTTCCGAACGTACCTTAGCCAACACTTAGTTGTCAATTACTTTTGCTACTCAATACTCACTAATTCATTTCGATCAACTTTTGTCTCTTCTTCGATTCAATCGCACACTTAGTGCCCAAATAGTTAGCCGAAGCTTAATTACATCGCACACTTAGTGAATCTATATCAAACCGATCTTAAACCAGTATTGCACACACAGTGCCATTCACATAGCCGAAGCTTATATTATTTCGCACACACAGTGCTAATCATATTGGTCACATTTTTGAATACGCACACTTAGTGCCACTTAACTCGAGCCCTCACATAGCATTCACATTTCAGTGTTATCATACCATTCATTTCACAACATTAAACATAACTAAACACACGTATTATGTCCGAACTTACCTCGGACGTCGAAAAATTGATACGGTCGATTAATCGAGCACTTTATCTTTACCTCGATCTCTGATGTGTCTAAAACTAACTATGTCCAAAATAAAGGCAAGCGCACCTATCGCTTAATAGTATAGTTATGGTAAGACCGGTAATATCGTATCCACAAGGACCAAGAGTACTAGTAATTACTATCTTTTTATTGTTTAGCCTAAGTATTAAAGTGAATTATTTTAAACTAAAACTTAATTAAAAACACGACAACGAAAGAATTGGAAAAATACTTTTAGACAGCTTATGTGATAGGCAATACCTAAGGAAGAATCCACCTAGACTTCACTTATTACTTTTGATTTATACGATTTGTTCACTTGGCTTAATCCGTAGAAATCCCTGATTTATGTTAATATCTCTCTCGAGACTAAAAACAACTGACTCTAGGTTGATTATTTGAAATCTCTTTCTAATTAAAATCCATATTATCGCATTAACTCAGTCTATGGATTCCCTTATTAGATTTGACTCTAATCTGGCAGATTTTCGTCGCCCTATCTCTAGGGTTGCAATCAACTCCGCTTAATTGTGTTGATCTACTCTTAAACAGGGACTTTTGCTCCACTGAATAAGCACATTCGACTTGAATTAATAACCTTAATTATCAAAACAAGAATAAGAACTCACAATTAAGAATAAGAACAAGTATGTATCTTATAAATCAAATAATAATAAGATCTGTTATAGGTTTCATCCCCTTAGGTATTTAAGGGATTTAGTTCATACTGATAGAGGGAAACATCATAGAATAGGAAAAACAACAAAACATAGGAAAACCCAAAAACTTCTAAAGAACTTGATGGGAGATCTTCAGTCTTGATGGAGATCCTTCCTTCGAGCTGCTTCTGACGGTTGTCGTCGAGTATTTTCTGCGTTTTATTCAGCGTCGTCCTTTAGGTCACCCCCTAGGGTGTTTATATAGGCTTTGGAATGTCTTTCTTAGCCTAAAATTAACCTTTTCTGGATAGAATTACACTTAGGTACGGTAGGGACACGCCCGTGTATGATAGCCTTAGGCCGTGCTCACTCCTGCTCACCACACATGGCCGTATGGTCTGCCCGTATACGTTGATCCAGGCCATGTTCGATCTTGCTCGTAACACACGGCCGTGTCCAATGGCCCAGGCCGTGTTGAATTCTAAGATAGGCCCATTTTGTCCCTTTTTGGCCTGTTTCTCGTTCTTTTCGACTCCCTAAGCTCTCCTTAGTGTAAAACATGAAATTAAAGGATTAGGAGCATCGAATTCATAAATCTAATGAAAACTCATCCAAAAATAAGCTAAGCATGGGGTTAAAATATGTATAAATTATGGTTTATCAAATATCCCCACACTTAAGCCTTTGCTTGTCCTCAAGCAAAATCCTCAACTCAAAATTAAAACTAACTTCCTCAATTCATAATTCTCATCAATAATGTTTCATCATAATTCACAGATAATTCATACATGGATAATTTATGTAACATCCTGAATTAGGGGTTGTTTGAAAATTTAATTATTTGTTCCCATGTGTGTGTGTGCTTGAAGAAATAAATTTATGATTTATTTGGCATGTTTTAGGACCTAAAAATAACTCGAGCTAAGCCTGACCCAGTAATAAAAATTTATTTTTAAGTGTGTAAAAGGAATGAGCTAGGTTAGTTGGGGCTTTAATAAAATTTTGGGCAAATTAAGGCACAAAGGATGGGCTTGGTATAAGTGGCGTGGTGCGCCAAGAGAGATGCTAGGGGTCTCAAGTTCGAGCCGCAAAGGCGACATTTTGGTTTTATTTTGCGTCAATTAGGGAATCAGGCGGTATGCCTTAAAAATAAATAGCCGGGAAATGGACATGAAAGTCCAGGTTGGCAAAGTGGCTCCATGCGCCGCTGTAAGAAATGGAAGTAGCGCTAAAGAGGGCTCAGGTTCAAGGCACGCAGCAGCAGCAAGTGGCATTTTATTTTTAGTTTTGGCGTGAGACAAGGGGGCTTAAGTAGGAAGGCCATAAAATTAATTGGAGAAGGTTTATGGCATGAAAGTCTAATGAGGAGAAGTGGCAAAAGGCGTTGGAGAGTGAGGGTGCAGGTGAGGTCTCGGGTTCGAGGGACGCAGGGAGCATTTTTAGTTTGGGCTTTTTGCGTTAGAAGAAAAAGGGGCCTAGAAATAGGTTTTATAAATAAAGGAAAGGGTTAATTGACATGAAAGTCAATTGGGAGAGTTGGTCTGGGCGCTTAAGGGAGAGTGCTGCTTGAGGTCACCTTCTGGTTCGAGCCAGTAGCGTGCCAGCTTTGGTTTTAATTTCTTTTCCTTTTCTTCTTTGCGTGACAAAGTGAATTGGGCTGCACATGATTGCTTTGTTTTTACATTCGGCTGAAAGGAAATTGTTAAGCACATGGGTTCTTTTATTTTGTTTATTATTTGAAGAGGTGATAAGATTAAGCTTATTATTATTATTATTGTTATTTTCAATTTGGAAGAGGGGGAAGCTATTAGTGTTTTATTTGCTATTAAATTGTGAAGGGATTAGGAGATTAAAAACATGATGAGGTTAGATTTATTTGTGATAATTCAAGGCTGGAAATTATCACAAAATAAGGGAGTGTTTGCCGATTTTTGACTCCTTGGGGTTGTCCATATTTGATTTTTAATAGCAAAGAAGTGCCAAACTCACCAATTTTTCCTCTCCAATTTCTTTCTTTGCAAACCTCCATTGTTTCATAGCCAAAACCATTCAAAAATTCCAGCTTCTCTTCTCTTTTACAAGCCGAATATACCCTCTTTAAGAGGAAATTTCCAGCAAAATCTTTCTCTTCTTCCTCTCTTCATTCTTACTGCCAAAATCTCCTTAAACTCTTAGCCAAAATTGTTCGTAAAATTCCAAAGATCATTGTTTCTCTTAGCCGAATACACCCTCCTCCTTCACTAAAATTTCCAGCCCTTCCAATTGTGTATTAGGTCGAATATCATATCTCCAACAAGGTGCTGCCAATTTTCAATAAGTGTGGTAAGGGGTAATCATCTCTTTTGGAATTAAAATTATGGCCTATGATTTGTGTTAACTTGATTAAAACCAATTGTAGGAAAGCTTTCGGGATTTATTTTCCAAAGGACTAATTAAGGCTTCGGGATTTGTTAGGAAATCAAATCCGTTTAAGAGTAAGAGATCTAGCATCGTAGATCAGCTTTTCGGGATCTAGGAATTACGATAGTAACAGGTGTGTAAGATCTCTACACACTTTATTAATTTACATGACATTATTATTTGTTTTGATTATTTTGATTGTGATTAGCTTGTGGCATAATCACGGATTTCGGGTAAGTCCCCTAACTTGTGATTTTTGATATATGTTTGCATGCCATCACATGATGTTTAATACTATGACATGATATATGAAATTTGTTGTATAAGCATGTGATGGTGGGATTGATGAGAGGAGGGGGATGAACTATGGACTGTCGTCAGTGGTTTTGACCACAAGATGGGTTGGCCCCATCAGATTACTTGTGACCTATGGTCATCAGTGGTTTTGACCACAACAATTGATTATTTACGACTAAGTCCCAGTGGTTTGGTACCACCAGTGGTTTTGACCACATTTGATATATTGTGACCTATGGTCATCAGTGGTTTTGACCACACGATGGGTTGGCCCCATCATTTAAATTGTGACTTTAAGTCATCAAAGTGGTTTTGACCACACGGGTAGAAAAGGAGTATGGATGGCTAGTTGGGTTGCATGAGCATGTTTATTAATGAATTGTGTATGAGATATATTTTCCGGGTGGGGGATTTACACACCGAGTCTTGGTGACTCACCCCCTTCCTTTACCATTTTGCGAGATGAGTAGAACGCGAGAGATGGAGCCGGAGGGACTCGAGGCGCCATGCTTATCGCTGGATCTCAAATTACTTTGTTTAAGTTAATCTTATTAATTTTTTTTTTAAAGTCTTTTAATTTGGGTTGTAATAAGGCCACTAATTCTTGGATGTTTATTTTATTGCTTTACTTTACTTATGTTATTTCAAATGGAATCTTATAAAAATTAATTGAACCGGTTAAAAGTAACTTTTCTAACTTAATAACTTTTACGAGTTTTCAAAGAAGTTACCATCGGGTAACAAAATTCACCACGTCAATCATGATTTTGAAAGTTCCTTAAATTTTAAATAATCAGACAATTTCAAAGGGTTCATCAACCCAACCATGTTTATAAAAGCCCAATTGAGTTTTCCAACACCGTTTTAAAACCTTAGCCAAATTTTATCAAATTTTCACCAAACTTTCAAATTGGTCCAAATTATTTTACTCCGTGACATACCAGATCCGGTCAGGACTCATGGGCCGGGTTTGGGGTGTTACAATTTAACTAATAGAATCCTAGAGATTTAAACAATCTAAGTCATAGATTTTTATAGCATGAAAACATAGGTGTTTCCCTTTACCTAAATAATCACCTTTGATCCAAAACCGACAAGAATTGACATCCTCACTAAAGATTCACTCAAATCACTCAAAGTGTTTAAGGTTCAAATTACGCACTCAAAAGTCAAACATGAAAAGTTAATCCCATAGGCTTGCATGAAAATCAAATCTCAACCACTATAGAATGATATGATACACCAATCAAAAGGTCTTTTAAGGGGTTGTAATGGGGCTTGGGTTAAGGTATGGATAAAGGCTGAATTAGAGGGTTAGGATCGATAGTGAATGATAAATTACCTAACTAGAAAAATTGAACTAATACTAATAATTACATCAATTGAAAACTTATCACTAATAACACGAGCTTCTTCTCAAAATGTACAATTAACTACTTAAGCTCAAATAACAAAGAACTAATAATGAATAAATTTCCAACTTTTTTTTTAGAATAAGAACATACAATAATAAGATAGAATTTAACAACTGAAATAAAGAAAATAGTTAGGCAACTGATCAAATCAAATCTCGACATAAGGGGGGTCAAAGTAGGAGAAGTAAAAATTTGGTTTTGGGTTAATATTAATAGGTGAGTCAAGAAAATGGTTTATTAGGCTAAAAAGGGTTCACTAGGGGTTAATTATGAGGGTAGGCTTTTTAATGGAATAAGTGGGTTAAAACTTAGGTGCCTTTATCATCTCAGTATATCAAATCAAAATTGTGGTCTCGACATGTATAATCGAAGCAAGTTCTAGAATAACAAATCAATGTTGACACACTCATAATCAATAAAGTGAGCAAGAAAAGAATATGCTCTAAAAGGCTCAAAATCTCACAAAAATTATGGTTTTTGATGTCAACCTTGCAAATTTCAAACTTCAAAGTAATATTTAAATTTAGGGAAATAACCTATTACAATTTTTTATTATGAAAATAGACTTATCATGCTTGATCCTCTAATATATTAAAGTTTAAACCATCAATGCACAATTATCTATGACTTAATCCAAAACATATCAATGAAAATCATAAATCAATAGAAGTTTCATTCTAATAGTAATATGAGAAAATTACTTAAGAATAAGGTATAATTCGGTATTGTTGACACCTCCCCATACTTAAGATATACATTGTCCTCAATGTACAAAGATAAGTAATGACAAAGTAGTAAGAAAATCATAAGATAGGGAGAGAAGTGAAACTTCTTGAATTTTGGATGGAGTCAAAAAAAAGAAACGGTGCAAATGTGGGCAGGGGTGTTGGATACTCCAGTGGTGGTGTGGTCGCTCCGTAATAACCCCTTGAACCTAAATTAAAGAAATCAAAATATAATAATATAAATTAAGGAGAAGAAAGGTAAACAGAAACAATTTAACAATGAAAATAAAAGACAAAGAAAAAATAAATGGACTCAAAGGTCCTTGACTTGTCAAGTCGATGAAGCGGCCGGCATGAACTTATGTAGAGTGGTCGCGCACGGGTAGACCGTGCTAGGGGCCTTTCACTTTTTCGACACGGAGATGGTGACTTTGGTCTTGTCGCTAGAATTAGTCATGGTGTAAGGGAAAGGGGTGGTGAAAAGGGAGAAAAGCTGTGGTGGCTAGGGTTGGGAGGAGAAAAATTGGGGAAGAAAGTGAATAGAAGAAGGGGGTTTAAATAGAAACCAGCTGCCCACGCCCGTGTGCCCTGGGCATGTTTGGTCACATGGCCGTATCGTACGGCCGTGTGGTGCCTTGTTCGTTTCTCCTACGCCCGTATAGAGGTTTCCAAGCCCGTGTTTGATTAATCAGTGTCGACCACGGCCTAGGGACACGGGCGTGTTTTACACCCGTGTTACTTTCTCAGTGTCGACCACGGCAGTATCGCACGGCCATGGCATTTTATCACAGCCCGTGTTTTGGGAAAATTGTCGTCCTTGGTTCGCACAGTCTTTGCCACGCCGATGTGCGTATTCGTGGTGTCCACACGGCCACGGCCACGCCTGTGTGCAAGGCCGTGTGGTAGGGAAACCTGCGCTTTATTAATTTGGTTAGTTTTTAGTTAGGTGCTAAGAATAAAAAATATGAAAATTAAAGGGGTTAGTGCTCAGGTTGCCTCCCGAGAAGCGCTCGTTTAAAGTCTTAAGCTAGACTTACCTCTCATTCGCATAATCATGGTGGTTTGAGGAGTTGAAACTCCTCATTCTTGCTCTCAATTGTATTAAAATAAGGTTTTAGATGAGTACGATTTACCTTGAAGGTGCCAAATTGAGAATGAGTTACCTCGACTGTACTGTATGGGAAAGTATTAAGTACCGTGAAAGGAGTTATTCCATTAAGTTCAGAAGTGACAACACGAGGATCTGTATTATCTATTAGAACTCGATCTCCAACCTTAAAGTAGTTTGCTTCATCTTTAAGTTCGCTATGGAGTTGCCTCGGTTTTGCTTCGTGTGTTCTTGGTTTCTCATTGACATGTGTCCTCCACTCGTCTAGTTCATCGATATGAAGCCTTTGCTCCTCATGAGTTATTTCATTGTTGGTACGAGATCTAGGATATGGCTCAGTTGTGTAATTTCGTGGTGCTTCCTAAAAAGAAGGTTGAACCAAATGGTCATTAATAGAATTTATGTTCTCACCTTTATTACTCGATGTTCTAGCCGAGTCAAGAGCCTGAAGAGTGATCGTTTCATCACCTACACGAAGTGTGAGTTCACCTGTACCAACATCAATTCTAGTTTTAGCAGTTGCCAAAAAGGGTCTTCCTAAAATTAAAGGAACATTATTGTCCTCAACCATGTCTAACACAACAAAGTCTACTGGGAAAATGAATTTATCAATTTTTACTAGTACATCTTCAATTATACCCCTAGGAATTCTAATGGTTTTATCAGCTAATTGAATGCTCATCCTAGTTTGTTTGGGTTTCCCAAGACCTAGCTGTTTAAACATTTTATAAGGCATAACATTGATGCTTGCCCCTAAATCTGCTAAAGCACTACTAACAGATAAAACACCAATTAAGCAAGGAATCGTAAAACTCCCTGGATCTTTTAACTTTTGTGGTAGTCTATTTTGTAAGATTGCTGAGCATACTGCATGTAGCTCCACATGGGACGCCTCGTCTAACTTTCGTTTGTTTGTTAAGAGCTCTTTTAGAAATTTTGCTGAATTGGGCATCTGCGAAAGAGCTTCAATAAATGGTAAGTTAATATGTAATTTCTTTAGAAGTTTAAGAAATTTACCAAATTGTTCATCTGTGCGGTCTTTCTTCGTCGCATTGGGGTATGGTACACGAGGTTTGTACGCTGTACTTACTGATTTCGGTTTATCATGGCTTACCTTAACCTTACCTTTATCTACCACATTCTCTTGCCTCTGTTTTGGTTCGTCTAACCCTTCACTATCGTGAACAGTAATGGTGTGGATTTGCTCTTTTGGGTTAGTTTCAGTGTTGCTTGGCAAGCTACCTTGTGGTCATTCTGAGATCAGCTTGGCAAGCTGACTTATTTGGTTTTCGAGTCCTTGAATCGATGCTGTTGGTTTTTTAGTGCAGTTTCGGTGTTCTGAAAATGCGTTTCTAACCGAGATGAATTTAGTAATCATATCCTCAAGGTTCGACTTTTTCTCCTGTGGGTAGGGTTGTTGTTGAAAGCCTGGAGGGGGGTGTTGTCTCTGATTTCCTTGACCACCCCATGAAAAGTTTGGGTGGTTCCTCCAACCTGGATTGTAAGTGTTACTATAAGGGTTATTTTGAGGTCTAGAATTATTACCCATATAGTTCATCTGTTCGCTTTCTATGCCAGGGTTGTAGGGTGGGTATTCTGTATTGTTCGTCCCTCCTCCATTTGTATCGCACTGCATCACTGGATGTACCTACGAAGAACCACACAAACCATCAATCTTTTTATTTAACAGTTCTACCTGGTTTGATAGCATGGTTACTGTGTCGAGGTTGAAAACACTGGCGGCTTTTGTTGGCTTTGTCCTCATAACTTGCCACTGATAGTTATTCAGTGTCATCTCCTCTATAAACTCATAACCTACTTCAGGGGTCTTGTTATTTAGGGTTCCATCGGCGGCTGAATCAATCAACTGCCTAGTTGAGGGGTTCACACTGTTGTAAAAGGTTTGAACCTGTAGCCACAAAGGTAACCCATGGTGAGGGCACCTTCTTAGTAAATCCTTGTATCTCTCCCATGCATCGTAAAGTGTCTCTAAATCCATCTGCACAAAAAAAGAGATATCATTCCTCAACTTAGCCGTTTTAGCCGGCGGAAAATATTTAAGTAAAATTTTTTTTGTCATTTGATCCCATGTAGTGATTGATCCTCGTGGTAACGAGTTCAACCACTGTTTAGCTTTGTTTTTCAACGAGAAGGGAAACAACCGAAGGTGAATGGCATCATCAGAAACGCCATTGATTTTGAAAGTGTCGCACAACTCTAAAAAATTTGCCAAGTGATTGTTTGGATCCTCATCCTGCAAACCATCAAACTGAACAAATTGCTGAATCATCTGTATAGTGTAAGGTTTCAGTTCAAAATTATTTGCAGCAATAGCAGGTCTAACAATACTTGATTCAGTTCCTGTTAAATTAGGTTTAGCATAATCATACATAGTACGAGGAGCGTGGATTTTGATTCACCGGTTTGCGGCAACCACGGAGGTAGCGGATTATTATCAGCCATCTCTTCTATAGTATTAGTTTCGTCTTCTTTCTCTTCTTCTATGTATTGTAGACCTCGCCTTATTTCTCTTCGGTTTTTGCGAGCAATACCTTCTATATCACTGTCAAAAAGTAATGGTCCCGACGGGTTCCTTCTAGTCATAAACTAAAAGTTCCTGCCAGAAGCAAAGAAAGAAAAATTAGAAAAGTAGAAAAGAAATTAAAAAATAAATTGCAATAAATAAAAATAATGGCTAAAGTAATAAAAATTTAGTGTTCCTAATATCTTAGTCCCCGGCAACGACGCCAAAAACTTGACGTGTCTAAAACTAACTATGTCCACAATAAAGGCAAGCGCACCTATCGCTTAATAGTATAATGGTAAGACTGGTAATATCGTATCCACAAGGACCAAGAGTACTAGTAATTACTATCTTTTTATTATTTAGCCTAAATATTTGAGTGAATTCTTTTCAACTAAAACTTAATTAAAAACACGACAATGAAAGAATTGGGAAAATACTTTTAGACAGCTTATGTGATAGGCAATACCTAAGGAAGAATCCACCTAGACTTCACTTATTACTTTTGATTCATACGATTTATTCACTTGACTTAATCCGTAGAAATCCCTGATTTATGTTAATATCTCTCTCGAGACTAAAAACAACTGACTCTAGGTTGATTATTTGAAATCTCTTTCTAATTAAAACCCCTATTATCGCATTAACTCGATCTATGGATTCCCTTATTAGATTTGACTCTAATCAGCGATTTTCGCGCCTCTATCTCTAGGGTTACAATCAACTCCGCTTAATTGTGTTGATCTACTCTTAAACAGGACTTTTGCTCCACCGAATAAGCACATTCGACTTGAATTAATAACTTTGAATTATCAAAACAAGAATAAGAACTCACAATTCGAGAATAAGAACAAGTATTTATCTTAAAAATCAAATAATAATAAGATCTGTCATAGGTTTCATCCCCTTAGGTATTTAAGGGATTTAGTCCATACTGAGAGAGGGAAACATCATAGAATAGGAAAAAAAAAACAAAACATAGGAAAACCCAAAAACTTCTAAAGAACTTGATGGGAGATCTTCAGTCTTGATGGAGATCCTTCCTCCGAAATTTATACGGCGACTTACTGTCGTCTAGTATTTTTTATGTTCTCTTGAAATGTCGTCCTTTAGGTCACCCCTAGGGTGTTTATATAGGCTTTGGAACGTCTTTCTTTGCCCACAAGTAACCTTTTTCGGATAGAATTACACTTAGGTACGGTAGTGACACGCCCGTGTGACACACCCGTGTATGATAGCCTTAGGCCGTTCTCGCTCCTGCTCACCACACACGGCCGTGTGGTCTGCCCGTGTACGTTGATCCAGGCCGTGTTCGATCCTGCTCGTAACACACGGCCGTGTCCAATGGCCCAGGCCGTGTTGAATTCTAAGATAGGCCCATTTTGTCCCTTTTTGGCCCGTTTCTCGTTCTTTTCGACTCCCTAAGCTCTCCTGAGTGTAAAACATGAAATTAAAGGATTAGGAGCATCGAATTCATAAATCTAATGAAAACTCATCCAAAAATAAGCTAAGCATGGGGTTAAAATATGTATAAATTATGGTTTATCAATCTCGATCCGAACTTCTCCTCTCTTGATCTATACACATTCAAATTCAATCCATTCAATCACAATTTCATTCAATTTAGTCCACACACACATATTTAGGGCATTTTATAAAATAACCCTCACATTGTCACATTTCGACACTTTAGTCCCTATTTCACAAAATCATCAAATTCACATAATTTCTTTCCACACAAGCCTAGCCGAATTTTCCTTGTGTTCATACAAGCCCACACATTTCATTTATTTCACATTTTAATCCTTCAATTTCTCAATTTCTCAATTAAGCCTAAAATGCTCAATTTCACCAAAAATCCCAATACAAACTATGTTAACCCAACACCAAGTTTTCATATTTCACTATCAACTAGCACATAGCTCAAGCATTCATCAATGGCTCATCACAAAAACATCATCAATTCACAAAATTACAACATGGGTTAGCTAGAGCACGAAGCAACGATTACGAAAACGTAGAAATTAACAAAAACCAAGCTCAAAACTTACCTTGATTTTGACAACTATGGCCGAATACCCCAAAGCCCTATTCCTTTCTTTTTCCTTCAAATTTTCGGCAAGAAAGATGATAACATGGCTTCATCTTTCTTTTGGTTTTAATTATTATTATCTAAATTATCAATTCACCAATTTGCCCTTTTATTAGTCATATAAGACAAATTTACCTTATGGTTATCTTGTCATTTGAACATCCACTATCTAAAAAATGGATTAATAACATCATAAGGTCTCCACCTTAAAAAGCCATCAACAATTAGACACTTATAAATCAGCACACAGCTTTAATACCTTATGCAATTAAATCCTTTCTCTTAATTCAACACACAATCGATAAAATTACCACACAGAACTTTCACACAGATTATATCACATATAATCAACACCAAAAATAACATTAAAATATTATTCCAACCTCGGATTTGTGGTCTCAAAACTACTATTCCGACTAGGGTCTAAACCGGGCTGTTACAACTCTCCCCCTTTAGGGATTTTTGTCCCCGAAAATCTTACCAGTAAATAGATGTGGATATTGCTCTCTCATTACATTCTCAGGCTCCCACGTTGCCTCTTCAATTCCATGTTTGTGCCACAACACTTTCACTAAGGAAATTCTTTTGTTTCTCAACTCTTTAGTCTCTCGTGCCAAAATTCGAATCGGTTCTTCACTATACGATAAATCTGACAGAATTTCAACCTCAGTAGGAGAAATCACATGAGACGGATCAGATCTGTACCGTCAAAGCATCGACACATGAAACACATTATGAATTTTCTCTAACTCAGGTGGAAACATCAATCTATAAGCAACCGGCTCAACTCGTTCAATGATCTCATACGGTCCTATGAACCTCGGACTCAACTTCCCCTTTCGGCCAAATCGAAGTATTTTCTTCCACGGAGACACTTTCAGAAGCACTTTGTCACCAATTTCAAATTCGATATCCTTCCTTTTCAAGTCTGCATAAGACTTCTGACGATCTGAGGCCGCTTTCAAACTGTCACGAATCACTTTCACTTTCTGCTCAGTCTCTTTTATTATATCAACCCCGTGAATCTTATTCTCACTCAGCTCAGTCCAATAAATGGAGTTCGGCATTTTCGACCGTTAAAAGCCTCATACGATGCCATTTTAATGCTAGATTGAAAACTGTTGTTGTAAGCAAACTCAATCAATGGCAAATGCTTTTCCCATGAACTTTCAAATTCAAGTACGCAGCATCTCAACATATCTTCGAGAATCTGAATGATTCGCTCAGACTGACCATCTGTTTGCGGATGAAATACAGTACTGAAATGCAATTTTGTGCCTAAAGCCTATTGTAATTTCTTCCAAAATCGCAAGGTAAATCTCGGATCTCTATCAGGCACTATAGATAGTGGCACTCCGTGCAATCTCACAATTTCAGCAATGTACAATTCAGCCAATCTATCGAGTGAATAATCTGTTCTCACCGGAACGAAATGAGCCGATTTCGTCATTCTGTCAACTATTACCCAGATTGCATCTTTCTCTCCTGGAGATAAAGGCAATCTCGACACAAAGTCCATCGTAATTCTCTCCCATTTCCGCTCAGGAATCATGATCGGCTGTAACAAACTGGACGGGACCTGATGTTCGTTAAACATTTCGACACAATGTCAGAGATGTCCCGTTTCATACCATGCCACCAGTAAAACTGCTTCAAATCATTATACATTTTCGTACTCCCCGGGTGAACAGTCAAACGACTATTATGAGCTTCAGTCAAAATTAACTGAATCAACTCTGAATTCTTCGGAACACAAATCCGATCTCTAAATCTCAAACAATCATCACTATCCACTCGAAATTCTGAATCTGAATTCAAATCACATTGAGCTCGTTTTGTTATCATCTCGTCATCACTTTTATGGGCATCACGAATCTGATGTGTGAACATCGGTCTTACTTTTAATTCAGCCAAAACTGAACCATCATCACAGAGATCTATTTGAGAATTCATAGCTCGCAAAGCACATAAAGACTTTCGACTCAAGGCATCAGCTACAACATTAGCTTTTCCCGGATGATAATTAATCACAAGTTCGTAATCTTTCAACAATCCTAGCCATCTTCTCTATCGCAAATTTAATTCTTTCTGGGTCATCAGGTATTTCAAACTCTTATGATCGGTATAAACATGACATTTCTCACCAAATAGATAGTGACGCCAAATCTTCAATGCAAACACAATCGCGACCAATTCAATGTCGTGCATCAGATAGTTCTTTTCATGCGGCTTTAACTGCCTCGAAGCGTAAGCGATGACTTTGCCTTCTTGCATCAGCACACAGCCTAAACCATTTAACGATGCATCACTATACACTGTAAACTCTTTACCCGATTCTGGTTGAACTAACACATGTGCCTCTGTTAATAATGCTTTCAACTGCTCAAAACTCTGATGACACTTTTCTGACCATTCGAATTTAACATCTTTTTGTAGCAACTTCATCAATGGAGTCGCTATCATCGAAAAGCCTTTCACAGACCGTCTATAATATCCCGCTAGTCCTAGAAAACTACGGACTTCAGACACATTTCTCAGAGGTTTCCATTCTAAAATAGCTGAAATCTTACTCGGGTCAACTCGTATTCCCGCAGCTGATACAATATGCCCCAGAAATCCAACCTCACGCAACCAAAATTCACATTTGCTAAACTTAGCATACAATTGTTTCTCACGCAGAGTTTGCAACACAACTCTCAAATGCTCGGCATGTTGCGTCTCATCACATGAATAAATGAGAATATCATCAATAAACACCACCACAAAGCTATCCAAATATGGTCTGAATATCCTATTCATCATATCCATAAACACTGCAGGAGCATTTGTTAGTCCGAAAGGCATCACTAAGAATTCGTAATGTCCGTACCTCATTCTAAAAGCAGTTTTCGGCACATCTGACTCTTTGACTCTCAACTGATAGTAACCCGATCTCAAATCTATTTTCGAAAACACTGTAGCTCCTTTTAGCTGATCAAACAAATCATCGATACGAGGCAACGGATATTTGTTCTTTATCGTCACTTTGTTCAATTTTCGGTAATCAATACACATTCTCATAGTACCGTCTTTCTTTTTCACAAATAACACGGGAGCACCCCAGGGCGAGAAACTCGGTCGTGCAAATCCTCTGTTAGTCAACTCTTGCAACTGAGACTTTAACTCTTTCAATTCCGTTGGTGCCATTCTATATGGAGCTATCGAGATAGGAGTCATTCCCGGAACTAATTCAATACCGAATTCAACTTCTCTGATTGGAGGTAATCCCGGTAATTCTTCAGGAGACACATCTAGAAACTCACTAACCACAAGCACAGATTCAACTTTCTTTTCTAACACTTTTGTATCAATCACATATGCTAGATAAGCTTCACAACCCTTTCTCACATAGTTCAGAGCTTTCATTGCAGATACAACAGTTGGTAACCCTTTCAAATCACTGGATTCAATTCGTATCATTTCACCCTTCTGACTTCTCAAATCAATACTCTTTCGTTTACAGTTCAAAATAACATTATGCAAGGTAAGCCAATCCATACCCAGAATAATATCAAATTCGTCAAATGGTAGCAACATCAAATTAGACGGAAAACAAACATCCCGAAACATCAATGGGCAATTCTTGGACACTTTATCCACCAAGACACACTTGCCTAAGAGGTTCGATACTCTAATCACAAATTCAGTAGACTTAACAGGTAGAGTCTTACTTGATACTAGATTCACACACACATATGAATGAATAGAACCTGGATCTATCAATCCTATCACACCAGTATCAAACAGAGTAAAAGTACCAGTAATAACATCTGGCGATGATGCTTCTTCTAGCGCACGTATAGCATAATCTTGGGTAGGTGCTCTCGCATCGGATCTCACAGCTGTATCAGTAGTCCCTCCCTGGCTTCCACTCACATTTCTGGTGTTTCTGGGTGGTCTACCTCTAGCCGTCACAATACTCGATCTCACATTCTGAACATTTTCTTCCTCAACCATCTTTGGGCAGTCTCGAATGAAGTGATCTCAGGATCCACATTTATAGCAAACTCTATTGTTGTACTTGCCCCAACATTCTCCCACATGTCGTCTTCCACACTGTCTACATTCAGGTTTGTTACTCTTGGCACTATCAATACTTTATTCTATTGGAGCTTGAGTTCTTTGACCAACACTTAGTCTTGCGCGGTCTCTATTCGGATGTCCAAATGAAGTATTTGATCGGTTGCTTGTATCTCTAAATCTTTTCGTCGAAGGTTGAGAAAACTTACTCATCGATCTTTTTCTTCCATCACGAACCTCAGAATCAGCTTTCTTCTTTTCTTTACTGAGTTCCTTGGCTTTGCATGCTCTTTCAACTAACACAACAAATTCGTTTATATCAAGTATTCCAACCAACAACTTAATGTCCTCATTCAATCCTTCTATGAAGTGTTTACACATACTAGCTTCTGTTGAAACACATTTCCGTGCATACTGGCTCAATCTCACAAATT
Source organism: Gossypium sturtianum (assembly GCA_025698515.1). Lineage (NCBI taxonomy): Eukaryota > Viridiplantae > Streptophyta > Magnoliopsida > Malvales > Malvaceae > Gossypium > Gossypium sturtianum. The sequence goes on from CM046943.1 coordinate 42,746,569, forward strand.
CCCTCGTGCTCGATGGCGACAAATGCGATTTCTGCTGTTTCAAACTCTAGAAATTCTTTACGTTTCTGATCAATGAATCGTTGACTGATATACTTCTTTCTGAACTCAACTTGAAAGAAATCCCAAGTGATTCTCTCTCTAGGAACCACTGAAATCAATGTCTTCCACCAGTTATAAGCCGTATCTCTCAACAAAGAAACTGCACACTTAATACACTCATCAGGAGTCAACGACATCTCATCGAATACCCGAATTGTATTCTCGAGCCAAAACTTAGCTCGCTCGGCATCATCATCAGCTGTGGCCCTAATTCTTCGGCCCCATAATTTCGGATTTTATCCACAGGAGGTTTGTTCAATCTGATCGGATCTATCACTTGTGGCACAACAGGTACTTGTGGGGGTGGAGGTTGTGGAGCAGCCAGATTCGTTCGAACGAATTCCGAAAACCACTCACTCATCATTCGGAAGAAGGCTTGCTTAGCCTCTCCTCCCTCACCACTATCATTCGGCCTAGATGTGGCCGGCGCTGTCCCTTGAGCGGGAGCAGGTGCATTACTCTCTACATCGTTAGCAACTACTCGATCGAGATCTATTGTTATACGAAAACACATTTTTAACTGTCAGAATTCATCACACTATCGCAATTTCATATATGGCATGTATAGCTAGACTCACACACGCTACGTTAGTCCGAGAATCGACTAAACCGTAGTTCTGATACCAATAAAATGTAACACCCCTAACCCATAACCGTCGCCGGACTAGGGTTAAGAGGCATTACCGAATCATCGGAAAAATTACATTCACTTCACGACACAAAGTCAATCAGAAATCATACAATTTCAATCACAAACATATAGTCCCTTATCGAGGTCTACGAGACCTTACACATGCTTTATAATTAGGCCGGGACTGAACCGATCACTTATGAAAGTTTTCAAAACTTTAAACATTCTTCAATACTGTTGAGGTCACACGCCCGTGCAATCAGGCCGTGTGCCTCACACGGCTACCAGATACACCCATGTGTCCAGGCCATGCCAAAACAGATCATACATACTGACTTATTCCCACGGTCATTAGGCATGCCCGTGTGCCATGGCCGTGTGTTAATAGGCTAGCTATTGACTTGATCACACGGCCACCATGCACGCCCGTGGGCCTCGGCCGTGTACCCTGTCTAAACACACCTAGAATTGATCCTTAAATCACACGGCAGAGACATACGCCCGTGTCTCTTAGCCATGTATGCAAAATAGGCCTTTTGCAAGGCCAATTTTCCACCCATACAAGTGTCAACCTACAAGCACAATTAAGCATATTTTCTCACACAGTTTGACAACCAAATACACATCAAATGAACACATACCATCTTGACCAATCTCCTTTCTAATCATGCCAATATATAAGCTAAATTCACAACTATATACATGTATTACCAAGCATGATTCATCAACAACATCACTAGGTTACAAGAGCATCAATCCATCAATAAGCTTACCATTTATAGGACACTTTCATTGCCATTAAAACATACCAAAGCATACTTCACATACCACATTTACATATGCATCATTCCAACATATATCTAGCCACACCACATGGCTATTTACACATCTCAAATGTATTTCAAAACAACTAGCCTATACATGCCATATTCAAATATACACATCTTCAAAAGTACCAAAATAGATTGCCGGTAGTGTGATAGAGATGCTGACGATCCCCGAATTCGAGCTAGCTCTACTGACACTGTAAAACAGAGAAACAATCACACAGTAAGCTTTCAAAAGCTTAGTAAGTTCATAACATAATACATTTTTCTAAAACCATCCATCACACAGATTATTTCACAATCACATATATCAAACCATCCAAAACTAATATGTTCATTCAACCTTCTATAACTCATTCCTAGTTTCATCCACCACATAGGTTCCGAATGAACCTTAGCCAACACTTAGTTGTCAATTACTTTTGCTACTCAATACTCACTAATTCATTTTGATCAACTTTCATCTCTTCTTCGATTCAATCGCACACTTAGTGCCCAAATAGTTAGCCGAAGCTTAATTACATCGCAGACTTAGTGCATCTATATCAAACCGGTCTTAAACCAGTATCGCACACACAGTGCCATTCACATAGCCGAAGCTTATATTATTTCGCACATACAGTGCTAATCATATTGGTCACATTTTCGAATACGCACACTTAGTTCCACTTAACTCGAGCCCTCACATAGCATTCACATTTCAGTGTTATCATACCATTCATTTCACAACATTAAAAATAACTAATCACACGTATTATGTCCAAACTTAGCTCGGACATCGAAATATCGATACGGTCGATTACTCGAGCACTTTATCTTTACCTCGATCTCGATCCGAACTTCTCCTCTCTTGATCTATACATATTCAAATTCAATCCATTCAATCACAATTTCATTCAATTTAGTCCACACACACATATTTAGGGCATTTTATAAAATAGCCCTCACATTTTTACATTTCGACTCTTTAGTCCCTATTTCACAAAATCATCAAATTCACATAATTTCTTTCCACACAAGCCTAGCCAAATTTTCCTTGTGTTCATACAAGCCCACACATTTCATTTATTTCACATTTTAATCCTTTAATTTCTCATTTTCTCAATTAAGCCTAAAATGCTCAATTTCACTAAAAATCCCAATACAAACTATGTTAACCCAACACCAAGTTTTCATATTTCACTATGAACTAGCACATAGCTCAAGCATTCATCAATGGCTCATCACAAAAACATCATCAATTCACAAAATTACAACATGGGTTAGCTAGAGCACGAAGCAACGATTACGAAAATGTAGAAATTAAAAAAAAACCGAGCTCAAAACTTACCTTGATTTTGAACAACTATGGCCGAATACCCCAAAGCCCTATTCCTTTCTTTTTCCTTCAAATTTTCGGCAAGAAAGATGATAACATGGCTTCATCTTTCTTTTGGTTTTAATTATTATTATCTAAATTATCAATTCACCAATTTTCCCTTTTATTAGTCATATAAGACAAAATTACCTTATGGTTATCTTGTCATTTAAACATCCACTATCTAAAAATTGGATTAATAACATCATAAGGTCTCCACCTTAAAAAGCCATCAACAATTAGACACTTATAAATCAGCACACAGCTTTAATACCTTATGCAATTAAATCTTTTCTCTTAATTCAGCACACAATCGATAAAATTACCACATAAAACTTTCACACAGATTATATCACATATAATCAACACCAAAAAAAACATTAAGATATTATTCCAACCTCAGATTTGTGGTCTCAAAACAACTGTTCCGACTAGGGTCTAAACCGGGCTGTTACAGTTCAAATAGCACCAATAATGTGATATTGATATGTGTTAAACATCATGGATTTTATATGTGTGTGTGTGTAATTATAAGAACTACATTGTGAATTCTTAAATGCTTAAAGTGCCTTAATAAGTGAGTTGTCCTAATAAGCTCAGTAGAACAATTAGGATACAATTAGTGTGCCATAGGGATTAGTGTGTGCACTTTAGAACAACGATGTGGTGCGTTATGGCATAGGACTTCGGTGCACATTAGGTTCCTATGTGTTCGGTATGTTAGGTTGGATGCACAATTAGTAAAATATGAATGGTATGATCAATTAGAATCGCAAGTATTTGATTTTTATTCATAGTGTTTACTAAAGGTTAAGTATTTATATTTAATGACAATTGAGTTCATAAATATGTCTAGTGTTGAAATGAACATGGATAAAGTGAGTTGGACAAAATAAAAAAAGAATTAGATTAGCATGTAACTTACTTAATGAGAATCTTACTAAGGACCATAACTTGAATAATAATAGAGTACATATGAAGAAATGTGTAATGTGATGAAGTTAAAAAATGTTATAAGTAGGCTTAAGTGTTAACAAATATGATAATAACAATTATTTGAGCAAGAATTTGACACTAAGATGCCATCGACACAATAAGAAAAAGAGGATTAACTTTTGGTATGGTAAGTTTTATTTAAAGAGAATGAATATGAAATAATTAAAGAAAGTGTGTATAGATTGGAAATGGAATTAAGATAAATATGGTATGGATAGGTACTCATTTAAGTAGTAAAGGTGTTGACAAGTTGTAATCCACTTGATAAGTGTCATGAACATATAAAATGAATCGCAAGTGAGTGGTTGAGTCTTGATATGTAATGTGTACGAGGATGGAATAAATTGAGTTAAATATTATGTTATAAAAGATTCATCATTAATTCAATTAGTGAACCCCCCAAACCCGGCCTAAATGTTCTGATCAAATTTCAAAAGCTACAACAGTCACGAATAAAAGATTTTCAAATCAATTGTGCTAAATTCATTTTTCTGAAAAACATTGTTTAATTTTAATAGAAATATCGGTAACTGTAACAGCCCAATTTAGGGCCTAGTCGGAACAGTGGTGCGAGACCACAAATCTGAAATAATAAAATGAGTTTTGAGGTTTAAGATATGTTTGCATGATAGTATGAAAGTTTCATGTAGAAATTTTATGAAATTGTCATTGAATGGTCCATTAGGACTAAATTGCATTTCTACATACATTTTGTACATTGAGGTAAGTTTGTATGATTTATAAGCTTTATGATTAATATCATTGAATTGTTTAGTATGATGAAGAATATATCTTAATTCCATGAGATTTTTGATGCTATGTTAAACAAAGAAATCAATGAGATTAAGTATGAGAAAGTCCCGATTGAAGTTGAATTACTTAGGATACTCGATCTATCACATGAGACAAGGAAGTCCGTATAAGACCAAGCCAAGGTATGGCATCGGCAATCAAGCAAGATATCATGTAAGTCCAAGACAAGTCTTGGCATTGAAAAGCTATCATGAGATAGAGATCCCATGTAAGTCCAAGCCAAGGCATGGCATTGGTGAGTAACAAGGAAGATTTCATGTAAGTCCAAGCCAAGGCTCGGCATTGACCCGTTCATGAGTAAAGATATCAAGTAAGACCATGTCAAGACATGGAAATGGTAAGTTCCCAAGGGAACACACAAGGAAGACTTCGTGTAAGTCCATGTCAAGACATGGCTTCGATACCAAGTTGAGAGATCCCATGTAAGACCATATCTAGGATATGGCTTTGGCATCGAGATATATGTGAGATGAGATTCAGTATCCTCGGTTATTGATCGTTGATTTCAGAGTTTTAAATTTATAATGATCGAACCTAGAACTAACTATAACAACGATTGAGGCAAGTGCACCTATCGAACAGTAGTATAGATTAGGCAAGACCGGATTGTCGAACCCAAAGGAACCAAAAGTACTAATACTAACTTTATTTTTATTATCTAGCCTAAAATAAGTGAAGTTGTTATTTATCTAAATTTAACTAACTACTAAGCTAAAGACGCAAAGACAAAAAGAATGAATTGGGGAAATACTGTTGGAAAAACTCAGTTGATTAAGACGATACCCTTAGGAAGAATCCACCTAGACTTCACTTGTTATCTAACTCAACCGCATTTATTTATTCACTTGACTTTATCCGTAAGACTCCCTAATGTATATTAAACCCTCTCTCGGCGAATAACGTCTAACCCTAGGTTGATTAATTGAAATCTCTTTCTAATTAAATCCCTAGAATTGCAATAACTCGATCTATGGACTCCCATATTAGGTTTCACCCTAATCTGCAAAATCTCGTCACCCTATCTCTAGGCGTGCGATCAACTCCGCTTAATTATGCTAGATCTACTCTTAGCGGGGACTTTTGCTCCTCCACCTAAGCACATCAAACTTGAATCAATATCCCAAAATATCAACACAAGAATTAAGAACACATAATTAAGAACAAATCAAGTATTTATCATATAGTTCAAATAAACGATAACAAGATTCATCAAAGTTTCATCCCCTTCTGTATCTCAAGGGTTTAGTTCATAATAATAAAAGAAAACATCTCGTAAAGAAAAGATAAAACAAAACATAAGAAATCCCTAAAACCCCTGAAGGAATTGAAGGAGAGATCCGCCGTCTTGAGTAGAATTCCAGCTTCTTGAGAAAGGATCAACTGGCTATCTTCGAGTGTTCCCCACAAATCGACCTTTTCACCTTTCGGCTCCTTGGCCTAGCTCACCGCCCTCTTCTAGGTTATACTTAGGGTGTTTATATAGGCTTTTGAAATAGGTTTCTTTGCCCTAAGTATCCTTTTACTCGAGTGAAATTGCTCTTCTCCACGAGCATGTGACACGGCCATGCCACACGCCTGTGAATCGTCTTTAGGCCGTGTTTGGACTTTTAATGAGGTGACACGCCTGTGTAAATTATGATCGGGCCGTGTTCTAGTCTATCAAGGAGACACGGCCGTGTTGGCTCAAGTCCGTGCCGTGTCGATTTTCACTTTGGCCCAATTTGGTCTGCTTTGAGCCCGCTTCTCGTTCTTTCCATCCTCCTGCTTTCCGAGTATAAAACATGAAAAGAAAGGATTAAGAGCACCTTTTACATAAATCAAGGGATAAATCATCCAAAAGTATGCTAAATGTGGGATTAAAATATGTTACTTTTACGGTTTATCACATACCCCACACTTAAGCTTTTGCTTGTCCTCAAGAAAAATTCTCAACTTATAATTAAAACGAACTTTCCATGATTCAATATTCCTATCAACAATGTCTCATCATAATTCATAGATAATTTATACATGGATAATTTAACTCAAAGAGTCCTAAAGATTCAAACAATATAAGTCATACTTTGTAGCACAAAACATAGGTGTTTCCCCTCATCTAAATAATTACCTCTGATCCAAAACCTACAAGGATTGACATCCTCACAAAAGATTCACTCAAATCACTCGAAGTGTTTAAGGTTCAGAATTAAGCACTCAAATGTCAAACCTGAAAATTTAATCCCATAGGCTTGCATGAAAATCAAACCTCCACCACTGTAATATGAGATGATGCACAAATCAAAAGATCTTTGAAAGGGTTGTAACGGGGCTTGGGTTAAGGTGTGGATAAAGGCTGAATTAGAGGGTTAGAATCGAGATCGACCTGAAAAATTACCTAACTAGAAACAACGAACTGAAAAATAAATAATTACATGAATTGAAACTTTGAAACTAATAATACGAGCTTCTTCTTCAATAAATAGACTTTAACTGTGTAAGCTCGCTTTTCATCATACTAATACTGAATATACTTCGATGTTTTTTTTTAAGAACAAATCATAATAAAGAACTTTAACAACTGAAATAAAGAACATAGTTAGGCAACTGGTCAAATCAAATCTCGACAAAAAGGGTAGTCAAGAAGAATGGTGATAACAAATGCAAAGGGTTTTGGGTTAATATTAGTGGGTGAGTCAATAAAAAGGGTTTTTAGGATCAAAGGGGTTCACTTGGGGTTAATTATGAAGGTAGGATTTTTATGGAGTAAGTGGGTTAAATCCTAGGTGCCTTTATCATTTCTGTATATCAAATCAAAGATGTGGTCTCAACATGTATAATCGAGGCAAGTTCTAGAATAACAGTTCAATGTTGACACACTCATAATAAAAAAGTGAGCATGAAAAAGAATATATTCTCTTATAAGGCTCAAAATCTCACAAAAATTATGGGTATTTTGATATCAACCTCGTAAATTTCAAGTTTCAAAGTAATATTCAAATTCAGGTAGTCAACCTAGAAAAATTTTTAATGCCGAAAAATAGACTTATCATGCTTGATTCTCTAGTATCTTAGAATTTAATTATCAATGCACAATTATCAATGACTTAATCTAAAACATATCAATAAAAATCATAAATCATGGAAATTTCATTCTAATGATAATATGAGAAATTTACTTTAAACAAGGCATAATTCAGGGATTTGAGAATAATGCAAAAAGTTTGGCACCTAATTTCAGAAATTTGAGAATAATGAGAAAAAGTTAGGCACCTTTTTAGGTTGTTCACCCCCCACACTTGAGATGTACATTGCCCTCAATGTACAAAGATATATATATAGACAATTAAGTATAAATTGAAAAGATATGGAGAGAGGTGAAACTTCCTAAATTATGGATGAAATCTTTGCGTTGGAGGTGAAAGATAAGTTGGAGGGGTCATTCTTGATGACGATCCTGCGCTAGATGAAGAAATTGGGTAGCTCATGGAGGATTAGCCAGGATATAATAATAATTAAAACTATACTAATTAAATACTTAAAGAAAAGCAAGCTAAAGTGAAGGAAAATAAAAAATAGAATAAAATTAAAGGAAAAGATAAGATATATGAACCGTAGAGTCCTTATTGTTGGATGGTTCATGAGGTGGGTATGATTTTTAAGGCTGTGGATATGGTGGTAGTCGTGGTGTGATTCCCAAGCAGCCTGAAGAACCTAAAACCAAGAAACTAAAATAAAATAAGTTAAATTAAGCAGAAGAGAAGTAAAGATAAGGAAATTGAAGCAAATGAGAAAAATGAAATAAAAACTAAATGGCCTCAAATATCCTTGGCTCGTCGAATGATTGAAGCGGCCGGCATGAACTTATATAGATCGGTCTCCCTCTGGGAGACTATGCTTGATTCCTTCTGCTTCTTCGGTATTTGGTGTAGCTCAAGGGTTTTGGGAATGTATTGCAGAAGAGAAGTAGGGGAAGGTTTGAATAATGGGGTAGAATAAATGGGATGGGGAGTAGGAAAGTGAGTAAGGGAAGAGATGGGAGGGGGTTTAAATAGATTTTTAGGCCTAATGCATCCCCACGCCCATGTACCATGGGCGTGTTGATTCACACGGCCGCCTCGCACGGCCGTGTTATGCATCGTATCATTTCTCCCACGCCCATGTTCTGGTTGCCACGCCCGTGTGTAAACTACCAGGGTCGACCACGGCCGTATCGCACGGCCGTGTTGGGCGTCGTTCATGTCTCCCACGCCCATTTTACAGATTGCCACGCCCATTGGTGATAAGTCAGTGTCGTCCACGACCGCGTCGCACGGCCGTGGCGTTTTTTCGGTGCCCGTGGGGTGGTGGTTGGAGTCTGTGACTTGAAGATTTGATTCTTTCTGACTTGTACCTCTCCTGCCATTGTCAGTACGGGGATTCTGTACCTCCACACAGCCACGACCACGACCGTGTGCAAGGCCATGTGGTCTGGAAATTGGCCTTTGGTTAGTTTATAGTTAGTTGCTTCATATGAGAAATAAAAGTGAAAAGAAAATAAAATAAACTAAAATATAAGAAAAATAGAGTTAGTGCTCGGGTTGCCTCCCGAGAAGCGCTCGTTTATAATCTTAAGCTAGACTTACCTCTCACTCGCATCATCAGGGTGGTTTGAGGAGTTGAAAGTCCTTCCTCATGCTATCGGTTTCATTATCATGATAGAGTTTAAGTCGAGATGCATTTATATTGAAAGTACCAAAAATAGGATTACTTACCTCGACTTTTCCGTATGGGAAAACACCGGTTACCCTAAAATGGATTTCTTTGTTAGTGTTAGGGTCAGGAGGAGATATTCGAGGGTCTGCTTTATCAATCATTACTTGATCTCTGATTTTGAAGTGGTTTGTTGTTCCTATGAGATCTTCTGGGGGCTCCTTCGGTTTTACTTCGTGTGGTTCTAGTTCTTCTTTGAATTGTGTTTTCCACTCTTCTAATTTGTCAACCCTAAGGCTTCATTCCTCATGTAATTCTTCTTTGTTGTCATGGGGTCCATGATTCAGCTCAGGTTTGTAACCTTGTGGTGTTTCCTGTGGTGAAAGTTGAACAACTTGGTTATCAACTGAATTTACTTTCTCACCTTCATCAATTGTTGTCCCGGCCGAGTCAAGAGCTTGTAAACCGATCGATTCGTCACCTACACGAAGTATGAGTTCTCCCGCACTAACATCAATTTTTGTTCTAGCAGCTTGCTAAAAGGGTCTTCCTAAAATTAAGGGAATCGAATTATCCTCACCCATGTCTAAGACAACAAAATCTACTGGGAAAACGAATTTATCAATTTTTACAAGAACATCTTCGATAATACCCCTAGGAATTCGAACAGTTTTATCAGCTAGTTGAATGCTCATCCTAGTTTGTTTGGGTTTCCCTAGACCTAGTTGTTTAAACAATTTATAAGGCATGACATTTATGCTTGCCCCTAAATTAGCTAACGCATTATCAATAGGTAAACTACCAATTAAACATGGAATCGTAAAACTCCCTGGATCTTTTAATTTTTGTGGTAGTTTATTTTGCAAGATTGCCGAGCACATTGCGTTTAGTTCCACGTGTGATGCCTCGTCTATCCTTCGCTTGTTCGTCAAAAGCTCTTTTAAAAATTTTCTAGAATCTGGCATCTGCGAAAGGGCTTCAAGTAGCGGTAAGTTAATATGTAATTTCTTTAAAAGTTTAAGAAACTTACCGAACTATTCCTCTATATCGTCTCTCTTCATCGTTTCAGGATAAGGAATGCGAGGTTGGTACTTTTTGATTACCGGTTTTGGCTTTTCTTGTGTTACCTAAACTTTACCTTTCTCTACCTCGTTTTCTTGTATTGGATTGGGTTCATCTAACCCTATACTATCATGAGTTGTGATAGCTTGGATTTGCTCCTTTGGGTTAATCTTAGTGTTGCTTGGTAGACGCCCTTGCGGTCGTTCGGAAATTATCTTTGCAAGTTGTCCAACTGTCTTAGTAAGTTTCCCAACTTGACTTTTGATCCCCTTAATTGATGCCTATTGATTCTTAAGGGTGGTTTCAGTGTCTTGTAGACGGTTATCTGTGGCTACCATGAATTTTGTCAGTGATCGTTGATTTCAGAGTTTTAAATTTATAATAATCGAACCTGGAACTAACTATAAAAACGATTGAGGCAAGTGCACCTATCGAACAATAGTATAGCTTAGGCAAGACCGGATTGTCGAACCCAAAGTAACCAAAAGTACTAATACTAATTTTCTTTTTATTATCTAGCCTAAAATAAGTGAAGTTGTTATTTAATCTAAATTTAACTAACTACTAAGCTAAAGACGCAAAGACAAAAAGAATGAATTGGGAAAATACTGTTGGAAAAACTCGATTGATTAAGACGATACCCTTAGGAAGAATCCACCTATACTTCACTTGTTATCTAACTCAACTGCACGATTTATTCACTTGACTTGATCCGTAAGACTCCCTAATGTATATTAAACCCTCTCTCGGCGAATAACGCTCTAACCCTAGGTTGATTAATTGAAATCTCTTTCTAATTAAAACTCCTAGAATTGCATTAACTCGACCTATGGACTCCCATATTAGGTTTCACCCTAATCCGCAAAATCTCGTCACCCTATCTCTAGGCGCGCGATCAACTCCGCTTTAATTATGCTAGATCTACTCTTAAGCGGGCTTTTGCTTCTCCACCTAAGCACATCAAACTTGAATCAATATCCCGTAAATATCAATACAAGAATTAAGAACACATAATTAAGAACAAATCAAGTATTTATCATATAGTTCAAAAACGATAACAAGATTCATCTAAGTTTCATCCCCTTCTGTATCTCAAGGGTTTAGTTCATAATAATAAAAGAAAACATCTCGTAAGAAAAGATAAAACAAAACATAAAAATCCCTAAAACCCCTCAAGGAATTGAAGGAGAGATCCGCCGTCTTGAGTAGAATTCCGGCTTCTTGAGATGGATCAACTGGCTATCTTCGAGTGTTTCCCACAAATCTGACCTTTTCGGCTCGGCTCCTTGGCCTAGCTCACCGCCCTCTTCTAGGTTATACTTAGGGTGTTTATATAGGCTTTTGAAATAGGTTTCTTTGCCCCTAAGTATCCTTTTCCGAGTGAAATTGCTCTTCTCCACGACAGGGACACGGCCATGGCACACACCCGCGTGAATCGTCTTTAGGCCATGTTCAGACTTTTAATGAGGTGACACACCCGTGTAAATTGTGATCAGGCCGTGTTCTAGTCTATTAAGGAGACACGGCCGTGTTGGCTCAAGTCCAGGCCGTGTCGATTTTCACTTTGGCCCAATTTGGTCCGTTTTGAGCTCGTTTCTCGTTCTTTTCATCCTCCGGTGCTTTCCTGAGTATAAAACATGAAAAGCATGGATTAAGAGCACCTTTTTACATAAATCAAGGGATAAATCATCCAAAAGTATGCTAAATGTGGGATTAAAATATGTTACTTTTACGGTTTATCACATACCCCCACACTTAAGCTTTTGCTTGTCCTCAAGCAAAATTCTCAACTTACAATCAAAAAGAACTTTCCATGATTCAATATTCCTATCAACAATGTCTCATCATCATTCATAGATAATTTATACATGGATAATTTAACTCAAAGAGTCCTAAAGATTCAAACAATATAAGTCATACATTTGTAGCACAAAACATAGGTGTTTCCCCTCATCTAAATAATTACCTCTCGATAAAAACCTACAAGGATTGACATCCTCACAAAATATTCACTCAAATCACTCAAGTGTTTAAGGTTCAATTAAGCACTCAAATGTCAAACTCGAATAGTTAATCCCATAGGCTTGCATGAAAATCAAATCTCCACCATCTGTAATATGAGATGATGCACAAATCAAAAGGTCTTTGAAAGGGTTGTAACGGGGCTTGGGTTAAGGTGTGGATAAAGGCTGAATTAGAGGGTTAGAATCGAGATTGACCTAAAAATTTACCTAACTAGAAACAACGAACTGAAAAATAAATAATTACATGAATTGAAACTTTGAAACTAATAATACGATCTTTTTCTTCAATAAATAGACTTTAACTGTACAAGCTCGCTTTTTATCATACTAATACTGAATATACTTCGATGTTGTTATTTTTTAAAACAAATCATAATAAAGAACTTTAACAACTGAAATAAAGAACATAGTTAGGCAACTGGTCAAATCAAATCTCGACAAAAAGGGTAGTCAAGAAGAATGGTGATAACAAATACAAAGGGTTTGGGGTTAATATTAGTGGGTGAGTCAATAAAAAGGGTTGTTAGGATCAAAGGGGTTCACTAGGGGTTAATTATGAAGGTAGGCTTTTTATGGAGTAAGTGGGTTAAATCCTAGGTGCCTTTATCATTTCTGTATATCAAATCAAATATGTGGTCTCAACATGTATAATCGAGGCAAGTTTTAGAATAACAGTTCAATGTTGACACACTCATAACTAAAATGTAAGCATGAAAAAGGATATATGCTCTTATAAGGCTCAAAATCTCACAAAAATTATGGGTATTTTGATGTCAGCCTCGTAAATTTCAAATTTCAAAGTAATATTCAAATTCAGGTAGACAACCTAGAAAAATTTTTAATTTCTGAAAAATAGACTTATCATGCTTGATTCTCTAGTATCTTAGAATTTAATTATCAATGCACAATTATCAATGACTTAATCTAAGACACATCAACAAAAAATCATAAATCAAAGGAATTTCATTCTAATTATAATATGAGAAACTTACTTAAGAAACAAGACATAATTCAGGATTTGAGAATAATGTAAAAAGTTTGGCACCTAATTTCAGGAATTTGAGAATAATGAAAAAAGTTAGCCACCTTTTTAGGTTGTTCACCCCCCCACACTTAAGATGTACATTGCCCTCAATGTACAAAGATAGATAATAGCAAAATAAAATCATACGATAGGGAGAGAGGTGAAACTTCCTGAATTTTGGATGAAGTCAATGAAAAGAAACCGGATAGGATTGGAGGTGAACGTGGGGAAGCGCCTCGAACCGTTTGAACTTGAATCCTCAAAGTAGCTGATCTGATTTTATTGTATCCTAAGCTAAATCTAAATGCCATTGAGAAAAAGAAAAATAATAAAGGAAGTAAAAATAAAAATAAAAATAAAAATAAAAATAAAAATAAAAATAAAAATAAAAGTAAATAATTAAATAGAGATACGGTCCACACCCATGTGCCTACCCGTGGTGTCCACACAGCCACGGCCACGGCCGTGTGGGTGTGGAAACCTACGCCTAAATACGAAAAGAAATAAAATAAAACTAATTAGTAGAGTTAGTGCTTGGGTTGCCTCCCGAGAAGCGCTTGTTTAAAGTCTTAAGCTAGACTTACCCTTCATTCGTATAATCAGGGTGGTTTGAGAGGTGAAAATCCTTTCTCATGCGATCTATTCGGTTATTGATATAAAGTTTAAGTCGAGTAGTGTTTACCTTAAAGGTGCTGATTTTAGGACTAATTACCTCGACTGTTCCATCTAGGAAGATTTTGAGTACTTGATCTCCTATCTTAAGCTGGGTTGTCCCATCGTTAAGTTTCTCGTGGAGTTGCCTCGTTTTTGTTTCGTGTATTTTTGTGAAGTGTATCTTCCACTCATCTAGTTCATCGATCCAAAGCTTTCGTTCCTCATGAATTTCTTCTTTATTGACACGAGGTCTAGGATCTGGCATCTGCGAAAGAGCTTCAAGAAACGACAAGTTAATAAGAAACTTCTTTGGAGGTTTAAGAAATTTACCGAATTGTTCGTCTGTGTGGTCTTTCTTTATCGCATTGGGGTATGGCATATGAGCTTGGTACTCTGTAATTACCGGGTTTGGTAAATCATGGCTTACCTCAACCTTACCTTCACTTACTACATGTGCTCTTACCTTGGGTCGATTCCACTAACCTTTCACCGCCATGAGTCATTACGGCTTGAATTTGCTCTTTTGGGTTAGTTTCAGTGTTGCTTGGTAGACGCCCTTGCGGTCGTTCGGAAATTAACTTTGCAAGTTGTCCAACTGACTTAGTAAGTTCCCCGACATGGTTCCCGATCCCTTTGATCGATGCTTGTTGATTATTAAGCGTTGTCTCAATTTTTTGGAGACGGGTATCTGTGGCTGCCATGAATTTTGTCAGCATCTCCTCGAGGTTCGACTCCTCTTCCTGTTGGTAAGGTGGTTGTTGAAAATTTGGAGGAAGTTCCGGTCCTTGGCTACTTTGATCATCCCACGAGAAATTAGGATGGTACCTCCAACCTGCATTATAAGTGTCACTATAAAAATTATTTTGAGGTCTAGAATAGTTACCCATATAGTGGACTTGTTCGTTCTCTATGCCATATCTGTAGGGTGGGTACTCAAGATTCGCCAAGCCTCCGCTTGTTTCGTACTGCATAACTGGATGTATCTGCGAAGAACACAAATCATCAAACTTTTTATTTAACATATCTAACTGGTTTGATAGCCTGGTTATTGGGTCGAGGTTGTGGATATTGGCTGCTTTTGTTGGTTTTATCCTCATAACTTTCCACTGATAGTTATTCAGTGCCATCTCCTCTATCTACCAAAATCAAATAAAATAAAATTTAGCAAAGTAAAAAAAATAAAAAAAATGGCTAAAGTAATAAAAATTGAGCTTTCTTAATATTTTAGTTCCCCGGCAATGGCGCCAAAAACTTGATCGTTGATTTCAGAATTTTAAATTTATAATGATCGAACCTGGAACTAACTATAACAACGATTGAGGCAAGTGCACCTATCGAAAAGTAGTATAGCTTAGGCAAGACCGGATTGTCGAACCCAAAGGAACCAAAAGTACTAATACTAACTTTTTTTTATTATCTAGCCTAAAATAAGTGAAGTTGTTATTTAATCTAAATTTAACTAACTACTAAGCTAAAGACGCAAAGACAAAAAGAATGAATTGGGGAAATACTGTTGGAAAAACTCAGTTGATTAAGACAATACCCTTAGGAAGAGTCCACCTAGACTTCACTTGTTATCTAACTCAACCATTTATTTATTCACTTGACTTGATCCGTAAGACACCCTAATGTATATTAAACCCTCTCTCGAAGCGAATAACGTCTAACCCTAGGTTGATTAATTGAAATCTCTTTCTAATTAAAACCCCTAGAATTGCATTAATTCGATCTATGGACTCCCATATTAGGTTTCACCCTAATCCGGCAAAATCTTGTCACCCTATCTCTAGGCACGCGATCAACTCCGCTTAATTATGCTAGATCTGTAACACCCCAAACCCGGTCAACACACCACGACCGAATCTGGCATGTCACAGAGTGAAAACGATTCGAAGAAAATAGGTTACCGGTTTATTTTCGGTGAAAGCTCTTCGATTGCTTATGTTTGGGGAAAACCGATGTATGTATAGTGGAAAATGTTAAGTTGCTTTGAAATCATGTGAATTGTATTACCTGATGGTAGAGTTTAGAAAACTCGTTGCGTAGCTTAGTTTGAAAACTTTGATTATCAGGTTATAAAGCAAATCAAGTAATTACTTAGTCATATTTAAAACCAAATCCAAAGCAGATAAAATAATCCAAAACATAATTTAAAGGCCTTGATACAAACCCAAATAAAAACCAGAATTTAAAGTAAAATACCCAAATCAAATGTCCATGTAAAACCGAAGCAATTATCGCATGGCCACCTCGAGTCCACCCGGCTCCTCATCCGCGATCTACGAATCACCCGAAAGATAAGGGAGAAGGTGAGTCACCAAGACTCGCAGTGCATAATCCCCTCCCGATTATTGCAACATGCTTACACAAATCATAATCAAGCAAACACATCATGCACCCAAACCTAGCCATCCACAACTCCGCTTTTCTACCCGTGGTACCAAACCACTGGTGACCCAAAGTCACTGATATCAATAATAATGTGGTGCCAAACCACTGGTGACCCAAAGTCACGAATAATCCATATGTGGGGCCAACCAACGTTGTGATACCAAATCACTGGCGACAATCCAGTTTTATCAAATGTGGGGCCAACCCACTCGTGGTGCTAAACCACTCGGGGAAGTCGCTATGAGGTGCCAAACCTCTCCGTGACCCAAAGTCACGAAATCAATCGTGGTACCAAACCATCAAGCGGTGCCAAACCACCGTGACCCAAAGTCACAGATATCAATCTTCCCCCTCCTCTCATATCATCCACAATAATGCAATGCACATAAAAATCATGCCATCATGCTTAATCATTAGACATATATCGAACATAAATAGATATTATCATCAGAAATCATGTGCCGTAATCTAAACAAAACGGACTTACCCGAAATCCTTGCTCATACCCATAAAGGTATCATATCGAAATCTACACAGTTTTGGCTTTTAACATAGTTTAGGTTATTAACAAGTTTACAACGATTATGAAGTGTGTAAGTTTCACACACCGTTACTAACGCGATTATCGAATCTCGAAGATCCCGATCTAACGCACTAGATCCCCTTTTCCTACATTCGCCAAACCAAGATCATTAACAAAGGCCATTCGGCTAAACTAGCAAATCCGTAAGGGTTAACGCACAACCATAATCCTTACCTTACGCTTTCGCGCTTAAATCAAATCCCGAAGCACTCGATAACACGTCTTCCCTACAATCGGCCAAGACTAAACAAGATCACTAATAGCCTTGGCTTTTCAAACAAATAAGAGAAAGATCGAATCGATATGCATCCTTACCATCGACTCACTTTGAGACCGATTGACAGAGAATAAATAACCCCGATCCACTACTTCAAAATCCCGGAGATCCTAGAAGAAATCGATTCCAAAGATGGTTAGGAATCATGTCAACAAATGCCGAAATTCGGCTTTTGTCCCATGTGAGTCGACAGAGAAAAGAAAGTGAGAATAGAGGAGATTCGATCATGACAGACTTACCTATTCCAAATCGATTAGAGAAGAAATCAAGGGAGATCTCTGCTTGATTGATATTCGGCCAATAATTAGAATGAGAAGGGGAGAGTAAAGAGATTTCGGCAATGGGGTAGAGTGATCAAGGTGATTCGGCTATAGCTTAAGGTAGGAAATCAAAAGAGATTCGGCCAACTTGAAATGAGAGAATGGAAGGGAAGTATTCGGTTTGAATGATGGTGAGAAGAAGATGAGAGAAACAATGGTAAAGAGTGACTTGAGGAAGAAGAGGATTCGGTCACACCAAATGAGAGTTAGAGAGCAAAATGGAATGAGGTTTGGAAAAAAGAATGTTTCTGGCTTCAAAGAAAATGAGAGAGGAGTTCAAATGGGGATTCGGCTCAATGCCTAAGAAAGAAATCGGCAAGAGCCTAAAGTGCTTTCGGCTTTTGCTTCAACATGGTGCATTAAGGAGAAATCGACAAGGCTAAGGGGTTTTCAGATTTAGCACACAACCCCAATGCTCCAAGGCATTCACTAGCCGAAAATGTCACTAAGGAATTTCGCACTCCTCCCCTAGTCTTCCAACCGATTACTCCTCCTCACACTAGAGTTCAAATTTCGGCAACCTCTTCCAACTCCTCATAGCCAACCATTCAAATGAGTTTGAATTATTCAAACTCCTAAATTCTCTCTTCTCCACCTGTTCAAATTAGTTTGACTTGCTCAACAGCTTATCCGACAGAGTTTGAGCCGAGCACAACTCTTCCTCGACTTAAGCGTCAAAATAATAAGTAGAAAATGGGATCTCCATTTGCTCGAACTCGAGCCTCCTTCCCGCTTGTGGCGCCATCTGCTCAAGGCCCTAAGTGGCGCCTCCTTGCCACTTTACCAAGGAAATTCTTGTGCTAAAGTTTACCACAAAATATTCTTAACCCCTAGCTCCTTCAGCTCCCCTTAACCAATACTTAAAAATAAAAATTTTCCTATAGTTGGAGCCTAACCTTGGCTTATACCTAGACCCTAAAACGTCTCAATTAATATCACAACCATGCCATACACATGCAAACAGTTCAAACATAATAGCCCCTATTTAAGGATGTTACAGTTCTACCCCCATTAAAAATAATTTCGGCCTCGAAATTACCTGGTCAAAAGAGTTGAGGGTATTGCTGTCTCATCACATCCTCTGGTTCCCACGTAGCTTCTTCCACGCCATGGTTTCGCCATAAAACCTTCACTAATAGAACTGACTTCTTGCGCAAAACTTTCACATCCCGGTCTAGAATCTGCACTGGTTCCTCTTCCATAGTCAAATCTGGGCTCACCTCTACTCCCCCACCGATACAACATGCGATGGGTGCGAGCGGTGGCGTCTAAGCATGGAGACGTGGAACACATCATGTATCGACTCACTCTGCTGCAACTCGAGCTGATAAGCTACTGGTCCCACTCGTCTCAACACCTTATACGGGCCAATGAACCTTGGACTTAGCTTGCCTTTTCTTCCAAATCTCAGCACTTTCTTCCACGGCGAGACCTTTAAAAAGACCTTGTCTCCCACGGTAAACTCTATATCTCTTCGCTTAAGATCGGCGTAAGACTTCTGCCAGTCCGAAGCTTCCTTCAAACGAGCCCGAATTAACTTGACCTTATCCTCAGTTTCCGTAACCAACTCTGGACCCAACATCTGACGCTCACCTAACTCTGTCCAGCATGTAGGTGTACGACACTTCCTACCATACAACGCCTCATATGGTGCCATCTTAATGCTTGCCTGGTAACTATTGTTGTATGCAAACTCAGCTAACGGTAGAAATTCTTCCGAGCTGCCTCTGAAGTCCAAAACACAGCCCCTCAGCATATCTTCCAAGATTTGTATAACCCTTTTCATCATTCTGTCATGCTGCGGATGAAATGCCGTACTAAAATCCAACCGCGCACTCCAACGCTGATGCAACACTTTTCGTAACCTTGACGTGAATCGGGATCCCTATCCGAGATAATCGACACCGCACACCGTGCAACCTCACTATCTCTCGCCACATACAACTTAGCTAACTTCTCAGGCGAGTAATCAACCCTTACCGGTATGAAATGAGCCGATTTCGTCAAACGGTCCACAATTACCCGGATCGAGTCCTTCTTACTAGGCGTAAGGGGTAGCCCACCGACAAAGTCCATGGTAATCCTTTCCCACTTCCATGTGGAATCTTCACCGGTGAAGTAAACCCGACGACAAGCGATGTTTAGCCTTGACTTGCGACACGTCCGACATTTACCCACAAACTCGCCATTTCTTCCGTTTGCACTGCCACCAAAATCGCTCTCGCAAATCTCGGTACATCTTGCTACCTCCGGATGCATAGCGTATGGGCTGCTATATGCGTCCCAAGAATCCTCCGCCTTAACTCGACGTCTTTGGCATACAAGCTTTCCCTTGAAAACACAAGACTCACCACGACAAGTCAGAACCTTCCAACCCACCATTCTCGAACTTGCAACCTCCGAGCATTCAAACCTTCATCCACTAACTGCTTCTCCTTAATCGCTTCTACCCAAGTCAGCTTTACCTGTAATTCTGCCAATAGACTCCCGTTGCCATACAAGCTAAGATGGGAAAACATCGCTCTCAGATCCGACACTACCTTACGGCTCAACGCGTCTGCTACCACGTTAGCCTTGCCCGGATGATACTCAATTGGACAGTCGTAGTCCTTCAACAGCTCAATCCATCAGTGCTGTCTCAAGTTTAAATCCTTCTGAGTCAAAAGGTACTTCAGACTCTTTTGATCCGTGTAGACTATCGACTCCTCTCCGTACAAATAGTGCCTCCATATTTTCAGGACGAAAACCACTGCAGCTAATTCCAAGTCATGCATCGGATAGTTAACCTCATGTGGTCTCAGCTATCGAGATGCATATGCCACTACCTTCCTTTCTGCATCAAAGACACATCCCAAGCCGATGTGATGCATCACAAGAGACCGTGAATTCCTTTCCTGCCTCAGTTTGAATCAAAACCGAGCTTGATCGAATCTTCTTTAACTTGTCAAAACTTTCCTATTGCTTCTCAGACCAGAAAAATGGAACTCCTTTCCTCAGCAACTTGGTCAACGGTGCTGCGATAAGAGAAAATCCCTCTAAAAATCTTCGGTAATATCCTGCCAGACCTAGAAAACTCCAAACTTCTGCCACTGACTTAGGCGGTTTCGAGTCCAATACTGCCTCAATCTTGCGAGGATCCACTCTAATCCCTTCACCTGACACCACGTGACCCAAGAAAGTCACCTCTTCACCCTCAACCGTTTTCAAAACCATGTGCTTAGCCGCGCAGTCCAAACTCGCTTGGTACTTCACCAGCCAGTCCATCCCAAGAATCAGATCGAACTCCCCAAATGGCAGTTCCATCAGATCAGCCACAAACACTACCCCTTGGAGTTCTAGGGGTACATCCCTATACAGCTTATTTACTTCTACAGAGTGACCTAGAGGGCTAATTACAGTCATCTCCCTAGAAGTAGCCTCAAAGTCTAGGTTCATGGTCTCTACTATGCTACTAGCAACATACGAATGCGTCGAACCCACATCTATCAAAGCAGTATATGGTAATCCAAAGATTAAGAACGTACCGGTTATGACGTCCGGTGCGTCGCCTTCCTCTCGATGCCTCGGTGCATATACCAATCTAGGCTATCTCGCCTTGGTGTTGCCTGCACCTCTGCCCGGTGCTCCGCGGCCCCGACCAGAACCATTACCACCTCTACCAGAACCACGACCCCTCTGCGATTGCGGTCCCTCATTCCTAAACTGAGCACGACCCTAGCCCTCAGACTAAATCCTGGCTAACTTCCGTGGACAATCCCTCACACGATGATCCAACGAGCCACATTCAAAGCATCATTTTCCACCAATCCAACATTCTCCCCAATGAGATTTCCCACACCGATTACAATCAGACCGACCACGATTAGCGATAACAGGCCTCCGGATTGATTTGGCCCACCATGCCTAGCCCTTTTCTAAGAATTACCGACCGACCCGGATGATCCAAAACCTCTTATGTCTATTCCTCGCATCCCGATTACGCCTCACGATTCCTTTACCCATTCGGCTATCTTAGCCTTTTCTACTAACACGGCAAACTCTCACTCCTGCTGTGGAGCAATCAGCAGTCTCAGCTCATCCTTCAATCCGTCCTCGAACCTGACACATCGCTCATGCTCGTAGCCACGATACCTCGAGCATCTGCGGCTCAACCTTAAGAATTTCGCCTGCGTACTCGATCACGGACTTACTCCCCGAACCGGTCCTCGAAAATGCCTTTATTGCGCATCAATGTAATCGGACCCAATATACTTCTTCCGTACGCTGCCTTAAAATAGTCCCACGTGAGATCATCCACGCAAAGACTATCCCGAACCGTGAGCCACCACCGGTATGACTCATCCCGGAAGGAGCGACACTATCCCTTTCGCTTTCTTCTTGATCGAGATCCAAGTCGTCCATGATACGCCGTCGCCTCCAACAAATACTCAGCCGTATTGGGCGCCACACTAGAAACACCTCGAAATACCTCGGCTCCATTGGCTCGGAGTCGCTCAGATACAGATTTCCGAGCTCCCGTGCCTCCACCTGCTCCAGCCACCCTCTCAAGAACTCGTAGCATCACGGCGATCTCGCATCATCCCCGCGTCGATCCTCGGTACTCAACACCGGTAGCTGGTGGTGGTGGTGGCATCTCATTCTCTGACCCCTGACCAGATCCCACTGGTTCAGACAAAGTCATCCTACCCCGACCGCATCCACGCGTATTACGACCCCGACCTCGAGTGCTCATGTCTAACGTCTCGACTTATCTGATTTAAAAGTTTTATGCGTCAGTCTTTATTCCACTATTATTAAGGCACAGTCTTATTAACAGTTTCTATTTCAGAGTTTTGTTTTCGCGAGTCACAGAGCCATATAGGTTCCAGTCTCTAGGGTAGTCCACTATCACTAGTCGCCCATAACATATATCATCATAATCATAATCATATGCAACCATCAGTTAAGGGTACTTACCTGGGCGGATCAGTGCCGGAGACTCGGTGCCATGCTAAACCATATATTTTTCCAGTAAAACTCTTTGAAACCTTATCTTAAAACATTTTGGGCCTCGGCCCACAGTCGAGCTATTTAACTTGGCTCTGATACCATAATTGTAACACCCCAAACTCGGTCAACACACCACGACCGAATTTGGCATGTCACAGAGTGAAAACGATTCGAAGAAAATAGGTTACCGGTTTATTTTCGGTGAAAGCTCTTCGATTGCTTGTGTTCGGGGAAAACCGATGTATGTATAGTGGAAAATGTTAAGTTGCTTTGAAATCATGTGAATTGTATTACCCGATGGTAGAGTTTAGAAAACTCGTTGCGTAGCTTAGTTTGAAAACTTTGATTATCAGGTTATTAAAGCAAATCAAGTAATTACTTAGTCATATTTAAAACAAAATCCAAAGAAGATAAAATAATCCAAAACATAATTTAAAGGCCTTGTTACAAACCCAAATAAAAACCAGAATTTAAAGTAAAATACCCAAATCAAATGTCCATGTAAAACCGAAGCAATTATCGTATGGTCACCTCGAGTCCACCCGGCTCCTCATCTGCGATCTACGAATCACCCGAAAAGGTAAGGGAGAAGGTGAGTCACCAAGACTCAGTGCATAATCCCCCTCCCGATTATTGCAACATGCTTACACAAATCATAATCAAGCAAACACATCATGCACCCAAACCTAGCCATCCACAACTCCGTTTTCTACCCCGTGTGGTACCAAACCACTGGTGGTGCCAAACCACTAGTGACCCAAAGTCACTGATTTCAATAATAATGTGGTGCCAAACCACTGGTGACCCAAAGTCACGAATAATCCATATGTGGGGCCAACCCACGTTGTGATACCAAATCACTGGCGATAATCTCGTTTTATCAAATGTGGGGCCAACCTTTGTGGTGCTAAACTCTTCGGGGCGAGTCGCTATGAGGTGCCAAACCTCTGGTGACCCAAAGTCACGAAATCAATCAGTGGTACCAAACCACCGGTGGTGCCAAACCACCGTGACCCAAAGTCACGAGATATCAATCTTCCCCCTCCTCTCATATCACCCACAATAATGCAATGCACATACAAATCATGCCATCATGCTTAATCATTAGACATATATCGAACATACATAGATATTATCATCATAAATCATGTGCCGTAATCTCAACAAAACGGACTTACCCGAAATCCTTGTTCATACCCATAAAGGTATCATATCGAAATCTACACAGTTTCGGCTTTTAACATAGTTTAGGTTATTAACAAGTTTACAACGATTATGAAGTGTGTAAGTTTCACACCTGGTTACTAACGCGATTACTGAATCCCGAAGATCTCGATCTAACGCACTAGATCCTCTTTTCCTACATTCGGCCAAACCAAGATCATTAACAAAGGCCATTCGGCTAAACTAGCAAATCCCGAAGGGTTAACGCACAACCATAATCCTTACCTTACTGCCTTTCGCGCTTAAATCAAATCCCGAAGCACTTGATAACACGTCTTCCCTACAATCGGCCAAGACTAAACAAGATCACTAATAGCCTTCGGCTTTTCAAACAAATAAGGGGAAGATCGAATCGATATGTATCCTTACCACTGACTCACTGAGACCGATTGACAGAGAATAAATAACCCCGATCCACTGCTTCAAAATCCCGGAGATCCTAGAAGAAATCGATTCCAAAGATGGTTAGGAATCATGTCAACAAATGCTGAAATTTGGCTTTTGTCCCATGTGAGTCGACAGAGAAAAGAAAGTGAGAATAGAGGAGATTCGGTCATGACAGACTTACCTATTCCAAACCGATTAGAGAAGAAATCAAGGGAGATCTCTGCTTGATTGATATTTAGCCAATAGTTAGAATGAGAAGGGGAGAGTAAAGAGATTTCGACAATGGGGTAGAGTGATCAAGGTGATTCGGCTATGGCTTAAGGTAGGAAATCAAAAGAGATTCGGCCAACATGAAATGAGAGAATGGAAGGGAAGTATTCGGTTTGAATGATGGTGAGAAGAAGATGAGAGAAACAATGGTAAAGAGAGACTTGAGGAAGAAGAGGATTCGGTCACACCAAATGAGAGTTAGAGAGCAAAATGGGATAAGTTTTGGAAAGAAGAATGTTTCCGGCTTCAAAGAAAATGAGAGAGGAGATCAAATGGGGATTCGGCTCAATGCCTAAGAAAGAAATTGGCAAGAGCCTAAAGTGCTTTCGGCTTTTGCTTCAACATGGTGCATTAAGGGAGAAATCGACAAGGCTAAGGGGGTTTCGGCTATAGCACACAACCGAATGCTCCAAGGCATTCACTAGCCGAAAATGTCACTAAGGAATTTCGGCACTCCCTCCCCTAGTCTTCCAACCGATTACTCCTCTTCACACTAGAGTTCAAATTTCGGCAACCTCTTCCAACTCCTCATAGCCAACCATTCAAATGAGTTTGAATTATTCAAACTCCTAAATTCTCTCTTCTCCACCCGTTCAAATCAGTTTGACTTGCTCAATAGTTATCCGAAAGAGTTTGAACTGAGCAGAACTCTTCCTCAGCTTGGCGTCAAAATAATAAGCAGAAAATGGGATCTCCGCTGCTCGAACCTGAGCCTCCTTCCCCTTGCTATGGCGTCCTTTGCTCAAGGCCCTAAGTGGTGCCTCCTTGCCACTTTACCAAGGAAATTCTTGTGCTAAAGTTTACCACAAAATATTCTTAACCCCTAGCTCCTTCAGCTCCCCTTAACCAATACTTAAAAATAAAAATTTTCCTATAGTTCGAGCCTAACCTTGGCTTATACCTAAACCCTAAAACGTCTCAATTAATATCACAAGCATGCCATACACATGCAAATAGTTCAAACATAATAGCCCCTATTTAAGGATGTTACAAGATCTACTCTTAAGCAGGGACTTTTGCTCCTCCACCTAAGCACATCAAACTTGAATCAATATCCCGGAAATATCAACACAAGAATTAAGAACACATAATTAAGAACAAATCAAGTATTTATCATATAGTTCAAAGAAACGATAACAAGATTCATCTAAGTTTCATCCCTTCTGTGTATCTCAAGGGTTTAGTTCATAATAATAAAAGAAAACATCTCGTAAGAAAAGATAAAACAAAACATAAGAAATCCCTAAAACCCCTGAAGGAATTGAAGGAGAGATCCGTCGTCTTGAGTAGAATTCTGGCTTCTTAAGATGGATCAATCTGCTATCTTCGAGTGTTTCCCACAAATCGACCTTTTTGGCTCGACTCCTTGGCGTAGCTCACCGCCCTCTTCTAGGTTATACTTAGGGTGTTTATATAGGCTTTTGAAATAGGTTTCTTTGCCCTTAAGTATCCTTTTCCGAGTGAAATTGCTCTTCTCCACAGCGGGGACACGCCATGGCACACGCCCGTGTGAATCGTCTTTAGGCCGTGTTCGGACTTTTAATGAGGTGACACGCCCGTGTAAATCGTGATCAGGCCGTGTTCTAGTCTATTAAGGAGACACGACCGTGTTGGCTCAAGTCCAGGCCGTGTCGATTTTTACTTTGGCCCAATTTGGTCCGTTTTGAGCCCGTTCTCGTTCTTTCCATCCTCGGTGCTTTCACGAGTATAAAACATGAAAAGAAAGGATTAAGAGCACCTTTTACATAAATCAAGGGATAAATCATCCAAAAGTATGCTAAATGTGGGATTAAAATATGTTACTTTTACGGTTTATCGATCAAGATCTCTTCAAGGTTCGGCCTCTTTTCCTGTGGATAGGGCTGATTTTGGAAATTTTTAAGAGGTTGTTGTCTTTGAATTCCTTGATTTCCTTGACCTACCCATGAAAAATTTGGGTGGTTCCTCCAACCTGGATTATAAGTATTACTATAAGAGTTATTATTAGATCTGAAGTTATTACCTATATAGTTCATCGGTTAAGCTTTCGTGCCTGGTTGGTAGGATGGGTACTCGGGATTCGCCACGGTTCCACTTGCGTCACAATCGCATTCATCGGATGTACCGCGAAGGACACAAACTATCAAGCTTTTTATTCATCATCTCTACCGTGTTGATAGCATGGTTATTTGCGTCGAGGTTGAAAACTCCGGTGATTTTGTTGGTTTTGTCCTTGTAACCTTCCACTGATAGTTATTCAGTGACATCTCTTCAATAAACTCGTAGGCTACTTCATGAGTTCTGTTGTTCAGGATTCCACCGGCGGCTGAATCAATTAGTTGCCTCGTTGAGGGGTTTACACCGTTATAGAAAGTTTGGAATTGGAGCCACAAGGGTAAACCATGGTGCGGACACCTTCTCAAGAGATCCTTGTATCTCTCCCATGCGTCGTATAATGTCTCTAAATCCATCTCGCACAAAAGAAGAGATACCATTCCGTAATTTGGCCGCTTTTGGCGGTGGGAAATATTTTAATAAAAGTTTTTGGTCATTTGATCCCATGTAGTGATTGACCCTCGTGGTAACGAGTTTAACCAACTGCTTGGCTTTATTCCTTAATGAAAAGGGAAATAATCAAAGACGGATGGCATCATCAAAAATGCCATTTATTTTAAAGGTATAATGTAACTCTAAAAATTAGTTATATGAGTATTTGGGTCTTCGTCCCCGTAAACCATCAAATTGAACAAATTGTTGAATCATTTGTATAGTGTTAGGCTTTAATTCAAAATTATTAGCAGCTATAGCAAGCCCTAACAATACTTGATTTTGCTCTGTTAAGTGAGGTTTAGCATAATCATACATAGTACGCGAGCATTATTTTCTCGCCACATCTTGTGGTGGTGGATTATTCTCGTCCATCCCTTCAAGAGGGATTGGATCTGCCTTCTCGCTCTTTTTCGTGTAATTTAGGGCTCGCCTAATTTCTCTGCGATTTGTGCGAGCGTAGCTTCAATATCACTGTCGTATATTAGTGGTCCTCTCGGGTTCCTTCTAGTCATAAACTAGAGGTACCTTCTAGGAACAGAAAGAAAGAAAAATTTAGCAAAGTTAAAAACGAAACAAAAAAAAAAAAAAAAAAAAAGTAAATTGCGAAAAATAATGGCTAAAGTAATAAAATAGAGTTTTCTTAATATTTTTGTTCCCTGGCAATAGCGCCAAAAACTTGATTGTTGATTTTAGAGTTTTAAATTTATAATGATCGAACTTGGAACTAACTATAACAACGATTGAGTCAAGTGCACCTATCGAACAGTAGTATAGCTTAGGCAAGACCGGATTGTCGAACCCAAAGGAACCAAAAGTACTAATACTAACTTTCTTTATATTATCTAGCCTAAAATAAGTGAAGTTGTTATTTAATCTAAATTTAACTAACTACTAAGCTAAAGACGCAAAGACAAAAAGAATGAATTGGGGAAATACTGTT
Organism: Gossypium sturtianum; assembly: GCA_025698515.1. Taxonomy (NCBI): domain Eukaryota; kingdom Viridiplantae; phylum Streptophyta; class Magnoliopsida; order Malvales; family Malvaceae; genus Gossypium; species Gossypium sturtianum. Next base: position 42,774,634 of record CM046943.1, read on the forward strand.
GGAAAAACTCAGTTGATTAAGACGATACCCTTAGGAAGAATCCACCTAGACTTCACTTGTTATCTAACTCTGAACCAGACGATTTATTCACTTGACTTGATCCGTAAGACTCCCTAATGTATATTAAACCCTCTCTCAAAGCGAATAACGTCTAACCCTAGGTTGGTTAATTGAAATCTCTTTCTAATTAAAACCCCTAGAATTGTATTAACTCGATCTATGGACTCCCATATTAGGTTTCACCCTAATCCGATAAAATCTCGTCACCCTATCTCTAGGCGCGCGATCAACTCCGCTTAATTATGCTAGATCTACTCTTAAGCAGGGACTTTTTCTCCTCCACCTAAGCACATCAAACTTGAATCAATATCCCGGAAATATCAACACAAGAATTAAGAACACATAATTAAGAACAAATCAAGTATTTATCATATAGTTCAACAAATGATAACAAGATTCATCTAAGTTTCATCCCCTTCAGGTATCTGAAGGGTTTAGTTCATAATAATAAAAGAAAACATCTCAGAAGAAAAGATAAAACAAAACATAAGAAATCCCTAAAACCCCCTGAAGGAATTGAAGGAGAGATCCGCCGTCTTGAGTAGAATTCTGGCTTCTTGAGATGGTTCAACTGGCTATCTTCGAGTGTTCCCCACAAATCTGACCTTTTGGCTTGGCTCCTTGGCCTATCTCACCGCCCCCCTTCTAGGTTATACTTAGGGTGTTTATATAGGCTTTTGAAATAGGTTTCTTTGCCCCTAAGTATCCTTTTCCGAGTGAAATTACTCTTCTCCATGACAGGGACACGGCCATGGCACACGCCCGTGTGAATCGCCTTTAGGCCGTGTTCGAACCCGTGTAAATCGTGATCAGGCCGTGTTCTAGTCTATCATGGAGACACGGCCGTGTTTGGCTCAAGTCCAGGCCGTGTCGATTTTCACTTTGGCCCAATTTGGTTCATTTTGAGCCCGTTTCTCGTTCTTTCCATCCTCCGGTACTTTCCTGAGTATAAAACATGGAAAGAAAGGATTAAGAGCACCTTTTTACATAAATCAAGGGATAAATCATCCAAAAGTATGCTAAATGTGGGATTAAAATATGTTACTTTTATGGTTTATCAATTATTCATAGTAATTCATCGGGAAAAAGAGTAAAGAATAAATGAGAAAGCAAGAAAGTTAAGCAAGTAAAGCTATTATCAAAGTATGCTAGTCAAAGTTAACTAAGAGTATTATTCATGTTATGAATGATTAAGTTAAGGTTATGTTTATCTTAACAAAGTATGCTATCTATATGATTAAGTGATACAGGTACCTTGTTTACCTTACAAGCACGAGACTAATAAGTACCATGATAAGTGTAAGAATCATTAAGAGTAAGTAAGCTCAAGCATGTGAACTTAGCAATGCCTTTGCTTATGATGAATGAGTATGTTAAGTATATATATATACATTGTTATATGCATTACATGCAAACTTACCAAGCGAAATGCTTACGTCTTTAATTCTTTCTTTTCATGTAGTCCCGCCAAGCTAATCTCGTGGATCATCGTCATCAGAGCTCGGAGCACACTATCAATCGCTATTTTGGTATAGCCAAGTTGTTTATATTAAGTATGGCATGTATAGGAAGCATTTCATTTTGAGTTATGTTTTAGAATTAGCCAAAGTGTTAGCTATCAAGCTTAGTATTCTTTTTTGTATATGGCCAAAGAGATGGGTCATGAATGATTAAGTACGTATGTTTTTATCTATCAATGAAGTATGCATCCTTGTTCATGTTAGATGTAATACTTGAGTTATTGAATTGAGTATTGGATTGATCTTGATATTAGGGTGGCAATTGGCTTGGAAAATGGCCTCTAGGTGCCCACACAGATAGACACACGGGCGTGTGTCTAAGCCGTGTGTCCCCTGCACATTAGTGTTTTAAGTCAAAATAGACCACGGGCTAATCACACGGCCTATGTTTAGGCCGTGTGTGAAACACGGTTAGCACATGGGCGTGTGCCCTGGCCGTGTGAAGTCTGCACCTTGCACTTGTAATTTAAATTGCCACACGGCTGAAGTACACGGGCGTGTGTATGGACCGCGTGGATAAGTCAGAATGCTAAAGTTTAGCACACGGGCCAAAGCCACGGGCGTGTCAAGGCCGTGTGAAATTAGTCAGTGTCGACCACGGGTGGAAGACACGGGCATGTCTTAGGGGTACACGGGCGTGTCCCAAGTCACATGGGCGTGTGACCCCTGTTTTGAGGAAAAGTTCCCGATTGAGTTCCGAAAGTTTCCGGATAGGTGTTTAAGGCCTCGTAGGCCCATGAAACATATGTTTTGATGAGAAGTTTCTATTTCTAAACAAAATTTTACAGCCTGTAAGTACCTGTTTCCTTAAGTTCAAGTATGGTAATGTCTCGTATCCAGTCTCAGTCTCGAACTTTGGTATGGGGTGTTACAGTAACGAATAATCTGTATTAAATCATTTTTAAATTAAATAAATTCTCGTAATATTCAAATTACTACTTTTTGATAGATTTGATAAGAAAACATAACTTGCAAGTTTTAAAACGTTATTTTGTAAAAAAATCCATTTTTCAAAAATTCGCAACTGTTTAAATAAAAATATGAAATCTATTTATTAAAAATTATTTTTATTTGATAAAAATGATTTATATATTAAAAACCCGTGATTTAAATGTAACATCCCTAACTCGTATCCGTCGCCAGAATAGGGTTACGGAGCATTACCGTAAAAACATAACATAAAAACATACATTTCAAAATAATAATGTAAACATAGCATAATTCATTCATACACATGCATATCGTCCCTTAATCGAGCCCTCGAGGCCTTAGAATCACTTTAGAAACGATTTAGGACTAAATCGGAAATATTTAAACCATTGAGGAAAAAGTTAGAAATTTCAAAACTGCAGGTGTCACACGGCCGTGTGGCCAGGCCGTGTGACTCACACAGTTGAGACACACGCCCATGTAACATTCAAAATAGGGACACGCGGCCGTGTCCTAGCCCATGTCTGTGCCCTTGTAACTATCTGACTTGGGTCACATGGCCAAGCCACACACCCGTGTGCCAGGCCGTGTAACTTTCGAAATGGCCTAACATGCCCGTGTGCCAGGCCGTGTGCTAGGCCATGTAACTACCTGACTTGTAACCCTTGAAACCTATAGGGAACACATGGCCGTGTCACATGGCCGTGTGTCACACACGGTTGAGACACACACCCGTGTCTTAGGCCATGTGGACAAGAAATTGGCCAAAATCAAGCCATTTCTTTCACCTATTCAAAACATGTACCTAAACACATTTGTACAAATGACCAAGGCATAAAAATCTACCCAAAACATGCATAAAAATAACAAGTTCACTATTCCATTAACCCATACAACCAATATGCCAATAAGGCACCTCAATCACAAACCATCAAACATACTTGAACATATGCATATTTGGCTATACATCAACCATACACATCTAACTTATTTCTATACCAAAACTTACCATAATTGACCACATAGAAACTACACCATCACATACCAAATTGGTCATTCAAAACATGCATCAACCTAGCCATATTAACATCAACCATCAAGGCATCAAAGTACCATAAGTACATCACCCATAATAACTTATACACGCCAAACATAATAACTAGAACATTAAACACAAGTCCACCTATACATGCCATTATAACCTTCGCCCAAAACATTAAAATCTACCGATATAATCGTTGGATAGTGTGATATGTCTCCGACGAGCTTCCAAACTAAACGAGCTTCCGATTATCTATAGATCATAGTAAAGAAAACTACGTAAGCACATAATGCTTAGTAAGTTCGTAAAACATAAAATGTAACTTACCATTTCATTAATAAACATTAAGAATAAGCATTATAAAATCCAACCACAAGCTTGGCACAAGCCTAAGCACCATCAACAACACATGTTAGCATATTCAAATACAATTCACTTGAATCTAACATAAGGTAAGCCATTATACATAAACATAATTCATTTGAATTCATCAATTCCCTTAATATAGCATACTTCCAATGAAACTCACCATTTCAATCCTTTTCATGAATACATATAATGGTTCATTTTGAAACTCTTACCATTCATTTCCTTTTCATGCCCGTTGAACCATTTAGAATGTCATCGGATACGCGGGATAGCTCACACGAAGTGTGCTAAACATATAACCATAACCTTTCCTTTCCTTTACATCATTGCTCACACGAGCTGCAGGCCAGAATGTAAGCTACACGATGCTACTCACCTGAGCTATGGAGTATCCGCAACAAATGCAAGACCTCATCCATCGATAGGGCATTCAAGACCAGCATCCGAAACATGAAACCCTTATGACATGTCATTCGTATCCTACGAATTCCTAAGGTTCAAACAGGGCTTGATAATTGTCGTGACATTGTTGGATTTACATTAGTCAGTTACATAGCAATCAACATATTAACATATAGATCAAAACATAGCATTAAATGATATCTAATCAATACGAACTTACCTCAATGATTAAGGCGTAGAAACAAAGTTGACTAATCTAAAGCTTTAGCTTTACCCCGATCTAAATCTGTATGAGGTCTATCTTGATCTAAATATACAAATTCAATCCATTTATTATTTATACTATTCATTTTAGTCCAAAATTCATAATTTTGCAAATTCACACTACTACCCATAATATTTCAACTTATTTACAATTTAGTCTTTTAGCTAGTAAATTAAAATTTCTGCAAATTCATCCACATTTCATGCTAGTCAAATTACCTAGAGACTTATATCAACCCATACAAATCATCAATTCACAATTTTACTATGATATTTTACTACTTTTACAAAACAGTCCTTAAATGATATCAAAAATCACATTACAAAAGTTGTGTATTTAACAACAAGGACTCATAATCTTTCATTAAACTTCAAAAATCATGCAAGAACATTCATGGAAAAGCCCTAAACCTTTAACAATTTTGAAAATTAGTACCTGGGCTAGCTAGCTTAAGCTACAACGATCCTGAAAACATAAAAATCATTAAAAACGGGACAAAATCATACTTGCATGCAAGAGAGATATAGCTGGATACTCAAGGTGCAACAATGGAAAATTTTTCTTCCTAATTTCGGTGGAAGAAGACAACACAAAAGATGATATCTTTTGTTTTCTTTAATTTACATTAGCTTATTTATTAAATTACATAATTAACCTTGTTAATAAACCTTGGTTTCACTTAATTTTTTTATGTCCACGAATGTCCACTAATAATAGTAATGGTCTAATTACCATATAAGTCCCTTAACAATTTAATTTCATAGCTAATAAATACCTTTAACTAATAGAACTCTACTTGTGTACCTTTTACGATTTAATCCTTTTTTTTAATTAAGCATGCAAACGCCAAAATTTCTTAACGAAATTTTTACACGACACTACTAATACACCGTAGACATTAAAATAATAATAAAATAAATATATTCACGTCGAATTTGTGATCCCAAAATCACTGTTCTGATTTTACTAAAAACGGGTTGTTACAATTCTCCCCCTAAATGAATTTTTGTCCCCGAAAATCTTACCAGAAAAGAGGTTCGGGTATTGCACTTTCATAGCTTTTTCTGGTTCCCAGGTAGCTTCTTCTGTACCGTGTCGATGCCAAAGAAATTTCACTAAAGCTATGCTTTTATTTCTCAATTCTTTAACCTTTTGAGCTAAAATTTTGATCGGTTTTTCACTGTACGTCATATCAGGCTGAACTTCAACATCAACTGGTGAAATCACATGTGATGGATCTGATCGATACCATCTTAACATAGACACATGAAATACATTATGAATCTTTTCTAATTCTGACGGCAAAGCTAATCTGTAAGCTACTAAACCAATTCTCTCAATGATCTCATACGGCCTAATAAACGGCGGGCTTAGCTTTCCTTTATGACCGAAGCGAATAACTTTCTTCCAGAGCAATACTTTCAAGAACACTTTGTCGCCAACTTGAAATTCAATGTCTTTTCTTTTCAAATCTGCATAACATTTCTGTCGATCTAAAACTGCTTTCAAACTGTCTCGAATCACTTTAACCTTTTCTTCAGTTTCTCATATCAAATCAACCCCGTGAAGCTTTTTCTCACTGAGCTCAGTCCAATACAATGGAGTTCGACATTTCTGACCGTATAAAGCTTTGTACGGTGCCATCTTTATCCTTGATTGATAGTTGTTGTTGTAACAACCCATTTTTAGAAAAATCGGAACAGAGGTTTTCGGACCACAGATCCGAGTCCGAAAAAAAATTATTTTAAACTATTTTATGATCTACAGTACGACAATAATGTCATGTGAAAATTTCGTAAAGAAATTTTACCGATTACATGTCTAATTTGATAAATGACCAAATTGCACAAATTGCAAAAGTTGAGTTCTAATAGTTAAAGGGATTAAATAGCTATAAAACTTAAAAATGGAGGTCCTTATATGGTAATTAGACCATTAAATAAAGTTAGTAGATATTTTTGGATGAATCATCCATGGAAAAAGAAATAAAGAAAATGATGAAATTGGAAAGTTGGAAAAATAAAAGATGATATGTAACACCCCTTACACGTATCCGTCGTCGGAATAGGGTACGAGGCATTACCGGACTTAATCACCTATAACCGATCATTTTCGAGTCACAAAATTCCATCCAAATTTAAAAATTTTCATATTCAATCATAGAGTCCCTAATATGGACCTACGAGGACCAAAATATGCTTTGGAAGCGGTTCGGGACTAAACCGAGAACTTTGGAAAATTTCACAACACTTAGAAAATTTTTCTTCAAAATAGGGTCACACTCAATATGCATCCTCAACAACTCTTATACATGCATAATTATCTCTAATTATCATACCATACCATTGAGCCAAACTTAACCATTCGACATGAAAACTACTAGCACATTCAACCATTAGGTATTTAGGCCATAACCCACAACTCATCATGTATCATGCAAACACAGCTCACATAACAATACATTGGCATATAAATAATATATATAGGCTTACAATCAATTAGCCAATATAAGCCAATTAGCATGGCTACAAACTACAATAACCTTTAACCATTACAAGCAAAAACATTTGGCCAAAACATAATAACACATACACAAAATGACTAAGTCCCTATACATGCCATAGACTTAAATTACTTGAAGGCATTGATACCAGTCAAAAGCTTGATAGTGTGATAGAATCTCCGACGATCTCCAACCCGAGCTAGCCTCTGTGACACTATAGGAAAAAGGAAAGGAAGGGGGTAAGCTATATAGCTTAGTAAGCCCGTATGAAAATAATAAGCAATTTATTAACATATTTTCACCAATTCTCACAATATGTTCTGAAGGTAATACAATCATAATTGCACAAAATTTCAGTATTTACTTATGTTCATCTCAAGCTGTCTACTCGAGTCACAGTCACTAAATTATTTATATCTTGAGCTATGAAACTCCAAATTAAGATCCGTTAATATTTCTTGAAACAGGACTCACATATCTTGTCACCATAAAATTTTTAGAATTTTTGGTTTAGCCAATAAGTACAATTTATTCATTAAAGTAACCCTTGTTTCGCTGTCCGACATTTCCGACCCCTCTTCACTAAAAAATAATTATCTCCTTGTACGGGATTTGGATGATGTTCCCGTTTGTTTCTTTTGAAAATACACTCATTAATTATTTTAATCATGTAAATTATAACCCATAATTATTTTTGTAAATTTTTAATGATTTTCCCAAGTCAGAACAGGGGATTCTGAAATCATTCTAACTCTGTCTCACAAAAATTCAAATTTATCAGAATATGAAATTATTTTTCTTACACCGTTTCTTTTATGTAAAAATAGACTCAATAATCTTTAATTTCATATCTTATTCAACCTCTAATTCAATTCCCACCATTTTTGGTGATTTTTCAAAATCACACAACTACTGCTGTACAAAACTGTTTTATTTCTAAATTTCACTCTTTCATGTTTTATTTATAGTAACTTTCATTGTAACACTTACTCCGTATCAATCTTACCAAAGTTCGATCACATATCGAACACATTGCTCATAAGTTTACACACACATACCTTCACTTATTCATCACATAGTCATATTCATTTGCACTTAGTCATTTCCCATTGAACGCATCGGAATAATAACGGATACACGGAAATTTGCACATAAGTGCCACACTTGTAGCTAAAGATACTTCATGTCACACTTTTCACATAGGCTTGCTCTCGAGCTATTCACATTCACGGGTCTGCTCACACAAGCTGTCAGTCATTCGTTACTACTCAATGCTGCTCACACAAGCTGTCAAGTATCCGCAACACATGCCGGTATACCCAGCCACTGGTAGTGTAACACCCTTAACCCGTATCCGTCGCCGGATTAAGGTTACGAGGTCTTACCATAACAATTACCAAGTCCATACACTCCATCCAACTAACACTTGATAAATTCATATCATTTCATGCTATCACAAATGAATATAAATATATATATATTCTATCAGGTCTTAATATAACAACTTGCATTATAAAATCACATGGTCAATAAAAAAAACAACGACTACATAAGTATATAATATTTAGACATTTATTCACCTATAACATGCACACAAATAAAAATCTAATAGTAACTTACATATTTAATCAAATAAAATTCTTAAAGCATTCCATATATATATAAAAACCAAATTAGCACATACCATTTTGAAATCAATCCATGTACAAATGTTTTCATGTACACTTTATTATTAAAAATATATATTCACGCAACAAACGGATGCACATATAGACTGTGAAATATTAAACATACATGAACGTCTATTAAACCAATATACCTTATCAATTCATTATCTTAGCCCAAAATGCCTTAAACCACAAAATCAAACCATACTTATCAATTATATATGTACCATGGCCGAATATAGGCTAAAATAACTTACTACTCATCAACATTAACATGGCATCTTTAATAATCCAAATAGACCAAATTAATTTACAACCCAAAGAACATCATCTCAACTATATCCACCTCATTCGAACCAAATCAAAATGAATGCAAAACATATCAATATATCATACTTATCCCAAATGCATCACATTTAGATATAATAGGCATATTATTTGACCATATTCCATACATGATTAAACCATGGCCATATTTCACATCTCTTAATATCATAATCAATCCATTATATCAAGAACATAGGAATTAAACTTAATCAAAAGAAATAGCCATTTTTGCAAGGCTATTCATATATATATACAAGGCCAAAAGTCATTAATCTAAACCTTAGTCCAACCTATACATGCCTTCGGTTCAAAACTAAGATTAAATACCACAAGGGGAGATAGTGTGGTTGACTTTTCCGACGATCCTCAGATGCCCGTAGCTTGATGGAAAATCTATAAAACAGAACAAAGAGCACACACGAAATAAGCTCACTAGCTTAGTAAGTCTTAAGCATTTACGAAACAACAGTCAAATATTCCAACATTTAGCACACATACATATATGAATATACCTGTAAATTCAAGTAATTTAACAGATAATAATTTCAATATGGTCGAATGTACCGCCTATGTAACTTATCATCTATTATTCCCTCATTGAAGGTATACAACCCTTCCAAAGACTTTAAGCCTTAAGTATTCGTGATATTACCTTATTAACAAGTATAACATATATCACAAGTATATATATACAGATATGCATTTTCAATAACTTTCACTTTTGACATTTTCACCTTTGACCGAATCTCAAAGATATCACCAAGCTTATATTCAATATACATATCACACTTATTAATGAATAATTCAAATACACATATCATAAAGACTCATTATCAAAAACTTTAACCATTCTACAACTTATGTAATTTGAAAGGAAAGATATTCACATACCTTGTTCCTTGCATCCATAAACCTTTATATTTACCCGAGCATTTTGTTTATTTAAGTATTTACATCCCACCTTGTAAAGGATTTATAACACATCACCGGCATTAAGCCTGCTAGGCAATAAGCCTGATATACATCACCGGCACAAGGCCTGCTAGGCTCATAGCCCGAATTACATCACCGGCACAAGGCCTGCTAGGCTCATAGCCCGATTACATCACCCAGGCACAAGGCCGCTGGACATTTAGCCCGACTTACATCACCGGCACAAGGCCTGCTGGGCATTTAGCCCGATATAGATATGATCATTAATTCCACACTCATTTCATAACATCAACAATGCAAACAACTCATATAAATCATAATACCTTCACATACCAACCAAAACATATTTATACACTTTTCGTTTTACAAAGTAAATTCAATTCAATACCATACTTCTACATTCGGTTATTATCTATAATTATACTTTAAATATTTAAGTTTCATTATTCATCATAGTCGTAAATAAATTTTTAACGATATTTGCTTAAGGACTTACCTCGATCGTCGACGACACAACGTAGTCCCGCTATTCGGTAACCTTCGCTTTCCCAGATCCAAATCTGTTTTTCTTTGTTCTTGATCTAAACACATTAAAATTTAGCTCATTCAAGCACATTTCATCTCAATTTAGTCCCAAAACACATAAATGAGCAAATTACCATTTTACCCCTAATGTTTCACATTTTTACAATTTAATCCTATTTGCACAAAACACAAAATACACAAAATTTCACTATAATTCTTTAGGGCCGAATTTACATAGGGACTATACAAGTCCATTTCTTTCATTTATTTTGCATTTTGTTCTCCTCAAAATTCATTTTTTTTTGCAATTTAGCCCAAATACTCAAATTTACCAAAAATCCAAAGACAAAACATATTAATCTAACATATATCTTTCATTTAAAATCATCAAACATCAAAAACCACATGAACATGTCAATAGCCAACATCAAGCATGCTTAGATTTAAAAATTTTAACATGGGTCACTCATCGTCAAGCAACGATCTCAAAAACATAAAAATTTACAAAAACCGACCAAGAATTTACCTTGAATTTGGCTTGAATGTAGCCGAAATTTCAAAGAACCTAGCTCCCTTTCTTTCCTCAATATTCGGCCAAGAGAAGATGAGTAAACATGCATATTTTTTTATGTTTTAATTAACATATAATATGGCTTTAATTTATTTACTTATTTAACCTTATATCATAAAATCATATAATATAAAACTTAAGGTTAATCTTGTCATATACCACCCACTAACTTAGAAATGGGTTATTTATCCATTTAATACTTCATATTAAAAAGCCATCATCATTCTAGCACTTTACACTATAATATGCAACTTTTACACTTTACGCGATTTAGTCCTTTTTGTTAAATTGAACACACAAACGATTAAATTTTTCTACGAAACTTTCACACACATTAATTCACATATAATAAACACAAAATAAAATATTAAAATATTTCTCGGACTTCGGATTCGTGGTCCCAAACCACCGTTCCGATTAGGGTCAAATTCGGTGCTGTTACAACTCTCCCCCTTTAGGATTTTCGTCCCCAAAATCTTACCGTTAAACAAGGTCGGATATTGTTGCCTCATTGAATCCTCAGGCTCCCACGTAGCCTCTTCAACTCCGTGACGATTCCATAGTACCTTCACTAATGGAATTCTTTTATTTCTCAACTCTTTTATTTCCCGAGCTAAGATACGGATCGGTTCTTCATCATATGTCAAATCGATTGGATTTCAATCTCTTTGGCGGTGTGATCACATGAGACGGATCTGATCTCAGACTTACGGTTAGCATCGAAACATGAAATACGCCATGTATCTTTTCTAACTCGAGGGCAACTTCAACCTATAAGCAATGTGCCCAATACGTTCGGTGATTTCATAAGGTCCGATGAATCTCGGACTAAGTTTGCCTTCCGACCAAATCGAAATACCTTTTTCCACGGAGAAACTTTCAAGAATACACGATCTCCGATTTGAAATTCAATATCTTTACGCTTTAAGTCAAGATAAAACTTTTGTCGGCCCGAGGCGACTTTCAAAGTATTTCGATCACAAACCACTTTTTGTTCGGGCTTTCTTTAATCAAATCAACCCCGTGTATCTTATTCTCCCCGAGCTCACCCAAAGATAATGGTGTTCGACATTTTCGCCTGCATAAGGCTTCATAAGGTGCCATTTTGATACTAGATTGAAAGCTATTATTGTAAGCAAATTCAATCAAAGGTAGGTATCGTTCCCACGTACCTTCAAACTCGAGAACGCAACATCTCAACATGTCCTCAAGTATCTCGAATAGTTCGCTCGGATCGACCGTCTGTCTCACGATGAAAGGCTATACTAAAATGAAGTTTAGTGCCTAAAGCATCTTGCAACTTCTTCCAAAACCGCGATGTGAATCTCTGGTCTCATCTGAAACAATAGAACTCGGTACACCATGCAATCTCACAATCTGTGATACATACAATTCGGCAAGTTTATCGAGTGAATAGTCTACACTTAACTGGTACAAAATGAGTGATTTGGTCACTCTATCAACTATAACCCAAACGGCATCTTTCTTACTCGGTGTCATAGGGAGACCGGATACAAAATCCATTGTAATTCTATCCCATTTCCATTCGGGTATCATGATTGGATGAAGTAGTCCGGATGGCACTTGATGCTCGACTTTTACTTGGCGACAAACTAAGCATTTCAAACAAATTCGAGATATATCCCGCTTTCATGCCGTGCCACCAATAGAATTGTTTCAAATCGTTATACATTTTTGTGCTACCGGATGTATCGATAGTCGACCACTATGGGCCTCACTCGAATCATCTCAGATCAAATTTGAGTTCTTCTAACACACATTCGGATTTTAAAATTCAAATACCATTTGCATCAATCTGAAAAATCTGATTACGCACCTTTTTGCACCGCATTCGACTAGTAATCAAATCTTTGTCAACTTTCTCGTATCACAAATTTGCTTGAATAAACATAGGTCTTGCTTGTAACTCGGCTATGATCGAACCATCACCGGACATAGCTATCTGCGCTGCTTCATTGCACGAAGAGCAAACAATGATTTCGACTTAATGCATCCGCAATAACGTTAGCTTTTCCCGGATGGTAGTCAATCACCAATTCATAGTCTTTTAACAATTCCAACCACCGCGTTGTCTTAAATTCAGTCTTTTGAGTCATCAAATACTTGAGACTTTTATGATCCGAGTAAACATGGCATTTCTCACCGAATAAGTAATGACGCCAAATCTTCGCATCACGAACACAATGGTCGCAAGCTCCAAATCATGCGTCGGGTAATTTCTTTCATGCGGCTTCAATTGTCTTGATGCGTAGGCTACTACTCGCCTTCCCGCATCAATACGCAGCCCAAACCATTTAAGGAAGCATCGAATATACACAACAAATTCCTTACCCGACTCAGTGAGCTAACACTGGGGCTTCCACAAAGGGCTTTCAACCGATCGAAACTCTTCGACAATTTTCCGACCACTTGAACTTTACATCTTTCTCGTAGTAGCTTTTTCAAAGGTGTAGCTATTACAAAGAAACCTTTCACAAACCGTCTATAGTAGCCCGCAAGTCCCGAAAGCTTGAATCTCAAAAACATTCTTCTTGGTGGCTTCCAATCAAGTATAGCCGAAATTTTGTTCTGATCGACTTGAATACGATCTTTGAAACAACATGTCCCAAAAAGTCGACCTTTTCATCCGTAACTCACACTTACTAAACTTCGCATACAACTGTTGATCTCTCAAAGTTTGTAGCACTAATCTCAAATGCTCAAGCATGCTCGGTTTCATTTTTGGAATAGATCAAGATATCATCAATAAACACTACTACAAACCGATCCAAAAACTGTCAAAACTTGATTCATTAGATCCATAAAAACAAAGCAGTGCATTAGTGAGTCCAAAAGGCATAACCGAAACTCAAAATGTCCGTACCTTATGCGGAATGCGATCTTTGGCACATCTGTATCTCTCGACTACATAGCCCGATAATAGCTTTGATCTCAAATCTATCTTCAAAATATCAAGCCCCTTTTAGCCGATCAAACAAGTCATCAATCCAAGGTAACGGGTATTTATTCTTTATAGTTACCTTATTTAGTTACCGATAGTCGATACACATTCGCATGGTCCCATCTTTCTTTTTCACAAATAAAACCGATGCACCCCAAGGAGATAAACTCGGTCGCAAAAGCCCTATCTCACAATTCTTGCAATCTGCGCTTTCAATTCTTTTAACTCAGTAGGTGCCATCCGATACGGAGCTATCGAAATCGAGTCGTTCCCGGCTAATTCAATGCCAACTCAATCTCTCGTCGTGGTGGTAAGCCCGGTAGTTCTTCAGAAACACATCCGGCTATTCACACACAACCGTACAGATTCAATATGCTTTTCGGACACTTTATTATCCAAAGACATACGCCAAATAAGCTTCACATCCTTTTCTCACATATTTCCGGCTAACATCGAAGATATTATCAGTAGGAAACCCACTTAAATCATCGGATTCAATTCGATAATCTCCCTGCTCGACATCTCAAATCAATTAGCTTTCTTTTGCAATTCACCACTGCATCATGTGAAGTTAACCACCCATTCCCAAAATTATATCGAACTCATCGAAGGGCAACAACATTAAATCGGCCGAAAGCAAGAATCCCGAATCATCAACGGGCAACCTTTACACACTTTATTAACAAGCACACATCTACCCAAAGGGTTGGACACACGAATCACAAACTCGAGAGACTCAATCGCGTCTTCATCAATACTAGAGTTTCACACACATATGAATGAGTCGAACCAGGATCAATCAATGCAATAATTGTAGTATCATAAAGGGTGAAAGTACCGGTAATGACATCGGGGAAGGAAGCATCCTCTCCGCTCGTGTGGCATAAGCTCTAGTCTGGGGCTCTAGCCTCGAGATCGAACTATAGTGTTCTTCGTTCCTCTCGACTACCACCTACATTGCTTGAATGTCGGGTGGCTCGCCTCATGCCCGATGTGTTGCTCGACTTAATGTTTTGAATCGTATTCGCTCAACTAACATCGGACATTCTCTAATAAAATGATCGACGATCCGCATTTAAAGCAAGACCGATCATGGAATCTACAACTCCCGAATGCCATTTTCCACGGTGCTTGCATTCAACTCGATTCGTGGAACGTTACCAACTCGGCCATCGAGGTAGCTCGGAGCCCACCGGAGGTCGATCCCGCCTAGGTAAATCAAGTAGCTTTATGTCGGCTGAAGTCATCTCTCGAACTTCTTAGACGGAATGGAAACTCCTACCCGACGATCTCTTACGAGTGTCTCTAGCTTCGCTCTCACCTTTCTTTTCTCCCTCCCGAGTTCTTCACTTTGCAAGCTCGCTCGACTAGTATCACAAACTCTTTGATTTCAAGAATGCCAACAAGCAACTTTAAATCTTCATTCAAACCGTCTTGAACCTTTTGCACATAATGGCTTCAGCTGATACACATTCTCGAGCATATCGGCTCAATCGACAAATTTTCTCTCATATTCATCCACGGTCATTTGCCCTGCTTTTAGTTCGAGAAATTCTTTTCGTTTTTGATCAACGAATCTTTGACTGATATATTTCTTGCGGAATTCATGCTGAAAAAAATCCCATGTCACTTTTTCTTTCGGAACTACTGATACTAGTGTATTCCACCAGTGATATGCAGTGTCCCGAAGTAAAGATATAGCACACTTGTGCATTCATCCGAGTACAAGATAGCTCATCAAGTACCCGAATAGTGTTATCAAGCCACATTTCAGCTCGCTCTGCGTCATCATCATCGTTGGCCCTGAATTCTTCGGCCCCAAATTTCCTGATTTTATCAACTGGAGGCCTACTAGATCTCATCGGATCTATCATTGGGGGTGCTGAAGGTATCGGAGTTGAATTATTCGGGGGTGGAGGTTGGTGTACAAATGGGTTAGTTCTGAATAAACCGGGTAAACCACTGTTCATCATCCGATAGAAGGCTTGTTTAGCCTCCCCTCGTGGCTACCCGGCCGGTTGAGAGTCTACGCAGTCTTGATCCGTGTGCACGGTCAGCACTACACTCTCTACATCATCCGCTCACACTCTTTCGGATCGGTGTCCATTTACTATATAAAACACGCTTCGAAATGTCAGAAGTCACCACACTATCAATATATAATAAAGGCATGTATAGTTAGACTCACAGGCGCTACGGTAGTCCTAGAATCGACTAAACCGTAAGCTCTGATACCAATCAAATGTAACACCCTTAACCCGTATCCGTCGCCGGATTAAGGTTACGAGGTCTTACCATAACAATTACCAAGTCCATACACTCCATCCAACTAACACTTGATAAATTCATATCATTTCATGCTATCACAAATGAATATAAATATATATATATTCTATCAGGTCTTAATATAACAACTTGCATTATAAAATCACATGGTCAATAAAAAAAAACAACGACTACATAAGTATATAATATTTAGACATTTATTCACCTATAACATGCACACAAATAAAAATCTAATAGTCACTTACATATTTAATCAAATAAAATTCTTAAAGCATTCCATATATATATAAAAACCAAATTAGCACATACCATTTTGAAATCAATCCATGTACAAATGTTTTCATGTACACTTTATTATTAAAAATATATATTCACGCAACAAACGGATGCACATATAGATCGTGAAATATTAAACATACATGAACGTCTATTAAACCAATATACCTTATCAATTCATTATCTTAGCCCAAAATGCCTTAAACCATAAAATCAAACCATACTTATCAATTATATATGTACCATGGCCGAATATAGGCTAAAATAACTTACTACTCATCAACATTAACATGGCATCTTTAATAATCCAAATAGACCAAATTAATTTACAACCCAAAGAACATCATCTCAACTATATCCACCTCATTCGAACCAAATCAAAATGAATGCAAAACATATCAATATATCATACTTATCCCAAATGCATCACATTTAGATATAATAGGCATATTATTTGACCATATTCCATACATGATTAAACCATGGCCATATTTCACATCTCTTAATATCATAATCAATCCATTATATCAAGAACATAGGAATTAAACTTAATCAAAAGAAATAGCCATTTTCGCAAGGCTATTCATATATATATATATACAAGGCCAAAAGTCATTAATCTAAACCTTAGTCCAACCTATACATGCCTTCGGTTCAAAACTAAGATTAAATACCACAAGGGGAGATAGTGTGGTTGACTTTTCCGACGATCCTCGGATGCCCGTAGCTTGATGGAAAATCTATAAAATGCAAACAAAGAGCACACACGAAATAAGCTCACTAGCTTAGTAAGTCTTAAGCATTTACTGAAACAACATCAAATATTCCAACATTTAGCACACATACATATATGAATATACCTATAAATTCAAGTAATTTAACAGATAATAATTTCAATATGGTCGAACAGTAGCCTATGTAACTTATCATCTATTATTCCCTCATTGAAGGTATACAACCCTTCCAAAGACTTTAAGCCTTAAGTATTCGTGATATTACCTTATTAACAAGTATAACATATATCACAAGTATATATATACAGATATGCATTTTCAATAACTTTCACTTTTGACATTTTCACCTTTGACCGAATCTCAAAGATATCACCAAGCTTATATTCAATATACATATCACACTTATTAATGAATAATTCAAATACACATATCATAAAGACTCATTATCAAAAACTTTAACCATTCTACAACTTATGTAATTTGAAAGGAAAGATATTCACATACCTTGTTCCTTGCATCCATAAACCTTTATATTTACCCGAGCATTTTGTTTATTTAAGTATTTACATCCCACCTTGTAAAGGATTTATAACACATCACCGGCATTAAGCCTGCTAGGCAATAAGCCTGATATACATCACCGGCACAAGGCCTGCTAGGCTCATAGCCCGAATTACATCACCGGCACAAGGCCTGCTAGGCATTTAGCCCGAATTACATCACCGGCACAAGGCCTGCTAGGCATTTAGCCCGAATTACATCACCGGCACAAGGCCTGCTAGGCATTTAGCCCGATATAGATATGATCATTAATTCCACACTCATTTCATAACATCAACAATGCAAACAACTCATATAAATCATAATACCTTCACATACCAACCAAAACATATTTATACACTTTTCGTTTTACAAAGTAAATTCAATTCAATACCATACTTCTACATTCGGCTATTATCTATAATTATACTTTAAATATTTAAGTTTCATTATTCATCATAGTCGTAAATAAATTTTTAACGTATATTTGCTTAAGGACTTACTCTCATCGTCGACGGACAACGTAGTCCGGCTATTCGGTAACCTTCGCCTTTCCCCGATCCAAATCCGTTTTTCTTTGTTCTTGATCTAAACACATTAAAATTTAGCTCATTCAAGCACATTTCATCTCAATTTAGTCCCAAAACACATAAATGGGCAAATTACCATTTTACCCCTAATGTTTCACATTTTTACAATTTAATCCTATTTGCACAAAACACAAAATACACAAAATTTCACTATAATTCTTTAGGGCCGAATTTACATAGGGACTATACAAGTCCATTTCTTTCATTTATTTTGCATTTTGTTCCCCTCAAAAATTCATTTTTTTTTGCAATTTAGCCCAAATACTCAAATTTACCAAAAATCCAAAGACAAAACATATTAATCTAACATATATCTTTCATTTAAAATCATCAAACATCAAAAACCACATGAACATGTCAATAGCCGAACATCAAGCATGCTTAGATTTAAAAATTTTAACATGGGTCAGCTACTGTTCTAAGCAACGATCTCAAAAACATAAAAATTTACAAAAACCGACCAAGAATTTACCTTGAATTTGGCTTGAATGTAGCCGAAATTTCAAAGAACCTAGCTCCCCTTTCTTTCCTCAATATTCGGCTAAGAGAAGATGAGTAAACATGCATATTTTTTTTTTTTTATGTTTTAATTAACATATAATATGGCTTTAATTTATTTACTTATTTAACCTTATATCATAAAATCATATAATATAAAACTTAAGGTTAATCTTGTCATATACCACCCACTAACTTAGAAATGGGTTATTTATCCATTTAATACTTCATATTAAAAAGCCACCATCATTCTAGCACTTTACACTATAATATGCAACTTTTACACTTTACGCGATTTAGTCCTTTTTGTTAAATTGAACACACAAACGATTAAATTTTTCTACGAAACTTTCACACACATTAATTCACATATAATAAACACAAAATAAAATATTAAAATATTTCTCAGACTCGGATTCGTGGTCCCGAAACCACCGTTCCGATTAGGGTCAAATTCGGTCTGTTACAGGTAGAACTTAAGACCAGCACCCAGATTCACTTAGTCACAATTTCACATAGATTTCACATAGGTCCCTAGTGACATGTCACTTGTATCCTATTCTATTCCTAAGGTTCAACCGGGAAATTTCTCACATTTCGATACTTTGTCAATTTTGTTCAATATTCAGCCACATCTCATAAAATATATCAAAACATAAAAACATAAGTAAAAACGATGCATTATTTACATACAAAGTTGCCTCGAAAGTAAAATCGGTGAAAAGGACTTATTCGTCAATTGCTTATTTTTCCCCGATCTAGATCTGAACCTTGTTTTTCTTGATCTAAAACATCACATTTAACTTATTTAAACATTATACTAATCACGTCAGCCCAAAAATCATATTTGGAAAAATTACATTTTTGCCCCTAAACTTTGTCATATTTACACTTTTGCCCCTAGGCTCGTAAAATGATTTTCATTCAATTTCTTTATACTTTAAGCCTAGTCGAACCATTTTCATAACTATAACAGACCAAAATTTCTATTAAAACACACTTTTATGACATATTTTATAACTTTACAAATTAGTCCTTTTAGGTATTTTCACCGAAAATCACTTAGTAAAAGTCATTTCTCTAACCATAAACATGCATATTCTACCATTAAACACAAAAATAAACACATATTCATCATGGGTCAAAACCCTAAACTTTAACCATATCTCAAATTAGTGGTAGAAATAGATAGATCTTGTTACGAGGATTTCAAAAACGTAAAAATCATTAAAAATGGGGCTAGAACGGACTTACAATCGAGCTTGGAAGCTTGAAAAACCCTATCCATGGTTTCCCCTTGTGAAATTCGGCCATGGGGTTGAAGATGGAAAAAAATTGGCTTTTAATTTTGTTTATTTAATCATTTAATCACTAAATGACCAAAATGCCCCTAACTTAACAATATCCCATTTCACTTATTTCATGTCCATTTTTGTCCAAAAAATTAACCAATGGTCTAATTACCATTTAATGACCTCCAATTTAAAATTTCATAACAATTGGACACCTCTAACATGTAGAACTCAACTTTTGCACTTTTTACAATTTAGTCCTTTTGACTAAATTGAGTGCCCAAACGTCGAAATTTTCGAACGAAATTTTCACGAAATTATTCCGTGAAATTGTAGACCATAAAAATATAATAAAAAAAATTTTCCTTGTCAGATTTGTGGTCCCAAAACCACTGTTCCGACTAGGCCCAAGTTTAGGCTGTTACAATTCTCCCCCTTTAGGGATTTTTGTCCCCGAAAATCTTACCAGAATGAGGTTTAGCATCTGTTCTCAAAGTTTCCAGCACGTTACCGAATAATCCTCTTCGAGGGCGATCCTTCAGAAACACTCAGTCATCGATCTGGAATCCAATATATTTAAGTTTTGCTTCTGTATAGCTTTTTACGTCGATCTGGAATTGTTTTCAACTTTTACAAATTGCTTCTACCTTTTTATCAAAATCACAATTCAATTCAAGATCGTGCTAAGAATTTCCTGTAGCTTTTTCCATAGCCGATGATATAACCCTCGGATTTCCAAATAGTTTTACGAATTTTTATCATCCATCAATCATAATTCAAGTAGCATCTCTCTTTTTTCGGGGATAAGAGACATCCCGATACAAAATCCATGGTATCTTTTTCCCAACATTACACCAGTATCCTCGTGGACCATAGTAGTCCTGATTGCATTTTATATTCGGCCTTACTCTGACGACAAAAATGACATTTGAACACAGAAATCAGAAATATCGGTTTCATATCCGTATACCAGAACATTTACTTCAAATCACTGTACTTTTTATTTCTCTTTGGATGAACAGAGAAGATATTACAGTGAGCTCTGAACGGAAACTCTCTGCATAAGCCCTGAGTTCCCCAGTACATAAATTCTATCTCGGGATAATAGTAACAGTAATAAGATCTGATCTAAACTTCAGAATCAAAAGTCGGTTCATACTGTATTCGTTTAATTTACCACTTACCATTCCATTTCTGAGCTCTTCTGATTTATAATGGCAACATCGTTTTAGCTTTCAGTTTAGCTAGAATCTGGACACCATCAATAAGGTAAATCTTAAAACCACTCTTACAAAATAAGCAACGATTTTTCATTCAAGTATCTGCAAGTATTTCTGCTTTACCCAAAGGTAGTTAATATTCACACAAAATCTTTCAACATGCTAGTCACAGATATTTACTAACTGCATTAACTCAGACGAAACATGACATCTTGTTTGAACTCACTGATAATAATCAGAATTACCCAAAGAAAGAAAATCAATATACAATTCAAACTTGAATTGTCATAATCCACATTTTTGCCAATATCAACTTTAAAGCTAAGCCATGCTTGATCAATTAAACAATAGGGATGATAAGAAAACCAAGATAATGAAATCCAAAATACAAGACCATACTGAATGCCCGAGAATACTACTCATATGAAATAATAGAGATCCTGATGATTCCTCAGAGAAAACCAAAAGAAAGAGAAACACTGCTCATACATTAAATCAATTGTGACAGATAATATATATTCCATACGATATATAAATGGAACAATAGCGGAGAAACGTAAGAATAGTTTCATATGAAGTCATCGTCAACTTTTTATCTCAGACGTAACAGAATAAAATACCAATAGAAGATAGAGGAATGCTGATCATAAATCAATCAGACCAACAATGCTTTCATCAGAAAACGAGCAATTACAAATACCTCTAAGAATGTAAGAATACATAGAATACCCAGAAGAGATAGTATAAATTACTCAACTGTAGCTGTCATACTCAAACATCTTTACAATTCAAACATCATTCTTCTGACTAATTCTATCGTCACTAATTCCATAATATTCCATTCATTAACAAAAATCAATTCAAAAGAATTCCCGGTAAGTATAGTCTTTAGACATCATACCTGAATGATTCGATTAGCCGAGATTAACTTCTCCTGTAACTGTGGCATTGTACATTCCCAATAATCTTTAGAATAATCTGATATCTCTCTTATAATTATTTTCTACTCGCTAAGTCATTCCCATCTCTGATCACATTATTAATTATTCCACCACTGAACTCTTTAGTTCCCTACTTGTGAGCTTATTCAAAGTAAATCTCATGAACTTCATCATATAACACTATACCGGTAAGGGGGTGAAGATTGTAAAGCCATTAAATTTCTGACTCTCATACATACACGTATATAGCATAGCATTCAATACCAACACAATATCATGTACTTTGATTACACATCTCTAGGTTTCTACTAACCATGAACACATTTTCAAATATCTTAGTAACACATTCAGCATTATCACATATGAATATCAACCAATCGTAATAAGCTCATCTCAAAACAAATTTTTCATGTTATTCACTGCAAAAAGTCACTCTGATTTATCGAAATGCAATGTTCAATCGGAACGATAACACTTTATCCATATTCTTCAACTTATGGTTAATTCATTGTATCCATTAACACATACATATCATCGCAAATCATAGAGAATCGATTCAGGAAAATCAATATATTCACTAAGTTACACGAACTTACTTAACCCCTTTTCAGCATTATCGATGGTAGCTAGGTTGGAAAGCATCCCTACTTTAACCAAAAAAATTTCATCGGAGTCGGGAGATATCACACTATTATAGTTCACTTATGGCATGTATAGCTAGACTCGTATATGCTACGTTAGTCTGAGAATCGACTAAACTATAGCTCTGATACCACATAAATTTAACACCCCTTACTCGTATCCGTCGCCGGAATAGGGTACGAGGCATTACCGGACTTAATCACCTATAATCAATCATTTCCGAGTCACAAATTTCCATCCAAATTTAAAAATTTTCATATTCAATCATAGAGTCCCTAATATGGACCTACGAGGCCCAAAATATGCTTTGGAAGCGGTTCGGGACTAAACCGAGAACTTTGGAAAATTTCACAACACTTAGAAATTTTTTCTTCAAAATAGGGTCACACTCAATATGCATCCTGAACAACTCTTATACATGCATAATTATATCTAATTATCATACCATACCATTGAGCCAAACTTAGCCATTCGAGATCAAGACTACTAGCACATCCAACCATTAGGTATTTAGGCCATAACCCACAACTCATCATGTATTATGCAAACACAGGTCATATCACAAGACATTGGCATATAAATAATATATATAGGCTTACAATCAATTAGCCAATATAAGCCAATTAGCATGGCTACATATGTAACACCCCTTACCCGTATTCAACGCCGGAACAGGGTACGAGGCATTACTAGGCTTACATGCAATCAATCATACAACTCCGAGACCTAACTTTCTACTCCCAATTTAAAACTTTTCATAATACCTCATAAACAAGCCTATATGGCCTAAATCCTCCCTTTAGGAATGGGCCTGGATCAAATCGAACCCTTCTGAAGCCATTTAGAAAACCTTGGAAAATTTTTACTAAACAGTCCACACGCCCGTGTGGAGTAAGGGACACGCCCGTGTGGCATATCACATGCCCGTGTTCCACACCCGTATGGAATTATTTTTCAATTCGAACCTACAGGGGTTTTCACACGGTCGGACACACGCCCGTGTCTTAGCTCATATGCCAAAACCTTGGCATTCTATTTCTGACGTCATCACCCCATAAATGTCACATGGCCTAGGAACACGCCCGTGTCCTTTGACCGTGTGGCGAATTAAATTCCTAATTTCAGGTGCAAACTTCACACGGCCTGGGCACACGCCCTTGTCCTTGGCCGTGCCTTCCACACGGCTGAGACACACGGCCTAACCACACGCCCATGAGGTTGACCGTGTGTCACACACGGCCTAGACACACGCCCGTGTGTCTACCCGTGTGGACAAGAACAAGGCTATTTGCCAAGCTCTTTTTATCACCCTGACTCATACAAACATAAATCACATTCAACCATCAATCCATTCATGTATACTTTAACCAAGCAACCCAATCATGCATCATATACATTCATGAATAACCTCATCTTTTCATAGATTAATAATAATGAGCCATTAACTATGGCCTTATACAAAAGAGTTCATCTTTAGAAGAGCCAATACACTTGGCCAAAACAACATGACATTTCACTAAGTCTAGTCCCTATACATGCCATTCACAAAATGCTAAGACTAACTATACCAAGATGAGCAGATAGTGTGGGCAATCCTTTGCTTATCTCTGAATCCCGAGCTAGCTCTTCGACACTATAAATAAGGGAAAAGAGAAGGGAGTAAGCTTTAAGCTTAGTAAGTCTACATGTAAACAATAAGCATCATATCATATGTTAATCAATCAAAATATTACATACTATGTAAGAACAATTCACATTATCATATTCATGCATACTCGTTTCAACTCTTACCACATCCCAACCATATCATATACATTGCTCACATTTATTTGTACTTATGCCCTGCACTTATCACCACAAAGCCACATGAAATATTTACTTAAACAAGTTTCTCGATGAACCCTTCGAAATGATATAAAGTACTCGGTGGTTTCCCACACATCCCACCATTAGTTAATACTAGGGTGGTATCGCACACAGCCCACCAACAATGATGATTATGGTGGTATCGCACATAGCCCACCAAATGATAATTACGGTGGTATCGCACATAGCACACCTAATAATAATTTAAATGATGGTATCGCACACATCCCATTGTGAATAAATAACAAGGTGGTATCGCACACAGCCCACCAACAATTACATAATTACAAAAATTTATCCGTATTCACATTTCTATTCCGAGGTTCATTCGAGAAATACTCATTTCCCACCATTTTCAATCACTCTCACCAATAAGTATTTACATCCATACAATGCATCAATAGGTAACAATATATATATTAAGGATGTATCGTTTACACATAAACTTACCTCGGTACAAAATGTGTTAATTGGAGGTTTAGTCCGTAACCTTACCTTTTCCCCGGTCAAGGTTGTTTCCGCGCTCTTCTTGATCTATAATAATAAAATTTACTCATTTAATCACTACATAACTCATGATACTTCAAAATTTCTAGTTTGGCAAAATGACCGTTTTGCCCTTATACTTTGGTAAAATTACGATTTTGCCTCTAGGCTCGTAAATCATTTTTCATCACATTTTCTCATTAAAAAAGCCTAGGTGAACATTTATTTATCTTATAACAATTCACAAAACCAACCATTTCATGCATTTATTACTCAATCACAACCTTTACAATTAGGTCCCATTTAGGTGTTTTCATGGAAAAACCTTTTACAAAAGTTATTCCTTAACCCACTAACATTCATTTTCTTCCATAAAAACTCAGCAAACAACATAAACACTCTCATGGAAAATCCCTAAACTTTCAAACATTTTGCAAAATAGTCCCCTCATTAGCTAGCTTAAGCTTTAGGGGTTCCAAAAGTACAAAAATTATCAAGAAAGACCTCTAAAGTCACTTACTTGTAAGAGAATAGCTTGGCTGAAAGTTTGAGCTCCAAAAACTTCTATTTTCTCTTCAAATTTTGGTGGAAGAAGAAATGGGAATAGTAAAAGATGATATCTTATTTATTTCTCTTATTTTATTCATTTTAGCCACCTAATACCACCAAATTTTGACCAATTTAATACCCTTGTATCCCTTGGCCGGCCATCACCTTTAGGGTGGTCTAATTGCACTTTAAGGACCTCCAATTTAATATTCCATAGCTATTAGACACTCCTAGCTTGTAATATAAAACTTTCACACTTTATGCGATTTAGTCAATTTTCGCAATTAAGCATACAATTGCTAAAATTAAAGGACCAAAATTTTCATGCATCCTTATAATCATGCTATAACACATAAAATAATATTAAAATAATTTTCTTCAACCTCGGATTAGTGGTCCCGAAACCACTGCTCCAACCAGCCCCAAAATCGGGCTGTTACAACATACTACAATAACCTTTAACCATTACAAGCCAATACATTTGGCCAAAACATAATAACACATACACAAAATGACTAAGTCCCTATACATGTCATAGAATTAAATTACTTGAAGGGATTGATACTAGTCAAAAGCTTGATAGTGTGATAGAATCTCCGACGATCTCCAACCCGAGCTAGTCTCTGTGACACTATAGGAAAAAGGAAAGGAAGGGGGTAAGCTATATAGCTTAGTAAGCCCGTATGAAAATAATAAGCAATTTATTAACATATTTTCACCAATTCTCACAATATGTTCTTAAGGTAATACAATCATAATTGCACAAATTTTCACTATTTACTTATGTTCATCTCAAGCTATCTACTCGAGTCACAGTCACTAAATTGTTTATATCTTGAGCTACAGAACTCCAAATTAAGATCCGTTAATTTTTCCTGAAACTAGACTCACATATCTTATTACCATAAAATTTTCAGAATTTTTGGTATAGCCAATAAGTACAGTTTATTCATTAAAGTCACCCCTATTCCGCTGTCTGACAGTTCCGACCCCTCTTGACGGGATTCGGATGATGTTCCCGTTTGTTTCTTTTGAAAATATACTCAATTTAGAATTTTAATCATGTAAATTATAACCCATAATTATTTTTGTAAAATTTTTAATGATTTTCCCAAGTTAGAATAGGGGATTCCGAAATCATTCTAACTCTGCCTCACAAAAATTCAAATATCTCAGAATATAAAATTCTTTTGCTTACACCATTTCTTTTATGTGAAATTAGACTCAATAAGCTTTAATTTAATATCTTATTCAACCTCTAATTCAATTTCCACCATTTTTGGTGAGTTTTCAAAGTCACACAACTGCTGCTGTCCAAAATTGTTTTATTTCTAAATTTCACTCTTTCATTTTTTTTTACAGTAACTTTCATTGTAACACTTAGTCCGTATCAATCGTACCAAAGTTCGATCACATATCGAACACATTGCTCATAAGTTTACACATACATACCTTCACTTATTCATCACATAGTCATATTCATTTGCCCTTAGTCATTTCCCGTTGAATGCATCGGAATAATAACGGATACACGGAAATTTTCACATAAGTGCCACACTTGTAGCTAAAGATACTTCATATCACACTTTTCACATAGGCTCACACTCGATCTATTCACATTCACGGGTCTGCTCACACAAGCTGTAGTCATTCGTTACTACTCAGTGCTGCTCACACAAGCTGTCAGGTATCCGCAACACATGCATGCAGGTACCCAACCACCGGTAGAACTTAAGACCAAACCCTGATTCACTTAGTCACAATTTCACATAGATTTCACATAGGTCCCTAGTGACATTTCACTTGCATCCTATTCTATTCATAAGGTTCAACCGGGAAATTTCTCACATTTCGATACTTTGTCAATTTCGTTCAATATTCAGCCGCATCTCATAAAATATATCAAAACATAAAAACATAAGTAAAAATGATGCATTATTTACATACAAACTTACCACGAAAACAAAATCGGTGAAAATGACTTATTCGCCAATTACTTGTTTTTCCTCGATCTAGATCTGAAACTTGTTTTTCTTGATCTAAAACATCACATTTAACTTATTGAATCATTATACTAATCAACTCAGCCAAAAAATCATATTTGGAAAAATTACTTTTTTATCCTTAAACTTTGTCATATTTACACTTTTGCCCCTAGGCTCGTAAAATGATTTTCATTCAATTTCTTTGTACTTTAAGCCTAGCTGAACAATTTTCATAACTATAACAGCCCACAATTTCCATTAAAACACACTTTTATGACATATTTTATAACTTTTACAAATTAGGCCTTTTAGGCATTTTCACTTAAAATCACTTAGTAAAAGTCATTTCTCTAACTATAAACATGCATTTTCTACCATTAAACACAAAAATACACACATATTCATCATGGGTCAAAACCATAGACTTTAACAATATCTCAAATTAGTGGTAGAAATAGATAGATCTTGTTACGAGGATTTCAAAAATGTAAAAATCATTAAAAATGGGGCTAGAACGGACTTACAATCGAGCTTGGAAGCTTGAAAAACCCTAGACATGGTTTACCCTTGTGAAATTCGGCCACGGGGGTGAAGATGGACAAAAATTGGCTTTCAATTTTGTTTATTTAATCATTTAATCACTAAATGACCAAAATGCCCCTAACTTAAAAATATCCTATTTCACTTATTTCATGTCCATTTTTGTCCAAAAAATTAACCAATGGTCTAATTACCATTTAAGGACCTCCAATTTAAAATTTCATAACAATTGGACAGCTCTAACATGTAGAACTCAACTTTTGCACTTTTTACAATTTAGTCCTTTTGACTAAATTAAGTGCCCAATCGTCGAAATTTTTGAATGAAATTTTCACGTAATCATTTCGTGAAATTGTAGACAATAAAAGTATAATAAAAATAAAATTTTCCTTTTCGGATTTGTGGTCCCAAAATCACTGTTCCGATTAGGCTCAAGTTCAGGCTGTTACATGATATCATAATGAAATAGAAAATATCATCATTTTATATCATCTTCTTCCCAAAAAATGCATGGAAACCCTAGGAAAAAGAAAGCAAGCTTTCATGGCTAAATTAGGTAAGTATTCAAGTCCTGTTTTTAGTAATTTTTATATTTTTTAGATTGGAAAAGCTTAATTTGTCTATTTGGGGAATTAATTTGAAAGGATATCAAAGTATGAAATTTTTACCATGGATGATTATGCTGGAAATTTGAAATTTATGATAGAAAATGAAAGGTTGTTGATAGATAAACAACTTTTACAAAGTGAATTTTGATGAAAACTTGATTTAGGGACTAAATTGTAAAAATGTGGAATCCGTGGAAAAATTCTAATTTTTATGAAATGTATGGGCTGTAAATATTACATGAAAAATTCGGTTAGGCTTGAAACAAGGAGTAAATTGTATGAATTTCATTTTCCGAGCCTAGGGACGAAATCGTCATTTATCAAAAGTTTAGGGGCAAAATGGTAATTTTGCTTAAGTTTTAAATTGGACTAAATTGAGTATGAATTACATTAAATTGATGTTAAATTTACTCGTATAGATCTGGGTAGACCGAATATGGAGTTAGAACAAGGAAAGGAGAAAATGTTGGATTAATAGATTTTATGTACACGAACAATTATCGAGGTAAGTTCGTGTAACTTAACTATGTATGTTATTATGCTTGAATTAAATTGTATGAATGTGATGGTATATATGTATGTGATGATATAAAAATCATATATATATTTTATGAAATTAAAGATGTTCAATAAAGCCCAATAAATGAATATATCCCATAAATGGTAAGTCCCGGTTGAATAATGAATATCGATGGATAGTGGTGATTTCCCGTATGAAATGGGGTCCTACATGTGTTGCAGAAAAGATTTAGCTAGGACGAGTAATCCATTGATCTCATTATGGAAAGGATTTAGCCCGGACGGGTAATCCTAAGTGAGCCTCTTGAGCATATGTTTCAATTAGGATTTAGCCTGGACTGGTAATCCTAATTGAGTGGATTTAGCCTGGACTGGTAATCCAGATCAGACTCTATAGGGAATTCTTTGTCATATAAAGGATTTAGCCTGAACTTGTAATCCGACAAAGCCCTTAGAGTATATGCGTTACAGACAGAATTTAGCCTGGACTGGTAATTCTGCTGTATAATATGTGGCCCGAGAGTGTACCTAAAAGGTACTACTGGATATGAATTGACAGATTATGATTTTGTACACATTAAGTGTACTACATGAGTATCCATTGATAATTCAAATAAATTCAATGGGCAAAGTCCTGACATGAGCCAATATGGATTTGAGATAAATGGTTATAGATTGAGACATGATATGTGGAAGTATGAAATGTTTATACATGAACATGAAATGGTTTGATAAATATGTGCATCTAACCCAAGTGATTATCAATACTTCAATTGATTATTGAGTAAGGTTCTGACAAGAAATATACTGGAACTTGAGATGAATTAATATAAAGTATACCTGAAATACATGAAGAAAATTGCATACATGTTATATGAACACATGATGTGGAAAAACATATGTGCATGTGAATCCAAATATTGATGAGTTCATATATGTGTTTCTTGAAGTTTATATGAAATATGAGACTAACAAGGGTGATGAGAATGTGTGATAGGGCTTTTGAGATTAAATGGTTTGATTATACCCTATGTATTTATTTTGATGATGAATGGGTGGTAAGTTTATTACTAAGTTATATGGACTTACTAACCATTATATGCTTACTCCGTTTTATTTTTCCCTGTCTTATAGTAAATCGGAATGCTCGTTGGATTGGAAGCTTGGTGGAGATCACTCACACTATCCAACAGTTCATTTCAGTGAAAAAGGTAAAATAATTACAGTTATAATGGCATGTATAGGTTAAATTGGCTAACAATGGCATGTAAATATTTGATAATGACTAGCTATTGGAATGGTTAGTTATGTGTAACACCCCAAACTCGGCCTAGACGTTACAACTGGATCTGGCATGTCACATGGAAAGGTTGTTAAAGAAACTTTGTGATCGTTTAAAAATTTCAAGTTTAGTTATTTATAGCTTGTGATCCATTTGTTAATATTTTAGAAAACAATGTTTGAGGAAAACCCCGTTTGAACAATTAGCAATAGATAATAACCGAGTTAAAATTAAAACCAAAATAAAATCCCAGAGGCCTTATTACATAACAAACTCCCAAATCTAAAATAAGTTTCAAATAAAGAAAACGTATTTATGAAAGAAATACTGTATGGCCACCGCAAAGTCCTCATCGGCTCCAAATCCTCGAACTAGGGATTATCTGCAAAATTAAGCAGATGGGTGAGTCACCAAGACTCAGTATGTAATTCCCCTTACAACACAATCGGGCCTTAAGCCCCCAGATGCACATTGGGCCTTAGCCCACTCAATATAGCATATATCACATGTATGCAATGCAGCACCAAACCTAGTTTTCCATCCTCTACACACTGAATCATCCAAACGCTCAGTGGCACCAAGCCACTGTGGTACCAAACCATCAGGGGTTCCAAACCACTGGTGACAGAGTCACCAAATATAATATGTGGGGCCAACCCACTGTGGTACCAAACCACTGGGACGGGTCACTGAAATAATATATATGTGGTGCCGAACCACTGTGGTACCAAACCACTGAGACATAGTCACTGGATAAATTATGTGGGCCAACCCATCGTGGTACCAAACCATCAGGATGATCTTAGGACCACACTTCCCCTTTTGTCATCACATCCCAAAACCCATGCACATATTAACATAATGAGATGAATGCAACATACTTTGAATGTATAACGTATAATCAACTCATACATACATTAACACGAAAGTAACGTTACAGCAGAATTTACCCGATGTCTCCAACTTTACCCACAAGGGTGTCTCGTCTATCGAAACAGATGCGTTTTTCATTTTCCAACACACTGATTATTAACATGAATTGTTTAACAAATTAAAGTGTGAACATTACACACCTGATTACGCGCAAAACTAGACTCTCTACGTCGACGCTTTCACTAGCAGGGATAACAATTATTTGTCTATCCCAGGCAGATGTTGGCTCCCTACCATAGCCTGGCGAAAAGTCTCGAACCGCCGACACTGCACGACGTTTGAAAGACGGATTAGAGACTACGAGTACACTCCCCTCCTTAGATTGACTGGCACTCGCATCCATGACAAGACTTGATCAGTACTCAGAGTGAAATGTCGATTGTCTAAAATGGAATTCGGTTAAGGTAGACTACATGAAAAGGAAATAATAGTAAAGAACCTGAAAAGAAGTGACTCCTTACCTTGATAAACGATGAACCGCACAACTCCTGATTCGTCCTCGAATCAGAGATGAGTCTTGAGAGAAACAGAGGTTCGGTCTACAGGCACAGAATGAAGAAACGGGTTTAGTTGCTTAACAGAATAGGTTCGGCTTCACCTTGAAAAGAAAGAATGGATAGATTGATCATAAGAAAATAAAAGAGAACCTTACCTTGAGCAGAGATACCGATTGACACACCAGAAAATTCGGCTAAAGAGAAAAAGAAAAGGAAAAGTGTCAATGGAGATGGTGCAAGGTTTTGGCTAAAGAAGAAGATGAGTTTGAGAGATGATTCGGCTAAGAAAGAAAATTGTAGAGGAGAAGGAAAGTTTCGGCTTGTGAAGGAGATAGCAAAAGAAAACGAGCTAAAATGTGAAGGGTGGATGGTTAAGAGAGATTCGGCCAAAGGTGCCTTGGTAACCTTGGAGAAAAAGAAGTGCACAAATGGAGAGATTTGCCAACAAGAGAAAAAGATAAGAAAAATATTGAGAAACGAAAAGAAATGAGGAGAGACCCTAGATGTACTTGAGGAGTTTCTGCACACAAAAGCTAAGCAACACGAAAAAGAAAACAAAAACTCACACACTCACTAATTCGGCACACACACTACTCCAAGCTCTCGGTTTTGCCAACACACATCCAATGCCGCCACTTCCTAGCCCCAACAACACACATAGCCGAAATTCCCCCCTCCAGGCTCCCCAAATTCGGCCAACTCCACAACCAACACCAAATCCCACAATTTCCTCCTACTTTCACTCCCCTTCAATCATTTGAATCAGTTTGACCAATTCAAACTCCACCCCCTCCTCATGGCCACTCATTCAAACACCTTGACTCATTCAACACCCACCCTTGAAGAGTCCTTGCCGACACCACCACCTTAGCTCCCTAAGCGCAAAAATAAAGCTTCTGAATGCTGTTGATGCGACTCGAACTCCTTCCCCCTGCTGCTCCCTTGTGACGCCACACCCCTGCACTTTAAGTGGAGTCTTCTTGCCACTCCACCACACCTCTTTTGTGTCAATCAAACAGAAGAAATTACCTTAAAACCTGCCTCAACCCGCTCTCCCCTAAAGTGCCTAAAAACAAATTTTTTTACCAAGGCTCAAGCTTGACCCCAAACCTTCCCGGGGGACCCCAAACACACCAAATCAACAAGCAGAACAAACCAAACACATAGGAAACATAAAAAAAATACCGAACCCCTAATTCCAGGATGTTACATTATGAACATGCTTTGGTCTTATGTATAAAAAGACTGTGCCATAGTATATGATTGAAAATGATTAATTGATAGAAATCACAATGACATAAGGATGAATGAATTAAATTAGCATATTTGATACAAAATGTACAAATGTGAACCTTGTAATTAGGTAAATATGAGAATAAGATTGATATGGAAATAAATTGTGGTGCTTAAAGGCACATTGGTTGAATGTTTATATGGCCATAAGAATATGTTTAAGTTTCGATGCAGGTATAAGGCAAAAAGGGTGAGAAATATGGCTTGGAAAATAGCCTATTTTCATCCACACGGGTAGACACACGGGCGTGTGTTATGACCGTGTGTGACACACGGCCTGGCATATGGGCATGTGAATTGGCCGTGTGTCCCCTGCATCTTGAAATTTAGAAATAGAATGCTCTGAATTGAACAAACGGGCAGAGACACGGGCATGTGTCTCAGCCGTGTGAGAGACACGGCCTAGAACACGGGCATGTGACTTGGCCGTGTGAAAACTGCACCAATTTTATGAAAATTAAACTAACCACACGGCCTAGCCCACGGGCGTGTGGCATGGCTGTGTGCACAAGTCAGAGAGCTACATGGTGTAAGACACGGCCTGTAGCACGGGCGTGTCCCTAGACCACACGGGCGTGTGAGCCCTGTACTTGAGAAAAATTCTTAGTGATCCCGATTTAGTCCCATTTTGGTTCTAATGTTCGTTTTAGGCCTCGAGGGTCTAATCAAGGGACGTAATGATTGTTCTCAGGAAATGAATAGTATTTTACTCGAATAATGTGAAAATGTCTTGTAATCATCGGCAAAGCTCCATAACCCTGTTCTGGCGACGGATACGGGTTAGGGGTGTTACAGTTGTTATAAGCAAATTCAACCTGTAACAGCCCATTTTTGGTCAAATCAGAACAGTGGTTTCGGGACCAAAAATATGAGATCAAAATATTTATTTTTTTATTATTTTAAAGTTTATGTCATGATAATGTGATTTTGTGAAAATTTTGTGAAGTAATTTTATCGTTTAAATGGTTAATTTGGTAAAAAAGACTAAATCGCGTAAAGTGCAATAGTGGAGTTCTACTAGCTAAAAGTATCTAATAGCTATAGAACCTTAAAGTTAAGGTCCTTATGTTGTAATTAGACCATAATTGAATTGAGTGGACATTTTTTGACATATTATCATGTAATTTGATGGTTTTTAATTAAGGTTAAATAGGTAATTTAATAATTAAAGGTATTGAAAATAAAACCAAAGTGATCATCTTCTCCCATTATCTTTTTACAAGGAAAATGGCATGAGAAGAAAACATTTCTAGGGTTCTTCATTCGGCATTCTTATTTCCATCAATTGGGTATGTATTTTTAATCCGTTTTCAATGATTTCTATGTTTTTGTGATTGTTGCTTCATATTCTAGCTAGCCCGTACCCTAGATTTCAAAACTGTTAAAGATTTATCATGTTGCCATTGTTGAATGCTTGAGTAATTTGATGATTTATGATAGATTTGGAAGGTTTAATGTTAGATTAATAGCTTTTTTAAAGTGATTTTTGACAAAAATGTCAAAAAGGGATTAAATTGAGAAAATGTGAAATGTGGTGGTTAAAAGTATGAATAAATTGAAAATATGGGCTGCTAGTAACATGTATTAAATTTGGCTAAGCATGGATTGTACTAAATTGTATGAATTTGCAATTTTATGTGATAAGAACTAAATTGTGAAAATGTGAAAGATTAGGGGCAAATGTGTAAGATAGCCCTAATGTGTGTTTTGGATTGAATTGAATAAATAGAAGAATAAATAAGTTGATTTTGATTATTTATAGATCAAGAAAAGAGGAGTTTGGACTTAGATCGGGGAAAAGGCAAAGTAATTGAATAGTCGGTCTGTTTCGTCATATCCGTACACGAGGTAAGTTCGTATAATTGAACTTAAATGTGTATCTATTTATTTGATGGATGAAATTGAGATAGTATTTATTCTATTAGTTAAATGTGGAGATATTAAATTAAATGTACGATTTAAGTAAGGCGAGACGCCAAATAAGACCATAGCTGGGCTATGGCAATCGGATAATAAGACCATAACCGGGTTATGGCATGTGAATGTAAGACCACGGGAGGGCCTTGGCAATGTATGTGTAAGACCATAGTTGGACTATGGCATCAAAAAATCGACGTACTCGTACTATAAGCATTTATAAACTTGGAGAGATTTGATAAGTGAATTGGTGAGAATAGATATGTATCAGTACAGATATGTATCAATACAGGTATGTACGGAAAACTATTCGAATAACGAGCTAATGGAAGTTGAGAACTTTATGTTAACTTAGTGATTGATGTCTTTAATGCAATTTATTTCATCCATTTAGAAATGTTAGTGAATGATGAAATTATTTCATATTTACATACGAACTTACTAAGCTTTATAGCTTACTTTGTTTATTTTCTTCTATATTTTATAGTATATCGAAGCTAGCTCGAAACTGGGGATCGTCAGAGATTTCATCGCACTATCGGACATCTATTTTGGTACTTTTGAAGTGTGTATATATGGTATATGGCATGTATAGGCTTGAGTCATTTTGGTATGTTTGATGAACATGTATTTAGGCCATTTGAGTTGGCTTGTGATGGTGAATTTTGATGTTGTTTATAAATGTGCAAATGATATTATTTTGAGTTAGGTAATTGACCTATAATGAGTGATTTAGGTTGAATGGATATTGCATGTTTAGAATAGTTTAGTTAATTGAATGGTATATGTGAATTAGGTATGAAATTATATGGCAAATTGTAGTATATTTGTGATTTATATTGATGGTAAAGAATTGGTATGATTTGAACTTTTGTTGATGATATTTGGTTGCATATTTGTATCTTGAATTGGTAGCATTTGAGCTTGTTTAGGTATCTGCAAAATGGGTGGCAAAATGGCTTAGTAAATAGCCTATTTTTGTCCACACGGGTGTGTGTCTCATCCATGTGTGACACACGATTATGTTACACGGCCATGTGCCCCCTAGTGTTGAAATTGAAATGTAGTCAGTA
Organism: Gossypium sturtianum; assembly: GCA_025698515.1. Classification (NCBI taxonomy): domain Eukaryota; kingdom Viridiplantae; phylum Streptophyta; class Magnoliopsida; order Malvales; family Malvaceae; genus Gossypium; species Gossypium sturtianum. The sequence goes on from CM046943.1 coordinate 42,811,277, forward strand.
TGCTCCACACGGTCTCACACACGGGCGTGTGATCGACCGTGTGGCACAAGTCAGTGTACCCCCTAATTGGCACACGGCCTAGCACACGGGCGTGTGACTTGGTCGTGTTGCATAAGTCAGTATACCCTAAGATTTGACATGGCCTAGCACACGGCCTGACACACGGGCGTGTATGGCTACTTCGAAGGGCACACGGGCTAGACACACGGGCGTGTGGTTGGCCGTGTGACCCAAGTCAGTAAGTTCACTTGTTTAGACACGGGGTAGGACACGGGATGGGACACGGCCATGTGCTCCCATTTTGAATGTTCACGCGGCCTGTGACACGGGCGTGTCTGGTGGCCGTGTGAGACACACGGCCTGGTCACACGGGCATGTGTCCCCTGTTTTAAGAAAAAAATTGTTAAGTGTTGAAAAATTTTCCGAGCTTCCGGTTTAGTCCCGAATCACTCCTAGTGCATGTTTAAGGCCTTGTAGGCTCGTTTAAGGGAAACTATGATTGAATTGTATTTGAATTGATAAATTGTATATAAAATGTATGTTTAAAAGTGTTGTAAGTCCGGTAATGCTCTGTAACCCTATTCTGACGATGAATACGGGTGAGGGGTGTTACACAACCAACGGTAGAAATCTCTCCCAATTACCTTCGAATTCTAAAACATAGCATCGAAGCATATCCTCGAGTATCTGAATCACTCGCTCAGATTGACCGTCGGTTTGAGGATGAAAAACGATACTAAAATGCAAACGAGTACCTAGAGCCTCATGTAACTTACTCTAGAATCGAGATGTAAACCGTGAATCCCTATCAAAAATAATAGAAACTGGCACCCCTTACAATCTGACAATCTCAGCAACATACAACTCCGCTAATCTCTCGAGTGAATAATCTGTATGCACAAGAATGAAATGTGCAGATTTCTTGAAACAATCAATAATGACCCAAATAGCATCTTTCTTTCTCGAAGATAGAGGTAGTCCCGATATAAAATCCATCGTGACGCGTTCCCATTTCCACTCTGGAATCATCACTAGCTGTTACAAACCAGAAGGTACCTGATGTTCGGCTTTAACTTGCTGACAAACTAAACATATCGATACGAACTCAAAAATTCCTCGCTTTATACCTGGCCACCAGTACATTTGTTTCAGATCACTATACAGTTTATTGCTACCAGGATGAATAGACAAACTACTACTGTGAGCTTCCTGTAAAATCTTCTGAACGAGATCAAAATTTCTCAGAACGTAAATTCTTCCTTTAAAGTACAAACTATCATCGGATCCAACATGAAAATTTGAATTAGGAGTCGTCTTAATGTGTTTCCATTTAGTGATCAACACATCATCACATTTCTGAGCTTCGCATATTTATTGCAAAAATGTCGGTGTAGCTTTTAGTTCGGCTAAAATTGAACCATCATCAGTCAACATCAATCGCGTGTTCAATGCTCACAAATCAAATAAAGATTTTCTACTCAATGCATCAGTAACAACATTAGCCTTTCCCAGATGATAATCAATAATCAAATCATAGTCTTTCAATAATGCAAGCCATCTGTGCTATCTCAAATTCAAATCTTTTTATGATATTAAGTATTTCAGACTTTTATGATCCGTAAAGATATGACATTTTTCTCCGTACAAATTGTGTCACCAAATCTTCAAAGAAAATACAATTGTTGCAAGCTCTAAATCATGCGTCGGATAATTCTTTTCATGCGATTTCAACTATCTTGAAGCATACGCTATCACTTTACCTGACTCTGGCTGAACTAACACTGGTGCCTCAGTTAACAATGCTTTCAATTGATTAAAGCTTTGTTGACATTTCTCTGACCATTCAAACTTAACATCTTTTTGCAACAATCTCATCAACGGTGTAGCAATAATCGAGAATCCCTTGATGAATCGTCTGTAATATCCGGCTAAACCCAAAAAACTTCTGACTTCAGACACATTTCTCGGAGGTTTCCTATCTACGATAGCTGAAATTTTGCTCGAATCAACCCTAATGCCATTGGCCGATACAACATGTCCTTAGAAATCCGACTTCTCAAAGCCAGAATTCACATTTACTAAGCTTAGTGAACAATTGTTTTGGCTGGCCACCTTAGGAAACCTTTAGCAAAAGAACCATCGAGTAGAATGGAGGAACACATCAGTCAGAAAAGATCTGAAAGGTTGCTGAACTGAATTAGAGTTTACTTTTTCCTCTTGTTATTTAATTTTCTTATGTTTGGTATGTGTTTATTGTTTTTGACATCAACGATGATATTTTAAATCCTATTTTCTAGGATGATTATGTTAATTAAATAATATTTATTTGATTCATGTTTAACATGTTTGTGCCTCAGTCGATCATGTTTTCAGTTAAAATCAAGATGTATTTCATTCATACATAATTGGGTGCATTCAGATTAGTTGAGCGATCCTAACCAGACAACGGGTAGTAGACGCACAATTGAAAAGTGCAATGCTCAATTTAGATCATTAAACCCAACTAAATTAGAGGTTGATAATATCTTTAGTTAGCTCCATTATCTTGCATAGTTTTTAGGTTTATGTGATTAAACTGTTGCAAACGTAAATGTCCCTGTAACCTCACATAAATACTAAGAAACCCTTAGTTTAATATGATCGGTAAAATGCATATTACACTAAGTAAAATATTTCGAGAGGACTTACTTTGGTTTCCAAACTCATGAAAGACCGAGTTGCCATGGAATGTTTTCCAAACATTGTTAAGCATGATGAAAATGAATTTAGTTGATTAATATAATTATCCTAGCCTATTTTATGTTGACTGTTTTTGTTGCTAAAGCCATTCATTCATACATTTAGATAATTTGCATAAAAATTGCATTAGGGATCATTTTTTGCATCTAGTTAATTTAATCATCACTATCCAAAATTATTGAGTTTTTATATCAAATTGTGATTTATAATTTTTCAATTAATCGATTAACATACACAATCCTGTGGACATAATAACTCATTTTACTTACTTATTACTTGAACGACTGTGTACACTTGAACAAATCCCATTACAAGTTTTTGGCGCCGTTGCCAGGGACTGTTGCCTTAATCATTCTTTGTGAAATTATTTGTGCAGCTTGTTTTTTTATTTAATTTCTAACTTTACTAATTTATTCTTTATTCTTTATTTTTGGTTTATTTATCAGGTGTTTATGAGCATAGATAGAATCATCGATCTATTACCTGTATAACCTGAAATTGTGCAGACACTTAGACAAAGAAGACGCGAGAGATTAGATCAAAGACAAACCGAGATGGACCATGGAAATCAAAATGATGGACAAGATAATGGAGTCAATAATGTGCACAACCCAATCCTTATTGCTGATAATAGAGATCATGCCATAAGACAATACACTGTGCCACACTTTAATGAATTAAATTTGGGAATCAAGAGGTCGAATATAGAGGCACCCCAATTCAAATTGAAACCAGTGATGTTTCAAATGCTCCAAATGATGGGCCAGTTTAGTGGTTTGCCCATGAAAGATCCATGCTTACACCTTCGATTATTCATGGAGGTAAGTGATTCATTTAAGATAGCTGGTATGATTGAAGATGCATTTAGGTTGAAGCTATTTCCATAATGTTTCGAGATCGAGCACAAGCTTGGCTGAATTCATTGCCACCAAGTTCAATATCTACTTGGCAAGAATTAGTAGAAAGGTTTTTGGTAAAGCATTTTCCACCGAGTAAGAATGCAAAGTTACGAAATGAGATAACCACTTTTCAATAGTTGGATGATGAGTCTTTATATGAGGCATAAAAAAGATTCAAGGAATTGCTTTGTAAGTGTCCTCATCATGGTATTCCTCATCGTATACAATTGGAGACATTTTATAATAGTCCCAACGCACATATAAGATTTAATGGTAGATGCCTCTGCGAATGGTGCGATTTTGTCTAAGTCTTATAACGAGGCTTACGAGATCATCAAAAGGATCGCTAGCAACAATTACCAATGGCCGACAAATCGATCAGTTTTCGAAAGACGAGTAGCTGGAGTGCATGAAGTGGATGCGTTGACTTTATTCTCTGCTCAGGTATCTTCTATTTCCTCAATGTTAAAATAGTTTACCACTAATGGTTTGAATAATTTTGCCGCTCAATCACCAAGTCAGTATGATGTTGTTTCCTGTGTGTATTGTGGGGATGGTCATTCTTTCGAGAACTGCCCTTCAAACCCCGAAACATTTTGTAATGTAGGGAATCAGTATCAAAATAGAAGTAGACAAGGACCATAGTCCAATATCTACAATCCTTCGTGGCGAAATCATCCGAACTTTTCCTTGATAACCAAGGAAATGGACTGAACACTCATATGCATCATAGACCCAACCAATCCCAAGGGTTTTCGTCAAAAAGCTCTAAAACCACCTCAAGCTAAGTCATCAAACAATTTGGAGGACTTGTTGAAGGCGTACATGGCAAATAATGACACCTTGATCCAAAGTCAAGTAGCAACACTGAAAAATCTGGAGAACCAGATGGGTTAGTTAGCTACAGAGCTTCGTAGTAGACTGCAATGAGCCTTGTCGAGCGATACAAAAAATCCAAGGATTTTGGGTAAGGAACATTGCAAGGTAGTTGCATTACAAAATGGTATGATTTTGCAACCCAAGGAGGTTGTGGTTGAAGATGAGCCTACTGAAAAGGAGGAAAGTCAACCAATAGTTGAAATTCCTATACCTATACCAAAAAAATCAAATGCTTAAAAATATGATGAGGTAGACCCTAAACTAGTGAATTCTGAGAAGCTAACACCTTCTTTTGTAGATTTACCTCCTCTAAAAAGTTGTCCATATTAACTTAGAGTTTAATATCCTCAAAGACTTCAGTAGAAAAATTAGAAACAAGAGGTACAATTCAAGAAGTTCTTGGATTTTCTAAAGCAACTTCACATCAACATCCCATTGGTGGAGGCTTTAGAGAAAATGCCCAACTACGTGAAGTTTATGAAGGATATTTTGTCCAAGAAGAAATAGCTTAGTGAGTATGAGACTGTTGCTTTAACGAAAGAGTGAAGTGCGTTCTTATAGAACAAACTACCTTTGAAATTGAAAGACCCTGGAAGCTTTACGATACCCTGTAACATCAGATAATCTTACTACGGTAAAGCTTTGTGCGATCTTGGAACAAGCATTAACTTGTTGCCCAAATCTATTTTTAAATTGTTGGGAATAGGTGAAGTAAGACCCACTACTGTGAAAGTTCAACTAGCAGATCATTCGTTAGCATATCCCGAGGGAAAGATCGAAGATGTTTTTGTAAGAGTTGATAAATTTATGTTTTCCTACTGACTTTATGGTGTTGGACTTTGAAGCAGATAAGGAAGTTCCAATCATCCTAAGGAGACCTCTCCTAGCCACGGGAAGAACATTGATAGATGTGTAGAAAGGCGAACTCACCATGCGAGTTCAAGACGATAAGGTAACATTTAACATTCTAAAGGCGATGAAATTTCCCGATCCGACGGAGGAATATTTAGTAATGGAGGAATTAGAAACCTTAGTTTCTATGGAATGTGAGAGCAATTTTGAAGAAGACTCGTTGGAGAACACTTTAAGGTTTGAACCATTCGAAGATAAAAAGGGTAATGAAAACATGGTTTTGATGGAAGCCAATCCAAGGAGTTATATTCAACCACTACGGTTCGAATCGCTAAAAGTTGGAAGTTCTAGAATTTACACAACCCAAGTTGTCAATCGAGGAACCACCTAAGCTTGAACTAAAGGTACTGCCGTCCTATTTAAAATACGTTTATTTAGGTAATTGTTCTACTTTGCCTGTGATTATTTCAGCAGAACTGACAGAACACAAAGAGAAGCAATTGATTGCTGTTTTAAAGAAATTTAAAAAGGCAATTGGTTGGACCATAGCTGACGTACGAGGCATAAGCCCTTCCTTTTGTATGCATAAGATTATTTTAGAGGAAGGTGAGCAAGGTAGAATCGATGGGAAAAGGAGACTTAACCCTATCATGAAAGAGGTAGTACGGAAGGAGGTAATTAAATGGTTAGATGCGGGAATTATCTACCCTATCCTAGATAGTTCTTGGGTAAGCCCGGTACAATGTATACCAAAGAAAGGTGGGATCATGATTGCCGAGAATGAATGAAATAAGAAAAAAATTTCTATTCTTATTCAAAAGCTTGATAGTTTTGGAGGGCACTACGACTGCCTATTCAGGTTTGTAAAAAAATTTAAGTTTTGGCATAATATCATGATTCCATCTGTTGAATTCCAGGAAAACAACATAGACAGATATCTATAACAGCTGCATCCTTACACTTTCGTTCAAGAACAAGGATTTGATCCATTGATGAGGAATTGAAATAGGATATGGGAGATCGCAACAGAAAGGGAGTGGACTAATTTTTGTTTACCATTGGAAGAACCCATAATAATTCCCGTTGTGTAGGAATTTTATCTACCATTAAAAGAGAGGGAAGCAACAAGACCATTCTACGAGTTGCAATCGTTTGTTAAAGTCTGTAACACCCCTTACCCATATTCGACGCCAGAACCGGGTACGAGGCATTACTGGACTTGACATATCTAATCATATAAAATCGGGCCATAAATTTTCGTACCAACTTAAAACTTTTCATTCGTGTTCATAATGTCCCTATTATGGGCCTACGAGACCCAAAACATACATATAGAAGGGTTTGTGACTGAATCGAAAGCTAATTAGCACTTAGAAAATTTTTGCTCAAGATAGGGCCACACGTCCGTGTCTATGGCCCATGTCCCTCACACGGCCATGACACACCCGTGCCTTAGCCCGTGTGTGAAAACCTTGACAGTCTGTTTATGATGTCAGCAAGCATTGTACTAGGCCGTGTGGCGAATTTAATTTTCACAATTAATGTGCAGACTTCACACGGCCTGGGCACCTGTCCTTCAGACGGCTGAGACACACAGCCGTGTCTCTACCCGTGTGCTTTCTACTGGGCATTCTGTTTTGCTAAATTCAGATGCAGGGGGACACACGGCCTATCAACACGCCCATGGGGCTGACCGTGTGTCACACACGGCCTAGACACACGCCTATGTGTCTACCCGTGTGGACAAATATAAGGCTATTTACCAAGCCATTTGCCACCCTGAAAAGCAACCACACTCATACTATTTCTAACAACGCATACCATAACAATAATGCACCTCTAATATCCATAATTAAGACATCCACAACTTAGCTTCACACTACATTCATCATGCATATACTTAACACATTACTCATTCAATTGCACAACTTGCACTTCATGAATTTCATCATCATTGAATAGATATAACTTAACTAGTTTTGGCCAATTCCAATGGCCATTTACAAAATGAAATAAGTAACATTAATAGCCAAAACCTTGGCTAAGCAATATGACATATACCAAAATGACCAAGTTCCTATACATGCCATACCCAAATGATCAAACTTTACTATACCCAAAAGAATAGCTTGATAGTGTGAATCGAGCTCCGACGTCCTACGATCCCCGAGCTAGCTTGGCGATACTACAAGAAAAGGGAAAGGAGAGGGAGTAAGCATAAAGCTTAGTAAGTTTGCATGTAGTAGATAGCAACGTAAAATCTTGTGATAACATCCACACATTACAATATGAACTAACACTAAAATTTCAAGCACATTGACATAGCTTAATCATGCTCACTCTTACCAACAACATATCACATACCGAGCTCATTTCTCGTGAGTTTAACATATGAACCTGTATCACTCCATCACATAACTTTAGCCCTTTTTCCATCTTTAACATAAACTTTAATACTTTACCCTCTTGAACCACTTGGAATATTGAAGGATACTCGGGACTTGTCATACACGTAGTAAGATGCCAATGCCATATCCCAGATATGGTCTTACATGGGATCACATGTCGATGCTGAGGCCATATCCCAGATATGGTCTTATACGGGATCTCATATCGATGTCAACGCCATATCCCAGATATGGTCTTACACGAGATCGTATGTCGATGCCATGTCCCAGACATGGTCTTACACGATTTCATACCGAAGCCAGGTCCCAGACGTGGTCTTACACGGAATCACTATTCGATGCCGACGCCATATCCCAAATATGGTCTTACACGAGATCTCAATTCGGTGCCGAGGCCATATCCTAGATATGGTCTTATATGGGACCTTCTTAATCGAATGTCGTGACAGGGGTATCCTTTCTATTCCTAAGGTTCAACTGGGACTTCGACCTAATAAAACCTCGTCATATTTATCATCGAGACCTCATTAATAATTTCTATAGGAAGAATATACATCTCACGCAATATCAAGCACTTAAAAGCATAGTAACATGATGTTGATTTATTACACACAAACTTACCTCGGTACCAAAATATAGATAGTTGTTCAATTTAGTCCACCACTTTATTCTTTCCTTGATTTAGGTCCGGACTTCGTGTTTCTTGATCTATAATGACAGATTTCACTTAATAAATTATCACATTGACTAAAACAGCCCATGAATCATACTTTGGCAAAAATTATAATTTTGCCCCTAAACTTTCACATATTTACAAAATGGTCCCTAGGCTCGTATAATGAAATGTGTCCATTTTCTTTGTTACCCAAGTCTAGCCAAACCTAACACATACTCATATGAGCCCACATTTCTCATTAAAACATACATCTTGTTACTCATTTTACATCTTTTACAACTAAGTCCTTTTTATGCATTCCCATCAAAATCACTTAGTAAAAGATGTTAAACACACATCAAACTTTCATAATCTACCATGGAACATCAAAATACATGCATGTCACACATGGGTAGATTTTTGAACATGAACCCTAGCTCAAATAAATGGTAGAATTAGCTAGATCGGTTGATAACAACTTCAAAAATACAAAGAACATTAAAAACGGGGCTAGGATGCACTTACTATTGAGCTTGAAAGGATGAACAAAACCCTAGCTATGGCTTCTTAGAATTTTCGGCAATGGGGGAGGAAGATGGACACCAATTTTGACTTCTTTTCCCCTTTTTATTAATTTATTAACCAAATGACTAAAATGCCCTTAAGGCTCTTCCTTGAGATTTTTCCCTTCCATGTCCATTTTTGTCCATCATGAGATATAATAGTCTAATTACTAAATAAGGACCTCTAATAAATTTTCTAATGCTATCTCATAGTTAAAACTTCTAGAATCTCATATTTTTCAATTTTTGCAATTTAGTCCTAAAAGATAAATTGATCACTAAATCATAAAATTTTCTTTATGAAATTTTTCATACAACCATGCAAACATGTCATAGACCTCATAAAAACCATAAAACATATATTTCTATTTCAAATTTGTGGTCTCGCAACCACTATTCCGACTAGGCCTTAAATTGGGCTATTACAAAGTCAGAGGGGTCAATGCCCTGGTAACTGAAAGATGTATCTATCAGTTTTATGATGCTCCATACTATTATCGTGATTATGTGTACAAAACAGATCTCAATGAGTTTAGAAATGTAGACATGAAAGAGATTTTCAGATTCTTGATAGAAGGAAAAGAGGCTTGGACGTATAAAATTAGAACAACTATACTTGAGATGTTTAACCAAGCATTAATGACACCAAAAGAAAATCTATAGATGAAGTTTGTATGCTCAAGAATTTGGCCTACAGCTGAAATCTCTGAAATCAGCCCAATACACACCATTCTAGTGTACGAAATATTGAAAAAAAAAAGCAAATATATATTGGTACATAGATATATCATAACATGATTGAATGCATACGAAATTAAGAAAAAGTAGCATTCTTCCTGCATCTGGTAACAGAGTTGTGTAAAAGTGCAGGAGTGCCTATAAAGTAGCTAGATAAAGAGATGAATCCTCCAAACAAATTACTAGGGGACGATGTATATTGGAAATTTATAATACTACAAAGAAAACAAAAGGAGGAAAGAAGAAAAAGAGGACTCCAAGAGGAAGATGAATAATAAATAGGATGTTATATACATGTAGCAGAATAATTTTTAAGTCTAGCTTATATTAGGAATATTAAATTTTTTTTAGGATATTGTAATGAGTTATATTTAAAATTTTCATATATACATATTTATGAACTTTTTAGTTAAATCCCCGCAAAATAGAAGCACAAACAATTTCAAAAATTCAACGATCAAAGGAGGAAGCACTTACCAATAGTTACGATCAATCAGGTAACTTCTTTCCTTATCTTTTCAAGGCTACACATTGAGGACAATGTGTTTTCTAAAGTGTGGGGGGTAACATAGAAAATTTGTTTCAATTTTTATGTTTTTTTTTTAAATTTTATTGTCAATTGTGTGATTGAGCTTGTAGAAATACAAGTGATTGGTTAGGAGCATGTATATAGGTTGATTATATTTACTATAAATTTGGCACGATAGTAGATGGTTTTAAATTTTTTTTGTTATTAGACCACTATGTTCTATATATTACACTTTAAATAAGCATTAAGTAATTGAATGTATCATATGATATAGGAAATATAAGTGCTAGTATGTATGAAAATTGTTGAATTTGGGATTATTTGGGTGATTAAATTTGTGAAAATTGAGATACCTATGGATGACCTAAGGCATTGTTTGGTATAAAACTAAAGCAAAAATCTAACCCTATTTATTTCATCCTTAGTACCTATATTTGAGCTAAAAAAACACTTCTTTATGAACCTTCACACAAAATCTGAGCAAAAAAACATTAATTTGTATTTACCTTTTTTCTTTGGTTTTGAACTACACGACTATAGATGTCTAGTCATACGTATTGGGGATTAAGTAGATACATTACGGTGGAATTTTGTAAAAATTGAGTGAAATAGCAAAGATCAGTGTGATAAAGTAATTATAGGTTAGCCAATATGTGCAGCAAAAGAAAAATTGAAAAAAAAATAAAAAAAACAAGTAGAAAAAGTTTTTGAAAGAAAAAGCATTTGTGAACAAGAAATGTATAGAAAAAGAAGAAAGAAAAGTGATAGTCACAAAAAATAGAGAGATTCGTTCATTAGTGCACACAAACTCGTGAGCTAGCCATAATTGTTGTATTTTACTGTGATTTCCTATGGAGAAATAAGGAAGGTGAGAGAAGGGGAAATAAGGCGGTTAGCAGGTAAGGGTCGCTAAGGGAGGAGAATAGGGAACAATACGATGTGCCAAACTATTTTTGTGCTTAAAAATACTTGATGCTTACTGTTCTTGAATTCCATTCTTGTCTTAAGCCTCAGAACATTACAAGCTAAAAAGCCTTATGTGATCTAGGTAGACTTATTTACGAATTGACATCATATTGAGTAATTCCATATACGACTGTTTTTATACTACTATGATAATCAAATTACTTGTATAACTTATTGATGGATCCTTACATTGGAAACCCTTAAATACTTGTATGCTTCGTAATATACTAAACTAAGGTGTTTGATATCAAAAGTGGTAAGTCAGCTATATATCATGTCAAGATTATGTGTGAATATGTAAGACTTAGTCATGTGCTCCAAAGCTATAATTTGTAAAATATTTGCTCAAGGTTCGTCTTTTCATTTACTACTTTTGTTTGCTTTGCTTGAGGACAAGCAATGACTTAAGTTTGGGGGAGTTTGACCTATCGTAATTCGGTGTAGCAAATTAAACTAGATTTCGCATTTGAGGAGCTTGAATACAAGCACTTTAGTTAGATTTTAGTTAAGTTTTCATTACTTTATTTAAATTTAATAAATTGTGTAATTTGAGTCTTTTATTAACCTTAGGGGCTTAATGAGGCCTAAGGGTAAGCTAATATGCTTTATGAGAGTGCAAGAAATCATTAAAAGGTATTGCAACACAGAGAGATGAATGTCGCAACATAGGGAGCAGAATAGAACAATTTCAAGATTGCCTTCGGTGTCGCGACACAGTCTTGAAGATGAGCATACTACCTTTAATGTTGTGATAAAGGACTTGGTGTGTCGTGACATCCACTCTGTACAGGAAATAATCATGAGCCAAGGGCATTTTATGCACAATCAAACATTAAGCACGAGAACGACAATTGACCTAGGGTTAAGGATGACGACCACACTAATTCTATAAATAGACTCATTTAACACATGTTAAAAACATCTTTTCACATTGTATAAATTTCTTTATAGTTTTAGTCTTTAGTTTTCTCTTTTCTTAGGCTTTAGGATTATTTCTAGTTTTGTTATTTTCTTTTTTTGGGAGATACGATCTGTGGACTCAATCAAACTATGTGTGGATTTGACATTATCTTTAATACAATTCAGGCTTCTCCTAAACTTTATTCTCTTAATTCGTTATTCATGTCTATTTTCTATATCATGTTTATCACATTTATGAGATCCATGAGGAACTAATCCTTTTATGGGGGATCAACGAATGGAGGTTTGATTAATTAACTATTTTGTAGGGTTTTCTCAACAAGTCAGCTGTTTGGGAGAGGAAGAACATAAACCCTATGCTTGGTGACCCTAGGAAGTCATTTAGGTGGGAATTAACTCAAAATTGGTATGACCTATCCATGAACACCTTAGCCCCGAACTGGTCTAGACTATGAGGTCGAGAGATAAGTAGTTTTTGCCGACTCATTATTTTAGTGGAAGATTGGAAGATCTTTCTAGGGTAACGACTAGTTGATTGAACGAGAAGCCCCAAAAAATAGTTGGTTATGATTACTGATACAAGCTAGTCGGAACAGTGGTTTCGGGACCACTAATCCAAGGTTGAAGAAAATTATTTTTAATATTATTATATGTGTTATATCATGATTATATGGATCTATGAAAATTTGGTGCACTAATTTTGGGTGATTGCATGCTTAATTGCAAAAAAGGACTAAATCACATAAAGTGCGAAAGTTTCATTTTACAAGCTAGAGGTGTCTAATAGCTATAGAATATTAAATTAGAGGTCCTTAAAGTGCAATTAGGCCATTGGGGATGTGATGGCCGGCCATAGGGGACAAATTAGAGGCTTGGTCAATGGTTAGGTGAGTTGGTGACTTAATTGAATAAAATAAGATTAAATAAAGAAATAGGGGTTTTGAAGCTCAAACTTTCAGCCAAACTATTCTCTTGCAAGTAAGTGATTTTAGAGGTCTTTCTTGATAATTTTTGTACTTTTGGAACCCCTAAAGCTTAAGCTAGCTAATGAGGGGACTATTTTGCAAAATGGTTGAAAGTCTAGGGATTTTCATGTTAGTGCTTGTGTTGTTTGCTGAGTTTTTAGGGAAGAAAATGAATTGTGGTTGTTAAAGAAACAACTTTTGTGAAATGTGTTTCCATGAAAACACCAAAAAGGGGCCTATTTGTAAAGGTTGTAAATTGAGTAGTAAATGCATGAAATGATTGGAATTGTGAATTATTATAAGAGAAATAATTGTTCAGCTAGGCTTGTTTAATGAGGAAATTTGATGAAAATGATTTACGAGCCTAGGGGCAAAATCATAATTTTGCTAAAGTATAAGGGCAAAACGGTCATTTTTGCCAAAGTAAAAATTTTGAAGTGTCTTGAATTATATAGTGATTAAATGAGTAAATTTTAATATTATAGATCATGAAGAATGCATAATTAACCTTGACCGGGGAAAAGGCAAGGTTTCAGACTAAACTACAAGTTATCATATTTTGCACCGATGTAAGTTTATGTGCAAACGATACATCCTTAATACATATGTTTTTACCTATTGATGCATTATATGGATGTAAATGCTTATTGGTGAGATTGATTGAAAATGGTAGTGTAACACCCTAAACCCGGCCTAGACGTTATGGCCGAATCTAGCATGTCACATTGTAAAGTAGTTGAAAAGCTAAGCGATCGATAAAAATGTTGCTTCTCTTTTCGAAACTCCGAGTTTCGTTGTTTGTTTGTAAAAACGCGATTTGCTTAATGTCTATTTTTCTAAAGTTGTTATCATTTTGAAAAAAAAAACTATTTTTGTTGTGAAAATCAAACTGGAATAGTTACGGTAACATGCTATTTTGAAAAACGATTATTAATGTTTTAAGAAACCCAGTTTTTAAACACTTAATAGTTTAGTAAATGCCGAAATGAAAGTTTAAAAAAAATAAAATAAATCCAATGGCCTTATTACAAAACAATAACCCAAATTAAAATAATCTTAAAAATAAGATAAAAACCAGATTTACTGAGTTTCGTGAGGACAACTCCGATATATGGCCACCACCTAGTTCTCCGCAGCTCCCAAATCCTCTATCACTGGGGATTACCTGCAAGGTTATGGGAAAAAGGGGTGAGTTGCAAGAACTCAGTGTGTAATCCCCTTTTCAGTCACAGTCATAGTATGGGCCTAAGCCCATGCAGTATCAGTTTGGGCCTACAGCCCCATAATTATGGTAATGCAAATAGAGAATGCAGCCCACCCCAATCCAACCCTACACTCCACCCGTACCAGCCCTACACTCCATGTGGGGACCAAGTCAACCCACCCAGTCCTACACTCCAAGAATGCAGCTGAGCTGCCAGTATAAACGGAGCAAAGCTACCAGTAACAGTATATGTGGCTGAGCCACTAAAATCAGTATATCGTGGCAGAGCCACTGAATCAGTATAACGTGGCATAGCCACCAGTACAGTACTTCCTCCTAATATATAACCCAACCCAATGCATCATGTCATGGCATAATAATTCCGTGTATGCAATAATGTATCATCATGGCAATTAATCAAATTATACACAAACATACCATATCTGCCCATAAGGGTATAACAATAATTTTACCCAACGAGGGCGTTTCAGTAATTTTACCCATCGAGGGTATTTTAGTAATTTACCCATTAAGGGTATTTCAGTAATTTACCCTCCAGGGGTATTTCAGTAGTTTCGTCGTCTAACTGCCTTTCTGGAGGCCTATTGTCGCCTCGAGCGACATGTGACCCCTTTTTGGGTCTCTACAGTACAATTGGGCCTAAAATCCATTTTAGGCCCAAACAGGCCCACACGCTCGTGTGGCCCATTACGCATGGTTTTGGTCTCAGTTTTGCAGTTTTTGCAACCGCGTCTATTATTCGGTCGTTTTGTATTAATTCTGCCCATGTGGGCCCGTTAGCCCATTGGGCCCATTTAGCCCGTTTCGGCTCGATCAGGCCCGTTACAGCCTCAATTTCGTGAGAGTGCTCGTGACACTCTCAATGATCTATTGCCATTGTTTGTGTCTTGGTTTAACACCACGAGCGTTCGCACGCTCGAGTGGTCACGGTTGCCGATTTTCTGGCTTTTCGGCTTTTTGGCCGTTTCACAGAACATCACATACATTCATCAAGGTGGGTGTGAGATTACACACCTGTAACGAGCGTAGATTGAACTCCCGAAATTTCGTACCTATGAACCAACACATTCCAATCAGTTATTATCCACCCCGATAAAACATATCCAAGTTTGAATCTGAATAGTCACTAACACCACTTACCACAACCTGACCTCCTTCAACAAAGTGGCAATATTCGGCTTTGCTTCCTCTTGGCTAGAGCAACCAAATTCCTAAACCGATTGGTGCGCAAAGGGGGTTAGCATCCTCCAATATTCGGCATTAGGAAGAGATTTAACAAAGATTAGTATCACCTACCCTTAGATTTGGCAACAATAGACCCTTGAACAAGAGGAGTTTAAGCACCTACTGCCCTCAGAGATGACGATTAACTAAGGAGAAAAGAAAAGGTTATAAACGCACAAAAACCCAAAAAGAAATAGGTTCGGTCTAGGCAGAAAAATGAGAGTTTCGACTTTAGTGAGAAGAGAAGAGAAAGAAAAGATGAAAAAGAAATAAGAGAGAAAACATTACCTTGTGATCACAGATGAACCGAATAGACTAGGTAGATTCGACGATCAAAAGAACACCAAGCTTCAGACTAGTCAATGTTCAGCTATTAGCAAAAGAAAAGAGAAACCGATTCAAATGAGAAAAAGAGGAAATTCGGCTTATGGAGAAAAAGGGTAGAAAAGAAATGGAGAAGAAGAGAGGGAGAAAAAGAATTTAACAAGTAGGAAAATGAAACAAAATGACCCGAAATGCTTAATGGAAGATAATACCCGAAATGCAAAAATGCAAAGAAATCACTAGAGAGTTTCGGTACACCCCCTTACCAAACCGAATATGCACCCAAAATGACAAGTCTTTTTGACCGAAACCCCCCATCCACTTCCCCATATTCGGCCACTACTACCTCTCACCCCAATCCCTTGATTCTCCCCTTAATTTCCTCCCCACATTGCTCTCCACCTCCCATTCAAACCGATTTGACCAAGTCTCCATCCACCTTGTAGAGTTCTAATCCAACTCTACCTCTTCTCCTCCCAAATCATAAAATAAAAACTCCTATATGCTGCTTGTGGGATTCGAACCCCATCCCACCTTGCTTCCATATTGACGCCACCACCACTCCACCATGTGCTCACTTGTGTTAGCAAAACACCTACAAATTCCCTTAAACCCTGCTTCCAACAGTCCACTCCCCTAAAGTGCCCAAAAACCAAAATTTTTCCAAGGTTTGGCCTTGACCCCATGCCTCCGTAGAGCCCCTAAACACCCTCAAATAACCCGCAAAGAAAGCATAACATGCAATTACACAAATATGACAAACCCCTAACTTTGGGATGTTACAGGTAGATAATGGGTAATTCTCGAATGAACCTCGGAATAGAAATGTGAGTACGAATAAATATTCATAAATATGTACACATTTTGGTAGGCTGTGTGCGATACCACCTTGCTATTTATTAACGATGGGCTATGTACGATAACATCGTATTTATTATTATTTTGGTGGGCTATGTGCGATACCACCGTAATTATCATTGTTGGTGGGATGTGTGCGATACCACCCTATGAATGATGAATGGTGGGCTGTGTGCAAAACCACCGAGTATCTTGTAGCCTTCTAAAGGGTTCATCGAGAAACTTGTTTAAGTAAATATTTCATGTGGCTTTGTGGTGATAAGTGCAGGGTATAAGTACAAGTAAATGTGAGCAATGTATATGATTGGTGGTTGGGATGTGGTAAGAGTTGAGATGAGTAAGCATGATTATGAGAATATGAATTGTTCTTACATAATATGTAACGTTTTTGATTGATTAGCATATGGTATGATGCTTATTGTTTACATATATACTTACTAAGGTTAAAGCTTACTCCCTTCTCTTTTCCTTTGTTTTATAGTGTTGAAGAGCCAGCTCGGGATACGGAGATAAGCAAAGGATCACCCACACTATCAGCACATCTTGGTATAGTTAGACTTAGCATTTTGAGTATAGCATGTATAGGGTCTAGACTTAGTTGAATGTCATATTGTTTTGGCCAAATGTGTTGGCTCATTCAAAGATGAACTCTTTTGTATAAGGCCATAGTCGATGCCTCTTTCTTATTAATCTATGAAAAGATGAGGTTATTCATGATTGTGCAAGTAGTATGATGATTTACTTGGTTTAATTATGCGTGAATGGGTTGAAGGTTTAATGTGAATCATGTTTGTATGAGTTAGGGTGATGGAATGAGCTTGGCAAATAGCCTTGATCTTGTCCACACGGGTAGACACACGGGCGTGTGTCTAGGCCGTGTGTGACACACGGTCAACCTCATGGGTGTGTGGTTAGGCCGTGTGTCCCCTTGCATGCTAGGTTTACAAGTCAGTATGATCAGTAGTAAACACACCGGTAGAGATATGGTCGTGTGTCTCAGCCGTGTGGAAGGCACGGCCATGGACATGGGTGTGTGCCCAGGCCGTGTGAAGTCTGCACCTGAAATTAGGAATTTAATTCGCCACACGGCCGAAGTACACGGGCGTGTGCCTTGGCCGTGTGACATTTATGGGGTGATGACGTCAGAAACAGAATGCCAAGGTTTCTGGCACACGGGCTAAGACACGGGCGTGTCGAGGCCGTGTGAGGGACATGGGCCAAGGACATGGGCGTATGTCCGGCCGTGTGAAAACCCCTGTAGGTTCGAATTAAAAAATAATTCCACACCCCTTACCCGTATTCGACACCAGAACTGGGTACGAGGCATTACCATACTTAACTTGCTCAATCATGCAACAACGATTCGTAAAAATTTCGTTTCAAAATTAAAACTTTACATTTAAGACCTTTATGTCCTTATTATAGGTCTACGAGACCCTAAACTTGTACTCGGAATGATTCAGGACTAAACCGGAAGCTTTTGAACCCTTAGACAAATTTGACATAAAATAGGGCCACACGCCCGTGTGAAGGATGGAACACGCCCGTGTGGAAAATCACATGCCCGTGTTCCACACCCGTGTGGATTTATTTTTCAATTCGATCCTACAGGGGTTTTCACACGGCCGGACACACGCCCGTGTCCCTGGCCAGTGTCTCTCACACGGCCTTGTCTTAGCCCGTGTGTAAAAACCTTAGAATTCTGTTTATGACGTCATCACCTCACTAAGGTCACACGGCCAAGGCACACGCCCGTGTCCTTAGACCGTGTGTCGAATTAAATTTTTAATTTCAGGTGCAGACTTCACACGGCGTGGGCACACGCCCAAGTCCATGGCCGTGCCTTCCACACGGCTGAGACACACGGCCGTGTCTCTGCCCATGTGTTTACTACTGAACATACTGACTTGTAAACCTAGCATGCATGGGGACACACGGCCTCTCTACACGCCCATGGGGATGACCGTGTGTCACACACGGCCTAGACACACGCCCGTGTGTCTACCCGTGTGGACATTTGTAAGGCTATCTACCTAGCCAAATGCCACCCTATAAGGCAATCATACTTATACCAAATCAATTCAACATGTATCATGACCATAAGACACGTCTAGGAATTCAAAATCAAGACATCCACACAAGCATACACTTCATGAATTTCATCATCATTGATTATTAATATATACTTGTCAAGTATTGGCCCATTTCCAATGACCACTTACAAAATGAATTTAATAACATTAATAGCCAACACTTTGGCTAACAAATATGACATAACAAAATGACCAATTCCTATACATGCCATACTCAAAATAAATCTAACTTTGCTATACCAAAAGAAGTTGATAATGTGATTTTCGAACTCCGACGTTCCATGAATTCCCGAGCTAGCTTGGCAATACTACAAGGAAAAGGGAATTGAGAGGGGTAAGCATAAAGCTTAGTAAGTTTGCATGAAACAAATAGCAACATAAAGGCCCATAATGTCATCCATCCATTGCATTGAATAAAACACAAAGTCTTAAGCATATTGCCATAACTTACTCATGCTTACTCTTACCAATTACATATCATGTCTCATATCATAGACATTTCTCGTGAATTACTCACATGTACCTGTATCACTTCATCGCATAGCTTTAGCACTACTCTCATCTCTATTATAAGTTTAGCTATTTACCCATTGAATCACTTGGGATACTCGAAGTTACATAATTATCATCATTCACATAAATGCAACACCAATGCCACATCCCAGATGTGGTCTTACATGGGATCACCTCTAGATGCTGGTGCCAAATCCCCGATATAGTCTTATACGGGATCTCATATCGATTGTCGATGCCATATTCCAGATATGGTCTTATACAATTCTCATATTCGATGCCGATGCCATATCCCAGATATGGTCTTATACAGGATCTCATTTCGGTGTCGAGGTCACGTCCCAGACATGGTCTTACACGGGACCTTATTAATCACAATAATGATATTCTTTTGCTTCTTAAAGTCCAACCGGGACTTCAACATCACAAATTTTCATCATTCTCTCATTCAACATCATTACTCAATTTCATAGAAATGTTATACATCTTCACAAATATCAAACATTTTAAAACATACTAGCATGATGTTGAACTTATTACACACAAACTTACATCGATTTCAAAATAGGCCAAATTGCCAATCTAGTCCGATACCTTGCCCTTTCCTCGATCAAGGTTAATTCTCCGTTCTTCTTGGTCTATAATAAAAAATTAGCTCATTTAATTATCACATTAATCAACACATTTCAATAATCATACTTTGGCAAAATTACCATTTTGCCCTTAGACTTACACAAGATGACCATTTTACCCCTAGGCTCGTAAATCAATTCTAATCAAATTTCTTTCTTCAAAGAGCCTAGGTGAACATTTATTTCTCTTATGGCAACTCTCAATACTCATCATTTCACACATTTACCACATATTTTACAACCATTACAAAAAGGTCCTTTGAGGTGTTTTCATGATAACACCTTTCACAAAAGTTGTTTATCTAACAACTAGGACTCATATTCTTCCATAAAAATGCAGCAAAAAACATGAATGCTCACATGGAAAAACCCTATGTTTTCAACCATTTCGTAAAATAGTCCCCTCATTAGCTAGCTTAAGCTTTAGGGGTTCCAAAAGTACAATTATTATCAAGAAGGACTATTAAAATCACTTACTTGTGAGGAGAAAAGCTTGCTGAAATTTTGAGCTCTCAAACCCCTATTTTTGCTGCTAATTTTCGGTGGAGAAGAATAGAAGAAAAGATGATATTTTTCTTTTCTTTATTCTTCTCTTATTTTATTCATTAATCACCTAACACCACCAAAACATTGACTAAATTAATCCTCTTGTCCCCCCATGGCCGGCTATGACCTTTAGAAAGGCCTAATTTCATTTTAAGGGCATCCAATTAAAATTCTATAGCTAATTGATACCTCTAGCTTGTAAACTAAGACTTTCGCACTTTATGCGATTTAGTCCTTTTTCGCAATTAAACATGCAATCGCTAAAATTAAGGCACCAAAATTTTCATGCACCTATATAATCATGCTATAACATATAAAATAATACTAAAATAATTTTCTCTGACCTCAGATTTGTGGTCCCAAAATCACTGTTCCAACTAGCCCCTAAATCGGGCTGTTACAAAAATAATTCCACACGGGTGTGTCCATTCTTCCACACGGGCGTGTGGATTATTTAGTGAAAATTTTCTAAGTTTTTCTAGAGATCTTTAAAAGAGTTCGATTTGATCCTGAATCATTCCTAAAGCGTGATTTAAGCCTCGTAGGCTTGTTTAAGAGGTGTTAATAAAAGTTTTAAGTTTAGAGAGGAAAGTCAAGTCTCGGTATTGTATAAGTGTTGGTGTATAAGACTAGTAATGCCTCGTACCCTATTCTGGCGTCGAATATGGGTAAGCGGTGTTACATTAATTACCTATGCCTAGATTTGATACAATTTACTTATTGATTTCCCAACGCTTCGTTATTTATGTTATTATTTTTATTATTATAAAAAACCCCAAAAATCTCTATTTATGTTTATTCGTCATATAATTTATTTAAATTACTAATTATATCTATTTTTGTTTATATTAGGATTTCTTTTTTTGCTCGCCTTCCTTGGGTACGATCCTTAGAGTACTTACCTGCTCCGATTTAACTATATTACAACCTGGCCCATATACTTGTGGACACCGCATTTTGAACATATTTTGTGCAGAATTTCTACTCTGGACGTTGGTATGTCCGAAGGCAGTCAATATGCTAATTAACTTAGGAACAAAATAGGACTTCGGGAGAAGCCTATGTAACAACCCGATTTTGGGGCTAGTCGGAACAGGGGTTTCGGAACCACTAATTTGAGGTCGGAGAAATTATTTTTAATATTATTTTATGTGTTAAAATATGATTATATGAGTGCATGAAAATTTTGGTGATTTAATTTTAGTGATTTCATGCTTAATTTCAAAAAAAAAGAAGACTAAATCGCATAAAGTGCAAAAGTTTTGTTCTACAAGTTAAAGGTGTCAAATAGCTATAGAACCTTAAATTAGAGGTCCTTAATGTGCAATTAGGCCCTTTAGAGGGTGATGGCCGGCCATAGGGGACAAAGAAAAAAAAATTGGTCAAAGTTGGTGGAAATTAGGTGACTTAATTGATGTAATAAAATAAAATAAAGGGAAAATGATATCATCCTTTTTCATTTTCCTCTACCACCAAAATTTTTAGCAAGAAGGGGGCTTTGGAAAGCTTGAAAATTTTCAGCAACTTAAACCCTTGCAAGTAAGTGATTTTGATGGTCATTTTTTTGATAATTTTTATACTTTTGGAACCCCTAAAGCTTAAGCTAGCTAATGAGGGGACTATTTTGCAAAATGGTTGAGAGTCTAGGGTTTTTCCATGAGAGCATTTGTGTTTTTTTCTGAATTTTTATGGAAGAAAATGAAACTTGGTTGTTAAATAAACAACTTTTGTGAAAGGGGTATCCATGAAAACACCTAAAATGGACCTTTTTGTAAAGGTTGTAAAATAGGTAGTAAATGTGTGAAATAATTGGATTTGTGAGTTGTTATAAGCTTAAAATAGATTTGTCTAGGCTTTGTTAATGAGGAAATTTGATGAAAATCGATTTACGAGCCTAGGGGAAAAATCGTAATTATGTGAAAGTCTAGGGGCAAAACAGTAATTTTGCCAAAGTAGGAAATTTTGAAATGTCTTGATTAATGTGATGATTAAATGAATGAGTTTTATCAATATAGATCAAGAAAAATAGAGTCCGGACCTAATCGGGGGAAAACCAAGCTAGTAGATTAACTCAATCGCGTCGCCCACTTTTTGTATACCGAGGTAAGTTGTACGTAAATAATACAATGTTAATGTATTTATGCGTTAAATAATTGATATTGCATAAAATTTTTGATCATTGATGTGAATATGTATGATGAGAATTAATGAAGTAAAATTTTCGGTTGAACCTTAGGAATAGATCGGATATCCATGCCATGACATTTGGGTTGATATGTGTGCTAGTGTAAGACCATGTCTGGGACATGGCATCAGCCATATTATGAGAGCCAGTGTAAGACCATGTTTGGAACATGGCATCGGCCACATTGTGAGAGCCAGTGTAAGACCATGTCTGGGACATGGCATCGACATTGAGATGAGAGCTAGTGTAAGACCATGTCTGGGACATGGCATCGGCCTCGATATGTGAGCCAGTGTAAGAACATGTCTGGGACATGGCATTGGCATTTTACCCTCTTGTGAGAGGCTTACCAGATATCATTTGGTATTCCAATGGGTTCAACAGGTAAATTTAAGATTGTGTCAAGAGTGAGAAAAGTTACGACTATGTTGTAAGTGATACAGGTACCTACATCAGATTCATGATAAATGAGCTCGAATTATGTTGTGTGATTAGTAAGGGTGGAAATGAGTAAGTTATGCTTTTAATCATTCGAGAATCATGTGCAAGTTTATAATATGCTATGAGTATGATAATGCATGGTAATTGTTGTTAATTATTTACATGCGACTTACTAAGCTTTATGCTTACTTCTTTTCCTTTTCATTTTCTTATAGTATTGCCAAGCTAGCTCGGGGATCAAAGGACGTCGGAGGCTCGATCACACTATCAATCTGAACATTTGGTATAGTTAGATTTATCATTTTGAGTATGGCATGTATATGGACCTAGTCTTTGTCAAGTGTCATATTATTTTGGCCAAATGTGTTGGCTTGTCATGGAGATTGATTCATTTTGTATAAGGCCATGGGTGATGGCTATTTCCTATTATTGATATATGAATATGATGATGTTTTTCATGAGTGAGCAAATTGCATGATTGGATTGATAATTATGTGATAAGTTTAGCATGTTAAAATTGAGTAGTAGTATTGATGTGTGTAAGTCTTGATGGTGGCTTATGTTGGTGCAAGTAAGGGTGGTAAAAGGGCTTGGTAAATAACCTTGCTTTTGTCCACAAGGGTAGACAAACGGGCGTGTGTCTAGGCCGTGTGTGACACACGGTCTGCCCCATGGGCGCGTAGATCGGCCGTGTGTCCCCCTGGACCCTAAGATGACAAAACAAAATGCCCAGTAGTAACCACACGGGCTGGGGCACGACCGTGTGTCTCAACCGTGTGGAAGACACGGCCATAGGACATGGGCATGTGTCCAGGCCGTGTGAAATCTGCACTTGAATTTAGGAATTTAATTCGCCACACGGCCTAAGAACACTGGCGTGTGCCTTGGCCATGTGACCTTATTGAGTTGATGACGTCAAAAAAAGAATTTCAAGGTTTTTACACATGGGCGGAGACACAGGCGTGTTATGGTTGTGTGAGAGACACGGGCCATGGACACGGGCGTGTGCCAGGCCGTGTGAAAACCCCTCTAGGTTCAAATTGAAAAATAAATCCACACGGCTAGGGACAAGGGGCGTGTGTGACCACACGGTCTAACCACACGGGCGTGTCCCTTGCCACACGGGCGTGTGCCACTATTTTTAGTGAAATTTTCCAAAGTTTTCTAAAGTGCCTGGATTAGTATCGTACCATTTCTAAAGTATGATTTAGGCCTCGCAGGCCCATATTAAGGACTTTAAGATGAAGATTGAAAAGTTTTAATTTTGAACGGAATTTCATAACCCGGAAATGTATGTTAGTATGTGTTTGAGTTAGGTAACGCCTCGTACCATGTTCCTGCGTCAAATATGGGTAAGGGGCGTTACAGCCTATGTTTTAAATAAAATGGGTTTAATGAAATTTCATATTGTCACGAAATTTCATAATTTTGTCTTTATGACTGCTAATGAATTCTTGTTAAAGTGAAATATTTTATTTTCGTCTATTCATGTTGTGTTATATTATTCCTTGTGTTATTTCCAGTTGTGATTATTTTCTGCAAGGAATGTTGTTTTATTTTGTGGGTGTTGAAATCTGATTACTTTGATAACTTACAATTGTGGTTTTCATCAACAATATTCTTTCTTTATTTTGTTTAACCAAATTGATTAACATTGCCTTTGCAAATAATTACCACATAGTCCTTGTGGAGACAATAACTCTTTTACTTTCTACTTATTACTTGTATGACCGTGTACACTTGCACGTAATAACGTGATGAACAGTATTCATAGTTATTCTGTAACACACTAAACCCGGCCCAAACGCTACAACCGGATCTGGTATGTCACTTAAGAGATTTTACATAACATGTCACATTTTGGAAAACAATTACTAGGTTTACACCTTTATTTCGAAAGCTTAATAATTCATTAAAGTATAAAATATTAAGTAACCAATTATCTTGGTAGATTTTAAATAAAAACCGAAATTTCATGCAGTGTCTTAACTTAATTGAAAACGTAAAACTTAAAACCCAAAGAATGAAAGCCCAACAAAATCCCAAGACATAAATGGTAGTCTAGTGGCCCATGGCCTTATTACAAGGAAATTTGAACCCATTAATTAAATGAAAATAAAAAAATTAGACTAAGTCTTTTGCTGAATTCTCAAAGTTCTCACGCATGGCCACCTTGCTCTCCTCTCCAGCCCGGTCCGATGCCCTAAGTGTCACCCGAGATGGTTAAAATTAAAGGGTGAGTCGCGAGACTCGATGTGCAACCCTCATGCACCATTAGATTTGGGCTTTAGCCCCATAAAACAGAATAATCAAAATATAAGTAACAAAAATAATATGCAAAGCCCAACCCATATCTTAGGTGTCCATCCGCTACACGCCCCGTACTCACCATTCACACCATTGGGGATTTCTACAATCAACCCACACCGCTACACGCCTTGATGGCGATCGTGCTTTGCTCATCATTAGATCATGGCCGTAGCCACTACAAATGAATCACGGCAGGCCGCTACAGATCACGCAGAAGGAACCGCTACAACGCATCATCACGGTAAAAACCGCTACAACATATAACTTCCTCCTTTCATCAAACCCAACCCATGCAATCACATAAAATCGGTATACTTATAACATTTAATCGGATCATTTACTAACCTGGTGATTTGATTTACCCTCTTTTGTTCTTCTCGCCAATATGCCGGGTTTCGGCATTTAAAAAAACATGTAATACTTATTTTCATATATTAATCAAATAGATCTAGATGGTGTGGAGAATTACACACCTGATATTGCAAATCCAATATTCTTAGTCGATGTCCTTGCTATCCGGATCTATTATCCTCAATCTATAGCCTTGCTTAAAAGCCGAACAATTGCGAAAATAGGCCTCTCCTATATTCGGCCATGGTTAGTATTCTACCCGATTATATATATATAAATAAACAAATCCTCTTACCTTGAAATCCCGAAAGTAACATGATTCTATAACTTAGAGATCTATGCGATTGGCCTCCTTCTTCAAATCCTTAATGCCAGAAAAGAAGAGTGAAATAAGAGATTAGTTTCTAATAGCCATTCGACTAAGGACTTTTGAAAAGCCTAAGAACATTGAAATCCCGAAATCAATACTTACCTATTGTTTCCTTCAAGATTCGGCACAAGCAAACTCCTTTGAAGAGAATTCGGCAACTTCAGTGAAGTGAGATCTAAGAATTTCGGCTTTTAGAAGATGTACGAATTGAAGAGATGGCTAAGAGAGATTCGACCAATGAATATTAAGGAGAAGAATAGAATAATAGAGATGTGATTTCGGCTTTTAGGGATTAAAAGAAGAATAACAATAGAGGTTAAAAGATTCGCCAACCAGAAATTTTAGAGAGGAAAAAAGGGTGAAGAAGATGGTGATTTTCGGCTTTTGAGAGGAAGAAGATGAGAAAAGAAAATAAAAGAGAGGCTTCAAAATTTGGCACACCCTCTTTATATAGAAAAGCGATTCCTCCCTTTAGCAGAGATTGATTTTCTACCAACACTCCACACATGATAGCTCCTATCCCTTTTCCCTTATCTTAATCATTATCTCCTCAAAAATAGCCTTTATCCGCTTATTATCCTTAAAGCCTAAATCCCTAAATAATAGCCTTTTTCTCGCTTATTATCCACATGAAATAAATATAATAAGGTTCCCCAAAAAAATAGCCTTGTGCCGTCCCCCCTTAATTAAGTGCCGAAATCTAGCCCTATAACTTGGGCTTCAAGCAACCAAAAATTTGGGCCTTCCTCATGCACTAGTGACGCCACTTATAGCTCACCCATCAGTGTGCCTCTATCTGGCCGGGCCACGAGCCCAATATGTTAATTAAACTACTACAACTTCAATTTAAGCCCTTAGATTGTCTAAACAAAATATTTAAAACAAGGCCTCAGCCCAATTATTGCCCCAATTGTACCTCAAATTCTCAAATTAATATTTTAAGCATCAAAACACATAAAATGCACAGACCCAATTTTTCGGATGTTACGCTTCTACCCCCTTTAAAGAAATTTCGTCCTCGAAATTTCCAACTAACTAGTAATCGTACTACCTAAGTCGCACCACTATGCTTTCGCTGCGCACTCTAATTTCTAAAGCCAAAAAAAAAAATAAACACTTAGTATACTATGGTAGGGTACGCACCATTGTTCGCATCTGGGGCGTCTTCTTCCCCTTGGCGATGTGCTGCATAGACCAACACCGGCTCGCCTCGCCTCGGCCATAACTCGCACCTCTACCTTGTGCTCCACGACCGCGTTCACTACCATTATCGCCCGGCTTGTCTCAAGGCCTCTTGGTGGTTGTTGATCACCTCTCCCACCGATCGTAACCTCGTCCCGCGGCCGTACCGATCCATCCGAGGACAAGATTTAATCGGATGTCCCGTGGATCCACACCTAAAGCATCCACCGCCATTCTCATTACGCACTCCCCATAATCGTCCTCTCACATGTAGGACATGCTCGATTCTCGACCCGTCGAGCACGAGCCGGCCCATCGATCCCAGGCCTTTTCTCGATAATTCCCGGATGCTCCCGATCGCTCGAAACTTCTCTTACTCTTACTCCTATCCTTATCCCTTCTTTGTCTCTCGACCCGCTTTCACTTCCTCACTATTTTAACCTTATCTACCAAAACAAGAAAAAACTCTCTCCCGTTATGGTGCTATCGTAACCCTTAACTCATTCCGCACCCCATCCTCGAACCGTACACAACGCTCATACTCCGTTGCTACCATTCCCGAGCGTAGTGGCTCAAGCGTAGAAACTCGCCTCGTGCTCACCACGGACTTACTTCTCTCGCACTGCATTCGTGAATACCTTCCTCTGTGCATCCACGTAGTCCAGCCCCAACATACTTCCCTTGAAATGATTCCTTAAAGAAATCCCAATCAATACAAATGCAGCGGCACCCTCTTTCACCATGAGCCACCACCGATAGGCCTCGTCTCGAAGAAGAGACACGACCCTTTCAACTTTTCCTCTACCTTGAAGTCTAAGTCATCCATTATGCACTCACTCCGCTTCCATCCAATACTCACCGTGTTAGGGGCTACACCGAAACTCCCTAAACACTTCGCCCCATTGGCCTTAAGCCGCTCCAGATGATTTCCGGGCTCCTGTGCCCATGCCTACTCCAAAGAACCCTCTCTAAAACCCTCAACATTGCCGGAGATACAAAGATCATCTCTCGGGCGCCTCATCTCGAAATTCTCCTTCTACACCTAGCTCCAGATCTCGTTTCTCGACCCGTGGCGGACCCTCACTCGGCTCGACACTCATTCATTCTACCCCTACCGCTGCCCACGCGACGACGCCTCGACCCCTTGAACCCATTCCTCCGATTGGCGTTTATCTGATTAAGAATTTTATGGATTATTAGTTTTCTTTCACTAGTTAACCACTAACACCTTATGAATAATAGTTTTAAGAGTGGTTCTTTCGAATTCGCATTCACAATACATTCTCAAGTTTGTAACCTCTAACTAAAATAAAACACATGCATCATACAAAAATCATCCAAGCACTTACATTCTTCACGTAAAGGTGTTTTCGTTGATACACTACCCAGGGGTATTTTTGTAATTTCATCCTATAGGGGTATTTTCGTATTTTTTCATAATAAAGTTCCTTTTTGATTTCGTAAAGTGAGGGTATTCTGGTAATTTTACAATCCAGGGGTATTTTGGTAATTTTGAAATCCGAGGGTATTTCGATTTGAAATTCGGGGGTATTTCGGTAATTTTGCAATCAGGGGCAATTTAGTAATTTTACAAAATAGAATGGTTGGTCCCTTTCGGGTTTTAAATTATTAATTTTGCCCGTCAACAAATCCTCGTGGCTAGGGTGAATAAATACTACGCACTGCAGGATTCCAGTGAAGAGGAGGTGAGTCACTAGGATCGCTAAGTACCAAGCTCTTCCGATCCAATCCTGAGACATGCGCATACCGTTGCCACACCCTAGTCTTGCGACTTGTTCACGGTGTTTGTTTGGTTGGATTAAGTCTTATGCAATTGAGAGTTGTTTAACTAGGCCTAAGGTCCATCAAGCTCTAATTAAAATAATCTACGTCCCTTAAAGCCCATCAAGCCCACATATATATATATAACACACAATGAGTTTGAGATTACTTACCGCGGACTTGGGCCGAGACGCAGTGCCATCTTTGAGCTAACAGACTGTATAAATATGCATGTTTCAAAACCCAACTTTAGAAAACGTTTTGAGCCCAAAACCCCAGAGCCGAGTTTTTTTGAACCGGCTCGATACCAATTTGTAACACCCCAAACCCGCCCAAACGCTACAACCGGATCTCGTATGTCACTTAAGAGATTTTACATAACATGTCGCATTTTGGAAAACAATTACTAGGTTTACACCTTTATTTCAAAGCTTAATAATTCATTAAAGTATAAAATATTAAGTAACCAATTATCTTGGTAGATTTTAAATAAAAACCGAAATTTCATGCGTGTCTTAACTTAATTGAAAACGTAAAACTTAAAACCCAGAATAAAAGCCCAACAAAATCCCAAGACATAAATGGTAGTCTAGTGGCCCATGGCCATATTACAAGGAAATTTGAACCCATTAATTAAATGAAAATAAAAAAATTAGACTAAGTCTTTTTGTTTGAATTCTCAAAGTTCTCATCGCATGGCCACCTTGCTCTCCTCTCCAACCCGGTCCTCGATGCCCTAAGTGTCACCCGAGATGGTTAAAATTAAAGGGTGAGTCGCGAGACTCGATGTGCAACCCTCATGCACCATTATATTTGGGCTTTAGCCCCATAAAATGTAATAATCAAAATATAAGTAACAAAAAAATAATATGCAAAGCCCAACCCATATCTTAGGTGTCCATCCGCTACACGCCCTGCATCACGACCATTCACACCATTGGGGATTTCTACAATCAACCCACACCGCTACACGCCTTGATGGCGGTCATGTCGCTCATCATCGATCATGGTCATAGCCACTACAATAGATCACGGCAGAAGTCTGCATAAATGCATCACACGTAAGGAACCGCTACAACAGATCACTTCAAAACCGCTACAACATATAACTTCTTCCTTTCATCAAACCCAACCCATGCAATCACATAAAATCAGATACTTATAACATTTAATCGGATCATTTACTAACCTCGGTGATTTGCTTTACCCTCTTTGGGTTCTCGCCAATATGTCGGGTTTCGGCATTTAACAAAACATGTAATACTTATTTTCATATATTAATCAAACAGATCTAGATGGTGTGGAGAATTACACACCTGATATTGCGAAATCCAAGTTTCTTAGTCGATGTCCTTGCTATTTGGATCTATTATCCTCAATCTATAGCCTTGCTTAAAAGCCGAAACAATTGCGAAAATAGGCCTCTCCTATATTCGGCCATGGTTAGTATTCTACCCGATTATATATATAAATAAACAAATCCTCTTACCTTGAAATCCCGAAAGTAACACGATTCTATAACTTAGAGATCTATGCGATTGGCCTCCTTCTTCAAAGCTCGGAATGCCGAAAAGAATAGTGAAATAAGAGATTAGTTTCTAATAGCCATTCGACTAAGGACTTTTGAAAAGCCAGAAGAACATTGAAATCCCGAAATCAATACTTACCTATTGTTTCCTTCAAGATTCGGCACAAGCAAACTCCTTTGAAGAGAATTCGGCAACTTCAGGAAGTGAGATCTAAGAATTTCGGCTTTTAGAAGATGTACGAATTGAAGAGATGGCTAAGAGAGATTCGCCAATGAATATTAAGGAGAAGAATAGAATAATAGAGATGTGATTTCGGCTTTTTGGGATTAAAAGAAGAATAACAATAGAGGTTAAAAGATTCACCAACCAGAAATTTTAGAGAGGAAGAAATGGTGAAGAAGATGGTGATTTTCGGCTTTTGAGAGGAAGAAGATGAGAAAAGAAAATAAAAGAGAGGCTTCAAAATTTGGCACACCCCTCTTTATATAGAAAACCGATTCCTCCCTTTAGCAGAGATTGATTTTCGCCAACATCGCCACACATGATAGCTCCTATCCCTTTTCCTTTATCTTAATCATTATCTCCTCAAAAATAGCCTTTATCTCGCTTATTATCCTTAAAGACTAAATCCCTAAATAATAGCCTTTATCTGCTTATTATCCACATGAAATAAATATAATAAGATTCCCAAAAAAAAATAGCCTTGTGCCGTCCCCCCTTAATTAAGTGCCGAAATCTAGCCCTATAACTTGGGCTTCAAGCAACCAAAA
Source organism: Gossypium sturtianum (assembly GCA_025698515.1). Taxonomy (NCBI): domain Eukaryota; kingdom Viridiplantae; phylum Streptophyta; class Magnoliopsida; order Malvales; family Malvaceae; genus Gossypium; species Gossypium sturtianum. The sequence continues at coordinate 42,842,726 of CM046943.1, forward strand.
ATTTGGGCCTTCCTCATGCACTAGTGACGCCACTTATAGCTCACCTTACTGTGCCCCTATCTGCTGGGCCACGAGCCCAATATGTCAATTAAACTACTACAACTTCAATTTAAGCCCTTAGATTGTCTAAACAAAATATTTAAAACAAGGCCTCAGCCCAATTTGAGCCCCAATTGTACCTCAAATTCTCAAATTAATATTTTAAGCATCCAAACACATAAAATGCACAGACCCAATTATTTAGGATGTTACATATTCAGAATGTAAAAGTACAGCATATGTAAAGACATCTGTAAGAAGAATACACAAAGTGATTCAGTAAACGGAAGAAGAAAATTTTATTAAGTCATTGCTCCTCTAGTATATAAGCGAATAGAAGAGTCTAGGTTACGTCGATCCTTAGGTGTAACACCCAATACTGGGATCCGATTAATCGAGTCAGGTGGAGGGCATTACACTATGAGGGCAAGACACTTATGACAAAGTCATTAGATGAGCACTGATCGAGTAGCTTTCGTAATGGTATGTAATTAGGTAGAGCTCAGTCATAATACTATAGCGGAATGACTTCGTGACTAAATGAGTTTATGATTGATAGGGGAAAAACTGACACTTAATTATAAATCATTTGAGCCCTAATTATACATGTTCAATCAGTCCCTCCGCTAGCTCGATGAAACTAGAAATGAATTGCATATATAATCAAATGAACAAAAATGAATAGAAATGATAAAGTTAGAGAAATGGGTTACATTCAGAAATGAATGTGGTTTCTTACTAAGTATGAAAATAAACTGAGAATTAATTTAAAAAAATTCAAATTATTATTCGAAAATGGAATTATATTAATTGGTCATTGTGCATCCATTGAATATGGAAACTAAATATATTTTCTAATAGATTCTTTTACGGTATAGTTGACATGACTTTAACGGAAATAGAATTGGGTTGAGAAAATTATTTAATTGGAAAAGTAATTTATTTAAATTAATTTAATAAATAAAATTATTTTGGGAAATAGAAAAACATGTACTGGTTGAATTAAATTATAAAGTGCTAGGTTAAAAGTCCAGGAAGCACATATAATTCGACTCGATACAGGAGAGACCCAAAAGTCATCATAATTCATATGAGGGGAAACAACCCTAATTTATTTAGCTAGGGTTTGTTGCCCCTTTCTCCTAGTTGAACTAGGGGACTAGTTTTTCTATCAAAAAAGTATTATTTATGATCTGTTAATTCAACCAGGATTTCCCTATCTCTCCCTATAAATATATGGAACTATAGGGTTAAAAATATACAAGTTATACACAACTTTGAGATATTTTTATTCTGCCTGAAAATAGTGAGCATTTATTTTCTAAGTATAAATTCTATTTTTTCGAAATAACAATTCTATCAGTTTCTATAAAGAGAGATTTACTTTCGTACTGAAAGTAAGAAAATTATTTTTGGTTCTATATTTGATTCGTAATTGTTTGAGCGCACACTTTAAGCAATTCGGGGCATGAGAATAGCAGAAAAGGTCATTCGGTTGAAAGCCGAGAATGTCAAGATCCATCTCATACAAAACACAAGTACTTTTCGAGAAAAGTTTGTTGTTATAAATATCATAAACCAGCTCGGTTTTAAATTTTTTAGTTTTTCACTGTCATAGAATATCATTTTTGAATCAGTTTTTTCCAACATGGTAGTCCTTCCACTCTTTACAGTTAGCTTTAAAGTGTCCTTTCTTACTGCAGAAGAAACATTTAAACTTTGAATAGTCGTTATGCTTCCTAGGCTTCTTCCTATCCACTTTTTGTGGACTCGAAGGCTTACCCTTATTTTTTTTATTAGCTTTCTTTCACTTCCCTTTTGAAGAAGAAGAAATTCTTAAGTTTGCTTTTGTTTTTCTTAAGTTTGCTTCTGCTTTCTGGACTTGCTGACTGTCATTCAACACCAGCTCATAGGATTAAAGCTCCCCCAAGAGTTGTGTAAGGGCCAACTCTTTATTTCCTAAGTTGTACATGGGATTAAAGCTCTCCCAAGGGTTGTGTAAGGGCCACCTCTTTATTTCCTAAGTTGTACATGACCCCAAAGTTGGCGAAGTCCTTAGATAAAATTCTGAACATAATTTTGATTTGTGTGTTCCCATCAAGTTCAGTTGCATTATCCACGGCCTTTACAAAGTAACTCATAGGTTTAATCATATGGTATTTGACCAGAGTGTTGGGTTTCTCCTGGTCATTCATTAAACTAGTGGTATTGAAATATCGAGGCAAAATAGCTTAGTGTTTGAAAATGTCCTTTAGTTTATCTATCATCTCTTTGGCGGCTTCATAGATCTCTAGTTGCTTTTAAAGTGTATTGGTTACACCCAATAAGATGTAACAATGATCTATCTCATTAGAATCCTTCCATCGAGATTTTGCCTTAGCTTGGGTAGCCAATGGGCATCTTGTATCAATTACTAGCTTGTGGTTTTCACAACTCATAACTATATGGAGATTTCATTTCCACTCCTTTAGGTAGACTCGAAGTCGTAGCCTTCCTTCTACCCTTAGCTTTCTTCCCATCCCCTCTACATGAAAACGTAATTGCTAATTTCCCTTTTTCTTTTCAAAATGGTTGACCACCATTCGACATAAACTCATAGGATTGAAGTTCCCTAATGAGTTGTGTAAGGGTCAATTTCTTGTTTCCTAAGTTGTAAGTGGCCCTAAAGCTTGCAAAGTCCTTAAGAAAACTTTTGAACATTATTTCAATTTGAGTGTTTGCATCCAATTTGGCCCCATTATCCTCCACATTCACAAAGAATCTCATAAGTGCTACCATATGATCTTCAATTGGAGTGTCAGGTTTCTACTAAGAATTCATCAAACTGGTTCTGACGAATTGTTGAGCCAAGGCAAATTGCCCTCTAAGCATATCCTCCAGTTTGTTCATCATCTCTTTCGCAATGAGATAGTTTTCTAGTTGCTTTTAAAGTATACTAGTCACACTCACCAAAATATAGCAACGAGCTATCTCATTAGAGTCTTTCCAAAAACTTTATTATTAAGGTTGATTAGTTGTTGGGCATCTAGTATTAAGGACAAATTTGTGTTTTTCACAGCTTAGGATAATATGAAATTTTCGTTTCCGTTCAGTATATTTTTAGTTAGGATATTGATCAATGAAAGTTTCACAAGCCAAAAATTCCATGTTTCTATCTTAAGAAAAATAAAATAATTAAAAGTCATATCAATTTTTTTCCCAAAGCATTCTTTAGGTCTTTTGGGTAAAAGCAAAATATCCTTGATTTTTCCTAAAAAGAACTTGCTTGCCAAAACTAAACCCGAAACTAAAAACACGAACCCAAGAAACTAAGTTCATTTTCAATCATCGATTTTCATTGCCTCCATCAACCACCATTTCTACTATTAGACCATCATCTACTAGGCCTAATGTGACTCTTGACTACTTTTAATCAACCCTTACTAGTGCACTTGCCTGCTGCATGCTAAGGGTACGAGACCCCTTGACGTTGCTCATTGTTGTCAGCCTAGGTAGAGCGCAATGCCCTTACCTTGCACTGATTTTTACCAGCATGTGTCGATCGACTGTAACACGATGCCCCAACCCCTTTCGACATTAATCTGTGTGCAATTGGATGCAAATGTATGGCTGCCTCTACGTGTTGACCTTTGACTAGGGTGTGATGCCTCAATGTCTCGGTCTGCCTGCCCCAATAGGTCTCACTCCTTCTGTATTTTTTGGGGTGTGATGCCCCAACCATCCCATGGGTGTCACACACTGGACAATGCTTCTGGTAGTTCCACCCACATCACTATATGTTGACTGCTGCCAAGGTTGCTCGTCGTCATCCGTTTGATTTTCGTCCAGTTTGGGTTATTGGCCTGCCATGCTTTTTTGGGTTTCATCAAAAAATTTAGGATTAAAAAAATCCTAATCCAATTCCAACTAACAAGATTTTTTGAATTAAAAAAAATTAAAAAGATCTGCATGGAGGTGATAATCTGTGTTTTAATTACAAACCCAAAAATTATAAAACTTAAATTACAATTGATGTAAAATATGAGAATCACAATTTTTTTGCAAAAATACTTTATTACATCATAAAATAATTATCACCCATACATTCACATGTATATAAATCCAAAACATTTTCATAAATGCAAGAATGTCATTTCTCATCAATTTAATCAAACAACCACAAGAGAGAATTAATTTGATAAATCAATTCACACTATAAATATAGCACAACCTGGCTTTGATACCAATTGTTGAAAAAAGTCTGTTTAAAAAACAATTTTATTGTACAGTGGAAAATTAATTTTTTTTTTCTAAAATCGAATGGTTGTGATATTTATAGAAATATACTTTTTACCCAATTCTTACCTATGTTTGGGAATGGCGATAAATATTGTTTTTCGCTTTCAACAAACACAATCTTCTCACTATTCTCAAACATCGTGTTGCGTAGAGTGTGGGCTCAAGTCATGAACCAATGAACACTTATGAAATATTTACTGATACTTAGTAGGAATATCAATCTCTTAAAGGATAGAAACTAAAAGTCTAACTCTCTCAAAATTTAGAATTTATTTAGGGAAACAAATCTCATTGAATTTTGACAAAGTATCGACGCTTAATATGGTATATCTTTGACCTAGCCAATTGTCTCTATTTATAGAGAAAATGTTAAGAGTCTTAGTTGAAAAAGAATAAACTAAATAATAATATTTTAATAGAAAAAGAAATCCCTACTAGAATTATGTATGGGTAGCAACACCCTTGTTCTGGGAACTACGTTTGTTGCCCACCTTATGTGAAATGGGCCATTAGGTCTTTCTCATATATTGTATACAATTATATGTGTTGCCTGGTCCTTAAATCAACTCATATCATTTAAACAACCAAATAAACAATTTTCTATTTCTCAAAATATTATTTTATTTATTTTAATTACTGAAATAAGTTTAATTAATTTCCTAATTCAATTATTTTCTCAACTCAATTCTAAATTTTTTAAATTGATAACATACTAGAATCTATTAGTAAATAAATTTAATTTACTTGTCCATTAAAACTGTGATGACTAGTTAATTTAATTTTCACTTCGAACTTCAATTATTGAATTAAAATCAATTGAATAATAATTCAAATTACTTAATTTGATCTCTCAGTCATCTCTTGCTCATTGCGAGAAAACACATTTACTGGGGATAGTGATACACGTGATCTACTTCTCTTATTTTCGTTTTCATTTATTCATCTCATCAATTCATTTACTAGCCATCAAGGTTAATCGAGCTAGTGGAGGGACCAATTGAACATATATAATCATGGCTCAAATAATTTGTAATTAAGTTTCGACTCTTCATGTATTAATTACAATATTATTAGTCATAGAGTCTTTCCACTCAAGTTCTAATGACTGAGCTCTCCCTATTATATACCATTATGAAAGCTACTCATCAAGTGCTCGTCCAAAGACCTTGTCATTTGTGTGTTACCTTGTAACACCCCTTACCTGGCCTGGTCGTCGAACTTGAGTAATAGTATGCTATAGACAGATATGGAGCATTCACATGCAATTCATAGATCAAAATTTCAATTCAATATAAATTTATCACATTTGATCAAATATAACATTCAATGCAATTAAATTCGGGTTTAAATCTAGCTTACGAAAGCTTTAAATTAACCCAACATCAATCAGGGATCAATTTGAAACAAATACAAAAGGATGGGAAAATTTGTAAACAAAGGGTCCCATGGTCGTGTCCCCTGACAGTGTGAAAGGCTGAGGCCGTGTGAGGATGGGGACACATGGCTGTGTAGACAAGCCGTATAACTAAATGTGGTCATGTGGACCTAATTGTAAAACTTTACAAATATTCACACAGTTGTGTTGCCAGGGCGTGTGGGGGACTATGACTGTGTGCACCAATTATCACCCAAAACATACAAACCACATGGTCGTGCCAAATGCTCCTATATGGCACACGGTCGTGTGTCAGACCGTGTATACCTAAAGGTACCTTTCAAAACAAACTTTTTAGTCCTAAGTTCACTTAAGCCACAAGCAAGCATTACACCATCTCTCAACCTATTCAAAAGCATAAAAAACATGCTAAAAGCTCCACTTATAACAACCATCATAAGTGCCTAACCAATATGCCACAATTGACATCACAATTCAACATGACATACATCATTACCCATTTAAAACATCTTAAAATGACTCAATAACAATCACTAAAACATGCTTCAAAACTTACCAAATTATTTCAAGCTCAACACAAACATACCATTCATTTCTTTCACCACCATTTACCTACCAAATTCATCTAATAAAACTACACCTAATCACCATTTAAGCTACTAAGCATATCTTTCGTACTATTCAACAAGATTTCATTAACATAAGTATTTTCATCACACATATATGCATATATGTATATATATTGAGATACAAAACATGCAATGCAAGCCTTTAATACCATTGTCAATCATGTAAAACACTTACACATATCAACCAATGTACATAACTTATAACCAATCAAAACACAAACCACATTCAAGAACTAAAGCATCAACACTCAAGACTGACTAAAAATGAATTGCCTATATACATGCCACAAAACTGAGTTTTAAACGTTAGAAAGACTACTGAATCAATACTATGATAGTGTGAGCTTCTCGACGATCCGCCTGGCACATTCCATAAGTTGACAATATATAGGAAAATGGGAAACAAGGGAGTAAGCATTACAAATGCTTAGTAAGTTCACAGTTATTAAAACAACTTACCTCATTTTATGAATTTATACAAGTTATTCAATTTTACGATTTTGCCTAAATCCGGCAATCCTATATCAACAAGGTGAGTTCATCCCGAAACCAATTTATATAATAATCTGAATATTTAGCATTTCCAAATAATTTTAATACTAATTACATGGAAATCAACAACTCAATACCATTCACAACATTTCAATCAACATTTCAATTCACAATGACAACTAAAAGTCTCAATGGTATACATGTATCAATGTATACAAGCTTCAATTAATCAATCTAAAGATTATATAGTATCATTTAATTTTGTTGTCAACGGTACACCCAATTTCAATATAATGACAATCATTGTTCCATTTTATCATTCAATTTCTACATCAAATTCATATATTTATCACATTTTCATATTGGCCATCTACCTCATGTATCTGATACATATGAGCATTCAATACTATCGATATTCATATATATCATTAATAAACTTTGTATTACCATATCACAATTATCAATCCAGTTTATATCTCACAAATCAAATATCACATTACTTCCCATTTCATATCTATTTGCCATCGCAATTATCGAATAAAACTTTTCATTCTCGATTTTCAATCTCATGATTTCGAGGACTCTTTCATCATCATTTCAATTATACTTATCCCTCTTTTACCATTTATTCCCCCTATTAACTCAACTCAGACTCGGACTCAGACGGATACACAAATCCAACCAACACACTAGCTTGGCACCCAATGCCTCATCGAATAAATCCGAAGTAAATAGTTTACGCCCAACTCTCCTTAATAAGTTTGACACCCAGTGTCTCATTGGTATAACCGAAGAAATTTGACACCCAGTGCCTCATCGGCTCGTAGTCAAAGTAACCCTGAACTCTTTCTATCCTATGGAATACCAACTATATCCAACTCTACCCGAACAGTTAATAGGGTAACCCTTTTCAATTTCCACCATAAGCCAATATCTTAGTTCAATTATATCTGTTCAATAGAAATTCATCGATACATATCAATATACCAACATAATTCTTCTCAATACAAAATCAATTTTACATTTACATCAATATGCGAAAATCTCAAATCAATTCAATTTGGTTCTTACCATCAACAATAGATCAATTTCATACCAGCACAATTCGATCAATTATAATCAATTATCAATTCATTTTTATTTCAGATTTCATTTCATCATTTTAAGTTTTATCCATCATATTATCACTTTTGTAACATCCCAATAATTAGGGGTTTGTGATTTTTGTTTAATTGCATGTTGTGCTTGCTCTGCGAGTTATTTGAGAGTGTTTAGGGGCTCTAGGGAGGCCTGGGGTCGAGGCCAAGCCTGGAAAAAATTTTGGTTTTTAGGCTCTTTAGTGGAGAGGGCTGTTGGAAGCAAGGCTTAAGGAAATTTGAATGTGTTTTGCTAACACAAGCGTGCTAGTGGCAAGGTGGTGTGGCGTTACAAGGGAAGCATGGAAAAGGGGAGTTCGAATCTCACAAGCTGTAATTGATGGCTTTTATTTTGTGCTTTGGGAGAGGAGAAAGCAGAGTTGGGATCAAACTCTGCTATGGGAGTTGGAGACTTGGTCAAACAATTTGAATGGAAGGTGGAGAGCAAATTAAGGAGCAAAAAGGGGAGAAAATCGTGGGATAGGGGAGAGTGGTAGTAGTGGCCGAATGTGGGAGTGTTGGGGGGAGGAGAAATTCGGCTAAGGGGTGGTGTTTAGGAATTTTTGGCTAGTGAAGAGTAGGTGCCGAATTTCTCTAGTTTCTCTTAGCATTTTTGCATTTTGGGCATTTTCTCCTTAAGCATTTCGGGTCAATTTTTTTACAATTTCCTTCTTGCCGAATTCCTTATCTCTCCTTCTTCTTCTTTATTTCTTTTCTACACCTTCCTCTCCATAAGCCGAATCTCCCTCTCTTCTCCAAATTGAAACTGTTTCTTCTTTCCCTTGCTAATAGTCGGGTTTTGGTTCTTTTGTTTTACTGCTTGTGCCGAATCTCTTCTTTCCATTCGACTTCTCCCTGACCAAGGTATTGGTTTCTTTTCTCTCATTTTCTTCTTCCCTCTCTTTGCTATGTTAAAACCGAAATTCCTAACTCCATTTCTCCGCCTAGGCCAAATTTATTAAAGATCAAGCTTACCTTCTTCTCTGTTCATTCAACGTCCGGGTTTCGGGAAGTGTTTGGTAAGGGTAGCTATGACCGAATAGGGGGTGGATAGTTCTTGTTATTTTTTTGTGAGTCTCTTAGGGCCGAACGGCCGATTCTTTGTTGTCTTGGAATACCATTGCTAACCTGTGTTTTTCATTAGGGACTCAATTTCGTAATCAAAGGGAGTAAACCAAATATTCTAGCATAGCAAGGAGTTGCCGTCGTTTTGGTAAGGGAGAGCAATGGGTAAAGTGTTTTTGTACCTTGGAGTATCAAGGATTAAGACTAACTGTTAGTCAATTATGATCTCAGGTGTTTTGGAAAGCGCTGTGTACCGCAACTCGTAAACAGGTATGTAATCTCACACCCCGCTTAAACTATTACTGTCACAACCCACGATTCGGCTAGAAGCCAAAATACCGAAAGCCGAAATATCGGCTATGAAGATCACTTGAGCGTGCGAGCGCTCGTAGTGACAAATCGAGCCTCTAAAAAGGGCGATAAACCGTTGAGAGTGTCACGAACGCTCTCGTGAAATTGAGGCCATAACGGGCCTTGTTGGGCCGATACGAGCTAAATGGGCTCAATGGGTTAAATGGGCCCATGACAGCGAAACGATGAAAAAGGTGTTTTGAATGATGTGTCTGCAAAGTATGCAGAACCGTAACTGAAATCGAACAGAATTGGGCCACACAAGTGTGTAGGCCCGAATGGGCCGAAATCGGGTTTTAGGCCCAATAGCACTGTAATGACCGGTAGTGGTAACCGAATCGCTCGAGGCGACATTGGGCCTTCGGAGAGGCCATTGTAGGGGTAAATTACTGAAATACCCTTAGTGGGTAAATTACTGAAATACCCTCGGTGGGTAAATTACTGAAATACTCTCGGTGAGTAAATTACTAAAATACCCTTGGTGGGTAAATTACTGAAATACTCTCAGTGAGTAAATTACCAAAATACCCTTTTTGGGCAAAATTACTGTTATACCCCTGAAGGGTAAATTATCGTTTTACCCCAACTGACCAAATTACCGTTATACCCTTAGAGGTAGATTTAGTACGTTTGCGTGCTACCTTTTAATTTCTATGTTGTTACATTATTGCATACACTGAATTATTATGTCACGACATCTTGCATTGGGATGGGATGAATATATATATGTATATATATATTGGAGGAAGTATCAGATCGGGTGGCTATGCCACGTTATACTCGATTTAGTGGCTCAAACCACGATATCACATCGCGGCTTTGCTGCGTTTATACTAGTAACTCGGCTGCATTCTTGGTGTGTAGGGCTGGGTGGGTTGACTTGGTCCCCACAGGAGTGTAGGGTTGGTACGGGTGGAGTGTTGGTTGGATTGGGTTGGGTTGCATTCTCTATTTGCATTACCATGATTTGGGGTCAGAGGCCCAAACCGAATCATCGCATGGGTTTAGGCCTGCATCAGGATCAAAAATGGGATTACACGCTGAGTTCTTGTAACTCACCCTTTTTCCTTAAACCGCAGGTAATCCCTAGAGATAGTGGATTTGGAGCTGCGGAGGACTCGGTGGTGGCCATACATCGGAGTTGCTTCTCACGATATTTATTAATTCTAGTTTTTCTTTTATTTTATTTCATGTTATTTAATTTGGGGTTAATATTTTTTAATAAGGCCATTGGATTTTATTTTCCTTTTAAACTTTCATTCTGGCTATTACTAAATTGTTAAACGATTAAACACTGGGTTTTTCTTAAAAAGATAATAATGTTTTCCAAAATATCACGTTTCCGCAACTATTCAATTTCGATTTTCATAACAAAACAGTTTTTCAAAATAATAACTTTACAAAAATGGACTTTAATCAAAACATGGTTTTTGGCACGCTATTAACGAAACTCGGAGTTTCAAAAAGGAATGCAACATTTTAACGACCGCTTAGCTTTTCAACTATCGTTTGATGTGACATGCTAGATCCAGCCATAATGTCTAGGCCGAGTTTGGGGTGTTACAACTTTTATATGTTTTAGTCCATCACTCACCCGTTGTACCAAATTGTGAACCTTCCAAACTAATATAAAAAATACAAATACTCAAATAAAATATAAAAAAAATTAAATACAATCATACTCTGTGAACTTACCTGGTCAAAATAGCAAACCAACAACTCTCTAAGGACTAATCAGCAAATTTTGCCATTTCCCCAATTATCTTCAATTTGGTCCAATTTCCCGATCTATTCAATAATTCAATTCAATTTATCAATTCCAAACATCTTATATCATCCTATTATAAGTATATATCAGTTTAATTTTATTATTCAAATGCCTCTAAACTTTTACATTTTATTTAATTTAGTCCCTGAAACCGAACTTATCATATCTTCCAAAATTGAACTCAAAATTTTAAACCCACTTCAATTATGTCCATATATAGCCTCCTATTATCATAATTTACAAAAAATTCATACCAATTTAAAGATATTCACTTTAGTCCTTAAACTCAAACTAACAAAATTTACTTAACAATTTAATCCTATTACATTTCTAAGCTTCAAAAATATACCATAAATATTCAAAAACTTCAATTAAAATCAATGGAAACTTTAGCAATCTTTAACTATTGTGAAAACAGTGATATGAGTTAATTGGACCTAGTTGCAACAATCTCAAAATCATATAAATTACAAGAAACAAACTTGAATCTTACCAATAATAGAGGACCAAAAGTTGATATTCAAAACCATCTTTTGCTTCTATGGTTTCGGTGAAGAGACAAGTTGAAGAAGAAAGAAGGAAAAATGGTTTGTTTTATTTTATTTTACTACATTTATACTTTAATTAAATTAATATAATTATAATTAATTAATTAAAACTTTGATTAAACTAATATTAGCCATTTTTAATCAAATTTGGTGGATTCCAATCATTACCCACCACTGTTTGACCATATACTAATTGTCTATTTACTAAATTGGTCCTTTAATTAATTAAAAATCCATAGCGATTAAATTTGATCAATTTTACGATTTATTCCTTTATCCTTAATTAACTATCAAATCATTGAAATTATTGAACTAAACTTCAATCCATTTATACAAAAACTCTGTAAATATTTACAAGCTCGGTTTATGAATGTAACAGCCCGTTTTTGGGTCTAGTCCGATTAGTGGTTTCGGGACCACAAATCTGACACAGTAAAATTTATTTTTACTATATTTTTATAGTCTATAGTTTTATGGAATGATTTCGTGAAAATTTCGTTCGAAAATTTTGGCGTTTGGGCACTCAATTTAGTTAAAAGGACTAAATTGCAAAACGTGCAAAACTTGAATTCTATATGTTAAAGGTGTCCAATTGCTATGAAATTTTAAATTAGAGGTCCTTATATGGTAATTAGACCATTGTTTAAGTTGGTGGACAAAAAATGGACATGGTTAGGTATGTTTCTAAAGTTTTTCATTAAGGGCATTATAGTAATTTGGTTATTAAAATGAATTAATAATCAAATTAAAATCCAATTTTTGTCCATCTTCCTCCCATGGCCGAATTTTACAAGGGGAAACCATGGCTAGTTTTTTTCAAGCTTCCAAGCTCGATTGTAAGTCCGTTCTAGCCCCGTTTTTAATGATTTTTATGTTTTTGAAATCCGTGTAACATGATCTATCTATTCTACCACTAATTTAATAAATGATCAAGGTCTAGGGTTTGACCCATATTAGACATGTGTGTATTTTTATGTTTGATGGTAGAAAATGCATGTTTGTTGTTTGTTAAATGACTTTTGCTAAGTGATTTTGGGTAAAAATTCCTAAAAGGAATTGTTTGTAAAAGTTGTAAAATGAGTAGTAAAAGTGTGAATAAATGAAAAATGTGGGCTATTATGAGCATGATATAGGTTTGGCTAGGAATGTGTATTGAAGAAATTTAATGAAAATCATTTTACGAGCCTAGGGACTAAATTGTAAAATTGTCAAACTTTAGGGGCAAAAATGTAATTTTTGCCATAATGTGATTTTGGGATGATTTGAATATTATAATGATTAAATAAGTTAAATGTGATATTATAGATCGAGAAAAATGAGGTTCAGACCTAGAACGGGGGAAAAACAAGTATTTGACGATTTAGTCCTTTTTGCCATTTTTATGCCAAGGAAAGTTCGTATGTAAATAATGCAATGTTATATTTGTATTTTAATATTTTGAGATTTCATAAAATGTATGGTTGATTCTATGAGTGAATTCGACGAAGTTCCAGCAGGAGAGAAAATCCCGGTTGAACCTTAGGAATAGATTAGGATACAAGTGACATGTCACTAGGAACCCATGTAATTAAGTGATTTATGTGTCCCGGGTGCTGGTCCTGTACGTCTCGACTGACAGCTTGTGCGAACAGGCCCGAAGATAGCTCGAGAGCGAGCTTATATGTGTTATGAGATTGGTGGTAGCATTGGCTACATATGTGGCACTTATGTGAAAAGGTTTCTGTGTATCCGATAGTATTCCAAGTGGTTCAATGGGTATGTCAAAATGAGAAAGTACGTGAATATGTTATGAGATGGTACAGGTATGTGCGTAAAACTCAAAGGGAATGAACTATTAGTAAGAATGTGATTGAGTAAGATGTTCTTATGAAGCTTAAATGACATTTATGTTGATATATGTTATGTTATTTATATGATGAGCTGTTGGTAAGATTGGGATTGAGTAAGTTGCGTTTATGAATTTTTAATGACATTTATGTTAATATTTGTTAAGTTATTTGTATGTCAAATGTATGAATAATATTTTGTATTATTTGCATATGAACTTACTAAGCTATATAGCTTACCCCTCTTCCTTTCCCATGTTTCATAGTGTCATTGAGCTAGCTCGGGTTGGAGATCGCCGGAGATCCTATCACACTATCAAGATATCATTTTGGGTATAAATGAATTCAAGCATTTTAAGTCTATGGCATGTATAGGGACTAGGTCAATTTGTTATATGTTTCATTATTAATTTAGCCATATATGTTGGCTTATAATGGTTTATGGTTAATTTTTGTATATAGACATGGAAGTTGGCTAATATTGGTTATGAGTATATTTCTATATTAATGTCTTTTGTGAATGTGAAATTAGTATGTTTTTAATGGGCTAAATATGATGTTTTAAGCATGATAAATGATGGTATAAGAATGACATGTTATTATCTTGTTTGTGGTTGTTTGGTTGCATTTATATGCTTGCATTTGTGCCATGTGATGTTGTGTAGATGTGTGCAAGTAAGGGTGGCAAAATGGCTTGGTAAATAGCCTTGTTTTTTTCCACACGGGTAGACACACAGGCGTGTGTCTAGGCCGTGTGTGACACACGGTCTGCCCCACGGGCATGTGTACCGGCCGTGTGTCCCCTGTACCTTAATTGTTGCAAAACAGAATGTCCAGAATTAAGCACACGGGCAAAGACACGGGCGTGTGTCTCAGCTGTGTGTGCTACACGGCATAGCACACGGCGTGTGGCACGACCGTGTGGCACAAGTCAGAGAGCACCCTAATTTGAACACGATCTGAAGCACGGGCGTGTCCCTGGGGTCACACGGGCGTGTCCCTTGGACCACACGGGCGTGTGAGCCCTGCTTCTAGCAAAAATTTTCTAAGTTTTGTAAAAGTTTCCTGAGTTCTCAGTTTAGTCCCGAACCATTTCCAAAGCATGTGTTGGGCCTCGTAGGCTCGTATAAGGGACTTTATTACCGAATATAAATGGTTTTAATTTAGACGCAAATTTATGACTCGGGATTGTGTGAACGCTTGTGTTATAAGTCTGGTAATGCCTCGAGCCCTGTTCCGGTGCTGAATACGGGTAAGGGGTGTTACAATGAAAATGATATCTCGATACCTCACTTTCTAAAACCACTGACTTTCAGTACGCACCACTTATACCAAATCATAAAATCTATGTAACGCCTTTGACCCGATCCAATTCACCGGATCTAGATCTCGGGTGTTACGCTCTCTAATCTTCTTTAATTAAACTTGTTCATACAAGTTTTTCAAACTTATATATCTTATTTTGTAATGCTGCCCAACCAATAAATCGTCTAAGTGTACAATGTATAGTTACAACTATTTAACAGAACTTTTCACTTAACGAGAACTTACAAGTACAAATATATATACAACACTTATATTGCCCTTAAACAATGTCACTGACATCACTTATTTGGCCAACACATTTTATCTACATTGCTAGGCTTATGAATAGTTTACCTAGCCTACTCACAGTATTCTTGTCACACTCGAACACGTCGCTTCACTAGCTCTGTATGCATAATAGCCTAATGCAACCCTCTTTGGGCGTAGCCCTAGCATCGTCCCTCCTGGCTTAGCCTCAATCGACTTACCTGTGACATAAGAACACAGGGGTAAGTTCAATAGAACTTAGTGAGTAAGCACTCATTTACCTAAGTTTCATATGAGATCTCTTTTATCTAACTCCTTATCTTCTATTCTTCAACTTAAATCTAGCGTATACATCCCTTAGATTCTATTCATTATACCATGGGTGTCACGCTTCGCACTAAGGTCATATATTGCCTTTCATATCTTCTGTAGCACTATCGTGTTCCTCGTCTTATTCTTTTGTGATTCCTTCACCATTCCCTGGAACAGTCTGGTTTAGACCCTAGTCGGAACAGTGGTTTCGGGACCACAAATCCGAGTCTAAATAATATTTTAATATTATTTTTTGTGTTTATGATATGTGACACCCCAAACCCGGCCTAGAAATTATGGCCGAATCTGACATGTTACATCAAACGGTTATTTAAAACTACTCGATCATTTGAAAACCCTTCCTCGATTTAAAACTTTTTACCGTTTGAAAAACTCTGAATTTTGTTGCTTATTAAAACGAGTTTTCCTTAAGGTTATTTTCCTTGGAACCTAATATTATTTTCAAAACGTTGTTTGTTGCGGAAGACTGACTTCCAAAGTTACGAAAACGTGACGTTTGAAAACAGCGGTTATTATTTTAAAAACCCGTGTTTAACTGTTTGGCAGTTCATAATTAAAAGAGTTACCAAAATGAAAGTTAAAAGAAAATCCCAATGGCCATATTACATAAATTATCAACCCAAAAATAATATAAAAATAAATTAAACCCAAGCATTTACTAGGTTCCGTTAATTAACAAATCCAGCGTATGGCCACCTCCGAGTCCTCTGCAGCTCCAAATCCTCTAACGTTGGGATTACCTGCACGGTTAAAAGAAAGGTGTGAGTTGCAAGAACTCAGTGTGTAATTCCCTAAAACGGTTATAATCTGGGCCCGAGCCCAAACGGTGTCGGTCTGGGCCTAAGCCCTATTCGGTAACAAGCTGGGCCTAAGCCCCAAATCATCCCAATGCAAATGGATATGTGCCCACCCCAATCCTATCCAGCCAACTAACTCTCCACCCGTACCAACCAACACACCATGTGGGGACCATGTCAACCCACCCAGCCAAAACTCTCCAGTAATGCAGTCAAGTTACTAATAACGGTATATGTGGCTGAGCCACTAAATTAAGAACATGTGGCGAAGCCACTATATCGGTATGTGGCGGTGCCACTAGAACTGCATGTGGCAGAGCCACTAGAACTGCATTTCCTCCAATCAACAAACCCAACCCAATGCAATATGTTATGAATGCAATTAGTATTACGATTATAAACAAATATATAAAATCATATAAACGATATTTAACTACCATTTAAGGTATAACGGTCATTTCGTCACTTAGGGGTAAAACGGTAATTTCACCCCTGGGGTATTTTGGTAATTTACCCATCGAGGGTATTTCAGAACTTATCCACTAAGGGTATTTCGCAATTTACCCACTAAGGGTATTTCGCAATTTACCCACTAAGGGTAATTCGGTAATTCACCATCTAACGGCCTTCCGAAGCCTCATCGTCGCCTCGAGCCACACAAGTTCCCTTTGGGTCTCTACGGTGTAATTGGGCCTAAAATCCAATTTCGGCCCAAATGGGCCCACACGCTCGTGTGGCCCATTTAGCTCGTTTCGATCTCGCCTCACGACTTCACGATCGCAGAGAGTCATTCGGTGCTTACCAACTATTTCACCCATGTGGGCCCGTTAACCCATTGGGCCCACTAAGCCCGCTTTACTCAACAAGGCCCGTTACAGACGGTTCCACGAGAGAGTTCGTGACACTCAACGGTCTATCGCCATCCCTAGTGGCTCGGTTTATCTCTATGAGCACTCGCACGCCGAAAGTGATCATAGTTCAGCGATATCTCGGCAGCCGGTATTTCAGATTTTGGCCGATTCATAGAACAAATAAGCATAATAAACAAGCAAGGGTGGGAGATTACACACCTTAGCGAGATGCACGATTAGCCCTTCGTATCCAGCCTACACATCATCAGATTACCTTATTAGCTAAACGTTGCTTAAGACTAATCACTTAAAGAACTAAACCCCAAAACGTTCTCCTTACCTTGTTTGAGCAAACGGCCCTAAACACCATGATTACTAAGCACGATTGATTGGCTTCACGTCCTTAACAAGAATCTGAACCAAATGAAACCCATAAGTGTGACTAGAATCCGCATACCACTCAACACAAACACATGGTACATTCGGCCAAACCAAGTATTATGACAACGTTCTTACCTCCCTTGAACGAAGAATCCACAATAAAGGTTTGATTAATACAAACCACTTGCTCCCCTTCGCCTTATAGAAATCCCTAAACCCGATGATGGCCAAAACACGGAAAGAAACGTATTTTTAGCCACAGGGTATAAGAAAGAACATATGGTTATTAAAGAAGAAACCAAATGGGAACAGAGTCGCTGACAAGAAGAACTATAACTTACCGATTGTCACACTCTTTGCAGAACCGTAGGGGAAAAGAAAGGAATCTAGTTGAAGAATAAAAGAAAAGGAAATATGTATTCGTCTAGAGAGAAGACAAGGGATGAACAAGGTGTGAAGAGAAATGAGAAGAAGGGTAGTGATTCGGCCAACCAAATGTTTTGGCATTTAGCAAAAGAAGAAGAAGAAATAACGAAAATGTACGAAAGGTAAGTAGACGAGAAGGAGAAAGTGAACGAAATGCAGCCAAAGAGAAATCCCAAAATGTTTCCCAAAAGACTCTCAACCGAAATGCCTAAATGAAACAAGCTCGAAAAGAATAAAAAAAAAACAAAAGGTAGTAGCACAAAGAAGTTTCGATTTCTACACAAATTCAAAGCTGCCGAAATTGACTCCCCAAAGCCACCCCCTAGCCGAAATCTTCCCCTTAACCACAATCCCACATTCGGCCAACTCTCCCACTCTCCTCCATCCCTTTATTTTCTCCACTATCCCCTCCTTGAATCACTCCTAGCCTCCCATTCAAACCTGTTGACCCAGTCTCCAACTCCCTTTGAAGAGTTTGATCCAAACTCTGCTTCCTCCCCTCTTAAGTCACAAAATAAAAGCCTTTATTTGCAACTTGTGGGATTCGAACCCTTCCCCTCCTTGCTCTCCACTTGATGCCAGACCACTACACCACACGCTCAACTTGTGTTAGTAGCACACACAAATTAACTTAAGTCCTGCTTCCCACAGCCCTCTCCCACTAAAGGGCCAAAAACTAAAATTTTTCCAAGGCTCGGACTTGAACCCAGGCCTCCCTAGAACCCCCAAACACACTCAAATAACCAGCTGAGCAGTCAGAACATGAAATTATGCAAAAATTTACAACCCCTAATTTTTGGGACGCTACAACTCTACCCCCTTAAAGAAATTTCAGCCTCGAAATTTACCTAATTAGAAGAGGTGAGGGTATTGCTGACGCATCGCCTCTTCAGGTTCCCACGTGGCTTCCTCTGAACTGTGATTACGCCACAGTGCCTTGACTAATGGAACAGATTTCCTTCTCAGCACTTTAACATCACGATCCAGAACCTGCACCGGTTCTTCTTCAAATGTCATATCAGGTCTTACCTCGATCTCCTCCACCGGCACTATATGAGAAGGATCCAAATGGTAGCGCCTCAGCATAGAAACGTGGAATACATCATGTATACGATCTAACTCAGGAGGCAGTTCTAGCTGATAAGCGACTGGTCCCACACGCTTTACTATCCGGTAAGGTTCGATAAATCTAGGGCTCAGCTTGCCCTTCCGCCCAAATATCAAAATCTTCTTCCAATGTGAGACTTTCAAAAAGACAAAATCTCCCATCGAGTACTCAATCTCTTTGCGCTTTAAATCGGCGTATGACTTTTGCCTATCAGATGCTTCCTTTAATCAACCACGAATCAATTTCACTTTCTCCTCAGTTTCAGAAATTAACTCTGGACCCAACAGTCGTCGCTCACCCAATTTTGTCCAACAAGTAGGGGTACGATACCTACGACCATATGACGCCTCGTACGGTGCCATCTAAATGCTGGATTGGTAGCTTTTGTTGTAAGCAAATTCTTCCAACGGAAAATAGTCTTCCCAACTACCCTTGAAGTCAATCACACAGCTATTTAACATGTCTCCCAAAATCTGAATTACCCTTTTCCGACTGCCCATCAGTCTGAGGATGAAATGCCGTGCTGAAATCTAGCCTTGTACCCAAAGCTTCGTGTAACACTCTCCAAAATCGTGATGTGAATCTAGGGTCCCTGTCTGAGATGATAGACACTGGTACCCCATGTAACCTCACAATTTGTGCCACATACAACTTTGCCAACTTCTGCAACGAGTAATCAGTGCGAGCTGGTATGAAGTTGGCAGATTTAGTCAATCGATCAACAATTACCCATACCGAATCTTTCTTAGTAGGCGTCAGGGGTAGCCCACTAACAAAATCCATGGTTATCCTCTCCCACTTCAGAAGTGGGATTTTAACAGGTTGCAATAATCCAGAAGGTAGTTGATGCTCAGCCTTCACTTGCTGGCATGTCAAACACTTACTTACAAAGTCGGTAACCTCACGCTTAAGTCCTGGCCACCAGTACAGTTCATGCAGATCTCGATAAAATTTGTTTCCACCGGGATGCATAGCATATGGGCTACTATGTGCCTCCCGTAAAATGGACTGCCTTAACTCAGAATCCCTCGGTACACAAACTATTCCATAGAAGCATAATACCCCTTCATTATTCAACTCAAAATCCACAGTCTCTCCCTTCTTCACCTATTGGAAACGAGAAACCAACGACTGATCCAACATCTGCTTCTCTTTAATTTGACTAATCCAAGTCGGTTTCACTTGAAGTTTTGCTAACAGACTACCATCCTCAAATAGGCTGAGACGAGCAAACATTGCCCTTAGCTAGGATATAACCTTACGACTCAATGCATCCGCTACTGCATTAGCTTTGCCCGGATGATACTCGATCGATCAATCATAATCCTTCAGCAGCTCTATCCACCTTCGTTGCCTAAGATTCAACTCCTTTTGGGTAAAGAGGTACTTGAGACTCTTATGGTCGGTATAGATGATCGACTTCTCCCTGTACAAGTAATGTCTCCAAATCTTTAGTGCGAACACCACCGCAGCTAACTCCAAGTCATGAGTGGGGTAGTTCACCTCGTGCGGCCTAAGCTGACGAGACGCATACGCCACCACCTTCCCCTCCTGCATTAGCACACAACCCAAACCCGTGTGCGACACATCACAGTAGACAACGAATTCTTTTTTTTCCTCAGGCTGTATCAATACCGGGGCTTCAGTTAGAATCTTTTTCAACTTCTTAAAACTCTCCTACTGTTTATCAGTCCAAACAAACGGTACTCCCTTACGCAGTAACTTAGTTAGGGGTGCAGCAATCAGTGAAAACCCCACAACAAACCGTCGGTAATACCCGGCCAGACCCAGAAAACTTCGAATCTTAGATACCGACTTTAGTGGCTTTCAATCTAATACTACCTCAACCTTTGGAGGATCAACCCTAATCCCCTCGGCAGACACAACATGACCCAAAAATGTCACCTCACGTAGCCAAAACTCACACTTGCTGAATTTGGCATAAAGCTGCTTTTCTCTCAGTATTTGCAGCACAATCCGAAGATGTGAATCATGATCCTCCTCGGTTCTTGAATATACCAGAATATCATCGATAAACACCACCACGAACCGATCTAGATAGGGTTGGAAAACCCGGTTCATCATATCCATGAAAGCAGCTAGTGCATTCGTTATCCCAAACGGCATGACCAGAAAATCGTAGTGTCCATAATGAGTCCTGAACACTGTCTTGAACACATCCACCTCCTTAACCCTTAACTGATGGTACCCCAACCTTAGATCTATCTTAGAGAAAACTGAAGCTCCTCGCAGCTGATCAAACAGATCGTCTATCCTTGGTAGCGGGTACTTGTTCTTAATCGTTAGCTTGTTCAACTGACGATAGTCAATACACATGCGCATTTACCCATCCTTCTTCTTCACAAACAATACCGGTGCTCCCCGCGAAGACACACTCGGTCGAATGAATCCTCGATCCAGTAGTTCTTGGATTTGAGCCTTTAATTCAACCAACTCCTTTGGTACCATCCTGTAAGGGGCGATGGACACCGGAGCTGTTCTCGGTAAAAGCTCAATGCCGAATTTGACCTCGCGGTTTGGAGGTAACCCCGGAAACTCTTCAGGGAATGCATCTGGAAATTCCTTTACGGTCCTGACATCCCCAACAGACAAACCCTTAGCATTAGACGTGCTGACATAAGCTAGGAACGCCTCGCAACCTTTGTGAACCAGCTTCTCGGCCCTTAATGCTGAGATTACATTGGCTAGATAATCCCTTCGCTCCCCTATCACAATCACTTCCTCATCCTCTAAAGACTTCAATACCATATGCTTAGAAGCGCAATCCAAATTTGCACGGTGTTTCACTAACCAATCCATGCCCAGAATGAGATCAAACTCGCCAAACGGCAGTTCCACCAAATCCGCCGGAAAAACAACCCCTTGAACCTCTATAGGCACATCTCTAAATAGCTTATTCACTACAACAGACTATCCTAAAGGACTAATCACTGACATCTCTTTATCAGCAAGTTCGAATTGTATACGTAAAGTTCCATACACAGTACATGCAACATACGAGTGCGTCGACCCAATATCAATTAAAGCAGTACATGGTACATTATGAATGAGAAACGCATCGCTTATGACGTCAAAAGGCCGCCATCCTCTCGACGCCAACAAAGATAAACCAACCCCGGGTCGTCTCACCTCTATAATACCAGTACCTCTGCCCGGTGCTCCACGACCTCATCCTAACCCATTTTCCCCTCTGAGTGGACCACGACCTCTCGGTGGCTGCTGACAACCTCTCCCTGGCTGCACATAGCCCTGACCGGCTGCTTACGTCTGAACAGGCTTCCGAGTATAGTTTCTGAACTGATGATCCTTGGACCCACACCTGAAACACCCCCCAGTTCTTCTCCAACACTCTCCCAAATGAGGTCTCCCACACTCAACGCAAGGCCGCGGTCGACCAGCAACAACTGGAACCCCAACTCGAGCTGACCCAGGAAACTTACGCCTCTTATGCAACCCACCTGAAGAACTTGAAGGCCCAAAATCTCTCTTATTTCTGCCCCTTCCCTTCTCACAGTTTTGACGCTCAGAGCGTTTCACATCCTCGGCAATCTTTTCCTTTTCAATCAGGGCAGCAAAATCCCTCTCCCTTTGCGGGGCTATCAGCACTAGCAACTCATCTCGAAGACCATCCTCGAACTGTATGCAGTGCTCGTATTCAGTTGCGACTATCCCCCGAGCATACCTGCTCAACTGTAGAAACTCTGCCTCATACACTGCTACGGACTTGTTCCCCTGAACTAGATTCAGAAATTCCTTTCTCCGGGCATCCACATAACTTGCCCCAACATATTTTCCTTGAAAAGCCATCTTAAAGAAATCCCATGTTAATCGGTCGGCCTGTGTGCCTTCCCCCACGGTAAGCCACCATTGATATGCCTCGTCCCGCAGTAAAGACACCGCTCCTTTCAGTTTTTGTTCTACCGTGCAGTCAAGGTCATCCATGATTCGTTCTACCGCCTCTAACCAATACTCTGCTACATTCGGGGCTACACCAGAGATGCCCCTAAATATTTCCTCCTCGTTTGACCGGAGTCGCTTAGAAATCGACCCTCGGGCCACCGACCCAGTACTCGCTCTAGCAACCCTTTCCAGAACCCGTAGCATCGCTTGGGACAGAGCATCATCCCCATCGGCTTGGTCATGAGACCCCGTTTCGGGCACCGGTGATATCGGCGCCTCCCTTTCGGGCATGTATCCTGATGCTGAGGACCCAGCCCTAGCACCCCAGCCTCTACCACGGCCACGTGTACCCCTTCTGTGACCTCTTGAACTCATATCGGTGTATCGTATTAATCTGTTTAAGAGTTTTATGCATCAGCTTATAGTTCTCATGACTATTAATAGATATCTTATGAAAAACAGTAATAAGAGTTGTTTTCACAGATCGAGTTTACTAAAGTTTCAATCTCTTATAGTCTCGGTTTCTCCAACTAAGGAGTTCAGTATACTACTACTATCCCTTGCAGTTTCTCAATACAGTCATTATAGCATATAACAGAGTATAAGGTCAGGAAACTTATGGATTTGGTGCCGGAGACTCAGTGTGCCATACTTTCAATAACACTAACATTTCCTAAGTTAAAAATTTAAGCAGAGTAGAAAAATTTTGAAACCCATTCCACAGCCAAGTTTTGCAACCTGGCTCTGATACCATAAAATGTGACACCCCAAACCCGGCCAAGACGTTATGGCCGAATCTGGCATGTTACATCAAACAGTTATTTAAAACTACTCGATCATTTGAAAACCCTTCCTCGATTTAAAACTTTTTACCGTTTGAAAAACCCTGAATTTCGTTGCTTATTAAAATGAGTTTTTCTTCAGGTTATTTTCCTTGGAACCTAATATTATTTTCAAAATTTTGTTTGTTGCGGAAGACTGACTTCCAAAGTTGCGAAAACGTGATGTTTGAAAATAGCGGTTATTATTTTAAAAACCCGTGTTTAACTGTTTGGCAGTTCATAATTAAAAGAGTTACCAAAATGAAAGTTAAAAGAAAATCCCAATGGCCATATTACATAAATTATCAACCAAAAATAATATAAAAATAAATTAAACCCAAGCATTTACTAGTTTCCGTTTATTAACAAATCCAGCGTATGGCCACCTCCGAGTCCTCCGTAGCTCCAAATCCTCTAACGCTGGGGATTACCTGTACGGTTAAAAGAAAGGGGTGAGTTACAAGAACTCAGTGTGTAATTCCCTATAACGGTTATAATCTGGGCCCGAGCCCATACGATGTCGATGCAGGCCTAAGCCCTATTCAATAACAAGTGGGCCTAAGCCCCAAATCATCCCAATGCAAATGGATATGTGCCCACCCTAATCCTATCCAGCCAACTAACTCTCCACCCGTACCAACCAACACACCATGTGGGGACCATGTCAACCCACCCAGCCAAAACTCTCGAGTAATGCAGTCAAGCTGCTAATAACGGTATATGTGGCTGAGCCACTAAATTAAGAACATGTGGCAAAGCCACTATATCGGTATGTGGCGGTGCCACTAGAATCGGTATGTATGTGGCGAGCCACTAGAACGAGTACTTCCTCCAATCAACAAACCCAACCCAATGCAATATGTTATGAATGCAGTGTATTACGATTATAAACAGATATATAAAATCATATAAACGATATTTAACTACCATTTATGGTATAACGGTCATTTTGTCACTTAGGGGTAAAATGGTAATTTCACCCCTCGAGGGTATTTCGATAATTTACCCATCGAGGGTATTTCGGTAACTTATCCACTAAGGGTATTTCGATAATTTACCCACTAAGGGTATTTCAGTAATTTACCCACTAAGGGTAATTCGATAATTCAGTCATCTAACGGCCTTTCTGGAGGCCTACTGTCGCCCCGAGCGACACAGGTTCCCTTTTGGGTCTCTACGGTGTAATTGGGCCTAAAATCCAATTTCGGCCCAAATGGGCCCATACACTCATGTAGCCCATTTAGCTCGTTTCGATCTCGGTTCTGCTGACTTCGCAGTCGTAGTAGTCATTCGGTATTTACCAACTATTTTGCTCATGTGGGCCCGTTAACCCATTGGGCCCATTAAGCCCGCTTCGGCTTAACAAGGCCCATTACGGCCTCAGTTCCACAAAAGAGTTTGTGACACTCTCAATGGTCTATCACCATCCCTAGTGGCTCGATTTATCTCTATGAGCGCTCGCACGCTCGAGTGATCATAGTTGTCGATATCTCGACTTGTCGGTATTTTGGCTTTTGGCTGATTCATAGAACAGTGCATAATAAACAAGCAAGGGTGTGAGCTTACACACCTTAGCGAGATGCACGATTAGCCCTTCGTATCCAACCTACACATCATCAGATTACCTTATTAGCTAAACATTGCTTAAGACTAATCACTTAAAGAACTAGACCCCAAGACGTTCTCCTTACCTTGTTTGAGAAAATGGCCCTAAACACCATGATTACTAAGCACGATTGATTGGCTTCACGTCCTTAACAAGAATCTGAACCAAATGAAACCCATAAATGTTACTAGAATCCACATACCACTCAACACAAACACATGGCACATTCAGCCAAACCAAGTATTATGACAACGTTCTTACCTCCCTTGAATGATGAATCCACAATAAAGGTTTGATTAATACAAACCACTTGCTCCCCTTCGCCTTATAGAAATCCCTAAACCTGACGATGGCCAAAACATGAAAAGAAACGTATTTTTAGCCACAGGGTGTAAGAAAGAACATATGGTTATTAAAGAAGAAACCAAATGGGAACAGAGTCACTGACAAGAAGAACTATAACTTACCGATTGTCACACTCTTTGTAGAACCGTAGGGGAAGAGAAAAGAATCTAGTTGAAGAATAAAAGAAAAGGAAATATGTATTCGGCTAGAGAGAAGACAAGGGATGAATAAGGTGTGAAGAGAAATGAGAAGAAGGGTAGTGATTCGGCCAACCAAATGTTTCGGCTTTTAGCAAAAGAAGAAGAATAAATAACGAAAATGTACGAAAGGTAAGTAGACGAGAAGGAGAAAGTGAACGAAATGCAGCCAAAGAGAAATCCCGAAATGTTTCCCAAAAGACTCTCAGTCGAAATGCCTAAATAAAACAAGCTCGAAAAGAATAAAAAAAAAAACAAAAAGGTAGTAGCACAAAGAAGTTTCAGTTTCTACACAAATTCAAAGCTGCCGAATTGACTCCCCAAAGCCACCCCTAGTCGAAATCTTCCCCTTAACCACAATCCCACATTCGGCCAACTCTCCCACTCTCCTCTATCCCTTGATTTTCTCCACTATCCTCTCCTTGAATCACTCCTAGCCTCCCATTAAAACCTGTTGACCCAGTCTCCAACTCCCTTTGAAGAGTTTGATCCAAACTCTATTTCATCCCCTCTTAAGTCACAAAATAAAAGCCTTTATTTGCAACTTGTGGGATTTGAACCCTTCCCCTCCTTGCTCTCCACTTGACGCCAGACCACTACACCACACGCTCAACTTGTGTTAGTAGCACACACAAATTTACTTAAGTCCTGCTTCCCACAGCCCTCTCCCACTAAAGGGCAAAAAACTAAAATTTTTCCAAGGCTCAGACTCGAACCCAGGCCTCCCTAGAACCCCTAAACACACTCAAATAACCAGCTGAGCAGTCACAACATGAAATTATGCAAAAATTTACAACCCCTAATTTTTGGGACGTTACATGATATGTGAATTAGTATGTGTGAAGTTTCTGTGTGATAATTTGTCTTTCTGTGTGTTTAATTTGATAAAAGGATTAAATTGCATTGAATGCAAAATTCACATGCTTTATGAAAAGACTCCTATTTGAGATGGCTTCTTAATGGGAAGACCTTATATGGAAATTAAATCATTTTTAAGATGGTGGATAGTTGTTGGACAAATATGACCTTAAATTATATGTTATTTTTATTTAGCATAAAAGGTTAAATATGTAAATTGAATATTAAGCTATTATATCTTAAAACATTAAAGAAATAAGTCATGAAAATGGTGTTCATCCACTGAAAATTAAACAAAAGAAAAAGAAAGAAGAAGCTAGGGTATTCGGCATTCTCTAAGCTTGATTCAAGGTAAGTTTTGCTTTGGTTTTTGATAATTTCTACGTGTCTGTAATCGTTGCTTCGTATACTTTGAAACCTATGTCTTAATTTTTAGAATTGAAGATGTTTTTGAAATAAGCCTTTGATGAACTCATGTGTTTTATGATGTTTGATAGTGAAAAATGAAATATATGTGTTTAATGAACATGTGTTGTTCTTGAATTTTTGATGAATTTAGCTAATTAGGGCTAAATTGTGAAAATAGTATTTTGAGGGACTAAATTATGAAATAAATGAAATATATGGACTAATGTGAAGCATGTGAAAATTCGGCTAGGCATGGGTAACTTGAAATTTGGTGTATTTGGTGATTTTGTAAAATAGAGACTAAATTGTCCAAATGTGAAAATGTGAGGGCCAAATTGCAAATTGCCCTAAATAAGTGTTCTTGGATTGAATTGAATGATTTGGCGAATAAATAGATTGAATTTGAATATGTATAGATCAAGAATCGAAGAAAATGGACTTAGATCGCGGGAAAGCAAAAGTAGTTGAATAACCGAGTCCGAACGAATACTCGAATCCGAGGTAAGTCAATATACAAATAAACGTATTTGTATTGAATTATGTATGTTCATATGATTATTGATGATAATGAATGTCTATGAAATGATGTATACATGAACTCCGAAATAGAATCGACATAGTGTCAATGTCCGAGAAGTCCCGTTTGAACCTAGGAATAGATGGGATAGTATATGCCATGACATAGGTGTTCGTTCTATGATATCATGTAAGACCACGTCTGGGATGTTGGCATTGATTTGAGATTTTGTGTAAGACCACGTCTGGGACGTTGGCTTCGGTATGAGATTTACGTGTAAGACCATGTTTGGGACATTGGCATCGTATTGATTCGTGTAAGACCCTGTCTGGGACAGTGGCATCGATATTTGGTTACATGTAAGACCACGTTTGGGACGTTGGCATTGTACAACTATTCCGAGCACTCTGAGTATCCTATTTAGTTCCGAATGGTTCAACGGGCAAGTCTGAGATACGAATGATTATGTGGTTGCAAATTTGTTTCAGGTACATCTGATAGGTACACATTGTGTGTATGAAAAGGTAAGTATACTCATAAACTTACTTAGATGAATGTTGTATTTGAATATGAGAATGTATATGTGGTACATGAATGGAAAAGCTATGAGGTAATAAAGTATATGATGATATGCAAGATTGAAAGATGAATTGCTTAGTAATTATGCTTAGGAGAATGATGGCTATGTAATTGAGCTAATAGTGAATTCATATTAATTATATGTCTTGAATGCTTATATGTTAAGTTTATTTGTATATGGCTTACTAATCTTTTGAAAGCTTACTCTGTGTGTGTTTGCTCTGTTTTATAGATCGTCAAAGCTACTGAATACTCGGGGACCGTCGAGGATCGTCATCACACTAATCAAACTCACTTTGGTACTTTTGAAATATGTACATAGCTAAATATGGCATGTATAGGCTAGTCATTTTGGATTGAGTTTGAAATGTGTATAAATAGCCATGAGATGTGCTAGTTTAATGTTGGTAATATGTATGAGTGAGTATGTTATATGATGCATAGTTTGGTATGGCTTGATAGCTAATGAAATGGTCAAAGTTATGGAAAGCATATGAATGCATTATAAGTATATATGTTTGAGCAAAAGAATGATTATATGAAAGGTAAATGTAGGTGAATTATGCATAAATGTATATGTGTACTTTAGTTGTGCAAATTGGCATGTTTGAAAATGAGATTGGATGCAAAGCTTTGTTGATTAGTTTGATATGTTTTTGGATGTCAATTGTGCATGAAATGAATTGGTGGATAGCTATTAGAGATGACCCTAGTGTGGGTGGCATTTTGTCCTTGTAAATGGCCTGTTTTGCTTACACGGTCGTGGCACACGGACGTGTCTAGTGGCCGTGGGATTAAGTCAGTAGATAGCCTAAGTGTGCACGGCCTTGGCACACAGACGTGCCTAGTAGCTGTGTGAATAAGTCAGTATCTAGCCTAAGAGTACACGGCCATGGCACACGGGCGTGTCTGGTGGCCGTGTGGATAATTCAGTATACATGCTCTGTTTTGGCACGGCCAGGGCACATGGATGTGTCTAGTAGCCGTGTGAGGCACACGGACTGCTTACACGGGCGTGTGGTCTCTATAACTTAGAAAAGTTTTAAATTTCTGAGGATTTTAGTATGTGTTCGGTTTAGTCCCGACCTTATACTAAAGCATGTTTAAGGTCTCGTTGACCTATAAAAAGGGACACTTGATTGCTATTGATGAATTGTATTATTGAAATGTCTGAATAAATTTCTGATCTGTCCGGTAACGCCTTTAACCCTAATTTGGTGACGGTTACGGGTTAGGGGTGTTACATTTGGTTGGTATCAGAGCTACGGTTTAGTCGATTCTCAGACTAACGTAGCGTGTAAGAGTCTAGCTATACATGCCATGTATCTGAATTGTGATAGTGTGATGAATCCTGACGTATAAAATATGATTTTCGTATAGCAATGGATCCCGAAAGAGCCATAGTTGACGATGTAGAAAGCAATGCGCCTGCTCCCGCGTAAGGGATAGCGCCATCTGATTCGAGACCGGCTACGAGCGGTCAAGAGGGAGAATCTAAACAAGCTTTCTTCCATATGATGAGTGAGTGGTTCACTCGGTTCGTAATAAATAATCCGGCTGTTGCACAACCCCTGCCCCCAGTTAATCCCCCTCAGACATCTGCTATGCCTTCGACTACGAATCTGAATCTGTTGAATAAGCCTCTAGTAGACAAAATCCGTAAGTATGGGGTTGAAGAGTTTAGGGCTACCAATGATGATGATGCCAAGAAAGCCGAGTTCTGGTTAGAAAACACTATCCGAGTATTCGATGAGATGTCTTTGACTCTGGAAGAAAGTATTAAATGTGTTGTTTCACTGCTACGAGATGCGGCCTATCAAGGGTGGAAAACTTTGATTTCTATTGTTCCGAAAGAGCGGGTCACATGGGACTTCTTTCAGGTTGAGTTTCAGAATAAATACATCAGTGAGAGATTTATTGATTAGAAATGGAAAGAATTTCTAGAATTGAAACAGGGCCGTATGTCTGTTACGGAATATGAACGAGAGTTCGTGAGACTGAGTCAGTATGCTCGTGAATGTGTATCCACCGAGGCAATAATGTGCAAAAGATTCAAAGATGGTCTTAACGAAAACATCCGTTTACTGGTTAGGATTCTGGAAATAAAAGAGTTCGTTGTCCTCGTTGATCGAGCGTGCAAAGCTGAGGCACTCGGGAAAGATAAAAGGAAAGCTGAGTTTGAAGCTAGATATGTGAGAAATAGATTTCAGAGTAGATCATTTCAGTATGCTTCAAAGAAATTCAGGGATGAACGAAACCGTTCAAGAGTTAATATGGGACTTTCAAATAGAGATCGAGCTAGAACACAATCGAGCTCTAAAGCTCTGGCAACTTCAATAGCAAGTGTTGGAAATGTTCGATCCGAGAAACCTGAATGTAAACATTATGGAAAAAGACATCCGACAAGCTGTAGATTAAATGACCGAGCTTGCTTCAGATGTGGATCATTAGAACATTTCATCCGTGACTGTCCAGAGTCTGTTGAGCCAGAGATGATTCAGAATCCGAGATCTGATAATGCTTCAGTGAGAGGTAGACCTTCATGAAATGTAAGAAATGTTAGTGGTAGTCAGAGAACTACGAGAGATACTGTTGCTAGATCCAAAGCTAAAGCACCCGCCAGAGCGTATGCCATCTGAGCTCGAGAAGAAGCTTCATCTCCAAACATTATAACGGGTACATTTTCACTTTATGGTACTTCTGTGATTGCATTGATAGACCCTGGTTCTACTCATTCATATATATGAATGAACTTAGTATCCAGTAAGACTTTGCCTGTAGAGTCTACTGAGTTTGTTATAAAAGTATATAACCCCTTAGGTAAAAGTGTCCTGGTTGATAAAGTATGCAAGAACTACCCGTTAATGTTTCGAGATATCTGTTTTCCTACTGATCTGATGCTATTCCCATTTGATGAGTTTGATATAATTCTGGGTATGGACTATTTGACATTTCATGATGCTGTTGTGAACTGTAAAAGAAAGACTATTGACTTGAGATGTCCGAATGATGATATAGTCAGGGTTGAGTCTAATGATTTGAATGGATTGCCTGCTGTGGTATCTGTATTGAAAGCTCAAAGATATGTGAAAAAGGGATATGAGGCATATTTTGCTTATGTGATTGATTCGAAAGTATCTGAAAAGAAAGTAGAATTAGTGCCAGTTGTTTGTGAGTTCTCTGATGTATTTCTGGAAGAATTGCAGGGATTGCCTCCGATACGTGAAGTTGAATTTGGTATTGATCTGTTGCCTGGTACGACACCTATTTCGATAGCTCCGTATAGAATGGAACCAACAGAGTTGAAAGAGTTAAAGTCACAGCTACAAGAGTTGACTGACAGAGGGTTTGCCAGACCGAGTTTCTCGCCTTGGGGTGCTCCCATTCTGTTTGTGAAAAACAAAGATGGCACGATGAGAATGTGCATTGATTATCGTCAGTTGAATAAAGTAACCATAAAGAATAAATATATGTTGCCCAGGATTGATGATTTGTTTGATCAGCTAAAAGGAGCCACTGTGTTTTCAAAGATAGATCTGAGATCGGGTTACTACCAGTTGAGGGTAAAAGACTCAGACGTTCCAAAAACTGCTTTCAGAACGAGGTACATGCATTATGAGTTTTTAGTTATGCCTTTCGGACAAACGAATGCTCCTGCTGTTTTTATGGATCTGATGAACAAAATTTTCAGACCGTACCTAGATCGATTTGATGTTGTATTCATAGACGACATTTTGATTTATTCACGGGATGAAACTGAACATGCTGAACATCTAAGGATTGTGTTGCAAATTCTGCGAGAAAAGTAATTGTATGCGAAATTCAGCAAATGTGAATTCTGGTTGCGTGAAGTTAGTTTTCTGGGACACATTGTATCGGCCTCTGGAATAAGAGTTGATCCGAGAAAGATTTTTGCTATTCTGGATTGGAAACCTCCGAAGAATGTATCTAAAGTCCGTAGTTTTCTGGGACTTACTGGTTATTATCGAAGATTCGTAAAAGCCTTTTCGATGATTGCAACTCCGTTGACTAGATTACTTCAGAAAGATGTTAGATTTGAATGGTATGATAAATGTCAGAAAAGTTTTGATCGGTTGAAAACTCTGTTAACTAAAGCTCCAGTGTTAGTACAACCAGAATCGGGTAAAGAGTTTGTAATTTATAGTAATGCTTCGTTAAATGGTCTGGGATGCGTATTAATGCAAGAAGGCAAGGTTATAGCTTATGCCTCGAGACAACTAAAGCTGCATGAAAAGAATTATCCGACACACGACCTTGAGCTAGCTGCAATTGTATTCGCATTAAAGATTTGGCGAAATTATCTATTTGGTGAGAAATGTCTCGTGTTTTCAGATTATAAAAGTCTGAAATATCTGATGACTCAGAAAGATTTGAATCTGCGACAGAGAAGATGGTTAGAGCTATTGAAAGATTATGAACTTGTAATTGATTATCATCCGAGTAAAGCAAATGTCGTTGCCGATGCACTGAGTAGGAAATCATTGTTTGCACTACGTGCTTTGAATGCTCAATTAGATTTGTCTGATGATAGTTCAGTGATAGCTGAATTGAAAGTAAAATCGTTGTTTTTACAACAAATAGTTGATGCTCAGAAAGTTGATAATGAAATATTAGCAAAACGGGCTCAGTGTGATTCGAATTCTGATTCTGAATTTTGAGTCGTTGATGATTTCTTAAGATTTCGAGATCGTATCTGTGTTCCGAGAAACTCTAAGTTATTACAGCTAATTCTGAGTGAAGCTTATAATAGTCGTCTATCTGTTCATCCGAGAAGTACAAAGATGTACCATGATCTGAAGCAACACTATTGGTGGTCTGGTATGAAAAGAGACATTTCTGACTTTGTTTCAAAGTGTTTAGTTTGTCAGCAAGTTAAAGCTGAACATCAGGTTCCGTCTGGGTTGCTATAATCGATTCTGGCTCCCGAATGGAAATGGGATAGAGTGACAATGGAATTTGTTTCTGGATTGCCTCTGACTCTGAGAAAGAAAGATGTGATTTGGGTCGTAGTTGATCGATTGACGAAATCTGCCCATTTTATTCCAGTACGATCTGATTACTCACTTGATAGACTAGCTGAGCTTTATATTTCTGAGATTGTAAGATTGCATAGGGTGCCACTATCCATTGTATCAGATAGAGATCTGAGGTTTACATCTCGATTCTGGAAGAAATTGTAAGAAGCTTTGGGCACAAAATTGCATTTCAGTACCGCTTTTCATCCACAAACGGATGGTCAATCCGAGCGGATTATTCAGATTCTCGAGGACATGTTGAGATGTTGCATCCTTGAGTTTAATGGTTCGTGGGAACAATATTTACCATTGATTGAATTTGGGTACAATAATAGCTTTCAGTCGAGTATTAAAATGGCACCATATGAAGCTTTATATGGACGCAAATATCGAATACCTCTGTATTGGACCAAGCTCAGTGAAAATAAACTACATGGGGTTGATTTGATAAAAGACATTGAACAGAAAGTAAAAGTAATCCGTGATAGTTTGAAAGCAGCATCTGATCGTCAGAAGTCCTATGCAGACTTGAAACGAAAAGAGATTGAATTTGAGATCGGTGACAAAGTGTTTTTAAAAATATCTCCGTGGAAGAAAGTACTCAGATTCGGACATAAAGGCAAGTTGAGTCCGAGGTTCATCGGGCCATATGAGGTTATTGAGCGTGTTGGGCCAGTTGCATATATATTGTTGCTGCCCCCCAAACTTGAAAAGATTCATAATGTATTTCATGTTTCGATGCTCCGTAGATACCGATCCGTCACACATTATTACTCCGTCTGAAATTGAAATCCGATCTGATATGACATATGAAGAAGAACCAATCCGTATCTTAGCTCGTGAAATGAAAGAATTAAGAAATAAGAAAATTCCGTTAGTCAAAGTATTGTGGCATCGACACGGAGTAGAAGAGGCTACGTGGGAGCCTAAAAATTCAATGAGACAGCAATATCCAAATTTGTTTAACGGTAAGATTTTTGGGGACGAAAATCCCTAAGGGGGAGAATTGTAACAGTCCGGTTTAGACCCTAGTCGGAACAGTGGTTTCGGGACCACAAATCCGAGTTTGAATAATATTTTAATATTATTTTTTGTGTTTCTGATATGTGAATTAGTATGTGTGAAGTTTCTGTGTGATAATTTGTCTATCTGTGTGTTTAATTTGATAAAAGGATTAAATTGCATTGAATGCAAAATTCACATGCTTTATGAAAAGACTCCTATTTGAGATGGCTTCTTAATGGGAAGGCCTTATATGGAAATTAAATCATTTTTAAGATGGTGGATAGTTGTTGGACAAATATGACCTTAAATTATATGTTATTTTTATTTAGCATAAAAGGTTAAATATGTAAATTGAATATTAAGCTATTATATCTTAAAACATTAAAGAAATAAGTCATGAAAATGGTGTTCATCCACCGAAAGTTAAACAAAAGAAAAAGAAAAAAGAAGCTAGGGTATTCGGCATTCTCTAAGCTTGATTCAAGGTAAGTTTTGCTTCGGTTTTTGATAATTTCTACGTTTCTGTAATCGTTGCTTCGTATACTTTGAAACCCATGAAAGATATGTGTTTAATGAACATATAAAATCACATAAACAATATTTATGCTACCACTAAAAGTATAACGGTCATTTTGTCGTCTAGGGGTAAAATGATAATTTCACCCCTTGGGGGTACCTCGGTAATTTACCCATCGAGGGTATTTCGATAACTCATCCACTAAGGGTATTTCGATAACTTATCCACTAAGGGTATTTCGGTAATTTACCCACTAAGGGTATTTCGGTAATTTATCACCCAACGGCCTTTCCGGAGGCCCACTGTCGCCTCGATCGGCACAAGTTCCCTTTTTGGTCATTACGGTCTAATTGGGCCTAAATTCCAATTTTGGCCCAAACGGGCCTACATGCTCGTGTGGCCCATTCACCTCATCTTCGGTCTCGGTTCTGCGGACTTCACAGTCACATCAGTCATCCGACACTTTCCATCGATTTTGCCTCTGTGGGCCCATTTGCCCGCTGGGCCCACTTAGCCCGCTTCAGCTCAACAAGGCCCATTACAGCCTCAATTTCACGAGAGAGTTCGTGACACTCCCACGGTCTATCGCCATCACTAGTGGCTCGGTTTAACTCTACGAGCGCTCACATGCTCGAATGATCTCAGTTGCCGACACTCCAGCTTTTCGGTATTTCAGCTTTTGGCCGATTCACAGAACAGCGCATAACAAAACAAGCAAGGGTGTGGGATTACACACCTGCTTTGGATTGCCGATTGAGACACTCCTCAATGCACCTATGATAACAATGACCCTTAGTTAATCTCAACGCCCTCAACAAAAACCATGATATCGAAATATACTACTCAAGCAAATTCACTTACCACCAGATACGATCTCCTACAGTGCAACAGTAATCGACCTTGCTCCTTGGCTAATGCAATCGGGTCCCTAGAAATATTGGATGAACAAAAGAGTGTTAGTATTCATCCAACATTCGGCCCCCACAGGGAAAAAGGAGAAACTGAAGTTTGCTCGAAAAATCACAATCGATCTAACTATAATCGAATTACAAGAATTACTAGCATTACTCCTCCCTTACCAAAGCACCACAAAAATTCGGCAGTTGTCTAACAAGAGGTTTCGGCCCTCACAATAGAGAACAAAAGGGATTCGAGATGGAAAAGGGTGAGTAGATTCGGCCTAGACAAAAAGGAGTCAAGTTTAAGTGTTTCAGCTTTAGCTATGCAAAGAGAGGGGAAAACAAGAGGAAGAGAAAATGTTACCTTCGACCAGAGAAGAACCGAATGGAGAAGAGAGGTTCGGCAGCAAAGAGCAACAACCGCGAGATAATAATGAAACCAAGAAAAGAAAGTGGAAGAAGAGAGGCTTCACTGTTCAATGAATGGCCACAACAAAGGAATGAAGAAGAGAAGAGGAATAGAACTGAATTCGGCAGAGGTCAAGAAAAAGAAAAGAAGCAAATGAAATGAACTCGAAATGTCACTCCAGAAAGAAACTCGAATGGTAGAAAAAATACCTAAAACGTCACTTCAGAAAAAAACCCGAAATGAACACAAAGAAAGTAGCACAACACAAAGGAATTTCGGTTTACTCTCACACTCAAGGTTGCCGAAATGCTCCCTAATGACCCCTCTCACCAAATTCCCACTTAGCTACACTCCCACTTTCCCAACACTTCCACACACATCACTTCCTTGATTTCCTCCCTTTTTTCTCCTACTATTGCTCTCCTCCATCCATTTGAATTATTTGACCAAGTCTCCAGCTCCTTTTGAAGAGTTTGATCCCAACTCTGCTTCCTCCACTCACCTGACACAAAATAAAAGCCTTCCATTGCTATCTGTGGGATTCGAACCCCCCTTCCTTGCTCTCCCCTTGACGCCACACCACTGAGCCACATGCTCAACTTGTGACTCCTAACTGCACACAAATTTATTTAAGCCCTACAACCGCCAACTCTCTTCACTTTAGGGTCAAAAACCAAAATTTTTCCAAGGCTCAAACTCGAACCCAGGCCTCCCTAGAACCCCCCCAAATACCCTCAAATAACCTGCTGAGTACGCCCAACATGAAATTAAGCAACAACTACAACCCCTAACTTTTGGGGCGTTACAGCACCTACGATAAACAACCAATCGTCCTTGGATCACTTCATCGGTAACCACACTGCCCACATCGTGAAATAAATGGGTGAGCTTCAACATGCTCAGTGAATGTAAGGAATTTCTGCAATGCAAACATAACATCATGCAACACAACCAATCATTTACTCACAAGTACTTTATTCTTAAGTTTAACATCATATATGTAACACCCCTAACCCATATCCGTCACCAAAATAGGGTTACGAAGCATTACTGAAATATATAGATCAAGTAAATAGATATTTCATTTTATACAATATTCATGTCAGAAATCAAACATTAAGTCACTTACATGAACCCTCGAGGTCCAAAACATGCATTAGAAACGAGTCGAGACTAAACCGGGTACTCAGAGAATTTTTTGCAAAATCTCAAAATCTTTCCTAGGTACAGGGGTCACACGCCCGTGGGGTCAGGTCGTGTAGTTCACACGGCCAAGGGACACGCCCGTGTCTCAGGTCGTGTAACTCTGACTTGGGTCACACGGCCAAGACACACGCCCGTGTGCTAGGCCGTGTGTAAATACCTGGGCATTCTGTTTTGAAATTTTAAAGATGCAAGGGAGACATGGACAGGTCACACACCCATGTACTAGGCCGTGTGTCACACACGGCTGAGACACATGCCCGTGTCTCTGCCCGTGTGGATAAAAATAGGTTATTTTCCAAGCCATATTTAAAATCTGAAAATCTTTCCTAGGTACAGGGGTCACACGCCCGTGGGGTCAGGCCGTGTGGTTCACACGGCCAAGGGACACGCCCGTGTCTCAAGTCGTGTAACTCTCTGACTTGGGTCACACGGCCAAGACACACGCCCGTATGCTAGGCCGTGTGTAAATACCTGGGCATTCTGTTTTGAAATTTTAAAGATGCAAGGGAGACATGGACAGGTCACACACCCATGTACTAGGCTGTGTGTCACACACGGCTGAGACACATGCCCGTGTCTCTGCCTGTGTGGACAAAAACAGGCTATTTTCCAAGCCATATTTCTCACCCCGTTTTGTCATCCTCCTACACCAACACTTTAACACATTCACAAGCTATTATAGGTCATTTAACCCAACTCAAAATCAAGTCATATACATGATATAATACCTCATATAATCAAGTATACACACTTACTTAAATTACCAAATTCACATATATGCATATCATATCAAATATGCTAACTTAATTCAATCATCAATATGCAAATATAATTTCTATCAATCAACCATTTCAAACACATACCAAACATATCCATCACAAGCCATTCCAATGGCTAGTTACACTTAAAGCATTTATATGCCGATATTGGCCAATTAACCTATACATGCCATTATAACCATAATTGATTTACCATATATATACCGAAACGGGCTGATGGATAGTGTGAGTGATCTTCACCAAGCTTCCAATCCACCGAGCCTCCGAATTACTATAGAACAGGGGAAAGAAATAGAGTAAGCAGGAAATCCTTAGTAAGTTTGTATAACATGGTAATTAACTTACCACTCATTTAAATTCAATATAAACATACAAGGCACATTCAATCAACTTGATCAGGAGCCCTAACACATATCCTCATCACCCTTGTTAGTTATATATTTCATATAAATATCAAGAAACATGTATGGGCTCAACAATAATTAGATTTCCATGTACATATACTTTCCACATTATGTATTCATATAACATATACAAATCATATCCTTGTATTTCAAGTACATTTTCATAATAATTCGTCTCGAGTTCAGATTATTTCATGTCGGAACTTTGCCTATTAAATCATTTGAAATGTCAGTGTCACACGGGTAATACACTCAAGGTGTACAAATCTATAATCATGGATGAACATATTCATCAAACAAATTCGATGTTCATATATTATCATCTCGTATATATCATGTATCATCATTTTCATGTATTTCAGGAAGATACGTGTATTAATTCATTTCATGTTCATACTTTCTCATGTCAGGATTTTTCTCGTTGAATCATTGAAAACATCAATGGATACACAGGTAGTACACTCAAAGTGTATAAATCAGAAATCTTCATATTCAGGAGTGCTCTTTAAAGCACATAATCGGGAAATCATCTCTCAAGCCATAAAACAGGAAGCTCACAAAGAGCCATTAATCGGGAATCTCACAAAGAGCCTATCAGGAAGTTTATCCGGGCTCTATAACAGGAAGCTCATAAGAGCCATAATCAGAAAGTTCACAAAGAACTTTTAATCAAGAAGCTCACGAAGAGCCTTTAATCAGGAGCTCCAGATAGCCATATATCAGGAAGTTCAAGCGAGCCATATCAGGACGCTCACAAAGAACTGCCTTTGTGTCTGCAATATATGCAAGATCACAACCGATCATATAATAGGACGTTCATAAAGAGCTGCGGTAGTCCGCAACACATGCAAGATCACTACCGATCAGGATGCTGGCAGGAACCATATTACGGGAAGCTCGAGATGGCTTATAACGACATGTTCGTAGGAGCTGTGTGTGTCCGCAACACATGCAGGACCATAGCCAATTGGGGAATCCTGTATCCATCGAATTCCATTATTCAAACGGGATTTAATATTTATCGAGCTTTGTCAGATATGTAACCAATTTCATATATTTGGCATTTATACAGTTCACATACACAACATTTAATTCAAGCATATAAATATACACAATTTAGTTACACGAACTTACCTTGATAAATGTTCGTGTACGTAAAATCTACTAATCCAACATTTTCTCTTTTCCTCGTTCTAACTCCGAATTTGGTCTATCTGAATCTATATAAATGAATTTAACATTAATTCATGTTCATTTCAATTCAATTCACACCTTAAGCAAAATCACCATTTTGCCCCTAAACTTTTAATTAATGACAATTTCGTCCCTAGGTTCGAAAAATGAAATTCATACAATTTAATCCTTATTCCAAGCCTGGTCGATTTTTACATGTAAAATTTACAGCCCATGTATTTCATAAAATTCATAATTTTTCCATGAATTTTACATCCTTTCAATTTACTCCCTAAATCATAATTTCATCAAAATTCCCTTTACAAAAGTTGTTTATCTATCAACAACCTTTCATTTTCTACCATAAAACTTCATAATTCATCTATGTTCATCCATGGAAAAACCCTAGTACCTTGATAACTTTGCAAATTAATCCTCGAGATAGCTAGATTAAGCTATTACGATCTTAGAAATATAAAAATCATTAAAAACGGGCAAAGAATACTTACCTAATCAAGCAAAATAAGTTGTCTTGAGCTTAGGTTTCCATGGCTAGAGTTTCCATGCTTTTAATTTGGGAAAGATGATATAAATGATGATATTTTTATTTTTTTTATCATTTATCATCTTTTATTATTTCACTTTCTAATTTTATCCTTTTCTTTATTTTATTTTCCATGGATGAATCATCATCCTTAACCACTAAACATTTTTAATGGTCTATTTTCCATATAAGGACCTCAAATTTTGAATTCCATAACTATTTAATCCTTTTAGCTATTAGAACTCAACTTTTGCACTTTGTGCAATTTGGTCCTTTATCAAATTAAACATGTAATCGGTAAAATTTCTTTACGAAATTTTTATACGACATTACTATCATACTATAGACCATAAAATAATATAATTTTTTTTCCGAAATTAGATTTGTGGCCCCGAAACCACTGTTCCGATTTTACCGAAAACGGGCTGTTACAATATAGTATTAAATCATGTATCATCTAATGGTTCATTCACACAATGCATACATACTCATTCATTCATAGAACATATTCCACACAATTACATAAAATATGATAAGATGGAACTTGGACTATGAAACATATAGTGAGTTCTTTCATCATACATCGGATACATGGATCTCCATTTCACCACATAGACTCATAGAGTCAAACATGTCCCAAAAGTGAAGCATTTAGCTAACACTCTCCTTATTTCCCCTCGTATGTCCCATTGAATGGAGCTTAGCTCTCATTTTCTTATCCTTCCAACATGTCCCAGGGCCTCAACGCCCAAACCACTATACATATAAGTGAGTACTCAAATCCTATGACATGCCAACAATATCCAATGAAACCAAGATCACAAGGCCAAAATATCTGAAAACAACACATATTACTTACTAATTATTCGTGCATTATCACTACATATTAGCGTCTTTTGCAAAACACTAGCACAGTCATATAACATATATATTACACATTCATTTCATATATATAATTTCAGTTTACACAATAATCACCATACTCACTTATCACATTTCATGCACAACACATCCACAACATAATTATAGATTCAAGAAAACTTACACTCAGAACTTAGAGTAGGGGTTTAGGCTACATCTAAATTCTCAAATAACACATGACTAATGTTTACGAGTAGCAATTCTATACACTTGTAACAGTCTGGTTTAGACCCTAGTTGGAACAGTGGTTTTGGAACCACAAATTCGAGGTCAGAGAAATAATTTAATATTATTTCTGATGTTTATAGCATGTGATAAAGTATGTGTGAAAGTTCTGTGTGAAAATTTTATCGTTTGTGTGCTCGATTAGAGAAAAAGGACTTAATTACGTAAAATGCAAAAGCTGTGTGCTAATTATTAAAAGTGCTTAATTGCCATGTCTTATTAAATGAGAGGTCCTTATGTTGTTATTAAACCATTAATGGATTGGATGGATAAAAATGGGTTTAAGTTAGTGGAATTTTATGTGAAATCATAAGGGTTAATTTGGTAATTTATGAAATATGCTTAATTAAATTAAAACAAAAGAAATGAAAGCCATTATTCATCCATCTTCTACCGAAATTAGAAAAAAAAATAGGGTTCTTAGGCTTTGGAGGTTTCGGCTCTTGTTGTTCTTGATTGAGGTATGATTCGAGCTTGGTTTTTGATGATTTTTACGTTTTTGTGATCGTTGCTTTGTGTTCTATCAAGCCCATGTCTCAATTTCTAAATTTGATGAAGATTATGAGTTATGCCATTGTTGAATATGTGAGCTTTGTGTTGATAGTTGGTGAATTATGAAAGCTTGATGGATGATAAACATATTTTGTATTTGGAATTTTTTATGAAATTGGTTATTAAGGGCTAATTTGTGAAAATGAAATTTTGAGGGGTTAAAATGTGAAATAAATGAAAGATATGAGATGCTAGGGACTAGTGTGAAATTTAGCCAAGCTTGGGTGTGAATAAATTATGTGTATTTTTTGTAATTGTGAAATAGAGACTAAAATGTCAAAATGTAGAGTTATGGTTGCTAAAGTGTAAAATATTTTAACTATGTGTTGTGAATTGTTTTGGATGAAAATGTGATTGAATGAGTTGAATTTGATGTTATATAGATCAAGAAAAGAGAAATTTGGACCGAGATCGAGGCAAGAATAAAGGGCTCGATTGATCGACTAGTGTTATTGTTTTTGCGTCCGAGGTAAGTTCGTGTATAATACGTATTGTTTAAATAATGTTCATATGTTATAAAATGAATGGAAATGTGATTGTTGAGTTAGTAATACGAAATGTGAGTTCGAAGATATGTGGCACTAAGTGTGTGTAAATAGAATAGTTACTATGATGAAGTGCACTAGGTCTGCGAGATAAAGAAATGTATCAGCTATATTAGTTGGCACTGTGTGTGCGATACTGAGACAAATTCGGTTATTTGAGATGGCACTATGTGTGCGATATTATTATAGCTTCGGTTAATTAATTAGCACTAAGTGTGCAAGTTCATCGAATGATTAAAGAGGACCGAATGAATTATGGCATCAAGCGTTGATGTGGTAATTGTGATAGATAAATACGTGATGGTACAGGTATGTACAGAACCTAAGTGGTTGATGATATTATGTAAGAGATAGATAGAAGATTATGTGAATGAATGATGAGAGAAGTTGGATTGAGTAGCATTATAAATGCTTGTATATGAATCTATAGATATGGTATGATAGTGAGTAAAACCATGGATGAGATTGAGTAGTGATGTAAATGGAACTAAGTGTTAGTTAATTTTGCATATTAAATTTAAATTGTTGAGTTAATTGTGTTATATTACGAACTTACTAAGCTTCAAAGCTTACCATGTGAAGTCTTTCTCTATTTTACAGTGTCATTAAAGCTAGCTAGGATCCGGGGATCGTCGGCAACTCAATCACACTATCAGACATCTATTTTGGTACCTTTTTGGAAGTTGTATATATGGTATATGGCATGTATAGGCTAGAAGGGTTGTGGAACGATTTTGGTACAAGTTTTGCTAAGTGAAAATGGTGCATGTGATGTGTATATATATGGTCTTGTATGAATGGCCATTATGCTATGTTTTATACTTGATTTGGTAGTTGAGAATGGTGAATGAATTGTATGTTAATTGATGTTGGAATTGAGCATGTAGGGATGACCCAAATTGGGTGGCAATTTGGCCTTCTAAATGG
The DNA here is from genome assembly GCA_025698515.1 of Gossypium sturtianum. Classification (NCBI taxonomy): domain Eukaryota; kingdom Viridiplantae; phylum Streptophyta; class Magnoliopsida; order Malvales; family Malvaceae; genus Gossypium; species Gossypium sturtianum. The sequence continues at coordinate 42,886,116 of CM046943.1, forward strand.
CCTATAATTGTCCACACGGGTGAGCACACAGGTGTGTGTCTCGCCTGTGTCCATCACTGTCCTTATTCGATGCAGGTCAGACTTGCACATGGCCCAGACACACGGGCGTGTGATAGGCCGTGTGACTCAAGTCAGCGTTACACACGGGCCAGACGCACGGGCGTGTGACAGGCCGTGTGATTATAGTTAGAGTTGCACACGGGGTAGGACATGGTCTGAGGCATGGCTGTGTGAGGCACACGGTCTATCCACACGGGCATGTGTCCTGTTTTTAGAAGAAAAAATTTCTAAGTTTGTAAAGTTTTTGAATGGGATCGGTTTAGTCTTAAAGCATGTTTAAGGTCTCGTAGACCTTCTAAAGGGACTATATGTGATTGATTATCTAAGATATGATAATGTGTGAGATACGGTGGTTTAAATGTTATGTATTGATGAGTAATATCTCTTAACCCTATTCCGGCGATGGATACGGGTTAAGGGTGTTACAACACTAACCACTTTATGCTTTTGTCAAAAAGCCGAATGCTCAACTAACTCTTCCCTAGCTCGTAGCAAGCTCTAACGAACCCGAGGTTTTACACACAAAAATCATACAATAACTATAGTCAAATAACAACCAAAAATTCCCTCAAACCAACTAACACACAAGCTTTAAGCTAAGTTCCCATGTAACTTAAACTATTAACATAACAAACTTTAAATACTAATATCTCGATCTACACTCAACCTTTTTGCCTAAAATCAGTTTCGTTCATCTAATTAATCATCTACACCTAATTTGCAACCTTCAAACTAGACAAATCTACTCAATTCATGGTATCGACACTTTTTGACATCTTTTAGACAATTTCCACAAAATTTATTAAAACATGATAAATCATTAATGAAACTTCAAGGTAAGTTTAAAAACCTTCTAATCATGGTGAAAAAAGTTGAAAAACACTTTGAAACCATGTTTTTATGCAAAATCCCAAAATCCACCATTAATGGCTCGATTTTTGACTTTTATTTAAAACATTCAACTTGAGAGCTAATAATTCAGTTTTAAAGACTAGATATCATGAGAAACTCATAGGAATTTGAAACGCTACCTTTGATAGAAGATTAGACGAGTTTTGATGCAATCTCGAAAAACCTACGTTTGGAGAAGATGATGAAATCTATGGAGTTTTGGGTGTTTTTCTTGAAGATTTATGATGGTAAATGACTTAGGAATGATAGGAAATCAAAGTATTATGGTTTGATAATCAAAAATCGAGTTAAAGGTCAAGGGAATGGCAAGGGGCAGCACAAGGAAAAGGAGAGGAAGAAATAACGTGAAATTTGTAAGTGGAGGGTGGTTTTTAGGTTCAATTTTAAAAACTGGTTAATTTGCTACATAAATGCTCACTATTTTGACCCTTTTTACAAATCAACCCCTTTTTTAAAATTAAAGACATTTAATACTCATTTCCAAAAATTGACTTAACTTTATGAAAACCATTGTCGAAAACATTATCGAGTACCAACCTTACGAAATTTTGAGCTCATATAGGCCAAAATTCCTAAAATACCCCTAAAACTCTTTGGCCCTATTTTAGGGTGTAACAAATGTATTTTTCTAAATGGTTTTATAAATGAAGAAGTGTATGTTAAACAATCACTCGATTTTGAAGACTCAAACTTTCCAAAGCTTTTTATGGTTTAAAACAAGCTCCTAGAGCTTGGTATGAAAGATTATCAAACTTTCTTATTGAAAAACGTTTTTGTAAAGGGAAAGTTGACACAACACATTTTATTAAAATAAAAGGCAAAGATATATTAGTAGTACAAATATATATTGATAATATTATTGTTGGTGCTACTAATGACATTCTTTGTGAAGAATTCTCTAAGCTAATGCGAGGTGAATTTGAGATGAGCATGATGGGTGAGCTCATATTCTTTTTTGGGCTCCAAATCAAGGAAATGGAGGATGTCATTTTCATCAATCAAGCTAAGTACATAAGGGAAATTCTCAAGAAGTTTGGGATGGATATCCTCAAACCACAAGGTGCACCTATGAGCCCTTCTACAAAGTTTGACAAATATGAGGAAGGTAAATGTATTGATATTAAGCTCTATAGGTCAATAATTGTGTCTCATAAACCGTAATTTACACATATCTTGACCCCATGCTTGGCTTATTTTTGGATGAATTTTCATTAGATTTGATGAATTCGATGCTCCTAATCCCTTAATTTCATGTTTTACACTCAGGAGAGCCTAGGGAGTCGAAAAGAACGAGAAACGGGCCCAAAAGGGGCAAAATGAGCCTACCTTAGAAATCAACGCGGCCTGGACTATCAAACACGGCCATGTGTTATGAGCAGAATCGAACACGGCCTAGACTGTCGCACACGGGCAGACCACACGGCCGTGTATGACGAGCAGAGTCGAGCACGGCCTAAGGCTATCGAACACAGGCGTGTCACATGGGCGTGTCCCTGCCGAACCCGAGTTGAGTTCTATTCGGAAAAGACTAATTTTAGGCCAAGAGAAGTTCTCCAAAGCCTATATAAACACCCTAGGGGATGACCTAAAGGGACACGCAGAGTAGAAGGTAAAAAATACTCGAAGACAGCCATCGAGAGCAGCTAGGAAAAAGGATCTCCATCAAGATTGAAGATCTCCCATCAAGTTCTTTAGAAGTTTTTGGGTTTTCTTATGTTTTGTTGTTTTCCTTATTTTAAGATGTTTCCCTCTATCAGTATGAACTAAAACCCTCAAATACCTGAGGGGATGAAACCTATATGAATCTTATTATTATTTGATTTATAAGATAAATACTTGTTCTTATTCTTAATTGTGAGTTCTTATTCTTGTTTTGATAATTCAGGTTATTGATTCAAGTCAAATGTGCTTATTCAGAGGAGCAAAAGTCCCTGTTTAAGAGTAGATCAACACAATTAAGTGGAGTTGATTGCAACCATAGAAATAGGGCGACGAAAATCTGTCGTATTAGAGTCAAATCTAATAAGGGAATCCATAGATCGAGTTAATGCGACAATATGGGTTTTAATTAGAAAGAGATTTCAATTAATCAACCTAGAGTCAGTTGTTTTTAGTCTTGAAAGAGATATTAACATAAATCAGGGATTTCTACGGATTAAGTCAAGTGAATAAATCGTATGAATCAAAGGTAATAAGTAAAGTCTAGGTGGATTCTTCCTTGGGTATTTCTTATCTCATAAAGTTGTCTAAAAAGTATTTTCCCAATTCGTTCTCTGTCGTGCTCTTAATTAATTTTAGTTTAAAAAGAAATCACTCCAATTCTTAGGCTAGATAATAAAAAGATAGTAACTACTAGTACTCTTGGTCCTTGTGGATACGATATTACCGGTCTTACCATAACTATACTATATAACGATAGGTGCGCTTGCCTTTATTGTGATCATAGTTAGTTAGAGACACATCAAGTTTTTGGAGCCGTTGCCGGGGACTAAGATATTAGGAACACTAAATTTTTATTACTTTAGCCATTTTATTTTTATTTATTTTACCACAATTTATTTTTATTTTTATTTTTATTTTCTAATTTTTTATTTTATTTGCTTCTGGCAGGTATTTTTAGTTTATGACTAGAAGGAACCCGTCAGGACCATTACTTTTTGACAGTGAAATTAAAAGTACAGCTCGCAGAAATCGAAGAGAGATAAGGCGAAGCTTACAATACATAGAGGAAGAGCAAGAGGACGATACTAATACTACCGAAGAGATGGCTGATAATAATCCGCTACCCCGGTGGTTGCCGAAAATCCTGCTCCTCGTACTATTTACGATTATGCTAAGCCCAATTTAACTGGGGCTGAATCGAGTATTATTAGACCTGCTATTACTGCAAATAATTTTGAACTGAATCCTAACACTATTCAAATGATTCAACAGTTTGTTCAGTTTCATGGTTTGCAGGACGAAGACCCAAATACTCATTTAGCAAATTTTCTAGAATTCTATGATACTTTCAAAATAAATGGCATTTTTGACGATGTCATTCGCCTTCGGTTATTCCCTTTTTCGTTAAGAAACAAAGCTAAACAGTGGTTGAACTCGTTACCACGAGGTTCTATCACTACTTGGGAATAGATGACCGAGAAATTCTTATTGAAATATTTTCTGCCGGCTAAAACGGCTAAGTTGAGAAATGATATCTCTTCTTTGTGCAGATGGATTTAGAAACACTTTATGATGCATGGGAGAGGTACAAGGACTTGTTGAGGAGGTGCCCTCACCATGGGTTACCTTTATGGCTACAGGTTCAAACCTTTTATAACAGTTCGAACCCCTCAACTAGACAGCTGATTGATGCAGCCGCCGGTGGAACCCTTAATAACAAAACACCTGAAGTGGCTTACGAGTTTATAGAAGAGATGTCACTGAATAACTATCAGTGGCAAGTCATGAGAACAAAGCCGACAAAAGTTGCCAGTGTTTTCAACCTCGACGCAGTCACCATGCTATCAAACCAGGTAGAGCTTTTAAATAAAAAGATTGATGGTTTATGTGGTTATTTGTAGGTACATCTAGTGATGCATTGCGATACGAATGGAGGAGGAATGGGAAATACAGAACATCCATCCTACAACATAAAAAACGAACAGATGAACTATATGGGTAATAGTTCTAGACCTCAGATTAATCCCTATAGTAACACTTATAATCCAGGTTGGAGGAACCATCCCAATTCTTCATGGGGTGGTCAAGGAAATCAGAGACAACAACCCCTTCCAGGCTTCCAACAACAACCCTATCAGCAGGAGAAAAAGCCGAGCCTTGAAGATATGCTAGCAAAGTTTATTTCGGTGACAGAAAATTATTTTCAGAATACCGAAACAGCGTTGAAAAATCAGCAAGCATCGATTCAAGGGCTTGAGAATCAAATTGAACAGCTAGTTATGTTAGTTTCTGAAAGGTAACCAGGTAGTTTACCTAGTAACACCGAACCTAACCCGAAAGAGCATGTGAAGGGAATTACACTAAGGAGTGGGAAAGAGTTGGTTGAAGCTGAAAGAGGATGCCACAAGAAACTGATAAGGCAAAGGGTGAGGAAGTAAGCGAGAATGTAACATCGGTACTTAAAGAGTATAAACCACCGATCCCATATCCGGAAAAGTTGAAGAAAGACCGTATGGACGCACAATTCGGTAAATTTCTTAAACTTTTTAAACAATTACATATTAACTTAGCTTTTGCTGAAGCTATTTCGCAGATGCCTACGTACGCAAAATTCTTAAAAGAGCTTTTATCAAATAAAAAGAAGTTTGAAGAGCTATCAATCGTCGAGCTTAACGAGGAATGTTTAACTATTCTCCAAAATAAGCTACCAACCAAATTGAAGGATCCAGGAAGTTTCACTATTCCCTGTTTAATTGGTAGTTTAAATATTGAGAAAGCATTAGCTGATTTAGGTGCCAGTATCAATTTAATGCCTTATAAAATGTTCAAGCAGCTTGGTCTTAGGGAACCAAAACCCACTAGGATGAGTATCCAATTAGCTGATAGATCTATTAAATATCCTAGGGGAATTATTGAATATGTTTTGGTAAAAGTTGATAAATTCATATTCCCTATTGATTTTGTTGTGCTTGACATGGATGAGGACGTTGAGGTGTCTTTAATTTTAGGACGCCCATTTTTAGCTCTTTGCTAGAAATACATTATTGACGTAGGTGATGGTAAACTTGTGCTCAGGGTAGGTGATGAGGAAGTTATTTTTAAAATTTATGATGCTATGCGATACTCTAGAGAGAAAGATGATTCCTGTTATTTTATCAACACTATTGATCATTCTATTCAAGATTCTTTTCAGAAAATCATACATAAAGACACGTTGGAACTGTGTCTTGCCCAAGGTGAGGAGGCAGATGACGATACCAATGAGATGGGGGAGATAAAAATTGACTTAAATTCTAGTATTTCCTCTCCAAGACAAAAGAAGTATGAGGGCATTGAAATAAACGACGAACTAAAACAAAAACCCTCTATTGAAGAGCCTCCCAAATTAGAATTGAAACAGTTACCAAATCACTTAGAGTATGCATTCCTCGGAGATAATTCTACACTACCGGTAATTATTTCTTCAGAATTAGAACCCAATGAGAAAGACGAGTTACTACAGGTACTAAAGGAGCATAAAAGAGCCATAGCTTGGAAGATTTCTGACATTAAAGGGATAAGTCCATCGTTTTGCACCCACAAAATTTTGATGGAAGATGAATATAAACCATGTGTGCAACCTCAAAGACGATTAAATCCCAACATGAAGGAAGTTGTTAAAGCTGAGGTAATTAAACTTCTAGATGCTGGAGTTATTTATCCTATCTCTGACAGTACTTGGGTAAGTCCTGTGCAGGTTGTTCCAAAGAAGGGAGGCATGACTGTTGTAGTTAACGAAAAGAATGAATTAATTCCAACAAGAACAGTCACAGGTTGGAGAGTCTGCATTGACTATAGGAAGTTAAACGATGCCACGAGAAAAGATCACTTTCCCTTACCCTTCATTGATCAGATGTTAGAAAGATTATCTGGGCATATGTATTATTGCTTCCTAGACGAACTCTCTTGATACTTCCAAATCCCAATAGCTCCTGAGGATCAAGAAAAGACAACATTTACATGTCCATATAGTACGTTTGCTTATCGTAGAATGCCTTTTGGATTATGTAATGCTCCTGCTACTTTTTTGTTGCACAGATGCTAGCCATCTTTGATGAACTTGTGGAAGATATTATGGAGGTATTTATGGATGACTTTTCGGTATTAGGTAATTCTTTCCACCTTTGCCTTAAAAATCTAAAACGAGTTCTAATGAGATATGAGGAAATGAGCCTTGTGCTTAATTGGGAAAAGTGTCACTTTATGGTTCAAGAAGGGATTGTGTTAGGTCACAAAATTTCTAGTAAAGGGATTGAGGTTGATAAAGCAAAAATTGAAAACATAGAAAAATTACCTCCTCCTAGTTCAGTTAAGGCTATTAGAAGCTTTTTAGGACATACTGGATTTTATAGAAGATTTATTAAGGATTTTTCTAAAATAGCTAAGCCTTTAACGAAATTACTAGAAAAATATGTGCCTTTCAATTTTGATCAGGAATGTTTAGATGCTTTTAATACCCTCAAAAATAAATTAATAAATGCTCCAATTATAATTGCACCTGATTGGAATTTACCCTTTGAACTAATGTGTGATGCGAGTGATTTTGAAGTAGGTGTGGTTTTAGGATAGCGAAGAGACAAGTACTTTCAGCCGATTTATTACGCTAGCAAGACGTTGATGACCGCACAAGAAAATTACACCACCACAGAAAAAGAGTTGCTAGCTGTGGTTTTTGCATTTGATAAATTTAGACAGTATTTGATATTATCTAAAGTTTTCGTTTACACTGACCATTCAGCTATTCGTTATCTTTTAACTAAATCTGATGCAAAACCTCGACTCATAAGATGGATTTTACTCTTACAGGAATTTGATTTGGAAATTCAGGATAAGAAAGGAGCTAAAAATCTCGCGGCAGGCCATCTTTCTAGACTTGAAAATCCACATATCAAAGAACTCGATGAGAGTGAGATAAATGACTCATTCCCTGAAGAACAACCCTTGTCTATATCCGACTCCGAGGTACCTTGGTTTGCAGATATTGCAAATTACTTAGCCGTTAACATCCTACCAAAAGGGTTGACACATCATCAAAAGAAGCGATTCTTTGCTGATGTGAAAAACTATTTTTGGGAGGACCCTTTTCTTTTTCGTATATGTGCAGATCAAGTAATTCAGAGATATGTTACAAAGGCAGAAGCAAGCAAGATCCTAGAACATTGCCATTTAGGACCAACAGGATGACATTATAGTGGGACTAATACAGCACATAAAACGCTCGAATCAGGTTTTTATTGGCCCACTCTGTTCAAGGACGCTAATAGGTATGTTACTTCATGTGATAGATGTCAGATAACAGGTAATATCTCTAAACGCGACGAAATGCCTCAAATGTATATGCTATCATGTGAAATATTTGATGTGTGGGGTATAAATTTTATGGGTCCATTCCCTAGCTCATTTGGGAATAAATACATCTTAGTAGCGGTTGATTATATGTCAAAATGGGTGGAAGCTCAAGCTTTACCTACTAATGATGCTAGAGTGGTAGTGAGATTTCTTAAGAAACTCTTCTCTCGATTTGGAACACCTAGAGTCATTATTAGTGATAGGGGTGCTCATTTTTGTAATACTCAATTTGATAAAATTTTAAAGAAATATGGAGTGCACCATAGAACAGCTACCCCTTATCACCCCAAACCAGTGGACAAGTTGAAGTAGCCAATCGAAAGCTCAAGCGTATTCTAGAGAAAACTGTAGAATCAAACAGGAAAGATTAGGCATTAAAAGTAGATGACGCTTTATGGGCCTATAGAACCGCTTTTAAAACTCCCATAGGAACATCTCCATACAAACTTGTTTACGGGAAAAGTTGTCATCTACCATTCGAATTAGAACACAAAGCATTTTGGGCTATAAAATTCTTAAACTATGATCTTAAACTTGCAGGTGAGAAAAGATTGATGCAGTTGAACGAGCTAGATGAGTGGCGAGCGAATGCCTACGAGAACTCACGTTTATACAAAGAAGCAACAAAGCGACGCCATGATGCTCGTTTGAAGCAACCTAAGCAGTTTGAACTTGGAGATATTGTTCTACTATACAATTCGAAGCTCAAATTGTTCCCTAGAAAGCTGAAATCAAGATGGTCAGGTCCATTCGTAATCAAAATCATTTTTCCCTATGGCACAATCGAGGTAACTCATACGACTCATGGCACATTCAAGGTAAACGGTCAACGACTTAAACTATATAACGGTGAGGATTTTAGAGATATTAGAGAGGAGCTTCAGTTCCGTGAACCTCCATAAAGAACGGATACAAGGTAAGTCTAGCTTAGGACTCTAAACAAGCGCTTCTCGGGAGGCAACCCGAGCACTAACCCCACTAACGTCCACATTTTCAATTTTTAGCATCTAACTAAAAACTAACCAAACTAATAAGTGAAGGTTTCCCTACCCACATGGCCTTACACACGGGCGTGGCCGTGGCCATGTGGACACTACGGGAAAGGACATCGGCGTGGCGGGAGACCGTGCAGAAATAGGACGAAATTTTTCCCAAAACACGGGCTGCGATAAAATGCCTCGGCCGTGCGATGCGGCCGTGGGTGACACTGACTAAAGAACACGGCATACGATAACCCCACACGGGCGTGCCTTAAGACTGTGGTTGAAGCTGAGTAAGTCACACGGGCGTGCGACACGCCCGTGCTTATAGGCCGTGGGCGATACTGAGTAAATGACACGAGCATGTGACACGCCCGTTCCTAGAAATCGTGGTTGAAACTGAGAAAGTCACACGGGCGTGAGACACGCCCGTGCCTGTAGGCCGTGGTCGACACTGACTAAGTAACACAGGTGTGTGAATCCTTTACACGGGCGTGGGAGAAATGAACGAAGTATCACACGGCCGTGCAATTCGGCCGTGTGACCCAACACGCCCAGGGAACACGGGCGTGGGGCAAGCCTCAGACACATCCTAAACCAAACATTCACGAAAAACATGGGCAAACCACAGGGCACACGGGCGTGGGCCTCGACCGTGTGCCCCAATCCTTATTTAAACCCCCTCTCCTGTTCACTTTCTTCTCTAATTTTTCCCCCCAAAACCCTAGCCGCCGCTCCGAATTTCAGACCACCGCCCTATTCCTCCCAGGGGCGAAGCCAGGAGGGCTGGCATGGGCCCCGGCCCCCCCTAAAAGGTAAAATTGCTATTTAGGCCCTTAAAATTTTTTTTAAAATTTTAAACTAGTAAAGGTAAAATTGCACTTTGGCCCCCCTAAAATTATAAAAATTCGATTTAATCCTTTACAAATTATAAAGATATAAACTATAAAAAATTAAAATTTCTTCCTTCCCCCCATAAAAAGTTGTCCTGGCTTCGCCCCTGATTCCTCCATTCTCCTCCTTTCTCCATTCTTCCCCAACCTGAAACTCCCCCTCCCTTTCCTTTTCCTTTCCTCTTCTCCTTTTCTTTCCCACATGCACTAGCCCACGCAGTCCATGCCCGTGTACAACTACCACGCCCGTGCGACACCGCCCCGTCCGTGCTCTGACCACCGCCTCCCGTCGGTTCACCTTTCTCCTCCTTTCGCTTCTTTCTTTCATTTTGATTCTTTGTGATTACTATTATTTTCATTATTATTACGATTTAAATTTCTATTTCAAATTTTTAGTTCTTTCGATTGTTTATTTAATTTAATTTTATTACTAAGTTTAATTATTACTAAGGATCTTGTCAATTTCATAAATCTTATTTTAGTCTATTCTCTCTGAAATTCCATTACTAATACTATTGTTTTAAGCTTACCATATTTTCATACTGTCTAAACTCAGTATCTGCTTTAGCATTACTTCATAATCTCATTCACACTATTAGGATTATACTATTGATTAGAACTACTAAGATAGTACATTTTGGGCTGGCGATGATACTTGATTTAGTTCTTTGGCTTTTTCAGGTACGTAATGACTCCCCACGCAGCAAAAAGACCGCTGTCCCCGTGTCGAAAAAGCGGAACGGATCCGGTGTGACCTCCTCGAACGCCTCTGCCGAAGTACGCCACTCGTTTCGACAGTTTCCTCTGAGACCCCAGGAGGAACTCTTTCAAATACTTCGCGTGCGACCCCTCGGCATGGGAGGTGCATTGATTGGGCCGCCTTGGAGCAGGTCCAACTAGCCGACGCCGTCCGGGCCCTCCTGACTACCGACCCATAGGGGCACTTCTTCGAGATTATCGAGCCGACATATTTAGAGCTCACTCTAGATCTCTGTTCCACATTCTACCTTCAGACGGTGATGACCAACTTTGATGACCCAGGCACAGTCCAATTCCGACTTGGGGGCCTCGTACGAGAGATGAGTATTCCAGAGTTTGGGATCGCATTGGGACTTTACATCGACGAGTTCATGGAGGACGTCGAATTCGAGGACCTCCATCGCCACATCCACTACTCCCCTTCATCATGTTGGATAGATTTAGTCCCTGCCTCGGTGACATATGATCCCAGTCGCTCCAAGCCCTTCACTCTCGCCCCATCCTTGAGGTACTTACACACCATCCTGGCTCATACTTTGACGGGTAGGCGAGAGAGCACCAGCGTCGTCAACACCCACGATGCCTATTTTCTATGGTGCATGGCACACGGGCATGTGTTTGGTCTAGCTTACTTTATCGCCCTCCCCATTCAGCATCAGACGGAGCGACATCGGAGAGGGGTCATCTCCATGGGCCCCTATGTGACGCTCCTGGTTCGCCATTTTGGGCTCCTCAACACCGCAGCTCATTCCTCCTCGCTCACGCTTATAGGGCAGATGTCCCCACAGGGCATCGCGACGATGACTCATATGAGGATGATTGAGCGTCGCCGTGGGTTCGATCCTCCTCAATACCGTCTGTCAACGGCCACCGATCAGGACGCTCTAGAGGACATTACTGACAATGTCCCTCCACACCACGAGGAGTGATCGTTGATTTCAGAGTTTTAAATTTATAATGATCGAACCTAGAACTAACTATAACAATGATTGAGGCAAGTGCACCTATCGAACAGTAGTATAGCTTAGGCAAGACCGGATTGTCGAACTCAAAGGAACCAAAAGTACTAATACTAACTTTCTTTTTATTATCTAGCCTAAAATAAGTGAAGTTGTTATTTAATCTAAATTTAACTAACTACTAAGCTAAAGACGCAAAGACAAAAAGAATGAATTGGGGAAATACTGTTGGAAAAAATCAGTTGATTAAGACGATACCATTAGAAAGAATCCACCTAGACTTCACTTGTTATCTAACTCAAACCAGATTTATTTATTCACTTGACTTGATCCGTAAGACTCCTAATGTATATTAAACCCTCTCTCGAAGCGAATAACATCTAACCCTAGGTTGATTAATTGAAATCTCTTTCTAATTAAAACCCCTAGAATTGCATTAACTCGATCTATGGACTCCCATATTAGGTTTCACCCTAATCCGGCAAAATCTCATCACCCTATCTCTAGGCACGCGATCAACTCCGCTTAATTATGCTATATCTACTCTTAAGCAGGGACTTTTGCTCCTCCACCTAAGCACATCAAACTTGAATCAATATCCCAGAAATATCAACACAAGAATTAAGAACACATAATTAAGAACAAATCAAGTATTTATCATATAGTTCAGTAAACGATAACAAGATTCATCTAAGTTTCATCCCCTTCAGGTATCTGAGGGTTTAGTTCATAACGATAAAAGAAAACATCTCAGAAGAAAAGATAAAACAAAACATAAGAAGTCCCTAAAACCCCCTGAAGGAATTGAAGGAGAGATCCGCCGTCTTGAGTAGAATTTCGACTTCTTGATATGGATCAACTGGCTATCTTCGAGTGTTTCCCACAAATCTAACCTTTTCGGCTCGACTCCTTGGCCTAGCTCACCGCTCTCTTCTAGGTTATACTTAGGGTGTTTATATAGGCTTTTGAAATAGGTTTCTTTGCCCCTAAGTATCCTTTTCCGAGTGAAATTGCTCTTCTCCACGACAGGGACACGGCCATGACACACGCCCGTGTGATTCATCTTTAGGCCGTGTTTGGACTTTTAATGAGGTGACACGCCCGTGTAAATCGTGATCAGGCCGTGTTCTAGTCTATCAAGGAGACACGGCTGTGTTTGCTCAAGTCCAGGCCGTGTCAGTTTTCACTTTGGCCCAATTTGGTCCGTTTTGAGCCCGTTTCTCGTTCCTTCCATCCTCCGGTGCTTTCTTGAGTATAAAACATGAAAAGAAAGGATTAAGAGCACCTTTTTACATAAATCAAGGGATAAATCATCCAAAAGTATGCTAAATGTGGGATTAAAATATGTTACTTTTACGGTTTATCACATACCCCCACACTTAAGCTTTTGCTTGTCCTCAAGCAAAATTCTCAACTTACAATTAAAACGAACTTTCCATGATTCAATATTCCTATCAATAATGTCTCATCATAATTCATAGATAATTTATACATGGATAATTTAACTTAGAGTCCTAAAGATTCAAACAATATAAGTCAGACATTTGTAGCACAAAACATAGGTGTTTCCCCTCATCTAAATAATTACCTCTGATCCAAAACCTTCAAGGATTGACATCCGCACAAAAGATTCACTCAAATCACTCGAAGTGTTTAAGGTTCAGAATTAAGCACTCAAATGTCAAACCTGAAAAGTTAATCCCATAGGCTTGCATGAAAACCAAATCTCCACCACTGTAATATGAGATGATGCACAAATCAAAAGGTCTTTGAAAGGGTTGTGACGGGGCTTGGGTTAAGGTGTGGATAAAGGCTGAATTAGAGGGTTAGAATCGAGATCGACCTGAAAAATTACCTAACTAGAAACAACGAACTAAAAAATAAATAATTACATGAATTGAAACTTTGAAACTAATAATACGAGCTTCTCCTTCAATAAATAAACTTTAACTGTACAAGCTCGCTTTTCATCATACTAATACTGAATATACTTCAATTTTTTTTAAGAACAAATCAAGTAATAATAAAGAACTATAATAACTAAAATAAAGAACATAGTTAGGCAACTGATCAAATCAAATCTCGACAAAAAAAGGTAGTCAAGAAGAATGGTGATAACAAATACAAAGGGTTTTGGGTTAATATTAGTGAGTGAGTCAATAAAAAGGGTTGTTAGGATCAAAGGGGTTCACTAGGGGTTAATTATGAAGGTAGGCTTTTTATGGAGTGAGTGGGTTAAACCCTAGGTGCCTTTATCATTTCTGTATATCAAATCAAAGATGTGGTCTCAACATGTATAATCGAGGCAAGTTCTAGAATAACAGTTCAATGTTGACACACTCATAATCAAAAAGTGAGCATGAAAAAGAATATATGCTCTATAAGGCTCAAAATCTCACAAAAATTATGGGTATTTTGATGTTATCCTCGTAAATTTCAAACTTCAAAATTCAGGTAGACAACCTAGAAAAATTTTTAATTCTGAAAAATAGACTTATCATGCTTGATTCTCTAGTATCTTAGAATTTAATTATCAATGCACAATTGTCAATGACTTAATCTAAAACATATCAATAAAAATCATAAATCATGGAAATTGCATTCTAATGATAATATGAGAAATTTACTTTAAAACAAGGCATAATTCAGGGATTTGAGAATAATGCAAAAAGTTTGGCACCTAATTTCAAAAATTTGAGAATAATGAGAAAAAGTTAGGCACCTTTTTAGGTTGTTCACCCCCCCACACTTAAGATGTACATTGCCCTCAATGTACAAAGATATATATATAGACAATTAAGTATAAATTGAAAAGATATGGAGCGAGGTGAAACTCCCTGAATTATGGATGAAATCCTTGCGTTGGAGGTGAAAGATAAGTTGGAGGGGTCGTTCTTGATGACGATCCTGCGCTAGATGAAGAAATTGGGTAGCTCATGGAGGATTAGCCAGGATATAATAATAATAATTAAAACTATACTAATTAAATACTTAAAGAAAAGTAAGCTAAAGTGAAGGAAAAAAAATAGAATAAAATTAAAGGAAAAGATAAGATAAATGGACCGTAGAGTCCTTATTGTTGGATGGTTCATGAGGTGGGCGTGATTTCTAAGGCTGTGGATATGGTGGTGGTCGTGGTATGATTCCCAAGCAGCCTGAAGAACCTAAAACCAAGAAACTAAAATAAAATAAGTTAAATTAAGCAGAAGAGAAGTAAAGATAAGGAAATTGAAGCAAAAGAGAAAAATGAAATAACAACTAAATGGCCTCAAATATCCTTGGCTCGTCGAATGATTAAAGCGGCCGGCATGAACTTATATAGATTGGTCTCCCTCTGGGAGACTATGCTTGATTCCTTCCACTTCTTCGGCATTTGGTGTAGCTCAAGGGTTTTGGGAATGTATTGGAGAAGAGAAGTAGGGGAAGGTTTGAATAATGGGGTAGAATGAAGGGGATGGGGAGTAGGAAAGTGAGTAAGGGAAGAGATAAGAGGGGGTTTAAATAGATTTTTAGGCCTGGTGCAGCCCCACGCCCGTGTACCATGGGCGTGTTGATTAACACGGCCGCCTCACACGGCCGTGTTATGCATCGTATCATTTCTCCCACGCCCATGTTCTGGTTGCCACGCCCGTGTGTAAACTACCAGGGTCGACCACGGCCGCATCGCACGACCGTGTTGGGCGTCGTTCATGTCTCTCACGCCTATTTTACAGATTGCCACACCTGTTGGTGATAAGTCAGTGTCGTCCACGGCCGCGTCGCACGGTCGTGGCATTTTGTCGGTGCCCGTGGGGTGGTGATTGGAGTCCGTGACTTGAAGATTTGATTCTTTCTGACTTGTACCTCTTCTGCCATTATCAGTATGGAGATTCTGTACCTCCACACGGCCATGGCCACGGCCGTGTACAAGGCCGTGTGGTCTGGAAATTAGCCTTTGGTTAGTTTATAGTTAGTTACTTCAGATGAGAAATAAAAGTGAAAAGAAAATAAAATAAACTAAAATATAAGAAAAATAGAGTTAGTGCTCGGGTTGCCTCCCGAGAAGCGCTCGTTTATAGTCTTAAGCTAGACTTACCTCTCACTCGCATCATCAGGGTGGTTTGAGGAGTTGAAAGTCCTTCCTCATGCTATCGGTTTCATTATCATGATAGAGTTTAAGTCAAGATGCGTTTATATTGAAAGTACCAAAAATAGGATTACTTACCTCGACTGTTCCGTATGGGAAAACACCGGTTACCCTAAAATGGATTTCTTTGTTAGTGTTAGGGTCAGGAGGAGATATTCGAGGGTCTACTTTATCAGTCAATACTTGATCTCCGATTTTGAAGTGGTTTGTTGTTCCTATGAGCTCTTTTGGGGGCTCCTTCGGTTTTACTTCGTGTGGTTCCGGTTCTTCTTTGAATTGTGTTTTCCACTCTTCTAATTTGTCGACCCTAAGGCTTCGTTCCTCATGTAATTCTTCTTTGTTGTCATGGGGTCCATGATTCGGCTCAGGTTTGTAACCTTGTGGTGTTTCCTGTGGTGAAAGTTGAACAACTTGGTTATCAACTGAATTTACTTTCTCACCTTCATCAATTATTGTCCTGGCCGAGTCAAGAGCTTGTAAACTGATCGATTCGTCACCTACACGAAGTATGAGTTCTCCTGTACCAACATCAATTTTTGTTCTAGCAGTTGCTAAAAAGGGTCTTCCTAAAATTAAGGGAATCGAATTATCCTCATCCATGTCTAAGACAACAAAATTTACTGGAAAACGAATTTATCAATTTTTACAAGAACATCTTCAATAATACCCCTAGGAATTCGAACAGTTTTATCAGCTAGTTGAATGCTAATCCTAGTTTGTTTGGATTTCCTTAGACCTAGTTGTTTAAACAATTTATAAGGCATGACATTTATGCTTGCCCCTAAATCAGCTAACGCATTATCAATAGGTAAACTACCAATTAAACATGGAATCGTAAAACTCCCTGGATCTTTTAATTTTTGTGGTAGTTTATTTTGCAAGATTGCCGAGCACATTGCGTTTAGTTCCACGTGTGATGCCTCGTCTATCATTCGCTTGTTCGTCAAAAGCTCTTTTAAAAATTTTCTAGAATCTGGCATCTGCGAAAGGGCTTCAAATAGCGGTAAGTTAATATGTAATTTCTTTAAAAGTTTAAGAAA
This sequence comes from Gossypium sturtianum, assembly GCA_025698515.1. NCBI lineage: Eukaryota > Viridiplantae > Streptophyta > Magnoliopsida > Malvales > Malvaceae > Gossypium > Gossypium sturtianum. The sequence continues at coordinate 42,902,895 of CM046943.1, forward strand.
CTTACCAAACTGTTCCTCTGTATCATCTCTATTCATCGCTTCGGGATAAGGAATGCGAGGTTGGTACTTTTTTATTACCGGTTTTGGCTTTTCTTGTGTTACCTCAACTTTACCTTTGTCTATCTCGTATTCTTGTATTGGATTGGGTTCATCTAATCCTATACTATCATGAGCTGTGATTGCTTGGATTTGCTCCTGTGGGTTAATCTCAATGTTGCTTGGTAGACGCCCTTGCGGCCGTTCGGAAATTATCTTTGCAAGTTGTCCAACTGTCTTAGTAAGTTCCCCAACTTGGCTCTCGATCCCTTTGATTGATGCCTCTTGATTCTTAAGGGTGGTTTCAGTGTCTTGGAGACGGTTATCTGTGACTGCCATGAATTTTGTCAGCATCTCTTCAAGGTTCGGCCTCTTTTCCTGTGGATAAGGCTGGTTTTGGAAATTTTGAGGAGGTTTTTGTCTTTGAATTCCTTGATTTCCTTGTCCTCCCCATGAAATATTTGGGTGGTTCCTCCAACCTGGATTATAAGTATTACTATAAGAGTTATTATTAGATCTGAAATTATTACCTATATAGTTCATCTGTTCGCTTTCTGTGCCCGGTTGGTAGGGTGGGTACTCATGATTCGCCACAGTTCTACTTGCGTTGCACTGCATTACTGGATGTACCTGCGAAGAACACAAACTATCAAGCTTTTTATTCATCATCTCTACGTGTGTTGATAGCATGGTTACTGCATTGAGGTTGAAAACTCCGGTTGATTTTGTTGGTTTTGTCCTTGTAACCTGCCACTGATAGTTATTCAGTGGCATCTCTTCAATAAACTTGTAGGCTACTTCAAGAGTTCTATTGTTCAGGGTTCCACCGGTGGCTGAATCAATTAGTTGCCTCGTTGAGGGGTTTACACCGTTATAGAAAGTTTGGACTTGGAGCCACAAGGGTAAACCATGGTGCGGACACCTTCTCAAGAGATCCTTGTATCTCTCCCATGCGTCGTATAATGTCTCTAAATCCATCTGCACAAAAGAAGAGATATCATTCCGTAATTTGGCCGTTTTGGCCGGTGGGAAATATTTTAATAAAAAATTTTCGGTCATTTGATCCCATGTAGTGATTGACCCTCGTGGTAACGAGTTTAACCACTGTTTGGCTTTATTCCTTAATGAAAAGGGAAATAACCGAAGACGGATGGCATCATCAGAAACGCCATTTATTTTGAAGGTATCACAGAACTTTAAAAAATTAGCTATATGAGTACTTGGGTCTTCGCCCCGTAAAACCATCAAATTGAACAAATTGTTGAATCATTTGTATAGTGTTAGGCTTTAATTCAAAATTATTAGCAGCTATAGCGAGGCCTAACAATACTTGATTCTCGCTCTGTTAAATGAGGTTTAGCACAATCATACATAGTATGCGGAGCATTATTTTCTGCCACATCTTGTGGTGGTGGATTATTCTCGTCCATCCCTTCAAAGAGCATTGGATCTACCTTCTCGCTCTTTTTCTCGTGTAATTTAGGGCTCGTCTAATTTCTCTCATGATTCTCGCGAGCGGTAGCTTAAATATCACTGTCGTATACTAGTGGTCCTCTCGGGTTCCTTCTAGTCATAAACTAGAGGTACCTGCTAGGAAAAGAAAGAAAGAAAATTTAGCAAAGTTAAAAACAAAACAAAAATAAAAATAAAAGTAAATTGTGGAAAATAATGGCTAAAGTAATAAAAATAGAGCTTTCTTAATATTTTAGTTCCCCGGCAACGGCGCCAAAAACTTGATCGTTGATTTCAGAGTTTGAAATTTATAATGATCGAACACGAACTAACTATAACAACGATTGAGGCAAGTGCACTTATCGAACAATAGTATAGCTTAGGCAAGACCGGATTGTCGAACCCAAAGGAACCAAAAGTACTAATACTAACTTTCTTTTTATTATCTAGCCTAAAATAAGTGAAGTTGTTATTTAATCTAAATTTAACTAACTACTAAGCTAAAGATGCAAAGAAAAAAAGAATGAATTGGGGAAATCTTTGTTGGAAAAACTCGGTTGATTAAGACGATACCCTTAGGAAGAATCCACCTAGACTTCACTTGTTATCTAACTCAAACTGCAGACGATTTATTCACTTGACTTGATCCGTAAGACTCCTAATGTATATTAAACCCTCTCTCGAAGTGAATAACGTCTAACCCTAGGTTGATTAATTGAAATCTCTTTCTAATTAAAACCCCTAGAATTGCATTAACTCGATCTATGGACTACCATATTAGGTTTCACCCTAATCCGGCAAAATCTCGTCACCCTATCTCTAGGCACGCAATCAACTCCGCTTAATTATGCTAGATCTACTCTTAAGCAGGGACTTTTGCTCCTCCATTTAAGCACATCAAACTTGAATCAATATCCCAGAAATATCAACACAAGAATTAAGAACACATAATTAAGAACAAATCAAGTATTTATCATATAGTTCAATGCTTGATAACAAGATTCATCTAAGTTTCATCCCCTTCGTATCCGAGGGTTAGTTCATAACGATAAAAGAAAACATCTCAGAAGAAAAGATAAAACAAAACATAAGAAATCCCTAAAACCCCCTGAAGGAATTGAAGGAGAGATCCGCCGTCTTGAGTAGAATTCCGGCTTCTTGATATGGATCAACTGGCTATCTTCGAGTGTTTCCCACAAATCTAACCTTTTCGGCTCGACTCCTTGGCCTATCTCACCGCTCTCTTCTAGGTTATACTTAGGGTGTTTATATAGGCTTTTGAAATAGGTTTCTTTGCCCCTAAGTATCCTTTTCAGAGTGAAATTGCTCTTCTCCACGACAGGGACACGGCCATGACACACGCCTGTGTGAATCGTCTTTAGGCCGTGTTCAGACTTTTAATGAGGTGACACGCCAGTGTGAATCATGATCAGGCCGTGTTCTAGTCTATCAAGGAGACACGGCCGTGTTTGCTCAAGTCCAGGCCGTGTCGATTTTCACTTTGGCCCAATTTGGTCCGTTTTGAGCCCGTTTCTCGTTCCTTCCATCCTCCGGTGCTTTCCTGAGTATAAAACATGAAAAGAAAGGATTAAGAGCACCTTTTTACATAAATCAAGGGATAAATCATCCAAAAGTATGCTAAATGTGGGATTAAAATATGTTACTTTTACGGTTTATCAAGGAGCTACCATCTGCGCCACCACCACCCCACCGACCAGTTCATGCGGCAGCTTCACTAACTGACATTTCTGACCGCCTCACTAGGTTTGAGCAATACTGTACTCAGTAATTTAATGAAAACGCTCAACGATTCGATGGCATTGAGGCGACGCTGCAACAGATTTGTCAGCATTTTCACATATCGCCGCCACCCCCACCTCACGATCCATCTGGGGACGAGGACCTTTGAGTCCATTTATTTTTCATTTTCTTTATTTTAATTTTTAAACTATTTCTCTTTATCTTGTTTGTCTTTAAAGTATATTAGTATATTTTGATTTCTTTTTATCCCTGGCTGTTTATTATCGAGTAACCATAACGAAATTAATTAATAAATAAAACCCCCTAAAACTTTACTAATGACTCCGCAGTTTCAAAAGGTTCACGGTGCTACTAAGGAACGAACAAACTACCGGAGTATTCTCCCCCACCTTTACCTCTGCTCAGTTCATCATGCTTATCATTGGCTCTATTTCTACAATTTTCACTCCCTAAGGATTTCATCCATAATTCAGGAAGTTTCACTTCTCTCCCTATCTTATGATTTTCTTACTATATTGCTATTATTTATCTTTGTACATTGAGGATAATGTACATCTTAAGTGTGGGGAGGTTATTTAATTGATTATCGAAAAATCCCTGAATTATGCCTTGTTCTTAAGTAAATTTTCTCATATTACTATTAGAATGAAACTTCTATTAACTTATGATTTTTATTGATATGTTTTGAATTAAGTCATAGGTAATTGTGCATGGATGGTTTAAACTTTAAGACATTAGAGAATCAAGCATGATAAGTCTATTTTCAGAATTAAAAATCTTAGGTTGTTTCCCTAAATTTAAATATTACTTTGAAGTTTGAAATTTACAAGGTTGACATCAAAAACCATAATTTTTGTGAGATTTTGAGCCTTCTAGACCATATTCTTTTCTTGCTCACTTTATTGTTGGTTATGTAACATCCCGATTTAGGGCCTAGTCAGAATAGTGGTACGAGACCACAAATTCGAGGTATATGTATGAGTTTTGAGGTTTATGCTATGTTTTCATGTTAGTGTGAAAGTTTCATGAAGCAATTTTGTTAAATTGCGGTTGAATTGTCCAAAAGGACTAAATTGCAAAAGTTGTAAAATGTGAAATTCTAGAAGCTAATTGTATGAAATAGCTTTGGATTATCAATTAGAGGTCCTTAAATAGTAATTTTCCCAAATTCTAATTTTTGGACAAAAATGGGCATGAGTGGATGGTATTGGAAAAGTTTGATTAAGGGGCATTTTGGTCATTTGTCAATTAAGTGATTAAAAAGGGAAAAAGATGATAGAATTTCATTCATCTTCTTCTCCAAGCTGCCGAAATTTGAAGGGAGCCATTGTTAGGGTTCTTCAATTTTTCAAGCTTGCTAGCAAGTGCATCCAAGCCCCGTTTTTAATATTCTTCGTTTTTTTGAAGTCCTAGTAACATGAGTAAGCTATTTTTAGCTATATGTTGAGCTATGATTGATGTTCAAAAATGTAACCATGTATGACATGCATGTATTTTGATGTTTTATGGAAGAATATGAAAGCTTGATGTAGTAGAAACATCTTTTGCTAAGTGAATTCCATGAAAAATGCATGTAGGGACTAGTTTGTGAAAGTCTTGAGATTGGTCATACATGAGTGATTTAGTGAGAATTGGTGATTACTTTAGTTGAGTAAATGACTCGGCTAAGCATGAAAGGCTAGAAAGTTGAATGAAAATCACTTTACGAGCCTTGGGACAAAAGTGTAAATATGAGAAAGTTTAGGGGCAAAATGGTAATTTTACTAAAGTATGAGAAAAGGGTCAATTTAGTTAATGTGTGTATTGAACGGGTTGATTTATCATTTTAGATCAAGAAAGAAGAAGCCCGGATCATAACTGAGGTAAGGGCAAGGTCGTGGACTAAATTGCACATCTCCATACTTTTTGAGTACCGAGGTAAGTTTACGTATCAACGATGCATTTATGCGTATACATTGTTAATGCTAGCTAATGTGTAGAATGATTGAGAACCTATTCGATTCTAGTGGAATGAATGAGATAGTAGTTGTGAATGGATGAATGTTTTACAAAGTAGACATGTGAATGTGTAGTGATAACGCTTGATAGTGGGCTAAGTGCGATACCACCTTGATACTTAACAATGATGGGTTGTGTGCGATACTATTGTTAAGCATATTATTTAGTGAGCTATGTGCGGAATCACTATAATTATCCTTTGTGGTAGGCTATGTGTGATACTTCCCTATGATCTGATTGTGGTGGGGTAAGTGCGAAACCACCGAGTAATTTAGCTGTGTGGATGTGTTATTGAGAAATAATGATGTGTTGTATTTTGAGTAAATGTGCTATTGAGTGCAGGGGTGGATGTCAATGATTATGAGTATGTGACTCATGATGTGTTGGAGATATGGTAAGGGATAGAAAGAGTAAGCATAGTAGTGGATGTGAATTACATATGTTAGTATAATGCTAATTGTTTTTTAGCTTATGCTAGAATGCTTAAATTGTTTATGTGTAAACTTACTAAGCTCAAAGCTTACTCCTTTCTTTTCCCTTGTCTTATAGAGAACAAGGATTGAATCGTGATACGCGGATTAATCAGAAGATCGCCCACACTATCAACACACTCTGGTACATTGGACTTAATGTTTTGTATATGGCATGTATAGAGGCTAGACACATTAGGGTATTTTGTTGTTTTGGCTAAGAGGTGTTGGCCTTTAGATGGATAATCTATTTTGTATAATGCCATAGTTGATGGCTACATTATTATATGAAAAGATGTATTTATCCATGTAATATTATGTTCATTATGAGTTGGTTATGGATGTGTTGAATGAGTACTTGTTGTGTATGCTAGAGGGGTGGGAAGGGCATGACAAATAGCTTTGTTCTTGTCCATGTGGGTAGACACACGGGCGTGTGTCTAGGCCATGTGTGACATACGGTCATCCCATGGGCGTGTGACTTGGCCGTGTGTCCCCTGCATGTTAGCATTTCAAGTCAGAATAGACCACGGACTAGCCACACGGGCGTTTGCCTAGGTCGTGTAAAGTGGTCAGTGTTCACCACGGGTTGAGAACACGAGCGTATTCAGGCCGTGTGAATTTAGTCAGTGTCAACCACGGGTGGAAGACACGGGCATGTCTTGAGGGTGCGTGGGCGTGTCCCATTCCATATAGGCGTGCGACCCTTGTCTGAGTGAAAAAAATTTTAAGATCGATAAAGTTTTGGTAGAGCCCCGGGAGCTCTCGTATGTATGTTTAAGACCTCGTATGTCCTTAATGAGGTAGTTGTGGTAGCTTTTGAGAGTATTCACGTTGAGCCTAAGTGGCGATCAAGTGGTTTTAATTCGGTAATGCCTCGGGCCCGATTCCGGTGTAGAATACGGGTAAGGGGTGTTACATTTAGTGGTATCAGAGCTATGGTTTAGTCAGTTTTAGGACTACCGTAGCGGGTGTAAGAGTCTAGCTATACATGCCATAAGTGTACAATGATAGTGTGGTGGTTTCTGATGATTTTAAACCTTGTTTTATATAGTATATGGATCCCGATCAATTGACTGCTGATGAAGCAGCTAGTAATGTGCCGACTCCTGCGCAAGGAACCGTGCCTGTTGAGAGTGGACCCGAGGTTAGGGGTCAAGGGGAAGAGGCTCGGGAAGCCTTTCTCTAGATGATGAGTAATTGGTACTCGGATTATGTTCGAGCGAACCCTAATGCTCAACCTCCTCCACCTCCTCCTATATCTCAGCCAATTCCAGTGGCTCCTCAAGGTATTGATGTAGTGAGGATATCGAAACCCCCGGTGGATAAGATTAGGAAACACGGGGCGAGGAGTTTAGAGCTAAGGCGGATGATGACCCCGAGAGGGCGAGTTACGGCTAGAGAACTCAATGGGAGTATTCGATGAACTCTCTTGTACACCAAGAGAACTCAAGTGTGTCATATCTTTCTTTGAGGACTCAAAGATACCATTGGTGGAAGACATTGACATCGGTAGTCCCGAGAGAGCGGGTGACGTGGGAATTCTTTCTGGAAGAGTTCCGAAAGAAGTATATAAGCCAGCGATTTACTGATCAGAAACGGAAAGAATTCCTTGAGTTAAAGCAAGAAAGAATGACAGTAGCAGAATATGAGCGAGAATTTGTTAGGCTTAGCAAGTACGCGCAAGAATGTGTGTCGACGGAGACCATCTTGTGTAAAAGGTTCGAAGATGGACTGAACGAGGATATTAAGCTCCTAGTGGGTATTTTGGAGTTGAAAGAGTTTGTTGTGTTGGTTGAAAGGGTAAGTAAGGCCGAGGAGTTGAGTAAGGAAAAGAAAAGGGCTGTGAGTGAAGCCCGAGATGCAAGAAAACGACTGATGGGCAAATCATATCAAGCCCAGTCGAAAAGATCCAAGGAAGTGAATCCTCGGACGACAGCACCAGTGGGATATTCACATTGAAACTTGGACAACACTCGTTCGGGTTCGAGAGTCCAAGCCACCTCGATGGAAAGTGTGGGCAATCCTAAGAACAAACTGGAGTGTCCAAGTTGTGGTAGGTATCATACCGGAGAGTGTTGGGGAAACAACCGAAGTTGTTATAAGTGTGGTTCCCCCGACCATTTTATCCGAAATTGCCCCGAGAGGGATGACAAGGAAGAGAAGCAAGAGACAAGACCTAGCAATATGTCTGCAAGGGGTAGACCACCAAGGAACCCGAGAGGTGGGACTAGTGGTAGAGGTGCGTCCAAAGGCTCTACTATGAGACCGGAGGGTCGGGCACCTGCGAGGACGTATGCCATTCGCGCTCGCGAAGAGGCATCCTCCCCAGATGTGATAACGGGTACTTTTTCTCTTTTTGACACCTTTGTTATTGCTTTAATAGATCCTGGGTCTACTCATTCTTATATTTGCATGAGATTGGCATCTAGTTTGAGTATGACCATTGAGTTTACGGATATTGTGGTTAAGGTGTCAAACCCGTTAGGTACGCATGTGTTAGTGGACAAGGTGTGTAAGAATTGTCCTTTGTTGATTATGAGTCATTATTTTCCGGCATGGATTGGTTGACTACCCATAGTGTCTTAGTGAACTGTGGTAGTAAATTTATTGAATTGAAGTGTGAGAGCAGAGATGTTGTTTGGGTTGAATCAGGTTTATCAGATAGTCTACCAGTGATAATTTCTTCCCTAGTGGCTGAGAAATGTTTGAGAAAAGGGTGTGAGTCCTATCTCGCTTTTGTATTGAATACTCAAGAGGTTGGAGTAAAGTTTGATACAGTGCCAGTGGTATGTGAGTATCCGGATGTATTCCCGGAAGAGTTACCCAGATTACCTCCAGAGAGAGAGGTCGAGTTTGGGATTGAGTTAGTTCTGGGAACGGCACCTATATCAATTACTCCGTATAGGATGGCACCTTCAGAGTTGAAAGAACTGAAGGTTCAGTTGCAAGATTTGACAGATAAGGGTTTTGCAAGAACGAGCTATTCACCGTGGGGTGCTCCGGTACTATTTGTGAAAAAGAAAGATGGGTCTATAAGGTTGTTTATAGATTATAGGCAACTTAACAAAGCGACGGTGAAGAATAAGTATCCTTTACCAAGGATTGATGATCTTTTTTATCAACTGAAAGGAGCTACAGTGTTCTCCAAGATCGACCTGAGGTCTGGTTATTACCAGTTGAGAGTGAAAGAGCAAGATGTGTTGAAAACTGCATTTCGAACAAGGTATGACCATTATGAGTTTTTAGTCATGCCATTTGGTTTAACCAATGCACCTACGATTTTTATGGATTTGATGAACCGTGTCTTCCGACCGTATGTGGATAAGTTTGTAGTTGTCTTCATTGACGACATATTGATCTATTCTCGAGATGAGAACGATCATGAGGAGCATTTAAAAATTTCTTACAAACTTTAAGGGATAAGCAGTTGTATGATAAGTTTAGCAAGAGCGAGTTTTGGCTCCGGGAGGTCGGATTCTTAGGACACATTGTGTCGGGTGATGGTATTAGAGTTGACCCGAGTAAGATTTTGGCTATTGTGGATTAGAAACAGCCGAGGAACGTGTCAGAAGTCAGAAGCTTCTTGGGATTGGCAGGATATTACAGACGTTTCGTAAAGGGGTTCTCTGTAATTGCTACCCCGATGACGAAATTGTAGCATAAGGATGTCAAGTTTGATTGGGCTAAGACATGTCAACAGAGTTTTGAGAGATTGAAAACATTGTTGACTGAGGCGCCGGTTTTGGTTCAACCAGAATCGGGGAAAAAGTTCGTGGTTTTCAGTGACGCGTCATTTAATGGTCTCGGTTGCATGTTGATGCAAGAGGGTAAGGTAGTCGCTTACGCCTCGAGGTAGTTAAAATCGCACGAGAATAATTATCCGACTCATGATTTGGAGTTGGCTACGATTGTTTTCGCGTTAAAGATTTGGCGACATTATTTATACGGTGAGAAGTGTCGAATCTTTACGGATCACAAGAGTTTGAAGTATTTGATGGATCAAAAGGATTTGAATTTGCGACAGAGGCGGTGGCTCGAGTTATTAAAAGACTATGAGTTAGTCATTGATTACCACCCGAGAAAAGCGAATGTGGTTGCGGATGCCTTGAGTAGGAAATCCTTGTATGCTCTAAAAGTTATGAGCACGAGTTTAGCATTTTCTGATGATGGTGCTATATTGGCAGAGTTGAGAGCTAAGCCACTATTTGTTCAATGATATATGTGAGGCTCGAGAGAAATGATAGTGAGATGCAAGCTAAGAGAGCTAAGTGTGGATCGTAAAGTGATTCGATTTTCGAGTGGGTTCGGATGGTTGTTTGTTGTACCATGACAGAATTTGTGTACCTAGAGATGAAGAATTGATCTGAAAGGTTTTACATGAGGCACATTGTGGTTATTTGTCAGTACACCCGGGCAGTACGAAAATGTATAATGACTTGAAGAAGTCTTATTGGTGGCCGGGTATGAAAAGAGACATTTCGAGTTTGTGGCAAAGTGTCGGATTTGTCAACAAGTGAAAGTCGAGCATCAAGTGCCTTGGGTTGCTTCACCAAAGGATGGTTCCCAAATGGAAATGGGGTCGGGTTACCAAGGATTTTGTGACGGGGTTGCCTATGACTCCGAAAAAGAAAGATATTGTGTGGGTTGTTGTGGATAGATTGACAAAGTCGGCTCATTTTATTCCAGTACGTGTTGATTATTCACTGGACAAGTTAGCCGAATTGTATGTTGCGAGAGATAGTGAGGTTACATGGTGTGCCTATGTCTATAATATCGGATAGAGATCCAAGGTTTACTTGAGGTTTTGGAAGAAGTTGCAAGAGGCCATGGAGTGCGAGGTTAAATTTCATCTTCGTTCCATCCACAAACAGATGGTCAGTCTGAAAGAATGATTCAAGTTCTCGAAGATATGCTTCGATGCTATGTGTTAGAATTCGAAGGTAGTTGGGAGAGGTATCTACCTTTGGTCGAGTTTGCCTACAACAACAGTTATCAGTCGAGTATACAGATGGCACCGTATGAAGCTTTGTATGGTCGTAAGTGTCGGACTCCTCTGTATTGGACTGAGCTTAGTGAGAAGCGGATCCATGGGGTCGATCTAGTAAAAGAGACTGAGGAGAAGGTGAAAGTAATCCGTAATAGTCTGGAAGTTGCTTCGGACCGATAGAAGTCGTACGCGGATCTGAAAAGAAAAGAAATTGAGTTTGAGGTGGGTGACAGTGTTTTTGAAAGTGTCCTCGTGGAAGAAAATCATGAGATTTGGACGAAAAGGGAAATTGAGTCCGAGATTCATATGGCCGTATGAGATTACAGATAGAGTTGGGCCAGTAGCATACCGGTTGGATTTGCCGGTAGAATTGGATAAGATCCATAATGTGTTCCATGTGTCGATGTTGCGATGGTATCGCTCCAATCCTTCGCATGTAATTCCTTCAATGAGAATTGAGATAAGACCAGATATGTCTTATGAAGAGGAGCCGATTAAGATCTTGGCTCGAGAAGTGAAACAGTTGAGGAATAAGAGCATAGCCCTAGTGAAAGTGTTATGGCAGAAACACGGTGTGGAAGAGGCTACGTGGGAACTGGAAGAAAGCATGAGACAGCAACATCCAAACCTTTATACTGGTAAGATTTTCGAGGGCGAAAATCTCTAAAGGGGGGAGAGTTGTAACATCTCGATTTAGGGCCTAGTCGGAATAGTGGTGCGAAACCACAAATCCGAGATATATGTATGAGTTTTGAGGTTTATGCTATGTTTGCATGTTAGTGTGAAAGTTTCATGAAGCAATTTTGTTAAATTGCGGTTGAATTGTCCAAAAGGACTAAATTGCAAAAGTTGCAAAATGTGAAATTCTAGAAGCTAATTGTATGAAATAGCTTTGGATTATCAATTAGAGATCATTAAATAGTAATTTTCCCAAATTCTAATTTTTGGACAAAAAATGGGTATGAGTGGATGGCATTGGAAAAGTTTGACTAAGGGGCATTTTGGTCATTTGTAAATTAAGTTATTAAAAAGGGAAAAAGATGATAGATTTTCATTCATCTTCTTCTCCAAGCTGCCGAAATTTGAAGGGAGCCATTGTTAGGGTTCTTTAATTTTTCAAGCTTGCAAGTAAATGCATCCAAGCCCCGTTTTTAATATTCTTCGTATTTTTGAAGTCCTAGTAACATGATTAAGCTATTTTTAGCTATATGTTGAGCTAGGATTGATGTTCAAAAATGTAACCATGTATGACATGCATGTATTTTGATGTTTTATGGAAGAATATGAAAGCTTGATGTAGTAGAAACATCTTTTGCTAAGTGAATTCCATGAAAAATGCATGTAGGGACTAGTTTGTGAAAGTCTTGAGATTGGTCATACATGAGTGATTTAGTGAGAATTGGTGATTGCTTTAGTTGAGTAAATGACTCGGCTAAGCATGAAAGGCTAGAAAGTTGAATGAAAATCACTTTACGAGCCTTGGGACAAAAGTGTAAATATGAGAAAGTTTAGGGGCAAAATGGTAATTTTACTAAAGTATGATAAAAGGGTCAATTTAGTCAATGTGTGTATTGAACGGGTTGATTTATCATTTTAGATCAAGAAAGACGAAGCCCGGATCATAACCGAGGTAAGGGCAAGGTCGTGGACTAAATTGCATATCTCCATACTTTTTGAGTACCGAGGTAAGTTTACGTATCAACGATGCATTTATGCGTATACATTGTTAATGCTAGCTAATGTGTAGAATGACTGAGAACCTATTCGATTCTAGTGGAATGAATGAGATAGTAGTTGTAAATGGATGAATGTATTACAAAGTAGACATGTGAATGTGTAGTGATAACGCTTGATAGTGGGCTAAGTGCGATACCACCTTGATACTTAACAATGATGGGCTGTGTGCGATACTATTGTTAAGCATATTATTTAGTGAGCTATGTGTGGAATCACTATAATTATCCTTTCTGGTAGGCTATGTGCGATACTTCCCTATGATCTGATTGTGGTGGGGTAAGTGCGAAACCACCGAGTAATTTAGCTGTGTGGATGTATTATTGAGAAATAATGATGTGTTGTATTTTGAGTAAATGTGCTATTGAGTGCAGGGGTGCATGTCAATGATTATGAGTATGTGACTCATGATGTGTTGGAGATGTGGTAAGGGATAGAAAGAGTAAGCATAGTAGTGGATGTGAATTACATATGTTAGTATAATGCTAATTGTTGTTTAGCTTATACTAGAATGCTTAAATTGTTTATGTGTAAACTTACTAAGCTCAAAGCTTACTCCTTTCTTTTCCCTTGTCTTATAGAGAATAAGGATTGAATCGTGATACGCGGATTAATCAGAAGATCGCCCACACTATCAACACACTCTGGTACATTGGACTTAATGTTTTGTATATGGCATGTATAGAGGCTAGACACATTAGGGTATTTTGTTGTTTTGGCTAAGATGTGTTGGCCTTTAGATGGATAATCTATTTTGTATAATGCCATAGTTGATGGCTACATTATTATATGAAAAGATGTATTTATCCATGTAATATTATGTTCATTATGAGTTGGTTATGGATGTGTTGAATGAGTACTTGTTGTGTATGCTAGAGGGGTGAGAAGGGCATGACAAATAGCTTTGTTCTTGTCCATGTGGGTAGACACTGCGGCAGGTGTGTCTAGGCCATGTGTGACACACGGTCAGCCCATGTGCGTGTGACTTGGCCATGTGTCCCCTGTATGTTAGCATTTCAAGTCAGAATAGACCACGGACTAGCCACACGGGCGTGTGCCTAGGTCGTGTAAAGTGGTCAGTGTTCACCACGGGTTGAGAACACGGGCGTGTCCAGGCCGTGTGAATTTAGTCAGTGTCGACCACGGGTGGAAGACACGGGCATGTCTTGAGGGTGCACGGGTGTGTCCCATTCCACATGGGCCTGCGACCCTTGTCTGAGTGAAAGAAATTTTAAGATCGATAAAGTTTCGGTAGAGCCTCGGGAGCTCTCGTATGTATGTTTAAGACCTCGTAGGTCCTTAATGAGGTATTTGTGGTAGCTTTTGAGAGTAGTCACGTTGAGCCTAAGTGGCCATCAAGTGGTTTTAATTCGGTAATGCCTCGGACTCGGTTCCGGTGTAGAATACGGGTAAGGGGTGTTACAGGTTATGAGTGTGTCAATATTGATTTGTTATTTTAGAACTTGCTTCGATTATGCATTTCGAGACCACACCCTTGATTTTATATACTGAGATGATAAAGGCACCTAGGATTTAACCCACTTATTCCATTAAAAACCTACCTTCATAATTAACCCCTAGTGAACCCTTTTGAGCCTAATAAACCATTTCTTGACTCACCCATTAATATTAACCCAAAACCCAATTTTTGCTTTTCCCATTTTCTTGACTCTTCTTTTGTCGAGATTTGATTTGATCAGTTGTCTAACTATATTCTTTATTTCAGTGGTTAAATTCATCTTATATCATATACTTCTTCTTATTCTTAAAAAAAAAACTGGAAATATATTCATTATTAGTTCTGTGTTATTTGAGCTTAAGCAGTTAATTTTACATTTTGAGAAGAAGCTCGTGTTATTATGATAAGTTTTCAATTTATGTAATTATTCAATATTAGTTCATTTTTTCTAGTTAGGTAAATTGTCAATTCGATCTCGATTTTAACCGCCTCTTTCAGCCTTTATCCACACCTTTAACCCAAGCCCCATTACAACCCTTTAAAAGACCTTTTGATTTGTGTATCATCTCATTTTATAGTGGTGGAGATTTGATTTTCATGCAAGCCTATGGTAATAACTTTTCATGTTTGACTTCCGAGTGCTTAATTTGAACCTTAAATACTTTGAGTGATTTGAGTGAATCTTTAGTGAGGATGTCAATTCTTGTCGATTTTGGATCAAAGGTAATTATTTAGATAAGGGGAAAAACCTATGTTTTCGGGCTACAAAAATTTGTGACTTAGATTGTTTGAATCTTTAGGACTCTTTAAGTTAAATTATCAATGTATGAATTATCTATGAATTATGATGAGACATTATTGATAAGAATTATGAATTAAGGAAGTTAGTTTTAATTGTGAGTTGAGGATTTTGCTTGAGGATTAGTTTTAATTGTGAGTTGAGGATTTTGCTTGAGGACAAGCAAATGTTTAAGTGTGGGGATATTTGATAAACTGTAATTTACACATATTTTGACCCCATGCTTGGCTTATTTTTGGATGAATTTTCATTAGATTTGATGAATTCGATGCTCCTAATCCCTTAATTTCATGTTTTACACTCAGGAGAGCCTAGGGAGTCGAAAAGAATGAGAAACGGGCCAAAAGGGGGTAAAATGGGCCTACCTTAGAAATCAACATGGCCTGGACTATCAAACACGGCCGTGTGTTACGAGCAGAATTGAACACGGCCTGGACAGTCGCACACAGGCAGACCACACGGCCGTGTATGACGAGCAGAGTCGAGCACGGCCTACGGCTATCGAACACGGGCGTGTCCCTGCCAAACCCGAGTTGAGTTCTATTCGAAAAAGACTAATTTTAGGCCAAGAGAAGTTCTCCAAAGCCTATATAAACACCCTAGGGGATGACCTAAAGGGACACGCAGAGTAGAAGGCAGAAAATACTCGAAGACAGCCATCGGGAGCAGCTCGGAAAAAGGATCTCCATCAAGACTGAAGATCTCCCATCAAGTTCTTTAGAAGTTTTTGGGTTTTCTTATGTTTTGTTGTTTTCCTTATTTTAAGATATTTCCCTCTATCAGTATGAACTAAAACCCTCAAATACCTGAGGGGATGAAACCTAGATGAATCTTATTATTATTTGATTTATAAGATAAATACTTGTTCTTATTATTAATTGTGAGTTCTTATTCTTGTTTTGATAATCCAGGTTATTGATTCAAGTCAAATGTGCTTATTCAGAGGAGCAAAAGACCCTATTTAAGAGTAGATCAACACAATTAAGCGGAGTTGATTGCAACCCTAGAAATAGGGCGACGAAAATCTGTCGGATTAGAGTCAAATCTAATAAGGGAATCCATAAATCGAGTTAATGCGACAATAGGGGTTTTAACTAGAAAGAGATTTCAATTAATCAACCTAGAGTCAGTTGTTTTTAGTCTTGAAAGAGATATTAACATAAATCAGGGATTTCTACGGATTAAGTCAAGTGAATAAATCGTATGAATCAAAGGTAATAAGTGAAGTCTAGGTGGATTCTTCCTTGGGTATTGCTTATCTCATAAAGTTGTCTAAAAAGTATTTTCCCAATTCGTTCTCTATCGTGCTCTTAATTAATTTTAGTTTAAAAATAAATCACTCTAATTCTTAGGCTAGATAATAAAAAGATAGTAACTACTAGTACTCTTGGTTCTTGTGGATACGATATTACCGGTCTTACCATAACTATACTATATAACGATAGGTGCGCTTGCCTTTATTGTGATCATAGTTAGTTAGAGACACATCAGTGTCATTACTTTATCTTACCGGAAGTAGACCGGATATCATGTTTAGTGTTTACTTGTGTGCTAGATATCAATCTTTTCTTAAGGAATCACATTTACAAGCCATTAAGAGAATCTTTAAATACCTTAGAGGCACTCCTAACTTAGGCCTTTGGTATCCTAGAGACTCATCCTTTAGTTTTCATGTCTTATCGGATGCGAATTTTGGATGTTGCGAATTAGATAGGAAAAAGTACCTCCGATACTTGTAAATTCCTAGGTAACATGTAGCATGGTTTTCAAAGAAACAAAATAGTGTTGCATTGTCCACCACCGAAGTAGAATACATTTCTGTCAGTAGTTGTTGTGCTCAAGTTTTATGGATGAAACAACAACTTAAGTACTATTGAATTTATGTAGATACCATTCCTTTCAAGTGTGACAATACTAGTGCTATTTGTCTCACAATAAATATCATCCAACACTCTAGAACTAAACATATTAAAATTAAGCATCATTTTATTAGATATCATGTCCAAAGAGGAGATATAGTTCTAGAATATGTTGATACTTTGCACCAATTAGCTGATATTTTCACTAAACCATTTTGATAAATAAAGATTTTGGACACTTAGGAGAGAACTAGATTCATACTACCTTGCCTTGATTTTGAGTTCGAACACTTTTATGCACTTTTATGCTTTTAAAATGTTTTATGACTTAAAATTGATTGAAAAATCATGTATGAATTATTTCTATTGCTTTTATATGAAAATAGTTAGAAGGAGTTAAAAGTTACATGTTTAGACTATTTTGACCTATTTGGTCTAGTATACAAATTTTTTTATTGCCTTTTAGTATGCTTGAATAAACTTTATTTGATGCAAATAATCAATTTTTGATGTTTTCATATTTTTTTTATAATTCATATGCATCATGCATTAATTCTACATAATTATATGTATGAGTTCGTTAGAAAAAGCCAATATTGCAGTTTAAGTTTGTTTAGTGCATTTTAGGCTTAGAATTGAGTTCAAGAAAGTTTTTCTGCACTTTGGAACCAAACTGGGCACTGCTAAAGTATAGATATTTAAGGTAAAGTATCGATACATCACAAAAAGTGCTGATACCTTTGGGGTTTAAAAATATTCTGCGGCGTGTTTACAAAAACAATTTTGAGCAAAATAAAGAACTCCATATTTTCCTCTCCATCGAACGATAAAACCTCCAAAACCTAGACATCAAAATTTCTCAATTTTTTTTTTCATTACTCAAATATTTCCAACAAAAATCATTCCACCTCTGTCCTATCAAAGATTCAACCATTTTTCTTTGGATTTTTCATCTTTTCAAAGCACTTTCAAGGTAAAAACTCCACTACTTTAATTTCAAAAATTATAATTAGTATGCGTTAATTTTTTGTTTAAATCTTGCTATTGGGATGACTTGGAACATATAAATTGTTGTTTTGATGCAAGGGGTTTGCCCAACCAAAAATTTTCTTTCCATAAGCCTTTGCCCACCAAGTGCTTGGCAAAATTCCTGAATGAAATTTCTAAGTAGTTTAGTGTGTCTTTGGATTCTAGTTAGTCACTATGCCTCTTAAGAAATGTTCTCGCGCCGATGCCTCTTCGTTCAATCCACCTAGCGGTCAAAATGATTCTTTAAATGATTGTTTTCGCAACTCTGAGGAGAGAACTCGTTTTTTCGCTTATTTTGCCTCTTAGAAAGTTAATGTTTCTCAACCTCTAGATTTAGACTCCTTAACTTATTTTAATTTTGCCTATCTTCAAAATTTAAACGATTAGCAATGGATCAATTTCTTTAAAATTCACTCTTCTACCGATGCCAATATTGTCCGAGCCTTTCATTCTAATTCTTTACTCGAACACAACCCAACCGGTGAGTCTGTGGTTGCTGTCAACTCTTATATTTTAAATACTCCCATTCGGCTCACCTTGAATGTTTTGGCAAATTTTCAAAATTACCTTCCAGTGGTGAATCCAATGAAAAAAGACCTTCAAAATCGGCCTTAATCATTCCAAGCTCGTATGCTTCCAAGCTCAATCTTCATGATTGGTTTCTTCACTTAATTCTCACCTGGATTTTACGCCCTATTTCTAAGCATGTTGTCCTTCGAGCCATCGATTATTGGTGGCTTGATTGTTTTTAAAATAATAAGCGTCCCGACCTTTCTTTAAACATGTTTAACGATATCACCAAGGTCGTTGGCAAAGAGCATACCAATGTTATCACCTTACCCTTCGGAACCTATCTCTCATATATATTCAAACGTCTAAAAATTCCCACCCAAGGTGATCCTTTATTGGCAAATCCTCTACCTCTTGGCATTGGAACGCTTCGTCACATTGGCTACAAGAAGGACCCTCGCACCGGTGCATGGTTGAAGGCTGTTCAAATCGAACCCCATGATAATGACGATGAGGATGTTGAAGGAGGTGATTCTGTTCCACCTCCCGTGCAAGCTCCACCTCAAGACGCTCAATTTTTTATCAAGACTTCGGCCATCTTTGAAGCTATTGGCTCATTACGAGATGTGGTTAGTGGCATAGATGCTAGGATGTCTACAATGGAGGAACACATAGCTAATCTTTTGTCTCTATTTCCTCCACCACAGCCTCCTCAAGATAGCTAGGACTCATCCTGCATATCATGCACTTTCATGGTTTAATTGGATATTTTACAGTGTTTTCTTTTCCTACTTTTATGCTTGTTGCACTAAATGTTAACTTAGTATTTTGAGATACTTTGGAGTTTTATGTTAGTTTCTTGTTCTTTATTTTTTTTTTCTATTAATCATTGGACTAACAATTTTCTTTCTATCTTAGGCTTTATTTGTTTATTTTGCTATAACAAAAAGGGGGAGAAAGGTGGTAAATTGGTTGGTATATTAATCTCTATAAGTTTGTGACCATTTTCAAAAACAAAATCGAGCCTTTAATTGAAATTGGGGAAGTACTTTATTCAAAAACAAAATTTATAAAAGTGTTTTTTTTTTATATCTAAAAGGGGGAGATTGCTAAACTAAGCTTTATTTTATAAATGTTTTGATATAACAAAGATAATGTTTTTGAATAAATTTTGATGACTTTCAAGTGGCAATTTATTTCAAAATATTTGTAAGAGATAAAATTTAAATATACTCATCAAACACTTAGAAAATATTTTGAACAAATTCAAATTGAGTAACAAATATTTCAAACATTTTTTTAACAAGTGAAAATTGCTCCCTATCCAAAAGTATCGATACTTATACCAAGTATCGATATCAATTTGAGCTTCAAAGTTCAAGAAAATTGAGCAAAAATCAAAAGTATCGATACCCTCCCCAAGGTATCGATACCTCATAGCAAGTATCGATGTTTCCTCTATTGTATCGGTACTATAGGTTTTAACGATCACTAAATTTAGGCATTAAATGCCCAAACTATCGATACCCCTTTGAAGGTATCGATACATGTTGTTGCAAGACACATTAATGTTTTGGTTTTTACATCTTCAACGACTCTATTCAAATTCCCACCAACCCAAACGGTTGGAAATCTATTAGGAGCTATAAATACAAGCTTCTAAAGCTTCTACAATAACAAGAGAGATTACAAAAGATCAAAAGCTATCAAGAAAGATCAACAATTTTTATCAACCTTTTGTGCGTCAATTTCTTCATATTTTTCTTACAAACACTTGTGAGCAATTCCTTGTATTTTTAGTGTTTTTATTGTGTGAGTGCTTAACTAGCAAACATCCTAATCTTGCAAGGATTGTCTCTTTGTTTGCTCATTTGTTTACTCTTTTGAAAGGGGTTAAGTCTTAAAATTTGGGTAAAAAATCTTAAGGGAATTGTAAGGTTAAACATTATTCTCAAAGGTTGATCAAATTAATGAATTTGGGAAAATCCTTAGTTGTGAAAAGCTAAGTTAGTGGGGTAGGCAATTAAGGTTGAACAACTCTAAATTTTTATGTTCACTGTCTCATCTCTTCCTTCTTGCTTCCACAAAATTTTAAAAGGCCAATTCACCCCCTCTTGTCTATTTCGGTTGATTGATCGAGCTAACAAAATCATAAGAACCAACTTGAGATAATGTGTCAAGTATAGGAGGGGGGCTAAATTATAAGAATGAGCTATCAAAATAATAAGAACCAACAGTCATACTTAAAACCAATTATGTCTTGTGTTGTTCCATTAAAAAGAGCCTAGAGGAACTTGAGATAATGTGTCAAGTTCGGGAGGGAAGGCTCGATCAATCAACTGTTGCAATATGATTGTTGGAGGAATTGATCTGCCATATGAAAATCGAGGAAGCAACGGTCAGATTCTAATGGTCATATTGCAATGGTCAGATTCCAACAATTATATTATAATAATTGGATTCCAATGACTTTATTGTAACAGCCAAATTTTTGCATTACCAATAACCTATGTATAATATAAAAGGGTTAATGTTATTTCCGGACTCCAGTTTCATTTTAAAATTGGAATATCAACATAGGCTAGCTAGCTACCCACTTTTTTTGTTTTTGGATATAAAGTCTCCTTCCCTCTCAAAGTTTAGGGACAAGATTTAATAAAAAAAAATTATTTTAAATGTGAATGAAGTGTTGGAAATTATTATTACTAAATGAGACCCAATGTGAGTAAAAGATAGCCTCATAAGCCATATTGTCTAGCGCGGGCTTTTTTAATGGAACAA
Organism: Gossypium sturtianum; assembly: GCA_025698515.1. NCBI lineage: Eukaryota > Viridiplantae > Streptophyta > Magnoliopsida > Malvales > Malvaceae > Gossypium > Gossypium sturtianum. The sequence continues at coordinate 42,923,773 of CM046943.1, forward strand.
CATTAGACATAACCGCAATCTTAAAAGTCAAAATTAATTTTGGGTTTCTCTTTCAAGATTTCCGTAATATAAACATTTTTTTAAACATTAAAAATAAGAAAAAAAATATTTGGTGCCAAGCAGAATTAGAGAATTAACAAGAGTTTTGTAATGGTCAATTTTTTAAGTTATTTATAGAATAAAAAAATACATTATCAATTTGTCAAATACTCACTCTAAGAATAAAATTTTTAAAAGAACTCATTTTTAAATACTTGGGTTGATTTTATTTACGTTAATACAAGTTTTGGAGTACTGCAAGAGACTATTAAGAATTAGGTTTGTACTTTATGTTACGTTAAATAATGTGGTTAGTTCAGGTGATGTTAACTACAGCTTAATTTAAAAAAAAAAAAAAAAACTTAAATTTAAGCCTGTTTTTGTGTCGACTTGACCTGTTTATAGTTAAAAATTAATAAATTATTTAAATTATTTATTTATATATTTTATAATTAAATTTAAATTTAAAATATTTTTATTTAAATTAAATTTCATTCGTGCGTAGTCGAAAAATAAAAATTTTATCCGAATTTAACTCAAGTTGGATTAAGTCTATAGGGTTGAGGGATTGCTCGACAAATCTATTGCATATACTCCATCACTATTTTAGTTTCAAATAAATTTTACCGAATTCTTTAGTGCATTCATTTTTCTATCTTATTATTGTAATTCGTGATAGTGTAACCATTGATACCTTAAGCAGTTTTTAAAAAGAATATTATAAAAATGAACTCAAATTCTTTTAATAAGTTCATTTTTATTTTCATTTTTTAGAAATAGTCTTGAGAAAAAAAATACATTTTGCAGAATAAACGAAAGTAAATCGTATACGAATAGCATAGGTGGCGAGGGTTGATTAGGCAACAGAATTAAAAGCGAATATGCGGACCGTTATATGAAGAAGATTCGTGAGTCATCCGCATCTCCCTCTTCCTGATGCTGTTTTAGTCTTTAAAAGTAAACAACTACCGACCCGACTCTCCTGCCTTTCTTTAATTCTCTATAACCGTAATTCACACTACATTAATCTCCCTTTTCCTTCCTTCCTTCCTTCTTTCATTTAAATTCTCACATCTTTCCAGGTATCACTTTCTCTCTTTCTTAAACAAAACTTACAGTATATTTCTGTTTTGTTCTCCATAATCTTCATTTCTTGCTTTCTCTTTTTTTATGTAGAGTTGCCTCTTCCGCTTGTATTTTGAGAACCCATTTTTGTGTTTCCTTCCTTCTTTTTGAATGTCGATGCTTGGGGATATCTGGAAAATTAAGTGCAAGATACTATATGATTATTTGATTTTAGAATTTGGGTTGAATGTCTTGGACAAAAACTTCATTTGGGTTATCTCAAGCTTTAAACTTCGAACTCAAATTTCTCCTTTAATGGTATCTTAGAAAATCTGATGAGGCTCTATTGAGTTTGTACATTTTTGGATTAATGAACGATGATATGTTCATTGCCATGACCTTATATATGAGTTTAATCTTATTTAAGTAGGATTAATCTACTATTTTTATGCTTTATTTGTTTAACAAAATATTGAGTGTTGTTTATTTAGCCAAAGAGAGACATTATCATTCTTTTCTCAATATGAAAGGGAAAAACCTCATGGAGGAAGGTGAACTCGTTGAGCTTAATAGAAGCGTGATACAAACCTCTAGCTGGTCAATCCTTGAAGTTAGTGTTTTTGTAGAAGCCTTATCTATGCTTAATTAATTTATTGAATGTGATTTCAATATATATTTCTGCTTCTTTTAATCGTACAGAGGTTGGTCATATAAGTTGCTTCTTGCACTCGTCTTCCCTCTGTTGCCAGCAAGTTCTTGCTGGCAGGTAAAGTGTTTTGCACATTGTTTTGAGGATTATGTGTCCCCAAACAGCGTTGAGGCCTAGTAAAGCCTTAGACGGTGTAAATGGAGTGCAAGTGGTTCCTCGTTCACCTTTTGCATTGGAGGAGATAAACCAACAAAGGGAATTCCAATCCACTCATGATAAATCATTTTTTACAGCAAATCAACCACTATTGATGCAGTAAGTTATGCATCAAACGATCTGTTTAAATCCACTCCGGCAATTTCTTTGTAGATAGTCACATGTACTAGTGACACACCATAACGTACTTGCTTATACTTGTTTTTCAGAGTGTGGCAGCAGAGGCCATCTTGTTTAAGGCCAGTAAGATGTTGTATGAAAGGTATGATACTGTTTGTGCTTGTTTTTGTGTGTCTCAGCTCGGCCATTCTGTCATATAAAATTTGTACTTTGCTTACCCTCGAAAGCTTTCGTCAGGGGATCAGAATTTTCAAGAAACAGTGGCTAATGTGTTAACCTCACTTCCTTTTATAGTTCTTGGGATCCAAGCCCCGAGGTAATAGTCTCCTTAATTTGCTTCATGAACAAGATATCATATTACCTTTTCTTATTAATACTTTGTTTACTTGGATACAGGAAAAATTTGAACTCTAAGCTGTATGCTAATTCACTAATCGGAGTTGGAGTTGCCTCTACTTTGTATCATTCTTCCAGAGGAAAGCTGAGGATGTATTTAAGGTGGGCTGACTACACAATGATTGCCACTGCTACTGTGGTAAGTTCAGACTAAATTCATATCTTTTTGAAGATCAAAACACTCGGGAAAGATTATCAATGTGAATGAATTTTGGAAATAGTGAATTTGAATAATCCTCATACATGTTGTAGACTGAAGTTATGCTTCTGAATAGTAACATGTTTATTAGAGCATAAAAATGAATGTTTATTAGAGCATTGTGGGTATGCTGCTTTTTTAGACTTGAATGCTACCTGCTGAAACTTGTGCAGTTTTGTTTTCACATTTCTCATTCCAATCCTTTTTTGCAGTGTCTATCAAGAGCTCTTAGAAATGAGAATCCGAAGTTATTGATGGCAGCTTCTGCTTTACTTCTACCTGTTCAGCCTCTGATGGTTTCAGCTGTTCACACTGGAATGATGGAGGTATAACTAGCTAGTTTATATCTCACTTGGTTTTTTATTTAATAAAAAACAGTCTGGGATCCTATTATTTTTCCATTACAACAATAAGTTCGATCTTATTGTTTTCCAAGTCTTCAACTGCCTAATCTTTGCTCCAACTTAGCATTATAATTTAATGGAGTTACCTTCAAGGCTGAAGCTGTTCCGTGGTACTGAAAACATGTCCAATGTCGTGTTCCTGCATTTCAGGTGGCATTTGCAAAAAGAGCATTGAAATACCCGGAATTAAGGATGGCTCACAATGTTCATAAGATGTCATCACTGTTGGGAGGTGTTCTTTTCATTGCAGACGATGTCTTTCCTAGGACTCCTTTCATTCATGCTGCATGGCATCTTGCAGCAGCTGTCGGTGTTGGCACGTGTAACAAGCTTCTTGAGTAGTGTGTTATATATAAATTATAGTAGGACAATCTTTATATCTATAACTATTATTTGTTTATCCCGATTCCTAAGAGCTCTGGAATATCTCTTTACAAAATCTCGTAAAGATTCATCTTCACGTTGCCTGATTGGCATTAAATACGTTGGCAATTGTTGTAGTGTCTTGTTCCCAAGAATTTGCTCATGAATAAGTCCGCCAATTGCTTGAAACTAATGATGAAATTTTACAGAAGCTACATATACCAAGCCTGAGCTGAATCTTTCAATGTCACTTAGAATGCCATGCACTTCACCTAATCTGAAGCACCCAAAATGTTCATATGATTCACATAATGCGCCAAATGATCTTGGGGTCAACTCGACCATCATACGATAATTTAGGGAATTTAAGAGTTGGAGGAACATGACGACGTAGTATTTCACTAGCCAAGGGTTCATTTGTATATTTCTTAACTAAACTCAATGACTCCTACTTTTGATATTTCCGCATGTGTTTTTTCTAACTGTTCTATCTTTTCTTCTAGTGTGCTTCTACTAAAATTCCAACTTTGACTATCGTCAATAGCCTCGTCAACATCATTATCATCTACATTATCATCAAGATCATCATTACTTTTGTTATCATGTTGATGCTTGTGAGTGGGATGGATAGTCTCCTCTCCTCTATGCAATGGATCTTGCCTTCGAGCAGCTCTAGTCGCTTTTAACTCTTTTATGAGCTTTTCATTCCTTTCATCTACTTGGCATTGTCCTTCATGCAGCTCTTGAATAAATTTTTATTGCTCTTCATATCTTCTTTGTTGTGAAGATATTTGTTGCTCCATCACCTTCATTCTTTCTTGCATGTTGTGAAAAATATAAATGTCGGTAATGACAATATATATCGCAAAGAAAAGAGAAATAAAATAAAGAACACACAAATTTTACGTGGAAACCCTTTCGGGAAAAAACCACGGGCAGAGGAGAAGAAAAATTCACTATGTCGAATTCGAACCCATTACAAGAGGAATAAACTATGTCTATATATAGGCTTGTAAAACCTAATTCTAATCAAAGTAAAAATAAATTTTGTTTAACTTGACTTGCAAGCAATCTCTTAGAATTTGGGTCATACAACTCTAACAATCTCCACCTTGTCTTAGAGATCACATCAGTCAATTCATTACTCTTTTAAATGATTTAAAGAATGTTGAGGTTCATATTGACGATGAAGATCAGGCTATGCTATTATTGTGCTCTTTACCCCCTTCATACAAGTCTTTCAGGAGACCCCGATTTATGGCGAGACAAACTCTCGTTCGAAGATGTGAAGGGTCATTTGTTGAGTAGAGACAAACTCGACAATGAGTTTGGTTTGGATAGCAAGGCAGATAAGCAAGCTTCCGTTTGGTAGCATCAAAGAAACGAGAAAAAAGGTGTCGCTATTGTAAAAAGTTAGGTCACGTCAAAGCAGATTGTTATAAATCATAAATAAAAGAGTCTTGAGAGTAACGAGGAAGATGTAGCCGGTGCTAATTTGGTCGATGAAAGCGGTGATGATTTCTTGTTAGTGTCAACGAGCGATAACCCCAAGCTCACGTCTGAGTGGATCCTAGATTCGGGATGTTCTTTCCACATGTGTCCCATTAGAGAATGGTTCTCCACATACAGTTCGGTTGAAGGTGGAGTTGTGCGCATGGGAAACGATTCATCTAGTAAGGTATTTGGTATTGGTACTGTTAAAATTAGGATACACGATGGGACGATTAGGACACTCTCAGATGTCAGGTATGTACCTGATTTACGAAAAAATCTCATCTCCTTGAGTAGTTTAGACTTGAAAGGATGCAGAATTGTAACACCCCCAACCCGTATCTATCGCCGAAACAGGGTTACGAGGTATTACCAAAGAATACAGAACACTTTCAGATAATTTGAAATCATTATCTTTACACAAATAGTACACTTGAGATGTACAGTTCTATAATTATGAATAAACACATTTATCAAACATATTCCATGTTTTTATATATAACAATCTCATATTTCCATGTATCAAGTACCATCATTTCCTCGTATTTCAGACAAATACGTGTAACAATTCATAGACATACAACTCACTAACTCTTCCTGCCAATCACAATTTAAATTGAAAAGTCACTTATTGAGTCCAATTTCAATATTCACTAAAATCTATCGTATAAATTTGGATGTACGTATCCACCAATAGATTCCATGTACCGATATCATCATCTCAAATTTCCACATGCATTTACTTTCCACATTATGAACTCAAATAACATATACAAGACATACCAATGTATTTCAAGTACGTTTTCATAATATTTCATTTCGAATTCAGATTATTTCATATTAGAACTCTTCTCATTAACTCATTTGGAATACCAATTCATACGGATAATACACTCAAGGGTGTACAAATATATAATCACAAATGAACTCATTCATCAACCAAGTTCTATGTTCATGTCTCATCAACTCATATTTCCTTATATCACATAATTCTATGTAACACTTACCAAACTTTGTCAAATTAGTGAACTTCTTATGGAATTGGTCTACACCGGTATGCACTGAATTTCACTGATAAAATCATCATATAACAAAATTAAAGCTTCAATTCAATATTTATTCATCATATTCTTCCAGCAATAATCCACATCAACTTTAAAAATTAGCCATGGAATCAAAAACTAATGAATTAATAAGTTGGACCCAATTGTAAAAATTCCAAAAAAACATAGAAATTTCAAGAAGAAAGCAAGAATTAAACTTACATGAAGCTAGAGTATGAAAACCAGCTTGAACCCTCTTCCATGGCTGTTTTTCAGCTGATGAAAATGAAGAGAAATGAAGAAAATTCTAGATATTCCAATTTGGTCCCATTTTTATTTAGCTAATTTTGGCAATTTTCCAATTTTGCCCTTATTTCACCCATTTCCGATTTTTCTCAAATTATTGCCGCCCAAAATATCTCCTTTGGGCTTATTTGCACTTTAGGTCCTTCCTCATTTGACAATTAAGCTATTTAAACCTTCTAGCAACTTTTACACCTTTTTCAATTTAGTCATTTTTATTTAATTAATCACCCAAACGTCAAAATTTTCTAACAAAATTTTTATACTACCTTATTGACATTCCGTAAATATTCATAAAAATATTTATGACTCGGTTTATAACACCGAGATCTCGATACCTCTTTTTCTCGATTTCTTGACCAAATAAATCTTTATAAAACAAAATTTGTTATTTCTAAAATCTTTTAAAAGCTACATTTGGCTTGTAAATATTAAATAATATAATCTACGAGTTCATTTGTCCGATTTGGTGGTCTCGAACCACTATTTTTGATATCACTGAAATTTGGGCTATTACAAGAATCAACATCGAGTCGAGCGGCATAAAGTATCTCGTGGAGCTCTCATTTTGTTAAAAGGTAAAAGAACCGGCAGTCTTTATATTCTGGAAGGTTCTACAGTGACCGGTGAAATCGGATGTCCCTCGTCCGTTACGGAGTCGAAGTCAACTCGTTTGGAGCGGAGGCAACTTGGTCACAGGAGGGAAAAACATATGATCGTTTCGTTGAAGAGATGTTCTCTTTTGGATGCAGGTTTTGAAAAGTTAGGGTACTGTGTTCATGAAAATCAGACCCGGGTTAGTTTTGATTTGGCAGTGCACAAGTTGAAGGCTAGAAGTCTTCCAGCTTCTAAGCACAGATTCGACTCAGTTAATTCCCTGCATAGTTCAAGATAGGCCCATGGCGGGCTTTGGCAAAGATGGCGTTGTAAGAATTCGTGTCAAGGTGGAGATTGTTAGAGTTGTGTGACCCAAATTCTAAGAGATTGCTTGCAAGTCAAGTTAAACAAAATATATTTTCTTTCTAGAAGATTTAGTATTTATTAGTATAATATATTTAGCATTTATTAGCATAATTTGTTTGACTTGACAATTTAGCCTATAAATAGGTTCTTTTACAACCTTAGAAATTGACACCCATTAGAGATTAGAACTCATAACACATTTAGAGAATTTTGTGTCTACGTTTTGAGGGTTCTTTGTTTTTGGGTTTTCAGGGTTTAGTTTTTATCTCCATCTTTTGTACTCTTCGTTCTTTTGCCATTATAGTAAATTTATCTTTGCCCGTGGATTTTTATCCTCTTTGGAGGAGTTTTTCCACGTTAAATTTGTGTATTCAATTTCTCAATTTCTTCTGCTATTTTTACTTGTTCGTTGCTTAATCGGGATGATCCTAACACATGTCAATGTATCGTTGGGATATTGAGTGGGGGTTTTGTGATCCTTGGTCAACTAGAGAAGCACTGGTATAGGTGTGGATGACTGTAACACCATGGTGGTGGATATTGATAATACTGCTAAAATTGGTTAAATTAGTAAGGAGTTTTTTGAGTTTGTGCATTAGGATTGAATCGGGTTTGTTGATGAAGGTTTCGATTGACATGCATGGAATCTTGTACTCAATTTGTTTGGTTTTGAGATGGTAAATCCTAGAGTGGTACCTCTTTCAAAGGGTCTTGGGTTTGTTGATTACTAGTGGGATCAAGCTCATTGGTAGGGGATGCTGGTATCAAGCTCATGGTTGTCCACGTTCACTGCACCAACTGTTAACCTGTTGGATTAATAAGGGAAGAAAGTAGTTGTTTTATTGGTGGTTCACTTGGGATGAGGTGGAAAGCCACTAAGAATGGGGTTAAGTTTTCCCGTGAGAGAGTTAAAGGGAAGAAGAAGGTTTTTTGATCTGGGAGTGGATCTGACCTCATGAACTGTTGCATGGGCCTTTTATACTAGGAGACAAGGTTCCCTACATGTTTACGGACTATTGATAGTGAGATCTTATTTGGTTCTCTTGCAGTGACAGTGATGCGTCTTAGAATATGATGTGTAACGATTAGAAAGTTAGTGTCGAAAAATGCGGTTTCAAAATTTTATTTTTGTAAACCGGATCTGTAAATATTTATTAAATATATATTTATGGAGTTATATAGTAGATGAATTGAACTTTAGATAAGTAATTTTATCGAATTAATGATTAATTAAGGTGCAATGACTAAATTGTAAAGGTGGTAAAAGTTCAATTGCTAAAGAATCCTTAATTAAAACATGGACAAGGGACTTTAAACCACCATGCAAATAATAGTGGACGGTGGTGGCATGATTTCTCTGAATTTTGTATGAAAAAATTTAATTAAATTAAAATGAATTAAAACATAAAACGTTCAACAAAACATGAAAGTGGGGAGAAAGAGAAGACATTGTGTTTTCATCTTTTTCGGCCGAATTTAGAGAAAGAGAAGAAGGGGACGTGGGCATTAAGGGTTTTTATATTTTTGAAATCTTGGGAGTTTAATTTAGCTGATCCGTGTGTTATTTTTCAAAACTGTTAAAGTTTTGGCAAAATGTCATTGATGGATCTTTAAAGTTTTAGGTACTAAATTGATAGATTTTAAGCTTAGAAGTGAAAAATGACTAAATTGTGAAGTTAATTTATGGTTTTGTACAATAGGGGCTAAAATGCATAAATTTCAAAATTTTTGGTTGAAATGAGAAATAGGATGCCCAAATTGGACTATAGTGAAATTGGGTTGAAAATTTGAGTTCTAGATTGAAAGTTAGGTTAGTCCCAGTTTTAGGGAATAAATTGAAAAATAAAATAAAATTTGTGTAAATTCGCAATTGAGTAAATTTGAAAATATTGTATACTATAAATTGAAATTTTTATTTGATTGGGATTGATTGTTTGTGATCAGGACTAAATTGAATAAATTTAAAAATATTGTATATTGTTTTGAGTGTGAAATTGAATCTATATGGTGATTAATTATACTATCACATGTGTGAATTGATGATTCGGTGATGAGATTATGATATGGAATTGAGGAATTCACTTATAAATGAAATTGAGAAATGGTTACTGGAAACAATAAAATATACTTACTTTTTCATGCCCTTTTTAACTTAAATTCATGCAGTTTCGATAAAATTCTTGTCGAAAAATATATAATTATTATAAAATAATTAAATTGTACTTAAATTATTAACATGTTGAATTTTACTTAATTTTATAATAAATTTTGATTAATTTTGATCATTTTCGACAGATTCGCACAAAGGGCGAAAAACGGCTCGGCAAACACTGCTAGAAGCACAAAACCGAGAAGCAATTTTGAAGCATCAAGGCGAATTAATTTTTCAGCCTAAGACGGTCCAAATTATGTGTATTAATTCATAATATAATTAATTTTAATTTTAATCCAATTTAATTTGGGTTAAATAAATTATTATTAATTAATTATGAAAAGTGGCCCAATTGAGCTGAACCGAGAAAACCAATCCAACCGAGCACTGGGCAGCCCAAAACCGTCCTACATGCTGACCCAATCAGATTGCTTGGCTGATTATTTAACTTGCAAAATGGCCATTGAAGACTCCTTCAAATTGCATTCAAACCCCTCCACTGTTTGTGCCTTTCTAGATTTGCCCCTACCTTAAAATAGCAAGTTTGAATTCTTCAAACTTGCCACATGTGTGGCCAGCCATGGGGGGACTCTATGAATGCTGATTTTTGCTAATTTTAGCAGCCATCTCAACCTATAAATACCCCCCTTTGCTGCTCAGTTCAAACACATCTCAAAACCATTCATTCTTCACTTCTCTCTCATTTTTCTCTCTTCATTCTCTTCCGTTGTTCTTCATTTTCTTCCCCTATTCCCTTTCCGATTTCATCTCTTGAAAAAGAGTCATTCATCCACCATTTGGAGCAGCATTCAAGTGTTCGTAGAAGCCTCGATTTGACAAGAACAAGCAGAGAAGAAGGAGTGGAGCAAACTAGTCAAGCCACGGAGAGAACACCGGATTTGATTCTTGTTCCCTATCCTTTTAATTTTGTTGTTGTTATGATGAACATGTCTATGAATATTTATGATGTTGATATGTTTAATTTAATAAGGCTTAAATTTGATTTGTGTTAGGTTGATTGCATTTTGTCTACTTAATTTATTAAAATTGTGTTTGTGTTGTTATAGGCCTCGGTAAGATGTTTGATTAAGTAAAACCATGACTAAGTTATTCTTGCATTACAATTGTAAGGTAACTAATGAATTAATTATTTAAACAGATTGAAATTGTAATTAATTGACACGATACTTAATCAGTGCATGTTTAATCATCTAAGGTAGCTGAGGGTTAAATTAGCAACGGTAGAAATACATTGTTACCTCACGTAATCTTTTATGTACATATGAGATTGAATTAATTGTTTGAATTGGCATAGAGATATGTACAAGAGATTATTTTAGTTTCATAAGTATCTAATTAACACATTTGCTTATTAAAATTTGTTTAATCGGTTGAATTGACATAGAGATATAGTCAAGGGATAAATGGATTTTGGTAGGTAAGTATGTTCATAAGTTAGCAAATTACCGAGTTGCCGTGAATTTATTCGTAACAACATAAATATGAGTTTAGTAATTCTAAGTTAAGAAATGTAATTAGTCTAACACAACTATGTCATCTTGATTAAAATCATCTTTTGAAATCGTGCATTGGAACTTTTATTTTATTTTTATTTATTTTACTTAGTTAAAATCCTAGTTTTTAATCACCTCCTCAAATCAAAATATTTTTCTTCACCAAAGTGTTTTTAAAATTGCATTCATAAATAATTCTTTTCACAGTCCCTGTGGGTACGATAACTCGACATTTACTTGTCACTTTATTACTTGTTGCGATTGTGTACACTTGCACATTTTCGTCGTTCTAGTTACCCTATAAATTGTTTGGGCAGAGTCGAATATAGTTGGCATGCCATAAGATGGGAAGAGTTCAGGGTTATTACAACTACGAGTCAAGCAGTGTTGGGCACACATGTACGTCGGTTATACGACTAGTATTGGGCACAACTTACTATTTTGGATTTATCTGATAGGCATTAGATGCCAAACCGTTGTGATTGGTTGGGTCCATGTAACACCCCAAACCCGGCCCCAAGCGTCATGGCCGGATCCGGAGCGTCGCATGAAAGATCACGCTCTTTTGTAAATACTAGAGAAACTTTCTTTCTTTATAAGACCGCAAGTTCAGTTGATCATTTGAAAACTCAGTGTTGCATATTTAATATAGAATCTGCCTTTTTATGAAGTTAGAAAACGCTTGTTGTTACTTTAAGTTAACTAGAGGTGTTGTTCAATGTCGTTGTAAATCGTAGGTTAGGTTCTTGGAAAATCGTAGTTTTAGATTTTCTAAGAAAACGTCATGCCAATTAATTCGTATAGTAAAGCATTTAAAATCAACCCAAAATATTAGTTTTACAAATGTTGACATGTCATCTAAACCTTGAATTTAAGTGTTTAAGAAAAGATACCCAAATTAAAGTAGTAGTGGCCTTATTACAACATCAAAATCCCAATTTTAAGCAAATAAGTCTAAAGAGGAGAAAAGTGAAATTTTACTAAACATTAAGTGCATGGCCACCTCAAAGTCGATCCCAGCCCATGTCCGCCGAAACTAAGAATTACCCGCAACATTTAAGCGGAGGGTGAGTCAAGAAGAACTCAATTGTGCAATTACTCATTATTCACCACAGTTGGGCCTCGGCCTTACAAATCACTTTGGGCAAAGCCCATACAGAATCGAACGTGCCTTGGCCCATTTAGCCAGAGAATAGCAAATAATCAGGAAGTAATGCATTATGATGCAAATCCCAACCCAACCTAGTTTCCATCCGCTACACACCACCCTTACCGCCAATCACACCAATGGGGATTTTTACAATCAACCTCACCGCTACACACCATCGATGGCGGTCATGTTTGCGATTAGTCGCTCATCGTCAAATTGTGACAGAGTCACTGGACTAAAATGGCATGGCCACTGTGAGCAGAGTGTGGCAGAGCCACGGATCGGTGTGGCAAAAGCCACCGAATCAGATTGACATAGTCACGGATACACTTCCCCTTTCAATATCATATCATATACCCATCCATTATGTGAACATGAACTCATGGTGTATGAATGTAATAGATATCGACATGTATATCAGATGATCAGAGTGTACATATAATCATGTCAGCATAATTGCATATATAATATAAGCAGAAATCACTAACCTGATGTCCTGATTTTACCCTCCATGGGCAAGAGCAGCATATGCCGAAGTTTCGGCATTCAATAAAGCATATATATATATATTTATATTTATATATTCAAGTAAAACGATAGGAAAAAGGTGTGAGAATTACACACCTGCAAACACAGAGAACTAGGCTATCAATCTCGCTAACAACCTCACTCGCAGAGATCACAGTGATCTGCCAGTCCCTCTCCGAAGCCAGCCCACAACCCGGTGGAAAGTCACGTACTGCCGATACCGCACGTTTTTTGAACTTAGGGGTAGGGACTACGAGTCCAACCCCCTCATTTGCTTGGCTGGTATTCGATTCCATGAAAAAGATCTTGATCAGAAGACCGGGTTAAGGCACTGAAGCAGTTGAAATAAGAAGATATGCTCAAACGAAGAGGTTTCTTACCTAGGTCGACAGAAACCGAGAGCTTCAGGCTTAGATTAAGAAACCGGCTGAGTCCCACTATTCCCTCCTATATTCGGCCAAGACACCTAAAGTGCCACGGTTAATGCCCTCGATTAAACCATCAGCAAGAGAAAAGCAAGAATTGAAAGAGAAGAAGAATACTTACCGCAACAAGAAATTTGATTGAGAGGGTTAAGAGAAAAGAGTGACGGCAATCCACTTAAACAAGAGCGAATGAAGAGGTTTAAACACACCAGAGAGATTCGGCCAACAGGAACAATAAGAACAAACTCGGAGAGAAGGAAGATGGAATAAGTTTCGGCTTTGAAAAGAGATAAAGGGAAGATATAAGAAGAAATGGACTAGGAAAATTTGGCCTTAGAAGAAATAGAGAAGAAGTTGAAGCAACAAATGTTTTGGCTTTGAAGATACAAATGAGAGAAAATGATGAAATGGAGAGGGTGATAGGAGGGTTCGGCTAAGTGGTTATGAAATACAAAATGAGTATGAACAAAAGAAAAGAGAGAGAGAGAGAGAGAGAGAGAGAGAGTTGGGGTTTAAGTTTTTGGTTGAAAGGAGAAAGAATGCCAAAAGAGAATAAGGTTTGATTTGCTAACCCTCAACTCAAAGTGACCTATGGAGAAAACGACACACACCCACACACATACCTCAAAATCGAAAGTGCACCAAAGATGAAAGAAATGCCCCCAAGACCACTTTCGGCACAAGCACCTTGCTTTGCCCCCAAAACCGAAAGCTTCCCCCCTTCAACCAAGGCACATTCAATCAACAACCCCTAACCAGCCACCCACTCATTGATCATCTCCTACTTTCACTCTCATCCCCCCCATTTGAATTGATTTGAAAGATTCAAATCCACCTTTCACTCTTGTACAATCATTTAAAATATTTGACTTAGTCCACTCCCACTCTTCAAGGTCCCTAGCCGAATCCAACACCTCTCATCCTGACGCCAAAAAGAATTCCCAAAAAGCAACCTATGCGACTCGAACCTGCTCCCTCACTGCTCCCCTGTGGCGTCATCTCCCCCTGCTTCCTAAGTGGCATCTTCTTGCCAGATTACCACTCCTTGTCTTGTGTCAACAAACACAAACAATAATCCTTAAAACCTGCCCCAGCTAGCACTCCCTTAAAGTGCCAAAAAAAAAATAAAATTTTCGCCAAGGCTTTGGCTTAACCCCGAGCCTTCCCGGGGCCCCCAAACATAATAAATTAATAAATATAGCATACCAAACACACAGAACATGGCAAATGCAAAGCCCCTAATTCCCGGATGTTACAGCTCTACCCCCTTAAAGAAATTTCGGCCTCAAAATTACCTGGTCAAAAGAGATGAGGGTGTTGCTGACGCATAACAACCTCTGGTTCCCAAGTCGCCTCTTCCACACCGTGATTTCGCCACAAGACTTTGACCAACGGGACTGATTTCCTTCTCAACACCTTAACGTCTTGATCTACGATCTGCACTGGTTCCTCTTCAAAAGACAGGTCTGGTCTTACTTCAATCTCCTCCACTGGCACAATATGAGTCGGATCTGAACGATAGCGCCTCAACATCGAAACATGGAACACATCATGTATCTGTTTCAGTTCGAAGGTAACTCAAGCCGAGGTATGCCCACCGTCCCACACGCGTTTCAATACCCGATAAGGCCCGATGAACCTGGGACTTAGCTTACCCTTTCATCCAAACCTCATAACCTTCTTCCAAAGTGAGACTTTCAGGAAGACTTGATCACCCACTGCAAATTCTACATCCTTACGCTTCAAATCCGCGTAGGATTTCTGTCTGTCAGAAGCCTCCTTTAATCGAGTTCGAATTAACTTAACTTTCTCCTCTGTCTCTGAAACCAATTCCGGACCCAACATCCGACGCTCACCCAACTCTGTCCAGCAAGTAGGAGTACGACACTTCCGCCCATACAACGCTTCATAGGGCGCCATCTGAATACTAGACTGGTAGCTGTTATTGTATGCGAATTCTGCCAACGATTAAAACTCTTCCCAACTACCCCTGAAATCAATGACACAACCTCTCAACATATCTTCCAAGATCTGAATTACCCTTTCAGACTAGCCATCAGACTGTGGATGAAAAGCTATGCTGAAGTCTAGCCTTGTACCCAATGCCTGATGCAGCGCCTTCCAAAACCGCGACGTAAACCTAGGGTCTCTGTCCGATATGATGGATACTGGTACCCCGTGCAACCTTACAATCTCTCGCCACATACGGTTTAGCGACTTACGCAAAGAATAGTCGACACGAAAACAGTATGAAATGGGTGACTTCGTCAACCGATCAACAATCACCCATACCGAATCTTTCTTAGTAGGCGTAAGAGGTAGCCCACTAACAAAATCCATCGTGATTCTCTCCCATTTCCACTGTGGAATCTTCACCGGCTGTAATAACCCTGAAGGAAACTGATGTTCTGCTTTCACCTGCTGACACGTTAAGCATTTACCCACAAATTCGGTAATCTCCCATTTCAAACTAGGCCACAAAAACTGCTCTCGCAGATCCTGATACATTTTATTCCCACCAGAATGCATAGCGTAGGGACTACTATGCGCCTCCTGAAGAATCATCTGTCTTAACCCAGCATCCTTCGGCATGCAAACCCTCTCACGGAAACACAGGACCCCATCACTGTTCAAACCAAAATCCTCTACCCCACCATTCTGTACCTGCAGACGTCGAGCACTCAAGACATCATCCAATAACTGCTTCTCTTTGATCTGACCAACCCACATCGGCTTTACTTGAAGTTCAGCTAGCACACTCCCATCATCATACAAGCTGAGATGGGCAAACATCTCCCTCAAATTCGATATCACTTTCCCACTTAACGCATCCGCCACCACGTTAGCTTTACCCGGATGGTATTCGATCGAGCAGTTGTAATCCTTTAACAGTTCAATCCACCTTCGCTGTCTTAAATTCAACTCCTTCTGGGTAAGGAGGTATTTTAAGCTTTTGTGGTCGGTGTAAATGATATACTTCTCCCCATACAGGTAGTGTCTCCAGATCTTCAGAACGAACACTACCGCAGCTAACTCCAGATCATGCATAGGATAGTTCAACTCATGCGGTCTTAACTGCCGAGACGCATACGCAACCACCTTCCCGTCTTGCATTAACACACACCCTAATCCAGTGTGTGAAGCATCACAATACACCACAAACTCTTTCCCAGCTTCAGGCTGAATCAAAATCGGAGCCTCTGTTAAGATCCTCTTCAGCTTCTTAAAGCTTTCCTGTTGCTTGTCAGTCCAAACAAATGCTACCCCTTTCCGCAACAACTTAGTTAAGGGTGCCGCAATCAAGGAGAATCCCTCAACAAACCTTCTATAGTACCCAGCTAACCTAAGAAAACTTCGAATTTCCGCCACAGACTTAGGCGGTTTCCAGTCCAACACAGCTTCAATTTTTCGGGGATCAACCTTAATTCCCTCTGCAGATACAACATGACCCAAAAAAGTAACTTCTTTCAACCAAAATTCACACTTACTGAATTTGGCGTACAGCTGCTTCTCTCTCAAAATTTGCAGAACCACCCGAAGATGCGAATCATGCTCCTCTTCCGTCTTGGAGTATACCAGAATGTCGTCTATGAACACCACAACAAACCGATCCAAATAGGGTTGGAACACTCGGTTCATCATATCCATAAACGTCGCTGGTGCATTCGTCAGCCCGAATGGCATCACCAAGAACTCGTAGTGACCATAACGAGTTCTAAAGGCTGTCTTATGAATATCCGCTTCTTTGACCTTAAGTTGATGATAACCTGATCTCAAATCTATCTTCGAGAAAACTGAAGCCCCCTTAAGTTGATCAAACAAATCGTCAATCCTCGACAGCAGGTATTTGTTCTTGATGGTCAACTTATTCAACTGACGGTGGTCAATACACATACGCATCGACCCGTCCTTCTTCTTCACGAACAACACCGGCGCTCCCCACGGAGATACACTTGGTCGGATAAAACCCCGATCCAACAATTCCTGAATCTGCGCCTTCAATTCCACTAACTCCTTCGGCGCCATTCTATATGGGGCAATAGACACTGGCGCTGTTCCCGGAAGAAGTTCAATACCAAATTCCACCTCGCGATCCGGAGGTAACCCCGGAAGCTCCTCTGGAAAAACATCGAAAAACTCCTTCACTATTCTGACATCCATCACCGACAACTCCTTGGCCTCCAGAGCATGAACAAAAGTTAAGAAAGCCTCGCATCCTTTTCTCACCATTCTTTTCTCCTTTAACGCAGACACAACATTGGACAAGTAGTTTCTCCTCTCGCCTATCACTACAACTTTATTATCCTCAGGGGTCCTTAACACCATGCGCTTAGCAGCACAATCCAAGTTTGCTCGACATTTAACCAACCAATCCATACCTAGGATTAAATCGAATTCCCCAAACGGTAGTTCCATCAAATCAGCCGGGAACACCAACCCTTGTACTTCTAGAGGCACATTCCTAAAGAGTTTGTTTACCACTACAGATTGTCCTAAATGGCTCAGTACAATCATCTCCCTAGAAGTAATCTCAGAGTTCATGTTTAAAGTTCTAGACACCACATTAGCAACATAGGAATGCGTCGACCCAATATCAATCAATGCAGTAAAGGGAAAACTGAAAATGAAAAACGTACCAGTTATGACGTCTGGTGCATCGCCCTCCTCTCGGCGTCTAGTTGCATAGACTAACCCAGGCCGTCTCGCATCTGTATTCCCAGCACCTCTACCCGGTGCTCCACGTCCCTGACCAAAACTATTCCCTCTTCCAATCGGACCACGACCTCTTTGTGGCTGCTGACCACCTCTCCTGAACTGATCAAAACCCTGTCCAACTGGCCGCACTTGATCTACTTGTGGACAATCTTTAACCATATGGTCCATAGATCCGCACCTGAAACATCCACCGATTCTCTTCCTACACTCTCCAGAATGCATTTTCCCACACAGAGCACATGATCGAACCACGCCTCTCGCCGCAGCCTCACAACTCGAGTGACCCCTCAAACCTTGGCCTCTTTTGAAAACCTCCAGGGCGACCAGACGACCCAAAACTCCTCTTATTTTTACCCTTATCCTTCTTCTTGTTTTGAGTCTCAATCCGCTTAACCTCTTCAGCTATTTTAGCTTTGTCAACCAAAGTGGCAAAATCTCTTTCCCGCTGCGGAGCTATCAACACCCGCAGTTCGTCTCGTAACCCATCCTCAAACTGTACGCAACGTTCATAGTCAGTCGCAACTATTCCTCGGGCATAACGGCTCAATCGCAGAAATTCCGCCTCATACACAGCCACAAATTTGCCCCCTTGTACCAAATTCAGGAATGCTTTCCTCTGAGCATGTAAATAGCTTGCCCCAACGTATTTCCCTTGAAATGTAGTTTTAAAGAAATCCCAATCAATGCGATCCACTGAAGTACCCTCTCTAACGGTAAGCCACCACTGATATGCCTCATCCCGAAGAAGAGACACCGCTCCTTTCAGTTTTTCCTCTGCCGTGCAATCTAGATCATCCATAATTCGCTCGACTGCCTCCAGCCAGTACTCAGCTACATTTGGGGCCACACCAGAGATACCCCGAAATACCTCTGCCCCATTTGGTCGAAGTCGCTCAGGAATAGACTTTCAAGATACTGCCCCAGAGCTCGCCCCAGCAACTCGCTCCAACACACGTAGCATTGCTTGGGACAGGGCATTATCCCCACCAGTTCTATCTTGCGATCCCGCTTCTGCCACAGGTGATGTTGGCGCTTCACCTTTAGACTCATGCCTCGTTTCTGAAAACTCAGCCTTAACACCCCGGCCTCTACCACGACCGCGTGCAGCACGTCCACGCCCTCTGGCACTCATGTCTACCGTTTTGTCTTAATCTATTTTTACAAATTTTATGCATTAGCTTTTGTTTTCACTATGGGTTAATGAGTAGTTTTATGAGAATAAAGTTTTAAGTAGTTTTCCGCAAAACACACATACACCTATAGGTTTCCATTTCTAAAGTAGGGTTTCTTAATTCTAACATTCATAGCGATATATTCACATAATATATTCACCTCATGCAAACCACATAATAATCAGAAAACTTACCTTGCAGACTTAGGCTGGAGACTTGGGTGCCACACCTCCAGAAGACATGTACATATGTATTTTCTTTCTAAACCATCTTTTTGGAAAACATTTTGAACCCAAAACCCATGGCCGAGCTTTTAGAACCTAGGCTCTGATACCATAATTGTAACACCCCAAACCCAGCCCCAAGCGTCATGACCGGATCCGGAGCGTCGCATGAAAGATCACGCTCTTTTGTAAATACTAGAGAAACTTTCTTTCTTTATAAGATCGCAAGTTCAGTTGATCATTTGAAAACTCAGTGTTTGCATATTTAATTTAGAATCTGCCTTTTTATGAAGTTAGGAAACGCTTGTTGTTACTTTAAGTTAACTAGAGGTGTTGTTCAATGTCGTTGTAAATCGTAGGTTAGTTTCTTGGAAAATCGCAGTTTTAGATTTTCTAAGAAAACGTCATGCCAATTAATTCGTATAGTAAAGTGTTTAAAATCAACCCAAAATATTAGTTTTACAAATGTTGACATGTCATCTAAACCTTGAATTTAAGCGTTTAAGAAAAGATACCCAAATTAAAGTAGTAGTGGCCTTATTACAACATCAAAATCCCAATTTTAAGCAAATAAGTCTAAAGAGGAGAAAAGTGAAATTTTACTAAACATTAAGTGCATGGCCACCTCAAAGTCGATCCCAGCCCATGTCCGCTGAACTAAGAATTACCTGCAACATTTAAGTAGAGGGGTGAGTCAAGAAGAACTCAGTGTGTAATTACTCATCATTCACCATAGTTGGGCCTCGGCCCTTACAAATCACTTTGGGCAAAGCCCATACAGAATCAGACTGTGCCTTGGCCCATTTAGCAGAGAATAGCAAATAATCAGGAAGTAATGCATTATGATGCAAATCCCAACCCAACCTAGTTTCCATCCGCTACACACCACCCTTATCTGCCAATCACACCAATAGGGATTTCTACAATCAACCCTCACCGCTACACACCATCGATGGCGGTCATGCTGCGATTAATTTGCTCATCATCAAATTGTGATAGAGTCACCAGGTCAAAATGGCATGGCCACTGAGCAGTGTGTGGCGAGCCACCAGATCAGATTGTGGCAAAAGCCACCAGAACAGATTGTGACATAGTCACCAGATACACTTCCCCTTTCAATATTATATCATATACCCATCCATTAAGCGAACATGAACTCATGGTGTATGAATGCATGAGATATCGACATGTATATCGGATGATCGAGTGTACATATAATCATGTCGAAGATAATTGCATATATAACATAAGCAGAAATCACTAACCTGATGTCTTGATTTTACCCTCCATGGGCAAGAGCAGCATATGCCGAAGTTTCGGCATTCAATAAAGCATATATATATTTATATATTCAAGTAAAACGATAGGAAAAAGGTGTGAGAATTACACACCTGCAAACACAGAGAACTAGGCTATCAATCTCGCTAACAACCTCACTCGCAGGGATCACGGTGATCCGCTGTCCCTCTCGGCCGGCCCACAACCCAGTGGAAAGTCACGTACTGTCGATACCGCGCGTTTTTTAAACTTAGGGGTAGGGACTACGAGTCTAACCCCCTCCTTTGCTTGGCTGGTATTCGATTCCATGAAAAAGATCTTGATCAGAAGACCGTGTTAAGGCACTGAAGCAGTTGAAATAAGAAGATATGCTCAAACGAAGAGGTTTCTTACCTAGGTCGACAGAAACCGAGAGCTTCAGGCTTGGATTAAGAAATCGGCTGAGTCCCACTATTCCCTCCTATATTCGGCCAAGACACCCAAAGTGCCACGGTTAACGCCCTCGATTAAACCATCAGCAAGAGAAAAGTAAGAATCGAAAGAGAAGAAGAATACTTACCGCAACAAGAAAACCGATTGAGAGGGTTAAGAGAAAAGAGTGACGGCAATCCACTGAAACAAGAGCGAATGAAGAGGTTTAAACACACCAGAGAGATTTGGCCAATAGGAACAATAAGAACAAACTCAGAGAGAAGGGAGATGGAATAAGTTTCGGATTTGAAAAGAGATAAAGGGAAGATATAAGAAGAAATGGACTAGGAAAATTCGGCCTTAGAAGAAATAGAGAAGAAGTTGAAGCAACAAATGTTTCGGTTTTGAAGATACAAATGAGAGAAAATGATGAAATGGAGAGGGTGATAGGAGGGTTCGGCTAAGGGGTTATGAAATGCAAAATGAGTATGAACAAAAGAAGAGAGAGAGAGAGAGAGAGAGAGAGAGAGAGAGAGAGAGAGAGTTGGGGTTTCGATTTTTGGTTGAAAAGAGAAAGAATGCCTAAAGAGAATAAGGTTTGATTTGCTAACCCTCAACTCAAAGTGGCCTATGGAGAAAACGGAACACACCCACACACATACCTCAAAACCGAAAGTGCACCAAAGATGAAAGAAATTCCCCCAAGACCACTTTCGGCACAAGCACCTTGCTTTGCCCCCAAAATCGAAAGCTTCCCCCCTTCAACCAAGGCACATTCATTCAACAACTCCTAACCAGCCACCCACTCCTTGATCATCTCCTACTTTCACTCTCATCCCCCCATTTGAATTGATTTGAAAGATTCAAATCCACCTTTCACTCTTGTACAATCATTTAAAATATTTGACTTAGTCCACTCCCACTCTTCAAGGTCCCTAGCCGAATCCAACACCTCTCATCCTGACGCCAAAAAGAATTCCCAAAAAGCAACCTATGCGACTCGAACCTGCTCCCTCACTGCTCCCCTGTGGCGTCATCTCCCCCTGCTTCCTAAGTGGCGTCTTCTTGCCAGATTACCACTCATTGTCTTGTGTCAACAAACACAAACAATAATCCTTAAAACCTGCCCCAGCTAGCACTCCCTTAAAGTGCCAAAAAAATAAAATTTTGCCAAGGCTTCGGCTTAACCCCGAGCCTTCCCGGGGCCCCCAAACATAACAAATTAATAAATATAGCATACCAAACACACAGAACATGGCAAATGCAAAGCCCCTAATTCCTGGATGTTACAGTGCATATATTCGTCTGTATCCGAGTCAGGTTAATATGGAATTAAAAGCATAATACAGGATGATGATATGTAAAATGAACTGAAAAGATGATTGATTATGTTCATCGTACTTATAAGGTCAGAAATTTGAACTGTAATGTGACAACCAATGGTTGAGATTTCAAAAGTGATATGATATGAAATGGTTTATGTTTTTATACTAGTGAATTGTATTTGATTGGGATAATGAATATAAGAAATAGTATAATTGACATGATAACTTGCATATAATATTTGATCTTTAATTCATACATTTGAATAACTTACGTAGATGGGTTTGGGTAAAAATATAGGTCCAAAAAAAGGGCTTGAAAAAAAAATAGGCCAGGCCTCATGTAAGACTTTTTTTGCCTGAGCTCGGCCCGACCAGACTTTAATTTTTTTGTTTTCTTACTGTTTTCTCATTATTTTTGCTGTCATTTCACTATTATGTTGCTACTATTTTGTTGTTATTGTTTGGATATTGTATACTCTTATTTTATTGTTAATTTTGCTACTATTTTAGAGGCATTTGCTTGTTAAGTTGCACCTATGTTAGTGTTATTTAAGTATAAAAAAATTTAATTTATTTTCAATTTGGTGGGAAACATTTATTTGAATGTTTTTATTATTTTTAAGTTATTATATATTTTTTAAAATTATGTAAAAGAATTTAATACAGGCAGGCTGGGCTTAGGCAAAACTTTAGGCCCATTTTTTGGGTCGGGTCAAGCCCAGGCCTATCAAACTGGCCTAAAATTTTGTCAAGGCCTGGCCCAAACCTGACCTGGTCCGACCCATGGACAGGTCTAGTTATATTATAACGTTCGAATTATGTAAATACTACTGAGTTATACTTAGCGTACAGTTTTATTTTTCGTGCACATATTAGGTTTTGATCGTGTTTGTATGTCGATATTAGCATCCAGCTATAATCTCAGACAAAGCAAGTTAGTGATGTTTCTTGTTAGTTCAATGACATGTTCAATGACATGCACCTAAGGGAGTCTTATGTTTATATAATGCTAAATTTGAATGATGAAATGGTATTTTGATGTATTATGTATATATGTTGGCATGATTTTGGTAATGGTATGAACCATGTGTATATAGTATGGTGTTTATGATATGTGAATTAAGTAATTATATTTAATAGCTTGAATGAATGATAAGTGATATGCTATGAATACGATTTGCTAAAAGATTAGTTGTGTTGGAATGGTTGGCATACTTGTGTTAATATGAATGTGTTTGAGCTTGATAGATAGGAAATGGTCTTTTTTTTTATGGAATTAGTATGAAATGTTATAAGGGTGATTGTAGATTTGGAAGCTTGAAATGCTAAGTAAAATTGCATGTATTGTTAGATTTGAATGAAGTGATTTGGTACCAATTAAGGCATGATGAATTAGTTGAATTTTGTAGAGTAAAAGAGAATGATTTGGTATGAAATTTGACTAATTTTTTCAGGTAAAACATGTTTGACTTAGGCATGAAATAAGAAATTGAAAGTTGGGATTGCATTGAGTACTATTTGGTACATTTTTTGCCAATACAGTAGGTGACGTCATTCGAACGTCGTCACTATGAGGCGACCATATTGAGACGCTGATCATGAGTCGTCAGGACGAGCTTGAGCACATGTCATGGCGCGACGAGAATTTACGTCATTGCGACAAAATCAGACAGTGAGTCACATCGTAACGAGGATCTCCCTCACGTCGCGATGTCGATCCTGAAATTTTGAAGCTTTTCATTTTAGTCCTTCTTTGGTTTTAAATTTGCCTTAGAGCTTATGTAATTTCATACAAAGCTTGGGAATGATTGTATTTCACATTGTATGTATAATTGTTTGACTCGTTTCAATAAATTGCATAATTTAAATATAAATTTATCGTAATTGCTCTAGCAACGAATATGACATCCCTTAGCTTGGACCCAGCAATCGGGTCGGGTAATGGGTGTTACATGATGTCTTAAGAAAACTGGGTAATCAATGATTCTATATCTCCACGTGCATCCCATATATGCTCAATGGAGATATGATGCAACATGAAGCCTGCTAGACTCAAGTTCGTCCATGATAAAGGGTGAAAGGACAAATGTTGCTAAAGGACATGTGTTTTGGGTATGTGGTGTAGGTATAAGAGTATCATAAACTTGATTTTGGTAATTTACTTGTTTAAGACATTAAATTTACCATTTTGGAAACTCTTTAAAATTCTTAAATTTTACATTTTTATATAATTTTTATAAAACTTTGGAGAATTTTTTATAAATATTTTGAAAAGTTGAAGATTATTTTGATTTTTTTTTATATTTTGTTGTTAATTGACATTTTTTTTTTATTTTCAAAATCGACAAGGATCTAATGGGCATTTGCACCAACTTTTTATTCGAATTGTAAAATTCAACTCAATTCGAACTTGAAAAATCGAATTATTTATTCGAGTTAATTCGAAAAACCGAATAACTCAAATAATTTAACTCAATTAACTCAATTTTTTTAACTTATTAAAATTAAATCAAGTTTTGCTTAAATTCAACCTCTAGCATTCGTAATCACATTCCAATTCAACATTACTTTTCTGTTTCAAAGTTGTCCTTCATAGTTTGTCGCGCCATCCTCCTTATATATACCACTCCCCTCAATTACTTGCCAATCACTCCATCCATCGAAACCTCAAACCAACTCCAAAGCTTACAACGACACTACCCCTACTCTCCCAAAGAGAGACTCAATATTGTGATGAATTAAAATAACGACAAGGCCATGCCACTCTCCATGTTGTATATTGTTTTTTAGTTGTACATATTTAGTGTATATAAAAGATTGATTATATACATATCACATATCAATTAAGTTTCAACTCAATTATAAAGTTATCGAAAGCTCATTATTTTTAATTATCATTCTGAAAATAATTTTATTTTTTTAATATAAAATTTTAAAATTTATTTACATATGATAGGAATTCAAATCCAAAAACATTACAAGTTCACCATTTCAATCGAAACTCTCTATTTATTGTATATATTTCATCCCATGGTAAATGTAATATAATCTAATATATATAGATGTATCTGTAACATATCAACTACACATGCCTCGTGTTTTTCAAGTGATTCTTACTTAATTTCTTACGTAACTGTAAAATAGTAAGTAAATGAGATTACATTTTAAAATTTGTTTTAATGTGATGGGAAAATCAAAATGATTAACCTAATTAATTAAATTTTAAAACTATTGTATTTAAAAGTCAACATCTGATTAATACGTTAAAAAAATTTACAACAGTTATATTTTTCATATTCAATCTAAATTTAACTTAAATAAATTTAAATCCAAACAATTTAAATACCATATAATCTAAATCCAAAATAATTTTAAATCCTCAATCAAGAACTCTAAAAGATGGATATAAAGATATTTTTTATACTACTTATAATTTATCGGAGATAATAAATAATATTTTTTAAATCGGATTGATGGTCGAATCGGTTAAACCACTAACTTTTAATTCAACTAATACGTCTAGCTCAAAAAAAAATCATTTAAAACTTAAAAAAATCTAATATAATCAAATTTTAATCCAATTAAATCAATTCATAAATCATTTAATTTTTTACTTTTTATTAAATCTATATTTCAACTAATTCTCAATATCACCGATTGATTTGATTGGTTTGGGAAGTTTGATAATTAATTAGACTCCAACCTGCATCCTTTTAGCGTGTAAAAATAATAAAAATGTTTTAAACCCTAGGTGTCCCTTCTAAAAGTAGAAACAATGTTTACTTTTTAATTACTTTTCTTTTTCTTTTTCTCTTTCTCTTTTCACATTGTCTTCTGATGCAAGTACGAGCGCTAGGGAGAGACAAAGCGATATTATTACTGAGAAGTAGCATCCCCTTCTTAAACCCAATGCTTACTCTCTTTTTTCTTCTTTTTTTTTTTCTTTTTCTCTCACTTTTTAGCAACCTTAATTTGAGTCTCAATCTTATCACCTTTAATATTTTTTCTTTTCGAACTTCACAGCACAGCTCAATAACCTGTTGCTTCTTCAAAAATGGGATATCCCCATATCACTGACCTCAACTTGTGTCATTCAGTCAACATTGCGAAGCCTTCACCCTTGGATCCTAACCCTACTAACACCACCAACCTTTTAGCTTTGAATCATGGTGATTTGGGTAAATCCCACTTCTTTTTTTAAACTTGTCATTCATTTTTCTCCATTGTTCTTTTAAATGATCTCTTGTTAACACAGAATATATTTATAATTTCTTCTTGTTGGTATAGCAAGTAATGCAAATGAGGGAAGTCATACGACAGAATTGAACAGTCAGCAGCAGCAGCCATTAGGGAGTTCACGTTGGAATCCAACGCCGGAGCAGTTACTGACCCTTGAGGAACTCTACCGACGTGGAACACGGACTCCGTCGGCAGCACAAATCCAACAAATCGCGACGCGGCTTCGGAGGTTCGGGAAGATCGAAGGGAAGAATGTTTTCTACTGGTTCCAAAACCATAAAGCAAGAGAACGTCAGAAACGCCGCCGTCAACTCAAGACTGAAGAACAACAACAACAATGTGATACCGAAAGCTTGGAAAAGAAGGAATCCGGTAACCTATATACATAGAATTTAAACATGAATGTTTTGAAAGAGAAGTGACGAGATTTCTTTTTGTTTTACTAGTATTTTCGTTGCCAATAGGATGCTGCGAAATTAAACCGACAAACAAGGGTTCTCCTTCAGACGTTAGTAAATTTTCAGAGGTTTGTTTCATGCCATATTATTGCTTACTGCAAGGCATAATTATAGAAGCTAATTATTATTAGATCAAAAGGTCAAAGGTTTTCAAAATAAAGTCAAGGGGAAAAAAAGATGAAAAAGCATTTGTTAGTATGTTGGGAAAAGAGAGGTCTAAAAGCTGCATTTCTTACTTTCTGTTGGGGCTGTTGTTTATGAAATGACTGAATATTTTTGGATTTATTGTGAGCTGAGCATGTTTATGATCAGCTTTAATTACTTTCTTTTTGTCTTTTTTTTTTTATTATTGCGTAGGAATTCATTTGGACGCATGGATTTGCAAAAAGTGAAGGAAATGAGTGGATGGAAATTGAGGAGAAGGAATTACGCATGGAGTTGTGTTGTACACCAATTGACCTCACCAACACCACCACAACAGCTTCATTGGACACTCAGAAAAATTTATGTTCATTCAAACCCCACCAAGAAAAAATTACCACTCTTGAAGATGAAAACAGAGAAGATCAGACCCTCGAGCTGTTTCCCCTTGGAAGCAACGATGGAAACGGCATTAATATCAGCAAAAAAGACACCCAAGTTCCCATCAGAGCCATAAGTACAACCCCAAACCAGTATTTCGAGTTTCTTCCTCTGAAGAACTGAAGAAGAAGAGTAGCTTAGCATGTGGCTACAAGTGCAGCAATTAAATACTAGTTTTCCATTTAAGTAAAGATGGTTAAGGCTGTATTAGTTTTGTTTTGTTGTGGGGAACTAGGGACTGTTTCATCTGTGTCTGTCACGCATGGTGCAATTGTGAGATAAGGACATGTAGTTATTTTTGGGCTTTGCCTTAAAACGCATTCTGGACCATGTTGGCTAAACCAAGGAAGAGCCTCCTTCATTTTCCTTTAAACGATGCAAAAAATTACAGAATTTCTCTTTGTTTTTGTCTATTTCATACAACTCATTGAACAACACAAAAATGAAAGAGAGATGAGAAGGCCATGGGGAGACAGAGAACAGGAGAAAGATGTGAAAGAGTTTGATGTAAAGTGACCTAAAATTTGGACTGCACATATCTGGGGGTTTTCAGGTATATGTCAGTAATATTTTTGTTTTTATCATGTATGTTCAATTCCATATATTCCTAGGGAATTAAATTTGTACTGAACTAACAGTACACTAGTCCAAATGCAATATTGAATATCTCCTTTCCATTGGAGACTAATCAAACCCATCAAAGTGCTACACATTAGAGTAATGTCACAAGGAACATGGGCATTAATGTCAATGGTTGTTCAACTGTTTGAATATTATTTGAGATTGCAGCGTAGTATATGAGAAAGTAGTCTCAATTAATCCATATATTGGTGTTATAATTTTCTTGCATTATGTATCTATCTGATCTGTAGAATTAGGTTATTACTGTTGTTTTACCAACAAAAGGTCAAAAACAGAAGCAAGGGTTGACCTTGATGACACCTGTTAGACGTTTTGTCCTTTCACCTCTTGAAAAACCCAGACATATTCATTCATTCACCAACAAAATAAGATTAAAAAAGACCCCCAATGACAATGTTAAATTATGAGATAATGAGGGAGGTGGCCTGGAAAAACTCTGGAGAGATAAAGAAGATGCCTAATGAAGTTGTCACTGAAACTTTTGCAGCTGAATGTCTGCAGGGTATGCATAATGAAAGAAGCAGTGTTCAAAGAAAAAAAAGATAGAGAAAGAAAGAGTAGGACAAATACAAGAAAGAAAGCGCGTATTGCCGAGAAAGACCGACCATGATCTAGTGGAAAAATCCAATCAAGTCCGGAAGCAGCCAGCATTAATTGGAATTGGCCAAAAATAGGGAAGCTAAGGGGATTGTCCTTGTTTTTCTTTTACTCTGATTTCCCAGCACTGCCTCGTCAATCAGGACAAACACAATCTCACGCCATGAACTTCAAAAAAAAAAAAACCTAAGTGGAATGGAACAGTTGGGGTAATGGTTTGAGATTCCTTGAAAATCTGTTTGCAGAAGTAGACTAGCAGTAGTAGACGACCCATCCTTCAATAATGAAGAAACCTCCAATGTTTTCAGAAATTTATAGACCCCTTTACCCCATAGCTCTGATCACAACCTAGCCTTTTTGTTTTTCTTTTTACACCATACTCTCTCTTTTACAATTATTAGCGTTACTTTGAATTTGACTTCTTTGCTTTCAATTTCTTCACTCCCTCCATCTTTGCATTGGTAGATATATGAACGCGATGCAGAAACATAATATGACGTAACATGTTTAATACATGCAACCAAATATCTTCAAACATGATTAATATGATACACATTCAATACGCGTATCAGAAAAAGTGAAATAAATAAGCATCTAAAAGTTTGAGGTACGTTATTATAAAATATGGTGCTTCTTTTTCTTTTTCTTTTTTTCTCTCAACAGGGTAAACGTTAATAGCTATGTTCGAGTCATGTGAGGATGAAAGTACGAAAAAGTTAACTCATTAAATCTATATACCTATTCGTTAGAAGAGAAAGGATTATATAAATCAAGAGCGTCACATCATTTTGTATCTTTTTTTATTTATATAATGATATTTTAGTAATTTTTTTATTATTGATATATAATTTTGGTAATTTTTTAAACTCGAGTCCTAAACTCAAACCCTAAACTTTAAAACCTAAACCTTAAATTTTCAAGATTACTCTTATTGCATTTTTTCAAAATGTGACTAGATAATTTAATAGAAAACTTTTAACAGTGATAATAATTGGATTTAAATTTTTTTTTAATCTGAAAACTAGAGGCATTAAATTTTTAAATATAAATGTAAGGAAACTAAATTCCAAATATACGAAATGTATAGGGACCTAGAGTATGTTTTAATCTTCAAATTTTTCGCCAAGCGTGGGCAAAGAACCATACTAGTTAACTTGAATTAAATGACTATAAGAGTAGTTATTTATACTACTTCTAAAATTTTTAATTAAGTTGGTATCATAAGTTAACTAGATACCAATTTAATTGAGAAAAAAAATTATTATTTATGTCTTTCAATAATTTATATTTTTTTCTTAAAAATAAATAACTTAAGATTACGATTTTAAAATCAATGGATAAATAGTTAAGAGATCTAAAATACTTTTAGCGTGAATTTGACCTTTTGTGTTGATTTTTTTTATAGATAAATGTATATAAATTTTTTTATACAATATTAGGGATGGGAGGGAGGTGACCAAATTTAAATTAGTGCCAAATAGGAGCGAAATTAAGAAAATATTTTAGGAGTCGAAATTAAATTATAATTTTTATGATACAAAAAATATAATTTTACCATTTTAATAGCCTATATCTTTATAATTTTTAAAAGATTAAATCAAATTTTTATATTTTTAGAGGGGGTCAAAATACAATTTTATCTTTACTAATTTAAAATTTTAAAAACTTTAAGGAGTCTAAATAGAAAATTTTTCATTTTAGGGGGTCCGGAGCCCCTACCAGCCTCCCTGGGTTCGCCCATGGAGCCAAACGAGTGCCTAATAAGAACTTTAACCATCGCTTCCTACAAGTCATTGACCCACATAATAAATATTACATAAGAGTAATTATGTCATTTAATATTTTTATAAAAAATATTCTTTAAACAATTTATATACTCCAATAACCACTCTTATTTACAGTAACTTAAATTTTAATATATATATATATACATTTTTCTTTTTGAAATATAATATATATACATGCTAGTATCTATTATCCAAATATTAAATTTTCATATTTTTTGAGTATGCATCCCAAATTAAACTGGTACTTATTAAAATACATTATTTCAAAGATTTTAACAATATACAGTTCAATAATTATAAATATTAGATTGATATTTTAATAAATAAAAAAACTTTTTATATATATCGAAAGCTATATATATATATGTATGAAAGGATATTTTATGAAAATTTAAATATATTTTAATAAAATTAAATATTTAAACTTGAAAGGTTATATCATGAAATAATATAGATAGATGATGAACATATATTTCTTTTGTATACTGCTATTTCAATCTCCTCTAAATCTTTTTCCCTTCTACAAATACAAAGTTGTTTTAAATCTATATTATTTCTTTTGTATGCTGCTATTTCAATCTCCTCTAATCTTTTTCCTTTCGACAAATACAAAATTGTTTTTAACCTAACTTCTAAAAATATAATTTTATTTACATATTTTTTATATAAATTGTGTGTGACTTAATCTAGTAACCATTAATAGGAATGCCCATGGACCGAAAGGACAAATTTTGCATATCATTTTTGTATCCTTTATCTAATAAATGTTGAGCCAAATGTCAATCAATAATCTAACATCTTCTAAGCTCCAATAAATTATAATTAGACCCCTACTCCATGCAATTAACACTTTGTTGTGAGGTCAATAAACAATGTGTTATAAGCGAAGGATCATTAAAATGACCAGCCATTTTGGTTATTAGTACATGGTGAACTAAGTTGCTCTGACTTTTAAGTGTTCGTGTCGAACATCTTTATTAGACTCCTATTATGGCATGGGAATGGCATTACAAATCTTCAAAATACATAGAAACTTAGAAAGAAATGAAAACACCCATCTGGGTCACATATAACTATCCCACACTTGCATCTGAGTTAACATAAACGGTGATCATCATCCTGTAATCTTACTTTCAACAAGAGGGAATATTTTTTCTTAGACACGTACATGAAAGCTCCATGCAACTACCAGGGACGAACTCTCAAGTCTGTCCAGAAGCGTAAAGGGGCTCAGGTTTAACTTTTCTTCGGATCCTGAAAAGAGGAAAAGATCAAGCGGAAAATGATCAATCATGATAAACTACAAAGAGAAGTGGAAGCATAGAATATAGTCAATCAAACAACAAATCTAATGCTGATATCTATAACAGATTTCTATATTCGATTACTATAATCAATTCATTTGTATGCCTCTTCGATAACCGAAGTATACTAATTAGTTCTTTTCTTTGATTATGTGAAAGAATAAACGAAAAGCATTTCTCTTTTTGCATCTATGGCATCATATTAATTGTGAATATAATGAAAAAGGAGTACAACTTTGATGATTACAACATATTCTAATTTAGTATGATCATCAGACCGAGGAATATCAGATGAATTAGATCTTTTCTCAATCCCTCCAATGCTGAATGGCAACGGATGTATTTCTCTAGACATCTTTGGATAGCAAACCCACAGGTTTACTACCAGGAGGTAACTACATCAATTACAATTTTTTAATCGGAATATTGTTTTCTCAGTGAGAATATAAACTATAGGAATATAGGTAAAGGTCTTTAGAGGTTGCCCTAGCATAGCTATACAATGACGAAATACCATGAGACGGTTGGATTGCTTGTCGATTATTCATCATCCAGATAAAATGAGATTCATAAGATACAAAGAAAAGGCTTGATGATAACTTTGCCCCTCAATCTTTACATTTTGTCATTTTCTTTTCTGGGGACTAAATTTGGCGCTGAACCTATAATTTTATTTTTCTTTTATGTTCTTAATTGTCTTCTTTTTTTTTTATTTTTTTTTATTTTTATGTTTCGTTTCTTAGGGAATTTTTAGGTTTGTTAATTTGATTTAATGTTTTATTTTTAAATATTATTTTTAATTCCATGTCATTTTTTTATTTTTATGTTCTAATTTATTTACCAGATGTAAGCATTTTACTGGGCCATTTAAGTTCGAACTGCCACGTCAATTAAATTATGGCCACGCATGCTTGCCACATTAGGACCGTGATTAACTGCCAAATTAGCAAATCAGTTAAAAACACACCAATTACAAAAAGATACAAGTTGAGGGTCCAATTTAGCCAAAAAAAAAAAAAAGAACCAAAATGACATAAAAGGTGAAGGTTGAGGGCCAACGTTGTCATTAAACCAAAAGAAAATGTTAAATATCAGCGCCTTCAAGAAAAATACTATGCTTATCCTATGAAGCATGAAAGAATGGAATTGTGGAAAATAAAAAAGATAAACCATCAAAAGACAGACAGAAATGCTCAAGTACTTACCAATTATCTTCTGCCCACTTGCAGCCATCAGTATCTACCGCATGCAAGCTGTATGCATGCCGTGAATTTGAAGATTGATTTTCAAAACTGTAGTATCAGCATAAACAGAAGACACAAATGGTTAGTAGCTATTAGGCCATTAAGCTATAATGAGCTCTAAATATAATTCTTTAAACTAACCTTTGATGAATAAGGTCACCATGAATTACAACCAAAGACCCAGCTTTTACTTCAATAGGCACAAAATCTTTCTGGTCATACGATGGGGACGGCCTATCAAAGTAAACTCCATCATCACCCCTAATGAACCTTCTAACAAGACCATCTGGAAACAAAAAATAAAAAGAGAGCAGATCAAAATAAGTTATCTTCTATATACTTTAAAAAGTTGTACATGGGGAAAAAACCCCTACTTTTTTGAGATTCAGGAATGGCCCAAAGGCAGCCGTTTACAACTGTTGCATCTTCTAGAGCTAGCCACAGACCGGTGCAAGTTTTAGGTTCAGTATAAAGAAACGAGTTGTCCTGGTGAGGAGTTACCTCACCTCCTATACCTGGTTGCTGTCAGGTCACAGTTAAGTATGACTGGAAATTCAGTATTCAACAAAATCCAATTCACAGGATACAAGTTTCGAACTTCATCACAAACTATATAGTATTCAAATATTAATCTATTAACAAGATTAGTAGCGTTTTTTTCTGCTTTGGAGGAGATACAGAAGTTTGGATT
The DNA here is from genome assembly GCA_025698515.1 of Gossypium sturtianum. Taxonomy (NCBI): domain Eukaryota; kingdom Viridiplantae; phylum Streptophyta; class Magnoliopsida; order Malvales; family Malvaceae; genus Gossypium; species Gossypium sturtianum. The sequence goes on from CM046943.1 coordinate 42,957,463, forward strand.
TCCATTTTGGAGAAAGAAGTAAAAGCATCAAAACAATCTGCCATCACATCAAAATGAAATATTTACATCTTTTAAATGAAAAATAATAAAATTATTCGATTAACCATGGTTAACATCTTTTTTTTTTTATGATACACCGTGGGAGCAGACAGCACCAGCAAAAACAACGTAGCCAGCAAATAGAACCTCACTGACATAGAAATTCCTAATTTTTACAGAAAACTTCATGCCACTGCATGTCAATAGAAGTGCAGCAATAGCAAGGTCCCGTAGGATCCGCACAGACTACCACTAGAGAAGGAAAAAAACTGAATAATCAAGCATGAAATTAGTATGTAATTAGAAATAAATAGAGGCCAGAGAAAAAAAAAATAACTCCAGGATTATGAAAAAGATGTCATTCAATCAGAATTCAGCTCAATCTTAAAGCTTTATGCAAATATTAATTTCAACACCTTTAAAGAGCCAATTAGTTGTAAGGAGAGATATGAGCTAACATTATAAGTCAAATAAAGTTCCCTTAAAAGGAAACATCAATAAAAAATGGACACAGGTTTTATTGACTGGATATAAATAAAAGAAGAATCAACCGATATTAGCAAATACACTATTTCCCTCTAAAGTTAAACTATTATATTCAAGTCACTAAAATCAGAACCTCTCAATAACTTGGGAGTTGAATTTCTCAGGTTACTAGCAAAGGGTGTTATCACTAGATAAACACTGCCTTTGTGGTCAAGTTAAAATCAAGCTAAATACCTTAAAGATATACATTGATTGAATGATCACGGGCTTCTTGTAACCTAAGGAGAAAAGCAAACTCGAAACCTTCTCAGAGCAAGAGAATTCTTTGAAAACTGTATCAATCTCATGTAACGCTGCACAAACAAATAAAACTGAAGGATTAGCTACAATAAACATACCTATAATCTATTTACATGAGCATGTAGCCAAAATAAGAGCATAACAAAACAAATACAAGGCCTTTGAAATTGCATACCATGCCCGACTTTATTAATAGAAAGTTCCTTCGGTTGCTTTAAATTTCCATTATCATCAAATGCTTTTTCTGCCAAAACAACAAAAAGAACAAAAAAAGGTGTAAAAGTAAAAAGGAATCAAACTTTACCACGTAAAGTTGGCAATCTTAACTTATTTAAAACTTCAGTAAAGAGTTCACAACATCCAAACCTTTCACTTTCAATCTCACAGCAAGTTCATATATCCCAAAAGTATATTTCTCAAAATTAATTTGATTTTTTTCAAAGTAAAGTTAAGAAAAGAAGAGAAAAAGCTAGAGTGTTTAAGTAATAATAAAAACCTACCTTCAAAGAAAAAGGAAATCTTTTCAGCACTTTCATAGAAGTATTCACTGGTCAATTTTACCTACAAAAAACTCATATCGAGAAACTATCAAAACTTAAGGTTAAATTAAATAAAGTCAAATTATAATACAATTGCTCCAAGAAAGGAGGGAAAGAAAACAAACCTGATTTTTGGTGGAGAAAATAGAAGCGGTGGTGGTAGGGTCAAAGGCCTGAAGCATTCCGTCCATTCTCTTCCTCATAGCTTCAATTTCTGCAGGGCTCGCAAATGATTCAATCACAAGAAAACCTGCAAAAAACACAAATTTGAAATTGATGGAGTAAAGAAAAGAGTAAAAGAAAACAGCAGCTGTACAGAGTATGAAAAGAAATGATTTTGCTGAAAGCGGCGGTGGAGCTGACCTTGAGAGTCGAAAGATTGGCGCTGCTGTGGAGTGAGATTTCCAACGATTCCCATGGCGGTAAGCTTTTGGCTGAGACACGGAGGATTGTCGAAAGGATTCTATAATTTGTGTAGCAAATATTCTTTTTCTATTTCGATGAAAATGAATCGAGTTCCCACCTATGAAGGAAATGAAGGAATACCCAAAATGTCATTTACTTGGATCCGGACCCGGAAGCCCTGTAATTATAAAAATTGAGAAATAACCCTTTATAAATTATAATAGCTCCATTTATGGTAATTTACCAGAAAATATTATTTTTATACAAAATTTACGGAAAATAACCTATTAAATAATTATTTACCGAAAAGGGTTATTTTCCCCGAAAATGCATCCACGTCGGTAGCGTTTTTGGGGATGCAAGAGAAAAGCGCGTCCACGAGGGGCGCTTTGTGCCACATCGGCCAAAATCGTGTCCTTGATGGCACGCTTTGTTTGATGTGGCAAAAACTCCCCTCGGGGGCGCGCGTTTTTGCCCATTCAACGGTCACTTTTTTTACGATTGGGCCTCCAACGGTAAAAAAAAAAAAAACTATAAAAACCCCCAACCCTTTCATTTTTTTCACACAAAGGTCCTTACTCATTTTTCTCTCAAATTTCTCTCAACTTTCTCTCAAATTCCTCTCAAATTTCTCTCAAATTCCTTTAAAGTTCCTCTCAAATTTCACAATAGTCCTTTAATTTTTACAAAAAGCCTGTTTAAAAGTTTTTTAAATATTTTTTTGTTAAATTTAAAAATATTCGATCGTATTAGCAATGGCCGGAGAATTAATTCGTCTCGACAATAAACACATCTCCGTCGATCAAATGCCAATGGTAAGTTATAATTTTAATTTTTCAATACTATTTAATATTTTTTAGGTTTATACAATTTTAATTAATTTTTATTTTATAATTTTTAAGCGATGCATTAGATCGGGTGTTGCAATGCTATATTCGCAATATGCAGTCCGCCATCGCCGTTGATCGAGAATTACTGCGGAAGCGGGTTTTTGGTGCGTGGCCACGATAGGTAGGGGTGCAAGTTGGACCCGAAGCTAATCGGTCGCGTTGATAGAGAGGTAGAGACCCGAGACGCACACTTTCCATCTTCCATACGGAGAGTGTACTATCACTCGGAAGGCGTGCATTTGCAATTGGGATTGCCGGTGGATGGAGTGCGTAGTCACCGGGTCCGCAACTTCGGTGATTGGGGAGCGTATGCTCTGAGCTTTTGGGTGCTATTCCGGATAACATTTACGGAGGTCGGATCGAGACGGGTGGTTACGAGACACATTCCACGATCGAAAATTTACTGCGGGAAGCGAGTTTTTGATGCGTGGCCACGATAGGCGGGGTGCAAGTTGGACCCGGCTAATCGGTGCGTTGATAGAGAGGTAGAGACCGAGACGCACACTTTCCATCTTCCATGCGGAGAGTGTACTATCACTCTGGAAGGCGTGCATTTGCAATTGGGATTGCCGGTGGATGGGTGCGTAGTCACCGGTCCGCAACTTCTGGTGATTGGGGAGCCGTATGCTACGAGCTTTTGGGTGCTATTCCGGATAACATTTACGGAGGTCGGATCGAGATGGGCTGGTTACGAGACACATTCCCTGAGCCGGATAATGATTCGACCGAAATAAAAAGAATACGGTATACTCGGGCATACATTCTTGAGATGATTGGAGGCTATCTAATGCCGGACTTGTCACGAAACCTCGTACATCTGAGATGGCTGCTAAAACTCGTTAATTTTAGAGCAGTCGGTGAATTGAGTTGGGGGTCTACCGTGCTAGCAAAATTGTATCGGGAGATGTGCGGGGCGACGCGGCCGAATAAAGCGAAAATCGGAGGTTGCCTATCACTACTGCAATCATGGGCACGGTTTTGATTTCCATTTTTACGTCCTCGAGTCGACCACCCATATACATTCCCACTCATAACGAGGTAAATTTAATATTAGATTTTACAATTATTACGTAGATTTAAAATATAATTGTATGCTAAAAATTTATTTAATTAGGTGGAACCATTCGGCGAGTTATGTTGGAATACCTACATCGCTTGAAGATATACGGCTTCTATTAGAGTAACGGCCGGAAGCACAAGTAAGTATTAAATAAAATATATTTTCGTAATAAAATAGTCGTTTCGTATTTAGTTTTTAGTATTTAGTATTTAGTATTTAGTATTTAGTATATAACTAATATTTTTATCATGTTAATATAGTTTGAATGGACACCATACGAGGACCCACTAATTCGGGCGATAATTCGGAAGAGTTCTTTCAAAATCCGAACATTTGGCATGTGAAGGTGCCATTGGTCAACTATGCCACCGTGGAGATGCACCAGTCAGATCGGGTTCTGCGTCAATTTGGATTCCGACAACCGATTCCCGTGGCACCTGAGGTGCTCGATGATGACCACAAAGTCGACTTACGGATTGGCCAAGATTTTGGTCAACGTATATCAAAATGTGGGAAAACCGGTATGATTATATACCTAATCGGGAACCGATCATCGTTCCTGAGTTAGCGTGCGTGCCGGAATACATGCCATGGTTTAGGATCCATGGCAAGCTGTATTTATTGTCAGAAGAGGAGAGGCGACGGCAACTTTGTGAACAAAGGGAATGACGGGGCCCTTTAAATCCAAGGAGAAGGGGTGATGAGGCGGGACCATCAACGGCCCGACACAACCACCGGCCCATCAACGAGCGCCCACGATCCACCGGGCCCAACACTTCACCCGGCGACACCCACATCACGCCTTTTTCAGATTATGCCAGGTGTGCACCCTAGCCCTTATATGTATCCCAACCCTTATATGTTTCCTTTTCCCAGTCCCATGGCAGGTTGGAATGCATGGCACGGTTCGAGTCCGTTCCCGACTACTCCGTGGCGCCACCAATCAGAGGCATTGTTGCATGAGGGATCGCCACGAGGCACCGTCGGGAGCTCTTCTTTTACCAATCTCCTTCGCCCGTGCGGATTGGACACCTCGCCATGGGCGATGCAAACACCTCCCTGGCCAATATTTTATCAAGGTGGGTCATCCTCCCAACACCCACAATCGGACCCCATGCCGGAGGAACTGTATCCCTTTGAGGTTCCACAACCCCGCCGGAAGCTAGAAGGAGGAATCCAACGCAGAATCGCTGACCGCCCCAATATGGCATCGATTCCGACCTACACCAACATTGATTCCGAATTTACACCAACATTGATTCTCGACCGTCATTATTTTATTTTTTTATTGTAATTTATTTTTATATATTTAATAAAATAAAAGATGTTTTTTATTTTTTATTGTAATTTAATTTATTTTTATATCTTAAATAAAATAAAAGTTGTTTTTATTTTTTATTATAATTTAATTTTTATATCTTTAATAAAATAAAAGTTGTTTTTATTTATTTTTGTAATTTAATTTAATTTTTATATCTTAAATAAAATAATTTGTTTTTATTTTTATTATAATTTAATTTATTTTTATATCTTAAATAAAATAAAAGTTGTTTTTTTATTTTTTTATTATAATTTAATTTTTATATCTTTAATAAAATAAAAGTTTTTTATTTATTTTTGTAATTTAATTTAATTTTTATATCTTAAATAAAATAAAAGTTGTTTTTATTATAATTTAATTTTTATATCTTTAATAAAATAAAAGTTGTTTTTATTTTTTTGTATTTTAATTTAGTTTTTATATCCTAAATAAAATAAAAGTTGTTTTTATTTTTTTATTGTAATTTATTTTTTATATTTTTAATAAAATAAAAGTTGTTTTATATTTTTTATTGTAATTTAATTTATTTTTTATATCTAGAAACTAAGAAGAAATTGATGAATTAGGACTAAATTGAATAAGTGAAAAAGTATAAGGGTTTATTTGTAATTTTATCAAATGGATGTTGATCCAATGTATGAATTTTGAAGGATCGTAAGGGGCAAAATAATCATTTAGCAAGAAAGATAATTTTGAAGAATAATGATGATGGTGATATTTTAGATTAATTGAATAACTTTTTTTTTTGTTTTGCAACTTAGTCCTTTTACAAAAGTTCATCATTTTCATCAAGAAATTAAAAGAATTTTCATAGCCACCAAGAGACAAAAATGATAAGGAGACTATCAACTATTCCGATTTGGACACGAAGCGAGATGTATGGCACAGGTTCCTACACCATCCGCATAACTTCCGTTGGTTTGCCGTTTTTCGAATATCCATATTGTTGCGTATTCTAGTCGAGCAAGGTCGACCCTTTGGTTTGCGACGCGCTTCCTATCCGTGCTAACTTATACGGGAGCAAGCGTCTGAGGACGGCCACTTACGCTTATCTGGGACTGGTGGGAATACGTGTCTCCACACGTTGTACATGTATTCTATTTTATACACTTCGTCGACATAGCTCATGGGATCCAGATGGAGATTCTGACAAGCCGCAAGTACATGAGCGCATGGATAACGAAGTGCATCAAATATCCACGATCGCGAGTCCTATTTCTCAAGTGTACACGATATTGCCCGCCAACAATACCTTGGTTCGGTCTGTCAAACTCCGTCACACGAAACCATAGGTTGTCGCGATCGTGACACACTGTGTGCATGGTGTTGGCCCGTGCCTTCGCCTTGTTAATTTGTCGCAATACCTTCGCGCACCATACATGGCCTCCCTGCATTTGGCCTTTATAACTCGCTGCTCGCTTCGAAAATAGTGCCGCTAAACAAAAATATGTCTCTCGCACAGCCGATGTTATCGACAAATGACGCGTTCCTTTTATAACAGAATTTATGCATTCGGCCAGGTTTGAGGTCATATGACCATATCGTAGGCCGTCGTCGTATGCTTGTGTCCACTGTTCGAAAGGTATGTTGCATAGGTAGTTTGCGCCTTCTTCGTTAACTGAGCGCAAACTCGCCAACATCTCGTGAAAACGGTCTTTATTGATCTCGTACCTTGCCAATATAAGTTGATAGCAAATATTACATACCACTCTTCAATTAAGAAAAAATTGAATATTACAAACGAAATTATATTAATAGATATTACATACCCATGTTGGTCACTTGCCGTCGTTCACTTGTAGATCGATGTTGCCCGTGGTAGTTGGACGCAACATGCCTTAGGCAATATCGATGGTGTGTGCGATGCCACAGGCTTCCCTGTCGCTCTATTGCGGCTAGTATTCCAGGGCCCCGGTCTGATATAACGCATATAGGTTGGGGGCAGACATGCCTCCTTAACCTAGATAGAAAGAAATCCCAGTCATTAGCTGACTCCCCCGGTGTTATTGCAAACGCAATTGGAAGGATTCTCCCACTGCCATCCTGTGCCACAGCTAGTAATAGCCGATGCGTATATCTACCATACATAAAGGTACCGTCAATTTGTACCAATGGCTTGCAATATAGAAATGCGTCTCGGCATTGCTTAAATATCCAGAATAGATGCTTGAACACTTGGCATCCACGGAGCAATCGATCGTTGTAGTACGCCGGTTTCGTTTCAATGTCTCATTATCTTTGCTCGACATATCTCTCCAAAGACTTTGACATCACTGCCACACTTCATTATATGAAGCATCCCACCGACCATGCAACTTTTCCAATGCCTTCTGCTTAGCTATCCAAGTCTTCCGGTAAGAGGGCGTGTACCCCAATTGGCTACGAATATTGCCAATTAAAGCCGGTACTGAAGTCTTGGGATCCGCCTTCACCGTCGGTATTATTAAGTCAGCCAACATCTCTGAATCCATCTTGGGATGATCTTGTGAAACACATGTCAACGAAGTACGTTAAATAATACAACATTACGTAATATCAGTATTATTCAAAAACCCTAAACACCTAGTGATACTGTACCGACAAGACATGTATGTGGACCTTTGTACTTTTTAATCTCCCACAAGCCTGTCCTTTTCCTCAACGAGGCCATGATTTTCCATGAACATGTATCGTCTTGCATTGCACACTTGGCCTCGTACTTATCGAGTTTGGATATAACCACGTTGTAGTTAACCCCGTTCTTGATGCTATATTGTTTCAATACACCAAGAAAACTATCCTTGTTGGAAAACTCTTTACCAACTTCTAATTCGCCCGAATCCAACGACGAACTTGTACAGTCACGCCTTCTGTGTGGTAGTTCAGGAAACTCCAATGCATCGTCTTGAGATAGATCGACATTATGCATGTGGGCTGGAGGTGAGTACACCCTGAATCGCGGATCTTCTTCTTCTTCATCTGAACCCCTTTCAACATCTTCAGGTACGGTTGGAACAGGCTCCGGTTCAGAAAATAATGCAACTTCTGTACCATCGGGGCTGGGCTCTCGAGGTGGATCCACATCGGACTCATCATCCGACCCACCATCATCTGCAATGAACGAGGTCCCCTCACCGGTGGATGTCGTGGGGAGTACATTATCCCTTCTTAAATAATTTTCGTAACGTTCCCAATCATATGTGGATTGCCAACCATTAGAAGTTGATGAGGTTCCCCAATACGTATTTCTAGCATCGAACGTCAAGGGAAGGATATGCATGTCCCATCCACCAACCGAGTGTCATGCAAGGGTTGTGTTTTCCATACTACTACCAAACACGGGCGCTTCCGTATTCTGCCTCCCACTAACAGAGTGTCAGCTTGGGGTCGTGTATTCCCCTCGAACAGTAGTAGATGTTAAAGTCGAAGGAAGATCACTTGGCGATGAAAATTGTACATATACCTCAAGATAGGGTGATCCACCGGCAAGATGAGTCTCCACCATTGCCTCCAAGCTCAGAGGACCTTTGATGTCGAATGAGTCATATCTCACGGATCAACCAAGCACAAAATCTATACTTAATAGACTGAACTTTCATTGGCGTTGTTCAAGATTTTACGCCTAATTCTTTAGCGAAGTTCTGTCAAATCTATGTTCTGGTTAAAAACCATTTGCGCTGTGTTCTCCGATAAAAAAACAACACCGTTTTCGGTGTCACAAACCTCACCATCATAGTAAATAACAAAGCACTAATACGTTCACTCATCTTCGCTTCTATTTTACTTTTGCCTCAATTTCTATTATGCAACTTTGAGAATGAAATTTGGCTCATTTATAGTCTAAGGATTGCGGAGACTCATCAGTAGCAAAAGAGCGTCCACGTGGGAGCTTTTTTGATAATCTTGGCGGACGATGCATCCCGCTTGAAGCGTTTTGGTCACTATTTGTTCAAAAACGCCTTCTTAAAATTATTTTGCCGAGAGACTCATTGTTGCAAAAGAGTGTCCACGTGGGAGCTTTTTTCAATACTACTCTTCGGCGGCGGTGCATCCTGCTTGAAGTGTTTTGGTCACTATTTGTTCGAAACGTCTTCTCAAAATTATTTTGCCGAGACTCTCAGAGCAAAAGAGCGTCCACATGGGAGCTTTTTTCAAGATACTCTTCTTTGACGATTGCATCTTGCTTGAAGCGTTTTGGTCACTATGTGTTCAGAAACGTCTTCTCAAAATTATTTTACCAGATACTACTGTAAAAAAAATCAAATATTTTTTATATTGCTGATATATTTTTCCCAAAACCCTAAACCTAAAATTATTTTATTTAATTAACCCTAAAATTTAGTTCATTAATTTTCCCCTAAAACCCTTAAACCCTAAGACCCTAAAAAACCCTAAACCATAGCCTTAAAACCTTAAAAACCCATACCCTAACCCTAAAAACAGCTGAAAAACCTATCGGGGAAAAGGGCAAAAACGCGTCCACGAGGGAGCGTTTTTGCCACATCAGCAAAGCGCGCCCTCAAGGACGCGATTTTGGCTGATGTGGCACAAAGCGCTCCCTCGTGGACACGCTTTCTTGCTGCATCCCCAAAACGCTACTTGATGTGGGCGCGCGTTTTGGAAATGCCCTTTCCGGTAAATAATTATTTAATAGGTCATTTTTCGTAAATTTTGTATAAAAATGGTATTTTCTGGTAAAATACCCTCCATTTATCTATTAAAATTTTAAAAGGTTATCCTACACCCCTATAACAATATTCGAGGCATATATAATAGTATTTGAGATTTATGTAATATTTGATTTTATATTTTTTTTCAATTAAAAGATTATAATAAATTAATAATATTAATTAGTGGAATTTATGTTTCATCTTTAATAAAATTTACAAATATATTTTTATTTATTAAAATTTATTTTTATTTTATAAAATATAATTAGTAATTTTTACATAAAATTTCAATATTTTATTGAAATAATATATTAACTAAAATTTATTATGTTTATTTCACTTAGTAATAGAGTTAATTTTATAAAAAAATTAACATAATAGGTTGTTATAAAAATCTAATTTAATCACTTTTTACTTGTTATTCTTGTTATAAAAAAAAGTTGTTATAAAAGGTAAAAATAAAATATAAAAAATTGATTCTACAACAAATTTACTATTATAAATAAATGTTGCTATATAGAGTATGATTGTCATAAATAGGGTTGACTTTATTACTATAAGATTAATTATTTATTACTATTATAATTAGATGTTGATATAGAAGCTTGTAACACCCTCTACCCAACCTGAATCACCTAATCTGGATATCGAATGTTACAACACAAACACTTTGCAAAAATTTTACAACTGGCATATAACCATTTTAACACATATTTTTTATTTCTTATTTACTGTTCTTAACACCAAAAGTTTATAATAGAAAATGTTTTAAAATTTACATCAGACTTCAAAAACAGCATATAATGTTACAACTTTAAAATTTGTTAAAGGCGGACTCTTCATGGCGTAGTGTACTAAGCGTCATGCTACTATGATACCCTCTGTATGCATAATGACGCAACTCAAACTGCTCCTTGATGTAATCTTGGCTTGGTCCCTCCTGGCATACCCACTCTTAAAGTGAAACCTGAAACATAAACAAATACTAGTAAGTTTAAAAGAATTTAGTGAGTTTTAACCCAGATTACCTTGAAGCATTTGTTGTTTAATTCCTCATCTTGAAGATTTTGGATTTCATTTCTATCTTTGGCGGATACTTTCTTAATATCGATCGTATACATATACGTCAACTTCCATACTTAACCATCCTACACACAGTTCACTCATTGAGCAGATTCTAGACTTCACCACTCAATACAGATCTCATTCCTTTTCGGGAAACGAATAGACTTCTCAGAAGGATATCCATACAGAACCTACCTTCAACGGAATCTCACTCAGTCGGATGTTGAACACCTCCCTTAGAATGGGATACTCATAGATACTATTCTTGGTAGATACTTATACTAACTGATCTTTTAAGATGAGCTTCACACAAATCCTACCTTTGACGGATTCTCATATTGAACTGATAGTTATCAGATTACCAGTCAGATCATGTCTTAAATCAACCTATATCACAACTTATTTTGATGGATGAAATCTTCTAAGTTATCCCATGAAATCCCAGACAACCATGTTACATATCATGGGAACGCTCTGATTTTATAGACAACTTATACTTCAGATACCCTTTTTATAAACAGTGTAAAACACTCATATTTGGTGGATACCAGATAATTCAGATCTGGCAAACTCTTAGACTACTTATAGTTACGAATACGCCAAATTTCCTGTACTGATAGACTATTATGGCAGATTCACCTTTTAGAAACACTGTTGGGAGCTCTTTTAGGAAATGCCTTAGGTCATATTCAAATTTTTCCACAAGACTAACCAAATAGAGATATCTTCAAACTTACCAGATCTTTATCATAGCATCCGTTAGTGGATGAGTCTTAAAGCTTTCCCAGATCATGCCACGTAGATAGATAACCGGATTTTGCCACAATGACGTTACATAATATGTTACAGAGGCATCATAGAATACACCATAAAGGATTTACAAAATATGTCAGATAGGCTTTACAAAATACGTCACAAAGGATTTACAGAATACGCAATAAAGGCTTTACAGAATACGCCATAAAGGTTTTACGGGATAAGCCACAAAAGCTTTATAAAACATTACGTCTTCACTATGCCGATGGACTATCTTAGAGAGTGCCATGAGTTTCTCCCACATGGTCTTGTACATATTTACATATCATGCTCTGCCAGTTCGGTTTACATCTTCCTAGAGGCAACACCATGAGTATTCCCATTGTCATATGATGTCTTGGGTCTCTACCACATAGTCTTACACATATTTTCATATCATGATCTTCCTGTCCGGTTAGTAACGTACCTACCCTACCGGAGGCATCACAAATGGTTGTGTTACTCATTTAACATATAACACACTTACCTAGATTCATTCACACGCTCCTGACAAATTCATACTCTTCCATACTTGATTTCACATGCGTACATACCACATATCATCTTATTTATGAAACAACTTATATACCTCATTTGTCATCATGTAGTAACCTTATAATACTTCATACACACATACACTCATTAGCTATCAGAGTAGACATCAACACTTGATCTACCATTATAAACTAAGATGCATGAGTCAAGATAAAGACTCACCTAAAACTCACTTTTACTATAGCTCAGAGTTTCACATTCAATCGTCCTTCTCAAACTAGCAACAACAGGAGGTTGAAACATCCACTGATTAATCCAAAAACCTTAACTTGTAACACCCCATACCCATATCCGTTGCCATAATAGGGTTACGGAGCATTACCAGAACTTTCAGAACATTTTGCAAACAATTCATTTGAGTTTCTATTTATACATCGAGATTATTCATAACGTCCCTTAAATGGGCCCTCGAGGCCTAATACGAGCATTAGAACGAATCGGGACTAAATCGGGATCTCAGGGAATTTTTTGCAAAATTCCAATAATTTTCCTAGGTGCATGCTCACACGCCCGTGTGGTCTAGGGACACGCCCGTGTGGTCAGGCCGTGAAACACCCCTTACCCGTATCTGACGCCGGGATAGGGTACGAGGCATTACCGAACTTATTCACAAGCAAACATTTAAAACCGAGACATGAATTTCCACTCAAATTTAAAAATTTTCAAAAACATTCATATCGTCCCTAAAACGAGCCTACGAGGCCCAAAACATGCATCAGAAGTGGTTCGAGACTAAACCGAGAACTTCAGAAACTTTTGGGAAACCTAGAAAATTTTTCATGTAAAAGGGGTCACACGCCCGTGTGGGTTCGGAACACGCCCGTGTTCAAATTAAGGCGCTTTCTGTTTATGACGTTATCATCAAATTGAGGTCACACGGCCAAGTCACACGCCCGTGTGGTTAGGCCGTGTGATCGATTAAATTTTCATAATATTTCATAAAATAAGTGCAGACTTCACACGGCCAGGGCACACGCCCGTGTTCGAGGCCGTGCCATCCACATAGCTGAGGCACACGCCCGTGTCTCTGCCCATGTGCTCATTACTGAGCATTTTGTTTTGCAACAATTAAGGTGCAGGGGACACACGGCCAGAACACACACCCATGGGGCAAGCCGCGTGTGTGTCACACACTGAGTAGACACTGCGCTTGCAGTGCCTACCTGCGTGTGGACAAAAATAAGGCTATTTACCAAGCCCTTTTTGCCACCCTTTTATGCACATACCTATACCACAAAACATAACACTAATCCAAGCATATACATACAAACAATCAATCACAACCAAGGCATTAACATTTCCATCACATGCCACCATTTATCATATACAAACATCACATGCTTAACAACTCATACCAAGCAAACTTCCACATCCATGAAAGGCATCATCAATTGTATATATATACCTAAACCAATATTAGCCAATTTCAATGGCCATTTACAAAATGAATTATCAACCATCATAAGCCAACACATTTGGCCAAATCAATTATGACACATAACAAAATGACCAAGTCCTTATACATGCCATAACTCAAAATGTTAAATTTATCGGTACCTAAAATGATATGTTGATAGTGTGAGTGAATCTCCGACAATCTCCAATCCCCGAGCTAGCTTGGTGACACTATAAGACAAGGGAAAAGAAAGGGGAGTAAGCTTTAAAGCTTAGTAAGTTCCTATGCAAATAATAAGCACCATAAACACACATTTATCATGCAACTAACATGAAATGAATTAAAATATATGTCATTATAAATCTCCTAGTCCAACTTGGCATGGATATTATTAGAAACCTTAACATCATATCTTGCACAATCATAACCTTACCGAGAGATTCTTCACATATCGAGCTCATTAGGCATAAGTTTTACGTACATACCTGTACCAATTAGCAACATACCGTGGTCTTTCGCAACGTTAACATTTCCGTTACGTTTCCCGTTGAACCGCTTGGAATACTAAAGGATACTCGAGAAATCTCACACACATAGTACCATACCAATGCCATATCCCATATATGCTCTTACATGGGATCTCATATCGATGCCAATAGCCCAGCTATGGTCTTACATGAAATCTCATATCGATGCCATATCCCAGATATGGTCTTACACGTAATCTTAAATAACCCTAATGTCATGACATTTGTATCCTACCTATTCCTAAGGTTCAATCGAGATTTCTCGTTTGTCAAACTTGTCGATTTAATTCAAGAGTAAACCACAATTCATATAATAATATAGCAATTAAAGCAAAAATAACAATGCATTATTTACATACGAACTTACCTCGGTACAAAAATAGTAGAAATGGACCTAATCGTCAATAACCTTGTTTTTCCCCCGATCAAGGTCTGAACCCCGTCTTTCTTGATCTATAATAGCTACTTTAACTTATTTAATTATCACATTGCTCAATTCGGTCCGAAAATCATACTATGGAAAAATTACATTTTTGCCCCTAAACTTTGACATATTTACATTTTTACCCCTAGGCTCGAAAAATGAAATCTATTCAATTTCTTCAATTCCAAAGCCTAGCCGGTTCTCTTTTATACTTATAGCAGTCCATATTTTTCATTTAATCACACTTTTACACACATTTTATAATCTTTTTACAAATAGATCATTTTGACATTTTCATCAAAAACCACCTAGCAAAAGTTGTTTATCACACATCAAACATGCATAATCCACCATTAGATATCAAAATACACAAATATCCAACATGGGTCAAACCCTAGACCTTGATTATTCCTTAAATTAATGGTAGAAATAGATAGATCGAGTGATAACGACTTCAAAAATATAAAGTGCATTAAAAACGGGGCTAGGATGTACTTACAGTCAAGCTTGAAAGATGACAAAACCCTAGCTATGGTGTTCTCCCAAGTTTAGGCCAAGGCTGAAGAAAGATGAGCAAATTTTGGCTTTATTTTCCCTTTTTATTCTTTTATTTACCAAATGACCAAAATGCCATTTTCTTAAAACACTAAAATTGTCTTACCTCATGTCTATTTTTGTCCAACTTAAAGTAGAATGGTCTAATTACCATATAAGGACCTTCATTTTAAAATTTCATAAAAATTAGACACCTCTAGCATGTAGAACTCAACTTTTGCATTTTTTACAATTTAGTCCTTTTTACTAAATTGAGTGCCCAAACGTCAAAATTTTCGCGAAATCATTTCGTAAAATTGTAGACCATAAAAATGTAATAAAAATGAATTTTACTACGTCAAATTTGTGGTCCCGAAATCACTGTTCCGACTAGGCCCAAAATCGGGCTGTTACACTACACACGCCCGCGTCCGTAACCCGTGTAACTCACTGACTTTTAAGGCATGAAGAAATTGAAGTCACACGGCCAAGTTACACGCCCGTGTGCTAGGCCATGTGGCGAATTTAATTTTTGAAATTCAGTGCGCTTTTCACACGGTAGTGTAACACGCCCGTGTCCAAGGCCGTGTCAACCACACGGTTGAGACACACACAGTGTCTCTGCCCGTGTGCCCAACTCTGAGCATTCTATTTCTCAAAACTTAGGTGCAGGGGACACACGGCCTAACTACATGCCAATATTACCAGGCCGTGTGTCACACACGGTCTAGACACACGCCCATGTGTCTGCCCGTGTGGACTAAAAGAAGCGATTTTTAGCTTCATTTCTCACCCAAAATTTCACCCAAGACCTGCACTTGAAACACACAACCAATACCAACCAATCCAAGCATTCAAATTAAACAAACTTCATCATTCAACAAGGCATATCATTACATGCATAGGTGGTTATAAACTTACCTTGGATTAACTAGGCATTAACATCATTGATTTCATGTATTCAATATGACACATATGAATATATATCATAATAACCTACTTAACCATACCAAAATAGGCCATTACTAGCCATTCCAATAGCTAGGTTACAAGACATCATTATCAAGCTACCAATGGTCAAGTTGTCCTATACATGCCATTATACCAAAATGATTTTACTATGTATACTCAAAATAAACTAGTTAATAGTGTGACGATGCTCCAATGATCTCCAACCTTCACAAGCTTCCGAGCACTATAAAATAGGGAAAATAAAACGAAGTAAGCATTACATGCTTAGTAAGTTCGTATAACGGAAACTAAACTTACCAATTCCGTTTATTTAATCTAAGCATACAATAACAAGTTTCCATCCATTTGGTTAAATTTGCCTAATCACATGCATCCAATCAAACATGTTAGTCACAAAGTTTACATATATAGCAAGTAAGAATAGATGAACTCATCATGCATTACAATTTCAAGACATTATCATTTCATCTCATAATTCTCATGTCATGTCAAGAGTTTTAGGTCCGTTGAATTATTAGAATTCCGATGGATGCTCAAGTAGTACATTCGAGGTGTAAGATTCCATAATCTGTCAATTCTTATTCGATGGTACCCATTAGGGTACTTAATCAAGGAACACACTCTCGAGCCACATATTGTATAAGAGGATTACCAGTCCAGGCTAAATCCTTTATATAACGTATGCTCAAAGAGTTCAATTAGGGTTACCAGTCTAGGCTAAACCCTAATCATAACGTATACTCGAGAAGTATTACATCAGGATTACCCGTCTGGGCTAAATCCTTTCTATGACAAGGTCAACAGGATTACTCGTCCGAGCTAAATTCCGTCTGCAACAAATGCAGGACCTTATTCGTTTCGGGAAAGTGTATATAATCATCGGAATCCAATATTCAATCGGGACTTACCCCTTTTTCACCATTTCAAGCATGTATTGAATCTCTCATTATAGCATTCAAGTAATGTACATCAATATAATTCACATTCCATACAACATAACATTCAAATTAAACATATTTACATGCCCGATTAAGTTACACGAACTTACCTCGACACTTGTTCGCATTAGAAGTCTACTAATCCGAAACCTTTTCTTTTCCTCGATCTAACCTCAAATTAGTGTTGTTCGGATCTATATAAATGAATTTAACCATCAATTTCACACATTTCATATTTAAATGGACTCAATTTACGTCTTAGGAAAAATTACCATTTTGCCCCTAACTTTTCCATAAATTCTGATTTTGTCCCTAGGCCTGGAAAATGAAACTTGTGCAAATTACTCTCTATTCCAAGCCTAACCAAAATCCCATTACAAATTTTACAGCACATGTATTCATAAAATTTTAGAATTTTTTATCAAATTTCACAAGTTTACATTTTAGTCCCTAAAACATGTTTTCACCAAAAATCACTTTGTAAAAGTTGTTTATCTATCAACAACCTTTCATTTTCTACCATAAATTTCAAATTTTTAGCATATACATCCATGACCCATTTTCCATACCTTGATAACTTTTCAAATTAATCCCCCAAATAGGTAGATTAAGTTATCCCGGTTTCAAAAATATCAAAATTACTAAAAACGGGACAAGGAAACTTACCCAATTAAGCCTTGAAAGTTTCTTCTCTCTCTCCTAGGGTTTCCATGTGTTTTTAGGTTGAAGATGATGAAAATAAGATGATATATTTTCTTTTCATCTTTTAATTAATTAAGTATTTTGATATTTCCAATTTAGTCCTTGCCCTTTTTCTATATTTCCATGGATGAGTCACCAAGAAAAATCTACATACTTTTCTTGATGGTCTAATTACCATATAAGGACCTCTAATTTTGATTTCCATAGCTATTTAATCCTTATAGCTACTAGAATTCAACTCTCGCATTTTCTGTAATTTAGTCCTTCTCGTAACTAAGCACTTAATCGATAAAATTTCCATATCAAAATTTTCGCACGACATGTCTATTATAATACGGACCATATAATGAAATAAAAATAAATTTTATTTTTGGGTCGAATTTGTGGTCACGAAACCACTATTCCGATCTCACTGAAAAATGGGTTGTTACATAACTTCTAAGTTAGCGAAGAAGAAAAAAATGTTTATGTTTAAGAAGAAGAACTAGATGGTGGAAAAAAAAAGAAGAAAAACCATCCTCCATGTTTCCTTCTTACCATATATATACTCAGCTTCTCTTAGTGGATTTTGACGTGACAATATTTACTGAAATTATCCATTGTTTTCCCTACTGAAAATCCAAGGCAAGTAAAGGAAAATCCAGTGAAGTTGACGCCCAAAGATAGGCTAGTCAAGAAGAGAGTCAAATCAGTTCAGTTGACTCTCAACCAATCCCATTACGAGAACCAACTAGAATAATGTTCATGTAAACCATGCGTACTACACCTTGGCGATGACTCATGAATGGCGTGGCCTTAAAGACACTTTAGTCCCTTACAACTTTCTCATTTACTTAGTAGGCGTTTCATATTCAGCCAAAACTTTGAGGCGCACCCTTCATTTGTCGTACTCTTTCTTCAATTGAAGAATGCCCCTAGATGAAATCCTTAGATACTTCTACAAGCGGATACTTTATGTGCCAATTTTAGTTTGCTAAAGTTTGTAAATTGGCGGACTATACTACCATAGTGCGCCAAAACATGAAATATTCATATCTACTCACCTTCTTCATGGATCCGCAAACTTTGGAGTGTTACAACTCTCCTATCCTTAACGAAAATTTTGTCCTCAAAATTTTTATTAACTTAGGAATCCCCACTACTAAGAATACATAACTAACTCTTTGTGCCAGACGGATAACATTTGTTGGCAGAATGCCCCACATAGTCATAACTGGCTTCTCTTCGGTGACATACACTCTGTAGATCCCAACTGGCGAGAATACCAACAGTTAGTTTCAATTGGCGGATTCTCAGCTTGGCGGGTACTCCCGTGTTTTAAACGTCACGTAACTCCAGTCTTGATAGATGTCGAGTTGCGATTAGAAGATTTAAACGGTTGGAAAATTTTTTTAAAGCTTCCCATAGATGTTTGGTTCCCTATAAAATTGAAACCTAAACATCTTCCCAAACACTTTGTTGTATCTGTAACAGCCCAAATTTCGGTGAAATCAGAACAATGGTTTCGGGACCACAAAATCAAGCCAAAAATATAATTTATTTTTATTTTATTATATGGACCGTATTATGTTAGAAAATTCATGTGAAAATTTTGATACAAAAATTTTATCGATTTAGTGCTTAATTACAAGAAGGATTAAATCGCATAAAATGCGAAAGTTGAATTCTAGTAGATATAAGGATCAAATAGCTATGGAATTCAAAACTAGACGTCCTTATATGGTAATTAGACCATTAATAAAAGTATGTAGATATTTTTGGATGATTCATTCTTGGAAATTGAGAAAAAGGCCAGGGACTAAATTGGAAAGTGAAAATATTAATTAATTAAAAAGATGAAAAGAAAATAAAAATCATATTTTCTCATCTTCTTCCCCAAAAATAAACATGGAAACCCTAGGAGAGAGAGAAGAAACTTTCATGGCCAAATTGGGTAAGTTTCCTTGGCTCATTTTTAGTAATTTTGATATTTTTGGAATCGGGATAGCCTAAACTATCTATTTGGGGGATCAATTTGAAAAGTTATCAAAGTATAAAAATTGGGTCAAGGATGTATATGCTGGAAATTTGAAATTGATGGTAGAAAATGAAACATTGATGATAGATAAACAACTTTTACAAAGTGATTTTTCATGAAAACTTGATTTAGGGACTAAAATGAAAATTTGTGAAAATCCATGAAAAATGCTAAAATTTGTGAAATGTATGTGCTGCAAAAGTTGTATGTATATTTCGGCTAGGCTTGGGTAGAGGGTCGGATTTCATGAATTTCATTTTCCGAGCCTAGGGACAAAATGGTAATTTATGGAAAAATTAGGGGCAAAATGGTAATTTTGCCTAGGATAAAAATTGAGTCCAAATAAGTGCAAAATGTGATAAATTGACATTAAATTTACTCGTATAGATCCGAATAGACAAAATTCGGAGTTAGAACGAGGAAAATGTCGAATTAGTAGATTTATGAACACGAACATTTGTCGAGGTAAGTTCGTGTAACTAAATTGTATATGTTTTTATGCTTGATTTAAATGTTGTGTTTGTGGATTTTATTAATGTCATAAATATGTGAAATGATCACCTACTCGATATATCCCGATAAATGAAAATGCTCGATAAAATGGTAAATGAATAAAATGTTACTTGTATGCTTGACGTGAATGTGGAATGTGTTTCACTCAAATTACATAAATGTTACGAAGGTATGAAATAATCAAATGCTCGATAATGCTTGAAAAGTGTTTAAATCTCGGTTGAATAAATGGAAAATCGATGGATATGTGATTTCCTGAAACGAAAGAGGTCCTGCATTTGTTGCGGATAAGATTTAGCTCGGATGAGTAATCCTTCGACCTCAATTCTGATAGGATTTAGCCCGGACGGGTAATCCTGATATAAGTCCACTCGAGCATATGTTATGGATTGGATTTAGCCCAGACGGGTAATCCAAATCAAGCTCTTTAGAGCATATGACGTAAAAAAGGATTTAGCCTGGACTGGTAATCCTGTTGTTTACATATATGTGGCTCGAGAGTGTATTCCCTGAAATTGTACCATGTGGGTACCATTGGACACGAATTGACGGATTCTGATTCGTACACCTCGAGTATACTACCTGTGTATCCATCGATATTTCGAATAAATTCAACGGGTAAAGCTACGATAAGGGCAAATATGAATTTAAGTCAAATTAACATGGAATGATATATATATGATATAAAATATGACATGAAAAAGGATATTACATGAAATACAAGGAAATGATGATTTATGACTAGTGATGTATGAAAATATGAAAAGATGATAATTGTACATGGAAATTATTTGATGAGAGTGTTCATCCTTGATTATATATTTGCACACCTTGAGTGTATGTAGCACCCTAAACCCGGCCTAGACGTCCAGACCAAGTCCAGAGAGTTACATTGTTGATAATAGAAAAACCATAGTACATATACATTTATATGATCCAAATCTCAGTCTCAGAGCATCAGATAGTCCTCATATAATCAAATTTAGATCATCAATACATTGTGGAGGTCAGTGCTCATGTTAGACAACACTTACAGCCTCAAAAATAATATTTGAATCTTATTATACGCCACACAGCCTGGCACACGCCCGTGTGCTTGCCCATGTGGCTCCAACAGCCTGACATACGCCCGTGTGCTTGCCTGTGTGGCTCCCACATCCTGACACACGCCCGTGTCATCTGCCCGTGTGGTTCTAAATTGTAAACAATAAGTCACACAGCCTAGAAAAATGCCCGTGTCCTTGCTCATGTGTCTCACACAGCCTAACACTCATCCGTGTCATTTGCATGTGTGCTTCTAAATTGTAAACAGAGAGTTACACGGCCTAGACACACAACCATTTCCTTGCCCGTATGTCTCACACGGCCTGAGCACATGCCCATGTCCCTGGCTTTGTGGTACTTATTCTCATCTCAGTGAGTTACACGGCCTAGACACACGCCTGTGTCCTTTGCCTATGTGAACCCTACACTAACAAAGCCACACACGGCCTGGACACACGCCCATGTCCCTTGCCCATGTGGCTCAAATTCGATGAACAATAAGTTACATGGCCAACCACATGGCCTAGTACATGGTTGTGTGGTTCACATGGCCTACCACACGGCCTGGCACACTGTAACACCCCTTACCCGTATTCGACGCCAGAATAGGGTACGAGGCATTACCGGACATAAACACAAGTAAACATACATTCCCGAGTCATAAATTTCTGTCCAAATTAAAACTTTTCACACACCTTCATATCGTCCCTAAAACGAGCCTACGAGGCCCAAAACATACTTTAGAAGTGGTTGGGGACTAAACCGAGCACTCAAGGAATTTTTATAAAACTTAGAAAATTTTTGCTAGAAGCAGGGCTCACACGCCCGTGTGGTCCAAGGGACACGCCCGTGTGACTCTGGGACACGCCCGTGCTTCAGACCGTATTCGATTTAGGGGTGCTCTCTGACTTGTGCCACACGGCCGTGCCACACGCCCGTGTGCTATGTATCACACATGGCTGAGACACACGCCCGTGTCTCTGCCCGTGTGCTCAATTCTGGACATTCTATTTTTCAAAATTAAGGTGCAGGAGACACACGGCCGGAACACATGCCCGTGTGGCAGACCGTGTGTCACACACGAACTAGACACACGCCAGTGTGTCTACCCGTGTGGACAAAAATAAGGCTATTTACCAAGCAGACATCTACACAACATCACATGGCACAAATTCAGGCATATAAATGCAACCAAACAACCACAACAAAACAATAACATTTCATTCTTATACCATCATTTATCATGCTTATAACATCGTACTTAGTCCGTTAAAAACATACTAATTTCACATTCACAAGAGGACATTAGCATATGAATAAACTTATGATCAACATAAGCCATCATTCATGGCTACATATATAAGGTGAAGCATAGCAATTACAAGCTAACACATATGACCAAATTAATAGTGACACACATAACAAATTGACATAGTCCCTATACATGCCATAAACTTAAAATACTTGAATTCACTTATACCCAAAATGATAGCTTGATAGTGTGATAGGATCTCCGGCGATCTCCAACCCAAGCTAGCTTAATAACCCTATAAGACATAGGAAAGGAAGGGGGGTAAGCTATGTAAATAGCTTAGTAAGTTCATATGTAAATAATAAGCAACCTCAACCATACATATATCATACTATCAACATAATGTAAATCCATACGAATGTCATTTAAGTCTCATAAGTATAACTTACTCAATCACATCTTACCAAGTGTTTATCATGTTCAACAATATGAACACAGATTTTATAATCTACCATAATCTCATGGCTATAATTTTATTCGGTCACAATGTTTGCTCTATCAACTTATAAGCATAATTTGACATATTCTGGCATTAGCCCAACAACCGTAATCTTTCTGTTGTAACATATTACAACAATTAACAAATCATTTCAAACCACATAATAGACATGCATATTAATTATGAGTATTTACATTTCAAGCATATACTTTAACATCACTCAATTTCCTAAACTCTTATCTTCACATACTTTCATAACCATTTTAATTGGCAATTATGCCAATCTTTCCTTTTTCACATATCCTGACAAATCACAATTTGCATGAATATAACATGCCATATCTTAACTCAATTTGGCCTGAAAGCCAATCACATAATCATCAATAGAATTTATCATGTATTTCATACATCACAAGTATAGACCAATAATCACAATATTTTCATAAAATCATTCTCGTGGAAATCATGAACTCACAATTTCATGAAGTCAATAAATATAAACTTTACGTACATACCTGTACCAATTCGTAATATTTACATACTCTTTCTCTTCTTTGACATGACCGTTAAATTTCCCGTTGAACTACTCAGAATACTAAAGGATACTCGGGAATCTCGTACACATAGTACCGTAACAATGCCATATCCCATATATGGTCTTACATGTAATCTCGTATCGATGCCAATAGCCCAGCTATGGTCTTACACGAAGTCTCATATCGATGCCATATCCCAGATATGGTCTTACACGAATGTCTCATATTGATGCCATATCCCAGATATGGTCTTACACATAATCTCAGTAACCCTAATGTCATGATATTTATATTGTATCTATTCCTAAGGTTCAACCGGGACTTTCGCTGTATCGAATCTCTATCGATCATTTCCGTAGTATCATACCCAATAACATTCACATTTCGTTTCAATAATATAACATTTACCATAATTATATCAATTAAGCATTTATACACATATAATTTAATACTTATTAAACATATGAACTTACCTCGACATAGAAATGGCGAAAAGGACTAAATCGTTAAATACTCATTTTTCCCTCGTTCTAACTCCGAACCTCATTTTTCTTGATCTATAATATCATATTTAACTCATTTATTATTCACATTATTCAATTCAGTCCAAAAATCTTATTATGGAAAAATACATTTTTGCCCCTAAACTTTTGACATTTTACAATTTAGTCCCTAGGCTCGTAAAATGAATTTCATTCAATTTATTCAAAGCCCAAGCTTAGTCGAACCTATTTCATGCTCATAACAGCCTACATTTTTCATTGAATCACACTTTTACTACTCATTTTATAACTTTTACAAATTAGTCCTTTTAGGCATTTTCACCGAAAATCACTTAGCAAAAGTCGTTTAACAAATCATAAACATGCATTTTCTACCATCAAACATCAAAATACACGAATATTCATCATGGGTAAAATTTTAGACTTTGATTATGTCTTAAATTAGTGGTAGAAATAGATAGATCATGTTACAAGGATTTCAAAAACGTAAAAATCATTAAAAATGAGGATAGAACGGACTTACAATCGAGCTTGGAAGCTTGAAAAACCCTAGCCATGGTTTCTCCATGTAATTTTCGACCATGGGGTAGAAGATGGACAAATTTTGGCTTGATTTTTGCTTTTTAATTCATTTTAATTACCAAATTACTAAAATGCCCTTAATGAAAAACTATGGAAACATGTCTAACCATGTCAATTTTTGTCCACCAACTTAACCAATGGTCTAATTACCATTCAAGGACCTCCAATTTAAAATTCCATAGCAATTAGACACCTCTAGCATGTAGAACTCAACTTTTGCACTTTTTACAATTTAGTCCTTTTGGCTAAATTGAGTGCCCAAACGTCAAAATTTTCGAACAAAATTTTCACGAAATCATTTCGTAAAACTATAGACCATAAAAATATAATAAAAATGAACTTTGTTGCATCAAATTTGTGGTCTCGACCTTAATACTCGAATAAAATGAGTAAAGTCCTGACATGAAACGATCTGAACTCGAAACGAACTACTATGAAACTATACTTGTAATAATAAGAGATGATATATACATGCTTAATGAATACATGTTGTGGAAAGCATATATGCATGGAAACTTGATTGTTGATTGAGCTTATACATGTCTTGATGTTATCATGGATTATATGACTAACAAGGGAAATGAGGATGTGTGTAGGGCTTGAGGTAAAATTAAGTGAATATGCCTTACATAGTTACCTCAAAATAGGATGAATGGTAAGTTAAGTACCATGTTATACGAACTTACTAAGCATGTAATGCTTACCCCGTTTTATTTTCCCCTGTTTTAGAGTAAATTGGAAGCTCGTTGGATTAGAAGCTCGGCGGAGATCACTCACACTATCCATCGGCCCATGACGGTACAATATGGTAAATCAATTATGGTTGTAATGGCATGTGTAGGTTATATTGGCCATATTGGCATGTAAATGTAAATGTAAATGATGCTTGTAATCTAGCCATTGGAATGGCTAGTAATGTAACAGCCTGACTTTGATCCTAATCGGAAAAGTGGTTTCGGGACCACAAATTCGAGTCCAAAAAATATTTTAATTTTTTTTTCGTATTTATTATGTGTGAATTTGTTTGTGCTAAATTTTCATGTTTTAATTTTGTCGTTTAGGTGTCCGATTAAATAAAAGGACTTAATTGTGTAAAATATAAATGTTACAAAATCAAGTGTAAGTGCTAATTTGATAGTGGCTTTTTAATGTGAGGTCCTTAAAGGGAAAATAGCCCATTTTTATTGGTAGTGGACGGTAACATGCTATAATACATGATTTTATATATTAAAATTTTATAATTAAAATTTATGTTAATGTAAATTTAAGTTATAATATAATATAAAACATAAAAACAAAGACATATTTCATCTTTCATCACCGAATAGAGAAAAGAAAAAGAAAATAGAAAAGTTTGAGGCATTCGACACCTATTTAGCTTGATTAAGGTATGTTTCGATTTCGATTTTTGTTATTTTTTGCGTTTTTGAGATTGTTGCTAAGAGATGTACAAAACCCATGTCTTAATTTTTGTTTGTGATGATGATTTTGTGTTTTGCCATTGATGATACCTTGTGGTTTTTGTTGTTTGTTGATGAAAAATGAAATATATGCGTTAGATTTACAAGTTTTGTCTTTGAATTTTTGATGAATTTGAGTAATTTGGATTAAATTGCAAAAATAAATTTTTGAGGGACTAAAATGTGAAATAAATGAAATGTATGGACTTGTATGAGGACTAGGAAGATTCGGCCCTTGTATGGTGTAGTTGTATGGTGTATTTAAATTTTGTGTATTTTGTGTTTTATGCAAAAAGGACTAAATTGTAAAAAGTGTGAAATATTAGGGGCAAAATTGTAATTTGCCCATTTATGTGTTTTTAGGCTAAATTGAATAGAATGGTGTTTAAATAAGCTTAATTTGAATATGTTTAGGTCAAGAATTAAAGAAATCGGATTTGGATCGGGGAAAGACAAAAGTGGTCGAGTAGCCGATTTCATAGTCGTCGACGTCCGAGGTAAGTCAATAAGCATTTAAATGTTGTTATATCTATGAATATATATTTGTTACATAATCGAAATGAATTATTTAAATTATTTATGCTATGGCCGAATGTGATTGTGATGATTGGCTATATTCTGAGCTTGATTCGATCGAGTTTCGATGTCCGTAAGCCCCGTACGAACCTTAGGAATAGATAGGATATATATGTCATGACATAGGATATCCGATATGTGTTATCGTGTAAGACCACGTCTGGGACGTTGGCATCGACTTGTGTTTACGTGTATGACCATGTTTGGGACATTGACATCGTATTTGATTCGTGTAAGACCCTGTCTGGGATAGTGGCATCACTATGTGATTACATGTAAGACCATGTCTGGGACATTGGCATTGTACGAGCTTTCGACTATCCGCATATCCTTTTGAATTTCGAATGGTTCAACGGGCATGTGTAAGTGAAAGCCAATGTGAAATTTGAATTAAAAGAACTCAGGTACGTATATAAACTGTGCTATGAAAAGAAAGGTAAGTTATATGTTTAGTTCATTGTACAAAGGTTAATGTATAAACATGTGAACTATGTATAAGTTTATAATTTTGGGTATTCGGCCAAAGGGTGTTATGTGTGACTTTGATATTGAAATTTGAGTAATTATTTGTGAATGTGTATGATTTAACTAATTAATATAACTTTGTATATTTGATGTTGCTAAGTTGGTTGTTATTAATTTGCTTATGACTTACTAAGCTTAAATAGCTTACCCTGTGTTTTATTTTCTGTTTACCTCTCTTTTTATAGATTTTGGATACGTTACAAGCTCGGGATCGTCAGCAAGACTATTCACACTATCGACAGTCTCCTTTGGTATTTTGCTAAGTTAATTTTGAATATATGGCATGTATAGCATAGTAAAAAGTTGAATATGGATTAAGTACTTTTATATGTAATTAATAGCCATGCGAAAATGGCTTATCTTCTTTTGATCGATTTGGTATCTATGCTTATGGTCATAATGGTCATTGAAAATGAGCTTATATTATGCCTATCTGATTAAGGTATATGTTCATGGTAAGTAAGCATGGTAAGTAAGCATGTATGATGTTTTATAATTAGACTTGTTGAATTTTGGGTATGTGATTAATACTTGTATTTTGGTTATGCTTTGTACGATGGATTGAATTAGTTAAGATATGGACTTGAACCGAATGAATACATGGATATTTTAGCTATGGGTAAGTGATGATTATATTATGGACATGTTAAATTCGATTAGGTGATATATATATATGTTCGAATACAACAAATAGGTATGTGGTCATATTAGTCATTAAGTCTTGGATAATTGGGATTGAAATGATAATGTTAAATACATATGTATTCGGCAATGATATGAAATTATGATAGATGTTTAAATGTGATGCAAATGAACTTAGTTTTGTAATTAGGTTATGAAATTTGTATTGGTAAATGGTAAATGTTAGATGTAATTTTGGGTTGTGAAATAATGGATATGTTTCATGATTAATTAGTTATATAATGTGATAAGAATTTGATTAGGAAATTATGTATGTATTTATATAGTTATTCGGCTATACTTGGTTGAAATATTTGATGGTTGTTAATGAATTGTTCTTTATGAGATATTTGCGAGATTATGGATAAGTGATTAATATGTTATATAAGAATATGTGTGTATTAATTTTGAAATGTTTAGCATGATATACGAATAGCACATGGAATGAGTGACTAAACATGTGCTTTATTTGATTAATGATATGTATTAAAATGATTAAGCATAAGATTAGTTTGATAGTTGTTAATAAATGAAATTGAAATAATGAATGTCCTATTGTTTATTAAGTATAAGATGGTAAATATGTTTGAATTTATAAAGATTAGTATGGTTTGATTTAAATAGAAAATGTGCAACCTCATTCTGTTTGGATGATTCAATACTTAAATGCTAGCTTTGATTTGAATGTTAAGTATGTGTCTTTGATATGAATGCTAAGTATGTGAATATAATATGTTATATAATGATTATCTTTACTCTTGAATGTACCTGATATGTTTATTTTAAAAAAAAATATATGTCTATTTTGAGTTGTGTTTTATTCGGTAATGCTTCGTAACCCTAGTCTGGCGACGGATACGGGTTAGGGGTGTTACATTTGATTGGTATCAGAGCTACGGTTTAGTCGATTCTAGGACTAACGTAGCGCGTAAGAGTCTAGCTATACATGCCATATGTTATACTGCGATAGTGTGATGACTTCTGACATTTGAAAATGTGTTTTCATATAGTAATGGATCCCGATCGAGCCGTAGTTGATGATGTCAAGAGTGTAGCGCCTGCTCCCGCTCAAGGGACAGCGCCAATAGATTCTCATCCTACTTCGAGTAATCCAGAGGGGGAGGCTAGACAAGCCTTCTACCAAATGATGAATGATTGGTTTACACAGTATATCCGGACTAATCCGGCTGCACAACAACCTCCACCCGCGATTAATCCATGTGTAGTGCCTATTATACCTTTAGTGAGTGATCCGATGAGATTGTCAAAGCCACCAGTTGATAAAATAAGAAAACATGGAGCCGAGGAATTCAGAGCCACTGATGATGATGATGATGAGCAAGCCGAGTTCTGGCTTGATAATACCATCCGAGTATTTGATGAATTATCCTGCACCCCTGATGAGTGTTTGAAATGTGCTATATCTCTGCTACGGGACACTGCATATCACTGGTGGAATACCCTAGTATCGGTGGTTCCAAAGGAGTGAGTGACACAGGAATTCTTTCGACGAGAGTTCGTAAAGAAATATATCACCAGAGGTTTATTGATCGAAACGTAAAGAATTTCTTGAGCTAAAACAGAAGCGGATGACGGTGGACGAATCTGAGCGGAAATTTGTTAGACTCAGCAGATATGCCAGAGAGTGTGTTTCATCTGAAGCTATTATGTGTAAGAGATTTGAAGATAGGCCGAATGAAGACATTAAACTGTTAGTTGGGATACTTGAGATAAAAGAGTTCGTGGTACTTGTTGAGCGAGCTTGCAAAGTTGAAGAGCTCGGGAAAGAAAAAAGAAAAGCTGATTCTAAAGCTAGAGATTCACGTAAGAGACCATTCAGTAAGTCATTTCAGTCGACCTCAAAGAAGTTTTAAGATGATGCTAGCTGTTCGAAGACTACTACAGGTTATTCTAGATGTGATCGAGATAGACCACCTGTGAGCTCGAGAGCTACCTCAGTAGCTAGTGTGGGTAATGTCAGATCAAATCAACCCGAGTGTGAACATTGTGGTAAAAGACATCCCGACAGTTATAGATTGCATGATCGAGCCTGTTTTAAATATGGATCTAGGGATAATTTCATCCGTGAGTGCCCAGAGTTAGCAGATCAAAATCTGGTACAGAATACGAGATCGATAATACTACAGTTTGAGGTAGACCACCCAGAAATACGGGTAATGTGAGTGGCAGTCAAAGAGGGACCAAAGATACCGCTGTTAGATCTGAGGCTCGTGCACCTGCCAGAGCCTATGCTATTCACGCACGCGAGGAGGCTTCATACCCAGACGTCATTACTGGTATTTTCACTCTCTATGATACTAGTGCTGTTGCATTGATTGATCCTGGTTCGACTCATTCTTATGTGTGTGAGACTTTAGTATTCAGTAAGACTTTGCCTGTAGAGTCTACTGAGTTTGTGATTAAAGTATCCAACCCATTAGGCCGGTGTGTTTTGGTTGATAAAGTGTGCAAGAATTGTCCATTGATAATTCGAGATTCATGTTTTCTGGCTGATTTGATGTTGTTGCCATTCGACGAGTTTGATATAATTTTGGGTATGGATTGGTTGACTCTGCATGATGCTATTATGAACTGCAAACGAAAGACTATTGATTTACGGTGTCAGAACGATGAGATTATTCGGATTGAATCTAATGATCTGAATGGTTTACTGGCAGTGATATCTTCAATGTTAGCTCAGAAATATGTGAGAAAGTGTTGTGAAGCTTACTTTGCTTATGTGCTCGACTCTAAAGTGACCGAAAAGAAGATCGAATCAGTACCTGTTGTGTGTGAGTATCCGGATGTATTTCCTGAAGAATTACCGGGTTTGCCACTGATCTGAGAGGTAGAGTTTGGTATTGAGTTAGTACCGGGGATGACTCTGATTTCGATAGCTCCATATAGAATGGCACCTATGGAATTAAAAGAATTGAAAGCACAGTTGCAAGAGTTGACAGATAGGGTATTTGCACGACCGAGTTTCTCTCCTTGGGGCGCACCAGTTCTGTTTGTGAAAAAGAAAGATGGAACCATGAGAATGTGTATTGACTACAGGCAGCTTAATAAAATGACCACAAAGAACAAGTATCCGTTACCAAGAATTGACGACCTATTTGATCAGCTGAAAGGGGCTATAGTGTTTTCAAAGATAGATTTGAGATCGGGATACTATCAGTTGTGAGTTAAAGACTCTGATGTGCCAAAGACTACTTTCCGAACGAGGTACAGACACTACGAGTTTCTGGTTATGCCTTTCAGACTTACTAATGCACCTGCTATTTTCATGGATCTGATGAATCAAATTTTCAGACAGTATTTGGATCGGTTTGTGGTAGTGTTTATAGATGATATTCTGATCTACTCCCGAGATGAAACTGAGCATGCCAAGCATCTGAGACTTGTGCTACAGACTTTGCGAGATAAATAGTTGTATGAAAAGTTTTGTAAGTGTGAGTTCTGGTTACATGAAGTCAGTTTTCTGGGCCATGTTGTATCAGCATTAGGTATCAGGGTTGATCCGAGCAAAATTTTAGCTATATTTGACTGGAAACCACCGAAAAATGTTTACGAAGTTCAAGCTTTACAGGACTTCTTGGTTACTGAGACGGTTCGTGAAGGGTTTCTCTATGATTGCTACACCGCTGACAAAGTCATTCTGAGAAAAGATGTTAAGTTCGAGTGGTCAGAGAAGTGTCAGAAAAGTTTCAATCAGTTGAAAGCTCTTTTGACCGAAGCTCTAGTGTTAGTTCAGCCTGAATCGGGTAAAGAATTTGTCATTTATAGTGATGCATATTTAAATGGTTTGGGTTGTGTCTTGATGCAGGAAGGCAAAGTCATAGCTTATGCCTCGAGACAATTGAAGCCACATGAAAAGAACTATCTGACACATGATTTGGAACTAGCAGCCATTGTGTTTGCTTTGAAGATTTGGCGTCATTATCTGTTCGGTGAGAAATGTCATGTTTAATTTGATCACAAAAGCCTGAAGTATTTGATGACTCAGAAATATTTGAATTTGAGACAACGCCGATGGTTAGAGCTATTGAAAGATTATGAGCTAGTGATTGACTACCATCCGGGAAAGGCTAATGTTGTTGCTGATGCTTTAAGTCGAAATTCATTATTTGCTCTACGTGCAATGAATGCGCATATGGTTATATCTGATGATGGTTCGATAATAGTTGAATTAAAAGCAAGACCGTTGTTTGTTCAACAAATTTGTGATGCCCAGAAAGTTGATAATAATTTGTTAGCAAAGTGAGTTCAGTGTAAAACTAATGTTGAATCAGGATTCTGAGTTGATGAAAATGGCTGTTTGAGGTTCAAAAACCGAATATGTGTTCCGAAGAATTTAGAGTTGATTCAGATGATTTTGAATGAAGCTCACAGCAGTCGGTTATCTGTTCATCTGGGTAGTACGAAAATGTATAATGATCTGAAACAGTTCTATTGGTGGTCTGGTATGAAACGAGACATATCAGATTTTGTTTCGAAATGCCTAGTCTGTCAGCAAGTGAAAGCCGAGCATCAGGTACCTTCTGGGTTATTTCAGCCAATTATGATACCAGAGTGGAAGTGGGACAGAGTCACGATGGATTTTGTATCCGGTCTACCGTTGACACCAAGCAAGAAAGATACAATATGGGTTATTGTGGATAGATTGACTAAATCTGCTCATTTTGTTCCGATTCGCACTGATTATTCACTTGATAAACTGGCTGAATTATATGTAGCACAGATTTTGAGATTACATGGTGTGCCTATTTCTATTGTTTCGGACAGAGACCCGAGATTCACATCGCAGTTTTGGAAGAAATTGCAAGATGCTTTAGGTACGAAACTACACTTTGGCACAACTTTTCATCCGCAGACAGATGGTCACTCCGAACGAATCATTCAGATACTTGAAGATATGTTAAGATGTTGCATCCTTGAGTTCAAAGGTACGTGGGAACGATACTTACTTCTGATTGAATTTGCTTACAATAATAACTTTCAATCTAGTATCAAGATGGCACCCTACGAGGCTTTGTACGATCGTAAATGTCGTACACCATTGTATTGGACCGAGCTCAGTGAAAATAAGATACACGGGGTTGACTTGATCAAAGAAACTGAACAAAAAGTGGCAGTGATCCGTAATAGCTTGAAAGCTGCATCAGATCGTCAAAAGTCATATGCAGATTTGAAATGTAACGATATTGAGTTTCAGATCGGAGATCAAGTGTTTTTGAGAGTTTCACTGTGGAAGAAAGTACTCAGATTCGGTCGTAAAGGCAAGTTGAGTCCGAGATTCATTGGGCCGTATGAGATCACAGAGCGTATTGGGCCGGTTGATTATAGATTGCAGTTGCCACCTGAGCTAAAAAGGTTCCATAATGTATTCCATGTTTCGATGCTCCGTAGATACCGATCCGATCCTTCACATGTGATTAGACCAACAGAGGTCGAGACTCAGTCTAATATGACATATGAAGAGGAACCGATTCGTATTATGGCTCGTGAGATTAAAGAATTGAGAAATAAGAAAATTCCGTTAGTTAAAGTATTGTGGCAAAAGCACGGTGTTGAGGAGGCAACTTGGGAGTCTGAAGATACAATGAAAGAACGTTATCCAAACCTATTCACCGGTAAGATTTTCGGGGACGAAAATCCCTAAGGGGGGAAAGTTGTAACAGCTCGATTTTGACCCTAATCAGAAAATTGGTTTCGGGACCACAAATCCGAGTCCAAAAAATATTTTAAAATTATTTTTCGTATTTATTATGTGTGAATTTGTTTGTGCTAAATTTTCGTGTTTTAATTTTGTCGTTTAGGTGTTCGATTAAATAAAAGGACTTAATTGTGTAAAATATAAATGTTACAAAATCAAGTGTAAGTGCTAATTTGATAGTGGCTTTTTAATGTGAGGTCCTTAAAGGGAAAATAGCCCATTTTTATTGGTAGTGGACGGTAACATGCTATAATACATGATTTTATATATTAAAATTTTATAATTAAAATTTATGTTAATGTAAATTTAAGTTATAATATAATATAAAACATAAAAACAAAGACATATTTCATCTTTCATCACCGAATAGAGAAAAGAAAAAGAAAATAGAAAAGTTTGAGGCATTCGGCACCTATTTAGCTTGATTAAGGTATGTTTCGATTTCAGTTTTTGATAATTTTTACGTTTTTGAGATCGTTGCTAAGAGATGTACAAAACCCATGTCTAAATTTTTGTTTGTGATGATGATTTTGTGTTTTGCCATTGATGATACCTTGTGGTTTTTGTTGTTTGTTGATGAAAAATGAAATATATGTGTTAGATTTACAAGTTTTGTCTTTGAATTTTTGATGAATTTGAGTAATTTGGACTAAATTGCAAAAATAAATTTTTGAGGGACTAAAATGTGAAATAAATGAAATATATGGACTTGTATGAGGACTAGGAAGATTCGGCCCTTGTATGGTGTAGTCAAATTTTGTGTATTTTGTGTTTTGTGCAAAAAGGACTAAATTGTAAAAACTGTAAAATATTAGAGGCAAAATTGTAATTTGCCCATTTATGTGTTTTTTGGCTAAATTGAATAGAAGGGTGTTTAAATAAGCTTAATTTAAATATGTTTAGATCAAGAATATAAGAAATCTGATTTGGATCGGGGAAAGACAAAAGTGGTCGAATAACTGATTTCATAGTCGTCGACGTCCGAGGTAAGTCAATGAGCATTTAAATGTTGTTATATCTATGAATATATATTTGTTACATAAACGAAATGAATTATTTGAATTTTTATGCTATGGCTGAATGTGATTGTGGTGATTGGCTATATTCCAAGCTTGATTCGATCGAGTTTCAATGTCCGTAAGCCCCGTACGAACCTTAGGAATAGATAGGATACATATGTCATGACATAGGATATCCGATATGTGTTATCGTGTAAGATCACGTCTGGGACGTTGGCATCGACTTGTGTTTACGTGTAAGACCATGTCTGGGACATTGGCATCGTATTTGATTCGTGTAAGACCCTGTCTGGGACAGTGGCATCGCTATGTGATTACATGTAAGACCACGTCTGGGACGTTGGCATTGTACGAGCTTCCGACTATCCGCGTATCCTTTTGAATTCCGAATGGTTCAACGGGCATGTGTAAGTGAAAGCCAATGTGAAATTTGAATTAAAAGAACTCAGGTACGTATATAAACTGTGCTATGAAAAGAAAGGTAAGTTAGATTGTAACAACCCGATTTAGGGGCTAGTCGGAATAGTGATCTCGGAATCACTAATTCGAGGTTAGATAAAATTATTTTCATGTTATATATTGAGTTATAACATGTTTATAAGGATGCATGAAAATTTTGGTGCCTTAATTTTAGCAATTTCTAGCTAAATTGTGAAAAAGGACTAAATCGCATAAAGTGTGAAATTTCTATTTTATTTGCTAAGGTGCCTAATAGTTATGGAATATTAATTGGAGGTCCCAAATGTGAAATTAGGCCATGGAAATTAGCTTGGCCGGTCAAAGGATGATAAGGGGGGACAAGGGCATTAAATGTTGTCATGTTAGGTGAGTAAAAAGAAATAAAATAAGAGAAAATAAAGGAAAGAAAGCTATCATCTTTTCTTCTCTTCATCACCACCGAAAATTGGTAGCAAACAAGGGTTGGAGAACTCAAAAATTTCAGCAAACATTTCTCCTCACAAGTAAGTGATTTTGGTGACCTTTCTTGATAAAAATTGTACTTTTGGAGTCCCCAAAGCTTAAGCTAGCTAATGAGGGGACTATTATGCAATATGGTTGAAAGTCTAGGGACTTGCCATGAGAGATTTTATGTTGGTTGCTGAGTTTTTATGGAAGAAAATGAATGAGAGGCTGTTCATAAACAACTTTTGTGAAGGGTTTTGTGATGAAAACACCTAATTGGGACTAAAATGCAAAAGTCGTAATTTGTTCATTAAAGCATGAAATAGTGGAAATTGGAGATAGTTGTAAGTGGATTAAATGTTCAACTAGGCTTGTTTAACAAGAAAATGTGATGAAAATTTATTTACGAGCCTAGGGGAAAAATCGTAATTTTGCCAAAGTGTAGGGGCAAAATGGTCATTTTTGCCTAAAGTGTGTAAAATGGTATTTTATGATTTATAAATGAATAAATCAGTATATTTCATTTTTCTAGATAAAAGAAAATGAGTTTTGAACCTAGAACGGATGAAAAGAGAAATGTGAGCAAATAGTCCTTTTCGGCTATTTCGACATCGAGGTAAGTTCATGTGCGAATGTTACACTTATGTACGAGTTTATTTAATATTCCAATGCTGCATGGAATGTATAAATACTTTAAGAATGCATGAATTATCTTTAATGAAATGCCAAGAGAATTGAATCAAAGAGTGATGAGAAATGTAGATAGTATGAAATGATGATTAATTAAGGTTCCGTATAAGACCATATTGGAATATGGCTTCGGTGAGAGACATTAAATAAGACCATGTCAGGGACATGGCATCGATATGCTAATACAAGTAAGACCCTATTGGGGTATGATGTCAATGTGACACAATTTGTATGAGACTCAAAAATGTTGTTTAACAATTCGAATGAATCAATGAATATGTTGAATGTATGAGGTTGTATCACGAGAAGCACACGTATGTGTGAGAATTGAATTGAGATGAATTCAATGTATGATGAACTCCTAGTGGGATATGTGTAGTTAATGCACCTTAGTTGCATGAGATAGATTTAGCGATGCACTGTATGAATGCAAATGAGTATCGTAGAAAGTTAAGTGAGAGTAGAAGTATGTGAAGATGTTCTCGATTGAACATTTGAAATAAAGATATACTTGTGGATTACTATCCATGAATGTATATAATGGTGAGCTATGTACGATATCACCTTATTGATGGTAGTGATGGGCTGTGTGCGATACCACCCTAGTAAAGAGTTAATGATGGGCAAAGTGCAAACCACCGAGAGATGAGTGGCTTATTAATAAGGCTTGATGTGTTGTCTTATGTGATTTCATGACAATTAGTGCAGGAATGGATTCTAGTTAAACGAGCAATTGGCTTGTGGCACGGTAAGAATATGGTACGAGATAGAATAAGTAAGCTTCAAGAGTGGTTGAGTAAGCGACCATAAGATAATGGGAAAGACCCAAATAATACTTCATGGTTATGTATATTCAAAGAATATCGAGATTATCGATTATGCAAATGAACTTACTAAGCTTTATTGCTTACCTCTTTTCCTATCCCATCTCTTATAGGGTGAATTTACTAGCTCGAGTTGGAGGCCACAGGAGATGTTTTCACACTATCGAGCAGACACTTGGTATGAGGTATCAAGTCCTTATGAGTCATGGCATGTATAGGGCTAGAAGTTAAGGTTGATTAAGTTATTGTTAATGTGCCTAATTGTGTTGGCCTAAGAGGGTTCATAGTTTAAATGTGTATAGCCATTGATGATGACTTAAGTTGTTGTAATTATATGGGAGGAAAACTTTATTTTCATGAATCAAATGTATAAATTCATGTGTTTAGTTGATGATTTGAGACTTTATTGTATTAGTATAGGAATGGGTGTAAATGAGAGTAGAATTTTGGCTTGGTAAATAGCCTTTAAGTGCCCACACGGATAGACACACGGGCGTGTGTCTAGGCCATGTGTACCCTGCACCTTTGTTTATTAAGTCAGAATAGACCACTGGAGAATCCCACGGCCGTTTGTATGAGCTGTGTAGGACGCACGGTTTGAACATGGGCGTGTGCCTAGACCGTGTTGATCAAGTCAGTATATTAAGGATTAGCACACGGTCTAGGCCCACGGGCGTGTCAAGGCCGTGTGAGTATAGTCAGTAACTTCCCACGATTGGGGAGCACGGGCGTGCCATGGCCGTGGGGAAATTGGCAGAATGCTCGAGTTTTTAGCACGGTTGGAAGACATGGGCGTGCCAAGGGGTACACGGGCATGTCCCAAAAACCTACACGGGCGTGTGGCCCCTATTTTGAATAAAGGTTTCCGATTGAAATTCGAAAGTTTCGGATATGTGTTTAAGGCCTCGTAGGCCCATGATATGTATGTTTTGACTAAGAAAGAGGAGTTATTAATTCAGAACGAAATTTTATAGCCCGTAAGTACATGTTTAAGAACGTTCAAGCATAGTAATGTTTCATACTCGGTCTTAACCTCGGACTCGGGTATGGGGTGTTACATATATGTTTAGTTCATTGTACAAAGGTTAATGTATAAACATGTGAACTATGTATAAGTTTATAATTTTGGGTATTCGGCCAAAGGGTGTTATGTGTGACTTTGATATTGAAATTTGAGTAATTTTTTGTGAATGTGTATGATTTAACTAATTAATATAACTTTGTATATTTGATGTTGCTAAGTTGGTTGTTATTAATTTGCTTATGACTTAATAAGCTTAAATAGCTTACTCTGTGTTTTATTTTCTGTTTACCTCTATTTTTATAGATTTTGGACGAGCTCAAGGATCGACAGCAAGACTATTCACACTATCGACAGTCTCATTTGGTATTTTGCTAAGTTAATTTTGAATATATGGCATGTATAGCATAGTAAAAAGTTGAATATGGATTAAGTACTTTTGTATGTATTTAATAGCCATGCGAAAATGGCTTATCTTCTTTTGATCGATTTGGTATCTATGCTTATGGTCATAATAGTAATTGAAAATGAGCTTATATTATGCCTATCTGATTAAGGTATATGTTCATGGTAAGTAAGCATGTATGATGTTTTATAATTAGACTTGTTGAATTTTGGGTATGTGATTAATACTTGTATTTTGGTTATGCTTTGTACGATGGATTGAATTAGTTAAGATATGGACTTGAACCGAATGAATACATGGATATTTTAGCTATGGCTAAGTGATGATTATATTATGGACATGTTAAATTCGATTAGGTGATATATATATGTTCGAATACAACAAATAGGTATGTGGTCATATTAGTCATTAAGTCTTGGATAATTGGGATTGAAATGATAATGTTAAATACATATGTATTCGGCAATGATATGAAATTATGATAGATGTTTAAATGTGATGCAAATGAACTTAGTTTTGTAATTAGGTTATGAAATCTGTATTGGTAAATGGTAAATGTTAGATGTAATTTTGGTTTGTGAAATAATGGATATGTTTCATGATTAATTGGTTATATAATGTGATAAGAATTTGATTAGGAAATTATGTATGTATTTTTATAGTTATTCGGCTATACTTGGTTGAAATATTTGATGGTTGTTAATGAATTGTTCTTTATGAGATATTTGCGAGATTATGGATAAGTGATTAATATGTTATATAAGAATATGTGTGTATTAATTTTGAAATGTTTAGCATGATATATGAGTAGCACATGGAATGAGTGACTAAACATGTGCTTTATTTGATTAATGATATGTATTAAAATGATTAAGCATAAGATTAGTTTGCTAGTTGTTTAATAAATGAAATTGAAATAATGAATGTCCTATTGTTTAGTAAGTATAAGATGGTAAATATGTTTGAATTTATAAAGATTAGTATGGTTTGATTTAAATAGAAAATGTGCAACCTCATTCTGTTTGGATGATTCAATACTTAAACGCTAGCTTTGATTTGAATGTTAAGTATGTGTCTTTGATATGAATGCTAAGTATGTGAATATAATATGTTATGTAATAATTATCTTTACTCTTGAATGTACCTGATATGTTTTTTTAAAAAAAATATATGTTTGTTTTGAGTTGTGTTTTATTCGGTAATGCTTCGTAACCCTAGTTTGGCGACGGATACGGGTTAGGGGTGTTACAAGTAATGGTTGTTTTGATATACTTGTAATGTTATGCTATGGTAACCATATGTATATGTTAAGTAGTTGATCAATTCATGTTTAACACATGAATTGAACCAAGGTAGGATAGTAAACATGTATGCATGCAATGATAGGCCATGTTGAATGATGAAATTTTCTTATTTGAATGCTTAGAATGGTTGGATTGTACTTGGTATATTTTGGTGCAGGAAAATGGTAAATTTGGATGACAAATGAGGCTAGGAAAGGGATTTATTTTGTCCACACGAGAGGACACACGAGCGTGTGTCTAGACCGTGTGTGACACACGACCTACCCCATGGGCGTG
This sequence comes from Gossypium sturtianum, assembly GCA_025698515.1. Taxonomy (NCBI): domain Eukaryota; kingdom Viridiplantae; phylum Streptophyta; class Magnoliopsida; order Malvales; family Malvaceae; genus Gossypium; species Gossypium sturtianum. The sequence continues at coordinate 42,997,407 of CM046943.1, forward strand.
TGGCCTGGCCGTGTGGCCTGGCCGTGTGTCCCCTGCACCTTAAATTCAAGAAAACAGAATGCTCAGAATTGAGCACACGGGCAGAGACACGGGTGTGTGTCTCAGCCGTGTGGGTGACACGGCCTTGAACACGGGTGTGTGTCTTGGCTGTGTTAAACTTGCCCCTAATTCGAATTGAATTAAATAACCACATGGCTTAGCACACGGGCGTGTGGCATGGCCGTGTGGTACAAGTCAGAGAGCTACCTAGTTTTGAACACGGCCTGTAGCATGGACGTGTCCCTTGGACCACACGGGCGTGTGAGCCCTGCACCTTGAAAAATTTTAGAATTTCGTGAAAAATTCCCTAAGTTCCCGATTTAGTCCTAACTTGATTCTTATGCTCGTATTGGGCCTTGAGGGTTCATTTAAGGGACATTATGAATGACCTCGGTGAATGAATAGTAACTTGCCTGAATTAATCGATAAATGTTCTGAATGTTTCGGTAATGCTTCGAAACCCTATTCCAGCGACAGATACGGGTTAAGGGTGTTACAGTATCATCAGAACCCTAACTTCTTTTCTGTCAAAGCTTCTTGCTTCTTTCATCTCCAGTTCTCATTTTCTAGAGGTAGATCTCGCTTTCTTTTATCTTTCATTTCTAAAATTACAAAATGGTTCGAACAACCACTCAAAGGAGAGGCCATGGCTAGAGTAACAGGAATGACAGTCCCAGAGGCTTGGTTGCATTAGGACCCAGAGGTCCCGATAACACTCCTCATGTAGTGGTTGTGATGTACAAATGTAGCACTACTGAATAAGAATTAAATTGATATTTAGGATCCCAAGGCATCCTTCAACCGAGCTTCGCCTACAAATTTTGACGACCCCGAAGTTGTCGTCTGAGTGACAACATCAGGGGTTTCGTAATTCCCCTAATATTATTAGAGGCTGGCTTCCACCTGCCTCTCCATCATTTCTTCTGCGTGGTGCTTAACGAGTACGACATCGCACCGGGACAACTATTTGCCTTATCCTGGTGGGCCTTGGTGGCATCCTTCATAAACTATTGTATACACAAAGAGCCACTGATGCTGGGTGTATTCCAGAAGTTTTACCAGTTGAAGGTAAAAAGACAATGAGCTTCAATTAGTAATGCCTACTTTGGTGTATACCAGGGCTGTGAACCCATAGTCAAAACTTCAAACCTTCATTTGAAAAAGGACAACTTTGTGAGGGTTATTAGCAAGCTCGAAACTGGGTTAGGCTTTCCCACATTCTGGTCTCTACCTCGAGAAAGTGTCTATGCGCAAAGTTAGCCTGTTGGCTCAGAGATTACATAGATTCAAATACAAATGGTTAAGGGTGGGGCGTGTACTAAAATTGGTGGAAACTATCTCGGTTAGAAATGGTTTTCAATATTGCCTAAAACAATTGAGTTCGAATGGTCGTCGGGCAAATGATATCTTATTTTGGGCTGATTCTCATAATGTTCCTTTCGCTTCAGTGGCCTAGGCTCTTGACTTAAGTTGTGATTTGGCATAAGTTTTAGTAAAAGGATTAAGGGAACCCCTTTCTTTTTCTATGACACTTGTGGACTACGTCCACACCACTGGAACATAATAAGTCATGGTACATCTTCTTCTTCTTCCAGTCAGTCTAACTCTTCTATTGATGGTGTAGGGTCTTCTTCAAATTATCATACCACTTTTCCTGCTCCAATACATGACATGAATGTCTTGGCCCTTTTAGATAAGGCTCGTGCTAATGAGGGTGCAACTTTTACTCCACCTAGGAAAACAAAAACTAAGAATCCTCAGAAAAGACCTAGGATCGAAGAAAGTACCCAAGAAACTGAGGATAGTGTGCGCCCACAGTTGATACGACGTAAACTCAGAAAAGGGCTTGTTACTCCTAGAGTTAATAGTTCTCATGTTCTTGCCCTTCCACCAGTGCCAACCTTACTAGTGGAGTCCGCCCAAACTGCAGAATCCCAAGTCCACACAACAGACCTTCCTTTGGTTGAGGTTCCAACAAAGACAGTACACCTAAACCAGACAGAGGTTCCTTCTTGTTCCCAACCCCAAGATGCTTCCTTTGGCAAAGTAGACAAACTTTTTCCCTGGCGAAAGTTGTTGAGGTCAGGGCCATCTCCTTTCTCGCTGGACTCATTTTCCAGCAATAAAAATCTTTTGTGCCTTAGCAGGTGAAATGGGCTGTACTCTCTTATCTCTCTTCAAATTCCCAATTATCTCTTTTTTTCAATACTAGCGAGGTCTTCCCAAGCCTTATCAGTAGAGTATGGACTTATGAGTTTGGCCCTCTAAAAAGCTTGCGGGCAAAACAGTGCCAAAGTGGCGAGCTTAGATAAAGCTATAAAGTCTAGCGAATAATCTTTGGCTTAGCTACGTCAAGTTCATCAAGGTGCTGTGAGCCAAATCGAGGACCTCAACTCCTGTATCATAGCTTGGAAAGGTAAGTATAAGGATACCCAAACCAAATGTGTATAGTTGGATCGCCAGTACGCCCCGTGACGCAGCGGAAAAAATATATTTCGATGATCATCAGCCATGGATCCATGTACGAGGAACGAATCGAGTTGAAACAAGGGTCGAAATCTTACCTTTTGAAACTGAAAAAGTGAGGACTAACTTTGTTGGTGGGATCCCTTTGAACGATGTTGATCACAAGCAGCAACAATAACATCTTGGCATCTACATAATCCACCCAATCAAAGAATGAACAACAAAAACTCTCTTGAACTTTTCAGAGCGAATTTCTAAGAATGGCTTCTAGACCTTTTGATTTGTTTTTTCTTGGTAACCCTAACACACTAAGGGATTATATTCCTTTTATTTTCTTTAATATCACATACCAGAAAAAATGGGATTGTTCTCTTATTATCAGAGAAACAAATGGAAAATCAGAAAAAAGAATTTATATTCTTTCCTAAAGAATATCAATTTCCATGTCTTTTATATATTGACCGAAATTAATTATTATATTTTTTATATAAATAATTTCGGTAAACTATATACAATTAATATTTTGTACGAATCAAATTCATATATTAATTTTATCTATGTTCTCTATTTGTGTACAATAAGTTTGCACATATAATGTGTTCAATATTGAACTATCAAATTAAATAAATTCAATAAATAATTTAGTTCACCTGACAGCTAAATACAATACCAAATGTATTTGGATTCTATTCGCTTCAACTATAGGGTGTGACCCTGTTGGATCTTGTAATGTTAGTGGCAATACTAGAACGTTTCTAATATAACAAGCAATGAGTGGTATCTAGCAATGCATCATTGTTACCCAAGTTACAAGAAGTCGTGATTCGACATAATATTTCTGTGATAATTTTTTATGTATTATATCCTTTTATCCTTAATATCTAGATTGGACAAAAGTCATGGAATAATCACACTTGTATAGTCTAATATCATATTTCTTGATATTCTGAGTAGACTACAATAAACAAATAAGTGTGATATCTCATATCAACTTATTCGAGCATGATCATGCATTTCTAGTCTGAGTCTATCAAGAGGCCTAAGATATTGCTCCCATTATGTAGGAGGGACAAATCCTATCTTGATCAATCATATCTCACTACATAGATTGTGGCATACCCAACATCAGTCTTTATAGTATAACCTGTTATGGTAGATGTTTGACTGTGTCTAAATATACGATTCATGATATTGGGACAATGATTATCTCAAGTCTACGGATCGTATACATAGTTATTACTATAAGTAATGTTGTGACTATTACATTATAATCCAAGAAACATAATCATAGCGGGTCAGTCCAATATGTTGTTCTTTAACACATACTTATGTATCGATTTTGACATCTCTATGTCAATGACAGCACTTTGTCATCAATCAACTACACATTAGCCTCAATGCATTATCATTGTCCAATCCCACAATAATACTTGACTAATGAACTTTTAAGAATAATCATATTATTCTTAGGACTTTATTATTAATTAAATTATTTATACACAGAAAAGAAACTAAAATAACAATGGCAATGCCTTATATTAACAAACAAGTTAAAACGAGTATGTGATAACAATCATCTCATGATTTGTCTTTGGGCATACTCTAACAATCTCCCACTAGCACTAAGACCAATCAAACATATATCAAATACCAAGTGACTTAGTGTGACGATCATGCTTTTGTTTTGTTAGAGTCTTCGTTAGTGGATCATCGATGTTGTCATCTATTGATATTCTGCATATTTCCACATCTCCACGATCAATGATTTCTCAAATGAGAAGAAAGCACCTAAGTATATGTCTGGATCACTAGTGAGATCTAGGTTCCTTTGCCTATGTAATAGCTCTATTATTGTCACAATGAAGTTCTATAGCATCTGATATGCTAGGCACAACCCCTAGTTCAGATATGAACTTCTTGATCCAAATAGTGTAACACCCCTAACCCGTATCTGATACCGGAACAGGGTTATGGAGCATTACCAAACTTATAACTTATACCATCAAACATTTCATAATCAATTATCATTCAAATAAAAAACCATTCATAATCATTCATATGGTCCCTAATACGAGCCCTCGAGGCCCAAAATAGACATTAAAAGTGGTTCGAGACTAAACCGAGTACTTAAAGAATTTTTAGGAAAACATGGAAAATTTTCAAAGTGTAGGGGACACACGCCTGTGTGGCCAGGCCGTGTGTCTAACACGGCCAAGGGACATGCCCGTGTCTCAGGCCATGTGGGCATTCTAAATGGGATCACATGGCCATGTCCCAGCCCGTGTCCGACCCCGTGTAACTCACTGACTTGGGTCACACAGCCAAACCACACGCCTGTGTGCCAGGCCGTGTACCCTTCAAAATGGCCTCACACGCCTGCGTGCCGTCGGGTCGTGTGTGCTATCTTTGTGAAAACCTGGAGGTATCTTCGACTTGTGCCACACGGCCAAGCCACACATCCGTGTGCTAGGCTGTGTGAAGCTACTGACTTGGTTTCTAAATAAATATCAAGGGACACACGGCCGTGTCACCTGACTTTGTGTCACAAACGGCTGAGACACACGCCCGTGTCTCTGCCCATGTGGACAAAAATAGGATATTTTCCAAGCCATTTTTCTCACCCAAAATGATGCCAACATAAGCTCAACAATGCACATACAACCATGGCATAAATAGGCACTTAAAACCAATCAATATCAAGCCTATATCATGTACTATCCACACATACAACATGATATACATAAGCACATACCAATGATCACTTTACAACTACCAAATATACCTCCAAAATATACCTAAATGGTCAAACTCACTTATTAGACTTTGTGCCTAATTCAACATGCATACCACATCTCAAATTCAATTATTTGGTACTCAAACTACCAATACACAACTAAGGCATTCACCAAGCAACTATACACCACATACCAAAAGATCATTTATACATATTTACATAACCAAGTACACCAAAGTAAGCGAAATCACATGGCTAAATACATAACAAAAACAACATGAGACATATAGGCCACATTAGCCAAAATACCTATACATGCCATTTAACCCAAAATGTAAAGTCCAAAGCACCAAAATAGAGTTTGATAGTGCAACGCGATCTCCGACAACTTCCAAAACGAACGAGCTTTCGAATAACTAAAAACACGAAAATTAAAACGGAGTAAGCAATTAAGCTTAGTAAGTTCATATAACTATTAAATACAATTTACCAAATTGTCCACAATTTAGTTAAACATAAATAAAACATAGGTAAATACCAATTCGGCCCAAAGCCTAACACATAAATACAATTATGTTAGCCATGCATAAATACATCAACTATGAATTACTTGTTGTATTCCACATGAATACCTATACTGTTTCGTATCAACTCGTATAACCTCGTATCATCATCTGTGCCCGTTGAACCATTTGGAATACTATCGGATACTCGGGTATCTCGCACACTAAGTGCCAATACGTAGTCAAAACCACCTCTATCTTATATCTCATATAGATGCTCACTCTCGAGCCATCACTGGGTCTGCTCACACAAGCTGTCAATGAAGACGTAGCTACGGTCTTTGCTCACACAAGTCGCATCTGAATCCGCAACACATGCCGAAAACTCAGCCACCGTTAGGACGTACGAGACCAACACCCAAAACATGGTAATCCCTAATGACATGTCATTTGTATCCTATCTATTCCTAAGGTTCAACCGGGATCCATACTTTGGCGATACCTCATCGAGAATTTTCGTGGCATCGTATCATCACGATTATAACAATTAAGCTTTTAAACACATATAATTTAATGCTTATTCAACTTACGAACTTACCTCGAATTAGTAGGGAGACAATCAACTGATCAATCGACTACTTTGTCTTTTCCCCGATCTAATTCCGTACGTGGCTTTTCTTGATCTAAATCATCAAATTTAACTAATTCAATACTTATTCTATTAAATTCAATCCAATTTCATGTTATGGCAAAATTACCATTTTTCCCCCATACTTTTGACCTTTTTAACAATTTACTCCCTAGGCTCGTAAAATGAAATTCATGCAAATTTCTCTACACCCAAGCCTAGCCGAATTTTATAGGTGTTCATAGCAGCCCATACATTCCACAAATTCACACATTTAACACACAATTTTCACATTTCTCAATTTAGCCCCTATTTGACAAATTCATTAAAAATCCTCTAACAAAAGTTGTTATTTAACAACAAGGATTCATTTTCTTCCATTATAATTCAAAAATAACTAGCATTCTCTCATGGTAAAACCATAGACTTTCAATCATTTTGCAATTTAGTCCCCTATTTAGCTAGTTTAAGCAACAACGATCCTGAAAACATAAAAATCAACAAAAACGGGATGATATAGCACTTACATGCAAAGGAAATAGTTGGATAAATTTTTTCTCTTTTCTACTAGTGAAAATCAGCTAGCATGGATGAAATGAGGAAGATGATATCATTTCTTTTATTAATTTAGCCTTTATTTACCTAATTACCTTTTTTCCCTTACTTAACTTTAAAATTTTCACAAATACCATGCCATGCACATCCACTAACTAAATTTATGGTCTAATTACCATATAAGGACCTCCACTTTAAAGTTCTATAGCTATTTAACACCTTTAGCTAATAGAACACAACTTTTGCACTTTACGCGATTTAGTCTTTTTTCACGAATTGAGCATACAAATGGTAAAATTTCTTAACGAAATTTTTATGCAATAATACTATCATGCTGTAGACTATAAAATAATATTAAAATAAATTTCATGACATCAGATTCGTGGTTCTGAAACCACTGTTCCAATTTCACTAAAAACGGGCCGTTACAACTCTCCCCCCTAAGAAATTTTTGTCCCGAAAATCTTACCAGAAAATAGGTTAGGGTATTGTTTTCTCATGGTTTCCTTGGGTTCCCAAGTAGCTTCCTCAATCCCGTGACAATTCCAAAGAACTTTTACTAAGGCTATTCTTTTATTTCTCAATTCTTTGATCTCTCATGCCAAAATTTTGATCGGTTCTTCGTTATACAACATGTCGGGCTGAATCTCAACTTCGGTTGGAGATATAATATGCGATGGGTCCGATCGGTACCGTCTTAACATAGATACATGAAACACATTATGAATCTTTTCTAACTCTGTCAGTAATTCAAGTCGATAAGCTACCGACCCAATTCTCTCGATAATCTCGTACGGTCTGATAAATCACGGACTCAACTTTCCTTTGCGACCAAATCGAAGAATTCTTTTCCAAGGCGATACTTTCAAAAACACTTTATCAGCGATATGAAATTCAATATCTTTACGCTTCAAATTTGCGTACGAAATCTGTCTATCTGAAGCAGCTTTTAAACTTTCACGAATCACTTTCACTTTCTCTTCGGTTTCTCGGATCAAATCAACCCCGTGTATCTTTTTCTCACCAAGCTCGATTCAGTATAACGGAGTTCGACATTTACGACCATATAAAGCTTCATACGGTGCCATTTTAATAGTCGATTAAAAGCTATTATTATACGCGAATTCAACTAGTGGTAAATATTTTTCCCAATTACCTTCGAACTCTAAAACGCAGCATCAAAGCATATCTTCAAGAATTTGAATCACTCTCTCAGACTGACCATCGGTTTGAGGATGAATGTAGTGTTAAAATGCAACTGTGTATCCAAAGCTTCTTGTATCTTCTTCCAAAATCGAGATGTAAACCGCGAATCTCTATCCGAAATAATGGACACTGGCACTCCGTGCAACCTGACAATCTTAGAAATATACAACTCAGCTAGTCTATCAAGAGAAAAATCTGTACGCACCGAAATAAAATGTGCGGACTTCGTCAAACGATCAACAACAACCCATATGACATCTTTCTTTTTCAAAGATAGGGGTAAACCCAATACAAAATCCATCGTAACTCTGTCCCATTTCCATTCTGGTATCATTACGAGCTGTATCAGTCCTGAAGACACTTGATGTTCAGCTTTAACCTTTTGACAAATCAAGCATCTCGACACAAATTCAGAAATGTCACATTTTATACCCGACCACCAATACATATGTTTCAAATCACTGTACATCTTAGTACTCCCCGGATGAACAGACAAGCTACCACTGTGTGCTTTGTGTAAAATTTTCTGTATAAGCTCGATATTCTTCCGTACACAAACTCTATTTCGGAACAACAAACAATCATCGGATCCGATCCGAAACTCTGAATCATTAGTTGACTCACACTGCACTCGTTTAGCTTGCAATTCACTATCGCATTTCTGAGCCTCGCAAATTTGTTGTAAAAACATCAGTTTAGCTTTTAACTCAGCTAAAACGAACCATCATCAGACAAAGTCAATCGTGTATTCATCGCTCGCAAAGTAAAAAAGGATTTTCTACTCAGAGCATTTGCAACTACATTCGTTTTTCCCGGATGGTAATCAATCACTAACCCATAATCTTTCAACAGTTTGAGCCATCTTCGCTATCTCAAATTCAAATCTTTCTGTGACATCAAATACTTCAAGCTCTTGTGATCGGTAAGTATGTGGTATTTTTCACCGAATAAATGGTGTCGCCAAATTTTCAATGCAAACACTATTGCAGCCAACTCCAAGTCATGTGTCGGATAATTCTTCTTGTGCGTCTTTAATTGTCTGGAAGCATACGCTATCACTTTGCCTTCTTGCATCAAAACACATCCCAAACCGTTCAATGGCGCATCATTGAAAATGACAAACTCTTTACCCGACTTAGGCTGAACTAAAACTGGTGCTTCGGTTAACAATGCTTCCAACTCGTTGAAACTCTATTGAAATTTCTCGGACCACTCGAACTTTACATCTTTCTGTAATAACTGAGTCATCGGTGTAGCAATCATTGAGAATCCTTTTACAAATCTTCGATAATAGCCAGCTAATCCCAAGAAACTTCTGACCTCAAAAATGTTTCTTGATGGTTTCCAGTCAACAACCGCTGAAATCTTGCTCGAATCAACTCTGATACCTTCCGCCGAAATAATGTGTGCCAAAAATCCAACTTCTCGGAGCCAAAACTCACATTTGCTGAATTTAGCAAATAATTTTTTATCTCTCAATGTTTGTAGCACAATTCTCAAATGTTCGGCATGCTCAGAATCATTTCGGGAATAGATAAGAATATCATCAATGAATACAACAACGAATCTGTCTAAATATGGTCTGAAAATTCTATTCATCAAATCCATAAAAACTGCAGGAGCGTTAGTTAACCCAAACAGCACATGAAATTCATAATGCCCGTACCTGGTTCTGAATGTAGTTTTCGGCACATCCGAATTTTTAACCCACAGCTAATAATAGCTAGATCGCAAATCAATATTTGAAAATACTATTGCTTCTTTCAACTGATGGAACAAATCATCAATTCTCGGCAAAGTGTACTTATTCTTAACGTAACCTTGTTAAGCTGTTGATAGTCGATACATAGTCTCATTGATCCATCTTTCTTCTTTACAAACAAAATCGGTGCACCCTAAGGCGAGAAACTCAGTCGTGCAAAACATCTATTCGTTAACTCTTGTAACTAAGCTTTCAAATCTTTTAAATCTGTCGGAGCCATTCGGTATGGAGCTATCGATATCGGTGATGTTCCCGGTACTAACTCAATAGCAAATTCGACCTCTCTGATCGGTTGCAACCCAAGTAATTCTTCTAGAAAAACATCTGAATATTCACAAACTACTGGTACTAATTCAATCTTCGATTCAGACACCTTTGTATCAAGTACATAAGCAATGTAAGCATTGCAACCCTTTCTCACATATTTCTGCGCTAACATAGCCGATATCACTACAGGCAACCCACTCGAATCATCGGATTCAATACAAAGAGTCTCACCATTCAGACATTTCAACTCAATAAACTTTTGTCTACAGTTTACAATAGCATTATGCATAGTCAACCAATCAATACCCAAAATTACATCGAACTCATTGAACTCGTATAACCTTGTATCATTATCTGTGCCCGTTGAATCGTTTGGAATACTATCGGATACTCGGGTATCTCACACACCAAGTGCCAATACGTGGTCAAAACCACCTCTATCTCATATCTCATATAGATGCTCACTCTCGAGCCATCACTGGGTCTACTCACACAAGTATCCGGTGAAGACATAGCTACACGTCTTTGCTCACACACAAGTCAGTCTGAAGAACGCAACACATGCCAAAAACTCACCATTTGTTAGGATGTACGAGACCAGCAACCAAAATATGGTAATCCCTAATGACATGTCATTTGTATCCTATCTATTCCTAAGGTTCATTCGGGATCCATACTTTGGCGATACCTCATCGAGAATTTTCGTGGCGTCGTATCATCACGATTATAATAATTAAGCTTTTAAACACATATAATTTAATACTTATTCAACTTACGAACTTACCTCGAATTAATACGGAGACAATCGACCGATAAATCGACTACTTTGTCTTTTCACCTATCTAATTCTATACGTGGCTTTTCTTGTTCTAAATCATCAAATTTAACTAATTCTATTGCCTCGTACGGAGGCTGTGCATTGATTACAGACATCTCAACAAAGTCACAATAAAGAACAAGTATCCATTGCCTCGTATTGATGACTTATTTGACCAGTTGAAATGTGCCATTGTGTTTTCGAAGATTGATCTCTGTTCTGGTTATTATCAATTATGGGTAAAAGAATTTGATGTGCCTAAGACAGCTTTTAGAACCAGGTATGGACACTATGAGTTTCTTGTGATGCCATTCGGCTTGACAAATGCACCTGCAGTGTTTCTTGATTTGATGAACAGAATTTTCAGTCTGTATTTGGATAGGTTTGTGGTGGTATTTATAGATGATATTTTGGTTTACTCCCGAGATGAAAATGAACACGCTGAGTAGTTGAAAATAGTGTTGCAAACCCTAAGAGAGAAACAATTGTATGCCAAGTTCAGTAAATGTGATTTTTGGCTACGAGAAGTTAGTTTTCTTGGGCATATAGTATCTACTGAAGATGTCAGAGTAGACCCGAATAAAATTTCAACCATTGTTAATTGGAAGCCACCGAAGAATGTGTCTGAAGTCCAAAGTTTTCTGGAACTAGATGGTTACTCTCGGAGATTTGTAAAAAGTTTTTCAATGATAGCTTCTCTGATAACTCGTTTACTGCAAAAAGATGTAAATTTTGAGTGGACAGATAAATGTCAGCAGAGTTTCGATAAATTGAAAAATTTATTGACAGAGGCACCCGTATTAGTTCAGCCTGAATCGGGTAAGGAATTTGTAATTTATAGTGATGCATTGTTGAATGGTTTAGGCTGGTTTTTGATGCAGGATGGTAAAGTAGTAGCTTATGCTTCGCGACAACTAAACCCACATGAAAAGAACTACCCGACACACGACCTTGAATTAGCAGCCATAGTGTTTGCATTGAAAATATGGCGACATTACTTGTTCGGTGAAAAATGCCATATATTCACTGATCTTAAAAGTTTGAAATATTTGATGTCACAGAAAGATTTGAATTTGAGACAGCGTAGATGGCTTAAACTACTGAAAGATTATGATCTTGTTATTGACTACCATCCGAGAAAGGCCAATGTAGTGGCAAATGCTTTGAGCAGAAAATCCCTGTATGCTTTGCGAGTAATGAATACTCGATTGTCGTTGTCTGATGATGGTTCAATCCTGGCTGAGTTAAAAGCTAGACCAATGTTTTTACAACAAATTTTTGAAGCCCAGAAAAATGATAACAAGTTGCAAGAAAGACGCGTACAACGTGAATCGATTCCTGACTCAGAATTTCAGATCGGGACTGATGGGTGTTTGTTATTTAGAGGCAGAGTATGTGTATCGAAAGGTTCTGAACTAGTACAGAAGATTTTGAATAAAGCTCATAATGGTAACATGTCTATTCATCCCGGTAGTAATAAAATGTATAATGATCTGAAAAAGATGGACTGGTGGCCGGGAATGAAACGAGATATTTCTGAGTTTGTAGCTAAATGTTTGATATGTCAGCAAGTAAAAGCTGAACATCAGTTGCCTTCTAGACTTTTACAGCCAGTTATGATACCGGAATGGAAATGGGAAAGAATTACCATGGACTTTGTAACAGGATTACCCCTGTCTCTAAAGAAGAAAGATGCCATTTGGGTAATCGTTGATCGGTTGACGAAGTCTACACACTTTATTCCAGTACGTATGGATTATTCCTTAAATAAATTGGCTGAGTTAAATGTTTCTGAGATTGTCAGATTGCATGGAGTGCCTACCTCCATTATTTCAGATAGAGATCCTCGATTTACATCTAGATTCTGGAGCAAATTGCAAGAAGCTTTGGGTACTCAGTTGCACTTTAGTACTGCATTTCACCCCCAAACAGATTGTCAATCTGAACGGGTGATACAGATCTTGGAAGATATGCTTCGGTGTTGTGTACTTGAGTTAGAAGGTAACTGGGAAAGGTATTTGCCTTTAGTTGAATTTGCTTATAATAACGGTTATCAGTCAAGTATTAAAATGGCACCGTATGAAGCCTTGTATGGGCGCAAATGTAGAAATCCATTATATTAGACTAAACTCAGTGAGAAAAACTTGTATGGAGTTTATTTGGTCCGAGAGACCTAGGAAAAAATAAATGTAATTAGAGACAGTTTGAATGCTGCCTCTGATCGACAAAAGTCTTATGCTGATTTGAAAAGAAAAGAGATAGAATTTTAGGTTGGTGACAAAGTATTCTTGAAAGTGTCACCTTGGAAGAAAGTACTTCAGTTTGGTCGTAAAGGGAAATTGAGTCCACGGTTCATAGGACCATATAAGATTACAGAAAGAATTGGACCGGTTGCATATCGGTTAGCTTTACCACCAGAGCTTGATCGGATTCATAATGTTTTTCATGTGTCTATGCTACGACGGTATCGATCTGACCCTTCACATGTTATCTCTCCGACAGAGGTAGAGATTCAGCTAGATATGTCATATGGTGAGAAACCAATCAAAATCTTAGCCCGGGAAACAAAAGAGTTAAGAAATAAAAAGGTAGCTTTGGTAAAAGTTCTTTGGCAACGACACGGTATAAAAGAGGCTACTTGGGAGCCAGAGGAAACTATAAGGAAGCAATACTCGAATCTTTTTACTCGTAAGATTTTTGAGGACGAAAATCCCTAAAGGGGGAGAGTTGTGACAACCCATTTTTCAGTGAAGTCGGAACAATGGTTTCAGGACCACAAATCCGACCCAAAATATAATTTATTTTTATTTTATTATATGGTCCGTAATATGATAGATATGTCGTGTGAAAAATTCAACACGAAAATTTTATCGATTTAGTGCCTAATTACGAGAAGGACTAAATTGCATAAAATGCGAAAGTTGAATTCTAGTAGCTATAAGGATCAAATAGCTATGGAATTCAAAACTAGAGGTCCTTATATGGTAATTAAACCATTAGGAAAAGTATGTAGATTTTTATGGTGACTCATCCATGGAATTATAGAAAAAGGTTAAGGACTAAATTGGAAATAACAAAAACTTAATTAATTAAAAAGATGATAAAAGATATCATCTTATTTTATTTCATCTTCAACCTAAAAACACATGGAAACCCTAGCTGAGAGAAGAGAAGATTTCAAGGCCTAATTGGGTAAGTTCCTTTGTCATGTTTTTAGTAATTTTGATATTTTTGAAACCAGGATAGCTTAATCTCTCTATTTAGGGGATTAATTTGAAAAGTTATCAAGGTTTGGAAAATGGGTCATGGATGTATATGCTGGAAATTAGAAATTTATGGTAGAAAATGAAAGATTATTGATAGATAAACAACTTTTACAAAGTGATTTTTGATGGAAACTTGATTTAGGGACTAAATTGTAAACTTGTGAAATTGAAGGAAAATTTCTGAAATTTTATGTATACATGTGCTGTAAATTTTTTATGGGGCTTTGGTTAGGCTTGGAATAGGGAGTAATTTGCACAAGTTTCATTTTTCGGGCCTAGGGACGAAATCAAAATTTATGTAAAAGTTAGGGGCAAAATGGTAATTTTGCCTAGGACGTAAATTGAGTCCCTATGAGTATTAAAAATGAGAAATTGATGATTAAAGCTATTTATATAGATCCAGAAAACACAAACTCAAGGCTAGATCGAGGAAAAGAAAAGATTTCAGATTAGTAGATTTAACGTGAACAAGTGTCAAGGTAAGTTCGTGTAACCTAAACAAGCATGTAATTATGTTAATTGAGTGTTGTATTGTATGTAATGTAATTTATATTGATGTGTATTATTTAATTTTCACATGAAAAATTAAATACATGCTTGAAATGGTGAAAAGGGGTTAAGTCCTGATTGAATATTGAATTCCGATCGGTGGATGTGCTTTCTCGAAATGAATGGGGTCCTGCATTTGTTGCGGACGGGATTTAGATCAGACGAGTAATCCTATTGACCTCATTATAGAAAGGATTTAGCCTGGACGGGTAATCCTGACACGAAACCTCTCGAGTAAACATTATGATTTGGGTTTAGCCTGGACTGGTAACCGTAATTAAGCTCTTATGAGCATACGTTATATAAAGGATTTAGCCTGGACTGGTAATCCTGTTACACAATATGTGACTCGAGGGTGTGTCCCATGACTAAGTTCCCTAAGGGGTATCCTTGAATGAGAATTGACGGATTAATGAATCGTACACCTCGAGTGTACTACTTGAGCATCCATTGGAATTTCAATAATTCAATGGACATAGAACTCTTGACATGG
Organism: Gossypium sturtianum; assembly: GCA_025698515.1. Taxonomy (NCBI): domain Eukaryota; kingdom Viridiplantae; phylum Streptophyta; class Magnoliopsida; order Malvales; family Malvaceae; genus Gossypium; species Gossypium sturtianum. The sequence continues at coordinate 43,012,692 of CM046943.1, forward strand.
TATGGAAATTGTGTGATCAAATGGAAATGACTTGAAAGAATATTGCATGATAAGCTCATCTATGTTTACTTGATTGATATGAAGATTTTGATGACTAACGTGTTTGATTGAGTACATGTGCTTAGGCCATATTGCTAGTGGATTGAAATCATGTTATTGTGTGCTTATATTTAATAAACAAGATTGGTAAGTTTAGTTTCCGTTATATGAACTTACTAAGCATGTAATGCTTACCCTCTTTATTTTTCCCCATCTTATAGTGCTTGGAAGCTCGCTAAGGTTGGAAAATCATTGGAGCATCGTCACACTATCAACTAGCATTTTGGGTATACTTAGTAAAAATCATTTTGCTATAATGGCATGTATAGTACAACTTGGCCTATAGTGGCTTGAAAATAATGTTTTGTAATCTAGCCATTGGTATGACTAAGTAGATTATTTTGATACATAAATACACATGTGTTATGTTGGGTATATGTGGTCTAATGTTGTTATTGCATAAGTTAAACCAAGGTAAGTTTATAAACACTTGTGCTTGAAATGATATGCCATGTTGAATGATGGAATTGCTTATTTTGAATGCTTGAATTGGTTGGTATTGGGTGTGTGTTTCAAGTGCAGGTTTTGGGTGAAATTTTGGGTGAGAAATGAAGCTAGAAATGGCTTCATTTTGTCCACACAAGCTGACACACGAGCGTGTGTCTAGACCGTGTGTGACACACGGCCTGGTAACACGGGCATGTAGTTAGGCCGTGTGTCCCCTGCACCTAAATTTTGAGAAACAGAATACTCAGAATTGAGCACACGGGAAGAGACACGGGCGTGTGTCTCAGCCGTGTGTGCCACACGGCTTAGGACACGGGCGTGTGTCTTGGCCATGTGAAACCTGCACCTAATTCGAATTAAATTAAATTACCACACAGCCTAGCACGCGGGCGTGTGGCATGGCCGTGTGGCGCAAGTCAGAGAGCACCCCAAATCGGACACGGCCTGAGGCACGGGCGTGTCTAAGGGTCACACAGGCGTGTCGCTTGGACCACATGAGCGTGTGAGTCCTGCACCTTAGAAAATTTTTGTAATTTTGCGAAAAATTCTTAGTGGTTTCGATTAAGTCCCGATTCGATTTTAATGCTTGTATTGGTCCTCGAGGGCCTGATTAAGGGATGATATGGATGATCTCGGTAAATGAATAGTAATTGTATGAATTATCTAAAACATGTTTTGAATATTCTGGTAATGCTTCAAAACCCTGTTCCAGCGATGGGTACGGGTTAGGGGTGTTACATTCTTAGTGTGCAGGAGACCATTAGAGGGCGTACCAACTAAATTCTGGTTCTTGTGTTGTAACACGGGGAGTTTATGTCGCAAAATAAGGAGTAGAGCACAATAATCCCAAGACTGCCTTCAGTGTCGCGACACAACCAAGGGATGTGACACACCCCTGAAGTTACCCTGAGTACGTGGATACTGCCTTCGATGTCGCGACACAGGCACTAGGGTGTCACGACATTAGTCCTGTACAAGAAGTAATTATGAGCCCGAAGTGTTTTAGTCTGCATAATAAAAAATTAAGCGCGAGAGCCTTAGAACGATAGAAATGTGTAAGTGTACACAATCACAACAAGTAATAAAGTGACAAGTAAATGTCGAGTTATCGTACCTACAGGGACTGTGAAAAGAATTATTTATGAATGCTATTTAAAACACTTTGGTGAAGAAAAATATTTTGTTTGAAGAGGGTGATTAAAAACTAAGATTTTAAACTAAGTAAACTAAATAAATAAATCTCAAATGCACGATTTCAAAATACAATTTTAATCAAGATGACATAATTGTGTTAGATTAATTACATTTCTTAACTTAGAATTATTAAACTCATGTTTATATTGTTATGAATAAATTCACGGCAACTCGGTAATTTGCTAACATATGAACATACTCACCTACCAAAATCCATTCATTTCTTGACTATATCCCTATGTCAATTCAATCGATTAAACAAATCTTAATAGGCAAATATGTTATTGCACATACATACTTGTTAAATTGAAATAATCTCTTGTACATATCCCTATGTCAATTCAAACAATTAACTCGATTTAATAAGCACATAAAAGACTATGTGAGGTAACAAAGTATCCTTACCTTGAAACAGTTTATCACAATAATCTTGCAAGTTATGCAAGGAAAATGTATCGTCAGATACCGTTGCTAATTTAACCCTCAGCTACCTTAGATGATTAAACATGCACTTGATTAAATCTTGGTCCATTAATTACAATTTAAATCCGTTTAAATAATTAATTCATTAGCTACCTCACAATTGTAATGCAAGAATAACTTAGTCATGATTTTACTTAATCAAGCATCTTACCGAGGCCTATAACAACATAAACACAATTTTAACAATTTTAGCAAACGAAATGCAATCAACCTAACATGAATTAAATTCAAGCTAAATTGATTAAATTAACCATTCCAACAACATAAATGTTCATAGATATGTTCATCATAACAACAACAAAAATTAAAGAGATAGGGAACAAGAATCAAATTCGGTGTTTTTCCGTGGCTTGACTAGTTTGCTCCGTTCTTCCTTCTCTATTGTCCTCGTCGACCAAGGCTGCTATGAACACTTAATTGCTGCTCCAAATGGCTGATGAATTCCCCTTTTCCAAGAGGAGAAATCGGAAAGAGAGCAAGGGAATTTGGAATGGAAAAGAAGAGAGAAAGTGGAGAGAAGAGAGAAAAGATGTGAATGCTTGAGGTGTGTTTCAAATGATCAGCTTAAGGGGGTTTTTATAGCTGAAGAGGGCTGCTAAAAATAGCTAAAATTAGCAGTAAAAGAGCCCTCCCTTGGCCGGCCACACATGTGGCAAGTTTGATGATTTCAAACTTGCTAAATTAAGCTTGGGGCAAATCTAGAAAGCCACCAATTATGGAGGGGTTTGAATGCAACTTGAACAAGTCTTCAAGGGCCTCTTTGCAAGCTTAAATAATCAGCTAATAAGCTGATTTTGGTCAGCTCTTGGGACGGTTTTTGGACTGTCTATTTCTTGGTCGGTTCGGTTCACTCGGTTTAGTTCAACTGGACCACTTTTTCATAATTAATTAATAATAATTTATTAACCCAAATTAAATTGGATATAATTTAAAATTAATTATATTCTGAATTAATACATATAATTTTGGACCGTCTTAGGCTGAAATTTAGTTCACCTCGATACTTCAAATTGCTTCTCGGTTTTGTGCTTCTAGCAGTGTCTGCCGAGCCATTTTTTGCCCTTTTTGCAAATCTGTCGAAAATAACCAAAATTCATCAAAATTAATTATAAAATTAATTAAAATTAAACATGTTCATATTTTAAGTACACTTTAATTATTTTATAAAAATTAATCATTTTCTGACAGGAATTTTATCGAAACTGCATGAATTTAAGTTAAAAAGGGCATGAAAAAGTGTGTAAATTTTCGTGTTTCCACACCCCCAAACTTAATTCATTGTTCGTCCCGAGTAATGCACAAATTTGAAAAGAATTTCTGGGAAACACCTTTGAAAAAATCCTTCAGAACAACATTCTTCCCAGAATTATGAATTTAATATACTTATGCTCAAAAACAAGAAATTTGATAGTTATGCAACTTAAGTATACATATCGTTCAAATTAATCTCAGCAACTATTATGATAGCACAATTAGTGTAACACCCCTTACCCCTATTCGACGCTGGAACAAGGTACGAGGCATTACCGGACTCACATCATAAGTAATCACACAATTCCTAGTTATAAAATTTGCGTCCAAATTAAGACCATTCATATTCAATCGTAAAGTCCCTTATACGAGCCTACGAGGCCCAAAACATGCTTTGGAAGTGGTTCGGAACTAAACCAAAAACTTTAGAAATTTTTACAAAACTTAAATTTTTTTTTTCATGTTACAGGGCTCACACGCCCGTGTGTAGACACACACGCCCATGCTCCTCAACCGTGGTGAATACTGACTACACTCACATGGTCTTAAAGCCTAGTCACACGCCCGTGTTCGACACCCGTGGACGACACTGACTTGGGTCACACGACCTGGACACACGCCCATAGGGCTGGTCCGTGGTCGCCTCTGACTATTTCCCCACGGCCTAGGCACGCCCGTGTGCTTTAACCGTGTGACCATTCAAATTTCAATTTCAAGGTGCAGACTTCACACGGCCTGGGCACACGCCCATGGCTTGATCATGTGTCTAACTCGGCCTAGACACACGCCTGCAGTGTCTACCCATGTGGACAACAACAAGGTCTTTTGCCAAGTTCTTTGCACCCCTATAGCTTACACTACATGAATTCATTCAACATACTAATAAACATCTCATAATTTCAACATGAACTCCCATAGATAACTTTGTAATTTCATAGGTGGTAAAATGAGCCATCATGCATGGCAAGTTACAAAATTAAATGTCTTAACAAGAGCCAATACAACTTTGGCCAAAATAACAAAATAATCTAACTACTCTAGCCCCTATACATGCCATTTACAAAACCATTAAGTCTAGGTATATCGAGAGGAGCTGATAGTGTGGGCGGTCTTCTGGTTAGCTGCGTATCCCGGCTCGGCTCTTAAACTCTATAAAACAAAGGAAAAAGAGAAGGGGGAGTAAGCTTTAAGCTTAGTAAGTTTACATATAAACAACACAACATTATAACATGTATTGAACGCTTTAAGCTTAGTAAGTTTACATATAAACAACACAACATTATAACATGTATTGAACAAATACATAGCATTACGTACTAAGCAAGAAGCAATTTACATTCATGACATGCTTACTCATTTTCTCCATTCCCACATTTCAACCATCTCACATCTTAATGCACACACTCATTAAGAGTTTCCCTGCACTTAGTATCACAAGGTCACATAATACAACATTCACTATTTCTAATTCCATTTCACACAGTCAAGCCACTCGGTGGTTTCGCATTTAGCCCACCAAAAAGATTAGTTATGGTGATATCGCACATAGCCCACCAAAAGATGAATAGACGATGGTATCGCACATAGCCCATCGTAAATTAGCAACAAGGTGGTATCGCACTTAGCCCACCAAAAGATTTTAGACGATGGTTTCGCACATAGCCCATCGTAAATTAAGCACCAAGGTTGTATCGCACTTAGCCCACCAAAAAGTATCGACATTACATATTTATATGACTATTTCATCATTCACACAATAATTATTCAATAATTTCAACATTCAATCCATTTGAACTACACATGTTCTCGATCTTGCCATACACTAGTTAACCACACAAGATTTACATAATCATGCATTGTTTACACAAAAACTTACCTCGGTGCAAAACGTGATAACCAACGATTTAGTCTGTCACCTTGCCTTTTCCACTGTCAAGGTTGATTCCGCGCTCTTCTTGATCTATAACAATGCAATTTATTCGTTTAGATCATTCTATGATCATAATACATCAAATTTTACACTTGGGCAAAAATGACCATTTTGCCCTTGTACATTGGCAAAATTACAATTTTGCCCCTAGGCTCGTGAATCATTTTTCACTACATTTTCTAAATGAACAAGCATAGATGAACATTTATTTCTCTTACAACTACTCACCATTACAACTATTTCATGCATTTATGACACAATTTAAATCTTTGCATTCAAGTCCCATTTAGGTGTTTTCATGCTAACACCATTCATAAAAGTTGTCTCACACCTCCCTAACATTCATTTTATTCCATAAAAACTCAGCTATCAACATCATTTCTCTCATGGTAAGTCCCTAGACTTTCAACCATATCACAAACTAGTCCCCTCTTTAGAAAGCTTAAGCTTTGGGGACTCCAAAAGTACAAAAATTATAAACTAAAACCATCAAAATCAGTTACTTGTGAAGAAGATGAGTTGCTGAAATTTTAAGCTTTAAAACCCCTATTTTCTCTTCAAAATTTCGGTGGAAGAGAAGTGTGAATAGTAAAAGATGATAGTTTTTCTTTTCACTTTATTTTATTCATCTTTTCTCACCTAATTCTCCCAATTTTGACCAAGAATTAAATGCCCTTGTCTCCTTTATGCACATGGCCGACCATCACTAGATAAATGGCCTAATTGCACTTTAAAATCCTCCCAATTACATTCTTTAGCTATTAGACACCTCTACCATGAAAAATAGAACTTTCACATTTTATGCGATTTAGTCCTTTTTCGCAATTAAGCATGCTATCACTCAAATTAAAACACCAAAATTTTCATGCATCCATATAATCATGCTACAGCCCATAAATTAACGTCAAAATAATTTTCCTCGACCTCAGATTAGTGGTCTCGAAACCACTGTTTCGACTAGCCCCAAAACCAGACTGTTACAACTCTCCCCCTCTTTAGGGATTTTCACCTGCGAAAATCTTACCGGTGAAGAGGTTGGGATATTGCTCCCTCATAGCTTCTTCCGGTTCCCAAGTAGCCTCTTCTACACTGTGCTTTTGCCATAACACTATTACTAATATTATGTCCTTGTTCCTCAACTATTTCACCTCTCGAGCCAAAACTTTAATCTGCTCTTCCTCATATGTCATATCCGGTCGTATTTCGATTTCTGTTGGAGGAATCACATGCGAAGGATCGGAACGATAATGCCTTAGCATTGATACATGGAACACATTATGAATTTTCTCTAACTCTACCAGTAAAGCCAACCGATATTCTACTGGCCCAATCCTTTCAGTAATCTCATACGGCCCTATGAATCTCGGACTCAATTTGCCTTTTCGACTAAATCTCAATATTTTCTTCCACGGTGACACTTTCAGAAATACTTTGTCGCCCACTTGAAATTCAATTTCCTTTCTTTTCAAATCCGCGTATGACTTTTGTCGGTCTGAAGCAGCTTTTAAACTATCCCGAATCACTTTCACTTTTTCCTCGGTCTCTTTAATCAGATCAACCCCATGAACTTGCTTCTCACTCAGCTCGGTCCAATACAAGGGAGTCCGACACTTACGACCATACAAAGCCTCATACGGTGCCATATGTATACTCGAATGATAACTATTGTTGTAAGCAAATTCGACCAAGGGTAGGTATTTTTCCCAACTTCCTTCTAACTCTAACACACAACATCGGAGCATATCCTCAAGAACTTGGATTACTCTCTCGGACTGACCATCGGTTTGAGGATGAAATGCAATACTAAAATTCAACTTCGTACCTAAGGCCTTCTGTAACTTCTTCCAAAACCTCGAAGTAAATCTCGAGTCTCTATTCGATATAATGGATACAGGCACACCATGCAATCTTAATATCTCTGCCACATACAACTCAGCTAATTTATCCAGTGAATAATCAACACGTACTGGAATAAAGTGAACCGACTTCGTTAGTCTATCTACGACAACCCACACAGCATCTTTCTTTCTCGGGGTCATAGGCAAGCCCGTAACAAAATCCATGGTAATCCGATCCCATTTCCACTCGGGGACCATCACTGGCTGAAGCAATCCCGAAGTCACTTGATGCTCTGCCTTCACTTGTTGACAAATCAGACATCTTGTTACATACTTCGAGATGTCTCTTTTCATTCCCGGCCACCAGTAGAATTTCTTTAGATAATTATACATTTTCGTGCTGCCCAGGTGTACTGACAAATGACTACTATGTGCTTCCCGTAAAATTTCTCGAATCAACTCGTCATCTTTAGGCACACAAATTCTATCATGGAACATTAAGCAGCCATCCAAACTCACCCGGAATTCAGAATTAGTTCCTGATTCACACTTAGCTCTTTTAGCTAGTATCTCACTATCATTCCTTTGAGCCTCACATATTCGTTGAACAAATAGTGGTCTAACTCTCAGCTCGACCAGTATAGCACCATCATCAGACAATGACAAATTTGTGTTCATAGTTCTCAAAGCATACAAGGATTTTCTACTTAAAGCATCTGCAACTACATTCGCTTTCCCCGGGTGGTAATCGATCACTAGCTCGTAGTCCTTCAATAATTCAAGCCACCGTCGTTGCCGTAGATTTAATTCCTTTTGATCCATCAAGTACCTCAAACTCTTATGATCAGTAAAGATTCGGCAATTCTCACCATATAGGTAATGGCGCCAAATCTTTAATGCGAAAACAATTGCGGCCACCTCCAGATCATGAGTCGGATAATTCTTCTTATGTGGTTTTAGTTGTCTCGAGGCGTAAGCGATCACCTTACCCTCTTGCATCAACACACAACCGAGACCATTTAATGATGCGTCACTGTAGACTACAAACTCCTTTCCCGACTCAGGTTGTACCAAAACTGATGCCTCTGTCAACACCATTTTCAATCTCTCGAAACTCTATTGGCATTTTTCAGTCCATTCAAACTTAACATCCTTATGTAATAGTTTCGTCATTGGAGTAGCAATCATAGAGAATCCCTTCACAAACCGCTTGTAGTACCCTGCTAAACCAGAAAGCTTTTGACTTTCGACACGTTCCTCAACGGTTTCAACTCCACAATAGCAGAGACTTTTCCTGGATCCACTCTAATACCTTCACCCGAAACAATATGTCCCAGGAACCCTACCTCTCGCAGCCAAAACTCGCTTTTACTAAGTTTAGCATATAACTGCTTGTCTCTTAAGGTCTGTAAGACAATTCTCAGATGTTCTGCATGATCACTCTCATCTCGAGGATAAACCAATATGTCGTCAATAAAGACAACCACAAACTTGTCCAAATGCAGTCAGAAGACATGGTTCATTAAATCCATAAAAATAGCAGGAGCATTCGTTAAACCGAACGGCATGACCAGAAACTCATAATGGCCATACCTCGTCTGGAATGCCGTTTTCGGTACATCTTGCTCCTTAACCCTCAACTAGTAATAACCGGACCTCAGGTCAATCTTGGAGAACACCGTAGCTCCCTTCAGTTGATCAAATAGATCATCTATCCTCGGCAAAGGATACTTGTTCTTCATAGTTACTTTATTGAGCTGTCTGTAGTCTATGCACAATCTCATTGACCCATCTTTCTTCTTTACAAAGAGTACTGGGGCACCCCACGGTGAATAGCTCGGTCTTACAAAACCCTTATCCGTCAATTCTTGCAACTGAACTTTCAGTTCTTTCAACTCTAGTGGGGCCATCCTATACGGAGCAATCAAAATAGGTTCTGTTCCCAGAATTAACTCAATTCCAAACTCGACCTCTCTAACTGGGGGTAATCCAGGCAACTCTTCCGGGAATACATCCAGATACTCACATACAACCGGTACCGTTTCAATCCTGACTTCAGGTTCTTGAGTGTTTAATACAAAAGCGAGATAAGATTCGTACCCTTTTCTCAGATATTTCTCAGCTATCATGGAAGAGATCATCACCGGTAAGCTATCTAACTCACCTAATTCAACCCGAATAACATCTCCATTTTCACAATTCAATTCAGTAAATTTACTACCACAATTCACTAAAACACTATGGGCAGTCAACCAACCATACCAAGAATCAAATCAAATTCATCAAACGGTAACAACATAAGGTTTGCCAGGAAAAAATGACCCTTAATCATCAGAGGACAGTTCCTACACACCTTGTCAACTAACACCTGTTTACCTAGTGGGTTTGACACTTTTACTACAAATTTAGTAGACTCAACAGTCATACTCAAACTAGATGCCAGTCTCATACAAATATAAGAATGAGTTGATCTCGGGTCAATTAAAGCAATAACAGAGGTGTCATAGAGAGAAAATGTACCCGTTATTACATCCGGTGATGATGCCTCTTCTTGAGCACGAATAGCATAAGTTCTTGCTGGTGCTCGACCCTCTAGCCTCACAGTGGTGTCTCGTGATACACCTCTACCACTAGTTCTGCCTCCCAGGTTCTTTTGTGGCCTGCCTCTAAAGGATGCACTGCTTGATCTTATCTCTTGCTTCCTCTCCTTGTCATCCCTTTCAGGACAATTTCGGATGAGATGGTCGGGGGACCCACACTTATAGCAATTTCGATTATTTCCCCAACACTCCCCAGTGTGATGTCTGCCACAACTTGGGCACTCTGGTTTGGGCCTTGGATTGCCCACACTTTTCGTTGAGGTAGCTTGAACTCTTGAACCCGAATACATGTTGCCTCTCTCTCTCTGCGAATACCCGACTGATGTAGTTGTCCGTGGGTTCACTTCCATGGACCTCTTCGATTGAGCTTGGTATGATTTGCTCACTGGCTTCTTCTTCGCATCTCGAGCCTCACTCAGGGCTTTCCTCTTTTCCTTACTCAATTCTTCGGCCTTACTAGCCCTATCCACCAATACCACAAATTCTTTTAGCTCTAAAATTCTGTCTAAGAGTCTGGCATCTTCATTCAACCCATCTTCAAATCTCTTGCATAAGGTAGCTTCCGTGGATACACATTCTTGTGCATACTTGCTGAGCCTAACAAATTCCCGCTCATATTCTGCCTCAGCCATTTTTCCTTGCTTCAACTCAAGGAATTCTTTCCGTTTCTAGTCTACAAACCATTGACTTATATACTTCTTTTGAAACTCTTCCAAAAAGAAGTCCCACGTTACCCTCTCTTTAGGAACCACTGATGTCAATGTTTTCCACCAATGGTATGCCGAATCCTCAAAGAAAGACACAAAGACATTTCAAACTCTCCTCGGTGTGCGCAGAGAGTTCATCAAAACCCTTATTGAGTTCTCAAGCCGAACTCGCTTCGCGCTGTGGTCGCCATCTATATTAGCTCAAAAATCCTCAGCCCCTTACTTCCAAATTTTGTCTACCGGGGGCTTAGCCGTCCTAACCATTTCTATACCTTGGGGAGCCACAGGAATTGGCTGAGGTATAGGTGGGGGTGGAGGAGGTTGAGCATTGGGGTTTGCTTGTACATACTCAGTGTACCAGTTATCCATCATTTGGAGAAAGGCTTCTCGAGCCTCTTGTCCTTGACCCCTAGTCTCGGGGCTACTCTGCACAGGCACGGTCCCTTGTGCAGGAGCCGGCGCATTACTAGCTGCGTCATCTGCAGCTGATTATTCGGGATCCATATGCTACAATAAACAAATTTAAAATCATCAGAAGCCACCACACTATCATCATACGCTTATGGCATGTATAGCTAGACTCCTACCCACGCTATGGTAGTCCTAGAACCGACTAAACCATAGCTCTGATACCACTAAATGTAACACCCCTTACCCCTATTCGACGCTGCAACAGGGTACGAGGCATTACCGGACTCACATCATAAGTAATCACACAATTCCAAGTTATAAAATTTGCATCCAAATTAAAACTATTCATATTCAATCGTAAAGTCCCTTATATGAGCCTATGAGGCCCAAAACATGCTTTGGAAGTGGTTCGAAACTAAACCGAAAACTTTAGAAATTTTTACAAAACTTAAAAAAAAATTCATGTTACAGGGCTCACACGCCCGTGTGAAATGTGACACGCCCGTGTGTAGACACACACGCCCATGCTCCTCAACCGTGGTGAATACTGACTACACTCACACGGTCTTAAAGCCTAGTCACACGCCCGTGTTCGACACCCGTGGACGACACTAACTTGGGTCACACGACCTGGACACACGCCTATAGGGCTGGTCCGTGGTCGCCTCTGACTATTTCCCCATGGCCTAGGCACGCCCGTGTGCTTTAGCCGTGTGACCATTCAAATTTCAATTTCAAGGTGCAGACTTCACACGGCTTGGGCACACGCCCATGGCTTGATTGTGTGTCTAACACGGCCTAGACACATGCCCGTGTGTCTACCCATGTGGACAGCAACAAGGCTGTTTGCCAAGTTCTTTGCACCCCTATAGCTTACACTACATGAATTCATTCAACATACTAATAAACATCTCATAATTTCAACATGAACTCCCATAGATAACTTTGTAATTTCATAGGTTGTAAAATGAGCCATCATGCATGGCAAGTTACAAAATTAAATGTCTTAACAAGAGCCAATACACCTTTGGCCAAAATAACAAAATAATCTAACTAGTCTAGCCTCTATACATGCCATTTACAAAACCATTAAGTCTATGTATACCGAGAGGAGCTGATAGTGTGGGCAGTCTTCTGGTTAGCTGCGTATCCCGGCTCGGCTCTTAAACTCTATAAAACAAGGGGAAAAGAGAAGGGGGAGTAAGCTTTAAGCTTAGTAAGTTTACATATAAACAACATAACATTATAACATGTATTGAACAAATACATAGCATTACGTACTAAGCAAGAAGAAATTTACATTCATGACATGCTTACTCATTTTCTCTATTCCCACATTTCAACCATCTCACATCTTAATGCACACACTCATTAAGAGTTTCCCTGAACTTAGTATCACAAGGTCACATAATACAACATTCACTATTTCTAATTCCATTTCACACAGTCAAGCCACTCGATGGTTTCACACTTAGCCCACCAAAAAGATTAGTTATGGTGATATCGCACATAGCCCACCAAAAGATGAATAGACGATGGTATCGCACATAGCCCATCGTAAATTAGAACCAAGGTGGTATCGCACTTAGCCCACCAAAATATTTTAGACGATGGTTTCGCACATAGCCCATCGTAAATTAAGCAACAAGGTGGTATCACACTTAGCCCACCAAAAAGTATCGACATTACATATTTATATGACTATTTCATCATTCATACAATAATTATTCAACAATTTTCACATTCAATCCATTTGAACTACACATGTCCTCGATCTTGCCATACACTAGTTAACCACACAAGATTTACACAATCATGAATTGTTTACATATAAACTTACCTCGGTGCAAAACATGATAACCAACGATTTAGTCCGTCACCTTGCCTTTTCCACGGTCAAGGTTGATTTCGCGCTTTTCTTGATCTATAACAATGAAATTTATTCGTTTAGATCATTCTATGATCATAATACATCAAATTTTACACTTGGGCAAAAATGACCATTTTGCCCTTGTACATTGGCAAAATTACGATTTTGCCCCTAGGCTCGTGAATCATTTTTCACTACATTTTCTAAATGAACAAGCATAGATGAACATTTTTTTCTCTTACAACTACTCACCATTACAACTAATTCATGCATTTATGACACAATTTAAATATTTGCATTCAAGTCCCATTTAGGTGTTTTCATGCTAACACCATTCATAAAAGTTGTCTCACACCTCCCTAACATTCATTTTCTTCCATAAAAACTCTGCTATCAACATCATTTCTCTCATGGTAAGTCCCTAGACTTTCAACCATATCACAAACTAGTCCCCTCTTTAGAAAGCTTAAGCTTTGGGGACTCCAAAAGTACAAAAATTATCAACTAAAACCATCAAAATCACTTACTTGTGAAGAAGATGAGTTGTTGAAATTTTAAGCTTCAAAACCCCTATTTCTCTTCAAAATTTTGGTGGAAGAGAAGTGTGAATAGTAAAAGATGATAGTTTTTCTTTTCACTTTATTTTATTCATCTTTTCTCACCTAGTTCTCCCAATTTTGACCAAGAATTAAATGCCCTTGTCTCCCCTATGCACATGGCCGGCCATCACTAGATAAATGGCCTAATTGCACTTTAAAATCCTCCCAATTACATTCTTTAGCTATTAGAAACCTCTACCATGAAAAATAGAACTTTCGCATTTTATGCGATTTAGTCATTTTTCACAATTAAGCATGCTATCACTCAAATTAAAACACCAAAATTTTCATGCATCCATATAATCATGCTACAGCACATAAATTAACGTCAAAATAATTTTCCTTGACCTCGGATTAGTGGTCTCAAAACCACTGTTCCGACTAGCCCCAAAACCAGACTATTACAATTAGACTAAATGCTTCCTTAACACAGACATGTTAACCCTTACCAATTTGATTTTGTTTCCTTATTCAAGATTAAGCTGCAATCATTAAGTTTAAATTATGCCTTCATACGTTGAACATAACAATTTCTCTCCACTATTGTAGGTAGTATAGAAAACTTGGATCAATAGGTCTTTAAAAAGGTTGTAACGTGGCTAGGCTAGAGGTAGGTAAAAGATAGATAAATTTAGGCTTAAAACCTTACACTCAGCTTCAATCGAACCTTTGGAATAATTTCCCTCAACACACCAACTTACTTTGCTTTCACATGCTCTTTTGTACATCTATTTTCTTTCAAGTACATGTTCTCTTTTTTTTTTTTTAATTAACACGAGCATTTTACTGAATGTACTACAATTTTTAGAGCATTTGATACTTCTTTTCAACTCCCCCAAACTTATTTTCAAAGAATATTCTGAATAGTGCTGAGTCTAGTGTTTGGGACAATTTAAAGATAATTAAGAGAGAATAGATGGCTAAATATTGCAAGGGTTCAAATAAAATTAGGCCATATAGTCTCAAAGTTAGGTTTCAAAGGATAAAATTTTGGCTTGAAAGGCTCAAACGGTCCAAACAACAGTTGCCTAAATCATTTTCAACGTTCCATGCTTCCTAGGATTTTGCCTCAAGAAACTATTAAGTCAATTCTAAAGACTTAAACTTTCATGCATACCTAACTTTCCTAAGGAACTAAAATTTTATGGTATGATTTGTATGCTTTATTAAAAATACATTTATGTCATTATTAAGCTAACATAACAATTTATTGAAATAATAGAACTTTATTTATACTAAAGTTTAGCATACTTAACAAAATTTCAATTTATTGAACAAAGTATATCTTAATCATAATTGAAAGAAAAATTTATTCTGAGTGGAAATAATTTCAATTTTCCGGTCCCCCTACTAAAGATGAACAATGTCCTCATTGTTTAATGTGAATAGATACTATACACTAGGTAGGATTCTAAAAAAGAGGAGGTGAGTCAAATTGACTGCTTAAGTACCAAGCTCTCTCTAAATCCAATCCTAGACATATATATACCTATTACCACACTTTATACTTTATACTTTGTGACTTTTTCATTTTTATTCATGATTTCCATCTCTTGCTTTATTATCGAAAATAAAATTTCCTAATTGAACTTAATCCTAAAATGACCTAAGAATAGAAATAAAACAAAGTCAAGATCCCCCCTTTATTTATTTGCAGATCCTTCCGAATTCGACTCATCTTTTGCTCCATCATTATTGTCTTTGCAAGAATCACTTCGCTCCTTCTTCGATAATGGGCTCCATGGTTCAAATATGTAATCTGGAAACTCAGGTACAAAAATAAAAGGGTCATTGTAAACTTTCGTAAGAGCACTTCTCATCGAGTCATCCCTTATTTTTTAGTATCTCCAGTAAGCTTGTTGCTGCCATTGCACATGTTGCATTATGTCCATCAACTTTGACAGCTCATCTTGGAGATCTGGGCGAGGTGATTGAGCTCTGACCATTAAAGTTTCAACATCAGGTTCAGCTTCTGGTTCCATTGGTTCCGCCTTATCTGGGACTTCAGCTGATTGCATTGTGGGATCTTCTTATTCTTCTTCGAG
This sequence comes from Gossypium sturtianum, assembly GCA_025698515.1. Taxonomy (NCBI): domain Eukaryota; kingdom Viridiplantae; phylum Streptophyta; class Magnoliopsida; order Malvales; family Malvaceae; genus Gossypium; species Gossypium sturtianum. The sequence continues at coordinate 43,028,166 of CM046943.1, forward strand.
GTCCTCACTTTCTTTAACTCGTTGTTGACTAAGTCTCCAGCTATTCGATAGAGGTCTCAATCTGTGATTGTGCCCGAGCTATATCCTGTCTTCTTTATGTTTGCAAGAATTTTAGCTTTCAAGCACAGAATTGTTATCGTAAAGGGAAAGTAAGCTGGGCCAGAACGTGAACGTCTAACGGCACAATTCCGCATTTCCCTTAGGATAATTTTTCCCACATCAATGGTCTTCTGAGTTAAAATCGAGTATAATAAGACCATTCGCTCTAATGAGATTGTAGTCCCATGTGAGCTAGGCATAAGGCTGAAACAGATGAAATAGAACCATACATTTGCGAGTGGTGTCAAATATTCTCTTCGACAAGTGTGGATTCCTTTCTTTGACACAGTCCACTTAGAACCTGGAACTGTAAGTTCCTCGAGAATTTCTTGCAAATTTTCAGGCTCTATATTTCTCATCAAGGAAGAATATTTGTCGTTTTCGAAATTAGGCAATTCAAAGAACTCATTAATGGCGTTTGAAGTTATTGGTACCTTGATTCTGCGAACTAGAACTTCTGTCAACTCGCTTGAGGTTAAATTCGCATAGAATTCGCGCACTAACTCCTCATCCACACTAGGTCTCTTCTCACAAAACAACTCCCAATTGAGAGTTTCATCAACCTGACGAATACACGCCATAAAATCAATATAGTTTCTTTCTTTCAATGTGAAGCCTTTCTCTGGATGCATCTATTGATTCTTGAAGATGCTCTCGTATCTCGCTTTGGCTTCTTCACAGTGGAACTAGTTTTGTGATTCGTCAATTTGGGCAGATGCACGAGTTCTCTTGCGAGGCATGATTAACCTGATCCTAAGATGGTAACAATTATTTTCTCAAAAATTTAATTAATATAAAATATTAATAATTCAATAAATTGAAAAATTAGATAATTGAGTAAAATTAAAATTTATGAGAAAAATTGGTTTTACTACCTTTATTGTAAAAATTAAGAACTCCTAAAAAAATTATTAGAAAATAAAAGAGGTCGATTTAGGGTAGGTTGGAGGGTTGTCGGCTAAGGATGTTGGTGCAGGGCTGGTGTGCCGCACGAATGTGCGTGGGAGGAGGCAGTAGCGTAGGAGCAAGCAGCACTAGGCGCGCGGATCCTTGCGGGTGTGTCGAGCAGGCCTGACGAGTGCTGGAGCTGGACGTGCACAGGTGTGGCGCTAAGGAGCAGCTGCTGGGTACGCATGGTGGGCGTGGGCTACTGGCCGATTGGGTGAGGGTGCCGAGTAATTAGGTAGTTGAAGGCTACGACACTAGGTGGTTTGGTGGGATAGAAGTTTGAATGAAGAAAGATGGAGAAGGTTGGTGGTATTTATAGTGAGGGAAATAGGAGTTAAAGTATAATTCTTAGATAAATTTAATAATTAAAAATTCTAAGTTCTAATTCAACTAAAAGTAAATAACAGTTAATAATTAATATAATGCATATTAAATTATTATTTGCTATTATTAAGATAAAAACTTATCAAATAAAATATGATTAAATTAAAAATAATCCTAACTCTATATAAAGTTGATAATAATTAATATATATTATAATGGATATAATTATATATTAATAATTATCATCTCTTTTTTTTATTGAACTAAAAATATTTATTCTAGATGCCTTTTGAAATTATTTAAAAAAAGAGGCACCTAATTTTTATTATTTACAAAAAGAGCAACCAAATTTTATAAAATAGTTAAATTAAGTCCCTAGACTTAATGAAAATTTGAAATTTAGTTGCAATTTTAAAACTTGGATCAAGATTGACCCTTTTATTTGAAATTTTAAAAATTTATTTTGCCATTTAGGGAATAATTTCTCGGAAAATTATGTCAAAATCAATTCCCAGGAAAGATTGGAGGGGTCACAAGCGGTCCCGCTTAAGTTCCAATATCCTAGACAGAATTTATTTAAACATACTAATCCCTGTAAGAGCCAATTTTCGCCCGGGCCCATTCAAAAACCCATTAACCAGATTCAAACAAAAAAAAAAACTAAAACCAATTAAAAATTGATCCAAAACAGTCCAATAAAATACAAAGTCCAATAACAGTCCATTTACACCAATAAGCCCAATTATTAAACTAAACCCAAACCCATTTACAAGCTAGCCCAAAACACTAAGCCTAATCTGAATCTGGCCCGAACGGTCCAAATAATTCCAGCAAGACAGAAACCCTAGAGCATTTCAGAGGCTTCCAGCGCCGTGCGCGTGCCTCCACGCGTGTCACCATGCGTACGCCACGCACAAGCCTTCACCAGCGCACCTCCATACTGCCTCTAGCGCATCAGCATCGTACGGCCTCTGCACCCTAGCCACGTCCGCGCCCGTACCTGCACAAGGAAACGAATAGCAGCAGAGAAAACAAAAAAAAGAAAAAGAATTGTATTTTTGATTTTTTTCCGATTTCGGCTTTAAAAGAACCGAAACGAAACATTTGTAAGGGGACGATTTTCAATAGGCACATACCAATACAGAGAAACAAAAATCAGAAACAGATTTCAAAAGAAAATGTCTTTTTGATTGCATACTTTCTTTTCTTGTTCTTTGCTGAACCTTTTTTGAGCATTTTCTTTTTTCTTTCTTTTTTAATATACGCTAGTATAAAATAAAAATAGGAACTTACCTTTGATAGTCAAACCGACGGTCGGCCTTCTTCTTCAAAATCGGAACGAAGGTAATCGTCGAGACTAATATTCGAGTTTAGTCTGGAAAAAGGCAGTCGGCCGAGACTAAATCGGCCATTGATTGCCGACTACAATGGCCTCGCAGTGGCTAGATTTCCACTTTCGTCTGTGGCGGTGTAATGGTCGAAACGGGTTTCTTTCTTAGTTGCGGCTGAGAGAAAAAAATAGGGCTAGGGTTTTAAAAAAAAGGGAAGAATGGCTGATTTGTTTTTTCAATTAATTTGGTTTTAAAGGATTTATTCTTTATTAAAGAAACGGCGCCGTTTGGGGTTCATTACTATAGCTTCAATACGACGCCGTATAAAGCAAGTTTCGGCCCGACCCGATTTGGTCTCTTGAGGATCCGCGTGCTCCTGCAATAAAGGATTATTTGCGTGATTAGTCCCCTGTTTCTGCGTTGCTATTTGATTAGGCTCTGCGTGCTTTTATCTGTTTCTTTAAATTAATCTCTTTAATTTGCGCCTTTATTTCGATTCGGTCCGTTCCATATACGCTGCGTTTTGGTGACTGGAGTTATTTCCTGGTTTAGTCCCTAATCATTTGGGGCGCATTTATATAGATCCCTGATTTTATTCAAATGATTTTATTTATTATAAAATAGCCTTTAAATTTTGTTTTTGTTTCATTTAAGCACCTTTTTTATTTTCATATACAATCTTCACGTTTTTATTAGGTTTAATTCATTTTTTATTTGGTTTTAAATTGTTTTATAATATGATAAAATATATATTTATATACTATTTAAATTAAACTATTTTCTAATATACGTATATATAATTTGTATTAAAATTATTTTATTCTTGTGCATATATTATTAAGTTCATATTATGTATATATATTTTTTAATCTATTTATGTAGATATTTAATCTCCTCTAAAACTACTTGTGTTACACATATTTTTTTTTCTTTCATAATTTAATATACATATTTTAATGTGTACTTACATACATATATGTAAAATTAGTATTAGAATTATTCCATTGATTTCGTAATATTGTTGATGTATGTATGTTAATTAATTCTCCTTATCATTGATCTAATGTTTACTAATTATTGCTATTACATGTGTTTTAATTCTCGTTTTATATTTACTTGCTGTCTGAGATTCAATAGCATTGTATTTCATTTGTAAATAATTGCTCTAAATTGTATGTTATTATTCCATAACATTATATTCACTCAAAATGTCATGTTCCAACACTATTTGAGTTTTAAAATCATTTTACTTAAAGTTTCAAAATAAGGTAATATTTGTGCGTTTGGAAATTCGAAGGAATCGTGCCCAATCGTGCTGGGTGTGGTTTTTTGTTTGACCAAATAAACGAATATCCTTTCAAATTTTGGTCCATATTTTCAAAGTAAGGTCGTATTTATATGTTTGGAAATTAGAAGAAATTGTGCCCAATCGTGCTGGGTGTGGTTTTTAGTTTGCCCAAATAATCAAATACCCCTTTTAAATTTCAATACCTGTGCTTGGAGAATTTTGGGGATGATTTTGAATTCGAAGGCTCAGATTGTCGTGTCCAATCATGCTGGATGTGATATTCTATTCTTTCGGAACAAGGGAATCTCAATATTCAGTCAAGTTATTTAAAATATAAAAACATAATTTCAAAACCATTTCAAACTTTTCAACATTAGGACATCAATTAGTCAATTTGGTACCAATTTTGGGCGTTGCGAGGGTGCTAATCCTTCTTTGCACGTAACCGACTCCTGGATCCATTTTCTTTTGGAAATTCGTAGACCAAAATTTATTTTATAGGTGACCCGATCACACCTAAACAAAAAAGATTGGTGGCGACTCCATATTTTCTAAAGTTGATTCTCGTTTTTCAAAACAGCGATAAAAAAGGGTTTCGACAGCTTGGCGACTCCACTGGGGACTTGTAAGAGAGTCAAGCCGTAAAAATTGATTATTTTCTGTCCTTTTGTTGAAAATTGAAAATTTGATTTGAAAAATTACAATCTTTTTTATTATTATTGCATTCGCTTGCGTCATCTCATTGCTGTGGTTCGAGTCTTATAGAATACTTTGCATCATATTGCATGACCGCTGGGTCACACCTTTAAGTGGGAGTAAGAAGCTATGCTTTCGTGAGGTTTTCACCTCCGCATGGGCTAGCGGATCGCTTAGGGATACATCCGTATACCTATATGTGCTTCGTGAGATTTTCATCTCCGCATGGCCATAGGGAAATGTATTCCACTAAATCGAACTCAATCCATATGAGCCTATAATGGGTGAGGATTGAGGAATCTGCTGGTTCAGGTACCCATTCTTTAGAACTAAACCACATATAGTGAACCCTAAAAGCCTATCCTAGATAGAACCACACCAAGGCCTAGTGGTCACCCGGTCAGGTGTTCTATGTTGATTAATTCTCTAACATGTTGTCTTTTGTTTTGAGTGCATTGCATTGCATTCATTCCATGCATTTGCATTGCATTACATCATATGCATTAGATTTCATGAGAAGACCCTGATTAGGTGAAATATTTTCTGTTAACCTAGAAGACATGGAACAAAGGTTGGAGAGATTAGAGCAGGGGCAAATACTGATGCAAGAGCAGTTAGCCAAAATTCAACGGGATATGCGAGATCAAATGAATATGATGCGCCAGTTAACCCAGTTACTAGTTGGAAGGCTTAGAAAAGGGAGTGACCCAGTGGTCGACAGTGTGGATGATGATGAAGAGATCGTTTATTCTCCAATAAGTGTCTCGGCCCAACCAGACGTGCCTCCACAAGGGGCACCTACCATTATCAAACCCCAATGTCAGATTAATACCTCGGCACTGTTGAATTTCCCGATGGGCTCAAGTTTTAAACCGGTTGTTCTGGCAAAAACAAAGGAAAAGGGAGAGTGGGCTTCAATGGCCCCGAAAAGAAAGGACAAGGGTGTGAATAATACGAGTAGGTATAACAAAGGCCATTCAGAGCCAATTACAGTAAGCCAGCCAAAGACGGTAACCACTAGCTGTCAGGGCTCATCAAGACAAGAATCCAGTGCAAAGCAACTCCAGTTTACACCGATTCCAACGACGTATAGGGAGTTATACCAGAGCTTATTTGATATGCATGCTGTAGCTCCTCACTACCCAAAACCGATGCAACCTCCATATCCAAAATGGTATGACCCAAATGCCCAGTGTGAGTACCACGCGGGGGTCACGGGGCATTCAATAGAAAATTGCCTTGCTTTCAAGAAATTGGTGGAAAAATTCATCGGCATGGGTATTGTGAAATTGGATGACATGCAAAATGCAGAAATATGAACCCGTGAGTGTTTTGAGCGATAGGACTATGGAAGAGACATGTGTTTTTTAAGGCTAATCTAGAGTAATATAAGAAACACACTTATTGCTTTCAGCCTAGGGGCAATAAGAGTCCTCTTGTGAAATAGGCTTGTGTCCAGAATTTTTATTTCAATAAAATGCATCCTTTTGAGCAAATATTTTTCTATTTATAGATTCTTTTATCCTTTGGATTTCTATGCAAATATTCTTTCATTCTTTATTCATGATCATATCATATAAATAATCATCCTTAGAATCATTTATTCTTTGAATTTGCCTTCGTTACCTACAATAGGTACCCGATATCAATGACATGAGCGACGCTATTCATCGACTCCCTTTTGAATGAAATATGAGTTTAAGGGATCACAGGACTTTGAAGATGATGAAATTGTAATCTATCTTTTGATTTGTTAATCTTGGATGAAAAAGCAGATCCTATGTCGCGAGCCAAGGAAGGAGATGAAGATCAAAGCTCGCTCAATGCGAAAAACAAGATTTCCTATATGTGGGGCATGGATGTTATCGAGCCGATCTCATCGAAAGCTCGGGTGACACCAATTCATCTCCGTGGTTGTCAATTTCTTCACTAGGATGGTAAAAGTCGCTTCATATGCCAATATTACAAAGTCGATAGTCATCGGAACAAAGAAAAGAAAAAGAAAGAATACTGAAAAAAAGAGAAGAAAAATGTCAAAAGATCACATTTAACCGCACAAGGTCAAAAGTCTACTGTCTGTTCAAAGATCAAAGCCACATATCGGTCAAGACAAAGAGAAAACAAAGGATCATAAAAGACCGAGACTTGTAAGGATTGGCATACGAAGTTACTATTTACCCTCTATGCTTATCAAACTTTGGCCAAGACTATCACGGGGCAACACGCTTTCTCATTGGTTTTGCCCATTGGAGTAGAAATTCATCGTGGCCGGTTGGATGAGGCGAGAATAGATCCAATCTCAATATGATCGATTGATGTTAAAAGCTATCTGTCATGGTCGGGTGATGCGAGTTCACAAAAAATGATTAAGCCTAGAAAATTTCATGATAGGGCTTTGAATAAGACTTTTCCCATGCAAAGGGACTTGAGGAAGAAAGTGGATGCCAAACTGGAAGGACCTTATACGGCAAAGAAGGCCTATTCTGGGGAAGCATGAATATTGACCGAGCCTGCCTAATCCGGTGAATTTAGACTCAATAGAAAGTTTTCCAAAGAGAAAAAACAAACAAAAAAAAAAGAGGAAAAGAAAAAGAAGGAAAAGGAAAGGCCAAAGTGAAAACCCGCAAAGGGCACTTTGAGACCAAAGGGGATTTGAGTTGAAAACTCGAAAAGGGCGGCTCAAATTTTGATCAAGGGGGGCATACAGCAGTCTTGCTATGCCTGAATTAACAATGAAGAAGTATGCTACGTCTTGGGGAATCGACAAAGTACTCCAGATCCCCTAAACACATATCGAGCTTATAATGGTCCTCAAGAAGTTGGAACAGAGAAGCTCAGACTGCGATATCTGGGGCACCTAGTTTCCATTTTACCCATTTTGAATTTGTTATTTGTGATTATATTATTCTTTTCAAAATATGTTCACAATAAATTTCCGTTTTGATTGCAATTGCTATCTTTGCCTAGCTTATTTGTTTCGAGCTATGCTCCTAATTAATTTCCTTATTGTCCATTGTTATGATCTCTTTCAAGCATTTTGCATTGAAATAACGATTAGTGGACTAATAACATTTTCATAAAATGAGTTTCGCATATTACTCTGGAAGCTTCTAAATAATACAAGAAACTGAAACAGGACTATTGTTTAAAACTCACCAAGTTTAAAAAAGAGTCTAAACTGAGATTTTCTCTCCTAATTTTTGTCAAAGAGGGTGGTTGAGCAAACAACAAGATATTGCGTCAGTGGGTATCGTTAACCCAAGTGTAAAATGGGAATCATTCTCGAGAAAAAATTGATATCCTGCATTCACGCGAGCATCATGCATACACATCTGATTGGGTCACCAGAGGAGTGATCAGTTGATGGAACAAGCTACAGGCCCTATACCCCGAGTTATAGTGGGATAGATGGAAGCTGATACAAGTCCTGTACCCTTGAATAGCAACGAGATGGATTGAAGAAGAAACGAATCCTACGTTTTGGAGTCGCAGTGGGATGGATGGAAGAGATTCAGACCCTATATGTAACACCCCAAACCCGGTCAACACACCACGACCGAATCTGGCATGTCACAGAGTGAAAATGATTCGAAGAAAATAGGTTACCGGTTTATTTTCGGTGAAAACTCTTCGATTGCTTGTGTTTGGGGAAAACTGATGTATGTATAGTGGAAAATGTTAAGTTGCTTTGAAATCATGTGAATTGTATTACCCGATGGTAGAGTTTAGAAAACTCGTTGCGTAGCTTAGTTTGAAAACTTTGATTATCAGGTTATTAAAGCAAATCAAGTAATTACGTAGTCATATTTAAAACCAAATCCAAAGCAGATAAAATAATCCAAAACATAATTTAAAGGCCTTGTTACAAACTCAAATAAAAACCAGAATTTAAAGTAAAATACCCAAATCAAATGTCCATGTAAAATCAAGCAATTATCGCATGGTCACCTCGAGTCCACCTCCTCATCCGCGATCTACGAATCACCTGAAAAGATAAGGGAGAAGGTGAGTAACCAAGACTCAGTGTATAATCCCCCTCCCGATTATTGCAACATGCTTACACAAATCATAATCAAGCGAACACATCATGCACCCAAACCTAGCCATCCACAACTCCATTTTCTACCCCGTGTGGTACCAAACCACTAGTGGTGCCAAACCACTGGTGACCCAAAGTCACTGATATCAATAATAATGTGGTGCCAAACCACTGGTGACCGAAAGTCACGAATAACCCATATGTGGGGCCAACCCACGTTGTGATACCAAATCACCGGCGACAATCCCGTTTTATCAAATGTGGGGCCAACCTTTGTCAGAGTGCTAAGCCACCGAGACGAGTCGCTATGAGGTGCCAAACCTCTGTGACCCAAAGTCACGAAATCAATCGTGGTACCAAACCCACCGGTGGTGCCAAACCACTAGTGACCCAAAGTCACAGATATCAATCTTCCCTCTCCTCTCATATCACCCACAATAATGCAATGCACATACAATTCATGCCATCATGCTTAATCATTAGACATATATCGAACATACATAGATAATATCATCAGAAATCATGTACCGTAATCTCAACAAAACGGACTTACCCGAAATCCTTGCTCATACCCATAAAGGTATCATATCGAAATCTACACAGTTTCGACTTTTAACATAGTTTAGGTTATTAACAAGTTTACAACGAGTATGAAGTGTGTAAGTTACACACCTTGTTACTAACGCGATTACTGAATCCCGAAGATCCTGATCTAACGCACTAGATCCCCTTTTCCTACATTCGGCCAAACCAAGATCATTAACAAAGGCCATTCGGCTATACTAGCAAATCCCAAAGGGTTAACGCACAACCATAATCCTTACCTTATCGCCTTTCGCGCTTAAATCAAATCCCAAGCACTTTCGATAACACGTCTTCCCTACAATCGGCCAAGACTAAACAAGATCACTAATAGCCTTCGGCTTTTCAAACAAATAAGAGGAAGATCAAATCGATATGCATCCTTACCACTGACTTACTGAGACCGATTAACAGAGAATAAATAACCCCGATCCACTACTTCAAAATCCCGGAGATCCTAGAAGAAATCGATTCCAAAGATGGTTAGGAATCATATCAACAAATGCCGAAATTCAGCTTTTGTCCCATGTGAGTCGAAAGAGAAAAGAAAGTGAGAATAGAGGAGATTCGGTCATGACAAACTTACCTATTCCAAACCGATTAGAGAAGAAATCAAGGGAGATCTCTGCTTGATTGATATTCGGCCAATAGTTAAAATGAGAAGGGGAGAGTAAAGAGATTTCGGCAATGGGGTAGAGTGATCAAGGTGATTCGGCTATGGCTTAAGATAGGAAATCAAAAGATTCGGCCAAGGCACTTTGATGCAAACGAAAGAACAACAAGGCTTTCGGCTTTTCAACACAAAGGAAAGATGGAAGAGATTGAAGAAGAAAAAGGGAATGGGAATGAATGGATTCGGAAAAGGGAGGAAGAAAAGGTTTCGGCACAAGGTGATTGAGAGAAAAGAAAGATGAAGATTGCCGAAAAGAGAAGAGCAAGAAAGTGCCAATGGGGTTTCGGTTTCAAAGGAGAAAAAGAGAGAAATCTCAAATGGTTCTAAAGGATTCGGCTTGTTGTGCTAGAGGGAAAATCGACAAGACTAAGGGGGGAGGTTTTGGCTTTTGCTCACAACCGAAAGCACTTATGCTAGACTTAGCCGAAAATGTCACCTAGCTTGACTTAGCAATTTCGGCACTTCCCCCTCTAGACTCCCAACCGATTACTCCTCCTCAACCAAGAGTTCAAATTCGGCCAACTGTTCAATTTTCTCCTGGCCACTTGCTCAAACGAGTTTGAATTAGTCAAACTCCTAAATTTTCTCTTCTCCACTAGCTTAAAATAGTTTGACTTGCTCAACAGTTATCCGACAGAGTTTGAGCTGAGCACAACTCTTCCCCTCTCTCAAGCGTCAAAAGAATTAGCAGCAAGGGGATTTCTGCACTCAACCCAAGCTCTTCTTCCCCGCTTGTATGCCATCAAGCAAGGCCCTAAGTGGCGCCTTCTTGCCACTTTACCAAGGTAATTCTTGTGCTAAAGTTTACCACAAAATATTCTTAACCCCTAGCTCCTTCAGCTCCCCTTAACCAAAGCTTAAAAATAAAAATTTTCCTATAGTTCGGGCCTACCCTTGGCTTCTCCCTAGACCCTAAAACACCTCACCTAATATCACAACCAAGCTATACCCATGCAAACAGTTCAAACATCATAGCCCCTATTTAAAGATGTTACAGTTCTACCCTCCTTAAAAATAATTTTGGCCTCGAAATTACCTGGTCAAAAGAGTTGAGGGTATTGCTGTCTCATCACATCCTCTGGTTCCCACGTAGCTTCTTCCACGCCATGGTTTCGCCACAACACCTTTACCAAAGAAACTGACTTCTTGCGCAAAACCTTCACATCCCGATCTAGAATCTGCACTGGTTCCCCTTCCATGGTCAAATCTGGGCTCACCTCAATTTCCCCCACCGATACAACATGCGATGGATCTGAACGGTAACGCCTAAGCATGGAAACGTGGAACATATCGTGTATCTGACTCAGCTCTGCTGGCAACTCGAGCTGATAAGCTACTGGTCCCACTCGTCTCAACACCTTATATGGGCCAATAAACCTTGGACTTAGCTTGCCTTTCCTTCCAAATCTCAGCACTTTCTTCCACGGTGAGACCTTCAAGAAAACCCTGTCACCCACTGCGAACTCCATATCTCTCCGCTTAAGATCGGCATATGACTTCTGCCGGTCCGAAGCTTCCTTCAAATGAGCCCGAATCAACTTGACCTTATCCTCAGTTTCCGTAACCAACTCTGGACCCAACATCCGCGCTCACCTAACTCTGTCCCGGCAAGATGTAGGTGTACGACACTTCCTACCATACAACGCCTCATATGGTGCCATCTTAATGCTTGCCTGGTAACTATTGTTGTACGCAAATTCAGCTAACGGTAGAAATTCTTCCCAGCTGCCTCTGAAATCCAAAACACAGCCTCTCAATATATCTTCCAAAATTTGTATAACCCTTTCCGACTGTCTGTCTGTCTGCGGATGAAATGCCGTACTAAAATCCAACCGCATCATCGAACGCTCGATGCAACGCTTTCTAGAACCTTGACGTGAATTGGGATCCCTATCCGAGATAATCGACAACGCACACCGTGCAACCTCACTATCTCTCGCCACATACAACTTAGCTAACTTCGGAAGCTAGTAATCAACCCTTACCGGTATGAAATGAGTTGATTTCGTCAAACGGTCCACAATTACCCAGACTGAGTCCTTCTTACTAGGCGTAAGGGGTAGCCCACTGACAAAGTCCATGGTAATCCTTTCCCACTTCCATCGTGGAATCTTCACCACCGGCGAACCCGACGCGGCAATCGATGTTCAGCCTTGACTTGGCGACACGCCGGACATTTACCTACAAACTCGCCACTTCCCGCTTTGCACTGCCACCAAAACTACTCGCAAATCCGGTACATCTTGCTACCTCCGGGATGCATAGCGTATGGGCTTCTATGTGCGCCCTGAAGAATCCTCGCGCCTTAACTCGACGTCCCTTCGGCGATACAAGCTTTCCCTTGAAAACACAAGACTCGCCTCTGGACAAGTCAGTAACCTTCTAACCCACCATTCTAAACTTGCAACCTCCGAGCATTCAAACGCTCATCCACTAACCGCTTTCTCCTTGATCTGCTCTACCCAAGTCGGCTTAACCTGCAATTCTGCCAATAGAATCCCGTCGTCATACAAGCTAAGATGGGCAAACATCGCTCTCAGATCCGACACTACCTTACGGCTCAACGCGTCTGCTACCACGTTAGCCTTGCCCGGATGATACTCAATTGAGCAAATGTAGTCCTTCAACGACCTCAATCCATCTGCTGCCTCAAGTTCAAATCCTTCTGAGTCAAAAGGTACTTCAGACTCTTATGATCCGTGTAGACTATCGACTTCTCTCCATACAAATAGTGCCTCTATATTTTTAGGGCGAAAACCACTGCAGCTAATTCCAAGTCATGCGTCAGATAGTTAACCTCATACGGTCTCAAATTGCCGAGATGCATATGCCACTACCTTCCTTCCTGCATCAAGACACATCCCAAGCCAAGATGTGATGCATCACAAGAGACCGTGAATTCTTTTTTCCCTCTCAGTGAATCAAAACCGAGCTTCGCTTAGAATCTTCTTCAACTTGTCAAAACTTTCCTGTTGCTTCTCAGACCAGACAAATGGAACTCCTTTCCTAAGTAACTTGGTCAACGGTGCTGTGATCAAAGAAAATCCCTCTACAAACCTTCGGTAATACCCCGCTGCACCTAGAAAACTCGAATCTCGCAGCAACCGACTTAGGTGGTTTCGATCCAACAACGCCTCAATCTTGCGAGGATCCACTCTAATCCCTTCTGCTGACACCACGTGACCCAAGAAAGTCACTTCCCTAAGCCAGAATTCGCACTTACTAAACTTGGTAAATAACTGCTTCTCCCTCAGAATCTGCAAAACTATCCGTAAATGCGCATCATGATCCTCCTCAGACCTTGAGTACACCAAAATGTCATCTATAAACACCACGACAAACTAGTCCAAAAACTGCTGGAACACCCAATTCATCATGTCCATGAATGCTGCCGGCGCGTTAGTCAACCCAAACGGTATTACCAGAAACTCGTAGTGCCCATACCGAGTACGAAACGCCATCTTGTGGATATCAGCCTCTTTCACCTTCAGCTGATGATACCCTTACCTTAAATCAATCTTTGAGAAAATCGATGCCCCCTTAAGCTGATCAAACAAGTCGTCTATCCTCGGCAACGGATACTTGTTCTTGATCGTCAGCTTATTCAATTGGCGGTAGTCTATACACATCCGCATTGTACCATCTTTCTTCTTGACAAAGAGCACAGGTGCTCCCTAAGGCAAAATACTTGGCCGGATAAAACCCCGATCCAACAGTTCCTGAATCTGAGCCTTCAGCTCTACCAATTCCTTCGGCGCCATCCTATACGGGGCGATAGACACTGGCGCAGTTTTGGGTAACAGATCTATACCAAATTCAACTTTCCGATCTGGAGGCAGACCCGGGAGTTCTTCTGGAAATACGTCGAAAAATTCCTTCACCGTTCGGACATTCTCTACAGCTGACTCCTTGGCCTCCAAGGCACACACATGAACCATAAACACCTCACAACCCTTTCTGACCATTTTCTCAGCTTTCAAAGCGGACACCACACTGGATAGATAATCTCTTCTATTACCTATCATCACCACCTCTTCACCCTTAACCGTTTTCAAAACTATGCGCTTAGCCGCGTAATCCAGACTTGCTTGGTACTTCACCAACCAGTCCATCCCAAGAATCAGATCGAACTCCCCAAACGGCAGTTCCATCAGATCAGCCACAAACACTACCCCTTGGAGTTCTAGGGATACATCCCTATACAGCTTATTTACTTCTCTGAGTGACCTAGAGGGCTAATTCTCGTCATCTCCTAGAAGTAGTCTCAAAGTCTAGGTTCATGGCTTCCACTATGCTACTAGCAACATACGAATGCGTCGAACCCACATCTATCAAAGCAGTATATGGTAATCCAAAGATTAAGAATGTACCGGTTATGATGTCCGGCATGTCGCTTTCCTCTCGACGCTTATTGCATATACCAATCCAGTGTCTCGCCTCGCCTGTTGTTGCGCACCTCCGCTGCTCGTGCTCATGCCCCACTGAACCATTACCTCCTCTACTGTAACCACGACCCTCTCGCGATTGTAGTCCTCATTCCTAAACCGAGCACGACCACTGCCCCTCGGTCAATCTCGGCTAACTTCCATGGACAATCCTCACCCGATGATCCAACGAGCCACATTCAAAGCATCCTTTTCCACCAATCCAACATTCTCCCAATGGGATTTCCCACACCGATTACAACTCGCTACCGGACCACGATTAGCGATGAATGTGCCTCCGGATTGATTTGGCCCACCATGCCTAGCCCTTTTCTCGAGAATTACCGACCGACCCGCATGATCCAAAACCTCTCTTATGTCTATTCCTGTCCCGATTACGCCTCACGATTCCTTTACCTTCGGCTATCTTAGCCTTTTCTACTAACACGGCAAACTCTCGCTCCTGTTTGTAGAGCAATCAGCAATCTCGGCTCATCCTCAATCCGTCCTCGAACCTCGACATCGCTCGTGCTCGTAGCCACGATACCTCGAGCATACTTGGCTCAACCTTAAGAATTTTGCCTCGTACTCGTCACGAACTTACTCCCGAACCGCCTCGAAACGCCTTTACGCTGCGTATCAATGTAATCGACCCAATATACTTCTTCCGTACGCCGCCTTAAAATAGTCCCACGTGAGATCATCCGCCGCAAAGACACCATCCCGAATCGTGAGCCAACACCGGTATGACTCATCCCGAAGAAGTGACACTATCCCTTTCGATTTCTCCTCGTGATCGATCCAAGTCGTCCATGATACGCTCTGTCGCCTCCAACCAATACTCACCGTATTGGGCGCCACACGAAAACACCTCGGAAAACCTCGGCTCCATTGGCTCGAGTCGCTCGATATCTGACTTCTTACGAGCTCGTGCCTCCACCTACTCCACCACCTTCTCAAGAACTCGCAAAGATCGCCGCAATCGCATCATCCCCTCGCTCGATCACGGTACTCAACACCAGCAGCTGGTGGTGGTGGTGGCATCTCATTCTCTGACCCCTGACCAGATCCCACTAGTTCAGACACAGTCATCCTACCCCCCGCGTCCACGCGTATTCGACCCCGACCTCGAGTGCTCATGTCTAACGACTCGACTTATCTGATTTAAAAGTTTTATGTGTCAGTCTTTATTCCACTATTATTAATGCACAGTCTTATGAACAGTTTCTATTACAGAGTTTTGTTTTCGCGAGTCACAGAGTCATATAGGTTCCAGTCTCTAGGGTAGTCCACTATCACTAGTCGTCCATAACATATATCATCATAATCATAATCATATGCAACCATCGATTAAGGGTACTTACAGGCGGATCGGTGTCGGAGACTCGGTGCCATGCTAAACCATACATTTTTCCATCAACACTTTTAAAACCACACTTTAAAACATTTTGGGCCTCGGGCCCACAAACAGCTTTTAAACTTGGCTCTGATACCAAAATTGTAACACCCCAAACCCGGTCAACACACCACGACCAAATCTGGCATGTCACAGAGTGAAAATGATTCGAACAAAACAAGTTACCGGTTTATTTTCGGTGAAAACTCTTCGATTGCTTGTGTTTGGAGAAAACCGATGTATGTATAGTGGAAAATGTTAAGTTGCTTTGAAATCATGTGAATTGTATTACCCGATGGTAGAGTTTAGAAAACTCGTTGCGTAGCTTAATTTGAAAACTTTGATTATCAGGTTATTAAAGCAAATCAAGTAATTACGTAGTCATATTTAAAACCAAATCCAAAGCAGATAAAATAATCCAAAACATAATTTAAAGGCCTTGTTACAAACCCAAATAAAAACCAGAATTTAAAGTAAAATACCCAAATCAAATGTCCATGTAAAACCGCAGCAATTATCGCAAGGTCACCTCGAGTCCACCCGGCTCCTCATCCGCGATCTACGAATCACCTGAAAAGATAAGGGAGAAGGTGAGTCACCAAGACTCAGTGCATAACCCCCCTCCCGATTATTGCAACATGCTTACACAAATCATAATCAAGCGAACACATCATGCACCCAAACCTAGCCATCCACAACTTCGTTTTCTACCCCGTGTGGTTCCAAGCCACTGGTGGTGCCAAACCACTGGTGACCCAAAGTCACTGATATCAATAATAATGTGGTGCCAAACCACTGGTGACCCAAAGTCACAAATAACCCATATGTGGGGCCAACCCACGTTGTGATACCAAATCACCGCGACAATCCTGTTTTATCAAATGTGGGGCCAACCCACTGTGGTGCTAAGCCACCGAGACGAGTCGCTATGAGGTGCCAAACCTCTCGGTGACCCAAAGTCACGAAATCAATCAGTGGTACCAAACCACTTTGGTGGTGCCAAACCACCGGTGACCCAAAGTCACGAGATATCAATCTTCCCCCTCTCTCATATCACCCACAATAATACAATGCACATACAATTCATGCCATCATGCTTAATCATTAGACATATATCGAACATACATAGATAATATCATCAGAAATCATGTACCGTAATCTCAACAAAACGGACTTACCCGAAATCCTTGCTCATACCCATAAAGGTATCATATCGAAATCTACACAGTTTCAGCTTTTAACATAGTTTAGGTTATTAACAAGTTTACAACGAGTATGAAGTGTGTAAGTTACACACCTGGTTACTAACGCGATTACTGAATCCCGAAGATCCTGATCTAACGCACTAGATCCCCTTTTCCTACATTCGGCCAAACCAAGATCATTAACAAAGGCCATTCGGCTATACTAGCAAATCCCGAAGGGTTAATGCACAACCATAATCCTTACCTTACTGCCTTTCGCGCTTAAATCAAATCTCGAAGCACTCGATAACACGTCTTCCCTACAATCGGCCAAGACTAAACAAGATCACTAATAGCCTTCGGCTTTTCAAACAAATAAGAAGAAGATTGAATCGATATGCATCCTTACCACTGACTTACTGAGACCGATTGACAGAGAATAAATAACCCCGATCCACTGCTTCAAAATCCCGGAGATCCTAGAAGAAATCGATTCCAAAGATGGTTAGGAATCATATCAACAAATGCCGAAATTCATCTTTTATCCCGTGTGAGTCGACAGAGAAAAGAAAGTGAGAATAGAGGAGATTCGGTCATGACAGACTTACCTATTCCAAACCGATTAGAGAAGAAATCAAGGGAGATCTCTGCTTGATTGATATTTGGCCAATAGTTAAAATGAGAAGGGGAGAGTAAAGAGATTTCGACAATGGGGTAGAGTGATCAAGGTGATTTGACTATGGCTTAAGATAGGAAATCAAAAGATTCGGCCAAGGCACTTTGATGCAAACGAAAGAACAACAAGGCTTTTGGATTTTCAACACAAAGGAAAGATGGAAGAGATTGAAGAAGAAAAAGGGAATGGGAATGAATAGATTCGGCAAAGGGAGGAAGAAAAGGTTTCAGCACAAGGTGATTGAGAGAAAAGAAAGATGAAGATTGCCGAAAAGAGAAGAGCAAGAAAGTGCCAATGGGGTTTCGGTTTCAAAGGAGAAAAAGAGAGAAATCTCAAATGGTTCTAAAGGATTCGGCTTGTTGTGCTAGAGGGAAAATCGACAAGACTAAGGGGGGAGGTTTCGGCTTTTGCTCACAACTGAAAGCACTTATGCTAGACTTAGCCGAAAATGTCACCTAGCTTGACTTAGCAATTTCGGCACTTCCCCCTCTAGACTCCCAACCGATTACTCCTCCTCAACCAAGAGTTCAAATTCGGCCAACTGCTCAAATTTCTCCTGGCCACTTGCTCAAGCGAGTTTGAATTAGTCAAACTCCTAAATTTTCTCTTCTCCATTAACTTAAAACAGTTTGACTTGCTCATGATTTATCAAACGAGTTTGAGCTGAGCACAACTCTTCCTCTCTCAAGGTCAAAAGAATTAGCAAAGAAGGGATTTCTGCAGCTCGAACCCAAGCTCTTCTTCCCCTGCTTGTGGCGTCACTGCTTAAGGCCCTAAGTGGCGCCTTCTTGCCACTTTACCAAGGTAATTCTTATGCTAAAGTTTACCACAAAATATTCTTAACCCCTAGCTCCTTCAGCTCCCCTTAACCAAAGCTTAAAAATAAAAATTTTCCTATAGTTCGGGCCTACCCTTGGCTTCTCCCTAGACCCTAAAACACCTCACCTAATATCACAACCAAGCCATACCCATGCAAACAGTTCAAACATCATAGCCCCTATTTAAGGATGTTACACTATACCCCTAAGTCACAGTGAGATAAACCCTGAAGTTACAATGGGGCAAATTTGTTGAGCAAGATATAATCGTTTTCTCGGGTTTTCTGTTGAGAATACTAGCCGAACAAGAAGACAAGATATTACATCAGTGATACAACCTGGAGGAATAATGAGCAATGTCAATCCCAGGCGTTTAAAAGGCGGATCATTCTCATGAAATCCTGCATTCATGTAAGACACATTTAGTTAGGAGCATTCGATTCATTCAGATCATTGCATCTTAACCATTCTCACGACATTCTGCATTCAGGTATATGTCATCCATAATGCATTTAGTCGGGAGCATTAGATTCATTCCGATCATTGCATCCTAACCATTTTGCATAAAGCATAAACGCATAAAACTGATTTTACAGGATAGGTCCCCCAGAGGATGGTGTCACAACATCAGTAAATTAGCAAATCTTGCCTCCCTGAGCGAAGCAGATCGAAAATACCAATTTTGTCTCCCTGAGTTTGTAGTGGAGCAGATTGAAGATAGCAAATCTGGCAATCCACGAAGTTGCGAGGAGCATATTGAAGATAGCGGATCCGCAACCCCGAAGTTGCGGAAAGCGGTCGAAGACATTAAATCTTGTCTCCACGAGTTTGCGATGGAGCGATTGAAGATAGCAATTCGCAATCCACGAAGTTGCGGGAGCAGATTGAAGATAGCGGATCCGCAATCCTGAAGTTGCGAGGAGCGGATCGAAGACATTAAATCTTGTCGCCACGAGTTTGCTGATGAGAGCGATTAAGATAGCGATTTGGCAATTCCTGAAGTTACGAAGCGGATCGAAGACATTAGTCCGCGATCCACGAAGTTGCGGGAGCGCGATTAAGATAGCAGATTTGGCAATTCCGAAGTTGCGGGAAGCATATCGAAGACATTAGTCCGGCGATCCACGAAGTTCTGAGGAGCGATTAAGATAGCAGATTTGGCATTCCTGAAGTTGCATGAAGCAAATCGAAGACATTAGTCTGGCGATCCCTGAAATTGCAGGGAGCAGATTAAGATAGCAGATTTGGCATTCTTGAAGTTGCAGAAAGCAAATCGAAGACATTAGTCTAGCGATCCCTGAAGTTGCAGGGAGTAGATTAAAATAGCAGATTTGGCATTCCTGAAGTTGCAGGAAGCAAATCGAAGACATTAGTCTGGCAATCCCTGAAGTTGCAAGGAGTAGATTAAAATAGCAGATTTGGCATTCTTGAAGCAAATCAAAAACATCAGTCTTGCCTCTTTGAGTTTGCATGGAGTAGATTAAAAGATAGTGGATATTGCCTTCCTGAAGTTGCAATGAAGCAAATTGAAGCTATCAGATTTATTAAAGTTACAGTGGAGTTTGAAGCTGTTTGAAGAAGACGAGAACCAAGAAGTCAAGGCTCAGCAAAGACCGGGCAAAATTGGGCCTTTTAAAGTCTTTGCTCTATTCTCGTTACACGATAATGAGCAAAGAGGGGCAGCTGTAAGAGCCCATTTTCGCCCGGGCCCATTCAAAAACCCATTAACCAGATTCAAACAAAAAAAAAAACTAAAACCAATTAAAAATTGATCCAAAATAGTCCAATAAAATACAAAGTCCAATAACAGTCCATTTACACCAGTAAGCCCAATTATTAAACTAAACCCAAACCCATTTAAAAGCTAGCCCAAAACACTAAGCCTAATCTGAATTCGGCCCGAACGGCCCAAATAATTTCAGCAAGACAGAAACCCTAGAGAATCACAGAGGCTTCCAGCACCGCGCGCGTGCCTCCACGCGCGTCACCACTCGCAAGCCTTCACCAGCGCACCTCCGTACTGCCTCTAGTGCATCAGCGTCGTACGGCCTCCGCACCCTAGCCACGTCCCGCGCCTGCACTGCACACAGGAAGCGAATAGCAAGCGGAGAAAAAAAAAAAAGAAAAAGAATTGTATTTTTGATTTTTTTTCGATTTCGGCTTTAAAAGAACCGAAACGAAACATTTGTAAGGGGACGATTTTCAATAGGCACATACCAATACAGAGAAACAAAAATCAGAAGCAGATTTCAAAAGAAAAGGTCTTTTTGATTGCATACTTTCTTTTGTTGTTCTTTGCTGAACCTTTTTCGAGCATTTTCTTTTTTCTTTCTTTTTTAATATACGCTAGTATAAAATAAAAATAGGAACTTACCTTTGATAGTCAAACCGACGATCGGCCTTCTTCGTCGAAATCGAAACGAAGGTAATCGTCAAGACTAATATTCGAGTTTAGTCTGGAAAAGGGCAGTCGGCCGAGACTAAATCAGCCATTGATCGCCGACTACAATGGCGCCGCAGTGGCTAGATTTCCACTTTCTTCTGTGGCGGTGTAGTGGTCGAAAGGGGTTTCTTTCTTAGTTGCGGCTGAGAGAAAAAAATAGGGCTAAGGTTTGAAAAAAAAGGGAAGAATGGCTGATTTATTTTTTTAATTAATTCAGTTTTAAAGGATTTATTCTTTATTAAAGAAACGGCGCCGTTTGGGGTTCATTACTATAGCTTCAATACGATGCCGTATAAAGCAAGTTCCGGCCCGACCCGATTTGGTCTCTTGAGGATCCGCGTGCTCCTGCAATAAAGGATTATTTGCGTGATTAGTCCCCTGTTTCTGCGTTGCTATTTGATTAGGCTCTGCGTGCTTTTATCTGTTTCTTTAAATTAATCTCTTTAATTTGCGCACTGTTTCGATTCGGTCCGTTCCATACGCTGCATTTTGGTGACTGGAGTTATTTCCTGGTTTAGTCCCTAATCATTTGGGGCGCATTTATATAGATCCCTGATTTTATTCAAATGATTTTATTTATTATAAAATAGCCTTTAAATTTTGTTTTTGTTTTATTTAAGCACCTTTTTTATTTTCATATACAATCTTCACGTTTTTATTAGGTTTAATTAATTTTTTATTTGGTTTTAAATTGTTTTATAATATGATAAAATATATATTTATATACTATTTAAATTAAACTATTTTCTAATATACGTATATATAATTTGTATTAAAATTATTTTATTCTTGTGCATATATTATTAAGTTCATATTATGTGTATATATATATTTTTAATCTATTTATGTAGATATTATGTGTATTAAAACTATTTTTGTTACACATATTGTTTTTCTTTCATAATTTAATATACATATTTTAATGTGTACTTATATACATATATGTAAAACTAGTATTAGAATTATTCCATTGATTTCGTAATATTGTTGATGTATGTATGTTAATTAATTGTCCTTATCATTGATATAATGTTTACTAATTATTGCTATTACATGTGTTTTAATTCTCGTTTTATATTTACTTGTTGTCTGAGATTCAATAGCATTGTATTTCATTTGTAAATAATCGCTCTAAATTGTATGTTATTATTCCATAACATTATATTCACTCAAAATGTCATGTTCCAACACTATTTGAGTTTTAAAATCATTTTACTTAAAGTTTCAAAATAAGGTAATATTTGTGCGTTTGGAAATTCGAAGGAATCGTGCCCAATCGTGCTGGGTGTGGTTTTTTGTTTGACCAAATAAACGGATATCCTTTCAAATTTTGGTCCATATTTTCAAAGTAAGGTCGTATTTATACGTTTGGAAATTAGAAGAAATCGTGCCCAATCGTGCTGGGTGTGGTTTTTAGTTTGCCCAAATAATCAAATACCCCTTTTAAATTTCAATACCTGTGCTTGGAGAATTTTGAGGATGATTTTGAATTCGAAGACTCAGATTGTCGTGTCCAATTGTGCTGGATGTGATATTCTATTCTTTCGGAACAAGGGAATCTCAATATTCAGTCAAGTTATTTAAAATATAAAAACATAATTTCAAAACCATTTCAAACTTTTCAACATTAGGACATCAATTAGTCAATTTGGTACCAATTTTGGGCGTTGCGAGGGTGCTAATCCTTCCTTGCATGTAACCGACTCCCGAATCCATTTTCTTCTGGAAATTCGTAGACCAAAATTTATTTTATAGGTGACCCGATCACACCTAAACAAAAAGGATTGGTGGCGACTCCATATTTTCTAAAGTCGATTCCCATTTTTCAAAACAGCGATAAAAAAGGGTTTCGACAATCCCTAAAATATACCCTAAATCATTTATTCAAAAAAAAGAACAAGAAAAATTAAATATCTGATAAAATGAACGAGATTTGATTCCGTTCAATTTTATCTCCCCAGTAATGTTTCAAGCGTTGAGCATTAACTCGAAAATTACCCCCTTACCTTGAAGTTTAACAACTCCGTACGGATAGACTTGATGAATCATAAATGGACCGGACCAACGTGATTTTAACTTACCTAGAAAGAACTTTAATCTGGAATTAAATAACAAAACTTGCTGACCTACTTCAAATTCACGAACTCGAATGTGCTTGTCATGCCATTTTTTAAGTCTCTCCTTGAGCAATTTGGCATTTTCGTATGAGAACATTCGGAATTCTTCTAACTCGTTGAGCTGGAGCATTCGTTTCTCTTTAGCAAGCTTAAGATCCAAGTTGAATTGTCGGAGAGCCCAGTAAACTTTGTGTTCTAACTCCAAGGGTAGATGGCAGGCTTTCCCAAAGACTAACCTATAGGGTGACATCCCTAAAGGAGTCTTGTATGTTGTCCTGTAAGACCATAAAGCATCATCCAGTCTTTTGGACCAATCTCGTCAGTTCGGGCAAACTACCTTCTCAAGTATGCCTTTGATCTCCTTATTTGCTAGTTCAGCTTGCCCATTCGTCTGCAGATGGTAAGCTGTAGCGACCTTGTGTTTCACTCCATGTTTATCTAATAACCATTTCAACCACTTGTTCACAAAATGGGACCCTTCATCACTGATGGTGGCTCTTGGGGTTCCAAACCTTGTGAACACATGTTTCTGCATAAACTTCATTACAACCTTGGCATCGTTTGTCGGATATGCCTCTGCCTCAACCCACTTAGACACATAGTCTACTGCTACTAATATGTACTTGTGACCAAAAGACGGAGGGAAAGGACCGAGAAAGTCAATACCCCAAACATCAAATAATTCTACCTCAATGATGTTTGTTCGAGGCATCTCATTTCTTTTGGTGACATTTTCGATCCTTTGACATCGATCACAACTCTTTACGTAAGTATATGCATCTTTGAATAGTGTTGGCCAAAAGAATCCGGCTTGCAATACTTTGGCTGCAGTACGTGTACCTCCGAAGTGTCCCCTACTCAGAGCCGAGTGACAATGGTATAAAATCTTATGTACTTCATCTTCTGCCATGCATCTCCTGATCATTTGATCTGCACACTTTTTAAACAAATACGGCTCTTCCCAGAAATAGTACTTCACATCGTGAAGAAACTTTTTCTTTTGATGATACATCTTATCAATCGGCATCAAACCACAAGCTAAAAATTTAGCAATATCAGCAAACCAAGGGGTATTATGGACATGATTTACCTTCAGTATGTGTTCATCTGGAAACGTCTCTCGAATTGGTATAAGAGGAGAGTTCCCTTCTTGTGGCTCTAATCTGGACAAGTGGTCTGCTACTTGGTTTTCCACTCCCTTTCGATCTTGAATTTCTAGGTCGAACTCTTGAAGTAGAAGTACCCATCGGATCAGTCTCGGCTTAGCATCTTTCTTGGAAAGTAAATACTTAATTGCCGAGTGGTCCGTATAGACAGTCACTTTGGTACCTACAAGATAAGATTGAAACTTGTCAAAAGCAAACACAATAGCAAGTAACTCTTTTTCTTTTATCGTGTAATTCAGTTGAGCTCCTGTTAGAGTCTGACTCGCATAGTAGATGGGATGAAAAACTTTGTTCCTTCGCTGACCCATGACAACTCCGATCACGAAGTCACTTGCGTCACATATCAATTCAAATGGAAAATCCCAATCTGGTGTGACGATTATGGGTGTCGAAACTAGTCGACTCTTCAAATCATTGAAAGCTCTTAAGGACTTTTCATCAAATTTGTACGTCGTGTCCTTCTCCAATAATTTGCATAAAGGTTTAGCAATTTTGGAGAAGTCCTTGATGAATCTTCGATAGAAACCGGCGTGGCCCAAAAAGCTCCTAACACCCTTTACAAATGTCAGAGGTGGGAGTTTCTCTATAACATCTATCTTTGCTTTATCTACCTCGATTCCATGACTTGTCATCCGATGCCCTAGAATAATACCTTCTCGTACCATGAAAAGGCAGTTTTCCCAGTTAAGTACAAGGTTTGTTTCTTCGCACCGCCTCAGTACCTTGGCTAGATTGGCTAGGCAATCATCATATGTATCTCCGAATACTGAAAAATCATCCATAAAGACTTCCAAATAATTCTCAACCATGTCAGTAAAAATAGACATCATACATCTTTGAAATGTAGCAGGTGCATTACATAAACCAAATGGCATGCGCCTAAATGCAAATGTACCGTACGAGTAGGTGAATGTTGTCTTGTGCTGATCTTCTTGTGCTACTATAATCTGATTATACCCCGACTATCCATCAAGAAAATAGTAGTAGTCTCACCCTACGAGTCTATCCAGCATCTGGTCCAAAAACGGCAAAGGAAAGTGATCTTTCCTAGTTGCCTTGTTCAGCTTCCGGTAATCGATGCAAATTCTCCATCCCGTAACCGTTCTAGTCGGTATCAACTCGTTATTCTCGTTTTCAATGATCGTGATACCTCCTTTCTTTGGCACGCACTGGACCGGACTTACCCATGAACTATCTGAGATGGGGTAAATTATACTCGCATCTAACCACTTGATGATTTCTTTCTTGACTACATCCTTCATGATGGGGTTCAATCTTCGTTGTCCATCAATCGTCCCTTTTTTGCCATCTTCTAGGATAATCTTGTGCATGCATACAGATGGACTAATTCCACGAATATCGGCTATGGTCCATCTGATAGCCTTCTTGAATTGTTTCAACACCAGGATGAGTTTCTCTTCTTGCTCAGTGGTTAATTCTGCTAAAACAATCACAGGCAGAGTAGAAGAGTTACCTAAATAAACATATTTCAAATGTGAGGGAAGTACCTTCAGTTCTAATTTAGGTGGCTCCTCGATTGACGCTTTTGGTTGGGCATAATCCCTTTTCTCTAACTCCAAAGATTCAAAGCGGGATTGCGGATTAAATCCCCTTTGATTAGCTTCTAACAAAGCTAAGTATTCATCCTCCTCTTCATCATTTGGAGGATCTGATGTCAAAATTCGTTCCAATGGGTCCTCAACATAGTTGAGTTCCTTTTCCATGATTAACTCCTCTAAATCGAACATTGCAGAACAATCATCAATTGTGTCAAGAAATCGCATAGACTTAAAAACGTTAAATGTTACCTGATCATCATGAACACGCATAGTAAGCTCGCCCTTCTGCACATCAATAGGGGTCCTTCCGGTTGCTAAGAAAGGCTTTCCTAGGATGATTGGCACCTCTTTGTTTGCTTCAAAGTCTAGAATCACAAAGTCAGAAGGAAAGAGAAATTTGTCTACACGTACCAATACGTCCTCGATTTTTCCTTCTGGATGTGCTAAGGATCGATCTGCTAATTGAAGTGTAACCGTAGTAGGTCTAACTTCACCTATTCCCAACTTCCTAAATATTGACATGGGCATCAAGTTGATACTCGCACCCAAATCACATAGTGCCTTACCGCAATATGTTGCTCCAATGTTGCAATGTATGGTAAAAAATCCAGGATCCTTCAACTTTGGGGGTAGTTTGTCTTGAATATATGCACTGCATTCCTTCGTTAGGGCTACCGTCTCAAATTCTCCAAGCCTTTGTTTTTTTGACAGGATATCCTTTATGAATTTGACGTAGTTCAGCATTTGTTTAAGTGCTTCAACCAACGGGATGTTGATATGAAGTTGCTTGAGTACGTCTAGGAACTTCTTGAATTGAATTTCTTGCTTCTACTTCTGAAGTCTCTAAGGGTAGGGTGGTAGAGGTTTCTTTACTGGAACTACTTGATTCATCTTCTGTGGTAATTCTGCATCTAACGGAGTTGTTAGTTGATCAGAATTAGCTGGTTCAGAAGTTACCTTGTCAGATTTTGCAGATTCAAGTTCCGGTGAAATTGGAATTTCAACACTTGGTTGAACTTCCTCTGAGTCTTGAGCATCAGCTGGCTCCTTCTCAACTTCGACAGAATTGGCCTCTAAAGTCTTTCTGCTCCTCAATGTTAACGCTTTACAACGCTCATTCCCTTGATTCCTCAGATTCTCCGTATCACTAGGTAAAGCACCTTGTGGTCGGTTTCTAAGTTTAGTTGCAAGCTGGCCCACTTGATTCTCCAAATTTCTTAGAGTGGCATCATTTTTCGCCATGTATGCCTTCAATAGATTCTCTAGGCTATTGGATGGTTCAACTTGGGTTGGTTTCTGAGCTTGTTGGGAAAAACTAAGTGGCTGGGTCGATCTAGGTTGGACATAATTGTTACTGGTTCCTGCCCCTTGGTTACTGCAGGGAAAATTCGGGTGGTTTCGCCATGATAGGTTATAGAAATTGGATTGCAGCCCTTGCCTTCCTCAATTTTGGTTCTGGTTACCCATGTAATATACGGATTCGGGTTCGATGGACATTCTTCGAACAAATGTCCTTCCCCACAATACACACAGGCTACATTTTCAAATTGATTTGTTGGCTGTGCTGCAAAACTATTACATCTATTAGTGGTAAAATTTTTAAACATTGATGATATTGAGGATACCTAAGATGCGAGTGAGGTGAGAGCATATACTTCATGTATTCCAGCGACTCGTCTTCCTGACGCTACTCGATTGGTTGGCCATTGATAATTGTTGCTGGCAATCCCCTCAATGATTTCATAAGCCTCATTATAAGACTTAGAAAGGAGAGCACCATTAGCAGAAGCGTCCCCTACCATCCTCGTGTGAGCGTTGAGACCATTATAAAATGTCTCAAGTTGGATGCAATGTGGGATTCCGTGATGAGGGCACTTCCGTAATAATTCTTTGTACCTTTCCCATGCCTCATACAAGGACTCATCATCCATTTGTTGGAAAGCAGTGATCTCGTTCCTCGACTTAGCATTCTTGCTATGCGGGAAATACTTCATAAGGAATCTTTCTGCTAACTCTTGCCATGTGGAAATTGAGTTTGGTGGCAATGAGTTCAACCAGGCTCGAGCTCTGTCCCTTAGTGAATATGGGAACAGCTTCAATTGTAATACATCTTCGGGGACTCCGGCTAACTTGAAAGAATCGCTCACCTCCATAAACAGTCTTAAGTGTAGGTGAGGATCTTCGGTAGGCATTCCACTGAATTGGCCCACTGTCTGAAGCATCTAGAACATGACTGGCTTCAGCTCGAACTGTTGTGCCTCAATTTTGGGTCTCCTAATACCTGAATTAAGATCATGAAATATTGGCACGGCATGTAACACCCCTTACCCATATTCAATGCTGGAACCGGATACGAGGCATTACCGAACTTATCTTGCTTAAACTTACAACTTTGGGCTATAAAATTTTGTTCCAACTTAAAACTTTTTCATTTACAATCGTAACTTCCCTATTATGGGTCTACGAGACCCTATATGTATACTCCTGATGTTTTGGGACCAAACCAGAAACTTTCAAACACTTAAGAAATTTTGACATGAAATAGGGCCACACGCCCGTGTGAAGAATGGGACACGCCTGTGTGGCATTTCACATGCCCATGTGCTTACCCCGTGTCCCTCACACGGCCTCGACACGCCCGTGTCTTAGCCCGTGTGCCAAAACCATGGGATTTTGTTTATGACGTCATCACCTCACTATGGTCACACGGCCAAGGCACACGCCCGTGTCCTTAGACCTTGTGTCGAATTAAATTCCTAATTTTAGGTGCAAACTTCACACGACCAGGGCACACGCTCATGTCCATGGCCGTACCTCCCACACGGCTGAGACACATGGCCGTGTCTCTGCCCGTTGTTTACTACTGAGCATACTGACTTGCAACCTAGCATGCAAGGGGACACACGGCTGATCAACACACCCATGGGGCTGGCCGTGTGTCACACACGGCTTAGACACATGCCCGTGTATCTACCCGTGTGGACATTAAAAAGGCTATATTCTAAGCCAAATGCCACCCTACGTAGCAACCATACTTATACCAATTCATTTCAACATAACTCATGACCCTAAGGCACTTCCAAAAACTCAATTCAAAGCATCCACACAAGCATAAACTTCATAATTTCATCATCATTGAATATAAATAAACTTGTCATGTATTGGTCCAATTCCAATGACCTTTTACAAAATGACTTTGATAACATAAATAGCCAACACATTGGCTATCAAAATGACATAACAAAATACCCAAGTCCTATACATGCCATACTCAAAATAAGTCTAACTTGTTATACCAAAGAGATGTCGATAGTGTGATTTCTAAACTCCGACGTCCCACACAATTCTCAAATTATCTTGGCAATACTACAAGGAAAAAGGGAAATGAGAGGGGTAAGCATAAAGCTTAGTAAGTTTGCATGAAAATAAATAGCAACAATAAGTTCATAATGACATCAATTCATGGCATTAGATAACCACACAAAGTCATAAGCACTTTGCCACAACTTACTCGTACTTGTTATTATCTAGCATATACCATGCCCCATATCGTAAACATTTCTCGTGAGTTATTTATGGGTACCTAGACCTTAAGTCTATTTTGGAAAACACCGTGGCTCCCTTCAATTGATCAAACAAATCATTGATTCTTTGCAACGGGTAATTTTTCTTCATGGTTACCTTATTAAGTTACCGATAATCTATGCATAACCTCATAGAACCATATTTCTTCTTCACAAATAATGCGGGAGCACCCCACGAAGAAAAACTCGGTCTTGCAAAGCCTTTATCCGTTAGTTCTTGCAACTGTGCTTTCAATTCTCTTAGCTCGGTTGGAGCCATTCTATATAGAACAATAGAAATGGGGCAGTACCCGGAGCTAACTCAATCCCAAATTCAATCTCCCTAACCGGAGGTAACCCTGGCAGTTCCTCCGGGAAAACATCCAGATATTTGCACACTATGGGTACCGACTCAATTTTCAACTCAGTCTCTTTAGCATTCATTACAAAAGCAAGGTAAGCTTCGTACCCCTTTCTTAAATACTTCTGAGTCAACAAGGATGATATCACAAGTGGTGATCTGTCTTACTTATCTGATTCAACACGAATAAGATCCCCACTTTCACATTTTAACTCAATAAACTTCTTTCAAAAATTTACTATCACATCTTGAGTAACTAACCAATCCATCCCAAGGATGACATCGAACTCATCAAATGGTAATAACATGAGATTTGCAGGAAAACAATGACCCCTAATCATCAAAGGGAAACCTTTGCATATTCTATCAACCAATACACATTTCCCTAGGGGATTCGACACACTTATCACAATTTTAGTAGACTCTATAGGCATGCTCATGCTAGAGACTAATTTCATGCAAATATACGAGTGGGTAGATCCCGGATCAATTAAAGCTATAACACAAGTATCATAAAGAGAAAATGTACCCGTGATCACGTCAGGGGAGGACGCCTCTTCGCGAGCACGAATGGAATATGTTCTCGCCGGTGCTCTACCCTCCACTCTCGCAGTTTGCTCTCTAGATGAATTCTTGCCACTCATCTCATTTCCCGGGTTTCTCGGTGGTCTTCCTCTAGCATATTTCTCAGTCTTGCATTCTGAGGTTTCTCTTTCTCACCCGCCTCAGGGCAATCTCTGATAAAGTGGTCTAGAGATCCACACTTGAAACAAGCCTTCTTGTTTGCTCGGCACTCACCAGAATGACGTCTGCCACACTGCGGACATTCCGGTGTACTCGGCCAGGCAATGCCAACACTAGCAACCGAAGTAGTCTGAGCCTTAGACCCTGAGAATTGTTTGCCCTTACTTCAATTTGAAAACTCGGCCGAAGTGGCTGATCGAGTAGCAAAATCCCTTGATTTCTTAGATGAGGATTGGTAGGACTTACTTAGTTGTCTCTTTCTCGAGTCACGGGACTCAATCTCAGCTCTTCTTTTCTCCTTGGCCAACTCTTTAGCCTTACAAGCTCTATCTACCAACACTACAAATTCTTTTAGTTCGAGGACTCTGACATATAAATGGATATCCTCATTTAACCCGTCCTCAAACCTTTTACACATGATAACCTCTGTTGATACGCACTCTCGAGCGTATTTGCTGAGCCTTACAAACTCACGCTCATATTCAGTCACCGTCATTCGGCCTTGCTTTAATTTTAAGAACTCATTTCTTTTCTGGTCGATGAATCTCTGACTAATATACTTCTTCCGGAATTCCTCTTGGAAGAATTCCCAGTTAATTCTCTCACTTGGTACCACCGACACAAGGGTATTCCACCACTGATAGGCCAAATCTCTCAAGAGAGATACCGCACACTTTATGCACTCTACAGGCATGCATGATAGCTTATCGAATACCCTGATGGTATTCTCAAGCCAGAATTTCGCCCTCTCCAGATCATCATCCTTACTAGCCCGAAATTCCTCGGCTCTTTGTTTCTGGATCTTGTCGATCGGAGGCCTTTCTCTCCTTACTACCTCTGCCACTTAAGGAGCTACAGGAGCGGGCTGAGGAATAGGTGGGGGTAGAGGGGGTTGAGCATTAAGATTTGCTCAAATGTACTCAGTGTACCAATTGCTCATCATATGGAGAAAGGCTTCTCGAGCCTCTTCTCCCTAACCCAAATTCTCGGGTCTACTTCTCTCTCAGTGCGTCCTCTTGTGTGGAGAGACAGGCGCATTACTCGCAAAGATCATCACCACACAACCGACGGGATCCATTACTATATAAAAATACAAGTCAAACCGTCAGGAGTCGTCACACTATCATTACACAAACACTCTTTTGTATGGCATCTATAGCTAGACTCATACTTACGCTATGTTAGTCCAAGAACCGATTAAATTGTAGCTCTGATACCACTAAATGTAACAACCCTTACCCGTATTCAACGCCGGAATCGGATACGAGGCATTACCGAACTTATCTTGCTTAAACTTACAACTTTGGGCTATAAAATTTTGTTCCAACTTAAAACTTTTTCATATACAATCGTAACTTCCCTATTATGGGTCTACGAGACCCTATACGTATACTCGGGATGTTTCGGGACCAAACCGAAAACTTTTAAACACTTAGAAATTTTGACATGAAACAGGGCCACACGTCCGTGTGAAGAATGGGACACGCCCGTGTGGCATTTCAAATGCCCGTGTGTTTACCCCGTGTCCCTCACACGGCCTCGACACACCCGTGTCTTAGCCCGTGTGCCAAAACCATGGCATTCTGTTTAGGACGTCATCACCTCACTATGGTCACACGGCCAAGGCACACACCCGTGTCCTTAGACGGTGTGTCAAATTAAATTCCTAATTTTAGGTGCAGACTTCACACGGCCTGGGCACATGCCCATGTCCACTGCCGTGCCTCCCACACGGCTGAGACACACGGCTGTGTCTCTGCCCGTGTGTATACTACTGAGCATACTGACTTGCAACCTAGC
The DNA here is from genome assembly GCA_025698515.1 of Gossypium sturtianum. NCBI lineage: Eukaryota > Viridiplantae > Streptophyta > Magnoliopsida > Malvales > Malvaceae > Gossypium > Gossypium sturtianum. Next base: position 43,060,397 of record CM046943.1, read on the forward strand.
ATGCAAGGGGACACACGGCCGATAAACACGCCCATGGGGCTGGCCGTGTGTCACACACGGCTTAGACACACGCCTGCAGTATCTACCCGTGGACATTAAAAAGGCTATATTCTAAGCCAAATGCCACCCTACATAGCAACCATACTTATACCAATTCATTTCAACATAACTCATGACCCTAAGGCACTTCCAAAAACTCAATTCAAAGCATCCACACAAGCATAAACATCATAATTTCATCATCATTGAATATAAATAAACTTGTTATGTATTAGCCCAATTCCAATGACCATTTACAAAATGACTTTGATAACATAAATAGCCAACACATTGGCTATCAAAATGATATAACAAAATACCCAAGTCCTATATATGCCATACTCAAAATAAGTCTAACTTGTTATACCAAAGAGATGTCGATAGTGTGATTTTCGAACTTCGATGTCCCACAATTCTCAAATTATCTTGGCAATACTACAAGGAAAAAGGGAAATGAGAGGGGTAAGCATAAAGCGTAGTAAATTTGCATGAAAATAAATAGCAACGATAAGTTCATAATGACATCAATTCATGGCATTAGATAACCACACAAATTCATAAGCACTTTGCCACAACTTACTCGTACTTGTTCTTATCTAGCATATACCATGCCATATATCGTAAACATTTCTCGTGAGTTATTCACGGGTACCTGTAACAGCCCAATTTAGGGGCTAGTCGGAACAGTGATATCGGGACCCCTAATACAAGATTTGAGAAATTCAATTTTAGGTTATATTATGAGTCCAAGCATGATAGTATAAGTGTATGAAATTTTGGTGCCTTAATTTTAGCGATTTCATGCTTAATCGCAAAAAAGGACTAAATCGCATTAAGTACAAAAGTTCCATTTTATGAGCTAAAGGTGCCTAATAGCCATGAATATTAACCTGAGGTCTTTAAAGGTCAATTAGCCCCTTTGCTAATGGTTAGCCGGCCATAGGGGACAATAGGAGTCAAAATTGGTCAAAGTTGTTGAAGTTAGGTGGATAATTTGACTTGTATTAATAAAATAAGGAAAGGAAAAAGATATCATCTTTTTCTCTCTTCTTCTTCACTGAAATTGACAACAAACTAAGGGGTTTTAGAGCTCAAAAATTTTAGCAAGCTTCTCTCCTTGCAAGTAAGTGCATTAGTGATCATTTCTTGATAAAAATTGTACATTTGGAACCCCTAAAGCTTAAGCTTTCTAATGAGGGGACTATCTTGCAATATGGTGAAAAGTTTAGAGTTTTGTCATGAGAGATTGTATGTGATTTGCTGCATTTTTATGGAAGAAAATGAGTCTTAGTTGTTAGATGAACAACTTTTGTGAAAGGTGTTGCCATGAAAACACCTAAATGAACCTTTTTGTAAATGTTGTAAAATTGGTAGTAAATGTGTGAAATGTTGGGTTTTGATGATAGCCATAAGAGAAATAAATGTTCACCTAGGCTCATTAAAGGTAGAAATTTGATTAGAATTGATTTCTGAGCCTAGGGGTAAAATGGTCATTTTGCCAAAGTCTAGGGACAAAATAGTAATTTTTTCTAAGCATGATTATTGAAATGCTTTTATTAATGAGATGATTAAAATGAGCTAAATTGCTATTATAGAGCAAGAAGAACCGAGAATCCACCTCGATCGGGAAAAGAACAAAGTCTCGGACTAAACCGTCGAGCTAGCTCATTTTGAAATCGAGGTAAGTTTGTATGTGATTAATACAACATTTATGTTAGCATAATTGAGAATGCTTGATATCATATTGATGCATGACAATCCATTAAATTGATGTTGAATGAGATGTTGAAGTCCTAGTGGACCATGTGAATATGAAAATGCTATCATCGAGATATGAAATAGATAAGGTCTCAGTATAAGACCATGTCCGGGACATGGCCTCAGATCTTGAGTTGAGATCCGTGTAAGACCATATCCAGGATATGGCTTCGGTAATGAATATGAAAATCGTATAAGACCATATCCGGGATATGGCATCGATACTTGATGTGAAAGTCCATAGAAGACCATATCCGGGATATGGCATTGGCGTTTAGAAGTAACTCTATGTAAGACCACCTCGGGGATGTGGCATTAGCTTTGTCCCTCCATGAACGATGTTAAATATGCGTCTTTGACTATCCCTAGTGATTAAAGGGATAAGTAGATGGGTTTAGAAGTAGAAATGAGATTTGTACTAAAGTCATATGAATGAGTGAATACAGGTACTCGTGAATGAGTCACGAAGAAACGATTACGATATGTGGTACGGTATGTGGTAAATAAGGGCACTTGTGAGTAAGTATGGCAAGAAGCCTATGACTTGTGTATAGTTAGTTAATGTCATGAATGGATTATATTATGAGCTTATTGTTGCTATTCATATCCATGCAAACTTACTAAGCTTTATGCTTACCCCTTTCATTACTCTTTTTTTCCATGTAGTATTGCCATGATAACTCGAGGATCGGGGACGTAGGAGTTCAAAAATCATACTATCGACACCACTTTGGTATAACAATTCAGACTTATTTTGAGTATGGCATGTATAGGACTCGAGTATTTTGTTTGGTCGTAATTGTTGGCCAAAGTGTTGGCTTTGTAAGGCATCAAAACCTCTTTTTGTAATGGTCTATTAAGTTCGGCTGATACTTGGCAGATTTTTATGATTAAAGAAAGTAATTTTTGTTTTGAAGTGTATGCCCTCGTTTATGGTTGTTGATTTGAGTACTTGGATATGCCTTTGGGTTGTGAATTGTGTTGAGATAGATTGGTATTTGCATGTGTGCAATGTGGGGTGGCAAAAGGCTTGGTAGATAGCGATCTAATTGTCCACATGAATAGACACACGGCCGTGTGTCTATACCGTGTGTGGCACACGGTCAGCCCTAGGACGTGTGAATTGACCATGTGTCCCCTTGCATACTAAGTTTGCAAGTCAGTGTGCTCCACGGGCTAGAAGACATGGGCGTGTATAGACCGTGTGAAGTTAGTCAGAATTGACCACGGGCGGAAGACACGGGCGTGTATAGACTGTGTGAAGTTAGTCAGAATTGACCACAGGTGGAAGACATGGGCGTGTCTAGGCTGTGTGAAGTTAGTCAGAATTAACCATGGGTGGAAGACACGGGCGTGTCTAGGCCGTGTGAAGTTGGTCAGGGTCGACCACGGGTGGATGACACGGACATGTCTTAGGGGCACACGGGCGTGTCCCTAGACCAACACGGGCGTGTGGCCCCTGTTTTGTTGAAAAGTTCTCGAGCTCGTAAAAACTTTCAGAAAAGTTTAGATACCTCTCGGAGGTATGTTTGGGGCCTCTTAGGCCAAGTACGTGCAAGTGATGAGTTTAAACGAAATTTTATAGCTCGTTTCGAGATGTCAAGTGAGATTAATTAGGTAATGCCTCAATCCCGGTCCCGGCTTCAGGCACAGGTAAGGGGTGTTACATTTATTGGTATCAGAGCTACGGTTTAGTCGGTTCTAGGACTAACGTAGAGTAAGTACGAGTCTAGCTATACATGCCATATGTAAGGGTGTCTGAGTAATGATAGTGTGATGACTCCAGACGTATAAAATTGTGTTTTATGTAGTATATAGATTCTGATCCAGACTGAACTGCAGCCGATGATACTGAGAGTAACGCGTCGGCTCCCGCTCAAGGGACCGCACTGTCTAATAGTAGACCCGAGACCTTGGGTCAGGGGGAAGAGGCTCGAGAAGCCTTTCTCCACATGATGAGCAACTGGTATACTGAGTATACCCGAGCAAATCCTAACGCTCAACCCCCTCCACCCCCACCAATTCCTCAACCTGCTCCAGTAGCTCCTCAAGTGGTTGAGGTCGTGAGAAGAGAAAGGCCTCCGATGGATAAGATTCGAAAGCAATGAGCCGAGGAATTTTGGGCAAATAAGGACGATGACCCAGAGAAAGCGGAATTCTGGCTCGAGAATACCATCAGGGTATTCGACGAGTTATCTTGCACACCTGAGGAGTGCTTAAAGTGTGTGGTATCTCTCCTAAGAGATTCAGCCTATCGATGGTGGAACACCCTGGTGTCGGTGGTGCCGAGGGAGAGAATAAGCTGGGAATTTTTCCAAGAGGAATACCGAAAAAACTACATCAGTCAATGGTTCATCGACCATAAGAAGAAGGAGTTCTTAGAACTGAAGCAAGGCTGTATGTCAGTAACCGACTATGAACGGTTGTTTGTAAGGCTTAGCAAGTATGCACGGGAGTGCATGTCTACCGAATCCGTCATGTGCAAGAGATTCGAGGACAGATTAAATGAAGATATCCATTTATACGTGGGAGTCCTCGAACTAAAGGAATTTGTAGTGTTGGTAGATAGAGCCTGTAAAACCGAAGAGCTGGCTAAAGAGAAGAGAAGAGCTGAGAATGAGTCTCGTGACTTGAGAAAGAGACAACTGAATAAGTCTCATCAATCCTCATCTAAGAAGTCGAGGGATTTTACTATTAGATCAGTCGCTTCAGCGAGGTTTTCAACTCGAAGTAAAGGCAAGCAATTTTCGGGGTCGAAAGGGCAGACCACTTTAGTTGCTAGTGTGGGCAATGTTCGACCAAGTAGACCAGAATGTCCTCAGTGTGGCAGGCGCCATTCTGGTGAGTCTCGAGCTAACGAGAAAGAATGTTTTCATTGTGGGTCCTTAGACCACTTTATTAGAGACCGCCTTTAGGTGGGCGAGAAAGAAAAGCCTCGATTATGCAAGATCGGTGAAGTCTGCTAGGGGAAGACCACAGAGAAACCCGGAAATGAAATGGGTAGCAAGAATCCATCTAGAGAGCAAGTCGCTAGAGTCGAGGGTAGAGCACCTGGTGAGGACATATGCCATTCGTGCTCGTGAAGAGGCATCTTTCCCGACGTAATCACGGTACCTTTTCTCTCCATAATACTCGTGTTATAGCTTTAATTGATCCGGGATCCACCCACTCATACATATGCATGAAATTAGTCTCTAGCATGAGCATGCCCGTAGAGTTTACTGAATTCATAATAAGAGTGTCTAATCCCCTAGGTAAATGTGTATTGGTTGATAGAGTTTGCAAAGGTTTCCCTTTGATGATTAAGGGTCATTGTTTCCCGGTCGACCTTATGTTATTACCATTTGATGAGTTTGATGTCATCCTTAGGATGGATTGGTTAGTTACTCATGGAGTAGTTGTGAATTGTGGGAAGAAGCATATTGAGTTGAGAGATGAAAATGGTAATCTTATTCGTGTTGAATCAGATAAGCCAGATAGGCTACCAGTAGTGATGTCAACCCTGTCGACTCAAAAGTATTTGAGAAAGGGGTACGAGGCTTACCTTGCCTTTGTGTTGAACACGAAAGAGACTGATTTGAGAATTGAGTCGGTACCCATGGTATGTGAGTACCTAGATGTTTTCCCAGAAGAGTTACCAGGACTACCCCCGGTTAGAGAGATCAAATTTGGGATTGAGTTAGCCCCTGGTACTGCCCCTATTTCTATTGCTCCCTATAGAATGGCTCCAACTGAGTTAAAGGAGCTAAAAGAACAGTTGCAAGAGCTGACGGATAAAGGTTTTGCAAGGCTGAGTTTTTCTCCGTGGGGTGCTCCTGTTTTATTCGTGAAGAAGAAAGATGGTTCTATGAGACTATGTATAGATTATCGGCAACTCAACAAGGTAACTGTGAAGAACAAGTACCCGTTCCCGAGGATTGATGATCTATTCGATCAATTGAAGGGAGCCACAGTGTTTTCCAAGATAGATTTGAGGTTAGGGTACTATCAGCTGAGAGTCAAGGACTCGGATGTGCCGAAAACCGCATTTAGGACTAGGTATGGCCACTATGAATTTTTGGTCATGCCTTTTGGTCTAACGAATGCCCCTGCGATCTTCATGGATTTGATGAATCGCATTTTTCAGCCATACTTGGATAAATTTGTCGTGGTCTTCATCGACGACATATTGATCTACTCTCGATATGAGAACGAACACGCCGAGCACTTGAGTACGATTCTGCAAGTTCTGAGAGAAGAGAAATTGTTTGCCAAATTCAGTAAGAGTGAATTTTGGCTCAAGGAAGTGGGATTTTGGGCACATTGTCTCGGGAGATGGAATTAGAGTAGACCCGAGTAAGATTTTAGCGATTATTGACTGGAAATCGTCGAGGAGCGTAACGGAAGTAAGGAGTTTTCTAGGCCTAGCTGGCTATTATAGACGTTTTGTCAAGGGATTTTCCATGATAGCTACCCCGATGACGAGACTTTTGCAGAAAGATGTGAAGTTTGTTTGGACAGAAGAGTGCCAACAGAGTTTTGAGAAATTGAAGACACTGTTGACTGAGGCTCCTATTTTGGTGCAACCTGAATCGGGGAGAGAATTTGTGGTTTATAGTGATGCGTCCCTGAACGGATTGGGTTGTGTACTTATGCAAGAGGGTAAGGTGATTGCATACGCCTCTAGGCAATTGAAGTCGCACGAGAAGAACTACCCGACTCATGATTTAGAGTTGGCCGCAATTGTGTTTGCATTAAAAATTTGGAGACATCATTTATATGGTGAAAGGTGTCAGATTTTCACCGACCACAAGAGCCTAAAGTACTTGATGACTCAAAAAGAACTGAATTTGAGGCAACGAAGGTGGTTAGAACTGATTAAGGATTATGAATTGGTGATTGACTACCATTCGGGGAAGGCGAACGTAGTCGCCGATGCTCTGAGTTGAAAATCATTGTTTGCACTAAGAGCCATGAACACTCAGATGATCTTGTTGGGTGATGGTTCCATTTTAGCCGAATTGAAGGCTAAATCATTGTTTCTCCAAGAGATTTGTGAAGCTCAGAAAGATGATAGCAGTTTGCAAACCAAGTGAATTTTATGTGAGTCGAATGTTGAATCACACTTTCGAGTAAATCCTGATGGATGTCTAACATTTCGAGATAGGGTCTGTGTACCCAGAAATGACGAGCTTATTCTCAAAATCTTGCATGAAGCGCATAGCGAATGTTTGAATGTGCACCCAGGCAGCACGAAGATGTACAATGATTTGAAGAAATGGTATTGATGGCTTGGTATGAAGAAAGATATTTCCGAGTTTGTATCGAAATGTCCGATTTGTCGCCAAGTGAAGGCTTTGAACATCAAGTACCTTCGGTTTATACGCCCATTATGGTTCCTGAGTGGAAATGGGACCGTATCACCATGGACTTCGTGACGGGCTTACCGTTGACTCCAAAGAAGAAAGATACAGTATGGGTAGTGGTTGATAGACTCACAAAGTCAGCCCATTTTATACCAGTACGAGTCAACTATTCACTTGATAAATTGGCAGACTTGTACATGTCAGAGATAGTAAGACTCCATGGTGTACCGTTGTCGATCATTTAGGATAGAGATCCGAGATTCACGTCACGGTTTTGGAAAAAGTTGCAAGAAGCCTTGGGCACAAAATTAAATTTCAGTACAGACTTCCATCCACAAACTGACGGATAGTCGGAGAGGGTAATCCAGATAATTGAGGACATGCTTCGATGTTGCGTTTTAGAATTCCAAGGTAGTTGGGAGAAATACTTACCGTTGATGGAATTCGCCTACAACAACAATTTTCAGTCAAGTTTCAGTCAAGTTTGAATATGGGCGTAAGTGCCGCACGCCCTTGTATTGGTCAAAACTCAGAGAGAAACAGATACACAGGGTCGATCTGGTTAAGGAATCTGATGAAAAAGTAAAAGTGATACGTGATTGTCTGAAAGTCGCCTCAGATAGGCAGAAGTCCTATTTAGATTTACAAAGGAAAGAGATAGAATTCAAAGTCGGTGATAAAGTGTTCTTGAAAGTATCACATTGGAGGAAAGTCCTCAGATTTGGCCGGAAGGGCAAACTAAATCCACGCTTTATCGGACCTTATGAGATTACCGAGAGGATAGGACTGGTAGCTTATCGGTTGGCCTTGCCACCTGAGCTAGAAAAGATTCATGATGTCTTTCATGTATCCATGTTGCGCCGGTACCGTTCAGATCCTTCACATGTCATTGTACCAACAGAGGTAGAGATACAACCGGACTTGACTTATGGTGAAGAGCCTGTTAAGATTTTGGCGCGAGAGGTCAAACAGTTGAGAAACAAAAGCATAGCCCTGGTGAAAGTTTTATGGCAAAGGAACAGAATAGAAGAGGCTACATGGGAGCCCGAGGAAACGATGAGAAACCAATACCCCAACCTTTTCACTGGTAAGATTTTCGGAGACGAAAATCCTTAAGGGGGAAATTGTAACAGCCCGATTTAGGGGCTTGCCGGAACAGTGATCTCGGGACCACTAATCCAAGATTTGAGAAATTCATTTTCAGGTTATATTATGAGTCAAAGCATGATAGTATAAGTGTATGAAATTTTGGTGCCTTAATTTTAGCGATTTCATGCTTAATCGCAAAAAAGGACTAAATCGCATAAAGTGTGAAAGTTCCATTTTATGAGCTAAAGATGCCTAATAGCCATAGAATATTAATTTGAGGTCTTTAAAGGGCAATTAGCCCCTTTGCTAATGGTTGGCCGGCCATAGGGGACAATAGGAGTCAAAATTGGTCAAAGTTGCTGAAGTTAGGTGGATAATTTGACTTGTATTAATAAAATAAGGAAAGGAAAAAGATATCATCTTTTTCTCTCTTCTTCTCCACCAAAATTGACAGCAAACTAAGGGGTTTTAGAGCTCAAAAATTTCAGCAAGCTTCTCTCCTTGCAAGTAAGTGCATTAGTGATCATTTCTTGATAAAAATTGTACATTTGGAACCCCTAAAGCTTAAGCTTTCTAATGAGGGGACTATCTTGCAATATGGTGAAAAGTTTAGAGTTTTGCCATGAGAGCTTGTATGTGATTTGCTGCATTTTTATGGAAGAAAATGAGTCTTAGTTGTTAGATGAACAACTTTTGTGAAAGGTGTTGCCATGAAAACACCTAAACGAACCTTTTTGTAAAGGTTGTAAAATTGGTAGTAAATGTGTGAAATGTTGGGTTTTGTTGATGGCCATAAGAGAAATAAATGTTCACCTAGGCTCATTAAAGGTAGAAATTTGATTAGAATTGGTCTCCGAGCCTAGGGGTAAAATGGTCATTTTCCCAAAGTCTAGGGGCAAAATAGTAATTTTATCTAAGCATGATTATTGAAATGATTTTATTAATGAGATGACTAAAATGAGCTAAATTGCTATTATAGAGCAAGAAGAATCGAGAATCTACCTCGATCGGGGAAAGAACAAAGTCTCAGACTAAACCGTCGAGCTAGCTCATTTTGAAATCGAGGTAAGTTTGTATGTGATTAATACAACATTTATGTTAGTATAATTGAGAATGCTTATATCATATTGATGCATGACACTCCATTAAATTGATGTTGAATGAGATGTTGAAGTCCTAATGGACCATGTGAATATGAAAATGCTATCATCGAGATATGAAATATATAATGTCCCGTATAAGACCATGTCCGGGACATGGCCTCAGCACTGAGTTGAGATCCCGTGTAAGACCATACCCGGGATATGGCTTCTGTAATGAATATGAAAATTGTATAAGACCATATCCGGGATATGGCATCGATACTTGATGTGAAAGTCCATATAAGACCATATCCGGGATATGGCATTGGCGTTTAGAAGTAACTCCATGTAAGACCACCTCAGGGATGTGGTATTGGCTTCGTCCCTACATGAATGATGTTAAATATGCGTCTTTGACTATCCCTAGTGATTAAAGGGATAAGTAGATGGGTTTAGAAGTAGAAATGAGATTTGTACTAAAGTCATATGAATGAGTGAATACAGGTACTCGTGAACGAGTCATGAAGAAACAATTACGATATGTGGTACGGTATGTGCTAAATAAGGGAAATTGTGAGTAAGTATGGCAAGAAGCCTATGACTTGTGTATAGTTAGTTAATGTCATGAATGGATTATATTATGAGCTTATTGTTGTTATTCATATCCATGCAAACTTACTAAGCTTTATGCTTACCCCTTTCATTGCTCTTTTTTTCCTTGTAGTATTGCCATGATAACTCGAGGATCGGGGACGTAGGAGTTCAGAAATCATACTATCGACACCACTTTGGTATAACAATTCGGACTTATTTTGAGTATGGCATGTATAGGACCCGAGTATTTTGTTAGGTCGTAATTGTTGCCAAAGTGTTGGCTTTGTAAGGCATCAAAACCTCCTTTTGTAATGGTTTATTAAGTTAGGCTAATACTTGGCAAATTTTTATGATTAAAGAAAGTGATTTTTGTTTTGAAGTGTATGCCCTCGTGTATGGTTGTTGAATTGAGTACTTGGATATGCTTTTGGGTTTTGAATTGTGTTGGGATAGATTGGTATTTGCATGTGTGCAATGTGGGGTGGCAAAAGGCTTTGTAGATAGCGATCTAATTATCCACATGAATAGACACACTGGCGTATGTTTATACCGTGTGTGACACACGGTCAGCCCTAAGGCGTGTGAATTGACCGTGTGTCCCCTTGCATACTAGGTTTGCAAGTCAGTGTGCTCCACGGGCTAGAAGACACGGGCGTGTATAGACCGTGTGAAGTTAGTCAGAATTGAACACGGGCAGAAGACACGGGCGTGTTGTAACATCTTAGGGCCTAGTCAGAATAGTGGTGCGAGACCACAAATCTGAGGGTTATCAATGAGTTTTTGGGGTTTATATTATGTATGCATGCTAGTGTGAAAGTTTCATGAAGCAATTTTGTGAAATTGTGGTTGAATTGTCCAAAGGACTAAATTGCAAAAGTTACAAAATGTGTGTTTCTAGAAGCTATATGTGTGAAATAGCTTTAGATTATTAATTAGAGGTCCTTAAATAGTAATTTATCCAAATTCTAATTTTTGGACAAAAATGGGCATGGATGAGTTAAAATTTGAAGTTTATCAAAAAGGGCATTTTGGTCATTTAGTTGTTAAGTGATTAAATAGGTGAAAAGATGACAAAAATTCACTCATCTTCTCCCCCAAGCTACCGAAAATTTCAATAGCCATTGTTAGGGCTCTTTCAATTTTTCAAGCTTGCTAGTAAGTGCTCCTAAGCCCGATTTTATATATTCTTCGCATTTTTGAAGTCCTAGTAGCATGAGTAAGCTATTTTTAGCTTTTTGGTGAGCTATTATGGATGTTAAAAAATGTACATATGTATGACATGCATGTATTTTGTTGTTTTATGGAAGAATATGAAAGCTTGATGTAGTAGAAACATCTTTTTCTAAGTGATTTTCCATGAAAATGCATGTAGGGACTAGTTTGTGGAAAACTTTAGTTTGGTCATACATATGTGGTTTAGTGAGAATTGATTATAGCTTTAGTTGAATAAGTGGTTCGGCTAAGCATGAAAGACTAGAAAGTTGAATAAAAATCACTTTACGAGCCTTTGGGACTAAAGTGTAAATATGAGAAAGTTTAGGGGCAGAATAGTAATTTTGCTAAAGTATGAGATGTGGGTCAATTTAGTCAATGTATGTATTGAATAAGCTAATTTATTCGTTATAGATCAAGAAATACGAAGCCCGGATCGAAACCGAGGCAAAAGCAAAGTGGTAGACTAAATTGCATATTTCTATACTTTTGAGTATCGAGGTAAGTCTATGCATAAACAATGCATTCATACTTAGAATTTGTTGATGATAGCTAGTGTGTAGCTTGTTCGAGATTGATTGAGAACATATGTGGTCCAAGTAGAATGAATGTAGTAGAATTGTGAATGGATGTTTAATTGAGTAAGTAGACATGTGAATGTGTAGTGATAATGCTAGATGGTAAGCTAAGTGCGATACCATCCTAATGCATATTAACGATGAGCTGGCTATGTGCGATGCTATCGTGAGGTATATTGTTTAGTGGGCTAAGTGAGAAACCCTTATGATTATCTTTGTGGTAGGCTAAGTGCGATACCACCTTATTAATCGATTGTGGTGTGCTAAGTGCGAAACCACCGAGACATTTGCTATGTGGGTTAACTGTGTGGATTAGCCATGTGATTGCATTATTGAGTAAAATAGCTGTGTGGATGTATTATTAAGTTAATTAGCTGTGTGGATGAATTATTGAGAAATAATGATGTGTTGTATATTGTGTAAATGTGACATTGAATGCAGGGTTGCATTTTGATGGTTATGAGTATGTGACTCATGATGTGTTGGAAATGTGGTAAGGGATAGAAAGAGTAAGCATAGTTGTGAATTACTTGTTGGTATAATGCTAATGGTTGCTTAGCTTATACTATGTTGCTTAATTGTTTATGTGTAAACTTACTAAGCTCAAAGCTCACTATCTTTCTTTTCCCTTGTCTTATAGATTAAAAGCGTTGAATCGAGACACGAGGATCATCGAAGACACCCGCATATCAAACACTTTGGTACATGAAATTTAATGTTTTGTATATGGCATGTATAGTGGCTAGACAAGTTAGTGGATTTTGTTGTAAATGGCTAAGATGTGTTGGCCTTTAGATGGATAGCTTATTTTGTATAATGCCATGGTTGTTGGCTATTACATTATATGAAAGAAAGATGTAATTTTCTATGTGAGAATGCACTTCAATTTGAGTTGATTATGATGGTGTTAGATGAGTATATGTTGTGTATGCTAGAGGGGTGAAAAGAGCTTGGCACATAGCTTTGTTCTTGACCATGTGGATAGACACACGGGTGTGTGTCTAGGCCATGTGTGACACACGGTCAGCCCTCAGGCGTGCGCTTTTGGCCGTCGTCCCTCGTATGTTAGTATTATAAATCGAATAGACCACGGACTAGCCGCACAGCGTGTGTCTAGGGCGTGTCGACATCCAGTGTTGGCCACTGCCAGCCACACGGGCGTGTGTCTAGACTCTAGGCCATGTTAAAGTAGTCGATGTGCACCACAGTGGTAAGCACGGGCGTGTGACTTGGCCGTGGGGCATTGGCAGAATGCTGGGTTCTTAGGCACGGTTTGGGGACATGGGCGTGTGTGTCCATGCACGGGTGTGTCTAATCTTGCACGGGCATGTGAGACTTGTATTAAGAGAAAATTTTTAAGATTGGAAAAAGTTCCAGTTTAGTCTCGAGAGTCCTCGTGTGTAGGAGTGAGGCCTCGTAAGTCGAGAATGAGGTTGTTGAGATGACTTCAGAGAGTAGTTACGACGAGCCTAAGTGGCGATCAGGTTGTTTGAGTTCGGTAACACCTCGAGCCCGATTCCAGCGTAGAACCCAGGTAAGGGGTGTTACATTTAGTGGTATCAAAGCTATGGTTTAGTCATTTCTAGGACTACTGTAGCGGGTGTAAGAGTTTAGCTATACATGCCATAAGTGTACAATGATAGTGTGGTGGTTTCTGATGATTTAAATCCTGTTTTATATAGTGTATGGATTTCAATCCATTGATTGCTGATGAAGCAGCTAGTAATGCGCCGGCTCCTGCGCAAGGAACCACACCCGTTGAGAGTGGACCTGAGGTTAGGGGTCAAGGGGAAGAGGTACGGGAAGCCTTTCTCCAGATGATGAGCATTTGGTACTCGGATTATGTTCGAGGAACCCTAATTCTCAACCTCTTCCACCTCCTCCTCCTATACCTCAGCCAAATCCAGTGGCTTCTCAAGGTATGGATGTAGTGAGGATATCGAAGCCCCTAGTGGATAAGATTAAGAAGCACGGGGCTGGGGAGTTTAGAGCTAAGGTAGATGATGACCCTGAGAGGGCGGAGTTCTGGTTGGAGAACTCGATGAGGGTGTTCGATGAACTCTCATGTACACCTGAAGAGAGTTTGAAGTGTGCCGTATCCTTGCTGAAAGATTTGGCATACCATTGGTGAAAAACGTTGACGCTAGTGGTCCCGAGAGAGCGGGTGACGTGGGACTTCTTTCTGGAAGAGTTCCTGAAGAAGTATATAAGCCAGAGGTTTACTGATCGAAAAAGGAAGGAATTCTTTGAGTTGAAACAAGGAAGAATGACAGTGGCGAAATATGAGCATGAGTTAGTTAGGCTTAGCAAATACGCTCAGGAATGTGTATCGACTGAGACCATCTTGTGTAAGAGGTTCGAAGATGGGCTGAATGAAGACATCAAACTCCTAGTGGGCATTTTGGAGTTGAAAGAATTTGTGGTATTAGTTGAGGGGGCAAGTAAGGCTGAAGAGCTAAGTTCAGAAAAGAGGAGGGCTGTGAGTGAAGCCCGAGATGCTAGAAAGAGGCCGATGGGCAAGTCATATCAAGCCCAGTCGAAAAGATCCAAGGAAGTGAATCCTCGACGACAAAGACACCGGTGGGTTATTCGCATCGAGACTTGGGCAATACTCACTTCAGTTCGAGAGCCCAAGCTCCCTCGATGGAAAGTGTGGGCAATAAAAAGAGTAAACCGGAGTGTCCCATTTGTGGTAGGTATCACACCGGAGAGTGTTGGGGAAATACTCGAAAATATTATAAGTGTGGTTCCCCAGACCACTTTATCCGTAACTATCCCGAGAGGGATGAAAAGGAAGAGAGGCAAGAGCCGAGACCTAGTGATGTGTCTACGAGGGGTAGACCACCAAGGAACCCGAGAGGCGGGAATAGTGGTAGAGGTGCGCCCAGAGATTCTACTATGAGACCAGAGGGTCGGGCACCTGCGAGGACGTATGCTATTCGCGCTCGCGAAGAAGCATCCTCCCCTGATGTGATAACGGGTACTTTTTCTCTCTATGACACCTTCGTTATTGCTTTAATAGATTCAGGGTCTACTCATTATTATATTTGCATGAGATTAGCATCTAGTTTGAGTATGACCGTTGAGTCTACGGACATAGTGGTTAAGGTGTCAAACCCGTTAGGAAAGCATGTGTTAGTGGACAGAGTGTGTAAGAATTGTCCTTTATTGATTGAGAATTATTATTTTCCGGTGAACCTTATGTTGTTGCCGTTTGATGAGTTTGATTTAATCCAAGGCATGGATTGGTTGACTACCCATAGTGTCTTAGTGAACTGTGGTAGTAAGTTTATTGATTTGAAATGTGAGAGTGGAGATGTGGTTTGGGTTGAATCAGGTGGATAGGATAGTCTACCAGTGATGATTTCTTCCCTAGTGGCTGAGAAATGTTTGAGAAAAGGATGTGAGTCCTATCTTGCTTTTGTGTTGATTACTCGAGAGGTTGGAGTAGAGTTTGAAACAGTGCCAATGGTATGTGAGTACCCAGATGTATTTCCGGAAGAGTTACCCAGATTACCTCCAGAGAGAGAGGTTGAATTTGGAATTAAGTTGGTTTCGGGAATGGCACTTATTTCGATTGCTCCGCATGCAATGGCACACCAGAAGAGTTGAAAGAATCAAGGTTCATTGCAAGAGTTGATGATAAGGGTTTTGCAAGACCGAGCTACTCGTGAGTAAGGGTGCTCCGGTATTATTCGTGAAGAAGAAAGATGGGTCTATGAGGTTGTGTATAGACTATAGACAACTGAACAAGGTGACGGTGAAGAATAAGTATCCTTTACTAAGGATTGATGATCTCTTTGATCAACTGAAGGGAGCTACAGTGTTGTCCAAGATAGACTTGAGGTCTGGTTATTATCAGCTTAGAGTGAAAGAGCAAGATGTGTTGAAAACTGCATTTCGGACAAGGTATTGCCATTATGAGTTTTTGGTTATGCCATTTGGTTTGACGAATGCACCTACGATTTTTATGGATTTGATGAACCGTGTTTTCAGACCGTATGTGGACAAGTTTGTAGTTGTCTTCATTGACGACATATTGATCTATTCTTGGGATGAGAATGATCACGAAGAGCATTTGAGAATTGTCTTGCAAACTTTGAGAGATAAGCAGTTGTATGCTAAGTTTAGCAAGAGTGAGTTTTGGCTCCGAGAGGTCGGATTCCTAGGACACATAGTGTCAGGTGATGGTGTCAGAGTTGACCCGAGTAAGATATCGGCTGTTGTGGATTGGAAATCACCGAGGAACGTGTCAGAAATCAGAAGTTTCTTGGGATTAGCGGGATATTACAGACGTTTCGTAAAGGGGTTCTCTGTGATTGCCACCCCGATGATGAAACTATTGCATAAAGATGTCAAGTTTGAATGGACTGAGACATGTCAACAGAGCTTCGAGAGACTGAAAACAATGTTGACTGAGGCACCGGTTTTGGTTCAACCAGAATCAGGGAAAGAGTTCATGGTTTACAGTGATGCGTCGTTTAATTGTCTCGGTTGCGTGTTGATGCAAGAGGGTAAGGTAGTCGCTTACGCCTCGAGGCAGCTAAAGCCGCACGAGAAGAATTATCCGACTCATGATTTAGAGTTGGCTGCGATTATTTTTGCGTTAAAGATTTGGCGACATCACTTGTATGGTGAGAAGTGTCGAATCTTTACGGATCATAAGAGTTTAAAGTATTTGATGGATCAGAAGGATCTGAATCTGAGACAGAGACGGTGGCTTGAGTTGTTGAAAGAGTATGAGTTAGTCATTGATTACCACCCGGGAAAAGTGAATGTGGTTGCGGATGCCTTGAGTAGGAAATCCTTGTATGCTCTAAGAGTTATGAGAGTGAGTTTAGCATTGTCTGATGATGGTGCTATTTTGGTAGAGTTGAGAGCTAAGCCACTATTTGTTCAACAAATGTGTGAGGCTCAGAGAAATGACAGCGAGATGCAAGCTAAGATAGCTAGGTGCGGGTAGGAATGTGATTCTGATTTTCAAATGGGTTCGAATGGTTGTTTGCTTTATCGCGACAGAATTTGTGTTCCTAAAAATGAGGAGTTGATTCGAAAGGTTTTGCATGAGGCCCACAATGGATGTTTGTCAGTACATCCGGGCAGTACAAAAATGTACAACAATTTGAGGAAGTTTTATTGGTGGCCAGGAATGAAAAGAGATATTTCAGAGTTTGTGGCAAAGTGTCTAATTTGTCAACAAGTGAAAGCTGAGCATCAAGTGCCTTTGGGATTGCTTCAGCCAGTGATGGTTCCCGAATGGAAATGGGATCGAGTTACCATGGATTTTGTGACGGGGTTGCCGATGACTCCGAGAAAGAGAGATGTTGTGTGGGTTGTTGTGGATAGATTGACAAAGTCGGCTCACTTTATTCCAGTACGTGTTGATTATTCACTGGATAAGTTAGCTGAGTTGTATGTGGCAGAGATAGTGAGATTGCATGGTGTACCTGTGTCTATTCTATCGGATAGAGATCCAAGGTTTACTTCGAGATTTTGGAAGAAGTTGCAAGAGGCCATGGGTACGAGATTGAATTTCAAAGATCGCGTTCCATCCGCAAATCGATGGTCACCTGAAAAGAGTGATTCAAGATCTTGAAGATATGCTTCGATGTTGTGTGCAAGAATTCGAAGGTAGCCGGGAGAGATATCTACCTTTGGTCGAATTACCTATAACAACGCTTATCGATCGAGTATACGATGGCACCGTATGAGGCTTTGTATGGTCGTAAGTGTCGGACTCCTTTGTATTGGACCGAGCTTAGTGAGAAGCGGATCCATGGGGTCGATGTAGTGAAAGAAACTGAAAAGAAGGTGAAAGTAATCCGTAATAGTCGAGAGTCGCTTCCGACCGGCGTAAGTCGTCGACGCGGATTTGAAAAGAAAAGAAATTGAGTTTGAAGTGGGCGACAAAGTGTTTTCGAAAGTGTTCCCGTGGAAGAAGATTATGAGATTTGGACGAAAAGGGAAATTGAGTCCAAGGTTCATAGGGCCGTATGAGATTACAGATAGAGTTGGGCCTGTAGCATACCGGTTGGCTTTACCGGTAAAGTTGGAAAAGATTCATAACGTGTTCCATGTGTCGATGTTGCGACGGTATCGCTCCGATCCTTCACATGTGATTCCTTCGATAGAAATTGAGATAAGACCGGATATGTCTTATGAAGAGGAGCCGATTAAGATCTTGGCTCGAGAAGTGAAACAGTTGAGAAATAAGAGCATAGCACTAGTGAAAGTGTTATGGCAAAAACATGGTGTGGAAGAGGCTACGTGGGAAACGAAAGAAGCTATGAGAGAGCAACATCCAAACCTCTTTACTAGTAAGATTTTTGGGGACGAAAATCTCTAAAGGGGGGAGAGTTGTAACATCCCGGTTTAGGTCCTAGTCGGAATAGTGGTGCGAGACCACAAATCCGAGGGTTATGAATGAGTTTTTGAGGTTTATATTATGTATACATGCTAGTGTGAAAGTTTCATGAAGCAATTTTGTGAAATTGTGGTTGAATTGTCCAAATGGACTAAATTGCAAAAGTTGCAAAATGTGTGTTTCTAGAAGCTATATGTGTGAAATAGCTTTAAATTATTAATTAGAGGTCCTTAAATAGTAATTTATCCAAATTCTAATTTTTGGACAAAAATGGGCATGGATGAGTTAAAATTTGAAGTTTATCAAAAAGGGCATTTTGGTCATTTAATTGTTAAGTGATTAAATAGGTGAAAAGATGACAAAAATTCACTCATCTTCTCCCCCAAGCTGCCGAAAATTTCAATAGCCATTGTTAGGGCTCTTTCAATTTTTCAAGCTTGTTAGTAAGTGCTCCTAAGCCTGATTTTTGATATTCTTCGTATTTTTGAAGTCCTATTAGCATGAGTAAGCTATTTTTAGCTTTTTGGTGAGCTATTATGGATGTTCAAAAATGTACATATGTATTACATGCATGTATTTTGTTGTTTTATGGAAGAATATGAAAGCTTGATGTAGTAGAAACATCTTTTGCTAAGTGATTTTCCATGAAAATGCATGTAGGGACTAGTTTGTGAAAAACTTTAGTTTGGTCATACATATATGGTTTAGTGAGAATTGATGATAGCTTTAGTTGAATAAGTGGTTCGGCTAAGCATGAAAGACTAGAAAGTTGAATAAAAATCACTTTACGAGCCTTTGGGACTAAAGTGTAAATATGAGAAAGTTTGGGGCAAAATAGTAATTTTGCTAAAGTATGAGATGTGGGTCAATTTAGTCAATGTATGTATTGAATAAGCTGATTTATTCATTATAGATCAAAAAAGATGAAGCCCGGATCGAAACGGAGGCAAAAGCAAGGTGGTGGACTAAATTGCATATTTCTATACTTTTGAGTATCAAGGTAAGTCTATGCATAAACAATGCATTCATACTTACAATTTGTTGATGATAGCTAGTGTGTAGCTTGTTCGAGATTGATTGAGAACCTATGTGGTCCAAGTAGAATGAATGTAGTAGAATTGTGAATGGATGTTTAATTGAGTAAGTAGACATGTGAATGTGTAGTGATAATGCTAGATGGTAGGCTAAGTGCGATACCATCCTAATGCATATTGACGATGAGCTGGCTATGTGCGATGCTATCGTGAGATATATCATTTAGTAGGCTAAGTGAGAGACCCCTATGATTATCTTTGTGGTAGGCTAAGTGCGATACCACCTTATTAATCGATTGTGGTGTGCTAAGTGCGAAACCACCGAGACATTTGCTGTGTGAGTTAACTGTGTGGATTAGCCATGTGATTGCATTATTAAGTAAAATAGCTGTGTAGATGTATTATTAAGTTAATTAGCTGTGTGGATAAATTATTGAGAAATAATGATGTGTTGTATATTGTGTAAAAGAGACATTGAATGCAGGGGTGCATTTCGATGGTTATGAGTATGTGACTCATGATGTGTTGGAAATGTGGTAAGGGATAGAAAGAGTAAGCATAGTTGTGAATTACTTGTTGGTATAATGCTAATGGTTGCTTAGCTTATACTATGTTGCTTAATTGTTTATGTGTAAACTTACTAAGCTCAAAGCTCACTCTCTTTCTTTTCCCTTGTCTTATAGATTAAAAGCGTTGAATCGAGACACGAGGATCATCGAAAGACAAAGACGCATATCAAAGACACTTTGGTACATGAAATTTAATGTTTTGTATATGGCATGTATAAGGGCTAGACAAGTTAGTGGATTTTGTTGTAAATGGCTAAGATGTGTGGGCCTTTAGATGGGTAGCTTATTTTGTATAATGCCATGGTTGTTGGCTATTACATTATATGAAAGAAAGATGTAGTTTTCTATGTGAGAATGCACTTCAATTTGAGTTGATTATGATGGTGTTAGATGAGTATATGTTGTGTATGCTAGAGGGGTGAAAAGAGCTTGGCACATAGCTTTGTTCTTGTCCATGTGGATAGCTGCATGGGCGTGTGTTTAGGGCATGTGGGATTATCCAGTGTTGGCCACGGGCTAGCCACACGGGAGTGTGTCTAGACTCTAAGCCGTGTTAAAGTAGTCAGTGTGCACCACGGGTGGTAAGCACGGGCGTGTGCCTTGGCCGTGGGGCATTGGCAAAATGCTGGGTTTTTAGGCACGGTTTGGGGACATGGGCCTGTGTGTCCATGCACGGGCGTGTCTAATCTTGCACGGGCATGTGAGACCTGTATAAAGAGAAAATTTTTAAGATTGGAAAAAGTTCCAGTTTAGTCTCGAGAGTCCTCGTGTGTAGGAGTAGGGCATCGTAAGTCGAGAATGAGGTTGTTGAGATGACTTTAGAGATTAGTTATGACGAGCCTAAGTGGTGATCAGGTGGTTTGAGTTCGGTAACACCTTGGGCCCAATTCCGGCGTAGAACCCGGGTAAGGGGTGTTACACGCGTATAGACCGTTGAAGTTAGTCAGAATTGACCACGGGCGGAAGACACGGGCGTGCCTAGGCCGTGTGAAGCTAGTCAGAATTGACCACGGGTGGAAGACACGGGCGTGTCTAGGCCGTGTGTAGTTGGTCAGGGTCGACCACGGGTGGATGACACGGACATGTCTTAGGGGCACACGGGCGTGTCCCTAGACCAACACGGGTGTGTGGCCCCTGTTTTGTTGAAAAGTTCCCGAGCTCATAAAAACTCCCAGAATAGTTCAGATACCTCTCGGAGGTGTGTTTGGGGCCTCTTAGGCCGAGTACGTGCAAGTGATGAGTTTAAACGGAATTTTATAGCCCGTTTCGAGATGTCAAGTGAGATTAATTAGGTAATGCCTCAATCCCGGTCCCGGCTTCGGGCACGGGTAAGGGGTGTTACAGTACCTGTATTCACCTAATCACATGACTTTAGTACTAATCCTATTTCTATTTCCAAGCTTACCTATTTATCCCACTAAATCGCTAGGGATACTCAAATACGCATATTCATCGTCATTAACATAAACACGAAGCCAATGCCACATCCCAAATGTTGTCTTATATGGGGTCACCTTTGAGTGCCGATGCCATATCCCGGATATGGTCTTATACGAAATCTCACTTCAAGTATCGATGCCATATCCCGGATATGGTCTTATACGATTCTCAAATTCAATACTGAAGCCATATCCCAGATATGGTCTTATACGAAATCTCAATTCGGTACCGAGGCCATGCCCCCGACATGGTCTTACACAGGACCTTATCCATCTCATGTCTCGATGATAGTATTCTCACAATTATTATAGTCCAACCGGGACTTCAACATCTCAACTTTTATCATCTTTCTCATTCAACACCATTACTCAATTTCATAGAATATCATGTATTATTATAATATCAAACATTCTCAAACATACTAGCATAAATGTTGAATTTATCACATATAAACTTACCTCGATTTCAAAATAAGCTAGATCGTCGATCTAGTCCGATACTTTGTTCTTTCCTCGGTCGAGGTAAATTCTTGGTTCTTCTTGATCTATAATAGCAAATTAGCTCATTTAACAATCACATTAATAAATGCATTTCAATAACCATGCTTTGGCAAAATTAATATTTGCCCTTAGACTTTTGTAAAATGACCATTTTACCCCTAGGCTCGAAAATCAATTCTAATTAAATTTCTACGTTTATTGAGCCTAGGTGAACATTTATTTCTCTTATGGCTACCATCAAAACTCAACATTTCACACATTTACGACATATTTTACAACCTTTACAAAAAGGTCCTTTTAGGTGTTTTCATGGTAATACCTTTCACAAAAGTTGTTCATCTAACAACTAAGACTCAATTTCTTCCATAAAAATGCAGCAAATAACATAAATGCTCACATTGCAAAACCCTAAGCTTTCAACCATTTTGCAAGATAGTCTCCTCTTTAGCTAGCTTAAGCTTTAGGGGTTTCAAAAGTACAATTTTTATCAAGAAATGATCACTAAAGCACTTACTTGCAAGGAGAAAGCTTGGATGAAATTTTTGAGTTCTCAAACCCCTTGTTTGCTGAAAATTTCGATGGAGAAGAAGAGAGGAAAGATGATATCTTTTTCCTTTCTTTATTTTATTTCCTCAATTTAATCCACCTAATCTAACAAATTTGACCAATTTTGACATTGTTTGTCCCCTATGGCCGTCCAACTATTATTTAAGGGGCTAATTGCTCGTTAAAGACCTCCAAATAATATTCCATAGCTATTTGGAACCCTTAGCTTGTAAAATTGAACTTTTGCACTTTATGCGATTTAGTCCTTTTTCGCGATTAAACATGAAATCGCTAAAATTAAAGCACCAAAATTTTCATACACTTATATAATCATGCTCTAACTCATAAAATATCATGAAAATAATTTTCTCTAACCTTGGATTAGTGGTTTCGAAACCACTGTTCTGACTAGCCCCTAAATCAGGCTGTTACAATTCTCCCCCTTAAGGATTTTCGTCCTCGAAAATCTTACCGGTAAAAAGGTTGGGATACTGGTTTCTCATGGTCTCTTCGGGCTCCCAAGTAGCCTCTTGTATCCCATGTCTCTGCTATAGTACTTTAATGAGGGTTATACTTTTATTTCTCAATTGTTTGACCTCTCGTGCCAAAATCTTAATCGGCTCTTCGCCATAAGTCATGTCCGGTTGAATCTCTACTTCTAATGGCACAATCACATGTGAAGGGTCCGAACGGTAGCGACGTAACATAAACACGTGGAAGACATCGTGAATCTTTTCCAACTCAGGTGGCAAGACCAAACGATAAGCTACCGGTCCTATCCTCTCGATAATTTCATAAGGTCCGATAAAATGCAAACTCAATTTTCCTTTCCGGCCAAATCTGAGGACTTTTCTCCATGGTGATACTTTCAGAAATACTTTATCACCTGCTTGGAACTCAATCTCTTTCCATTTTAAATCTGAATAAGACTTTTGTCTATCTGAGGCCGCTTTTAGACATTCACATATCACCTTTACTTTCTCTTCGGTTTCCCTGACCAAATCAACCCCGTGAATCTGATTCTCTCTGAGTTCTGTCCAATACAAGGGCGTTCAGCATTTACGTCCATACAATGATGCTTCATAAGGTGCCATTTTCAAACTTGACTGAAAACTATTGTTGTAAGCGAATTCCACCAACGGTAAGTATTTTTCCCAATTACCTTGGAATTCCAAAACACAACATCGAAGCATGTCTTCAAGTATCTGTATCACTCTTTCTGACTGCCCGTCGGTTTATGGATGGAAACCTGTACTGAAACTCAATTTCGTGCCCAAAGCCTCTTGCAACTTTTTTCCAAAACCGTGACATGAATCTCGGATCTCTATCCGAAATGATCGACAATGGTACACCATGAAGTCTTACTATCTTTGACACATACAAATTTGCCAACTTATAAAGAGAATAATCGACTCGTACTGGTATGAAATGGTCTGACTTCGTAAGTCTATCGACTACAACCCATATAGCATCTTTCTTTTTCGGCGTCAACAGTAAACCCATCACGAAGTCCATAGTAATACGGTCCCATTTCCACTTGGGAACCATAATAGGCTGAAGTAGACCCGAAGGTACTTGGTGTTCAGCCTTCACTTGTTGACAAATTAGGCATATCGATACAAACTCAGAAATGTCTTTCTTCATACTTGGCCACCAATACCACTTCCTCAAGTCATTGTACATCTTCGTGCTACCTGGGTGCACAGTTAAACATCCGCTATGTGCTTCATGCAAAATCTTTCGAATAAGTTCATCATTTCTGGGTACATAGACCCTATCTCGTAACACCAAACATCCGTCAGGACTTACCTGAAAGTCTGACTCATTATTTGACTTACATAGAACTCTTTTGGCTTGTAAGTTGTTGTCATCTTTCTGAGCTTTGCAAATCTCTTGGAGAAACAATGGTCTAGCCCTCAACTCAGCTAGAATAGAACAATCATCTGACAAAGTCATCTGTGTATTCATGGCTCTCAGCGCAAACAAGGATTTTCTGCTCAAAGCATCGACGACCACGTTCGCCTTTCCCGGATGGTAGTCAATCACTAACTCATAATCCTTGATCAGCTCTAACCATCTTCGTTGCCTCAAATCCAAATCCTTTTGAGTCATCAAATATTTTAGGCTTTTATGGTCGGTGAATATCCAACACCTTTCACTATATAAATGGTGTCTCCATATCTTTAATGCAAACACAATGGTAGCCAACTCTAAATCATGGGTCAGGTAATTCTTCTCGTGCAGCTTTAATTGTCTAGAAGCATATGCAATCACCTTGCCCTCTTGCATAAGTACACAACCCAATCCATTCATGGATGCATCACTGTAAACCATAAATTCTCTTCCCTGTTCAGGTTGCTCCAAAATAGGAGCCTCAGTCAATAATGCCTTTAGTTTCTCAAAACTCTGTTGGCACTTTTCTGTCCAATCAAACTTCACATCTTTTTGCAATAATCTCGTCATCGAAGTATCTATCATGGAGAACCCCTTGACAAAACGCCTATAATAGTCGGCTAGGCCCAGAAAACTCCTCACTTCAGTTACATTCCTTGGCGGTTTCCATTCAACAATTGCCAAAATCTTACTCGGGTCGACACTAATTCCATCTCCCGAGACAATGTACCCCAAAAATCCAACTTTCTTAAGCCAAAATTCACTTTTACTAAACTTGGCATACAATTGTTTATCTCTCAAAACTTGCAGAACCTTTCTCAAATGCTCGGCATGTTCGTTTTCATCTCGAGAGTAGATCAATATATCATCAATGAAGACCAAGACAAATTTATCCAAATATGGCCGAAAAATCTGATTCATCAAGTCCATGAAAATGGTTGGGGCATTTGTTAAACCAAAAGGCATAACCAAAAATTTGTAGTGGCCATACCTCGTCCGAAATGCAGTTTTCGGTACATCTGAGTCCTTGACTCTCAACTGATAGTACCCAGACCTTAAGTCTATTTTGGAAAACACCGTGGCTCCCTTCAATTGATCAAACAAATCATCGATTCTTGGCAACATGTACTTTTTCTTCACGGTTACCTTATTAAGTTACCGATAATCTATGCATAACCTCATAGAACCATCTTTCTTCTTCACAAATAATACGGGAGCACCCCATGGAGAAAAACTCGGTCTTGTAAACCCTTTATCCGTTAGTTCTTGCAACTGTGCTTTCAATTCTCTTAGCTCGGTTAGAGCCATTCTATATGGAGCAATAGAAATAGGGGCGGTGCCCGGAGCTAACTCAATCCCAAATTTAATCTCCCTAACCGAAGGTAACCCTGGCAATTCCTCCGGGAAAACATCTGAATATTCGCACACTATGGGTACCGACTCAATTTTCAACTCAGTCTCTTTAGCATTCATTACAAAAGCAAGGTAAGCTTCGTACCCCTTTCTTAAATACTTCTGAGTCAACAAGGATGATATCACTACTGGTGATCTGTCTTGCTTATCTGATTCAACACGAATAAGATCCCCACTTTCACATTTTAACTCAATAAACTTCTTTCCACAATTTACAATCACATCTTGAGTAATTAACCAATCCATCCCGAGGATGACATCGAACTCATCAAATGGTAATAACATGAGATTTGCAGGAAAACAATGACCCCTAATCATCAAAGGGAAACCTTTGCATATTCTATCAACCAATACACATTTGCCTAGGGGATTCGACACACTTATCACAATTTTAGTAGACTCTATAGGCATGCTCATGCTAGAGACTAATTTCATGCAAATATACGAGT
Source organism: Gossypium sturtianum (assembly GCA_025698515.1). NCBI lineage: Eukaryota > Viridiplantae > Streptophyta > Magnoliopsida > Malvales > Malvaceae > Gossypium > Gossypium sturtianum. The sequence continues at coordinate 43,086,302 of CM046943.1, forward strand.
GGGTAGATCACGGATCAATTAAAGCTATAACACAAGTATCATAAAGAGAAAATGTACCCGTGATCACGTCAGGGGAGGACAACTCTTCGCGAGCACGAATGGCATATGTTCTCGCCGGTGCTCTACCCTCTACTCTCGCAGTCTGCTCTCTAGATGAATTCTTGCCACTCATCTCAATTCCCGAGTTTCTCGGTGGTCTTCCTCTAGCAGTATTTCTCGGTCTTGCATTCCGAGGTTCTCTTTCTCACCCGCCTCACGAAAATCTCTGATAAAGTGGTCTAGAGACCCACACTTGAAACAAGCCTTCTCATTTCCTCGGCACTCACCAGAATGACGTCTGCCACACTACGGACATTCTGGTCTACTCGGCCGGGCATTGCCAACACTAGCAACTGAAGTAGTCTGAGCCTTAGACCCCGACAATTGTTTGCCCTTGCTTCGATTTGAAAACCCGGCCGAAGTGGCTGATCGAGTAGCAAAATCCTTTGATTTCTTAGATGAGGATTGGTAGGACTTACTTAGTTATCTCTTTCTCAAGTCACGGGACTCAATCTCAGCTCTTCTTTTCTCTTTGGCCAACTCTTCAGCCTTACAAGCTCTATCTACCAACACCACAAATTCTTTTAGTTTGAGGACTCCGACATATAAACGGATATCCTCATTTAACCCATCCTCGAACCTTTTGCACATGATAGCCTCTGTCGATAAGCACTCTCGAGCGTATTTGATAAACCAAAATAGTAACATATTCTAGGCCCACATTTAGTATGCTTTTGGACGAATTATCCCTTACTTTATGTAAAAAGGTGCTCTTAATCCTTTATTTTCATGTCTTATACTCAGGAAAGCACCCAAGGATAAAGAGAACGAGAATCGGGCTCAAAATGGACCAAAATGGGCTAAAGAGGAAATCGACACGGCCTGGACTTGGACATACACGGCCGTGCCAAGTTAATCATCTAGAACACGGTCTAACCCTGACTCACACGGTCGTGTCTCATTAAAGAAATCCGAACACGGCTTGGCCACGATTCACATGGGCGTGTGCCATGGCCGTGCCTCTGTCGTGGAGAAGAGCAATTTCATTCGGGAAAGGATACTTAGGGAGAAAGAAAAGTGTTTCAAAAGCCTATAAATACACCCTAAGTATGACCTAAGAGAGGGAGCCCAAAGCCATCGTCTAGGGGCGTCGTGCTAGGCCAGAGAAGGCAGATTTGTGGGGATTCACTTAGGGATAGCCAATTGTTCCATCTCAAAAAGCCAGAATTATACTCAAGACGGAGGATCTCCTCTTCAATTCCTTCAGGGGGTTTTAGGGATTTCTTATGTTTTGTTTTATCTTTTCTCTTGAGATGTTTTCCTTTATTGTTATGAACTAAACCCTTGAGATAATTCAAGAGATGAAACCTATGATGAATCTTGTTATTATTTTCTGAATTATATGATAATTACTTAGTTTGTTCTTAATTATGTGAGCTTAATCCAAATTTAATGTGCTTAGGTGGAGGAGGAATAGACCCTTCCTAAGAGTAGATCCAACATAATTAAGCGGAGTTGATCGCACGTCTAGAGATAGGGTGACGAGATTTTTCCGGATTAGGGTGAAACCTAATATGGGAGTCCACATATCGATTTACTGCTATTCTAGGGGGTTATTATAAGAGAACGAGAGTTCCACTAATTAACCTAGGGTTAGACGTTATTCGCCTCGAGAGAGGGTTTAATATACGTTAGGGAGTCTTACGGATCAAACTAAGTGAATAAATCGTATGGTTCAGTGTTAGATAACAAGAGAAGTCTAGGTGGATTCTTCCTAGGGTATCATCTAAATCAACTGAGCTTTTCCCAAGTTATTTTCCAAATTCATTCTTCTTTGTCTTAGAGTCTTTAGTTTAGTAGTTAATTAATTTAGATTAGATAAACAATCTCTCTTTATTTTTAGGCTAAATAATAGAAAGAAAGTTAGTATTAGTACTTTTAGTTCCTTTGGGTTCGATAATTCGATCTTGCCTAAGCTATACTATTGTTCGATAGGTGCACTTGCCTCAATCGTTGTCAGAGTTAGTTTCCAGGTTCGATCATTCTTTTTATAAATTTTAAAGCTCTGATTTACAGTGATCAAGTTTTTGGCGCCGTTGCCGGGGAACTAAAATATTAAGAAAGCTCTATTTTTATTACTTTAGCCATTATTTTTATTTTTTTGCAATTTATTTTTATTTTTAGTTTTTATTTTAATTTTGCTAAATTCTCTTTCTTTCTTTTCCTAGCAGGTACCTCTAGTTTATGACTAGAAGGAACCCGAGAGGACCTTTAGAATACGACAGTGATATTGAAGCTACCGCTCGGAGAAATCGCAGAGAAATTAGGCGAGCCCTAAATTACCAAGGAGAGCGAGAAGACAGATCCAATCCTACTGAAGGGATGGACGAAAATAATCTTCCACCACAAGATGTGGCAGAAAATAATGCTCCTCGTACTATGTTTGATTATGCTAAACCTCATTTAACAGAGTCGAATCTAGTATTGTTAGGCTCGCTATAGTCGCTAATAATTTTGAATTAAAGCCTAACACTATACAAATGATTCAACAGTTTGTTCAATTTGATGGTTTGCAGGACGAAGATCCAAACACTCATATAGCTAATTTTTTAGAGTTCTGTGATACCTTCAAAATAAATGGCGTTTCTGATGATGCCATACGACTTCGGTTATTTCCCTTTTCATTAAATAATAAAGCTAAACAGTGGTTAAACTCGTTACCACGAGGGTCAATCACTACATGGGAACAAATGACCGAAAATTTTTTATTAAAATATTTCCCACCGGCCAAAACGGCCAAATTACGTAATGATATATTTTCTTTTGTGTAGATGGATTTAGAGACATTATACGATGCATAGGAGAGATATAAGGATCTCTTGAGAAGGTGTCCGCACCATGGTTTACCTTTGTGGCTCCAAGTCCAGACTTTCTATAACGGTGTAAACCCCTCAACGAGGCAACTAATCGACTCAGCCGCCGGTGAAACCTTGAATAATAGAACTCCTGAGGCAGCCTACGAGTTTATTGAAGAGATGTCACTGAATAACTATCAGTGGCAAGTTACAAGAACAAGGCCAACAAAAACAGCCGGAGTTTACAACCTCGACGCAGTAACCATGCTATCAAATCAGGTAGAGTTGATGAATAAGAAGATTGATAGTTTGTGTTCTTCGCAGGTACATCCAGTCATGCAATACGACGCAAGTGGAACTGTGGCGAATCCTAAGTACCCACCATACCAACCGTAGAAAGCGAATGATTTAACTATATAGGTAATAATTTCAGATCTAATAATAACCCTTATAGCAATACCTATAATCCAGGTTGGAAGAACCACCCAAATTTTTCGTGGGGTGGACAAGGAAATCAGGGAAACCAGAGACAACAACCTCCTCAAACCTTCCAAAATCAGCCCTATTCGCAAGAAAAGAAGCTGAATCTTGAAGAGACGCTGAACAAATTCATGGCATCAGCAGAGGCCCACTTCCAAAAGTCTGAGACAACATTAGATAATCAACAAACATCGATCAAAACGATCGAGAGTCAAGTTGGGGAACTTATTAAGTCAATTGAACAACTTACTGAGATGGTTTCCGAAATTCAATCAGCGGTTTTCTCTAAAGAAACAGAACAGGTAAAGGCAATTACACTAAGAAGTGGAAAGGAGCTAGTCGAATCAGAGAAAAGAATGCCACCCGTAGATGACAAAACAAAGGATATGAGAATTGAGGAAGTAATTCTAGTACATAAAGAAAGTAAACCACCGATCCCATATCCAAAGAAGGTTGAAGAAAGAACGATTAGACTCCCAATATGGTAAGTTTCTCGAGCTTTTTAAACAAATACATATTAACCTACCTTTTGTCGAAGCCATTTCACAGATGCCGACGTACGCGAAATTCTTGAAAGAACTCCTGACGAATAAAAAGAAGCTTGAAGAAATATCAATGGTGGAGCTTAATGAAGAATGTTCGGCCATCCTCCAAAACAAGTTACCAACCAAATTAAAAGACCCAGGAAGTTTTACTATTCCTTGTTTAATTGGCGCTTTAAATGTTAAGAAAGCATTAGCCGATCTAGGTGCCGATATTAATTTAATGCCTTATAAGATGTTTAAACGACTAGATCTCGGGGAACCAAAACCCACTAGGATGAGTATTCAGTTAGCTGATAGATCTATTAAATATCCTAGAGGAGTTATCGAAGACGTCTTGGTAAAAACTGATAAATTTATTTTTTCCGTTGATTTTGTTGTGCTTGACATGGATGAAGACATTGAGGTCCCCTTAATTCTAGGGTTCCCTTTTTTAGCTACTGCTAGGGCTGTTATTGATGTAGGTGATGGTAAACTTGCATTAAGGATAGGCGATAAGGAAATTAATTTTCAAATTTATGATGCCATGAAATATTCTAGAGAACAAGATGATTCATGTTATTTTGTTGATACCAATGACCATCTCATTCAAAAATCATTACAGGAAATCTTGCATGATGACACGATGGAACTGTGTCTCACTCAAGAAGAGGGGGAAAAAGATGAAGCTTCTGAGCTAAAATTATCATCAAAACAAACGGAAAAAGAAAGCATCAAATTTGATGACGATTTCAAACAAAAACCCTCTGTTGATGAACCACCCAATTTAGAATTAAAACAACTGCCAAAGCACCTAGAGTATGCATTCCTTGGGGAAAATTCTACGTTACCAGTAATTATCTCTTCGAAATTAGAACCCAAGGAAAAAGAGGAGTTGATACAGGTACTGAGAGAGCATAAAAAAGCCATAGCTTGGAAAATCTCTGACATTAATGGAATAAGCCCAACATTTTGTACCCACAAAATTTTAATGGAAGATGAGTACAAGCCATGCGTGCAACCACAAAGAAGACTAAATCCCAACGTAAAAGAAGTCATGAAAGCCGAGGTAATTAAACTTCTAGATGCTGGAATAATCTATCCTATTTCTGACAGCAAGTGGGTAAGTCCTGTGCAGGTTGTTCCGAAGAAAGGAGGCATGACAGTGGTGGCTAACGAAAGGAATGAACTAATTCCCACCAGGACAGTCACAGGTTGGAGAGTTTGCATCGACTACAGAAAGCTGAATGATGCCACTAGAAAAGATCACTTTCCCTTTCCCTTCATTGATCAAATGTTAGAAAGACTATCAGGGCATATGTACTACTGCTTCCTAGACGGACTCTCTGGCTATTTCCAAATCCCAATAGCACCTGAAGATCAAGAGAAGACAATGTTCACATGTCCATACGGTACGTTTGCCTATCGTAGAATGCCTTTCGGATTATGTAACGCTCCTGCTACTTTTTAGCGATGCATGTTAGCAATCTTCGATGAACTCGTCGAAGATATTATGGAAGTATTTATGGATGATTTCTCCGTATACGGTAATTCTTTCCATCTTTGCCTTAAAAATTAAAAACGAGTCTTAATGAGATGTGAGGGAACGAACCTTATTTTAAATTGGGAAAAATGTCACTTTATGGTACAAGAGGGAATTGTATTAGGACATAAAATTTCTAGTAAAGGGATTGAGGTAGATAAAGCAAAGATTGAAACCATAGAAAAATTACCTCCTCCTAGTTCAGTTAAGGCCATTAGAAGTTTTTTAGGACACGCAGGATTTTATAGAAGATTTATTAAGGATTTTTCTAAAATAGCTAAGCCTTTAACAAAATTACTAGAAAAAGATGTTCCTTTCAATTTTGATCAAGAATGTTTAGACGCATTCAATATCTTTAAGGATAAACTAATAAATGCTTCGATTATAATTGCACCTGATTGGAATCTACCCTTTGAACTAATATGTGATGCAAGTGATTTCGCAGTAGGTGCAGTTCTGGGACAACGAAGAGGCAAGCATTTTCAGCCAATCTATTATGCTAGCAGGACTTTGACACCCGCACAAGAAAACTACACCACCACAGAGAAAGAACTGCTAGCTGTAGTTTTTGCTTTTGACAAATTTAGACAGTATTTATTATTATCTAAAGTTGTTGTTTTCATTGACCACTCAGCTCTTCGTTATCTATTAACTAAACCTGATGCAAAACCACGACTCATAAGATGGATTTTACTTTTACAAGAATTTGATTTGGAAATACAGGATAAGAAAGGAGCTGAGAACCTTGCAGCTGATCACCTCTCTAGACTCGAAAACCTTCATATCGAAGAGCTAAATGAAGGAGAGATAAATGATTCATTCCCAGAAGAATAACTCTTTTCGATAACTCATTCTGAGGTACCATGGTTTGCGGATATTGCAAATTATTTAGCTACTAACATCTTGCCAAAAAAATTAACACATCACTAAAAGAAGCGATTCTTTGCTGATGCAAAAAATTATTTTTGGGAAGATCCCTTTCTTTTTCGAATATGTGCAGATCAGGTAATTCGAAGATGCGTTACAAGGACAGAAGCAAGTAAGATCATAGAACATTGGCATTCGGGACCTTCAGGAGGACACTACTGGTGGCATTAAGACAAAGACATAAGATACTCGAATCGTGTTTTTATTGGCCCACTCTATTCAAGGATGCCAACAGTATGTCGCTTCATGTGATAAATGTCAAAGAACAGTAATGTCTCTAAACGTGATGAAATGCCTCAAACATATATGCTATCATGTGAAATATTTGATGTATGGGGTATTGATTTTATGGGGCCATTCCCTAGTTCATTCGGACATAAATACATCCTAGTGGCGCTTGATTACATGTCAAAATGGGTGGAAGCCAAGCTCTACCTACTAATGATGCTAGAGTAGTAGTTAAGTTCCACAAGAAACTGTTTCTCTCGATTTGGAACACCTAGAGCTATCATTACTCGATAGGGGCACTCATTTCTGTAATACTCAATTTGACAAAGTCTTAAAAAGTATGGAGTACACCACAGATAGCTACCCCATATCACCCTCAAACCAAGGGCAAGTTGAAGTAGCAAACCGAGAACTCAAGCGTATTCTAGAAAAAAACGGTTGAATCAAACAGAAAAGATTGGGCATTAAAAGAAGATGATGCCTTATGGGCCTATAGAACAAAGATTTAAAACCCCTCTAGGGACATCCCCATACAAACTTGTATACGGGAAAAGTCGTCATCTACCATTCGAGTTAGAACACAAAGCTTTTTGGGCCATAAAGTTTTTAAATTTTGATCTTAGCACTGCAGGAAAGAAAAGAATGATGTAGATGAACGAGCTAGACGAATGGAGAGCTGAGGCCTACGAGAACTCAAAACTATACAAAGAGGCAACTAAGCGACGCCACGACGCTCTTCTAAAGAAGTCAAAACAATTCGAAGTAGGGGACTTGGTCCTACTGTACAACTCAAGGCTTAAATTATTTCCTGAGAAGCTAAAATCGAGATGGTCAGGCCCATTCATGATCAAAACAATTTTTTCATATGGCACAATCGAGGTAACTCACCCCACTAAGGGCACATTCAAGGTAAATGGTCACCGACTAAAAATTTATAATGGCGCAGATTTTAGAGATATGAGAGAGGAGCTTCTGCTCCAGGAACCATCTTTTAGAACCGAAAACAGGGAAAGTCTAGCTTAAGACTATAAACAAGCGCTTCTCGGGAGGCAACCCGAGCACAAACTTTCCTAACATTATACTTTTAACTTTTTAGCATCTAACTTCATACTAATTAATCTAATAAAGCGCAGGTTTTAGACCACACGGCCTTACACACGGGCGTGCCCGTGGCCGTGCAGAAGCCAGGGGATAAACCATAGGCGTGCCAGTGGCCGTGCACGACAAAGAAGAATCTTTTTCCTCAAACACGGGCTGCGATAATATCCCACGCCCGTGCTGACTACCAGTGCGAGGTTACTGACTTATTAAGCACGGACTAAACACGACCGTGCCTACTAACTGTGTGAGGTTACTGACTTGTTAAGCACGGGAGAAACACGCCCGTGCCGCCCAACCGTGTGAGGTTACAGACTTATCAAGCACGGGTGTGTCATAAGCAACACGGCCATGGCAAATCCACCTGAACGCGCCTAAAATTCGAAATTGCGAAAAACACGGGCGCATAAAAATCAAACACGGGCGTGGCCCCTGCCCGTGGTCGTATCCCTATTTAAGCAACTTTAACCGTCACCCTTCCCCCAAATCAACCCTAAACCAAATTTTAAGCTTCATCCCTCTCAAATCCGGCCACACTCAAACCCTCCACCGCCCCATCAAACCCTCAACCTTCTTTTCTTTCAAGAAAACCACACTAAAACCATAAACACGCCTGCGCCACCACCGTGCTGCAGGAAAAACATGCCCGCCCCACCACCGTGTGCCTACAGAAAACCTCACAACACCACCGTGCTCCGCCCATGTCCAGCCTATTTGCACCATCACGACCCCTGGTTCCCTCCACTACTTCATTTTCTTGACTTAAAGTTTGATAAATTTCATACTATTTCATATTATCTCATTTTGTTTAGTTTTAGTATTAAGCATAAATTATTTTCTTTTAAAATTCATTTTAGAACTTGTTTCAATGTTTCATTTCCCAGGAATGTTTATAGTGATAATCTTGATTGATAGCTATTTGTCGCTATTTATTGTTGTTAGATCAATTTCATATTGATATTTTGCTAGGTAAAATTAGAATAAGTTGCTCTTAGGTGAATAATCGTATTGAGCATTTAAATATCTTCGGTCTAGAGAACAATTTGGTACCAACACTACTTAAATATCCATTATTTCAGGTACAATGTCGTCATCACGAGGAAAACGAACCACGGCCGCCCTAACAAAGAAAAGAAAGGGGCTCGGATCGTCCTTAACCAGTGCTTCTTCCGAAATAAGACACCGTCTCCTTCAATTCACTCAAGAAGCTCAGGAAGAACGATATAAGACATTCCGGCAATGACCCCTTGGCACCGGTAGGTGCATTGACTGGGACGCCAGGAATGTGTCAAAGCTAGCAAATTCACATTCGGGCCCTCATCTCGATCGAGCCATGGGAGAAATTTTTCTCTATCATCGAGCCCACATATTTGGAACTCACTCTCGAGTTCTGCACCACTTTTACCTTACAAATAGTGATGGCCCAATATGACGACCCAGGCACAGTCTAATTCCGGCTAGGGGGCACGGTACGTCGACTGAGCGCACCACAATTCGGCACAGCACTTGGACTCTATACGGAGGAGTTTATAGCAGAAAATCCACTCTCCGAGTTAGACCGTCAACTCCACTGCACCCCCCTTTATTACTGGCGCAGCTTAGCACCCACCACGAATGTCTACGACCCCAGTCGCTCGAAGGCGACAGCCCTTGGCCCACCCCTACGGTATATTCACGCCATTCTCGCTCACACCATCATGGGACGATGTGAAAGCACAGGTGTGGTAAACAAGCACGATGTCTACTACCTATCGTGCAAGTCAGAAGGGCACGTTTTTGACCTGGCATACTTTATCGCCTGTGCAATTCAACATCAGACAGAGCTGCACAGGAAGGGGATTTTATCGATGGGGCTGTACATAACACGACTGGCTCGACACTTTGGTATTCTCAACACAGATGCACAAATCTCTTCACTCACATTGATGGGACAGATGATACCTCAGGGCATCCAAACGATGCTACACATGAGGATGATTCAATATCGTCGGGGGACCAACCCTCCTTAGTATCGATTAGTGACACCCACAGACGAGGGGGAGCCCGAGGACATCCCACCACCATCACAAGAGGCACCGATTTTGAGCCAGTGGCCATCCCATGCAGCAACTTCATTAGCGGATATCTCTACACGCCTAGACCAGTATTACGTTGACAACACTCAACGATTTGATAGGTTGGAGGCCACCCTCCAACAGATATGCCAGCACCTCCATATCTCATCGCCGCCTCAACCACCCAGCGACCCAGCTGACGATGAGGAACTTTGAGTCCCTACATTTTTTTTTTGTTTTCTTTTCTTTATTTTTCTTTTCAGTTCTATTGCTTTAATTTAAACTTTGTTGAATTTTATATTTCATAACTTTATTCATGTTTTTATTGGCTATCTAACCATAAAATCCTGCTAACAAACACTTACTTAAATCTGCCCCACGACATCTAACTGATGACTTCGTAGAATAAACATATTTAATTTATCACTCAAGGAACGAAACATCGTTTCTACACAGTCATCTCAATAAGTCAAGTTTCCACACCATCATACAAGGATGCCATCCAAAAATTCAGGGAGTTTCACTTCTTCCTATATCTTATGACTTTATAATGATATTATCTATCTTTGTACATTAAGGGCAATGTACATCTTAAGTGTGGAGGGGTTAACCATAGTATTATTTGAAAATCCTGAATTTAGTCTTGTTTGAAAGTAAATTACTCATATTACTAATTAGGATGAAATTTCTGATGATTTATGATTTATTGATATGTTTTAGATTAAGTCATTGATAATTGTGCATTGATAATTAAATTCTAAGAATACTAGAGAATCAAGCATGATAAGTCTATTTTTTTGAATTAAAAATTTTCTAGGTTGTCGAACTGAGTTTAAATATTACTTTGAAGTTTGAAATTTACGAGGTTGACATCATAATACCCATAATTTTTATGAGATTTTGAGCCTTATAGAGCATAAATTCGTTTTCTTGCTCACTTTATTGATTATAAGTATGTCAACACTGATTTGTTATTCTAGAACTTGCATCGATTATACATGTTGAGACCACACTTTTGATTTGATACACAGAGATGATAAAGGCACCTAGGATCTAACCCACTTATTCCACTAAAATCCTACCTTTACAAATTAACCCCTAGTGAACCCCTTTTAATCCTAACAACCCTATTTATTGACTCACCCACTAATATTAACCCAAAACCCTTTGTAATTGTTATCACCATTCCTTTCGACTACCCTTATATCGAGATTTGATCTGATTAGTTGCCTAATTATGAATTTTAGTAATTTATCCTTTATTATGTATTTAGTTTGTTCTTAAAAAAACGATGAAGTTTATTCATTATTAGTTATGTGATTAAATGAGCTTATACATTTATTCCAAATATCGAAGAAGAAGCTCGTATTATTAGTATTATTAGTTTTCAATTGATGTAATTATTAGTTCATTAGTTCTTAGTTAGGTAATCTGTCAATTCAATCTCGATTCTAACCCTCTAATTCAGCCTTACTCCACACCTTAACCCTAGCTCCGTTACAACCCTAACAAAGACCTTTTGATTTGTGTTTCATCTCATATTTCAGTGGTGGAGATTTGATTTTCATGCAAGCCTATGGGATTAACTCTTCATATTCGACTTTTGAGTGCCTAAATTTTGAACCTTAAACACTTTGAGTAATTTGAGTGAATCTTTAGTGAGGATGTCAATCCTTGACAATTTCGAATCAGAGGTAATTATTTAGATGAAGGGAAACACCTATGTTTTGTGCTACAAAATATAAGGCTTATATTGTTTGAATTTTTAGGACACTTTGAGTTGAATTATCCATGTATAAATTATCTCTGAATTATGATGAGATACTATCAATGACTATTATGAATTATAGAAAGTTCGTTTTAATTGTAAGTTGAGAATTTTGCTTGAGGACAAGCAAAAGCTTAAGTGTGGGGGTAGTTGATAAACCGAAATAGTAACATATTCTAGGCCCACATTTAGTATGCTTTTGGATGAATTATCCCTTATTTTATGTAAAAAGGTGCTCTTAATCCTTTCTTTTCATGTCTTATACTCAGGAAAGCACCCAAGGATAAAGAGAACGAGAATCGGGCTCAAAACAGACAAAAACGGGCTAAAGAGAAAATCGACACGGCCTGGACTTGGACCCACACGGTCGTGCCAAGTCAATCATCTAGAACACGGTCTAACCCCGACTCATACGATCGTGTCTCATTAAAGAAATCCGAACATAGCTTGGCCACGATTCACACGGGCGTGTGCCATGGCCGTGCCTCTGCCGTGGAGAAGAGCAATTTCATTCAGGAAAGGATACTTAGGGAGAAAGAAACGTGTTTCAAAAGCCTATAAATACACCCTAAGTATGACCTGAGAGAGGGAGCCCAAAGCCATCGTCTAGGGGCGTCGTGCTAGGCCAGAGAAGGCAGATTTGTGGGGATTCACTCAGGGATAGCCAGTTGATCCATCTCAAGAATCCGGAATTATACTCAAGACGGAGGATCTCCTCTTCAATTCCTTCAGGGGGTTTTATGGATTTCTTATGTTTTCTTTTATCTTTTCTTTTGAGATGTTTTCCTTTATTGTTATGAACTAAACCCTTCGGATACACGAAGGGGATGAAACCTATGATGAATCTTGTTATTGTTTTCTGAATTAAATGATAAATACTTAGTTTGTTCTTAATTATGTGAGCTTAATCCAAATTTAATGTGCTTAGGTGGAGGAGGAATAGACCCTGCCTAAGAGTAGATCCAACATAATTAAGCGGAGTTGATCACACGCCTAGAGATAGGGTGATGAGATTTTGCCGGATTAGGGTAAAACCTAATATGGGAGTCCACAGATCGATTTACTGCTATTCTAGGGGGTTATTATAAGAGAATGATAGTTCCACTAATTAACCTAGGGTTAGACGTTATTCGCCTCGAGAGAGGGTTTAATATACGTTAGGGAGTCTTACGGATCAAACTAAGTGAATAAATCGTATGGTTCAGTGTTAGATAACAAGTGAAGTCTAGGTGGATTCTTCCTAGGGTATCATCTAAATCAACTGAGTTTTTCCCAAGTTATTTTCCAAATTCATTCTTCTTTGTCTTAGAGTCTTTAGTTTAGTAGTTAATTTATTTAGATTAGATAAACAATCTCTCTTTATTTTTAGGCTAAATAATAGAAAGAAAGTTAGTATTAGTACTTTTAGTTCCTTTGGGTTCGATAATCCGGTCTTGCCTAAGCTATACTACTGTTTGATAGGTGCACTTGCCTCAATCGTTGTCAAAGTTAATTTCCAGGTTCGATCATTCTTTTTATAAATTTTAAAGCTCTGATTTACAGCGATCAGTATTTGCTGAGCCTTACAAACTCATGCTCATATTCAGTCACCATCATTCGGCCTTGCTTTAATTCCAAGAACTCATTTCTTTTCTGGTCGATGAATCTCTGACTAATATACTTCTTCCGAAATTCCACTTAGAAGAATTCCTAGTTAATTCTCTCCCTTGGTACCATCGACACAAGGGTATTCCACCACTGATAGGCCGAATCTCTCAAGAGAGATACCGCACAGTTTATGCACTCTACAAGCGTGCATGACAGCTCATCGAATACCCTGATGGTATTCTCAAGCCAAAATTATGCCCTCTCCAGATCATCATCCTTACTAGCCCGAAATTCCTCGGCTCCTTGTTTCTGGATCTTGTCGACCGGAGGCCTTTCTCTCCTTACTACCTCTACCACCTGAGGAGCTACAGGAGCGGGCTGAGAAATAGGTGGGGTGGAGGGGGTTGAGCATTAAGATTTGCTCGAATGTACTCAGTGTACCAATTGCTCATCATATGGAGAAAGGCTTCTCGAGCCTCTTCTCCCTGGCCTAAAGTCTCGGGTCTACTCTCTACTGGTACGATCCCTTGTGCGGGAGTCGGTGCATTACTCGCAGCATCATCAGCTGCAGTCCGATCGGGTTCCATTACTATATAAAAATACAAGTCAAACCGTTAGGAGTCGTCACACTATCATTACACAAATACTCTTACGTATGGCATGTATAGCTAGACTCATACTTACGTTACGTTAGTCTGAAAACCGAATAAATCGTAGCTCTGATACCACTAAATGTAACACCCCTTACCCGTATTCAACACCGAAACCGGATACGAGGCATTACCGAACTTATCTTGCTTAAACTTACAACTTTGGGCTATAAAATTTTGTTCCAACTTAAAACTTTTTCATTTACAATCGTAACTTCCCTATTATGGGTCTACGAGACCCTATACGTATACTCGTGATGTTTTGGGACCAAACTGGAAACTTTCAAACACTTAGAAAATTTTGACATGAAACAGGGCCACACGCCCGTGTGAAGAATGGGACACGCCCGTGTGGCATTTCACATGCCCATGTGTTTACCCTGTGTCCCTCACACGGCCTCGACACGCTCGTGTCTTAGCCCGTGTGCCAAAATGATACGGGCATGCCCAAAGCCTCCAACGTGTTGCAAGCTGATGAGCTCGAATTCAAAGCTCGAAGTAACATGGAGCTCATGTGCATCTCGGTGCACTTCCAAATTGAGCCGGATTAGCTCATTTGAGCTCACTCGAGCTCACTCCAGCTCATTGAGCTGATTCTCTAATTTTAATACATTAAATAAATTAAGTCTTTAATTTATTAAAATTCCTACAGCAAATTAAATATGTCTAAATAATTAATTTAGTGTTGGATTTAATTTGTTTAAGCTTAAATTAATTTTGTCACTTTTTATTACATGTTTTAAAGATGTCTTAAAGCTAAAATTAATGTGCAGATTTTTCATTAAAGTTAAGGGTCATTAATTTAATAAGTGTCCTAAGTGTGTTTAATGTATCTAAAGTGTCCATTAAGGTGTCCTAGATTGACCAAATTAATTTTAGACATGTTATTAATGTTTGTCTCATGGTTTCCTAGGCCGAAATTAATGCATGTTGCTACTTTTCCAGCCGAAATTATTAAGTCACTAAAGCCCCTTTGTTTCGTGAATTGTAGCAGCCATTAAGAAGCTTCTTGACCGAATTCAATAAGTGTTGGGCATTAAATTTGCTGCATGCATCATGCTTGGATGGCAGCAATTAAAGAAGATGTTGGAAACATACATGGGACGCCATTATGAGCAGCATGCTTGGAACATCAATAAATGAGAAGCATGGGTGTCCATTTAAGGAGCATGTCTGGCCGAATTAATGCTATGATCAACATGCTGCTGGTTCCTTCATGCATTGGACGAATTTAATGTGCTTGTGGACGACATTAATGAGATATTTGCTGCCTTTTTCATTGCTTGGGCGGCAGCAATTTAAATAGAAGCTAAGCATGCATGAAACAGCAATAAATGACTTGTCTAGCATGCATGGACGAAATGAATGCAAGGGGAAGGCACAAATCAGCTACTTTCTCGTGAACCACAAGTTGTTAAAGAAGCTGCTCGTGAATGGTGCATGGAACGGCATTAAATTGCTGCAAGTTAGTTGTCCAAAATTAAAGGGATGTTGGGCATGCGTGAACACCATTAATGAGCTGCTGGTGCTTTTTCGTGTAGACCAAAAGACATGGGAATTAATCCCATCGTGGATCTCAAAAAGAGCTGCTGATTGGAGTTCCCAAAAGGGCCATTCGGCCAAACATAAAAACATGCATGAATTGGCCAAGGAGGGAGCTAAACATACACATTAAATTCCTCCAAAAACCCATCAGCTGATCAAGGAAACTTTGGGAAGCTTGGCCGAATTTTCTAAGGACAATTAACCTTCTAGAAACCCGTCCATTGAAGTGCCATTGATGCCAAATACATTCAAATTTGAACATTGCAAGCTCACAAGGCCACATTCAAATTTAATTTTGCTAAGCAAACTTAGAGACTTTGTTCTAGATTTTTCCAGCTTATTCTAGTTGAAATTTACTTAGTTTTTAAGGCATTCAAGTGACCATTCGGTTAGCCCATAATAGCCTATAAATATCTGCTATTTTCATTTGTAAGGGGAGTTAATTAATCATAGAACTTTAATCAAATTATATGAACTTTTGTTCATCGAGTGAGCTTGTCTCCTCTTCGATTTCATGCAAGTTTCTAGACTTATCAAGCCAAGCTTGTGGCGTCTATCACTTGTTCTTCCATACCATTATACCATTGGTTCTTACTTCACTAAGTAACGGGTCTTTGGTCCATATCAACAATTTACCATCTATCCACCTTAAACGTTCTAGAAACCGGGGTGACACATATTTGTGTTGAATCGTTTCTTGTTTAAGTTCTTTTATCCATCTCCATCAAATTATCCCTTATCTATTTTATTTATCCATCATCATTTCTTTCCATCAAAACGAACCATCTCCTATCACCATTTTCTTTCCATAATTATTTTCGAACCTATCCTTTCATTATCCTAACTGATTCCTTGTTTTCCTAAACCTCCATTCCTAACTTATTTCCATTTTCTAAAAAAAATCACTTAAAGCTTTCGCAAACTTATTCATATTTTCTGATTATTTTTCGATGGTTTGATTCCTCCTCGTAGACGATTGGTCAACTCGCATACGTTTTGACTCATCCCGAGGCGGGCCGTATCATTTGGTATCAGAGCTATAAAATGAGGAGCACGGTGACAATCGAGAGTCGGAATAGGATCGTAGTTTGAAAAAAAATTAAAAAAATCAAAGTTGCAATTTTATTTCTCTTGTAATCAGTGAATAGTGTATTTGAGTGATAAAAAAAATCGAAGTTAAAAAAAAAATTTGTGTAAAAAAAAAGAAAAAAAAAGGGTGATAAGTTTTTGCAAGCTTTTGTGTTCTCATCCTTTCTACCCGATCTTCAAAACCCCCTACCATAATTTGGTTCCCTTTTCATCCTTTCCATCCCAATGCCATATCCATACCAAAATTTTCTTTTGCTCAGCCTCCCCTATACCCGACATCAATTGATCGGTGTGTCACAGTCTTAAAATTTATAATGAGAATGATCGAGCCTAAAAACTAACTATGACAACGATTGAGGCAAGTGTACCTATCGAACAGTAGTATAGCTTAGTGGCAAGACCGAATTGTCAAACCCAAAGGAACCGAAAGTACTAATACTAACCTTCTTTTTATTATTTAGCCTTAAAATCGAAGTGAATCAGTTTAATCTAGAAAATTAACTAACTACTAAGCTAAAGACGATGAGACAAAAAGAATAAAATTGGGGAAATACTTGTGGGAAAAACCAATGGATTAAAACAATACCCAAGGAAGAATCCACCTAGACTTCACTTGTTATCTAACTCAAACTGCATTTATTTATTCATTTGACTTGATCCGTAAGATTCCCTAAGTTATATTAATACCTTCGTCGAGGCTACTAACGTCTAATCCTAGGTTGATTAATTAAAATCTCTTTCTAATTAAAACCCCTAAGATTGCATTAACTCGATCTATGGACTCTCATATTAGGTTTCACCCTAATCCGGCAAAATCTCGTCACCCGATGTCTAGGCGTGCGATCAACTCTGCTTAATTATGCTAGATCTACTCTTAGGCTGGGACTTTTGCTCCTCCACCTAAGCACATCAAACTTGAATTAATATCCCGAAAATATCAACACAAGAATTAAGAACACATAATTAAGAATAAATCAAATATTTATCATATAGTTCAGCAAACGATAACAAGATTCATCTCAAGTTTCATCCCCCTTAGGTATTTGAGGGTTTAGTTCATAACGATAATAGAATACATCTCAAAAGAAAAGATAAAACAAAACATAAGAAAAACTCTAAAACCCCCTGAAGGAATTGAAGAGAGATCCTCCGTCTTGAGTAAAACTCCGGCTTCTTGAGATGAATCAACTGGCTATCCTTCGAGTAATTTCCACAAATCTGATCTTTTTGGCTCGGCTCCTTGGCCTAGCTGGACCCTCCGACAGAGGGCTTCTGTCGAACTCCCTTTTAAGTTGCCCCCTAGGGTGTTTATATAGGCTTTGAGATGCCTTACTTGGTCTCCAAGTATCCTAATCTGAGTTAAATTCCTATTTAGGTGTTTAAATATGCTTTGGAATGTGTTTCTTTGCCACCAAGTATCCAATTCCGAGTGAAATTCCTCCTCTCCACCGTAGGGACACGCCCTTGGCACACGCCCGTGTGAATCGTGGCCAGGCCGTGTTCAGGTCTGATTAGGGAGGCACGACCGTGTTGCTTGGGCCCAGGCCATGTCAGTTTCGTGATTTGGCCCATTTGGTCCGTTTTAAGCCCGTTTCTCGTTCTTTTCATCCTCCGGTGCTTTCCTGATTATAAAACATGAAAACAAAAGATTAAGAGCACCAAATTACACAATTCAAGGCTTAAATCACCCAAAAGCATGCTAAATGTGGGTTTAAAATATGTTACTATTTCGGTTTATCAAATACCCCCAGAATTAAGCTTTTGCTTGTCCTCAAGCAAAATTCTCAACTCATGATTAAAACGAACTTCCTTGATTCATAATATTCATCAATAATGTTTCATCATAATTCAAAGATAATTCATACATGGATAATTCCACTCTAAGAGTCCTAAAGATTCAAACAATCTAAGTCATACATTTGTGGCATAAAACATAGGTGTTTCCCCTCATCTGAATGATTACCTCTGATTCAAAATTGACAAGGATTGACATCCTCACTAAAGATTCACTCAAATCACTCGAAGTGTTTAAGGTTCAAAATTAAGCACTCAAAAGTCAAACATGAAGAGTTAATCCCATAGGCTTGCATGAAAATCAAATCTCCACCATTGAAATATGAGATGATACACAAATCAAAAGGTCTTTAATATGCTTGTAACGGGGCTTGGTTAAAGGTGTGGATAAAGGCTGAATTAGAGGGTTAGAATCGAGATTGACATGACAAATTACCTAACTAGAGACAACAAACTGAATATAAAAAAAATTACATCAATTGAAAACTTATAACACTAATAATAACACGAGCTTCTTCTAAAGATGTGAATTTAACTGTTTTGAGCTCATAGAACATAGAACTAATAATGAATATACTTCGTTTTTTTAATTAATCACATCATAAATACATAATAAAGGATAAATTACTGAAATAAAGATCATAGTTAGGCAACTGATCAAATCAAATCTCGATATAAGGGTAGTCAAGAAGGATGGTGATAACAAATATAAAAGGTTTTGGGTTAGTATTAGCGGGTAAGTCAATAAATGGGTTGTTAGGATTAAACGGGGTTCACTAGGGGTTAATTGTGAAGGTAGGCTTTTTAGTGGAGTAAGTGGGTTAAAACCTAGGTGCCTTTATCATCTCTGTATATCAAATCAAAGGTGTGGTCTTGACATGTATAATCGTTGCAAGTTCTAGAATAACAAATCAATGTTGACACACTCATAATCAATAAAGTGAGCAAGAAAAAGAATATATGCTCTATAGGCTCAAAATCTCACAAAAATTATGGGTAATCGATTTCAACCACGTAAATTTAAAACTTCAAAGCAACATTCAAATTCAGGTAGACAACCTAAAATTTTTTTTTCTTCTGAAAAATAGACTTATCATACTTGATTCTCTAGTATCCTTCAAATTTAATCATCAATGCACAATTATCAATGACTTAATCCAAAACACATCAATAAAAATCATAAATCATAGGAAATTTCATTCTAATCATAATCTGAGAAAATTACTTAAAGGAACAAGACATAATTCAGGGATTTTCAAATAATACTATAGTTAACCCCTCCACACTTAAGATGTACATTGTCCTTAATGTACAAAGATAGATAATAGCAAAATAATAATAAAATCATAAGATAGGGAGAGAAGTGAAACTTCCTGAATTTTGGATGGAGTCAATGAAAAGAAACCGGATAGGATTGGCAGAGGTGAACGTGGGGGAGCACCTTGAACCGTTTGAATTTGAATCCTCGAAGCAGCCGGCCTGGTTTTATTGTATCCTAAGCTAAATCTAAATGGCATGAAGAATAAGAAGAAAATAATAAAGAAAATAAACGAAAAATAAAAGAAATAAAAATAACAATAACAATAAAAATAAAAGTAAATAATGGAAATTGAAAGAAGAAAGACAATTGGAAAAGAAAAATGAAGAAGGGGGGTTTAAATAGAGATGCAGCCCGTGTTTTGGGAAAAAAAATTTTGTTGCTACACGTCTATGGCCACGCCCTTTTACATACCTATGGTGGCCACACGGCCACGGCCACGGCCGTGTGCAAGGCCATGTGAGTATGGAAAACCTGCGCCTAAACAATGGAAATAAATAAAACTAAACTAATTAGTAGGGTTAGTGCTCGGGTTGCCTCCCGAGAAGCGCTCGTTTAAAGTCTTGAGCTAGACTTACCTGTTATTCACATAATCAGGGTGGTTTGAGGAGCTGAAAATCCTTTCTCATGCGATCTATTCGGTTTTTGATATATAGTTTAAGTCGAGTAGTGTTAACCTTAAAAGTGCTGAATTTAGGACTAGTTACCTCGATTGTTCCATCTGGGAAGATTTTGAGTACATGATCTCCTATCTTAAGCTGGGTTGTCCCATCGTTAAGTTTCTCGTGGAGTTGCCTCATTTTTACTTCGTGTATTTCTTTGAAGTGTATCTTCCACTCGTCTAGTTCATCGATCCGAAGCCTTCGTTCTTCATGAGTTTCTTTTTTATCGTCATGAGGTCTAGGATCTGGCATCTGTGAAAGAGCTTCAAGAAATGGCAAGTTAATATGAAATTTCTTTGGGAGTTTAAGAGACTTACCGACTTGTTCCTCTATGTGGTCTTTATTTATCGTATTGGGGTATGGCACACGAGGTTGGTACTCTGTACTTACCAGGTTTATTAGATCATGGCTTACCTCAACCTTACCTTCACTTACCATAGGCTCTTGCCTAAAATTGGGCTCGTCTAATTCTTCACTATCTTGAGCTGTTATGGTTTGAATTTGCTCTTTTTCCGTTGGTAAGCTTTCTAATTGTATTTCAGAAACTAACTTAGTAAGTTGCCCAATTTGATCCTTGAGCTCCTGTGTCGATGCTTCCTGTTTTTCAAGTTTTGTTTCTATATTTTGGAAACGTGTTTCTGTGGCTGCTATGAATTTTGTCAACATCTCCTCAAGGTCCGACTCCTCTTCCTGTTGGTGATGTGGTTGTTGAAAATTTGGAGGAAGTTCTGGTCTTTGGCTACTTTGATCATCCCACGAGAAATTGGGATGGTACCTCTAACCTGCATTATAAGTGTTGCTATAAAGATTATTTTGAGGTCTAGGATAGTTACCCATATAGTTGACTTGTTCGCTTTCCATGCCATGTCCGTAGGGTGGGTACTCAGGATTCGCCACACCTCTACTTGTTTCGCACTGCATAACTAGATGTACCTGCAAAGAACACAAACCATCAATCTTTTTATTTAACAATTCTAACCGATTTGATAGCATGGTTACTGCTTCGAGGTTGAAGACACTGGCGGCTTTTGTTGGCGTTGTCCTCATAACTTGCCACTAATAGGTATTCAGTGCCATCTCCTCTATAAACTAAAATTACCTGTCAAAAGCAAATAAAAGAGAAATTAGCAAAATAGAAATAAAATTTAATTGCACAAATAAAATATGGCTAAAGTAATAAAAATTGAGTGTTCCTAATATTTTAGTTCCCCGGCAACGGTGCCATAAACTTTATCGGTGTGTCACAGTCTTAAAATTTATAATGAGAATGATCGAGCCTAAAAACTAACTATGACAACGATTGACGCAAGTGTACCTATCGAATAGTAGTATAGCTTAGTGGCAAGACCGGATTGTCGAACCCAAAGGAACCGAAAGTACTAATACTAACCTTCTTTTTATTATTTAGCCTTAAAATCGAAGTGAATCAGTTTAATCTAGAAAATTAACTAACTACTAAGCTAAAGATGATGAGACAAAAAGAATGAAATTAGGGAAATACTTGTGGGAAAAACCAATTGATTAAAACAATACCCAAGGAAGAATCCGCCTAGACTTCACTTGTTATCTAACTCTGAACCAGATGATTTATTCATTTGACTTGATCCGTAAGATTCCCTAAGTTATATTAATACCTCCATCGAGGCTACTAACGTCTAATCCTAGGTTGATTAATTGAAATCTCTTTCTAATTAAAACCCCTAAGATTGCATTAACTCGATCTATGGACTTCTATATTGGGTTTCACCCTAATCCGGTAAAATCTCGTCACCCTATGTCTAGGCGTGCGATCAACTCCGCTTAATTATGCTAGATCTACTCTTAGGCAGGGACTTTTGCTCCTCTACCTAAGCACATCAAACTTGAATTAATATCCCGAAAATATCAACACAAGAATTAAGAACACATAATTAAGAACAAATCAAATATTTATCATATAGTTCAAATAAACGATAACAAGATTCATCTTAAGTTTCATCCCCTCGTATTTGAGGGTTTAGTTCATAATGATAATAGAATACATCTCAAAAGAAAAGATAAAACAAAACATAAGAAAAAATCTAAAACCCCCTGAAGGAATTGAAGAGAGATCCTCCGTCTTGAGTAAAACTCCAACTTCTTGAGATGAATCAACTGGCTATCCTTCAAGTAATTTCCACAAATCTGATCTTTTTGGCTCGGCTCCTTGGCCTAGTTGGACCCCCTGACAGAGGGCTTCTACCGAACTCCCTTTTAAGTTGCCCCCTAGGGTGTTTATATAGGCTTTGAGATGCCTTACTTGGTCTCCAAGTATCCCAATCTGAGTTAAATTCCTATTTAGGTGTTTAAATATGCTTTGGAATGTGTTTCTTTGCCACCAAGTATCCAAATCCGAGTGAAATTCCTCTTCTCCACGGCAGGGACACGCCCTTGGCACACGCCCGTGTGAATCGTGGCCAGGCCGTGTTCAGGTCTGATTAGGGAGGCACGGCCGTGTTGCTTGGGCCCAGGCCGTGTCGATTTCGTAATTTGGCCCATTTGGTCCGTTTTAAGCCCGTTTCTCGTTCTTTTCATCCTCCGGTGCTTTCCTGATTATAAAACATGAAAACAAAGGATTAAGAGCACCAAATTACACAATTCAAGGCTTAAATCACCCAAAAGCATGCTAAATATGGGTTTAAAATATGTTACTATTTTGGTTTATCATCAATCCTTTGAAAACCAATTTTGAAGCCGACCCTCAAGCCGCAATAAGTCTTTTTGAAATGAAGTACGAAATTGTGAGACGAGATTGAGCGGTAAAAGGCACGAGTGCTTACATTAGAGAAAAAGCCATATTCGAGTGAAACACGAGTATGAGCGACTTTCTTTGTGAGTGACTTGTGAGTTTTTGTAGTAAGGTATTTCAATTTTTTCTGTTTATTTTTTTCCCTTATAACATTTTCTTTTCAGCAATAAACATGTTTCAAGAAGAACTCTCCGTCGATGACTTCCAATACTTGGTGAACAAGATGGACCGGATGTTGACGGAAAAGTTAAGTCCATTACGAAGACGGTTGGACCAAGTGGTAGAACAAGCCAGACGAAAGCAAACTTTGCCAAGTCAAGAAACAGAGTCACGAAGATACTACTCGAGAAGAGACTCTTACCAAAACTCCTATTCAACGAGGCTTTCGAAGCAACGAGAAGCAAACTTTGAGTTCGAAGCCCTTCGAGATAATAAACGAGAAAAGGAGTTGAGATCATCACGGCAATCCACATCCAAAGATTACTCACTAAGAGATTCCTATCGGGATTCTTATCCCTCAAGGAATTCACAATGAGAAGAAAGTTACAGGTACGAGGCTCTTCGACATGACGAACGCGAAAGTACGAGCCACTCATCGAACGCTCCAAAGATGTCCCGAACGAAAAATCTTACGCGAAGAATCGAACGTGATTTCTATGAGAAAATGACTTCTTTCTTTGAGTCAAACCCTTCTCTTTTCGATTCTTTTGAAACATCTTCTTGTTGTAATCAAAATGAAAAAGAAAATGAGAGAAAACAAAATCAAAATGAGAAAAAAGAAAATAAAAATGATAGTGAAGAAAAAGAGATTGAAAAAGAAGAAAAAGAAAATAAAGAAAAAGAATTTGAGAGAGAAAAAGAAAATGAAGAAAGAAAATTTGAAATCGAGAGTGAGATAGAAAAGAAGTGAGGGAAAAGAATGAGCGAGAAAAAGAGAGAGTTGATTCAACTAACTCATTTGAACTTTGTTCTTCTTCTATTTTTCAGGTTCCCGACATATCGCATGATGACCTTCAACTTCAATACCTTTCGGAAGAACGACGATTTCGTATGATTGAAATAGGTAAGGTTGAAAGTGAAATTGAACCGCCTACGCCGGAAGGTAAGGAAGGTAAGTGTTTTGAAATGATTCAGTCTCCACCAAATTTTTCTAATGAATGTGATCATGTGAATGATATCGTCCTTTGCCATCCCTCCATCCCCTGTGATATTTTAAATGATGGAAAGACGAATTTATTTCATGAAAATCAACGTGTTGCAAAGTGTGACGGTGGCGTAACGTATATTCGAAAAATGCAAGATTTGATTAGGTATGACGATGACTTTTCTTTTAATCCCAATTTATTTGATTGTGGTTATTACGAGCTTTGTTCATTGTCCAATATGGAATCTTTGAGTTTTTGCAAATCGGTTTTAAAACATGTCAAGAGTTTTGATTGCTCGATCTTGAATGTGCATAATTTTTATTGGTTTAATAAGTTTGATTTATCAAGACCATTGGTACATCTTGACTCAAATAATCAAAATCAAGTTTTTAAACCGGGAATCCATTTTGATTCATCTCGTTGGAAAGTTAAGCAACATCAATTATGTGCGTATAATTTCTATCTTTTTGATACGAGGTTTTTGACTAAGGTAGCGAATTTTGTCCACTTTGTTTTCGATTTTTATTCGCTCCTTAAACAAATTCTGTGGATGTATTTCACATTCCATCCGAAAAGGGTTGAATCAAATGCGAAGCTTCGACTACACTACATGCCTACGGAGAGAAGGTTTGTATTGCTCGACCAAGGTAAGCAAGATCTTTGTTTTTCCGTGCATCAAGGTAAGTCTACTGAAATTGTTGATACATTTTTGCTCTCTTCGGATAGGTACGATATTTGCGTTGACGAACTGACTTCTGTAAAACATTTAGATTGTGATATGCTTCAATTTCCTAATTCGTTTGCTGATGATCTGTCTGTTTTGGATGATGATAGAACTCATGACACTGATTTCCCTTTTGTAAATCATTTAGAACATGATATGTTTAAATGTTCTATTTCGCTTGTCTATGATCAATCTGTCTTAATGGTTGACAAAAGGAGTCTTGTGAATGAAAAATTTTATAATTCATGTGCGAGTGATTTCATATATCGTTCAATGCAAGATCTGGTTGTTCCATTTCGAGTATCATACACACTTTCTTACCTATCTGCTTGTGACGATTATATCTACCATTTGATGTGTTACTCGCATGATCATTTTGTCTTGTGGAATCCATTTAAGTCGTATGCATACTTTAAAGCTTATTCACTTTTATTGCAAAAATTTGACAAGGCATTGATCCTTTTGTATGATAATGTGATTATGCTTGTTTGCATGCGATTTATTTGTTTGGTGATGATTACATTTGGGTTGCAAGTACATTTGAAACAATTCTTGCTAACTCATGATTATCACTTTCAGGTGTTGCGATTAACATCCGTCCCGTTTGATCGAGGTAAGTCAAGCAAGGAGAATTTTGTTCGAGGAAACCAACAGGTCGATTCGAGGACGAATCGTCTTGAAGAGGGGAGGGATGATACGGGCACGCCCAAGGCCTCCAACGTGTTGCAAGCTGATGAGCTCGAATTTAAAGCTCGAAGTAACGTGGAGCTCATGTGCATCTCGGTGCACTTCCAAATTGAGTCGGATTAGCTCACTTGAGCTCACTCGAGCTCACTCCAGCTCATTAAGCTGATTCTCTAATTTTAATGCTTTAAATAAATTAATTCTTTAATTTATTAAAATTCCTACAGCAAATTAAATATGTCTAAATAATTAATTTAGTGTTGGATTTAATTTGTTTAAGCTTAAATTAATTTTGTCACTTTTTATTACATGTTTTAAAGATGTCTTAAAGCTAAAATTAATGTGCAGATTTTTCATTAAAGTTAGGGGCTGCCGAATTTAATATGTGCCCTAAGTGTGTTTAATGTGTCTAAAGTGTCCACTAAGGTGTCCTAGATTGACCAACCGAATTTTAGACATGTTATTAATGTTTTTCTCATGGTTTCTTAAGCCGAAATTAATGCATGTTGCTACTTTTCCAGCCAAAATTATTAAATTACTAAAGCCCCTTTGTTTTGTGAATTGCAGCAGCCATTAAGAAGCTTCTTGACCGAATTCAATGAAGTGTTGGGCATTAAATTTGCTGCATGCATCATGCTTGGACGGCAGCAATTAAAGAAGATGTTGGAAACATACATGGGACGCCATTATGAGCAGTATGCTTGGAACATCAATAAATGAGAAGCATGGGCGTCCATTTAAGGAGCATGTCTGGCCGAATTAATGCTATGATCAGCATGCTGCTGGTTCCTTCATGCATTGGACGAATTTAATGTGCTTGTGGACGACATTAATGAGATATTTGCTGCCTTTTTCATTGCTTGGGCGGCAGCAATTTAAATAGAAGCTAAGTATGCATGAAACGGAAATAAATGACTTGTCTAGCATGCATGGACGAAATGAATGCAAGGGGAAGGCACAAATCAGCTCCTTTCTCGTGAACCACAAGTTGTTAAAGAAGCTGCTCGTGAATGGTGCATGGAACGGCATTAAATTGCTGCAAGTTTGTTGTCCAAAATTAAAGGGATGTTGGGCATGCGTGAACACCATTAATGAGCTGCTGGTGCTTTTTCGTGTAGACCAAAAGACATGGGAATTAATCCCATCGTGGAGCTCAAAAAGAGCTGCTGATTGGAGTTCCCAAAAGGGCCATTCAGTCAAACATAAAAACATGCATGAATTGGCCAAGGAGGGAGCTGAACATACACATTAAATTCCTCCAAAAACCCATCAGCTGATCAAGGAAACTTTGGGAAGCTTGGCCGAATTTTCTAAGGATAATTAACCTTCTAGAAACCCGTCCATTGAAGTGCCATTGATGCCAAATACATTCAGCTGAATATTGCAAGCTCACAAGGCCACATTGAGCCGAATTTTGCTAAGCAAACTTAGAGACTTTGTTCTAGATTTTTCCAGCTTATTCTAGCTGAAATTTACTTAGTTTTTAAGGCATTCAAGTGACCATTCGGTTAGCCCATAATAGCATATAAATATCTGCTATTTTCATTTGTAAGGGGAGTTAATTAATCATAGAACTTTAATCAAATTATATGAACTTTTGTTCATCGAGTGAGCTTGTCTCCTCTTCGATTTCGTGCAAGTTTCTAGACTTATCAAGCCAAGCTTGTGGCGTCTATCACTTGTTCTTCCATACCATTATACCATTGGTTCTTACTTCACTAAGTAACGGGTCTTTGGTCCATATCAACAATTTACCATCTATCCACCTTAAACATTCTAGAAACCGGGTGACACATATTTGTGTTGAATCGTTTCTTGTTTAAGTTCTTTTATCCATCTCCATCAAATTATCCCTTATCTATTTTATTTATCCATCATCATTTCTTTCCATCAAAACGAACCATCTCATATCACCATTTTCTTTCCATAATTATTTTCGAACCTATCCTTTCATTATCCTAACCGATTCCTTGTTTTCCTAAACCTCCATTCCTAACTTATTTCCATTTTCTAAACAAATTCACTTAATGCTTCCGCAAACTTATTCATATTTTCTGATTATTTTTCGAAGGTTTGATTCCTCCTCGTAGACGATTGGGCAACTCGCATACGTTTCGACTCATCCCAAGGTGGGCCGTATCACAAAACCATGGCATTCTGTTTATGACATCATCACCTCACTATGGTCACACGGCCAAGGCACACGCTCGTGTCCTTAGACGGTGTGTCAAATTAAATTCCTAATTTTAGGTGCAGACTTCACATGGCCTGGGCACACGCCCATGTCCATGGCTGTGCCTCCCACACTACCGAGACACTACCGTGTGTCTCTGCCGCGCTTGTATACTTCATCGAGAATACTGACTTGCAACCTAGCATGCAAGGGGACACACGGCCGATAAACACGCCCATGGGGCTGGCCGTGTGTCACACACGGCTTAGACACACGCCCGTGTATCTACCCGTGTGGGCATTAAAAAGGCTATATTCTAAGCCAAATGCCACCCTACATAGCAACCATACTTATACCAATTCATTTCAACATAACTCATGACCCTAAGGCACTTCCAAAAACTCAATTCAAAGCATCCACACAAGCATAAACTTCATAATTTCATCATCATTGAATATAAATAAACTTGTTATGTATTGGCCCAATTCCAATGACCATTTACAAAATGACTTTGATAACATAAATAGCCAACACATTGGCTATCAAAATGACATAACAAAATACCCAAGTCCTATACATGCCATACTCAAAATAAGTCTAACTTGTTATACCAAAGAGATGTCGATAGTGTGATTTTTGAACTTCGACGTCCCACAATTCTCGAATTATCTTGGCAATACTACAACGAAAAATGGAAATGAGGTGGGTAAGCATAAAGCTTAATAAGTTTGCATGAAAATAAATAGCAACAATAAGTTCATAATGACATCAATTCATGGCATTAGATAACCACACAAAGTCATAAGCACTTTGCCACAACTTACTTGTACTTGTTCTTATCTAGCATATACCATGCCACATATTGTAAACATTTCTCGTGAGTTATTCACGGGTACCTATATTCACTTAATCACATGACTTTAGTACTAATCTCATTTCTATTTCCAAGCTTATCTATTTATCCCACTAAATCGCTAGGGATACTCAAAGACGCATATTCATCGTCATTAACATAAACACGAAGCCAATGCCACATCCCAGATGTGGTCTTATATGGGGTCACCTTTGAGTGCTGATGCCATATCCCGAATATGGTCTTATACGGAATCTCACTTCAAGTATCGATGCCATATCCCGGATATGGTCTTATACGATTCTCAAATTCAATACCGAAGCCATATCCCAAATATGGTCTTATACGGAATCTCAATTCAGTGCCGAGGCCATGCCCCCGACATGGTCTTACACGGGACCTTATCCATCTCATGTCTCGATGATAGTATTCTCACAATTATTATAGTCCAACCGGGACTTCAACATCTCAACTTTTATTATCTTTCTCATTCAACACCAATACTCAATTTCATAGAATATCATGTATTATTATAATATCAAACATTCTCAAACATACTAGCATAAATGTTGAATTTATCACATACAAACTTACCTCGATTTCAAAATAAGCTAGATCGTCGATCTAGTCTGATACTTTGTTCTTTCCCCGGTCGAGGTAAATTCTTGGTTCTTCTTGATCTATAATAGCAAATTAGCTCATTTAAAAATCACATTAATAAATGCATTTCAATAACCATGCTTTGGCAAAATTACTATTTTGCTCTTAGACTTTTGCAAAATGACCATTTTACCCCTAGGCTCGAAAATCAATTCTAATAAAATTTCTACCTTTATCGAGCCTAGGTGAACATTTATTTCTCTTATGGCTACCATCAAAACTCAACATTTCACACATTTACTACATATTTTACAACCTTTACAAAAAGGTCCTTTTAAGTGTTTTCATGGTAATACCTTTCACAAAAGTTGTTCATCTAACAAATAAGACTCAATTTCTTCCATAAAAATGCAGCAAACAACATAAATGCTCACATGGCAAAACCCTAAGCTTTTAACCATTTTGCAAGATAGTCCCCTCTTTAGCTAGCTTAAGCTTTAGGGGTTTCAAAAGTACAATTTTTATCAAGAAATGATCACTAAAGCACTTACTTGCAAGGAGAAAGCTTGGCTGAATTTTTTGAGTTCTCAAACCTCTTGTTTGCTGAAAATTTTGATGGAGAAGAAGAGAGGAAAGATGATATCTTTTTCCTTTCTTTATTTTATTTCCTCAATTTAATCCACCTAATCTAACAAATTTGACCAATTTTGACATTGTTTATCCCCTATGGCCGGCCAACTATTATTTAAGGGGCTAATTGCCCTTTAAAGATCTCCAAATAATATTCCATAGCTATTTGGAACCCTTAGCTTGTAAAATTGAACTTTTGCACTTTATGCGATTTAGTCCTTTTTCGCGATTAAACATGAAATCGCTAAAATTAAAGCACCAAAATTTTCATACACTTATATAATCATGCTCTAACTCATAAAATATCATGAAAATAATTTTCTCTAACCTTGGATTAGTGGTTTCAAAACCACTATTCCGACTAGCCCCTAAATCGGGCTGTTACACGGCATATTGTCTTAAAGCTCTATCCCTATCATCAACAATAAGGATAGGATTTTGAGCAGGGTTTGCTTCGTTTCCTTGATTTAGATTTTCGAAGTTCATCTCTTCGGTCCTTCTCTAACTTGCTTGTCTTTTTTCCTGTCGAAAAGTTCGTTCAATCTCATGGTCTACAGGGAGTAAATTAATAATTCGGTCAATACTCATAAACACCTGAAATAATCACAGAAAAATTAATTAAGTTAAAATTTAAACAGAAAATTAAACCAAAATGCAAAACTAAAAAATTCACAAATAATGACTTTTCTAAAACATAGTCCCCGGCAACGGCGCCAAAAACTTGGAACGACGAAAATGTGCAAGTGTACACAATCGCAACAAGTAATAAAGTGACAAGTAAATTTCGAGTTGTCGTACCCACAGGGACTGTGAAAAGAATTATTTATGAATTCTATTTAAAACACTTTGGTGAAGAAAAATATTTTGTTTGAAGAGGGTGATTAAAAACTAAGATTTTAAACTAAGTAAACTAAATAAATAAATCTCAAATGCACGATTTCAAAATACAATTTTAATCAAGATGACATAATTGTGTTAGATTAATTACATTTCTTAACTTAGAATTATTAAACTCATGTTTATATTGTTATGAATAAATTCACGGCAACTCGGTAATTTGCTAACATATGAACATACTCACCTACCAAAATCCATTCATTTCTTGACTATATCCCTATGTCAATTCAACCGATTAAACAAATCTTAATAGGTAAATATGTTATTGCACATACATACTTATTAAATCGAAATAATCTCTTGTACATATCCCTATGTCAATTCAAATAATTAACTCGATTTAATAAGCACATAAAAGACTATGTGAGGTAACAAAGTATCCTTACCTTGAAACAGTTTAATCACAATAATCTTGCAAGTTATGCAAGGCAAATGTATCGTCAGATACCGTTGCTAATTTAACCCTCAGCTACCTTAGATGATTAAACATTCACTGATTAAGTACTGTGTCCATTAATTACAATTTCAATCCATTTAAATAATTAATTCATTAGCTACCTCACAATTGTAATGCAAGAATAACTTAGTCATGATTTTACTTAATCAAGCATCTTACCGAGGCCTATAACAACATAAACACAATTTTAACAATTTTAGCAAATGAAATGCAATCAACCTAACACGAATTAAATTCAAGCTAAATTGATTAAATTAACCATTCCAACAACATAGATATTCATAGATATGTTCATCATAACAACAACAAAAATTAAAGAGATAGGGAACAAGAATCAACTCCGGTGTTTTTTCGTGGCTTGACTAGTTTGCTCCGTTCTTCCTTCTCTGTTGTCCTCGTCGACCAAGGCTGCTATGAAAACTTAATGAATGCCCCTTTTCCAAGAGGAGAAATCAGCAAGAGAGCAAGGGAATTTGGAATGGAAAAGAAGAGAGAAAGTGGAGAGAAGAGAGAAAATATGTGAATGCTTGAGGTGTGTTTCAAATGATCAGCTTAAGGGGGTTTTTATAGCTAAAGAGGGCTGCTAAAAATAGCTAAAATTAGTAGCCAAAGATCCCTCCCTTGGCCGGCCACACATGTGGCAAGTTTGATGATTTCAAACTTGCTGAATTAAGCTTGGGGAAAATCTAGAAAGCCACCAATTGTGGAGGGGTTTGAATGCAACTTGAACAAGTCTTCAAGGGCCTCTTTGAAAGCTTAAATAATCAGCTAATAATCTGATTTGGGTCAGCTCTTGGGACGGTTTTTGGACTATCCATTTCTTGGTCGGTTCGGTTCACTCGGTTCAGTTCAACTGGACCACTTTTTCATAATTTATTAACCCAAATTAAATTGGATATAAATTAAAACTAATTATATTATGAATTAATACATATAATTTTGGACCGTCTTAGGCTAAAATTTAGTTCGCCTCGATACTTCAAATTGCTTCTCGGTTTTGTGCTTCTAGCAGAGTCTGCCAACCCATTTTTCGCCCTTTTTGCAAATATGTCGAAAATAATAAAAATTCATCAAAATTAATTATAAAATTAATTAAAATTCAACATGTTCATATTTTAAGTATACTTTAATTATTTTATAAAAATTAATTATTTTCCGACAGGAATTTTATTGAAACTGCATGAATTTAAGTTAAAAAGGGCATGAAAAAGTGTGTAAATTTTTGTGTTTCCAAGCGTCAGCTGACCTAGGGTTGAAGACAACGGCAACTGTAACACCCCAAACCCGGCCCATGCGGTATTACCGGATCTAGCATGTCACATAAAGAAAACGTATAAAGAACTAAAGTTGATGTTATTTGGTTATAGTTAAGAAAACAAGTTTGGTTATAATTAATCGATAAAATACTACTAATTTCTAGAGGTTGATTGAAGAATCGATAATCGAACTAGTGATCTTTTAAAACCGTGACTTTTGAAAATATTATTGATAATTTGCAGGAAAAATCCAAGTTAAATTATTTGTACATATTTATTATAAAATCCGTTTGTTGATAAATTTTAAGAAAAACCGTTGTTTATGATTTTAGAAAATCCCCGTTTAAAACAATTCATGGAAGATAATAAATACGTCAAACATAAAACAAAATAAAAATCCTGAGGCCTTATTACAACTTTAAACCCAAAATAGTAAAAGTAATGAAATAAAGCGGAAACGAAATTTACTAAGGTTCAAAATATTATTTCCAAAGTATGGCCTCCACCGAGTCATCCATGGGCCCAAGTCCTCATTCATCGATCTTTACCGCAAGGATTAAGAGAATGGGGTGAGTTACTAGAACTCAGTGTATAATCCCCTTACCGTCATCCACTCAGGCCTCGAACCCGTATATAGCAACATCTTGGACCAAGTCCATTTACATAACAATATTTAAATGAAATGAATGTAACCCAACCCATCCATCCATCACACCCCCGACCAGCCAATCACACCTGTGGGGATCAAGTCAACCCACCCCGCCGGTCACACCAATTTGCAGTCGAGCTGCTATTTGTATAATATTTTTGTGGTCAAGCCACCGAAATCATAATTAAGCACAATAATAAACAAATTGTGGCAAAGCCACTAGGCTACACTGCTCTCCATACAATTTTTCCCAACCCATGCAATATGTATAGATGTAACATAAATAAAAATTATATCCACATATATAAAAACCATTAATCTAATGAAAAATTTCGGTGAATCGGCCCATTAAAGCACTTTGATAATTCGGCCCATAAGGGCATTCTAGCAAATCGGCCCGTTAGGGCATTTTGGTAAATCGGCCCATAGGGCATTTTTTGTAATTTAGCAAATTAATACCGATTTTGATAGATCTTTAGAACTAATGTTGTTTAAGCAAGTTATTCGATTCATGCCATATTACAGTTATTAGATTTATAAGCAACAACGATCTATTTTCCAACATGATAGTGAATCACGAATCTATGGAATTTCAGTGTGAGATTACACACCTGATTACGGTAAGAATTAAACCTTCTTGATTGTCGGCACCCTTAGTATCGTGAACGACCATGATTTGCCTACTCTCACTAGAAGATGGTCCACAACCTGGTGGAAAATCCCGAACTGCCAATACTGCCTTTCGTTTGAACTTGGGAGTAGAGATTGCAAGTCCACTCCCTTTTTGTCCTCCTATCGATTTTCCCTTAATAACTCTACCACTTGCCTCCATTGAAAGAGGCTCGATTAGAATAATAATACTACGATGAGAGAAAGTAGTTGTTTAGGGAGAGGATTTCGGCTTACCACTACTTCCGAAGGACCAAGGAGTAGAGAAAAATGAGTGATTTAGTCCCTAGAATAAATGATTAGACATAACCATCGATCCGTTTTAACGGAATAACCAAGAAATAAAAGAGATCGAAATGAACCTTGAAGAAATTCCTTACCTTAACAATGATAGATCCGACTCCCACCAATTGGGCTTATGGCTACGGATGAATCGACAAGGATGTGATATATGGCCACCCACTAGAACACTACGAAAAAGAGATAATCACGATATGAGGGAGTAGGAGAGAGTGATGTTTTCGGTTTAGAGAACCATCCAATGATAAGAGCACCTAATCGTCCATGAAGAAAAGAAAATGAAAAGAGGAGAATGAAACCACTTACCGATTCGATCAAAGAAGAGAGTGCCCAACACAAAGGAAAATGAAGAAGAGATAAAGTGCTATAAGTGTAACATCTCGGTTTAGGGCCTAGTCAGAATAGTGGTTCAATACCACAAATCCGAGGGTCATGAATGAGTTTTTGAGGCTTATAATATGTATGCATGCTAGTGTGAAAGTTTCATGAAGCAATTTTGTGAAATTGTGGTTGAATTGTCCAAAAGGACTAAATTGCAAAAGTTGCAAAATGTGTGTTTCTAGAAGCTTTATGTGTGAAATAGCTTTGGATTATTAATTAGAGGTCCTTAAATAGCAATTTATCCAAATTCTAATTTTTGGACAAAAATGGGCATGGATGAGTTAAAATTGAAAGTTTATCAAAAAGGGCATTTTGGTCATTTATTAATTAAGTGATGAAAATAGGTGAAAAGATGATAGAAATTCATTCATCTTCTTCCCAAAGCTGGCGAAAATTTGAGAAGCCATTGTTAGGGTTCTTTCAATTTTTCAAGCTTGCTAGTAAGTGCTCCTAAGCCCGGTTTTTGATATTCTTCGTATTTTTGAAGTCCCGGTAGCATGAGTAAGCAATTTATAGCTATTTGGTGAGCTATTATGGATGTTAAAAAATGTACATATGTATGACATGCATGTATTTTGATGTTTTATGGAAGAATATGAAAGCTTGATGTAGTAGAAACATCTTTTGCTAAGTGATTTTCCATGAAAATGCATGTAGGGACTTAGTTGTGAAAATCTTAAGTTTGGTCATACATGGGTGATTTAGTGAGATTTGATGAATGCTTTAGTTGAGTAAGTGGTTCGGCTAAGCATGAAAGAGTAGAAAGTTGAATAAAAATCACTTTACGAGCCTTTGGGACTAAAGTGTAAATATGAGAAAGTTTAGGGGCAAAATAGTAATTTTGCTAAAGTATGAGATGTGGGTCAATTTAGTCAATGTTTGTATTGAATAAGCTAATTTATTCATTATAGATCAAGAAAGACGAAGCCCGGATCGAAATCGAGGCAAAAGTAAGGTGGTGGACTAAATTGCACATTTCAATACTTTTGAGTATCGAGGTAAGTCTATGCATAAACAATGCATTCATACTTACAATTTGTAAATGCTAGCTAGGGTGTAGCATGAATGAGAATGAATGAGAATGATTGGGAACCTATGTGGTTCAAGTAGAATGAATGCAATATAGATGTGAATGGATGAATAATTGGGTAAATAGACTTGTGCATGTGTTGTGATAATGCTAGATGGTGGGCTAAGTGCGATACCATCCAAATGCATAATGACGATGAGCTGGCTATGTGTGATGCTATCGTTAGGTATATCATTTAGTGGCTATGTGCGAGATCACGATGATTACCTTTGTGGTAGGCTAAGTGCGATACCACCTTATAAATTTATTGTGGTGTGCTAAGTGCGAAACCATCGAGATATTGGTTGTGTGGATTAATTGTGTATATTAGCTGTGTGTAATAGCTGTGTGGATAAGATATGTGGATTAGCTGTATGGATTAGCTATGTGAGTTAGCTAGGTGGATGCATTATTGAGCAATAATGACGTGTTGTATATTGTGTAAATGTGATATTGAATGCAGGGGTGCATTTCAATAATTATGAGCATGTGACTCATGATGTGTTGGTAATATGGTAAGGGATAGAAAGAGTAAGCATAGTTGTATATTATATGTTGGTATAATGCTAATTGTGGTTGGGCTTATTCTATGATGCTTAATTATTTATGTGTAAACTTACTAAGCTCAAAGCTTACTCTCTTTCTTTTCCCTTGTCTTATAGATTAAAAGCGTTGAACCGAGATACGAGGATCATCGTAAGATAGCCCACATATCAAAGATACTTTGGTACATGAAACTTAATGTTTTGTATATGGCATGTATAGGGGCTAGATAAGTTTGTAAATTTTGTTGTAAATGGCTAAGATGTGTTGGCCTATAGATGGATAGCTTATTTTGTATAATGCCATGGTTGTTGGCTATTACATTATATGAAGGAAAGATGTAGTTTTCTATGTGAGAATGCACTTCAATTTGAGTTGATTATGATGGTGTTAGATGAGTATGTGTTGTGTATGTTAGAAGGGTGAAAAGAACTTGACACTTAGTCTTGTTCTTGACCATGTGGGTAGACACACGGGCGTGTGTCTAGACCATGTGTGACACACGGTCCGGCCCCCGGGCTGTGCTGTGGCCATGCATCCCCTGCATGTTAATATTTGAAAATAGAATAGACCACGGACTAGTCACACGGGCGTGTGCCTAGAGCGTGTGGGATTCATCGGTGTTGGCCACGGATAGCCACACCACGGCGTGTGTCTAGACTCTAGGCCGTGCGAGGGAAGTCAGTGTTCACCACGGTTGGGGAGCACGGGCGTGCCATGGCCGTGGGGGAATTGGCAGAATGCTCGAGTTTTTAGCATGGCTAGGGAACATGGGCGTGTGTGTCCATGCACGAGCGTGTCTAATCTTGCACGGGCGTGTGAGACCTGTATAAAAGATAAAAAATTTAAAGATCGTAAAAGTTTTGGATTAGTCCCGAGATCCCTCGTGTGTATGAGTGAGGCCTCGTAAGTCGAGAATAAGGTTATATCGAGTAATGACGTTGAGCCTATGTGGCGATTAAGCGGTTTGAGTTCGGTAACGCCTCAGGCCCGGTTCCCGGCGTAGAACCCGGGTAAGGGGTGTTACAATAAGGTTCGGCTATTTAGAGAGAAAAGGACAAGGAAGATTCGGCCATCAAGTATTATTGACTAATGAAAAAGAGGAAGATTGGGGAATGGTGAGAAAGAAAAGAAAAGAAAAGCAAACTATGAAAAGATGAGAAAAAGAAGAGAAAGTATTCCTTAAGGTCACGGTTTTAGGCAAGGAAAGAAGTACCAAATGGTAAAAAGAAAAGAACTTTCAAATGGAACAAAAACTTCTCAAAGTGCCTAAGAAAATTCGGCAATCAAAGGAAAAAAATTGGAAAAGAGAGCACCAAAATGTTAAAAAGAAATGAAAGCCTTTCATGCACAAACTTGCAAAAAAAAAAAAGGCCAAAAGAATTTCGGCTCCCCTTTTCTCCCTGCCAAAATCGTGTACCACCTTTACCAAAAAGATGAGTGTTGACCAAAATTCTTTCCCCAAACTCCTTCCAAAAATTCGGCCAACATATCCCTCCCTTATCCCTTTCCTTTATTTCTTTCCTTATTTTTCCCTTGATCTCCTCCTTACTCTTCTCCTTAGTGTTCTTTCCATCATTAGAAAGTCTTCCTTTCCTTCTTTAATGTCTTGGCCGACACTTACCATCTTCAACATGATTAAATCCACAAGTTGCCATAGGTGGGATTCGAACTCCACCCCTTTAGCTCCTTTATGTGACGCCTCACCACTTTGCTACTAGCTCTTCTTGTGCTAGCTAAATACATACTTATTTCCTTAAGCCTTGACGCCACTTACCTTCTCTCCTTAAAGTGCTTAAACACAAAAATTTCTACTACGGCCCAACTCAACCCCAAGCCTTCTTAGGGCCCCTAAACATACACAACTAACATTTTTAACTAGCCTAACGCATGGTATAATGTAAAACATAAAATCCCGAATTTCAGGATGTTACAACAACCTTAACTCTATAAATAGGCTCTTAAACACTTGTTAAAGGACAACTTTCATACTTTAGAATTTTCTTTATAATTTCAGTTTTCAGTTTTTCCTTTTTCTTAGGCTTAGGTTATTTTTAGTTTTGTTATTTGCATTTGTCGGGAGATCTGATTTGTGGAACTTGATAAACTCTTTGTGGATTTCGTGCTTCAATCAATACAATTCAGGATTCTCTTAAACCTTTATCTCTTGATTGTTATTAATGTTTATCTTTCGAATCAAGTTTATTATGTTTTTGAGATCCATGAGGAACTAATCCTCTTATAGGGGATTAGCGAGTGGAGGTATGATTAATTGATTGTTGTGCAGGGTTTTCTTAGATGATCAGTTGTTCAGGAGAGGAAGAACTTAAACCCTAGGCTTGACGACCCTAGGAAATCATCTTGGTGGGAATTAACCCAAAATTGGTATGGTCTATCCGTGAACAGCATAGCCCCGAACCGGTCTGGGCTGTGAGGTCGAGAGATAAGTAGTTCTTGCTGACTCGTTAGTCTAGTGGAAGATTGAGAGATCCTGCTAGGGTAATGACTAGTTGGTTGAACAGATAACCTAAAGCGATAGTTAGTTATGATTACTAAAGCGAGCTAATCAGCCATACTTAGACCTTGTAATGCCCTAAATTTGGGCCTAGTAGAATTGGGCCCATTGGGCCATGGGAATGGTAGCGTTTAGAATTCTTGAGAATAAGAGAACGGCACTAATGCAAGTTGGATCTATTAGGTGAGTGATTTTGGAAAGTTAGGGGGCTTCTAGGAAGTCCTGGGGTTAAGCCATGTCATTTAGAAAATTTAATTTTTGCCTTAGTGGGACCCTAGTCTCAGGTATTAGGCCTCTTAAATAGATTAAGGGGAAATAGGACACAATTGGGTTTGTGGTTCAGTGGCAAGGTGGCGCCACTTGGGGAGCTATGAGGTGGCGTTACTGTCAGGTGGAGAGTTCCAAGGTTCGAGGCTTGAGAGTGGTAAATTTGGAGGTTTTATTTTTGCAGATGGAAGGAAGGTAGTGGCGCTAGAGTGGACTCTGGAAGGGAGTGTTCAGGAGAGAAAATTAAGGCAAAGATAAGAGAGAAAATATAGGGGATTGAGGTGTGGATGTGATGGTGCCGAATGGGACTCTGGGGGAAGGGAGTTTCGGCTTTTGGCTATAAAATGAGGGTGTCGAATTCCTTTGAAAGGTTTCTAGGGTAATGCCGAAATTCTGTTTTTCTCTCTAGCCGAATTCCTCACTTGATAGTTGCCTGAACACCCTTTTCTCTCTAAGTGCTCAGAAGCTGAATCCTCCATACCTTCGCTTCTCAAATTCCTTTTCTTGTTCACCTTTGGTTCTAGCCGATCACTTCTTCTCTTCTTCTCCCTATTGGTGCCGAATAGTCTCTGTCACCATATCAATCTCAAAAGCCGAATACTTCTTGGGCCGATTGCTTCTTGGGTAAATGCTTAGTCGATTTTCCTTTAGTGTGTTTTGTTAAAAGCCAAAGGGCTATCTAACCTCTCCTTGTCGTTAACCTTGTATTAAAAAGGGTAGGGTTCAAAGATCGCAAGCGTGGTAAGGATCGTTAGCAAGTGGTAAGTGTACTCATCTCAGTTGTGAATTAGTGGTTGGCCGAATGTGTGTATGGATTATAGAGGTGACTTGTGTGGAGCATGAGTCACTTGATTTTTGATAGCATATATGTGTGTGGGTGCAGATCTAGGGGATATTCGCAAGTAGTAGCTAAGAAAGGGCTACTAGAACTGGTGGCACACGGTAAGGTTACGGTGAGGTTTCGGTTTTTGATAAAGTATGTATTAAGCCCTTGGTTAATTGTTAAGTGATGTCGATTGTAGGTTCGTGATTAAGGGAATTGCCACACGCGTTATTACCAGGTGTGTACAAACACTACACACACAAGATGGCGGCAACGCTGAAAAGTCGAAAAGCGAAAGTGGCTAAATGGGCTTACCGAGCGCGTGGGCCCAAATCAGCCAAGATTGATATGTGTATTTGAATATTGAATTGACATGAAAGGGGTGTATGGTTTGATTATGATCGGGCCTAATGGGCTACATAAACATGAGCGGGCCTAATGGGCTATATAAACATGAATGGGCTTAGTGGGCCTTATGGGATTTTAGAAGTGTATGCTAGGGTTTAATGGACTCTAGGCCTAGTTTTGATAAATTCTTAAAATTACATAAGACTTAATTTATTAATCAAACATGTCTGTGGACAAGTCGATTAGTTAGAGTGTGGTAACTGACATATGCATGTCTAGGATTGGATCGAGGGAGAGCTTGGTACTTAAGCGGTCCTAGTGACCCACCTCTTCTCTGAGATCCTACCTGGTGCATAGTGTTTGTTCACTTTAACCGCGAGGACTCGTTGATGGGCCAAAGTTCATAACTAAAACCCGAGATGAAAAAATTACGAAAATACCCCTATAGGGTAGAAATTACGAAAATACCCCTGTAGGGTAGAAATTACAAAAATACCCCTGTAGGGTAGGAATTATGAAAATACCTCTGTAGGGTAGAATTACAAAAATACCCCTGGGTAGTCAAATGACTAAAATACCCCTAGGTGCTTATTGTGTGAAAATGTGTATGTTGCATTCATGAAATATATGTTGCACTTGGGTAGGTTTGATGATACTGAGGAAGATATGTGAGGATCGCATAGTCGCTGACGGCCACCGTGGATCTACCGGTGGCTTTAAGCCCATTATATGCTTAGCGCCTTTGCCGCAACGCTTGAGTAGTGCCGCTTGTTGGTGCTACCTTTGGAGTGTAAATTTGGGTGGGTTGATATTTATATCCCCACAGGAGTGTAGGGTTGGTACGGGTGGAGTGCAGGGTTGGATTTGGGATGGGTGCATTGCATTCATGTGATATTGATATGATATGAGGTCATTGTGGGCTAAGGCCCAAGACCACCGATTTTGATAGGGCTTAGGCCCAACGTGATAATTGTGATAATTGCATGTTGATTGGATTACCAAGGGTTGTACACACTGAGTTTCGAAACTCATACCCTTTAATTAAATGTTTCAGGTGATCCTCAGTAGACGGTTCGACGTGGAAGGGGACTCGGGGACGGCCACACTACAAGCTACTTAGAAGTTTTTCTTTATTTGTTTCGAATAACTCTATTTTAATTACTTTATTTTCATTGGGATGTAATAAGGCCGTGTACCTCCAATTTGATTTTACATTTGGGTTTTAATTATTGTTCAACTGTTTAATCATTCAACTTAAATATTTTTTTTTAAAATCTTAAACTTAAGCAAAGTCGTTTTGGAATTGTCTTTTTTTTTCTCTAGAAGGGTTTCAATGAAAACAAGGTTTTCGCTAAAACACTTCAATGTGGCACGCCGGATTCGAGCCTAACTTCTGGGCCGGGTTTGGGGTGTTACAGACCTGATTCAGTTTCTATATTAAATTTCTCGAAGTCTTTTTCTTGATATTATTTTATTCTTTATTTGTAAAAATACTAAAAATCCTTCTTTATGTTTACTCATAATATAATTTATTTAAAGTACTAATTAGCTTTATTTCTACTTAGGTTAAGGTCAATTTAGTGCTCACCTCCCTTGGGTACGATCTTCGGAGTACTCACCTACTTCGTTGTAATTATATTACAACCTGACCCATATACTTGTGGACACCACCTATTTGATATATTTTATGTAGGATTCTTACTCTAGTTGTTGACACGTTTAAAGGTGGTTAAGTTATTGGCACCGTTGCTGGAGAGGCAACATCACTAGATCAATTTTAATTTTTGCATTTTAATGTAATAGTTAGGAAATACTTAAACTATAGATACAATCTCTAGTTCATCCTGTTTAGTCATTCTTTTAACATTACTACCATTTTTCTTTTCTTCAAGAAATCTCAACACAAACCCTCGAAAAGAAACTCGCAACAATAATCATTGAAACTAGTTCAGCAAAGCCCACAGACAACTTCGACTGCATATGGTCAGATGATGAAATAGACTACGTCAATGACATCTATGAAGAAGGAGTCCATGAAGAATGAGAAATTCGGGAAAATCAGAGACTACTAATGTTAGAATTAAGCCAGCTCAGAGGAGACGACCTAACATTTTTGTGGGACAATGATAGGGGCACCAATATAGAAGAATTTTACCACAGGCTTGATCAAACTCAAAGAAAACATGAACAGGAAAACCCAATAGCAATAACACTCGGGGAAGGTGGAACCTTGAGTGACCAAGAAATTCTAAGTTGGGAAAATGATCCACCATAACCTAATAAGTGCAGAGAAGGAACAATGTTACAGAAGGGTATCCAATTTGAGACAAAGGCAACAGTGGAATTGATGGCTGAACGTAATAAGTCAAGTACTGAATTTTCACTTCTGCCAACATCGGGTCCATCACAACGGAATATGAGCAAGGCATAACTGATGAGGTAAGTTATGTTAACCTATCTCAATTGTCTTGTAATTCATCAACTCCTGGGAAACCAATAATAATCCTTAATTCGGCACCTCAAGACTTTAAAGATCTCCAGACTTTCAGGATATTCACTAAGCTAGGGATTGTACATATTAATGGGGTTTTAAGTAAATCAGAAGACATCCCTAATTAAATAACTACACCAAGGATGGAATTAGAGTTAAGGAAACTAGAATGTACTTATTTCTTACTTAAACCCCACAATGAAAGCATTAACCAATTAAAAGAAATGTCAAAAGAATGATTAATCCATATGTCAATTGAAAATATAAATTTTAAATTGAACTTTAAAAATTTCTTGGTGTTAGAAGACTTTCTAGGTCCTATAAAGATCATTAATAACTTTGAGGAGAGAAAAATTAAGAGTGAAGGTAAAATATACAATGAGGATAACAAATAGAAACAAGACTACAAGAGGTTTGTGGGGTTGCTAAACTATAAAATTCTTATTCCTCTAGATAAACATTTTGATTTGAAGAAGGTATTTTCTATTATCAATGTAGGAAGAAAGAACATAGTTAAAGAGAAGGATAAACAGAGAAAGACAAAATGACATGATGGATGCTGGATGCTGGACCAACACTGACAGAAATGGAATAAGGTAAATGCCCTCATGTACATCGATCGAGCTAACAAATGAATCCGGCAGCAAGACTTGATATTTTTAATTAAATTCTAACTTTATGTATATTATTGTATATTTAACTACTCGATTAGTTTAGACTTTAACTTTTATTAATTTTTCATTTAAACAAAGAACGAGGCACTTTGAAAATTAGAAATTTGGGTCGAAACAGAGTTGGTATTGCAACACGGTGTCCCCGTGTCTTAACACCACGTCCAGAACCAAAGGTTTGAGAAAGTCATCTCGACGTCACAACACAACACCTTTGTGTCGCGATACGAAGTACAATTTACTCGGGTTTTCAAAATTTCATGGTGTGTCACGACATTGAACCCTGATGTCATGACAACGGCAACCTGCTAGAGATGTCGCGACATGGAACCCCTACGTCACAACATCGTTGTAATTTTCTACAAGGTTGACCTAACCCGATTGCGCAACTCGATCGATTAAACCCTATTTTAATTGATTTCTAACTTCAAAACCCATACTTTAAAACTTAAAAACATCCTAACTCAACATTCTAACTATTCTTAACCCCCCTAAACCTCTCAAAACACTCGCAAACTCTAAAACCCCCTTTCATTAGACCCCTAAATCTACAAGCCTCCTTTGTTATTTGAGTCTTATTTGGTGCAAGATCATCATAATCGTTCGGAAAAAAAGCAACAAGGACTCTAAAATTGAGGTTAAGGGTTCTTAAACTTTATTTCACTGTTCCATTATTTATTGCTTGATTCTATTAATTGTTCTAGTGTTAAGTACTGAATATGCCTCCTAGGAAAAGTACAAAATTTTATGTACAAGAAACTTTGGTGGTATCGGACCCTTGAAAATTTCAAAATCTAAATGTCGAGAAATACTTTCTCGAATTACAAGGAAATTTTTTTATCTAAGAGCGAGGATTCGAACCATCAATGGTTCTTTGCAATGAGATTTGGACATTAGTTTGGTATAACCCATGGGAGCGATTTTGTGTCACTCCCAAAGAAAATGCGGTTATTCCAATAGTGTAAGAAATTTATGCCTCTTTTAGAGATCAAGAAGAGAGGAGACCGTACGTTGTGATATGGAAAACCGTAATGGTAAGAGATAAGGAAGTAAATATTATGTAACACCCCATACCTGGCCTGGTTGCCGAGCCTGAATACTAGGATGCTACACCACCGTCACACATCATTTACTGAGCAAACAGTTTCACAAGTAACCAATTGTCATCTTTATTCAATCATATGTATGAATTGTAGTCGTTCAACCACTTCTTATCGTTAAAACATGCCATATATACACTAAGGGTATTAAAAACATCAATCAAACCTGCAAATGGACCAAATTGTAAAATTTCCAAAACTGTTATGTAGGTATCGATACTGTCTCAGGGGTATCGATATTTTCTTTAAGTGGTATCGATAGCACATGGAAAATCAATACCAAACTAGCATTATGTTTCTTACCGAATATATTAGCGGTACCTTTCGCAAGGTATCGATAAACTTACCCTGAGTATCGATACTCGGGCCAAAGTATCGATACCAAATCCATATTCTATTTCCCTGCACCTTTGAAAATGTAGAGATACTGTTTTTAAAAGTAAAATATCGATACCTCCACTCCAGACTATAAAATCTCAGCATACTTCAACATTAAAACCATTCAAACTTAATCCCAAACAACATGCTTCATTCACCTAGTTAATGAAACATCAAAATATCCGAAATAGTCGTCCCAATATCATATTCAAGTCCACATACTTCCAAACATAAATAGAATGCAAACAACCTAAAAATTGACTTAGCAAAACTGATATAAAATCTACCATGTTGCCTTAAACTCCCATATAAAAAATAACCATTAACACCTACTATAGCAACTAAAGAATGGCTTGGATCAATGCCTTGAAGGCCACATAGCTCACACCAGAAATGCAACTACTTTGCAAAGGTTAAAATGGAGTGGGTGAACTTAACAAGCTCAG
This sequence comes from Gossypium sturtianum, assembly GCA_025698515.1. Classification (NCBI taxonomy): domain Eukaryota; kingdom Viridiplantae; phylum Streptophyta; class Magnoliopsida; order Malvales; family Malvaceae; genus Gossypium; species Gossypium sturtianum. The sequence goes on from CM046943.1 coordinate 43,131,296, forward strand.
CGAATGCTCAGAACAACCACTACGTAAACAAGTCATTATGAATTAACTAAACATACATATCTCATATTCATAACATATTTAACTCTAATATCATATTTCACACATTTAACCACATGATTATTTAAGCATATATCACAACACAAATAAACCATATTTAGTCACATTTAATCATATTATAAGATAGTTTGGCTCTTAAGGTTATGAAACATAATGTGGACTTTATCACCACACATCGGATACACGAATCTCCAACACACCAATAATGACTCATAGAGTCGTACATGTCCTATAAGTGTAGCGTATAGCTAACACTCTCCAACACACCAAACACACATATCCCTGTCAATAGAGCTTAGCTCACATTCCTTTATCTCTCCAAAAACTGTCCCTAGGCCTCAACGCCTCAAAATCACATCACAAAGGTGAGTACTCACAATCCTATGGCATGCCAACTATATCCAACGGTCTCATAATAACATAAGGAAAAAACATCCACACTATTATCACATATTTACTTATCGATTTTCCGAACATATTTATTGTATATTCACATCATTAGCACATTATAAACACTGTTACATGGCATGAATAACATACCCACATATCTACTGTCACATGGCATGAACAACCACCCTCATATTCACTTTCACATCAGTCATCATAAGCTTATAGCATATGTCATAACAATCTCATATATGTTCATAATTTCACAATTTCACAAGCATACTGTATCAAATTTAATCATAGGCGTGAGAACACTTAGTCTTAGAATTTAGAGTAAGGGTTTAAGCTACCTCTAAATTCCCAATTACACAATGAATCATCTACGAGCAGCGATTCCCAAACACTCACCGAATATCAAGTTTCGTCACAAACCGAAAGATTGAACTAGCTATTCCTCTAGCTCATAGAAGGCTCTAATGAATCCGAGGCTCCAAACATAACAATCACACAATACACATAGTCAAATGACAGCCAATGACCCACTTAAACTAACCAAAACACAAGCCTAAAGTACCTTCTTATGCAACCAAACTCTTTAGCATGATGGACTTAAAACACAAATATCTCGATCTACACTTAACCTTTTCACATGAAACAAGTTTCATTCATCCCCATATTCATCTACGACTAAACCCTAACCTTTAAACCACACAAAACTACACGTTTAAGGTATCGAGATTTTTTGACAAGTTTTGGCCATAATAACGAAAATTCATTAAAACACGAGAAATCCTTAACTAAACTTTGAAGTAATTTTAGAAACCTTTTAATCAAGTTAAAACAAGTTGAAAAACACTTTTAAATCACATTTTCATCCACAATCTTGAATTCCACCATTAATGACCCAATTTTTGAGTTTTAATTAAAACATGCAATTTCATAACTAAAAACTCAATTTTAAAGTTTAAATAACATTAAAAACTAATGGGAAAGTGAATGACTACCTTTGATGGAAGATTAAACTAGTTTTGATGCAAATTCAAGAAACCCACAATTGAAGAAGATGATGAAATCTATGGAGTTTTTGAGTGTTTTTCTTGGAGATTTATGATGGTAATTGACTTGGGAATGATAGGAAATCAAAGTATTATGGTTTGGGAATAAAAAATCAATTGAAATATCAAGGGAATAGAAATGGATAGCAATAGCAAACTTTGGGGAGCAACTATCGTGAAATGGAATTGGGAATGGGGGTTTATTAGGTTCAATTTTAAAAACTGGTAAAATTGCAACATAAATGCTCACTATTTTGACTTTGTTACAAATCAGTCCTTTTTTAAAAAAAAAAATTAAGGTATTTAAAACTCATTTTCAAAAATTGACTCAATCCCCTAATAGCGATTGTTGAAAACATTATCAAATACCAACCTTATGAAATTTTGAGCACATATAGGCTAAAAATCCTAAAATACTCTAGAAATTCCTAAGCCCTATTTTGAGGTGTTACAATTACTCCTTGAGAAATATGTGAGTTTTACAACATCCCATACTATGAAAATGATTTTCTTGATAATACTGATTTAAATATGTTTAGAGACATAGAAATGGATGATGTTGTAAAATACTTGACTCAGGGTAGAGGTATATGGAACCATAGGTCAGATACTGCAATACCAACTAATTTCAATCAAGCAATTACATTCCTGGTAGCCAAAATGTGGATACAATTTATCTGTACTAGAATAGCACCTGCATTGAATGTCCCTAATGTTAATACTTTTCGAGCTATTCTTTTGTATGGTATTTTGCAGCGTTGTAACAGCCCATTTTTTAGTAGTGTCGAAAACGGTGGTTTGGGGACCACAAATTTGACGAGTGAGTTTTTATAATTAGTATTTAAATTATATGAGTCAATACGAGTTTTTATATTTAATTCTAATTTGAGAAATTCTAACAAATTGAATTAAAAGTTAGTATAAGTGGTTCAGTTCAAAAGTCAAGTGGTAATTGAAAATGAGGTATTAGGACCTCATTTTCATAATTTAAAGCTATAAATATTATGTGAATTGAAGTTTGGTCTAGTAATTTTGATGATTTATTGCTCAATTACGGTAAAAGGATTAAATTGTAAAAGAGGTAAAAGTTAATTGCTTTTGATTTACAAATAGTAAAAGCACCAAAATGGTAATTAAACCATGGTCAAAAATTCCAAGCGGTGGTAACATAATTAAATTCACTAAATTTTGGGCTATTTGCTCATTTAGTCCTAATTAGTTTAGGATTGAATTGAAATTAAGCTTGTTTAGTTAAAATTTAAAATAATTGAAGGACCAATTATGCAATTAAACCCTCCTTAAATGGCTAAATGATAGAAATGGTGTGGAATTTTCTAGTTTTGTAGTTAATAGCTATTAGATCCTTATTAATTAGTAATTAAAGAAAAAGGACTAAATCATAAAAATTGTAAAAGTAAATCGCTATTAGTTTAAAAGGTCATAAAAATTGTAAAAGTAAATCGCTATTAGTTTAAAAGGTTTAATAGGGGGATTAAAATGGTATTTAACCCATAATTAAATATGGTGAGCGGTGGAATGTTTTTTAGTGTAAAAATGTTAATTTTATATTTTAAAGAATAAATAAATTAAGTTAAAAGGAGAAAAAGAAAATAAATACAAATTATTACTTATGTTCTTCTTCCCCAAACTGAAACCACCATTTTTAAGCCATGGGAGGTTCGACCAAGCTTAGGCCCATCGATTTGGTGAGTAAATGCTGCCTGTTTTTAGTAATTTTTATGTTTTTGAGCTCGTATTAGCTTAATCTAGCTAACCCGAGAACTAATTTGTAATACTATCAAATGTTTTGGATTATGTCATTGATTATTTTAGTATATTCTTGAAGTTTTATGATAGATTATTAAGCTTGGTTGTTAAATAGGACTATTTTGTAAAGTAGTTTTTGTTAATTTTAATGTAAAGGACTAAAATGTGAAAGTGATAAAATTGCAAAGACTTGGTGTGAAATAACAGCAAGTAGGGGCTGCAGAGAGGTATGTAATAATTAGGCTGAAATTAATTGTGGTTAAAAATGGTTAAATTTCAAGTTTTGAGCTTAAGGACTAAATTGCATAAAAGTAAAATATTCGGGGCAATTTCGTAAAAATCTCAAAATGGACTTAATTGCATAAATGAGTTAATTTTGCTATTAGAATTATTGAATTGAATGAAATTATTATTTTAGATCAAGAACGAGTGGAAAACTGAGGAAAAGAGAAAATAACTGAATAGTCCCTGTACCTTTGTCATTGTTGTAATTTAGTCAGGTAAGTTCGTACATTATTTACACTTCTAATGATTCTTATATTCTATGATAATATAATTTTTTAAAATTTTATATTGTGCAATAGTATGACCTTCAAAACGAAAAATGGAATACCGACTATACTGAATGATTTGCTCAAACGAGCAATATCCACTGATTATACTGAACGCTTGCTCAAACGAGCAATATCCACTGATTATACTGAATGCTTGCTCAAACGAGCATTATCCACTGATTATACTGAATGCTTGCTCAAACGAGCATTATCCACTAATTATACTGAATGCTTGCTCAAACGAGCATTATCCACTGATTATACTGAATGCTTGCTCTAACGAGCATTATCCATTAATTATACTGAATGCTTGCTCAAATGAGCATTATCCACTGATTATACTGAATAAGATTTTCTGTATTGATGATTGGACACGAACACTGAAATAATGCTTCGAATATTATTCATTTGATGGAAGTTGTGATTGTCGGCATTTTCATTGTCTAAATGCAAAGTTTGATTTATCATGTTTAAGTGGGTAATAATATATTGATTATTCACAAGAACTTACTAAGTTTTATGTAAGCTTACTTGTATTTGGTTCATTTTTGTAGATTACGTTTTTGTGGACTCAGAAGATCGGATCATCACGGGAAATCACACTATTAGGGAATCTTTGGTAGAATTTGATTTTGGTTTGGTATATATGGCATGTAATAGGACCCTTCTGGATATGTTGTATTGGTACTTAGTTTTGTGCAGGTTTACACTTTATCTTGTGTTGATATGTTTGATTAACTATGGAAATATGCATGCTTTATCAAAGTTGAATTATGGTATGAAATGAAAAGTTCTGACTTTTAAGGTAACACTTTGAAACCCTATTTTGGTAACTGAACGGGATGTGGGTGTTACAAGCATAAACAGATATGTGTAGGTACATGGATCCATCGTAATATGAAGTGCTGTATAAGTGGCCAGAAGGTTGGGGTCTTCTTTCCTTACCTTATGACGGCGCTACGTAAGAAGTCGAAGGTCCTAATGGAGGAAAATGAGCAGTTCATGAAGCCAACAAGAAGTCTGATTAGAGATTCGACATATACTTAGTATGTTGAACTTCAGAGAAAGAAAATTACTGATTGGGACCAGAGGAGGAAAGAAAAGATGGATGTCCCAGCTTCGCTCCAAAGAAAGGAAAAAAATCAAAAGCTCAGAAAGAAACAAGTGGGAGCACCGAAGAAAACTTGATGGAATGATAAGATGGATGCAAGAGATGGGCCCAATACTTTAAGAATTTGCGCGGTGGAACAGCTTGAGAGTTTCGAATTACTCGCTAAACATGTTTGGTCTGATGCAAACCCATCAAGAAGAAGAAGCAGAAGATGAGGAGGCGACCTAAGAAGAGGAGAATGAGGTAGACGAGCGAGACTTCCAGAGGGGTGAAGACGACTATGAAACAACATTCCAGCCATAATATTCCACACCAAAGCGGCCCATCATACGAAGCCCAACCCGACATGCACCTTCGACGAGTGGGAGCTCCCACTAAGGATATGGCTCGGGAAAAGGAAAAGCACCAATTGAAATGGGGCACTAGCCTTGTTTTAATGATTCGAATGATGATTAAACTGAATTTTTCATTTTCTATTTTTTTGGGGAATGTATTAATTTGGGATAATCTTTAATTTTTATTTGTAGGAGAAGAATTAACAGTAGATTTTTGTTTTTATTTGCTTTATTTTACTGTTTTAAAGTTTTCTGTTTAGGAACATCACATGGAGAAGCATAACAATTTTGAAATTTCAACGATCAAAGGAAGCTTCGTGTGGATTCTTCCCCCAACTAATGAAGAGATCTTGGCGGAATTGCCACATATGAAATTGAGCACAATTTTGCAAAGAAATAGCCCACTTGCCTCTCGAGAAGAGATGGGAAACATGCTCAATATCATTTGATTGAATAGTTGACCTAGCTCCTTGTTGTTTGAAGAATCCATCCACTTCAATTGGTATTTTTTCAAGAAAAAAAAACATGATTGTAATTGTTTAGTTGATTAAATTTGTAAATATTAAGAGACCTAGGGATGACCTAAGGCATTGTTTGGTATATACCCAGAAGCCAAAAAGCTAACCCTTATTTAGTCATCCTTAGTACCTATACTTGAGCTAGAAAACACTTCTTGAGGAACCTTCATACAAAACCTGAGCCAAAAATGATGATTTGTATTTACCCTTTTTCTTTGGTCTTGAACTACACGACTATAGACATCTGGCCATACGTATTGAGGGTTAAGCAGATACATTACAGTGAATTTTGTTGAAATAGAGTGAAATAGGAAAGTTCAGTGTGATATAGTGATTATAGGCTAGCTTAAAAGTGCGAAACAAAAGAAAAATCCAAAAATAAAATCAAACAAGTAGAAAAAGAACATGAAAGACAAAAGCATTTGTGATTGAGATGTGTTGAAAAAGAAAGAAAAGTTACAAAGTCACAAAAAAAATAGAAAGACTCGTTCATTAGTGCACAAAAAAAATCGTAAGTTAGCCGTAGTTGCTACATTATGCTATGATTTCCTATGTGGAGAAATAAGGAAGGTGAAAGAAGGAGATATAAGGCAGTCAGCAGGATAAGGTCACTAAGGAGGAGAATAGGGAACAATACGATGTGCCAAACTATTTTCATGCTTGAAACTATCTTGATGCTTACTATTCTTGAATTCCACACCTATCTTAAGCCTTAAAACGTTACAAGCCGAAAAGCCCTATGTGACTTAGTTAGACGTATTCATGAATGACATCATACTTAATAATTGCATTAACAACCGTTTGTATTTTGGTAGGTGTAACACCCCAAACCCGGCCTAGAAGTTAGGCCCGAATCTGGCGTGTCACATTGAAGTGTTTTTCGAAAACCATGTTTTCATTGAAAACTCTTCTTGATATTTAAAAACTAAAGTCTCAGTTTGCGTTTGTTTATTTTTAATCAACGTTTATTAAAAGTTATTAATTTCAAAACCTCATTGTTGCAGAAGCTTAATTTAAAATAATGATTTACGAAGACGAGTCATCCAAAAATTGAGTTACAAAAACGTAGTGTTTTAAAAACAGTTATCGTTTTTAGAAAATCGCGTTCTACCTCTAGCAGATATAAATCGTAATAAACTGAAAATACCAAATTAAAATCCAGAAATTAAGAGAGGCCTTATTACAACCCAATAGAAATCGGTTTAAATAGAGTAAAATTGAATACTCAAATTTCAAAGCTACTCGTAGAGTGGCCACCTCGAGTCTTCCCGTACGTCGAACCGCCTACTGAGGACTATCTGAGAAAAATTAAAAAGAGAGGGGTGAGTTTACGAAAACTCAGTGTGTACAACCCTCATTAGTAAGAACATGAATCACAACAATCCGGGCCGAAGCCCATTACAGAAACGGTGGAAATTGGGCCTCAGCCCAAAATAGCCTCGGTTGGGCCTTAGCCCATATCAAATGTCACATATCATATTTATCTAGGCCTAAGCCCATCTCAATATTAAAATCCATGTATGCAATGCATTAATGCCCATACCAACCCTGCACTCCGTCTCCTGTCCAACCCTGCACTCCTGTAGGGCTTTAATCGACCCACCCATCCCTACACTCCTTATGTAGCACCGGTTGCGACACTAACTCATCGTTGCAGCAGAGCTACTCATGGCTTAAAAGCCTTCGGTGGATCCACAGTCGTCAAGCGACCATGCGATCCTATTAGCACTTCCTCCGTATTAATAATCCCATCCCCATGCAACATAATAACACATGAATGCAACATACCATAATAAACATACGATAGCAATCATATAACATGTAGAGTATTTTAGTCATTCTGCCCTTCAGGGGCATAACGGTCATCTTACCCTCTAGGGGTATTTCGGTCATTTTACCCTTCGAGGGTATTTTAGTAATTTTACGACCATTCCGGAGGTCTACAGTCACCTCGAGCGACACAAATATCACATTTAATCAAAACGGTGTATTTGGGCCCAAAGCCCAAAACTCAGCCCATGTGGGCCCACACTCTCGTGTGGCCCATTCGGCCCAAAACTGCCTTTGGCCATGTGATCGCCATAGCCGGCTCCTTATTTCCTATACGTCCACAACATTTACTCATGCAGGGCCCACGGCCCGTTGGGCCCACTCGGCCCATTACAACCAAACGAGGCCCAAAACTGCCCAAGCCCATGAGAACGCTCATGGTGGCCTCACGCATCGTGCGTCCATTTCTGTGGGCTCGGATCACCACACGTGCGTTCGCACGCTCATGTGGCATTGTTTGCCGGTGTTTCGGCTTTTCGGCATTTGCTGATCCATAGTTAGAATGGTGTGAGTACACACCTGTTATGAGCGTAGGTTGAACCCTTGGGATTATGCACCTATAAATCCATATACTTTAATCATTAGCCTTAACCAAAGTAAGACATATCCATTAGGTTGAAACTGACAACTCACCACACTACTTACCAAGAACGACGGCAACTCTTACTACGCTTGAACGTTCAGTCTACTCTCTTACGAAGTTGAGTCCTAAGGTGCCACAGATTCGGCAACTGACCAACAAAGGTTTCAGCTTTTTCAAAGGAACAAACAAGATTTGAGATGGAGAGAAATGTTCAGATTCGGCCTGATTAAAAGAATTAGAAGATGAGTGTTTCAGTCCTTTGAGAGAGAAAAGAGAAGGCGGATATAAAAAGAAAAGAGACTATTACCTTGCAACTATAGAAAAACCGAATGAAAAGGGAGATTCGATGATCGAAAACACATCACGCTTCAGACTAGATCAAGTTCGGCTAATGGAAAAAGAAAAGGAAACTGATTCAAATGGGGCAAAGGGGAATTCGGCTTATGGAGAAAGTAGTAGAAGCACAATGAAGAAGAAGAGATGTTTCGGTTATGGAGAGCACAAAAGAAAACAAGTGAGGGGAGAGTAGAAAAGAATGTGCAAAAGAGAATAGAAGGAAACGTGAAAAACAAAGAACCCGAAATGTCTAAGGAGAAAGCCTAAAATGTCAAAAATGCTAAGAACACAAGAGAATTTCGGCACACCCTCCAAAAGGTTTCAGTTTTCTCCTATTGCTACACACCAAATGCCGAATTTCATGCCAAAATCAACCCCTAGCCGAATTTCTCCTCCCCACATTCGGCCAACCACTACCTCTCACCCCTAAATCCCCTGATTCTCTCCTCAATTCACTCTCCATCTCTCATTCGAAAACACCCAACCACCTTGACCAATTCAAACACTCCTCCATCAGAATTTGATTCCAACACAACCTCTTGTCATCTCCTGAGCAAAATAAAAGCCTCAAACTTGCCACATGTGGGATTCGAACTCCTTCCCCCTTGCTCCCTCCTTGATGCCACATCCACCTTTCCATATGCTCACCTTGTGTCTCTTAATCACACACAATTAAACTTAAGTCCTACTTTATGAAGCCCTCTCCACTAAAGACCAAAAAAAAACAAAATTTTTCCCAGGCTCAACCTCGAACCCAAGCCTCTAAAGGACCCCCAAACTCACTCAAACAGCAAGCCAAATAAACACAACATGGATTCAAGCAAAACTACTAACCCCTAACTTTTGGGATGCTACAGTAGGATAATCAAATTACCTGTACAATTTATTGATGGATCCCTACATTTGAAACCCTTAATGTTTGTATGCTTTGTAATATACTAAACTTAGGTGTTTGATATCAAAAGTGGTAAGTCAGCTATATATCATGCCAAGATAAATTGTAAATATGAAATGCCTAGTTATGTGCTCCAAGTTAACATTTGTACCATACTTGCTTAAGGGTCGTCGTTTAATTACTATTTTTTTCCCTTGCTTGAGGACAAGTAATGACTTAAGTGTGGAGGAGTTTGATTTTCCATAATTCGGTGTAGCAGATTAAACTAGTTTTCGCATTTAATGAGCTTGAATACAAGCATTTTTATTATGTTTTAGTTGAGTTTTTATAATTTCATTTACATTCAACAAAAAGTGTAATTTGAGTCTTATATTGACCTTAGGGGCCGAATAGGCCTTAGGGTGAGCTAATATACTTTCTGAGTGTGCGGGAGACCATTAGAGGGTGTATTAACTCAACAATTGTCACTGTGTTGCAACACGCGGAGTTTAATGTCGCAACATAGGGAGCAGAGCACAAGAATCCCGAGACTACCTTCAATGTCACGACACAACCAAGGGATGTCACGACACACCCCTGAAGCTACCCTGAGTACGAGCAGACTGCCTTCGATGTCACGACACATGCACTAGGGTGTTGCCACATCGATCTTGTACGGGAAGTAATTATGAGCCAGGGGCATTTTGGTCTGCACAGTCAAATATTAAGCGCAAGAGTGTCAACTGACCTAGGGTTGAGGATGACGGAAACCCTAACTCTATAAATAGGCTCTTAAACACTTGTTAAAGGATAACTTTCATACTTTAGAATTTTCTTTGTAATTTCAATTTTCAGCTTTTTCCTTTTTCTTAGGCTTAGGTTATTTTCAGTTTTGCTATTTGCATTTGTCGGGAAATCTGATTTGTGGAACTTGATTAACTCTTTGTGGATCTTGTGCTTCAATCAATAGAATTTAGGATTCTCTTAAACCTTCGTCTCTTGATTTGGTATTAATTTTTATCTTTCACATCAAGTTTATTATGTGTTTGAGATCCATGAGGAACTAATCCTCTTATGGGGGATTAGTGAGTAGAGGTATGATTAATTGATTGTTGTGCAAGGTTTTCTTAGTGGATCAGTTGTTCATGAGAGGAAGAACTTAAACCCTAGTCTTGACGACCCTAGGAAGTCATCTCAGTGGGAATTAACCCAAAATTGGTATGACCTATTCGTGAACACCTTAGCCCCGAACTGGTTTGGACTGTAAGGTTAAGAGATAAGTAGTTCTTGCCGACTCGTTAGTCTAGTGGAAGATTGAGAGATCCTGCTAGGGTAATGACTAGTTGGTTGAACAGGGAACCCATAGTGACAGTTAGTTATGATTACCAAAGTGAGCTAATCACCCATGCTCAGATCTGCTTCAGTTTCTATATTAAATTTCCCAAAGTCTTTTTCTTTATATTATTTTCTTCTTTATTTACAAAAATACCAAAAATCTTTCTTTATGTTTATATGTAATATAATTTATTTAAAGTACTAATTAGCTCTATTTTTGCTTAGGTTAGGGTTAATTTAGTGCTCGCCTCCTTTGGGTACAATCCTCGAAGTACTCACCTACTTCGTTATTACTATATTACAACCTGACCCGTATACTTGCGGAAACTGCCTATTTGATATATTTTGTACAGGATTCTTACTCTGGATGTTAATACATCTGGAGGTGGTCAAGCCTCGCCCAAGTCCTCCATAGAAAAGCAACTTCCTAACCAAGTCTTAATAGTCTGTAGGGTAGGTATGTGATTTCCTATGATAAATATGTCACTTACATACAGTACCAAGAATATACCCCACTAATTTTCTTGTAAACACAAGCCTCATCTTCATTTTTGATAAAACCAAAATCTTTGATCGCATCATTTTAACAAAGATTCCAACTTCGAAAAGCTTACTTCAATCCATATATGGACCTTTGTAGCTTGCATATCTTACCATTATCTTTTGGATCGACAAAACCTTCAGGTTATGTCATGCACACATCTTCTTCTAGTTTCCTATTAAGGAAATTTGTTTTGATGTCCATCTACCAGATTTCATAATCATGAAATGTAACTATTGCAAGTAAGATCCGGATGGGTTTAAACATAGCAATAGGAGAAAATGTTTCGTCATAGTCTACACCATGAACTTGTCAAAAACCTTTAGTGACTAACTGCCCTTTGTATGTTTGTACATTACCATCAATGTCGATTTTCTTTTTGAAAACCCACTTGCACCCTATTGGTTTAACCCCTTCAAGTGGATCAACCAAGATACATACTTGGTTTTCTGACATGAAATCCTTCTCAGACCTCATGGCCTCAAGCCATTTCTCAAAATCTGGGCTCGCCATTGATTCTTAATAAGTCTTAGGCTCATCTTGATCCATAAGTAGAATATCACCATGTGTTGGAATGAGAAATTCATATCTCTCATGTCTTAGGCTTGTGCCAAGCTTATGGTTGGATTGTATCATGCTTAATTTTAATGTTATGCATTGAAATGGTAAGTCATGTTCATGATTTACGAACTTACTAACCATTATATGCTTACGTAGTTTTCTTTCCTATGTTTTATAGATAATCGGAAGCTCGATCGGGTTGGAAGTTCGTTGGAGATCTATCACACTATCTAGCGATTATATCGGTAGTTATTGATGTTTTGGCCAAGGTTATAATGGCATGTATAGGTGGACTTGTGTTTGAATGTTAGTTGATAAGTTTGGCATGTATATGTTATTTTGGTTGATGTACTTTTAGTACTTTTGATGCCTTATTGGTATCTGTTAATATGGCTAAGATATGATGTATGCTTGGGTGACCAAATGGTATGTTTATAAGGAAGTTCTAATGATCATTACTATGGTATGTTTGGAAGTGGTATTGATTTATATAAGTATGGTTGAGATATGGTAAGTGTACATGTTTAGGTATGTTTGGTTGATTGTAATTGAGGTGCCTTGTATGGCATATTTGTTGTATGTTAATGGTGAATTGGTCATTTTATGCATGTTTTGGTAAGGTTTTTGTGCTTTGAATTTGGGCACAAATGGTGCTTAGGTACAAGTTTGAAATGTGATAGAAATGGCTTGATTTTGGCCAATTTGATGTCCACACGGCCTGAGACACGGGCGTGTGACTCAGCCGTGTGTCACACACGGCCATGCGACACGGCCGTGTTTCCCCTGTAGGTTTTAAGGTTTGCAAGTCAGGCTGTTACACGACCTAGCACACTGCCTAACATACGGATGTGTGAGGCCATTTCGAGAGTTACACAGCCTGGCACACAGGCTTGTGGCTTGGCTGTGTGACCCAACTTCGAAAGTTACACGGGCACGGACAAGGGCTAGAACACAGTCGTGTGTCCTAATTTTGAATGTTCCAAGGCCTAAGACACAAGCGTGTGACTCAGTCATGTGAATCACACGGCCGTCTGACCCCTACAGTTTAAGTTTCTAACTTTTTCCTGAACTTTTTGAATGATTCCTATTTAGTCCCGAATTGTTTCTTAAGTGTTTTTAGGGCCTCGAAAGCTCGATTAAGGGACGATATGCATGTAGATGAACTATTTATGCCATGTTTATGTTGAGGTATTAAATGTATGTTTTAAAGTTAGAATTTTGCGGTAATGCTCCGTAACCCTATTTCGGTGACGGATACGGGTTAGGGGTGTTACATTCACTTTGAGACATATCACACTAGCTCGCATAGAGCTGGGCTCACTAAGGAGCACAATCACTTAAGCTTGCTTAGGGAGCTTCGCTGATACATAACTTGTCACTTAAGCTCACGTAGGGAGCTTCCTTAATACACAGCTTATCACTTAAGCGCGCATAGGGAGCTTTGCTGATACACAATTTATCACTTAAGCTCACATAGGGAGCTTCGTTGATACACAAACAAAAATGTGCTCTAAAAATCATATTTTCAAACCGTATTTGAAAACAGAGGTTCGTAGCTTTAAAACATATCTTTTTAGATAACTTACCTTTGAAACTTGTTTCGAAAACATAATAATTTAAGAAAACATATCAGTATAAACTGAATAACATAGCAGTTAACATACTACAAATAATTCCAAAACACTCATCGAAAAACGAATAAACTTAAACAAATTTAGCTTTGCCTTTATCCTTGCTGGTAGACCGGCCGACTGGCTCGCAACAAACATACACACATATTACTTAAGCAGAACAAGACGTATAGAATTCATGTAATGCGAGCCTAGACAATCACACCCAATAAGACAGAGGCTTACTTTGATAGCTACGAACTAAACTTAGATAGAGACTTTGAAAGTAAAATATTTAGTGAATAGTTTCACAAAATTAAGAGTCGTATTTATAGACCTAGGAGTCCTGATAATCTTAGGATGCCCTACTTCACTTAGAAAAGACATAACTTGCACGTAAAATGTAACACCCCTAACCCGTATCTGTCACCAGATTAGGGTTACGGAGCATTACCGAACAATCAAAAACAATTAAACTAAATATCAATCAACAGTATAACCATATCATAAAACAATAAAATACTTACATCCCATCCCTAAATTGAGCTCTCGAGGCCTTAAAAATATCTTAGAAGCAAATCGGGACCAATTTGAAACAACTTGAAAAGTCTTGGAAAAAGTCTAAAAAAATTGGAAACAAGGGTCACACACCCGTGTGGCCAGGCCGTGTGCCTTACACGGCTGAAGCACACGCTCGTGTCTCAGGCCGTGTAACCTTCAAACTAGGGACACACAGCTGTGTCCCAGCCTGTATCATTACCCGTGTAACTCTCTGAGTAGGTTCACACGGCCATGTCACACGCCCGTATGCCAGGCCGTGTAACTCTCTAAGTTGCCCCACACGCCCGTGTGTCAAGCAGTGTGCTAGGCCGTGTAACTCACTGACTTGCAACCTAAGGATATCATCAGATGACACACGATCGTGTCGCCAAGTTGTGTGCCTCACACTGCTGAGACACACGTCTGTGTCTCAGGCCGTGTGGACCCAAATTTTACCTAAAATCAAGTCATTCCAAGACCATTTCATGCATAACCTTGCAACATTTTTAAGCACACTTAATGGGACCTAAACATCACTCAAACATACATCAAAATACTATTTCAAGATCCTAATTCAACTAACCAATATGCCATTCAAAGGCACCACAATTAACATCCAAACATAACATATCAAAATAGGCCAAAAACACTTTAGTTCATGCATATAATCTAATTCAAAACTCTTACCAAAACCCATCCCAATTAACCATTTCCATAACATCATAAAGTACCAACATGAGACCTTATATACAAGCATTTGTAAGTGCCCAAAATGAAAATACTTGGTGAAACATTAAAGTACACCAACCCAACCATAACTTTCAAAGCATAAACATACCTAAATGCTAATACAAAACATCATATGCCCTTCAACCCCATATTCATCTATATATATGTACATGCCACTACCCTAAGAGTTATAAAAACTACCAACTTGAATGGATAGTGTGAGCCGGTTGAATGATCCTTCCAAAGTGTCAGCGACGATTATCTACAAAATAATCCACAAAAATCGAGAAGCTTACAAAGCTTAGTAAGAACATAGTATAACACTTGATCTAAATACCATTAAATATAGCTCATATAATATTTGATCTACGTTTACCAGAGTATAACCAGGGCACGAAAGTGCAATAAGGGGTATCGAAGTACAAATAGGGGCACGTATGTGCAATCATTCAATAATTATCTATGAACACTTAATTAAGGAAATATATTATAAGAATGCAAATTAGAAATTTATTTACGTATTGAAACACTATGAACTTACCTACTATTCGATTTCGACCAACATGCAAGGACAAATTCGCTATTTTCCCTTTTCCTCGGTTATTGTGTTTTTTATCCAAGTTTTGTTCTATATGATAATTAAATACAATAAATTAATCTCATACATTTCACATTTCATTCAATGTATTAACTTCTCATTAATAACACATTTTCCCTAAACTTTTACAATTTTTACAATTTAGTCCTCTTTCTCGAGAATCACCAAATTGACTATTTTCTTAGAATCAAGTTATAGCCGAATATTATAGGCCCTTTAATAGTCCCTATTGTACATCAAATTCACTATCAAACCTTGAGATTTTGACATTTTAACAATTTAATCTTTAAATCAAAATTTGACAAAAATCACTTCACAATTCAACCAAATACCACAATCAAAGCTTTAAACACATGGTTATCATAAAAAAACATTCAAGATTCATCAATGGTAACTTCGAAATTTTTTAACAGATTCAAAAATGAAGGTACGGGCTAGCTGAACCTAGTTGCAATGATCTCAAAAATATAAAAATCATTAAAAACAGGTTTGAATACATTTACATGCAATGAAATGAGCTTGACCGAATACCCTAGCTTCTTTCCATGGTGATATTCAGTGGAGATAGGATGAAATAAAGAAGATGAACATGATTTCTTAGGTTATTTTAGTTTTATTTACTAATTTTCCTTTTTGCCCTTTAAAATTTATCAAAATTTCAATAATACCAAATCCATGTACATCCACTATCAACATATATTGTATAATTACCATTCAAGTCCATTAACTTTCACTTATAAGGCCATTTGACTCTCTTAACTATTAGAACTTAATTTTTTCACCTTTTACGATTTAGTCCTTTTTACTCAATTAAGCATTTAAACATTAAAATTTCTTAACGAAATTTGAATATGACCTTAATAAAATCTATAGACACTAAATAAATAATAAAATAATAATTTACTCATCGAAATTGTGGTCTCGAAACCACTGTTCTGATATCACTAAAGACGGGATGTTACAACTCTCCCCCTTAGGAAATTTCGTCCTCGAAACTATTACATGAGAATAGATTTTATAACACCCCTAACCCGTATCCATCGCCGGAATAGGGTTACAGAGCATTACCAAAAAAATTAACACTTAAACATTTATCTCGAAACATTTCAAGAATCACATCGTATTCCATTCAAACAAAAGCTTATTGTCCCTTATTTGAGCCTTCAAGGCCATAAAAACACTTTAGGAACGATCCGAGACTAAATCGGAAACATATAGAATTTTTGGGAAAAAGTTTAAAATTTTCATACTACAGGGGTCACATGGCCGTGTGACTCACACGGCTAAGACACACGCCCGTGTCTCAAGCCGTGTGGACATTCGAAGTAGGGACACATGGTCGTGTCCCAACCCGTGTTCGTGCCTATGTAACTCTCTGACTTGGGTCACACAGCCAAGCCATACGCCCGTGTGCCAGGTCGTGTGCTAGGCCGTGTAACAGCCTGAATTCCAACCCTTTGAAACCTACAGGGGACACACGGCCGTGTCGCATGACCGTGTGTCACACACGGCTGAGACATACGCCCGTGTCTTAGGCCGTGTGGACAAGAAATAGGCCATTTTCAAGCCATTTTCAAGCCATTTCCTTCACCCAAATTATGCACACACATACAACCCATTCGCATCCAATTCAAGCATCCAAAATGTACCTAAAATATGCAAAATCAAGCTAGCACAATATGGTACCTATTCATACAACCAATATGCCAAAAGGCACCTCAATTTTCATGACATTACATATACTTAAACACAAGCATAACTTAGCCATTTAACAACTCAATAATTGCAACCAATTTCCATACCAAATTCTACCAAAATGACCATACCAAAATCACATTCAAATATACCAAAATGGTCACTAAAACATACATCAACTTAACCATTCCAACACCAAGCATAAAAAGCACCAAAATGCCAAATTATCAACCATAAAAAAACCACATATATACAAGCCAACATGACAACTAATTCATTAACCAAAATACCACATTTACAAGCCAAACATAATGGCTATTTCATGACGCACAAAACATCTATACATGCCATTATAACCATGACTTAAAAACATCAAAATCTACCGATAATGCCAATGGATAGTGTGATAGGTCTCTGATGATCTTCCAACCCGAACGAGCTTCCGATTAACTATAAAACATAGAAAAAGAACACAAAGTAAGCATATAATGCTTAGTAAGTTCGTAATACATAAATGATGTTTACCATTACGATGTATAAGCTTAAAATAAATATGGATTAAATCCAACACAAGCTTGGCACAAGCCTAAGCATCACCAACAACCCAAATTAGTGCTTAATCACATAAATTCAATATTAACACATGATAAAATAACTTTCATAAGTTTAAATCATATAAATTCATACTTTCCACAATCATGAATATACATGCTTACTACCTTCCATAGTAACAAAGTAACTTGCATAAAAAAACTCTTACCGAAGCTCACACGAAGTGTAATCACGATGGTCGTCACCATCCCTTTTCATAATCGATAGTCGAAGCTATCCCTTTTCATAATTCGATGGTCATCACCATCCCTTTTCATAGTTGATGGTCGTCACCATCCCTTTTTATAATCGATAGCCGAAGCTATCCCTTTTCATAATTCGATGGTCGTCGCCATCCCCTTTTCATAGCTGATGGTCGTCACCATTTCTTTTCATAATCGATAGCCGAAGCTACCCCTTTTCATAATTCGATGGTCGTCACTATCCCTTTTCATAGTTGATGGTCATCATCATCCCTTTTCATAATCGATAGCCGAAGCTATCCCTTTTCATTGGTCGATGATCGTCGATACGCCGTTGGATTTTTTTGCCGAGACATAATTTGATATCATAAAATGATACCATTTAAAACAAAATTTAACACGCTATTTAAACGAACGAACTTACCTCGACGATAAAATGTAGAAACGGAGTCGATTAATCCGAAGCTTTCTCTTTGCCTCGATCTAAAGTCATACGAGGCCTATCTTGATCTAAATGAATAAATTCAATCAATTTAATAGCCATTCTATTCAATTCAATCCAAATTTACATTTTGTTCAAAATTATGCTTTTGTCCCTAATGTTTTGATTTCTTTACAATTTAGTCCTTAAACTCGTAAAACGAAATTCATGAAATTTCATCCCTACCCAAGTCTAGCCGAATTTTATATAGGCTCATAGCAGCCCATGCATTTCATTTTTTTAACAATTTCATCATGAATATTTCATATTTTTCAATTAAATCCCTAATTGACAAATTTATCAAAAATCACTTAACAAAAGTTATTTATCTAATAATAAAGGTTCATTTTCTTCCATCAAACATCACAAACAACATGTATACATTCATGGAAAAACCCTAATCTTTTAACAATTTTGCAAATTAGTCACTGGGCTAGCTAGATTAAGCTACAACGACCCTGAAAACATGAAAATCATTAAAAACGGGACAAAAACACACTTACATGCACAAGGAATGTTGGCCGAACCTTCAAGCCTCATTCCTGGAGTTTTCTTAGTTAAATTTCAGTGAAAGAAATGGACAAAAGAGATGATAGCTTTTTTATTCTTTGTTTTACTTAAATTATTTATTAAATTACATTTTTAACCTTTGTTTAATACTTGAAAATTCATCCATTTAATGTCCATCTTTGTCCACTCATGATTAAAATGGTTTAATTACTACATAAAACCCTCAATCATTTAATAGCATGGCCACTAGGTCCCTTTAGCTTATAGAATTCAAGTTTTGCACCTTTTGCAAATTAGTCATTTTTATCGAATTAAGCATGCAAACGGTAAAATTTCTTAACAAAATTTTTATACGATACTACTAACATGCTGTAGACATTAAAATAATAATAAAATAAATATTCTCACATCAGATTTGTGGTCCCGAAACCACTGTTCTGATTTTACTAAAAACGGGTTGTTACAGATTCGGATATTGTAATTTCATTGATTCCTCGGTTTCCCAGGTAGCCTCCTCAGTACCATGCCGATGCCACAAGACTTTCAACAACGGTACTCATTTATTCTGAATTTCTTTGACTTCCCGAGCCAAAATTTTCACTGGTTCTTCAGGATATGATAAATCTCGCTGTAGTTCGATTTCACTATGAGGAATCATGTGTGAAGGATCAAATCTATATCATCTTAGGATTGAAATGTAAAACACATTATGAATTTTCTCTAGTTCAGGAGGCAATTCTATTCTGTAAGCTACAGGGCCGACTCTTTCAGTAATCTCATACGGCCCGATAAATCTCGGATTCAACTTTCCTTTCTTGTCGAATCGTAGCACTTTTTTCCATGGAGAAACTTTTTTAAATACCCGGTCGCCAACAACAAATTCTATATCTTTTCTTTTCAAATCAGCGTACGACTTTTGAAGATCAGATGCAACTTTCAAATAATCTCGAATAATTCGAATCTTATCTTCAGTTTCTCGAATCAAATCAATCCCTACCATTTTGGATTTGCTTAGCTCGGACCAATACAACGGCGTTTTACATTTTCTTCTGTATAAAGCTTCAAACGGTGCCATTTTTATACTGGACTGATAACTATTATTATAAGCGAACTCAGCTAACGGTAAATATTTTATACTGGGATGGTGGAGTTGGTTAAAGTAGAAGAACTGGCTGGGTTAGTGGAATTAGTTGGGACAGTGGGGACATCAGTTTGAGACTGAGAAGTCATGTTGTCTATGCTCACTGCACCAAATGTTGATTCGTTCTCATTCCCTCTAAATCGTTGTAAGGAATAGATAAGCCCACATGGGGTTTGGTGGCCTAAAAAATCACGTTCTTAATAGGAGATTGGATGTTTGGGGAAGCGAATGGTGGTCCCCTCCCGAAAAGCAGGTGGCTAGCTTCTCAGATGGCCTATCGTGTTGCTACGTGTCTCAAGTTGGTAGAGGGATTCCAAAAATCACAGAAGCAAAATAATCTCAAAAGAAAAACAATTAAAGAATATATATGGGCTTTCTCAAAATGCACTATTCCACTACCAATTCTACAACAAATGGCAACTCAACGCATGTCGGTGTAGATTATTAGTCATCATAGTCTCAATTTCCCAGAAACAATTCCTAAGGGGCATTTAAGGCTAAATTTTAACAACATTCACAATAGCTTTCCACTTTCCGCCGCAAGCCTCGCGAAAAGTGCAAAAACAGTTGTCCCGAGAAAGGTCACTTATGACCTTCTCGGCTTGAGGGAAGGGGAATATTGTTAATACCTCTACAACTTGAGACACATTGTAGTACAATAGACCATCTTAGAAGCACACTCCACTCGTTACAAACCAGGTGGTCATTAGAAGCTTCGCCTCCCAATTTAACTATCCAACCAGATAGAATGTAACTGCTCAAAGAAGCTAGCCACTCACTTCTTGGGAGGGTACCACCATTTGCTCCCCCATTAAGAACATAAATCTTTAGGCTACCAAATATCACATGGGCTCAACTACTCCATACTACGATTTAGAGGGAATTACAACGCATCCCATCACAGACATCCTCGTCCTAGTACGAACATCCTTCCTACATGTCACACAATGATGGCCTAATAGCAAATCTGCCACGTTAACGCCGCCTAACACGGGACCCCACCTATAAATAATCCCCAAGACGATAAAGAAAGAATCAACTCTCAAACATTCTAGTCACATACTACTACTCTGTTCTCAACCTATCTTCACCCTCTATATTCTCTAGGTCTCCACCCATATAAGGTGAAGTAGCCTCCACCAACTCCACCACTCTTGTATTCCTTCCTTGTTGATCCCTCAAATCAACAATATTTAATTACTTGTATGATTTTAAAGTTTTCAAACATTAAATCAATTTAAGAAAACAATATTTTTATCCACCATAATATAAATATCAGATTTATTTGGAAGTTTATGTAGACATTGTGATTATATTGTTAAAATTATCCATCAATGTAATAAAGTTGATGAGATAATGTCTGTAACTAGTGTAACTTGTAAAATTTATGTAAAACAGATGCATTGATTGAATATTGTTTGACAAAGCCAGAATATAATTATCAGGATCCCCAGATAATAGCAGGCTTTGCCTTAATAGGAGTCCCGTCTTCTGCAACCGTAGCTAATAGATATGGAACGTTTGTTTTGATGATCTTCTATAAGCAAATCACCGAAAAGATTTTACCCTGCTGTTTTTCTGCTTGCCGTTTGAAGTTTAAACTCTGTTGCACTGGTAACCAAAAAAATAAGATCAAGGATTATAAATCCAGCAAGATTTAATAACAAACAAATTCTCGAAACTGGGACAAAGAGTAATTTACACCAAAACTGAATCATAAAACTGGTTTCTCACGAAATTCAATATGAAATATCAATAACGATACCCTGATTTCTCACAACCTAAACCAAAATTTCTTCCAAATCAAACTGCAACTAATTTACAAAGAATCATAAAACCAGGGTGTGAAAGAATACCGTGTGTTAACAGGTTGTTAGATGCAGCAGTTGCTGCTACAGCAAAATCACAAAACAATAATGCCGGGGACATCCTCCGTTAGCGAAATCGTCAATTTTTCTTCTCTGAACATCGTATACAAAAAAGATGCAGCTGAGAATTTCAGTATGACCTCTGAAAAATGTCCTCAAAGCTCCCAAATTTGAATTGTGTGCCCTCTTTCCACATAAAGAGGATTAAAAGAATGAAAAAATTAGACAAAAGAAAAGGGGGGGTCAGCGCCAATATGTGCTAGCTATGTTTACAGGAACAAAATACATTCACCCATCAAAATCCTCCAAGATCACGTAGCCGATGATGATCTTGCTGCTTCTGATTTGTTTGTACGACACATGCAATCAGGGCATGGGAAGGTATATATCGAATCATTGGGCCTTTTGAGCTCAAACCCCTTTGTGTCACTATGAGACCGCATATTCAGCATTTGTCGCTTGAAATTTCTCCACCTGGAATAAAAAAGAAGGTAAATCTGAATCCCACAGGTCTTAATTTCCAGTTATCACAAATAGGATGCATGTTTCACTATAAAACATCTCAGCCCTCCCTGGATTACCTTAGGGACATTTCCAAAATTTATCAAATGTAAACCATCCCATCAAGTATTTAGTTTGCAAAAGAAGAAAGCTAATTAATATTAACTCTCAAGTAGAGTGTATAATACAACTGTACGTCTTCTGAAACGTGCAAATATATCCCCAATAGTATTGCCAACAGTATCATTTGCTACCCTATTATGGTCACAAAACAGACAGAGAAACAATCCGCTTTTGGCCCGAACCCTAATGGAAATGTTGGTCTATTTTATTTTCATATATATATATCTGTGTATGTATTATAAATAAATCATTTTGGTCCATGCTTCAAGGGGGAAAATGGTAGAAAAGTTAAATACATACCCAATATTAGGGTTATCAAATAGCAGTGCCAACCTTCGCTTGTCTGGTCGAATTGTCTTGGAATGTCCGCCGTAAAGGTACCTCCTGTGGCCCATCAGAAAATGAGGAAAATTCCCACCTTGAGTAGTCACAAATACCTCGCTATGAAGGCAAACAGTATAGTCTATGGCAGCCATCCTGGAAGAAAATCTCTGAAAGCAATAATCCAAGTCAGAGATTATAGAAAGTCCAATCACAAAAGCATTACTGAAGGACTTAAAGAAGTGCTCAAATATTAATATGCTTCCTGACCTTATATGGAACAAGTTCTTCCTCAGATGCCAGCATCTCTTTTGTTTGCAAGTTGGGAAACATTTCCAGTAAAGGAGCCATTGTTTTCTCAGAATTGTATATCTTTCCAGAAGCCAAAAAGATATATGTATTATTATCAAATCCCATTCCTCTAAGCATCAATCCAACCTATTAAGTGCAACAAAATATTAAATAAATTATCACAGATGCAACTGTCGATATCCTTGTAGTTACATGCATATGAACGATCTTGGGGACATTTAAATTAACATATAAAACACAGCCATCACATAGCCAAGGTAATTAGACTAGGCACTCCATTATTTCCAGCAGAACCAGAATTCATAAAGAAGCAATAACATTTGAGATTAGTCCAAGTACTACACAAAAAAGTTGATTCAGTCCTTATTCTATTATTTGCACAATTCTTACTCTTTTGACCCTTATTTTAGAGATAATAATAGAACAGGGACTAAATTCAGAATTTGACATAACAAAGCAAATTCATCCACTGCCACGATCTTTACATAAACTATTAAGCAAATTCAATCATGGCATAATGAATGATTTCTTTTCGAGGTACACATCCTATAAACTTGATAGCAAAGGAGTTTGAAATTTTCTAGTTTTCATACACATCCTATAAGCTTGATTGCAAAGGAGTTTGAAATGTTCTAGTTTTCATTTTGATGCCACATATTAACACCAAAAACAGAGAAATTTTATAAATTATTAGAGCAATTTAAGAGCCTCTGACAGTCTATCTTCAGCAAACACAACAGTAAATAATAAACTAACAATAATCTCATTCCTAAAGCTGTTCTTTACCAACCCTAATCTACCAAGTCGCATGCCTGCCCCCTCCCCCTTTTTTTTTCTAGTGACAACAATAAATTGAACCTTTATTTAAACAAAAAAATGCAACTGACAATACCTCTAAAGGAGTCAGTGGGCATTTTCCATTAATCCTGATTGCTCCAGGGCGTATAACTCGACCAGGTTTTGTAAATTTTCCTTTCCAGCCTCTTTCCCTCGCTTTTTTCATGTCTTCCTTTTCTAGTTCCCCACCATCAAATACACAACAAGAGAAAGCAACCATATCCTGTATAAGAAAAATATAGTATACACTTCTTCCAAAAATGGAGTTGATAATTACTGCTACTAAAAGTCATAACAGTAATCCTCTTTATGTTAAGAAAAATCATCAACCTTCGTAATACATTTTCTATTAAAATAATACTAACCTCCTCAAACCGAAGATGAACAGAAAGATACTTGCCACCACTGTTTGCACTGCGCTCTTTCATTCTTGCAACCAAAGTTTCTCCAAGGCTTAGTATTGGACTTGAAAACCGTAAAGCTTCATAATTTGCCAAGCATCTGAGTCTTTGGACAGCAGGAGGAGCATCAAATGATAAGCGGTTTGCAAAAGGAGAAATCCTTATAACCCTGGGTCATTCAATCAGAATAAAGTAGCAAAAATTAAGACTGACATTAAACAGTGTAATTTATCCACAAATAAATACAACTAGAAGAAGGTAACAGTGAAGAAAATGTGTCCATATAAGCTATACACATAGCAAAAAATAAGTATTTTTGCTCATATCATCTTGCTATGAGCAATAATTTTTATAATTACCATTTGGCACTCAAGTAAACAAGCTAAACTTTAAAATATATAGTTATGCAACAATCAGTGCCGAAACTCACTTTTCTTCAAGCAGCTTGGGCAGGACCACATCCCTGTAATACCTAATGGATGACCATGCTTTAATTCTGAAGTTGTAAACATTGGTCAAATTATGGTCAAATCGTTCCATTATGTACTCAGGAATCTTATCAACAACTCGTACATCGTTCTTTAAGGTACTGATGAAATACTCTTCATCATAGATGTCTTTGAATTTGCTGGAAAAGCAAAACCACATACGGGATTCAATCAATGCGATAGCAAAATGATTGGAAAAATATGAGATCCGAAAATGTTTATAAGTATCAAGTTTAACACATAGAGAAAGAAATGATGTGTAAAACTAACAAATGAGGTAGATGAACCCAGAAAAATTGAAACTATATTTGGTTCAAGGAAAATGTTAAGAATAGCATTTTAACAATTCTTTAGCATCTAAGAAAATTGTTTAGATTATAAAATATTTTATTTCAAATCTCTTTTCACTTTAAGACCTTCCTGAAAAATCTTCTTTCATTCTAATTTTACAATAAACAAAGCCTATAAAGAGCAAGTCTTGAACTGAAAATTTGAAACTATGTTTGGTTCATGGAAATTTTGAATAGCATTTTAACAATTCTTTGGCATCTAAGAAAATTGTTTAAATTATAAAATATGTTATTTCAAATCTCTTCACTTTAAGACCTTTCTGAAAAATCTTCTTTCATTCTAATTTTACAATAAAGAAAGCCTATAAAGAGCAAGTCTTGAAATGAAAAGACGATAATGGCACTCTGACCTGAGACTATCATTTTTCCTTGATGGCACATAAGCAACATGGCAACTGAAAATAAATGATAACAGACCTGGGATCTCGCCATATGCTATGAAAATGGAAATTAGGGATTAGAAGGGTTGCATTAAGATAGCCTGCCACAGCAACTGCATTGCAGATCTACAAAATGTCCAAAACCACATACATAAAAAATAAATTAACAAAACCATAAAACAGACAAGCTTTATAAAGAGAGGTAAAGCACAAATATTTAATACAGACTAAAGAGGAATTGAACCAACCGACGTCCTCTGTTGATTTAAGCCTCCATTTGCCTCAACATATATGTAACCATTTGATTCAGGTAAACCTATAGTAGTTAAAAGAAACAGCCAAATTTTAAATTAATGAAGATAGTCAACAACCATAACCATACTCGTGAATATAAACATTGAAGCATTCATGAGTGCATGTGCATTAAGAACACAAGCACTTCAAATGTGCAAAGCACCAGAAATGGAATATAAAACTCTTAAATGTAAGACATTTACACTAGCAGGTTAATGAAGCTCCTGAGGTCCTCATACATACTAGGATTCTTGCAAAAATTTTAAGGAGTTACTCTTCACATAATTGACTTCCATATTTCCTCTCCCTGGTCTCTTTCTTTTCCTTGAAATAGCAATCTCACACTCCATTACTCAGACTCGACAGTTTAGGCAAAAGAAATCACATCAACCAAACATGATATAAGTTGTTGGTATGAAACATGGCATTCACACACCTTTAACAGAACGAAAGTCATCTTCTAATGCTATAATTTTCTCCTTAGCGTAATCAAAATATTATCACAAAACTTTGTCAAATCATAGATGCAACAATAAAAGACATACTATTTAAATAGTTATTAACAAAGGAACTTAACTGGCAACACTGAGCACTACAAGACCATTGAATTACCAGCCTTAAAACCTAGCCAATAAATATGCATAGTGGTCTGACCTTTTCAAACGAATGATGTCTACATCTAATCTAGAATCATGGATAGCTTGGAATATTATAATCTGTAATTGGGACGGGGCAGGAAGCTGGACGAAGTATTTTAGCTTCCATCAGATATAACTCTAAATGAATCAAGTCTCAGATTCTGATAACTTTGTGGCATGTAATAATATTGTCTTATGTGCAAAAACCATTTTCTTAGGAATGACTACTCCTCCCATTTTTGTTAGTCAAATATTGATGCTTGCGAAAGTTACTATCAACAAGAAATTGAGTAGATACAAGAGAAAAAAAGAAGAGAGAATTACCTTCACCAAAATAATAGAAACAATGAGATTCAGAAATAGAGGCATTATTTATATTACTTGTCAGAAAACTAAAAGAACCTAATTGATGTCAACAAAGCAACAGAAAACTTTCATGAACTACTTACAATAGAATAAAGGGAATATGAACTCATACCTTCATAAGACTTGTTTACACAAGGTCTCCACTGCCCCCCTTTATAGGAATTTTTCCATACAGTCGAAATCTACAACAAATTCAATAAATAGGCAGATATAATCACAAATCAGCATCTGATGTAAATCTCCAAAATCAATTTAAAATGCAGCAAGTCTAAACATGCAGATATTTCAGGAAAATAATAACAATACACGTTGAATGGATAAAAACTTTCACATGATATAATTAGAGAGTATCATTGTATTACAATTCATATTGCTCTTAAGAACACCAATGAGAGAAGCTGGAAAACAAAAAGTGAAATTTCAGATACAATACAAGGCATCTGATCATCTAATCGAATTATAAGATGATATCATGGCAACTGTTTTAATGTTTTTCAGACCCATATTAGATCCAAAAGATTGTTACTGCTGGAAATGAGCATGCACAACAAGACACAAGGGTCTACTGCCTGAGAAAACAATGGTGAAAAATAAAAAAGAGAAAGAACAATGACAAAAATTGTTTCTTTGATTAAAGCATTCTGTTTTGTTGAATTTGGCATTAAAAAATATATATCCAACCTCCTAAACTTTTAATAATTTTTAGAATGATAGAAAATAACACAACAAAAAACCAACGGAAAAAATAAAAACTAACTACATTGTCCTAGTTCCCAAAATTCAATCAAGATCAAACCCAGAAGGAAAAATAGATCAGACAACAAAAAAAACGCAAATTTTGAAACGAGCAACAAACAAAACCAACCCAGAACAGAAAACCATATAAAAAGCCGAACCGCAAGCGCAAAATCCAAAAATTCACCAAATAGATTAAAAGGAGCAAATCAGATACCAGTGACTCACCGCGTCAGCAGAGGAATTATCGGCATTCATATAAATTTTAAGTTTCTCGTAAACCTGGGGACTCCGGTAAACGGAGCCGGGTGAGGGTCGGTGTTTAACAACAGGAATGACATCAACGGAAGCGGTGCCCATGTAAAGAAGCATCCCGGAGATATAAATGAGAGGAGCAAAGAGGAAAATCCGTTGTCGACGAAGAAGAACAGAGAGAAGTAAGCAAGAGAAGCGATGGGCAATGGTCCGCCCCGGTTGGAACGGGCTGCACCTACCCGACTTCCTCCCGGGGCGGTACCTCGGTGACCGTAGTGGTGATGCCGGTGGTGATGGGGTGCTTTGGCCGCTATTAGGAACCCTATTTTTGGCGTGCATTTGAGAAAAAAACAAACACAAAAAATATAGAAAAATGAAATAAAATCAGTTCCTCTGTTTTCTTTGCTTTTCTTCTTTTCCTTATGGCAGCTACATCATAGAGGAAGACGAAAGCTTTATATATGTTTGTTTGTTTTATTTATTATTATGTATATGGCGACGTCATAGAGAGAAAGGAGAGAGGAGAGGAGAGAAGAAGAAGGAGAGGGAAAGGAGGAGAGAGAGGAAATGAAATGTAATTTTTTATTTCATTGCATGTAGTGAATAAAACTGAGGCTAAAGAAAAAAAGGAGAGTACGTGACGTGGTGTTTGGAAGGGAGGGACTGCCAGAGAAGAAGAAGGGAAATAGGAAAGAGAATGTATTTGTGTTTTCCGTTTAACTCCGTGACGGTTGGATTCGATTTGAAAAATACTTATTATGAATATTACCAATATAAAATATAGTTTTTTTATTTTAAACATAGTGAAAATTTTAATTAAATAATAAAATAAGTCCTGTATTTTTTCTTTTAAATTTATAATTGTTTTTTTAAAGTACTACGTATTTTGAGAGGTGTTTATGTGTGGATTCGTTTGGACAGAATAGACTAGCCGAAGTCCAGACACGAGCTTGAAAAATTAAATTAATTTTTGAGTCATCTTTTGTACTTAGCAAAAAAATACATTTATTGCGAATAATGATACATGCAATCTATTTTTCTTACTTATTATTTCCATTCATTTCATAATTATCGATTCTACATGTAATTTGTTTTTTGTTATCTCGAGCTAGTGGAAGGATCGATTGAACATCTATACTTAGGGCTCAAATAATTTGTAATTAAGTTCCGACTCTTCGCCTATTAATTAAAATATTATTTAATCATAGAGTCATTTCATTGTATACCATGACTGAACTCTCTCTTATTATATATCATTGCGAAAGCTACTAATTAAGTGCTCATTCAATGACCTTATCATAAGTGTGTTACACTCATGGAATATTCTTAATCTCTTTGGAATAAAATTCGTTCTCTCAATATAATCCTATTTTATCTCATGATATCCATTACACTTTGTGATATGAAAAAGTCAATTACTAACCTATAGTGTGACACTCCACACTCGACCTGATTGTCAGGTCTAAATGTGAGACCATATTCGTTCTCGAAGCAACTTGAACTAACTTCTACTTTAAATTCAATATAAACATCAAGCATTAATCAATTCATGAAAAGACATTCACATTGATTAAAATCATTTTCAAGTCATTTAAAACAAGTTAGAAACATTTTGAAATAAGTTCTAGGTGTTCAGGAGTGATTGAGACCAAATATGGGTCTCCGGGGGTAAAAACAACTCAAAATAGAGGAGGAACCCCTGTTTGCCCCCATTTGTATCAATACAAGTGGGCACTTGTACCGATACAAGTTCTTGTCACTATTCATTTTCTGCTACTAACTTACTTGTACTAATACATCTGGCCACTTGTACCAAAACAAGTTTGTCAAGACCCGAAAATCACCCTTAAAGTAACCTATTTTGACCCAAAACATCACTAAATCAAACCCATGACATATGATACTTAAAATAGATGTTTTAAACACCATCTATACTTATCTAAACACATTCAAATACATGGTCACCATAATAATCACAACATCTCCAAATTCAAACATCAAAATAGCTAAACATCAAAATAGCTTGCTTAGTATGGAAGCAACAAATGATACATGACATAAACATTATAAATTAATCATGCATACTAACATATTCTCATAATCACACCATTGCACATATATAAACATGCTTAGATTACAAAACATTAGTATTAGAGATATCATATCATCAAAATGGACCCCAAAGCTAACTTTTGACAATAAGCACATGCCAACTCAAAACATAACATACAAAAAGCTATACTAACTTTGTTGAGCCAAGAAGTGAATGTAACACCCCTTACCCGGTTTGGTCATCAGACCCGAGCTAAAAATGTTACTACAACTATCGAAACAGGTTACGTTCAATTTAGGCTCAAAAATTCGATTAAACAATAAAATACTTCATAGACCATGCTAAATATTATTTATAAACTAAACTGAGTCTCAAACAAGCTTACAAAAGCTCTTAAGTCGACCTGAGAACAAATAAGGATCAAACTGGAAATTTTTCAAAACGAAGGAAAATTTTGCAAACAAGGGTCACATGGCCGTGTAGCTCACTATGCCTGAGTGGATTAAAAGTTTCCTATCTTCCAGTGATCACGCGGTCGTGTGCCAGCCTGTGTGGAACCTAAATGTACCTTTTTTGTGTAATTTTTCAATTCAGCTTTACAATTAGATCATACATATGCATTTAACCATCTTTAAACCTATACCAAGCCTTCTCAAACCATGCCAAACATATCATAATTCATCATCCTAAACATTTAACCAATATGCCTCATTGGCACCAATACATAATAAAGTGACATAAAC
Organism: Gossypium sturtianum; assembly: GCA_025698515.1. Classification (NCBI taxonomy): domain Eukaryota; kingdom Viridiplantae; phylum Streptophyta; class Magnoliopsida; order Malvales; family Malvaceae; genus Gossypium; species Gossypium sturtianum. The sequence goes on from CM046943.1 coordinate 43,161,903, forward strand.
CATTATAAGTCATTCAAGCATGTATTATAACATGTATTAACATCTAATTTTCATATCAAAACATCCATACCATCTCAATCACCTTAATTCCATTATCCACATTCAAAATTGGCCATCCAAATGCTTCAATCATAGATTACCATAAAGCCATCATTCACACGTATATACATGCTATATAGACATTAAAAGTCAAACACCATATAAGTTCAACTTGTGATCAACCAAAATAAAACATATTCAAGATACAAAATGACACCCCTAGGTACATGCCAGTTAACTAATAAGGAAGTTCACCATCATTATTAAGTCCAGGATCTTCATTGGATGCTGAATTCAATATATAGGATCACATACTTAATCTAACCTGTGCACGAAAACAACTGAACATTGAGTAATCCATACAAAGACATCACTATAAGAAATATCAATACGAGAAGTTTTATTGAGAACTTTCAAGATTTTGTTAAAACATGACATTATACCAAATGTATTATTTATACTGTAATAGCATACCATACTCCAAATTTCATACCAGTCTTTCGAAGTAAATAATTTACACTTGACGCTCATCGATATGTTTGGCACCCAGTGCCTCATCAGACAAGCTGAAGTAATACAATTGCGCCTAGCGCTCATTGATTTAATTGGCACCCAGTGCCTCATCAGATAAACCGAAGCATTACTTGCATATTTACTAAGTAACAAATTTTTTATAGAATTTCAATTATATCCCAACAACCAAAATTCATAACTCAATTCAACAAGTCATCCTATAATATAACATTTTTCAATCCAATACAAAGTCAATTCCATACTTGCATCAAAATACACTATTTTTTATTTTATACAGTTCAGTCTTTCATCACGAGAATCAACATTTCACAGTAACTTGATTCCATCAATTATTCTCAACTTACTTTATCCTTTGATCATGCTAAGCAATGAAAGTATATATAAATTTAAATGAATTAATTTATGGAGTTACAAACCTTAAGCTCCAAGCTATACATATACAGTTTGTAACAGCCCGATTTTGGGTTTAATCGGAACAGTGGTTTTGGGACCACAAATCCGATGCAAAAAAAATTATTTTTATTATATATTTATGGTCTATAATTTTATGGAACGATTTCGTGAAAATTTCGTTCGAAAATTTTGACGTTTGGGCACTCAATTTAGTTAAAGGGACTAAATTGCAAAAAGTGCAAAACCTAAATTCTATATGTTAAAGGTGTCCAATTGATATGAAATTTTAAATTGGAGGTCCTTAAATGGTAATTAGACCATTGGTTAAGTTGGTGGACAAAAATGGACATGGTTAGGTATGTTTCTAAAGTTTTTCATTAAGGGCATTTTAGTAATTTGGTAATTAAATGAATTAAAAAGCCAAAATAAAAGCCAATTTTTGTCCATCTTCCTCCCATGGCCGAATTTTACAAGGGGAAACCATGGCTAGGGTTTTTCAAGCTTCCAAGCTCGATTGTAAGTCTGTTCTAGCCCCGTTTTTAATGATTTTTATGTTTTTGAAATCCTTGTAACATGATTTATCTATTTCTACCACTAATTTAAGATATGATAAAGGTCTAGGGTTTTACCCATGTTGAATATGTGTGTATTTTGATGTTTGATGGTAGAAAATGCATGTTTGTTATTTGTTAAATGACTTTTGCTAAGTGATTTTTGGTAAAAAAGTAAAAAAGAACTTATTTGTAAAAGTTATAAAATGAGTAGAAAAATGTGAATAAATGAGAAATCTGGGCTGTTATGAGTATGGAAATGGTACAGTTAGGCTTGGGTTTTGAAGAAATTGACTATATTTCATTTTACGAGCCTAGGGACTAAAATGTAAAATGTCAAAAGTTTAGGGGCAAAAATTTAATTTTACCATAATGTGACATTTGGGCTGAATTGAATAATGTGATGATTAAATAAGATGAATTTGGTATTATAGATCAAGAAAAACGAAGCTCGGGTCTAGATCGGGGGAAAACCAAAGTGTTTAACGATTAGGTCCATTTCCGCTATTTGTAACACCCCAAACCCGACCTAGACGTTTTGGCTGAATTTGGCGATGTCACATGATAGTACTTTAGAAAACGTAATTACAATAAAGCCATTTTCGATATCTTAGGTTACCGTAAAAAATGTGTCGTTTATTCATTCATTATCCATTTTCAAAAAACATTATACGTTGCGGAAGCTTTTAAAATAATTTACGAATTCGGATGTATTTAATAAAACGTTTGTTTATTTTGAAAATTCGCGTCTTATCCTACTACTAGTAGTTATAAAATAAAAGTCCCAAATTTAAGCGATAATCCGTAAAGGCCATAGTTACGTAAAACTTCCCAAATATAATCAAAACCATAAATAAAAGTAAAAACCATAAAGGTCCAGAATCGTGGTCACCTCCGAGTCCTCCGCCGCACCGATCCGTCTACTGCTTGGGATTACTTGAACAGATTAAACAGAAAAGGGTGAGTTTTCGCAAGCTCAGTGTGTAATCCCCACAGAAAACATACACACAGTCATATCAAAAGACATACATAAATTCATAGTTCGGGTCTGAGCCCATTACAGAAACGGTGTGGACCTTAGCCCACTCAGATACAAAATCAGATATGTTTTAGGGCCTTAGCCCATTTCAGACATAATAAGCAGATCAGACATAATAGCAGAATCCTAGCCACCAGCCTCTACACACCAACTCCGTCCAACCCTACACACCATGTGGGGATAAAATCAACCCACCCATCCCTACACACCATGCTGTACCAAATGCGACACATAATCAGAAAGTTGCAGCTGAACTGCCAGATAATAGGCTTAAGAGCCTTTCAGATACTTCCTCCAAATATCATCAACCCACCCCGGTACAATGCAACATACAAAAATGACATACTATTATGCAACCATTGTTCATACACTCGGATATCAGAACTCATGCTTAATACAGAAATCAGAAAGTCGAGTCACATAATTAGGGGTCTAGGTAAAGCTTACCGACCCTACATTAGATAGACAGTCGACTAGGGCGACCCGTGCAACCTTATAGAACATTACAGAAAAATGGGCTGACACGCTTATGTGGCCTGCCCGTGTGGGCCCACACGCCCGTATGGCCCACACGACCCAAATTGGCCCTGGCTGTGTGGGTCACATGGCCTGGCCCAGAATCCCACACGCTCGCGTGGTTCACCCGTGTGGACCCACACGCCTGTGTGGCCCACACGGCCCAATTGGTCGAGCCCGTGTGTCGCACACGGCCTTGCCCAGCCATCACACGGCCGAGTCACTTGGGCACGGCTTGGCTCGTCGATCACACGGCCGTGTGGTGACTAATAGTCTTGCACACGGGCGACCACACTCCCGTGTGACGTCGACAGTGAGGTTTTTGGCTTTCGTCGAAACCTCGTTTTCTGCATTTTTGGGTACACACATAGCTCGATTTCGACGCGTAAGCACTCCTGAACACTCCAAAGCCTATATCCGACAATTGAAAGCCCAATTTCAGTCACTTAATCCAAGTTGTTATGAATAGGAAATTTCCCGAAACTTACCGACAACCTTACCTTTAATGAGCAACGATAATTTCCCACTGCTAAAACCCCGAAAAGTAGTCCACAGCTCCTTGATTGTCCTCTAATCAGAAAGCAAACCTTTAATACTCCATTACTACCCCAAAACGAAACATAACGTACCTCTTGACTTACCGAATACACACTAAACGTAGAGACGAGCAATATCGATGGAAAAGAGGCAAAATTGGAGTTTGGAGAACAAGAAAATAGTGAATAAAATGGCAGCAAGGGAATTTGGCTACAGCAAAAAGAAAAACGGCAGAAAAAGTGGAGAGGAGGCGTCAGGAAGATGACAGTTTTGGGAAAGAACTGAATTCCTTAATTCTCTCCATCAAACTCCCCACTAAATCCACCACTCCAAATCCTACTCCATCTCAAACTCTCCCACGGCATAAGCAGCAAAATAAATCCATTGTTTGCACAGAGACTCGGACTCCAGACCTCCAGCTTATTTACACTCCACTTAACCACCAGACTAGCAGGCCCATTCTGTCATGTTCTTACAAATAAATACTTATAAGCCTACTACCCAAAAGTAAAGCTTTATTCCATAAAAACCCAAAATTTGCCCAAGCAAAAGCTTGAACTTAGGACCTCTCAAACACACCCATAACACATTACCACTGAAGCAGATAAACATTATGTCACAAAAATTACAAATGCCGAAATTAAAGAAAAATTGGGGCGTTACAACTCTACCCCCTAAAAGAAAATTTCGTCCTCAAAATTTTACCTGGTCAGAAAAGGTGAGGATACTGCTGACGCATCGAATCCTCCGGCTCCCAAGTGGCCTCCTTAGTGCTATGATTCCGCCACAGCACTTTCACCAAGGAAATAGACTTCCTTCGCAGAACATTAATTTCGCGATCCATGATTTGGACCGGCTCCTCCTCAAACGTTAGATCTGGTCTAACCTCAATGTCCTCAATAGGAACTACATGCGTGGGATCAGAGCGGTAGCGTCTCAACATTGAGACGTGGAACACATCATGAATGCGATCCAACTCCAGAGGAAGCTCCAACTGGTACGCGACTGGCCCCACTCGTTTCAGAATCCGTTACGGCCCAATAAACCGAGAGCTTAGCTTACCCTTACGACCGAACCTCAAGACCTTCTTCCATGGTGAGACCTTGAGAAAAACTAAGTCCCCCACAGAATACTCAATATCCTTTCTTTTCAAATCTGCGTAGGACTTCTACCTATCAGATGCCGCTTTCAGTCGATCTCAAATCAAGCAGACCTTATCTTCGATTTCCGAAACCAATTCCGGACCCAGAGCACATCGCTCACCCAACTCTGTCCAACACAAGGGAGTACGATACTTGCGACCATACAGATCCTCGTACGGTGCCATCTGGATGCTAGACTGACAGCTGTTGTTATAGGCGAACTCTACCAACGGCAAATACTCCTCCCAACTGCCTCAGAAATCTATAACACAGCTCCTCAACATATGCTCCAATACTTGAATCACCCTCTCCGACTGACTATCTGTCTGAGGATGGAAAGCAGTACTGAAGTCTAACCTTGAACCTAGAGCCTCGTGCAACTTTTTCCAGAACCGAGACGTGAAGCGAGGATCCCTATCGGAGATGATCGAGACAGGAACCCCATGCAGTCTCACTATTTCCGCTATATATAGCTTGTCTAATTTTTGGAGAGAGAAGTCCGTCATGACCGGAATGAAGTGAGCAGACTTGGTCAATCGATCCACGATGACCCAGACAGAATCCTTCTTAGTGGGTGTTAAAGGCAACCCACTAACGAAGTCCATCGTTACTCGTTCCCATTTCCACATCAGAATCTTTACCGGCTGTAGTAACCCCGAAGGTAACTGATGCTCCGCCTTAACCTACTGACAAGTCAGACAACGAGCAACGAAGTCAGTAACCTCACGCTTCAACCTCGGCCACCAGTACAACTCTCGGAGATCTTGGTACATTTTATTCCCGCCAGGATGTATAGCATAAGGGCTGCTATGCGCTTCCCTAAAAATTGACTGTCTCAAATCCTCATCATTCGGTACACAGATCTGACCGCGAAAACAAAGTACCCCGTCACTGTTAATCCCAAAATCAGTAGAATCATCGGTCTCGGCTGACTAATCGCAACTCAAGAGACTTATCCCCCATCTGTTTATTTCTAATCTGATCAATCCATATAGGCTTAACCTGAAGTTCCGCTAACAGACTCCCATTGTCTAATAAGCTGAGTCAAGCGAACATCACTCTCAGATCGGTCACAGTCCTACAGCTCAAAGTATCTGCCACCATATTAGCCTTACCAAGATGGTACTCAATGGTGCAGTCATAATCCTTAAGCAGTTCAACCCATCTACGCTGCCTAAGGTTTAACTCCTTTTGAGTGAGGAGATACTTGAGGCTTTTGTGATCAGTGTAGATAGTACACTTCTCACCGTACAGATAGTGCCTCCAGATTTTCAGAGCAAAAATTACCGCTGCCTACTCCAAATCGTGCGTAGGATAGTTAGCCTCATGTGTCTTGAGCTGACGTGACGCATAAGCTACTACCTTACCATCCTGCATCAGTACGCAACCCAGACCCACATGCGACGCATCACTGTACAAAACAAAATCCTTCCCAGATTCAGGTTGTATCAGAACCGGAGCCTGCGTCAAAACAGATTTGAGCTTCTCGAAGCTCTTTTGTTGCTTATCAGTCCAGACAAAGGGAACTCCCTTACACAGAAGCTTGGTCAATGGCGTTACGATCAAAGAGAACCCTTCTACGAAGCGTCGATAATAACCCGCTAGCCCCAGAAAGCTGCGGGTTTCAGACACATTCTTTGGCTGTTTCCAGTCCAACACGACCTCAATCTTACGAGGATCAACACGAATACCCTCCGCAAAAACCACATGTCCCAAAAAGGTTACTTCTCGGAGCCAGAACTCACACTTACCAAACTTCGCGTACAACTGTTTCTCGCGAAGCGTCTGTAATACCACTCGGAGATGCTCATCGTGCTCGTCTTCAGTCTTCGAATACACCAGTATGTCGTCAATGAAGACTACCACAAACCGGTCCAGATAGGGCTGGAACACTCAGTTCATCAGATCCATAAAAGCTACTGGCTAGGAACTCGTAATGTCCATACCGAGTCCTGAATGACGTCTTATGCACATCGGCCTCCTTAACCTTCAGTTGATGATATCCTGACCGGATATCAATCTTGGAGAAAACCGAAGCTCCTCGGAATTGATCAAATAGATCGTCAATCCTCAGTAGGGGGTATTTGTTCTTGATTGTTAGCTTATTCAATTGGCAGTAATCGATACACATACGTATGGATCTGTCCTTCTTTTTCACAAACAGAACAGGTGCTCCCCACGGAGATACACTAGGGCGAATGAACCCACGATCCAGTAACTCTTGGATCTGAGCCTTAAGCTCCACAAGCTCCTTCAGTGCCATTCTGTAAGGGGCAATGGACACCGGAGCTGTACTAGGAAAGAGCTCAATCCCAAACTCTACTTCTCGGTTCGGAGGCAGACCCAGTAATTCCTCAGGAAAAACATCCGGAAAGTCCCTTGCGATTCTGATGTCCTTAACCGAAGAGTTCCCAGAATCTGAAACACTGATGTAGGCCAAGAATACCTCACATCCTTTTCGCACCAACTTCTCTGCCACCAACGTAGAAATCACATTCGTCAAGTAGTCTCGACGTTCCCCAATCACCACTACCTCGTTGTCCTCCTCGGTTCTCAAAACCACCCTCTTTGTTACGCAGTCCAGACTTACTCGGTGCTTGACCAGCCAGTCTATTCCCAGAATCAAATTGAACTCCCCAAATGGAAGCTCCATCAAATCAGCCAAAAATACTGTCCCTTGAACCTCTAACAGGACGTCTCTATATGATTTACTAACCCGAATAGATTGCCCCAACGGACTCACAATAGTTACCTCACTCGAAGTACTCTCAACCGGAATTCCCAGAGTTTCCGAAATAGAGCTAGCTATGTAAGAGTGTGTAGAGCCTATGTCTATCAATGTAGTGTAGGGTACATTAAAAATTAAGAACGTACCCGTAATGACGTCCGGAGCATCACCATCCTCTCGGTGACGTGCAGCATAAACCAGTGCAGGCTGCCTCGCCTCAGTCGGTCCTGCACCTCTTCCCGGTGCTCTCTGTCCTCGGCCCATGCCATTACCACCCCTGGCCTATCCTCGGACCCTAGGTGGCTGCTAAGCAACTCTCGGTGGCTACGCAGTACCAGTATCCGCAGCTTGCATCTGATTGGTCCTCAGCGGACGATCCCTGACACGATGCTCAGTCGACCCGCATCTCAAACATGCCCCAGTCGTCCTCCAACATTTGCCCGGATGGCGTCTACCACAATGTCCACAAAGTTCCACCCCAGTAGGTGCAATAGGAGGCCCAACTCTCGCTGGCCCATCAGATCTGACCTTTTTCTTAGGCCTCATCACAGAACTAGAGGGCTCCAATTCTCTCTTGTTCTTTCTTTTTTCGCGATTTTGGTGCTCCGCGCGCTTAACCTCCTCGGCGATCTTCACCTTATCTACCAGTGCAGCAAACTTACGCTCCCTCTGCGGAGCTATCAAAACCCGTAGGCTGTCCCTGAGTCCATCCTCAAAATAGACGCAACACTCATACTCAGTCGCCACTATGCCCCGGGCATAACGACTCAGTATCAGGAACTCAGCCACTGAACGATCCCCTTGGGTGAGATTAAGGAACTCACGCCTCCTAGCATCCATGTAGCTGGCTCCCACATACTTACTCTGGAAAGCCGTCTTAAAGTAGTCCCAAGTCAAACGGTCGGGCTGAGTGCCCTCCTTAATAGTCAGCTACCACTGATATGCTTCATCGTGAAGCAGAGAGACAGCCCCATTAAGCTTCTGCTCCGCGGTGAAATCCAGATCGTCCTTGATTCTTTCTGCGGCCTCCATCCATTATTCGGCCACATTAGGGGCGACTCCACTGACACCCCTGAATAATTCCGCCCCATTAGACCGGAGTCATTCCGTAACCGACTTACGGCCCCCAGATCTAGTGTTGGGCCCAACGACCATCTCTAAAATCCGTAGCATGGCTCGGGATAGTGCGTCATCCCCAACCTCGCAATCATGAGACCCGGTCTCTGTAGCAGGTGAGATCAGCGTCTCACTCGTATCCAGATTAGGTAGGTTTCCAGATGATGAGGACCCAGCTCGAGCCCTCTACAGCCTCTACCACGGCCTCTAGTACCCCGTCCGCAGATACCTCGTGCGCTCATCGTAAATTCGAAATTAATCTGTATTAATAGTTTTATGCATTAGTAACAGTTCCAATATTTGTTAACAGATGTTTTATGCAAAATAGTATCAGAAGTTCAGAGTTCGTTATCGCGAATCGAGTTTTACTACGATTTTAGTTTCGCTACAGTTTTCAGTTTACACTACCTAAAGTGTTTTCAGTACAGTATACTACCTAAGGCTGTTTCAGGCATGCAAGTAGTATTTCAGACAAATTTAAACAAAGATCAGAACACTTACGGAATCGGCGCCGGAGACTCGGTGTACCACATACTCAGTCCAAAATATTTTAAATCCTTTAAAACCATTTCAGAAAAACCATTTTAAAAACCCAAACCACAGCCGAGTTTTGCAACCTGACTCTGATACCACTAAATGTAACACCCCAAACCTGGCCTAGACGTTATGGCCGAATCTGGCGATGTCACATGATAGTGCTTTATAAAATGTAATTATAATAAAGCCATTTTTGATATCTTAGGTTACCGTAAAAAACGTGTCGTTTATTCATTCATTATCCATTTTCAAAAAACATTATACGTTGCGGAAGCTTTTAAAATAATTTGCGAATTCGAATATATTTGATAAAACGTTTGTTTATTTTGAAACTTCGCGTCTTATCCTACTACTAGCAGTTATAAAATAAAAGTCCCAAATTTAAGCGATTATCCGTAAAGGCCATAGTTACATAAAACTTCCCAAATATAATCAAAACCATAAATAAAAGTAAAAACCATAAAGGTCCAGAACCGTGGTCACCTCTGAGTCCTCCGCCGCACCGATCCGTCTACTGCTTGGGATTACCTGAATAGATTAAACAGAAAAGGGTGAGTTTTCGTAAACTTGGTGTGTAATCCCCACAGAAAACATACACACAGTCATATCAGAAGAAAGATATAAATTCATAGTTTGGGTCTGAGCCCATTACAGAAACGGTGTGGACCTTAGCCCACTCAGATACAAAATCAGATATGTTTTAGGGTCTTAGCCCATTTCAGACATAATAAGCAGATCAGACAGAATGGCAGAATCCTACCCACCAGCCTCTACACACCAACTCCGTCCAACCCTACACACCATGTGGGGATAAAATCAACCCACCCATCCCTACACACCATGCTGTACCAAATGCGACACATAATCAGAAAGTTGCAGCTGAGCTGCCAGATAACAGGCTTAAGAGCCTTTCAGATACTTCCTTCAAATATCATCAACCCACTCCGATGCAATGCAACATACAAAAATGACATGCTATTATGCAACCACTGTTCATACACTCGGATATCAGAACTCATGCTCAATACAGAAATCAGAAAGTCGAGTCACATAATTAGGGGTCTAGTTAAAGCTTACCGACCCTACATTAGATCTACAGTCGACTAGGGCGACCCGTGCAACCTTACAGAACATTACAGAAAAATAAGCTCACACGCCTATGTGGCCTGCCCGTTTGGGCCCACACGGCCCAAATTGGCCTTGGCTGTGTGGATCACGCGGCCTGGCCCAGAATCCCACACGCCCGTGTGGCCCACACGGCCTAATTAGTCGAGCCCGTGTGTCACACACGGCTTTGCCCGGCCATCACACGGCTGTGTCGCTCGCGCACGGCCTGACTCGTCGATCACACGGCCGTGTGGTGACTAACAGTCTTGCACACGACCTACCACACGGGTGACCACATGCCCGTGTGGCGTCGACAGTGAGGTTTTTAGCTTTCGTCGAAACCTCGTTTTCTACATTTTTAGGTACACACCTGGCTCGATTTCGACGTGTAAGCACTCCCGAACACTCCAAAACCTATATTTGACAATTGAAAGCCCAATTTTAGTCACTTAATCCAAATTGTAATGAACAGGAAATTTCTCGAAACTTACCGACAACCTTACCTTTAACGAGCAACGATGATTTCTCACTGCTAAAACTCCGAAAAGCAGTCCACAGCTCATTGATTGTCCCCTAATCAGAAAGCAAACTTTTAATACTTCATTACTACCCAAAAACAAAACATAACGTACCTCTTGACTTACCGAATACACACTGAACATATAGACGAGCAATATCGATGGAAAAGAGGCAAAATTGGAGTTTGGAGAACAGGAAAATAGTGAATAAAACGGCAGCAAGGGAATTTGGCTACAGCAAAAAGAAAAACGGCAGAAAAAGTGGAGAGGAGGCGTCAGGAAGATGATAGTTTTGGGAAAGAACTGAATTCCTTAATTCTCTCCATCAAACTCCCCACTAAATCCACCACTCTGAATTCTACTCCATCTCAAACTCTCCCACGGAATAAGCAGCAAAATAAATCCCTTATTTGCACAGAGACTCGAACTCCAGACCTCCAGCTTATTTACTCTCTACTTAACCACCAGACCAGCAAGCCCATTCTGTCATGTTCTTACAAATAAATACTTATAAGCCTACTACCCAAAAGTAAGGCTTTATTCCATAAAAACCCAAAATTTGCCCAAGCAAAGGCTTGAACTTAGGACCTCACACACACACCCATAACACATAACCACTGAAGCAGATAGACATTATGTCACAAAAATTACAAAAGCCGAAATTAAAGAAAAACCGGGGTGTTACACTATTTTTGTATCGAGGTAAGTTTGTATGTAAATAATGCAACGTTATAATTGTATTTATAATGTTTTGTTATTGCATGAATTGTATGATTGAATCTATGGATGAAATTGACGAAATTTCAACAAGCGAGTAAATCCCGGTTGAACCTTAGGAATAGATAGGATACAAATGTCATGACATTAGGGTTACTGAGATTACGTGTAAGGCCATTCTGGGATATGGCATCGATATGAGACTTCGTATATGACCATATCTGGGCTATTGGCATTGATACAAGATTACATGTAAGACCATATCTGGGATATGGCATTGATACGGTACTGTGTGTACGAGATTCTCGAGTATCCTTTAGTATTCCAAATGGTTCAACGGGAAATGTTGACGAAATGTTCAACGGGTATGTTAAAGATGAGAAAGTATGTGATTATGTTACAAGTTGGTACAAGTATGTACGAAAAACTCAAAGAAAATGGATTCGGTATATGATGAACTATTGGCAAGGATGTGATTGAATAAGTTATGCTCATGAAGTTTAATGACATTTATGTGATGTATGTTACGTTATTCATATGATAAGCTATGGACAAGAATGTGATTGAGTAAGTTGTGCTTAAGCTTAAATGATAATTATGTTGATATGTGTTATGTTGATATTAAATGACATTTGTGTTCATATGACGTTTATGTTGTTATATGTTAAGTTATTTATATGTCAAATGTATGAATAATGTTTTGTATTATTTGCATATGAACTTACTAAGCTATATAGCTTACCCCCTTCCTTTCCCATGTTTTATAGTGTCATTGAGCTAGCTCAGATTGGAGGTCGCCGGAGATCCTATCACACTATCAAGCTATCACTTTGGGTATTGACGAATCCAAGTATTTTGAGTTTATGACATGTATAGGGATTTGGTCTTTTGGTTATATGTGTCATTATTAATTTAGCCATATGTGTTGGCTTATAATGGTTTATGGTTCATTTTTGTATATAGCCATGGAAGTTGGCTAATATCGGTTATGAGTATATTTATATATTAATGTCATTTGTGAATGTGGAATCTTGCATGATTTGGTTTGGAAAGGTTGATGTTTTAAGCATGATAAATAATGTCATGAGGATTACATGTTATTGTCTTGGTTGTGGTTGTTTGGTTACTCTTATATGCTTGAATTTGTGCCATGTGATGTTGTGTTGTTGTGTGCAAGTGAGGGTGGCAAAATGGCTTAGTAAATAGCCTTATTTTTGTCCACACGAGTAGACACACGGTCTGCCCCATGGACATGTGTTCTAGCCGTGTGTCCCCTGCACCTTAATTTTGAAAAACAAAATGTCCAGAATTGAGCACACGGGCATGTGTCTCAGCTGTGTGTGCTACACGGCCTAGCACACGGGCATGTGGCACGACCGTGTGACACGTGTGAGCCCTGCTTCTAGCAAAAATTTTCTAAGTTTTGTAAGAGTTTCTGAGTTCTCGGTTTAGTCTTGAACCACTTCCAAAGCATGTTTTGGGCCTCGTAGGCTCGTAATAGGGACTTCATGATTGAATATGAATGGTTTTAATTTGGACGCAAATTTTATGACTTGGAATTGTGTGATTGCTTGTGATGTGAGTCCGATAATGCCTCGTACCCTGTTCCGGCGTCGAATACGGGTAAGGGGTGTTACACAGTTAAACTATGTAATATCACTATATACATATCAATTTCATAATCAAGCTCAACATCCACTAATTGTCATTCAACTAAACCAATGTACCTCAATATGGTACCCAAATTATACCAATTCAATTTGTACAAATCTAACCTATATTATATAACATTCAACCATTTATAATCCATTCAATTCCATAATATTTACTTCATACTATTAGTAAATTACTATCTAGTCAATATCTATTTCACATATAGATATTCAATAGCATCACAAATTACTATATTAAAGGCTACAAGTATAACTTGTACTAATTGTAACGCCCCTAACCTGATCCTTAAGGAGGACCTAACATTGGCGCATCACTGCCTTAAAGTCTTTTCCTTTAAACTTGTACAGGCGTGGTCTTCATAAAAATACAAATCAAATAAATATGAACGATAAATCCTTTGTGAAATTAAGGATAAATAAGGATATACATTTCTAAGGAAAATGAAAAACATAGAAACTCTTAAAAACCATATTTGGCGTAAACATATATTTAACTACAGTGTCGTATACGTATTCATATAATTAGACAAACCTTAATCGTTCAAAGTAAATAATTCTGTAACACCCCAAACCCGACCTAGACGTTACGACCGGATTTGACGTGTCATATCGAAGTGCTGATTTGAAAACCGATCTTGTCGATGCAAATTCGTGACTAAAGTTTTAAATCCTTTTTGAAACTAATTACTATTGAAAATGTTGGGGTTGTAAAATCAAAACTTCTTAATCGCTTATTGGTTATATCATTTATTACAAGATTATTAATCAGGATTAAATATCGCGAAAGCTTTTCCAATTGTAAACTTAAAAATTTGAAAATGCGTGATTTTCTTTGGAATCAGTTATTACTTTGAAAACCCGTGTTTCCTAATCTAACAGGTTAACGTAAAAAGTTAAAACCAAATAAAAGTTAAAAACCTCAAATGGCCTTATTACATAATTATTTCCCCAAAATAAATAACTTAAAGAAAGCTAGGTATAAATCAAAATACTCGTGAACATGTGGCCACCTCCGAGCCCCTCGCAGCTCCAAATCCTCTAAGGCTGGGGATTACCTGTACAGTTAAAAGAAAAGGGTGAGTTACAAGAACTCAATGTGTAATCCCCTATCATGCAGTAACAGTCTGGGCCTGAGCCCTATTGTAACACCCCTATCCCGTATCCGTCGCCAGATTAGGGTTAAAGGTGTTACCAGACAGATAGAAAACTTTAACAGACAATTCGTAAAATAATTCATCAATCACACTCATCATGTCCCATCTATAGGCCAACGAGACCTTAGTTAAGCTTTAGACAGAGTCGGGACTAAACCGGAACACATACAGAAATTCTCGGAAATTTAAAACTTTTCTAAGTTTCAGGGGTTACACGCCCGGGTGGGCAGGTCGTGTGCCTCCCATGGCTGCTAGACACGCCCATGTGTCTCCCCCGTGGTCGAACCTGACTTAACTCCACGGCCACCAAGCACGCCCGTGTACCTTGGCCGTGGTCGATCCTGACTAAACCACGCGGCTATTAGGCACGCCCGTGTGCCATGGCTGTGCACTCTTAGCTAAATACTGACTTACACCCACGGTCATCAAGCACGCCCGTGTGCCACAACCGTGTGGCAAAACAGGCCATTTGCAAGGCCAAAATGCCACCTACATTAGGGTCATACCTACAAACAAATTACCAATACATTTCATGCACATTTGACAACCAAAAACATATCAAAATAATCATCCAATCTCTACATTCCAAACCAATTCCATTCATGCCAATTTACAAGACTAAAACTCATGTATAAGCAAGATTAATTCATCCATACATTTACCATAAACTTAACCATTTCATATGCTATCAAACCATACCAAAAAATGCACCATTTATCATATTCATTAAAGCATATTACCAACACATAACTAGCCAAATCACATGGCTAGGTTCATACATCAAACTTACACCAAAATACTAGCTTATACATGCCATATCTAGCTATATACATTTCCAAAAGATACCAAATTGAGTTTGCGTAGTGTGATGACGATCCTCGACTGTCCCCGAGCCTTCAGTAGCTTTGACGATCTATAAAATAGAGAAAACACACACAGAGTAAGCTTTCCAAAATCTTAGTAAGTCATATACAAATAAACTTAACTTAAAATGCACATAGCATATTTATACAATGACAATAATGGTTCTCATAGCATATACATCTCACATAGAGTTTGGCTCAATTGTTTAGCCATAATTTATCACATACTTCAACTCATTACCACTTATACACATAGTTCATCTCAGCATAATTTCACATATCATCTCATCATTCCATTGCACATATTCATTTTAGTAAGTTCATATAGATACTTACCTTTCATACACACCTTGTGTACTTATTAAACGTACTGAAACATATTTATAATCCACGTAACCTTTCGTATCACGCACTTGCCCGTTGAACCATTCTAATCTAATAGGATGTTCGAAACCTCGGAATAGTCGTACAATGCCAACGCCCCGCATTTACGAGGTCTTACATGTACTCGAGATATCGTTGCCACCGTCCCGCACGTGGTCTTACACAAATCAATACGATGCCAATGTCCCAGACATGGTCTTACACGTAAATCTCGTATCGATGCCAATGTCCCAGACGTGGTCTTACACGAAATCTCATATCAACGCTGAAATCCCAGACATGGTCTTACATGATATTTTAGAACAGACACCTATGTCATGACATAGCTAATCCTATCTATTCCTAGGTTCAGACGCAGGACTTCTCGGACATTGCCACTATGTCGTTCTTATATCGAAATTCACATACACATCATCTCATAAACATTCATCGTTATCAATAGTTATGTGAACATACTCAATTCAATACAAATACGTTTATTTGCATAATGACTTACCTCGGATTCGATTTAACTAAAATGAAATGGCTACTTTCGGTTACTTTCGCTTTCCCACGATCTAAGTCCTGCTTTCCCTCGGTTCTTGATCTAAACATATTCAAATTTAACCCTTTTATTAACCAACATATTCATTTCAATCCAAAATCACACATTTAGGGTTATTTGCAACTTAACCCTCACATTTTCACATTTTATCAATTTAGTCCATTTTTTCTCAAAACATCAAATACACAAAATCATCACATGCTCATGCTTAGCCGAATGCTTATGTATATCATACAAGCCCATATTTTCTCAATTTAGCCCTAATTAGCTAAATTCATCAAAATTTCAAGAACAAAATATGTTCATCTAACACATATCTTTTATTTAACAACTAAACTCATCATAAAGCTTACCAATTCATCTATGGCACAATTCACAAATATCATCAATTCTTCAAATTACAAAATGGGCTTGATAGTAGACTAAGCAACAATCTCAAAAACATAAAAATCATCAAAATCTAAAGCCAAAACATACCTTAATCAAGCTTAAAACCAATCGAAACCTAACTTTCTTTTTCTTTTCTTCTTTTCTTTGTTTTTCGGCAATATAGGATGAGAATGGCTTTATTAATACATTTTTTTATTATAACATCTTATAATATATATAATATTAACTTAACTTATAAAATAAACATATAAAAGCATAATATATGCATGTTGCCGTCCACTAACCATGGTTTCAGCTTAATTGCCTCATAAGGCCTTCACCTATTGAAAGCCATCACAAATAGGTACTTTTCATAAAGCATTTACATTTTACATTCAGTACAATTTAATCCTTTTATCAAATTAAACATACAGACGGATAAATTAACTTACGGAAATTTAACACATGCTTAGTCACATATCAACGGAACAGAAAATAATATTTAATTATTTCACTGACTCGAATTTGTTGTCTCGAAACCATTGTTCCGACTAGGGTATAAATTGGACTGTTACAATTCTCCCCCTTAGGGATTTTCGTCCCCGAAAATCTTACCGTTAAACAGATTAGGATATTGCTGTCTCATTGAATCTTCAGGTTCCCACATAGCCTCTTCTATTCCGTGTCGATGCCATAGTACTTTAACTAACGGAATTCTTTTATTTCTCAATGCTTTTACTTCATGAGCTAAGATACGGATCGGTTCTTCCTCATATGACATATCAGATCAGATTTCAATCTCAGACGGAGCAATCACATGTGATGGATCAGAACGATATCCACAGAGCATCGAAACATGAAATACATTATGTATCTTTTCTAGCTCGAATGGCAACAACAATCGGTATGCAACTGGTCCAACTCGTTCAATAATTTCATATGGCCCGATGAATCTCGGACTTAACTTGACTTTATGTCCGAATCGGAGTACTTTTTTCCATGGAGACAATTTCAAAAACACTTTGTCACCGATTTCAAATTCAATCTCTTTTTGTTTCAAATCCGTATAAGACTTCTAACGATCAGATGCCGATTTCAGACTGTCTCGGATTACTTTTACTTTCTGTTCTGTGTCTTTTATTAAATCAACCCCGTGTGTCTTATTTTCACTGAGCTCAGTCCAATACAAAGGTGTACGACATTTACGTCCGTACAAAGCTTCATATGGTGCCATTCTGATGCTCGACTGAAAACTATTATTATACGCAAATTCAATCAATGGCGTGCATCGCTCCCACGCACTGCTAAACTCAAGAATGTAGCATCTCAACATATCCTCGAGAATCTGAATGATCCACTCGGATTGACCATCCGTTTGTGGATGAAAAGCTGTACTGAAATGCAGTTTCGTGCCTAAGGCTTCTTACAATTTCTTCCAGAATCTTGATGTAAATCGCGGATCTCTATCAGACACAATAGACAATGGCACTCCATGCAATCTCACAATCTCAGAAATGTAAAGCTCGACTAACTTTTCAAGTGAGAAATCTGATCGTACCGGAATAAAATGGGCAGATTTCGTCAATCGATCAACTATGACCCAAATCGCCTCTTTCTTTCTAGGAGTCAGAGGCAATCCAGAAACAAAATCCATCGTCACTCTATCCCATTTCCACTCAAGAATCGAATTGATCAGTAATAAACCGAGATTTTAACTCGATGTTCGCTTTCACTTGTCGACAGACTAAGCATTTCGATCACGAAATCGAGATATCTCGCTTTCATACCGGACCACCAATAATGTTGCTTCAGATCATGTTACATCTTTGTACTTCCCGGATGAATAGATAAATGACTATTATGTGCTTCGTTTAAAATCAACTGAATTAACTCAGGGTTTCTTGGAACACAGATACGATCTCGAAATCTCAAGCAATCATCAACAACTCGAAAATCAAAATCAGAATTAGAATCGCTCTGAGCTCGTTTCGCTGACATTTCAGTATCAATTTTCTGAGCATCACATATCTGTTTTAAGAACAACGGTTTTGCTTTCAATTCAGCTATCACTGAACTATCATCAGACGGATCTAGTCGAGCATTCAAAGCACGTAATGCAAACAATGATTTCCTACTCAACACATCAACAACGACATTTGCTTTACCCGGGTGATAATCTATCATAAGCTCGTAGTCTTTCCACAACTCTAACCATCTTCTCTGTCGCAGATTCAAATCTTTCTGAGTCATCAGATATTTCAAACTTTTATGATCTGAAAATACGTGACATTTTTCACCAAACAAATAATGGCGCCAAATCTTTAGTGCGAACACAATCGCAACTAACTCAAGGTCATGTATCGGATAGTTCTTCTCATGAGGCTTTAACTGTCTTGAGGCATAAGCTATTACTTTTCCTTCCTGCATCAATACACATCCCAGACCATTCAACGAAGCATCACTGTATAATACAAACTCTTTTTTCGATTCTGGTTGTACTAACACTAGAGCTTCAGTTAACAGAGTTTTCAACTGATCAAAGCTTTTCTGACATTTATCGGACCATTCAAATTTCACATCTTTCTGAAGTAATTTAGTCAACGGAGTAGCTATAGTCGAAAAGCCTTTTACAAATCTGCGGTAATAACTAGCAAGTCTCAAAAAACTACGAATTTCAGATACATTCTTCGGAGGTTTCCAATCCAGTATAGCAGAGATCTTGCTCGGGTCGACTCTTATTCTAGAGGCTGATACAATGTGTCCCAGAAAACTGACTTCACGCAACCAGAATTCGCATTTGCTGAATTTCGCATACAATTGCATTTCTCTCAGAGTTTGCAACACAATTCTTAGATGTTCGGCATGTTCAGTTTTATCCCGTGAATAAATCAGAATGTCGTCTATGAATACAACAACAAATCGATCTAGGTACGGTCTGAAAATTATGTTCATCAGATCCATAAAAACAGCAGGAGCATTTGTTAGTCCAAATGGCATAACTAAAAATTCATAATTCCCTTACCTCGTTCTGAAGGCAGTTTTCGGAATATCTGAATCTTTTACTCGCAACTGGTAGTAACCCGATCTCAGATTTATCTTCGAAAACACAGTAAGTCCTTTTAACTGATCAAACAAATCGTCAATCCTGGGCAACGAATATTTTTTATTTATGGTCACTTTGTTCAACTGACGATAGTCAATGCACATTCTCATCGTGCCATCTTTCTTTTTCAAAAACAGAACGAGAGCACCCCACGGTGAGAAACTTCGGTCCTAGCAAACCCTCACGCTACCAACTCTTGCAACTGTGACTTTAACTCTTTCAACTCTGTTGGCGCCATTCTATACGGAGCTATCGAAATAGGTGTACTACCAAGCAACAATTCAATAGCAAATTCAACTTCACGTATCGGAGGCAAACCCGGTAGTTCTTCAGGGAATACATCACAAAACTCACAAATAACTGGCACTAATTCAACTTTCTTTTCAGATACTTTCGAATCAATCACATAAGCAAAATATGCTTCATAGCCCTTTTTCACATAATTCTGAGCTTTCAATACAGATATCACAACAGATAATCCATTCAGGTTATTAGACTCAACTCTGACTATTTCATCATTCGAACATCTCAAATCAATAATCTTTCTTTTAAAATTCACAACAACATCATATAATGTTAACCAGTCCATTCCCAGAATGATATCAAACTCATCAAACGGTAATAACATCAGATCAGCAGGAAAACATATATCTTGAAACTTTAACGGAAAATTCTTGCATATTTTGTCAACCAGGACACTTTTACCTAAGGGGTTCGATACTTTTATAACAAACTCAGTAGACTCTACAAGCAAAGTCTTACTGATTACCAAATTCATGCATATATACGAATGAGTAGAACCAGGGTCTATCAATACAATCACAGAAGTATCATAAAGTGTAAAAGTACTAGTTCTAACATCAGGAGATGAAGCTTCCTCACGAGCTCGGATAGCATATGCTCTGGCAGGCGCTCTAGCTTCAGATCTCGCAACAGTGTCTCTAGTAGTTCTCTGGCTACCACTGACGCTTCTCGCATTCCGCGAAGGTCTACCTCTCGCTGGTGCATTATCAGATCTCAGATTTTGAACAGTCTCTAGCTAAACAGACTCTGGAAAATATCGAACAAAATGATCTAACGATCCACATCTAAAGCAAGCCCGGTTATTCAATCTACAACTTCCCGGATGCCTTTTTTCACAATGCTAACAGTCGGGTCTTTCAGAACAGACATTTCCAGCACTTGCTATTGAAGTTGCCAGAGTTTTGGAGCTCAACTGTGATCTAGCTCGATCTCTATTCGATTGTCCTATATTAGCCTTTGAACGACTATGCTCATCTCGAAATTTCTTCGAAGCAGGCTGAAATGATCTACTCTGAAATCTCTTTCTCACATCTCTAGCTTCAGACTCAGTTTTTCTTTTATCTTTCCCGAGTGCTTCAGCTTTGCACACTCGGTCAACTAGCACAACAAACTCTTTTATCTCTAAAATCCCGACTAACAAGCAGATATCTTCATTAAGGCCATCTTCGAATCTTTTGCACATTGTTGCCTCAGTGGATACACATTCACGAGCATATTGACTCAGTCTTATGAACTCTCGTTCATATTCCGTAACAGACATTCAACCCTGTTTCAGTTCTAGAAATTCCTTTCGTTTCTGATCGATGAATCTCTCACTGATATATTTCTTTCGAAACTCAATCTGAAAGAAGTCCCATGTCACCCGTTCTTTTGAAACAACAGAAATTAGGGTTTTCCACCACTGATAGGCTACATCCCGTAATAGTGAAACAACATATTTAATACTTTCATCTAGAGTTAAAGACATTTCATCGAATACCCGGATTGTGTTTTCTAACCAGAACTCGGCCTTTTCAGCATCATCATCATTAGTAGCCCTAAACTCTTCAGCCCCATATTTACGGATCTTGTCAACTGGAGGCTTATTCAACATATTCAGATACATAACAGGTGGCACAATTGTAGTCTGAGGGGGATTAACCGGGGGCGGAGGTTGCGAAACAGTCAGGTTATTTCTTACGAATTGAGTGAACCATTCACTCATCATCTGGAAGAAAGCTTGTTTAGCTTCTCCTCTTGACCGCTCAGAATCGGCCTCGGATCGAGAGCGCCTGTCCCTTAGCGGAGCGGAGCAGCGCATTACTTTCTACGTCGTCAGCTACGGCTCATTTGGGATCCATTACTATACAAAAATCACTTTTTATACGTCAGGATTCATCACACTAGCACAGTTCAGAAATATGGCATGTATAGCTAGACTCTGACACGCTACGTTAATCCGAGAATCGACTAAACCGTAGCTCTGATACCAACCAAATGTAACACCCCTAAGCCGTATCCATCGCCGAATTAGGGTTAAAGGTGTTACCAGACAGATCGAAAACTTTAACAGATAATTCGTAAAATAATTCATCAATCGCACTCATCATATCCCATCTATAGGTTAACGAGACCTTAGTTAAGCTTTAGACAGAGTCGGGACTAAACCGGAACACATACAGAAATTCGCAGAAATTTAAAACTTTTCTAAGTTTTAGGGGTTACACGCTCGTGTGGGCAGGCCATGTGCCTCCCACGACTGCTAGACACGCCCATGTGTCTCCCCCGTGGTTGAACCTGACTTAACTCCACGGCCACCAAGCACGCCCGTGTACCTTGGCCGTGGTCGATCCTAACTAAACCACACAGCTATTAGGCACGCTCGTGTGCCACGGCCGTGCACTCTTAGCTAAATACTGACTTACACCCACGGTCATCAGGCACGCCCGTGTGCCACAACCGTGTGGCAAAACAAGCCATTTGCAAGGCCAAAATGCCACCCACATTAGGGTCATACCTACAAACAAATTACCAATACATTTCATGCACATTTGACAACCAAAAACATATCAAAATAATCATCCAATCTCTACATTCCAAACCAATTCCATTCATGCCAATTTACAAGACTAAAACTCATGTATACACAAGCATAATTCATCCATACATTTACCATAAACTTAACCATTTCATATGCTATCAAACCATACCAAAACATGCACCATTTATCATATTCATTAAAGCATATTACCAACACATAACTAGTCAAATCACATGGCTAGGTTCATACATCAAACTTACACCAAAATACTAGCTTATACATGCCATATCTAGCTATATACATTTCCAAAAGATACCAAATTGAGTTTGCGTAGTGTGATGACGATCCTCGACTGTCCCCGAGCCTTCAGTAGCTTTGACGATCTATAAAACAGAGAAAACACACATAGAGTAAGCTTTCCAAAATCTTAGTAAGTCACATACAAATAAACATAACTTAAAATGCACATAGCATATTTATACAATGACAATAATGGTTCTCATAGCATATACATCTCACATAGAGTTTGGCTCAATTGTTTAGCCATAATTTATCACATACTTCAACTCATTACCACTTATACACATAGTTCATCTCAGCATAATTTCACATATCATCTCATCATTCCATTGCACATACTCATTTTAGTAAGTTCATATAGATACTTACCTTTCATACACACCTTGTGTACTTATTAAACGTGACTAAATGCATTTATAATCCACGTAACCTTCGTATCACGACTTTCCCGCTGAACCGCTCAAAATCTAATAGGATGTTCAGAAACCTCAGAATAGTCGTACAATGCTAACGTCCCAGACGAGCTCTTACATGTACTCAGATATCGTTGCCTCTGTCCCAGACAGGGTCTTATACAAATCAATACGATGCCAATTTCCTAGACATGGTCTTACACGTAAATCTCGTATCGATGCCAACATCCCAGACGTGGTCTTACACGAAATCTCATATCAACGCCGATGTTCCAGACGTGGTCTTACATGATATTTCAGAACAGACACCTATGTCATGACATAGCTAATCCTATCTATTCCTAGGTTCGTACGGGACTTCTCGGACATTGCCACTATGTTGTTCTTATATCGAAATTCACGTACACATCATCTCATAAACATTCATCGTTATCAATAGTTATGTGAACATACTCAATTCAATATAAATATGTTTATTTGCATAATGACTTACCTCAGATTCGATTTAACGGAAACGGAAACGGCTACTCGGTTACTTTCGCTTTCCCGCGATCTAAGTCTGTTTTCCTCAGTTCTTGATGTAAACATATTCAAATTTAACCCTTTTATTAACCAACATATTCATTTCAATCCAAAATCACACATTTAGGGTTATTTGCAACTTAACCCTCACATTTGCATATTTTATCAATTTAGTCCATTTTTCTCAAAACATCAAATACACAAAATCATCACATGCTCATGCTTAGCCGAATGCTTATGTATATCATACAAGCCCATATTTTCCATCAAATTTGCAATTTAGTCCTTCAAATTGCTATTTTCTCAATTTAGCCCTAATTAGCTAAATTTATCAAAATTTCAAGAACAAAATATGTTCATCTAACACATATCTTTCATTTATAAACTAAACTCATCATAAAGCTTATCAATTCATCTATGGCACAATTCACAAATATCATCATTTCTTCAAATTACAACATGGGCTTGATAGTAGACTAAGCAACAATCTCAAAAACATAAAAATCATCAAAATCTAAAGCCAAAACATACCTTAATCAAGCTTAAAACCAACCGAAACCTAAGTTTCTTTTTCTTTTCTTCTTTTCTTTGTTTTTCGGCAATATAGGATAAGAATGGCTTTATTAATGCATTTGTTTTATTATAACATCTTATAATATATATAATATTAACTTAACTTATAAAATAAACATATAAAAGCATAATATATGCATGTTGTCATGTCCAAAGAACTATGGTTTTGGCTTAATTGCCTCATAAGGCCTTCACCTATTAAAAGCCATCACAAATAGGTACTTTTCATAAAGCATTTACATTTTGCATTCATTGCAATTTAATCTTTTTATCAAATTAAACATACAGACGGATAAATTAACTTACGAAAATTTAACATATGCTTAGTCACATATCAACGGCACATAAAATAATATTAAATTATTTCACTGACTCGGATTTGTGGTCCCGAAACCACTGTTCCGACTAGGGTATAAATCGATCATTACACCTATCCAAAGAATGATGACAGCAGTGGGCCTTGGCCTAATACAAGAATAACGGTGGGTAAAAGCCCAAATAATAACAGAACAACACAGCACAGTGATGCAACCCAACCCAAACCAGCCAACACACCACCCGTACCAACCAACACACCATGTGGAGACTAAGTCGACCCACCCAGCCAACACACCAATATCGCAGCATAGGTGCTAATAGTAACGCAACGAAGCCGCTAACATCAGTAACGTGGCCAAGCCACTAAAATCAGAATACGTGGCGAAGCCACTAGAACAGTAAAAACGTGGCAGCGCCACTAGTACAGTACTTCCTCCAAATCAGAATCCCAACCCCAATACAGAATGTCGTGTCATAAATATTACGTGTATGCAATATGTTATATTCATACCAGTCATATAGATATCATACACACATCAACATAACCTACCACTAGGGGTATAATAGTCATCTCGTCGGTTAGGGGTAAAATAGTAATTTCACCCCTCAGGGGTATTTCGGTAATTCTACTCTACAAGGGTATTTCGGTAATTCTACCCTACAAGGATATTTTGGTAATTTTACCCTTCGAGGGTATTTCGGTAATTCTACCCTTCGAGGGTATTTCAGTAATTTTACCCTTCGAGGGTATTTCGGTAATTCTACCCTTCGAGGATATTTCAAAAATTTTACCTTTCGAGGGTATTTCAGTAATTCTACCCTTCGAGGGTATTTCGATAATTTTACCCTTCGAGGGTATTGTAACACCCCTTACCCGTATTCTACACCGGAACCGGGCCCGAGGCATTACCGAATTAAAACCACTTGATCGCGACTTAGGCTCAACGTGACTACTCTCAATAGCTACCACAACTACCTCATTAAGGACCTACGAGGTCTTAAACATACATACGAGAGCTCCCGAGGCTCTACCGAAACTTTATTGACCTTAAAATTTCTTTCACTTAGACAAGGGTCACACACCCATATGGAATGGGACACGCCCGTGTGCCCTCAAGACATGCCCGTGTCTTCCACCCGTGGTCGACACTGACTAAATTCACACGGCCTGGACACACCCGTGTTCTCCACCCGTGGTGAACACTGACCACTTTACACGGCCTAGGCACACGCCCGTGTTGCTAGCCCGTGGTCTATTCTGACTTAAAATGCTAACATGCAGGGGACACACGGCCAAGTCACACGCCCATGGGCTGACCGTATGTCACACATGGCCTAGACACACGCCCGTGTGTCTACCCACATGGACAAGAACAAAGCTATTTGTCATGCCCTTCTCACCCCTCTAGCATACACAACAAGTACTCATTCAACACATCCATAACCAACTCATAATGAACATAATCTTACATGGATAAATACATCTTTTCATATAATAATGTAGCCATCAGCTATGGCATTATACAAAAGTAGTTTATCCATCTAATGGCCAATACATCTTAGCCAATAAACCAAAATTCACTAACTTATCTAGCCCTTATACATGCCATATACAAAACATTAAGTCTAATGTACCGGAGTGTGCTGATAGTGTGAGCGATCTTCCGATTAATCCGCGTATCACGATTCAATCCTTGTTCTCTATAAGACAAGGGAAAAGATAGGAGTAAGCTTTGAACTTAGTAAGTTTACACATAAACAATTTAAGCATTCTAGTATAAGCTAAACAACAATTAGCATTATACTAACATATGTAATTCACATCCACTACTATGCTTACTCTTCCTATCCCTTACCACATCTCCAACACATCATGAGTCACATACTCATAATCATTGACATGCACCCCTGCACTCAATAGCACATTTACTCAAAATACAACACATCATTATTTCTCAATAATACATCCACACAGCTAAATTACTCGGTGGTTTCGCACTTAGCCCACCACAATCAGATCATAAGGTAGTATTGCACATAGCCTACCACAAGGGATAATTATAGTGATTCCGCACATAGCTCACTAATAATATGCTTAGCAATAGTATCGGACACAACCCATCATTGTTAAGTATCAAGGTGGTATCACACTTAGCCCACTATCAAGCATTATCACTACACATTCACATGTCTACTTTGTAATACATTCATCCATTCACAACTACTATCTCATTCATTCCACTAGAATCGAATAGGTTCTCAATCATGCTACACATTAGCTAGCCTTAACAATGTATACGCATAAATGCATTGTTCATACGTAAACTTACCTCGGTACTCAAAAAGTATGGAGATGTGCAATTTAGTCCACGACCTTGCCCTTGCCTCTGTTATGATCCGGGCCTCATCTTTCTTGATCTAAAATGACAAATCAACCCGTTCAATACACACATTGACTAAATTGACCCTTATCTCATACTTTAGCAAAATTACCATTTTGCCCCTAAACTTTCTCATATTTACACTTTTGTCCCAAGGCTCGTAAAGTGATTTTCATTCAACTTTCTAGCCTTTCATGCTTAGCCGAATCATCTACTCAACTAAAGCAATCATCAATTCTCACTAAATCACTCATGTATGACCAATCTCAAGACTTTCACAAACTAGTCCCTACATGCATTTTTCATGGAATTCACTTAGCAAAAGATGTTTCTACTACATCAAGCTTTCATATTCTTCCATAAAACATCAAAATACATGCATGTCATACATGGTTATATTTTTTAACATCAATCCTAGCTTAACATATAGCTAAAAATAGCTTACTCATGTTACTAGGACTTCAAAATACTGAAGAATATTAAAAACGGGCTTGGATGCACTTACTAGCAAGCTTGAAAAATTGAAGAACCCTAACAATGGCTCCTTTAAAATTTCTCGCAGCTTGGAGAAGAAGATGAATGAAATTCTATCATCTTTTCCCATTTTTAATCATTTAATTGATAAATGACCAAAATGCCCCTTCTCACTAAACTTTCTAATATCATCCACTCATGCCCATTTTTGTCCAAAAATTAGAATTTGGGAAAATTACTATTTAAGGACCTCTAATTGATAATCCAAAGCTATTTCATACAATTAGCTTCTAGAATCTCACATTTTACAACTTTTGCAATTTAGTCCTTTTGGACAATTTAACCGCAATTTAACAAAATTGCTTCATGAAACTCCCACACTAACATGCAAACATAGCATAAACCTCAAAACTCATACATATACCTTGGATTTTTGTTCTCGCACCACTATTCTGACTAGGCCCTAAATCGGGATGTTACAACTCTCCCCCTTTAGAGATTTTCGCCCTCGAAAATCTTACCGGTAAAAAGGTTTGGATGTTGCTCTCTCATGCTTTCTTCCGGTTCCCACGTAGCCTCTTCCACACCGTGTTTCTGCCATAACACTTTCACTAGGGCTATGCTCTTATTCCTCAATCAAGTTTCACTTCTCTCGAGCCAAGATCTTAATCGGCTCCTCTTCATAAGACATATCCGGTCTTATCTCAATTTTCGTTGAAGGAATCACATGTGAAGGATCAGAGCGATACCGTCGCAACATCGACACATGGAACACATTATGGATCTTGTCCAATTCTACCGGCAAAGCCAACTGGTATGCTACTAGCCCAACTCTATCTGTAATCTCATACGGCCCTATGAATCTCGGACTCAATTTCCCTTTTCATCCAAATCTCATGATTTTCTTCCATGGGGACACTTTTAAAAACACTTTGTCACCCACCTCAAACTCAATTTCCTTTCTTTTCAAATCCACGTACGACTTCTGTCGGTCCGAAGCAACTTTCAGACTATTACGGATTACTTTCACCTTCTCCTCAATCTCTTTTACTAGATCGACCCCATGGATCCGCTTCTCACTAAGCTCAGTCCAATACAGAGGAGTCCGACACTTACGACCATACAAAGCTTCATACGGTGCCATCTCAGATATTCGATCGATAATCGTTGTTGTAGGCAAACTCGACCAAAGGTAGATACTCTCCCAACTACCTTCGAATTCTAACACACAACATCGAAGCATATCTTTGAGAACTTGAATCACTCTTTCAGATCGACCATCTGCTTGTGGATGGAACGCAAAGATAAAAATTTAACCTCGCACCCGGGGCCTCTTGTAACTTCTTCCAAAACCTCGAAGTAAACCTCGGATCTCTATCCGATATTATAGACACAGGCACACCATGTAACCTCACTATCTCTGCAACATACAATTCGGCTAACTTGTCCAGTGAATAATCAACACGTACTGGAATAAAATGAGCCGGCTTTGTCATCCACAACAACCCACACAACATCTTTCTTTTTCGGAGTCATAGGCAACCCCGTCACAAAATCCATGGTAATCTGACCCCATTTCCATTCAGGAACCATCACTGGCTAAAGCAATCCCGAAGGCACTTGATGCTTAGCTTTCACTTGTTGACAAATCAGACACTTTGTCACAAATTCGGAAATGTCTCTTTTCATACCCGGCCACCAATAAGACTTCTTCAAGTCATTGTACATTTTCGTACTGCCCGGGTGTACTGACAAATACCCACTATGTGCCTCATGCAAAACCTTTCGGATCAATTTTTCATCTCTAGGTACACAAATTCTGTCATGGTACAATAAACAACCATTCGAACCCACTCGAAAATCAGAATCACTTTCTGATCCACACTTAGCTCTCTTAGATTGCATCTCACTATCATTTCTTTGAGCCTCACATATCTGTTGAACAAATAGTGGCTTAGCTCTCAACTCTGCCAATATAGCACCATCATCAGACAATGCTAAACTCATGCTCATAACTTTTAGAGCATACAAAGATTTCCTACTCAAGGCATCCGCAACCACATTCGCTTTTCCCGGGTGGTAATCAATGACTAACTCATAGTCTTTTAATAACTCGAGCCAATGGCTCTATCGCAAATTCAAATCCTTTTGATCCATCAAAAACTTCAAACTCTTGTGATCCGTAAAGATTCGACACTTCTCACCATATAAATAATGTCGCCAAATCTTTAACGCGAAAACAATCGCAGCCAACTCCAAATCACAAGTCGAATAATTCTTCTTGTGCGGTTTTAACTGCCTTGAGGCGTAAGCGACTACCTTACCCTCTTGCATCAACATGCAACCGAGACCATTAAACGACGCATCACTGAAAACCACGAACTCTTTTCCTGATTCTGGTTGAACCAAAACCAGTGCCTCAGTCAACAATGTTTTCAATCTCTCAAAACTCTGTTAACATGTCTCAGCCCAATCAAACTTGACATCCTTATGTAACAATTTCGTTATCGGGGTAGCAATTACAGAGAACCCATTTACGAAACGTCTGTAATATCCTACCAATCCTAAGAAGCTTCTGACTTCTGACACGTTCCTCGGCTGTTTCCAGTCCACAATAGTCGAAATCTTACTCGGGTCAACTCTAATACCATCACCCGACACAATGTGTTCTAGGATTCCGACCTCTCGGAGCCAAAACTCACTCTTGCTAAACTTAGCATACAACTGCTTATCCCTTAAAGTTTGCAAGACAATTCTCAAATGCTCCTCATGATCGTTCTCATCCAGAGAATAGATCAATATGTCGTCAATGAAGACAACTACGAACTTATCCACATACGCTCGGAAGACACGGTTCGCCAAATCCATAAAAATCGCAGGTGCATTCGTTAAGCCAAACGGCATGACCAAAAACTCATAATGGCCATACCTTGTTCGAAATGCGCTTTCAACACATCTTGCTCTTTCACTCTCAACCGGTAATAACTGCACCTCAGTCGATCTTGGAGAACATCAGTAGCTTCTTTCAGCTTGATCAAAAGATCATCAATCCTTGGTAAAGGATACTTATTCTTCACCGCCACTTTGTTAAGTTGCCTATAGTCTATACACAACCTCATAGACCCATCTTTCTTTTTCACAAATAGTACCGAGTACCCCACGGTGAGTAGCTCGGTCTTGCAAAACCCTTATCTCACAACTCTTGCAACTAAGCCTTCAGCTCTTTCAACTCTAAAGGTGCCATCCTATACTGAGCAATTGAAATAGGTGCCGCCTCCTAACTAACTCAATCCCAAACTCGACCTCTCTCTTTAGAGGTAATTCGTAACTCTTTCGAATACATCCTGATACTCACATACCACCTAAGATCAGTATCAAACTTTACTCCAACCTCTTGAGTATTCAAAATAAAGGCGAGATAGGACTCACACCCTTTTCTCAAACATTTCTCACCCACTGTGGAAGAAATCATCACCGGTAGACTATCCGATCCACCTGATTCAACCCGAACAACATCTCCATTCTCACATTTCAATTCGATAAACTTACTACCACAGTTCACTAAGACACTATGGGTAGTCGACCAATCCATGCCAAGGATTAAGTCAAACTCACCAAACGACAACAACATAAGGTCTGCCGGAAAGCAATGACTCTTAATCAACAAATGACAATTCTTACACACCTTGTCCACTAACACATGCTTACCTAATGGGTTTGACACCTTAACCACAATATCCGTAAACTTAACGGTCATACTCAAACTAGATGCCAATCTCATGCAAATATAAGAATGAGTAGACCCTGGATCTATTAAAGCAATAACAAAGGTGTCAAAAAGAGAAAAAGTACCCGTTATCACATCTGGGGATGATGCCTCTTCGCGGGCACGAACGGCATACGTCCTCGCAGGTGCCCAACCCTCTGGTCTCACAGCAGAGTCTTTGGACGCACCTCTACCACTAGTCCCACCTCTCGGGTTCCTTGGGGGTCTACCCATTGCAGACACATCGCTAGGTCTTGTCTCTTACTTCTCTTCTTTATCATCCCTCTCGGGGCAATTTCGGATAAAATGGTCGGGGGAACCACACTTATAACAAATTCGGTTGTTTCCCCAACACTCTCCGGTATGATACCTACCACAACTTGGACACTCCGATTTGTTCTTCGGGTTGCCCACACTTTCCATCGAGGTGGCTTGGACTCTCGAACCCGAACGAGTGTTGTCCAAGTCTCGATGTGAATATCCCACTGGTGTTGTCATCTGAGGATTCACTTCCTTGGATCTTTTCGACTGGGCTTGATATGATTTGCCCATCGGTCGTTTTCTCGCATCTCGGGCTTCACTCACAGCCCTTCTCTTTTCCTTACTCAATTCCTCGGCCTTACTTGCCCTTTCAACCAACACCACAAACTCTTTCAACTCTAAAATACCCACTAGGAGCTTAATATCCTCATTCAGTCCATCTTCGAACCTTTTACACATAATGGTCTCCGTCGACACACATTCTTTTGCGAACTTGCTAAGCGTAACAAATTTGCGCTCATATTCGGTAATTCTACCCTTCGAGGATATTTCGATAATTTTACCTTTCGAGGGTATTGTAACACCCCTTACCCGTATTCTACACCGGAACCGGGCCTGAGGCATTACCGAATTAAAACCACTTGATCGCCACTTAGGCTCAACGTGATTACTCTCAATAGCTACCACAACTACCTCATTAAGGACCTACGAGGTCTTAAACATACATACGAGAGCTCCCAAGGCTCTACCGAAACTTTATCGATCTTAAAATTTCTTTCACTTAGACAAGGGTCACACGCCCATGTGGAATGGGACACGCCCGTGTGCCCTCAAGACATGCACGTGTCTTCCACCCGTGGTCGACACTGACTAAATTCACACGGCCTAGACACACCCGTGTTCTCCACCTGTAGTGAACACTGACCACTTTACACGGCCTAGGCACACGCCCATGTGGCTAGCCCGTGGTGTATTCTGACTTAAAATGCTAACATGCAGGGGACACACAGCCATGTCACACGCCCATGGGCTGACCGTGTGTCACACATGGCCTAGACACACGCCCGTGTGTCTACCCACATGGACAAGAACAAAGCTATTTGTCATGCCCTTCTCACCCCTCTAGCATACACAACAAGTACTCATTAAACACATCCATAACCAACTCATAATGAACATAATCTTACATGGATAAATACATCTTTTCATATAATAATGTAGCCATCAACTATGGCATTATACAAAAGTAGTATATCCATCTAATGGCCAATACATCTTAGCCAATACAACAAAATTCACTAACTTATCTAGCCCCTATACATGCCATATACAAAACATTAAGTCTAATGTACCGGAGTGTACTGATAGTTTGGGCGATCTTCCAATTAATCCGCGTATCACGATTCAATCCTTGTTCTCTATAAGACAAGGGAAAAGAAAGGAGTAAGCTTTGAGCTTTGTAAGTTTACACATAAACAATTTAAGCATTCTAGTATAAGCTAAACAACAATTAGCATTATACTAACATATGTAATTCACATCCACTACTATGCTTACTCTTCCTATCCCTTACCACATCTCCAACACATCACGAGTCACATACTCATAATCATTGACATGCACCCCTGCACTCAATAGCACATTTACTCAAAATACAACACATCATTATTTCTCAATAATACATCCACACAGCTAAATTACTCGGTGGTTTCGCACTTAGCCCACCACAATCAGATCATAAGGTAGTATCGCACATAGCCTACCACAAGGGATAATTATAGTGATTCCGGACATAGCTCACTAAATAATATGCTTAACAATAGTATCGGACCCAACCCATCATTGTTAAGTATCAATGTGGTATCGCACTTAGCCCACTATCAAGCATTATCACTACACATTCACATGTCTACTTTGTAATACATTCATCCATTCACAACTACTATCTCATTCATTCCACTAGAATCGAATAGGTTCTCAATCATGCTACACATTAGCTAGCCTTAACAATGTATACGCATAAATGCATCGTTCATACGTAAACTTACCTCGGTACTCAAAAAGTATGGAGATGTGCAATTTAGTCCACGACCTTGCCCTTGCCTCTGTTATGATCCGGGCTTCGTCTTTCTTGATCTAAAATGAAAAATCAACCCGTTCAATACACACATTGACTAAATTGACCCTTATCTCATACTTTAGCAAAATTACCATTTTGCCCCTAAACTTTCTCATATTTACACTTTTGTCCCAAGGCTCGTAAAGTGATTTTCATTCAACTTTCTAGCCTTTCATGCTTAGCCGAATCATCTACTCAACTAAAGCAATCATCAATTCTCACTAAATCACTCATGTATGACCAATCTCAAGACTTTCACAAACTAGTCCCTACATGCATTTTTCATGGAATTCACTTAGCAAAAGATGTTTCTACTACATCAAGCTTTCATATTCTTCCATAAAACATCAAAATACATGCATGTCATACATGGTTACATTTTTGAACATCAATCCTAGCTCAACATATAGCTAAAAATAGCTTACTCATGTTACTAGGACTTCAAAAATATGAAAAATATTAAAAACGAGGCTTGGATGCACTTACTAGCAAGCTTGAAAAATTGAAGAACCCTAACAATGGCTCCCTTAAAATTTCGGCAGCTTGGAGAAGAAGATGAATGAAATTCTATCATCTTTTCCCATTTTTAATCATTTAATTAATAAATGACCAAAATGCCCCTTCTCACTAAACTTTCTAATATCATCCACTCATGCCCATTTTTGTCCAAAAATTAGAATTTGGGAAAATTACTATTTAAGGACCTCTAATTGATAATCTAAAGCTATTTCATACAATTAGCTTCTAGAATCTCACATTTTGCAACTTTTGCAATTTAATCCTTTTGGACAATTCAATCGTAATTTAACAAAATTGCTTCATGAAACTCCCACACTAACATTCAAACATAGCATAAACCTCAAAACTGATACATATACCTCGAATTTGTGGTCTCGCACCACTATTCCGACTAGACCCTAAATCGGGATGTTACAAGTATTTCGGTAATTCTACCCTTCGAGGGTATTTCGGTAATTCTACTCATTAAGGGTATTTTGGTACAGTTTACGACCTTTCCAAAGGCCTACCGTCGTCCCAAAATAGTGTAATTGGGCCCAAGGCCCATTACTTGGCCCAAGTGGGCCCACACGCTCGTGTGGCCCGCTCAGTCCATATTCTGTCACAGCTACGCGAACCTCGCAGCCCAATCCCTTATTAGTCACTTACCCTGGATTTCGTCCCTGTGGGGCCCATAAGCCCATTGGGCACAAATGGTCCATTTCGGCCTACGAAGCCCATTACGACCTAAGTCGACGAGAACGTTCGTGGCAGCCTCTACGGTCCATCGCCAATGATTGTGGCTTGATTTATCCCTACGAGCGTTCGCACGCTCGTGAGCCCTTAGATGCCAAAGTTTCGTCTTTTCGGCTTTTTTCTATTCACAACTGAACAGGGGTGCGAATACACACCTTCATCCGTCGTTTTGACAGAAACACATTGGGTGTATGATTACACACCTGTTATGGGTTGTAGTTTGAAGCGCTTCCAAGATTAAACACCTATGATAACAACAACCCCATCAATTAGTCTCAAACCCTTATTAATCCATCACCATAATATTGAAAACTGTAACATCCCCAAACCCGGCCCATTCACTACGACCGAATCTGGTTATGTTAGTGAAAATATGTTTCTTTACTTAGAATTTAAAACATGAAAGTTTATTATCTTCGGTAAAGTCATGTCCATTTAAAATTATTAAATAATATATGCTTGGGATGAATTAAAACTTTATTATAATTTACTATAATATAACTCTTTTGTAAAAATATTGCTAAATACGTTATAACCTTTAACAACTATAAATAGCGTACTTTAATCAAAAGTGACCCTTATTACATCAAATAAATAAACCAAGTACTTTGAATTAAAAAGCTTCAAATAAAAATATTCAAAACGCCTACTGCGCATGAAAATCATCGCATGGGCCACCTTGTATCCACTCCAACCCGTCCACTAGTCACGACTCACCTGCGATGATGGATAAATAATTGGGTGAGTCACAATGACTCAAAGGTGTAAGTTAACCACTGAATCCACCCACATGCTAGCCACATAATAACCCAATTATCAAATGCAACAAGTAATATATATCATTTTAACAATTACTACAATGCAGGCTTGGCCCACATTCCACGATGTTCCCAAAACATACCTATCCACATGTCATATTGGGCTTGGCCCATTTCCATATTATTACAAAAATAATGCAACATGATTCCCAACCCAACCTAGGGTCCGTCCGCTACACACCCCTTATCCACCTTACCACACACTGGGGGACTATCGAGTCACCCTCTCCTTTCCTCCAAAAAGGCAACCAATGCCATCCACGACGTAGCGTATAGCTAACATCAAACCACTATGGAGCACGCAGCAATCCATCAAGCCACGATATGGCATAAAGCCGATATCAATCAAGGTAACCACGCGAACTAAATCGCAAAGATCCACAACGCGACCTCGCCAACGCCAATCCACGATGTAGCACAAAGTCGACATCAACCACGCACTCAAGTACACCCGCACCTTCTTTTCATAACCCACCCATGCACATGCCACATAAAATATAATCGTGATAATGCATGCACATGCTTATTAATGTCCATAAACATACTTATAAACAAATAATCACACCGCAATAGATCCAATACTAACTCGGTCATCGCTTATACCCTTTAGGGGTATATATGGCACACATATTATCGCACTTGTTAGTAAAACATATAACACATAAAACCCGGAAACAAAGTGGGTTAGTTACACACCTTATTACTAGGAGTTCTAGACTCTCGATCCTCGACACTATCGCCTAGCGAAACTACGGCTTTACGCCTAACGCTTGCTTCTTTGTTGGCCCACACCACGGTGGCCAATCTCGACAAAGCGAAAACGGATCTCTTCTTGAACTTTGGGATGGGAGCTTTCCCTTGCCCACCTTGACTGGTACTCGAATCCACGCCCATCGTAATCACTTAATTAGAACCCTTTGGTTAAACACCATAATACAAAATCTCAAGCGAACAACTATAATTTAACTACTTACCAAACGATCTTAAATCTCAAAGGCTCCTCTGCATTTTTTTGTCGACTTGCCCTTGATGAGTCCAAACAATTCAAGACCTTCCTTTAGACTCCTTGGCGCCGGCTACAAGCTCAATGTCGACAAGACTACACCTCACCGCTTCGGCTTCAAACTTGATAAAGTAGGAGAGAGATGGAGGGCTAAGGATTTCGGCTATCAAGGGCTAAAAGAAAATAAAAGAAATACTTGGCTACAAGGCCAAAGGAGAAATCGGACACCAAGAGGGAGAGGCAAAAGACTTGATGAACAACTAGCACTCCCCCTCCCCTATTTATAGCATTCGCCAACCCTTGAAGTCTCCAAAATTTGGCCAACACCTCACTAATTTAATTCCACTTAAACACTTCACTAATAATCCAATAATAATTCTTTTAATCTTCATAATATCCTTGATTATCTCCTATAACAATCCTAAAAAAACTCATATTATCCTTAATATTAACCAAATAAAAATCCAATAATAATGCTCATATTATCCCATTATTATTAATAAATAATAATAATAATAATGATTCCACTTAATCTAATTAATAAATAAAAAAAATAATAATAAAAACATAATCCTTATCAAAATCAAAGTCTTCTAGCCGTCCAACACTTCCTAAAATTGCTTTGCCAAAAGCATCAAAATTCAAACTCCAAAATGCGACTTCCTTGGCTCGAACACGGGACCAAGTCTGCCGCTCCTTTCCCCCAGCGCCAGTGCCACTCGGTCAGCCTGATTTCTATGCTAGAAACCCCCAGCATTTTAATTTAAACCCTTCTAATCGAGCCCATCACCACCGAGAAAATAAAAATGCTAATCTGCAGCTCCAGGCGCTCGAACCCGCGCCTTGCTCTCCTCCAGCGCTTAAGTGCCGCGCGCTAGCCATTCCACCAGCCCATCTTCCTTGTCCGAATCCTCGCTATATACCTTTAAGGCCTTACAAAGCCCAACGCCCAAACGAAAAATAAAACGCCAAATGCTTCGCAGCCCTCGAAACCGCGACACGCACAAAGCCCTTCTCAAGTAGTGCCTTAGCCACTCCGCCCACCGCCTTTCATGTCCATAAGCCACACCATTTAATTTTTAAACCCTTCCTACGCCAAATTTATAACCGCATATAAAATAAAACACCAAAATGCCGCTTCTACCACTCAACCAGCGCCCTCACCTCTCTCCAGCGCTAAGTGGCGCACGGCACCACTTTGCCAATGCCTTTCTTGTGCCTTAAACTCCGCAATTTTATTTTAAGGCCTTTCTACCCTATTTCCCTCTTATTACCCTAAAATTTAAAAATTTTCTAAGGCATCCCTTGCCTTCTAAGGTTCTCCAAAACCCCTAAAAATTCTCCCAACATGACCATAGCCTACTAAATGCTCGAGTTATGCTCCAAACGCATAACCCCTAAATCAGGGTGTTACAATTCTACCCTCCTTAAAAATAATTTCGTCCTCGAAATTACTTTACCAACAAACGTCCATACCACCTATCTTACCACCTTACGCTTACGCTGCGCACTCTGATCTTACTAAGGCTATCGTACCTACACAATCTCTAAGTTCATGCTAAAAATTCGAAACACCTCTCTTAGCAACGCAGAAAAGGCTAAATCGTAGTCAAACCGAGTAATTAAAGCATGTACCAAAGCAAAGGAGCTTACCTAATATCACATCCTTGGTTGACTCTGACTAGAACCATTCCTTCCATGACTTGAACCACGACCCCTCGTCGCTTGAGGACAATTCTTAACTAAATGTGCCTTAGATCCGCACCGAAAGCATTCTTTACTATTTCCCCAACACTCTCCTGTGTGAGGTCTTCCACATCGAACACAAGAACGATTCCGATCCATTGGTACAAGTACACTTACAGGGTTCTCGATCTTTGGTCTTTTCTGGACATTACCAAACGATACTGACGGTCCAATATTTCTCTTATTCTCGTTCCTATTCTTCTCTCGGTTTTCTCTTATAGTCTTCTTAACCTCTTCAGCGATCCGAGCTTTCTCTACTAGCACCGCGAAGTCTCTCTCCCTCTGCGGAGCAATCACCATTCGAAGTTCATCTCGCAATTCCTTCTTCAAACCGGACGCCCTTTTCATAACCGGTGGCCAAATTCCTTTAGCATACTTGACTAAGTCGCACGAATTCCGCTCAGACTCAGCCTATCGACTTACTTCCTTGTACTAGATTTAGAAACGCTTTCCTTTGCGAGTCCAAATAACTGGCTCCTACGTACTTTCCTTCAAATTTAACCTTAAAGAAGTCCCAATCCTGTCGATCTGCTGGTACACCTTGTTTGACAGTGAGCCACCAACGATAAGCTTCATCCCGAAGAAGCGAAAACAAAGACTCCTTCGCCTTTTCTTCCTTGGTGCACCCAAATCGTCCATGATTCTTTCGATCGCTTCTAGCCAATACTCACGCTACGTTCGAGCTACTCCAGATATTCCTCTAAAGATCTCAGCTCCGTTCAATCTAAGCCTTTCCGACACTGACTTTCGAGTTCCATTTCCTCTACTAG
The DNA here is from genome assembly GCA_025698515.1 of Gossypium sturtianum. NCBI lineage: Eukaryota > Viridiplantae > Streptophyta > Magnoliopsida > Malvales > Malvaceae > Gossypium > Gossypium sturtianum. Next base: position 43,201,009 of record CM046943.1, read on the forward strand.
CTCCTGCTACACGTTCTAAAATTCGTAACATGGCCCGCGATACTGCGTCATCTTCTCTGTCTGGTCTTGCCCCTCTCGCCCACTTCTTTGGCGGCACTTCACTTTCGACCCATGGCGGACCCTATCGGCCGATGCGGCCATTCTACCTCTACCGCGTCCCCTAGAACTCATCTCTATCGTCGCGATTTAATCTGTTTAAAAAGTTTTATGCATTAGAAATTATTGTTTCACTATTTTATCCACGAGCAATTTTATGCAATGAAGTTTCCGAGAGTAGTTCTTTCGAGCAATCAAGTTTCCTTCCCTACCCAGGGGTAATTTCGTCATTTTCCTACAGGGGTATTTTTTTAGAAATTTTAAAACTAAGGGTTTTAAAACAGTGAGGCAGATCCCTTTCGGGTTTTAATATTTGGTTTAGCCTATGAACAAGTCCTCTTGGTTAAGGTGAACCGTAGCTACGCACCAGGTAGGATTCCAGCGAAGAGGAGGTGAGTCACGAGGACTGCTTAAGTACCAAGCTCTTCCGGATCCATTCCTAGACATGCGCACAATGGTTGCCACACCTTAACTCGGCGACTTAATCACAGGTTTGTTTAGTAATTTTAAGTCTTATGCATATGTTTGAGTAGACTAGTCCTAGGGTTCAATAAATCCTAGTTCACTAATCTACGAGCCCAACTAAGCCCATAACAGTTCATAATAGTAAAGCACTTCAAAAGTCCGAAGTACTTACCTGGTGGACTCGGGTTGAAGGTACAGGTGCCATGCCAGAATAACCTGGAAATAATTTCCTAAAAGCCCATATATTTTTTTTTAAAAAAAACCCATTTTGAAACGTTTTTGGGCCCAAAACCCTCAAAGCCGAAGTTTTGAACCGGCTCGATATTAAATCAGAACATCCCCAAACCCGGCCTATTCACTACGACCGAATCTGGTTATGTTAGTGAAAATATGTTTCTTTACTTAGAATTTAAAACATGAAAGTTTATTATCTTCGGTAAAGTCATGTCCATTTAAAATTATTAAGTAATATATGCTTGGGATGAATTAAAACTTTATTATAATTTACTATAATATAACTCTTTTGTAAAAATATTGCTAAATACGTTATAACCTTTAACAACTATAAATAGCGTACTTTAATCAAAAGTGACCCTTATTACATCAAATAAATAAACCAAGTACTTAAAATTAAAAAGCTTCAAATAACAATATTCAAAACGTCAACTTCTGCATGAAAATCTGCTTCTGCATGGGCCACCTTGTATCCACTCCAACCCGTCCACTAGTCACGACTCACCTGCGATGATTAAAAAGTTGGGTGAGTCATACAGACTCAGTGTGTAACTAACCCACTGTTTCCGGGTTTTATGTGTTATATGTTTTACTAACAACTCTACCGCGTCCCCTAGAACTCATCTCTATCGTCGCGATTTAATCTGTTTAAAAAGTTTTATGCATTAGAAATTATTGTTTCACTATTTTATCCACGAGCAATTTTATGCAATGAAGTTTCCGAGAGTAGTTCTTTCGAGCAATCAAGTTTCCTTCCCTACCCAGGGGTAATTTCGTCATTTTCCTACAGGGGTATTTTTTTAGAAATTTTAAAACTAAGGGTTTTAAAACAGTGAGGCAGATCCCTTTCGGGTTTTAATATTTGGTTTAGCCTATGAACAAGTCCTCTTGGTTAAGGTGAACCGTAGCTACGCACCAGGTAGGATTCCAGCGAAGAGGAGGTGAGTCACGAGGACTGCTTAAGTACCAAGCTCTTCCGGATCCATTCCTAGACATGCGCACAATGGTTGCCACACCTTAACTCGGCGACTTAATCACAGGTTTGTTTAGTAATTTTAAGTCTTATGCATATGTTTGAGTAGACTAGTCCTAGGGTTCAATAAATCCTAGTTCACTAATCTACGAGCCCAACTAAGCCCATAACAGTTCATAATAGTAAAGCACTTCAAAAGTCCGAAGTACTTACCTGGTGGACTCGGGTTGAAGGTACAGGTGCCATGCCAGAATAACCTGGAAATAATTTCCTAAAAGCCCATATATTTTTTTTTTAAAAAAACCCATTTTGAAACGTTTTTGGGCCCAAAACCCTCAAAGCCGAGTTTTGAACCGGGCTCTGATACCAAACTGTAACATCCCCAAACCCGGCCCATTCACTACGACCGAATCTGGTTATGTTAGTGAAAATATGTTTCTTTACTTAGAATTTAAAACATGAAAGTTTATTATCTTCGGTAAAGTCATGTCCATTTAAAATTATTAAATAATATATGCTTGGGATGAATTAAAACTTTATTATAATTTACTATAATATAACTCTTTTGTAAAAATATTGCTAAATACGTTATAACCTTTAACAACTATAAATAGCGTACTTTAATCAAAAGTGACCCTTATTACATCAAATAAATAAACCAAGTACTTTGAATTAAAAAGCTTCAAATAAAAATATTCAAAACGTCTACTTCTGCATGAAAATCTGCTTCTGCATGGGCCACCTTGTATCCACTCCAACCCGTCCACTAGTCACGACTCACCTGCGATGATGGATAAATAATTGGGTGAGTCACAATGACTCAGTGTGTAAGTTAACCACTGGAATCCACCCACATGCTAGCCACATAATAACCCAATTATCAAATGCAACAAGTAATATATATCATTTTAACAATTACCACAATCTGGGCTTGGCCCACATTCCACGTATGTTCCCAAAACATACCTATCCACATGTCATATTGGGCTTGGCCCATTTCCATATTATTACAAAAATAATGCAACATGATTCCCAACCCAACCTAGGGTCCGTCCGCTACACACCCCCTTATCCAGCCTACCACACACCAGGGGACTATCGAGTCACCCTCTCCTTTTCCCTCCAAAAAGGCAACCAATGCCATCCACGACGTAGCGTATAGCTAACATCAAACCACGATGGAGCACGCAGCAATCCATCAAGCCACGATATGGCATAAAGCCGATATCAATCAAGGTAACCACGCGAACTAAATCGCAAAGATCCACAACGCGACCTCAGTCAGCGCCAATCCACGATGTAGCACAAAGTCGACATCAACCACGTACTCAAGTACACCCGTGCCTTCTTTTCATAACCCACCCATGCACATGCCACATAAAATATAATCGTGATAATGCATGCACATGCTTATTAATGTCCATAAACATACTTATAAACAAATAATCACACTGCAATAGATCCAATACTAACTCGGTCATCGCTATACCCTTTAGGGGTATATATGGCACACATATTATCGCACTTGTTAGTAAAACATATAACACATAAAACCGGAAAAAGTGGGTTAGTTACACACCTTATTACTAGGAGTTCTAGACTCTCGATCCTCGACACTATCGTCTAAGCGAAACTACGGCTTTACGCCTAACGTTTCTTCTTTGTTGGCCCACACCACACGTGGCCAATCTCGAACAATGAAAACGGATCTCTTCTTGAACTTTGGGATGGGAGCTTTCCCTTGCCCACCTTGGACCGGTACTCGAATCCACGCCCATCGTAATCACTTAATTAGAACCCTTTGGTTAAACACCATAATACAAAATCTCAAGCGAACAACTATAATTTAACTACTTACCAAACGATCTTAAATCTCAAAGGCTCCTCTGTACTTTTGTCGACTTGCCCCTGATGAGTCCAAACAATTCAAGACCTTCCTTTAGACTCCTTGGCGCCGGCTACAAGCTCAAATGTCGACAGCACTACACCTCACCAGTTCGGCTTCAAACTTGATAAAGTAGGAGAGAGATGGAGGGCTAAGGATTTCGGCTATCAAGGGCTAAAAGAAAATAAAAGAAATACTTGGCTACAAGGCCAAAGGAGAAATCGGCACACCAAGAGGGAGAGGCAAAGACTTGATGAACAACTAGCACTCCCCTCCCTATTTATAGCATTCGGCCAACCCCCCTTGAAGTCTCCAAAATTTGGCCAACACCTCACTAATTTAATTCCACTTAAACACTTCACTAATAATCCAATAATAATTCTTTTAATCTTCATAATATCCTTGATTATCTCCTATAACAATCCTAAAAAAACTCATATTATCCTTAATATTAACCAAATAAAAATCCAATAATAATGCTCATATTATCCCATTATTATTAATAAATAATAATAATAATAATAATGATTCCACTTAATCTAATTAATAAATAAAAAAAATAATAATAAAAACATAATCCTTATCAAAATCAAAGTCTTCTAGCCGTCCAACACTTCCTAAAATTGCTGCCAAAAAGCATCAAAAATTCAAACTCCAAAATGCGACTTCCTTGGCTCGAACACGGGACCAAGTCGCTTTGCTCCTTTCCCCAGCGCCAGGCCACTCGGTCGAGCTGATTTCTATGCTAGAAACCCCAAAGATTTTATTTTAAACCCTTCTAATCGAGCCCATCACCACCGAGAAAATAAAAATGCTAATCTGCGCCTCAGCGCTCGAACCCGCGCCTTGCTCTCCTCCAGCGCTTAAGTGCCGCGCGCTAGCCATTCCACCAGCCCATCTTCCTTGTCCGAATCCCTCGCTATATACCTTTAAGGCCTTACAAAGCCCAACGCCCAAACGAAAAATAAAACGCCAAATGCTTCTGCAGGCCCTCGAAACCGCGACCGCACAAAGCCCCTTCTCAAGTAGCGCCTTAGCCACTCCGCCCACCGCTTTCATGTCCATAAGCCACACCATTTAATTTTTAAACCCTTCCTACGCCAGCCCATAACCGCATATAAAATAAAACACCAAAATGCCGCTTCTACCACTCGAACCAGCGCCCTCACCCTCCTCCAGCGCCTAAGTGGCGCACGGGCACCACTTTGCCAATGCCTTTCTTGTGCCTTAAACTCCGCAATTTTATTTTAAGGCCTTTCTACCCTATTTCCCTCTTATTACCCTAAAATTTAAAAATTTTCTAAGGCATCCCTTGCCTTCTAAGGTTCTCCAAAACCCCTAAAAATTCTCCCAACATGACCATAGCCTACTAAATGCTCGAGTTATGCTCCAAACGCATAACCCCTAAATCAGGGTGTTACAAAAACACTTTAATCAAACTAACGCTACTTACCAATCAACAACCGCAATCTCCTCTAGTTCCAAAACCACGTATTCTTTTCAATGCTATAACCTTCACAAGAACCGTTAACCGATTCATAAGAATCTACAATCCCATAAGAATATATTTATACTATGCTTAAAGCACTTACCACGAATCAAAAGATCTCTTGCAGGGGAAAGTAATCGGCCTACCCCTTGGTTAAGGAGAACGAGTCCCTAGCAACATTCGAATGAAAAAGAAGGTGTTAGGTAAACTTATCTTCACGGCAAACAAGGGGGAAACAGCCTTTCGGCCTAAAAGATACAAAACCGAGCATGGAGAAAGAAGCGATCCAAGACTCGGCTAGAGTCACCACTTACCAATAACTCGAAGAGATTAAGGAACGGTTAGGAACGAAGAGAAGAAGGTGTTTAGGCCTTAACAAATTTGGCCAACACAAGAAGAACAACGGTTTTGAGAGAGAAATATTCAGCTATCTTGAAAAGAAAAGAAACAATGAGAGGGAAAGAAGAAGTTGAGTTCGGCAAAAGGAGAAAACCAAGAGGAGAAGAAGATGATTCGGCAAGGAGTGGGCAGCAATTGAGAAATAACGATGAAAGGGACAGACCCGAATGGTCAAAAAATGTTGCACAGGATGCCACAAAAGAAGTAAAGTCCGAAATGCACAAATAGAAAACCTAAAATGGCAAAGAGGATTTTCGGTTTCTACCCTCTCACAAAGTTTCCGAAAATGCACAAATGAGATTCCCCTTAACCGAAATTTTCTACTCAAGCTCCCCCAATTCGGCCATGACTCCCTTCTCATTCAAATTCCCTAAAAATCTCCACTATTTGCTCCTTGATTCACTCCACACCCCCCATTCAAACTTATTCAAACTTGATGACCAAGTCTCCAACCACCTCTGCAGAGTTTGAATCAAACTCTACCTCTCACACCACAGAGACATAAAATAAAACCTCCTTATTGCATGCCGTGGGATTCGAACCTCAGACCACTAGATTAATCCACACACCAATTGCCACCTCTACCAGTAGACTCCTTGTGTCACATGCAAGCACACTTAATATATATGTCCTTTAAGCTAACATCTAGGTTCCAAAGGAGCAAAAATCAAAATTTTGCCAAAGGCCATACTTGAACCCAAGCTTCCTAAAATCCCAAAAACATACCCAAAACACTTAGCCATTAAAGCAAACAAGCAATTTGGTCAGAGCATGAAAAATTAAAGACCCTATATTTTTGGGCGTTACAATTATACCCCCTAAAAAGAAATTTCGTCCTCAAAATTTACCTGGTCAGAAAAGGTGAGGATATTGTTGTTGCATCGCCTCCTCAGACTCCCATGTGGCTTCCTCAGTATCGTGATTACGCCAAAGCGCCTTGACAAAAGGAACAGATTTCCTCTATAATACCTTAACATCATGATCCAGTATCTGCACCGGTTCTTCTTCAAAAGTCAGATCAGGTCTAACCTCAATCTCTTCCACCGGCACTATATGTGAGGGATCAGAGCGGTATCGCCTCAGCATAGAGACGTGGAACACATCATGTATCCGGTTTAACTCAGGAGGAAGCTCAAGCTGATAGGCGACCGGTCCCACTCGCTTTAATATTCGATAAGGTCCGATGAATCTAGGGCTCAGTTTGCCTTTCCGTCCAAACCTCAGAATCTTCTTCCATGGTGAGACCTTCAAAAAGACATGATCCCCTACAGAGTACTCTATCTCTTTACACTTTAAATCTACATACGACTTCTGCCTATCAGATTCTTCCTTTATTCGATCTCGGATAAGCTTTACTTTTTCTTTTAATTTTGAAACTAACTCTGGCCCCAAAACTCGCCGCTCACCAAGTTTTGTCCAACAGGTAGGGGTGCGACACCTACGACCATATAACGCCTCGTATGGTGCCATCTGAATATGGGCTTGGTAACTGTTGTTATATGGGAACTCTGCTAACGGCAAGTAGTCTTCCCAACTGCCTTTGAAATCAATTACTCAACTTCTTAGCATGTCTTCCAATATCTGGATCACCCTCTCTGATTGACCGTCATTCAGAGGATGAAATGCCGTATTGAAATCCAACCTTGTACCCAAAGCCTCGTGTAACTTTTTCCAGAATCGAGATGTGAATCTAGGGTCTCTGTCCAAAATGATAGACACTAGTACCCCATGCAGTCTCACAATCTCAGCCACGTATAACTTAGCCAACTTCTGCAGTGAATAATCAGTGCGGACCGGTATAAAGTGGGTAGATTTAGTCAGTCGGTCAACAATCACCCATACTGAATCCTTCTTAGTCGGCGTTAAGGGTAGCCCACTTACAAAATCCATGGTTACCCTTTCCCACTTCCAGAGTGGAATCTTTACTGGCTGCAGTAACCCAGAAGGCAATTGATGCTCAGCCTTAATTTGCTGGCATGTCAGACACATACCCACGAAATTGGTAACCTCGCGCTTAAGCCCTAGTCACCAGTCACGCAGATCTCGATACAACTTGTTCCCACCAGGATGCATAGCATAAGGACTGCTATGTGCCTCCCGTAGGATAGATTGCCTCAGATCAGAATCTCTCGGTATACAAACTCTCCCAAGGAAACATAGTACTCCCTCACTATTCAGCCCAAAATTTGTAGTCTCCACATTCTCAACTTGTCGGAAACAAAGAACCAATGATTCATCCAACAACTGTTTCTCCTTAATTTGATCAATCCAGGTCGGTCTCACTTGGAGTTCCACTAACAAACTACCATCTTCGAATAGGCAAAGACGAGCAAATATTGCTCTCAAATCTGATACAACCCTACGGCTCAGTGCATTAGCTACTACGTTTGCTTTACCAGGATGGTACTCGATCGAGCAATCATAATCTTTAAGCAACTCTATCCATCTTCATTGCCTAAGATTCAACTTCTTCTGAGTAAGGAGGGACTTGAGGCTTTTATGATCTGTGTAAATAATAGAATTCTCATCATATAAGTAATGCCTCCAAATCTTCAGTGCGAACACCACAGCAGCTAACTCCATGTCGTGAGTGGGGTAATTCGCCTCGTGAGGCTTCAGTTGAGGAGACGCGTATGCAATCACCTTACCCTCTTGCACCAACACACAACCTAATCCAGTGTGCAACGCATCACTATAGACAGTGAATTCCTTCCCAGACTCTGGCTGTATTAACACAGGGGCTTCAGTAAGAACTTTCTTCAGTTTCTCAAAACTCTCCTGCTGCTTATCGATCCAAATAAACGGTACCCCTTTACGCAATAACTTAGTCAGGGGTGCAGCAATCAGCGAGAACCCCTCAACAAAACATCTGTAATACCCAGCCAGACCCAGAAAGCTTCGAATCTCAGATACAATCTTTGGTGGTTTCCAATTCAATACGGCTTCAATCTTCTAAGGATCAACCCTAATTCCCTCGGCAGACACCACGTCACCTAGAAATGTCACTTCTCGCGACAAGAACTCACACTTGCTGAACTTTGTGCACAGCTGCTTTTCCCTCAGAATTTGCAAAATAATCCTAAGATGAGCATCATGATCCTCCTCGGTTTTGGAATACACCAGGATGTCGTCTATAAACACCACTACGAACCGATCCAAATAGGTCTACAATACTCGGTTCATCATATCCATGAAAGCAGCTGGTGCATTCGTCAACCCAAACGGCATTACCAGAAACTCGTAATGACCATAACGAGTCCTGAACGCAGTCTTATACACATCCGCTTTCTTAACCTTTAGCTGATGGTACCTAGATCGAAGTTCTATCTTGGAGAAAACCGAAGCTCCTTCCAGCTGGTCAAACAGATAATCTATCCTCGGTAAAGGGTACTTGTTCTTAATAGTCAGTTTGTTCAGTTGACGATAATCGATGCACATGCGCATGGATCCATCCTTCTTCTTCACGAATAAAACTGGCACTACCCATGGAGACACACTCAGTCGAATGAACCCTCGGTCCAGTAGCTCTTGAATTTGAGCCTTTAACTCTACCAGCTCCTTCGGTGCCATCCTGTAAGGGGCGATGGACACCAGAACTGTTCCCGTGTAACACCCCTAACCCGTAACTATCGTCGATTTAGGGTTAAAGGCGTTACTGGATAGATCGGAAACTTTTACAGACATTTTATAATAGAATTCAACCAATCAGATCAAAGTGTCCCTTAAATAGGTCAACGAGACCTTTAACATGCTTTAGAATAGGGCCGGGACTAAACCGAACACATAAGAAAATTCTCATAAATTTAAAACTTTTTCAATATTGCAGAGGTCACACGCCCGTGCAGTCAGGCCGTGTGCCTCACACGGCTACCAGACACACCCATGTGTCCTGGCTGTGCCATAACAAAGCATGTATACTGACTTATCCACACGGCCACCAGACACGTCCGTGTGTCTTGGCCGTGTAAAATTAGGCTAGCTACTGACTTGTTCACATGACCACCAAGCACGCCCGTGTGCCACAGCCGTGTGTCCAAAACAGGCCACTTGCAAGGCCAAAATTTCCAACCACACTAGGGTCAACCCCACAAGCATTATACCAATTCATTTCATGTACAATTTGCACAACTAAAACACATATGCATTCAAGCATGATTCATCTACATTTACCTTTCATATAACCATTTCTTTGATCAAAAATACATACTCAAATTTCATCCATATGCTTACCATAAACTTGACCATTTCATAGTCATGGGATCATACCAAAACCAACATCACATACCATATTCACTCATGCATATTACCAACATTAAATCTAGCCACATCACATGGCTATTTACACATCTCATATATGTACCAAAACATCTAGCCTATACATGCCATATCTAACTATATACATTTCCAAAAGGTACTGAAATGAGCTTAGGTAGTGTGATGACGATCCTCTACGGTCCCCGAGCCTTCAGTAGCTTTGACGATATATAAAATAGAACAAACACACACACAGAGTATGCTTTCCAAAAGCTTAGTAAGGCATATACAAATAAACTTAGCATATAAGCGTTCAAAACATATAATCAATATGGATTCACTAGTAGCTCAATTGCATAGCCATAATTCTTCTTGACACATTTACTTAGCCATTCATCTTTCAATATTGCATATCACCATGTACTTGTTGGATCATAGCTTGTCCATTCATGTAACACATTTACATTCTCTTATTCAAATACATAACTCAACTAGGTAAGTTTATGAATATACTCACCTTCTTATACACACAATGTCTACATATCAAACGTACCTGAAACCGATATACAAATCACATAATCATTCATTTCTCGGACTTGCCCGTTGAATCGTTCGAAATTGAATATGATACTTAGAGTGCTCAGAATAGTCGTACAATGCCAAAGTCCTAGACGTGGTCTTACATGTAATCAGATATCGATGCCACTGTCCCAGACAGGGTCTTACACGAATCAATTCGATGCCAATGTCCCAGACATGGTCTTACACGTAAATCTCATCCCGATGCCAACGTCCCAGACGTGGTCTTACACGAAATCTCGAATCAATGCCAACATCCTAGACGTGGTCTTACATGATATCACATAACGGACACCTATGTCATGACATAAGAAATTCCTATCTATTCCTAGGTTCACACAGGACTTCTCAGACTTTAACAACTTGTCTACTTATTCGTAAACTCGAATTTCACATACATTCCATCTCAATGGATAATCATAGCAACTCAAATATCATATATACTCAAATAATTCTGTAACACCCCAAATTAGGGGTTGTTTGTAACTTAGATAATTTCCCATGTGTGTGCCTGAAGAATAAATTTTATGATTTATTTGGCGTATTTTAGGGTCTAGAATTAAACCCGAGTTAGGCTTGATCTAGTGTTAGAATATTTTTTTTAGTACCATAAAGGAGGGAGCTAGAGGAGAGAAGGCTTTAATAAAATTGTTGGGAGAGTTGTGACACAAAGTAGGCCTTGGCAAAGTGGCTACAAGGTGTCACTTAAGGTCTGGAAGCAACGCCAAGAAGGGCCTGGGTTCAAGGCACTGCAGCGTGCAAGGGACGTTTTAATTTTTGGGTTAAGCGTTACAAATGGAAGAAGGCTTTAAAAAGAGTGGGGCGACTTTAAGACACAAAGAACTCGTTGGTCAAGTGGCTAGCGTATGCGTCACTTAGGCGCTGGAGGAGAGAAAGGGCGCATGTTCGAGCTTTGAGCGGCGTTTGGTATTTTTAATTTTTGGGTAAACGGCCTGGGAGGTCTTATAGTTAAATGGTGGGGTAAATGGGCAAGAAAGTCGGGCCGGAAGAGTTGGCAAGGGCGTGGAATAAAGGGTCGCTGCAGTGAGGTCTTTGGTTCAAGCAAAAGAGCAAAGACCTTGTTTTCTTTTTTTTTTCTCAAGTGGCGTGAAAGGAGATGGCTTCGCACATGGTTCCTTGATTGCATTCGGCCGGAGGGAATTGATGGGCACATGGTCTTGTTTTGTTTTTATTTATTTATTATTATTAGATAATAAGAGATAATATGAGCATTTCAAATTGGATTATTTATTTGTTTAACTCTATAGATAATAGAAGATAAAATGGATATTATTTGGATTATTAATTGAGTATGGGGATTAATTCAAGTTATTTTGAATTAAATCAAAGTAGTGGCCGAGCAATTTGTGGTATTTGCCGAATTTGGAACTCTTCAAAGGGGAGAAGTGGACTGCAAGCTTAGGTGGAAGGGGGCCGAATACTTTTAGTCTTCTTGATAATTTCACTAGCATCTTTTTTATTTTTTTCAAACTCTCTCAAACAAAAACTGAAAACCATTCTCCTTTTCTTAGATTTTTGCCGAAATTCCCTACTCACTCTCATCTCCCATTTCTTTTATCTCTTTTCTTTCCCTCTAAGATACCGAAATCACCATTGCTATCTTCTCTTCTCTTCCTTGAACCAGAAACTCTTTTCTCTCTCCTTGGCCGAATCCCCAACCTTTTTCTTCTCTTTTTCTTAGTTGGCCGAACATACTCCTTAGCCATAGCCGAATTTTCTTCTTCATACTTTGTGAAGTCTTGGCCGAATATTGAAGCAAGGGGTGCCGGGATCTCGAGGTATACGATTCAAGTTCCATTATCGGTCAAGCAATTTTGGTAAGGATCAATGAATTTAGTTAATATTCGTTTTAAGCCGAAGGCTACTAACCTAAGGTTGCCGATTATTAGGGAAGCAGAAACGCTTGGAGTATAGTGGCTTGGGTTCAAAGACGTTCGGGTAATGTTTTGGGTTCACAAGGAACCCTTTTCAATTGTATTGGTTTGGCCGAATAGGCCTAAGTCCCTAACCATGCTCTTTGGTCGATTATAGGACAAGAGATCTAGCGACGTAGATCGGATCTTCGGGATCTAGGAATTCCGGTAGAAGCAGGTGTGTAAGATCTCTATACACACTTTATTAATTTACATGCTGTTATTATTTGCCTTAGATCTTTTGGTTGTGGTTAGTTTGTGGCATAATCATGGATTTCAGGTAAGTCCCCTAACTTGTAATTTTTATATGTTTGCATGCCATCACATGATGTTTAATACTATGACATGATATATGAAATTTGATGTGTAAGCATGTGATGGTGGGATTGATGAGAGGAGGGGGATGATTTTATGGACTGTCGTCAGTGGTTTTGACCACAAGATGGGTTGGCCCCATCAGATTATTGTGACCTATGGTCATCAGTGGTTTTGACCACAACGATTAATTATTTGCGACTAAGTCCCAGTGGTTTGGTACCACCAGTGGTTTTGACCACATTAGTTATATTGTGACCTTTGGTCATCAGTGGTTTTGACCACACGATGGGTTGGCCCCATCATCAGATTTGTGACTCTAAGTCATCAAGTGGTTTTGACCACCAAAGGTTTTGACCACGGGGTAGAAAAGGAGTATGGATGGTTAGGTTGGGTTGCATGTGCATGTTTATTAATGACTTGTGTATGAGTTATCTTACCGGGTGGGGATTACACACTCGAGTCTTGGTGACTCACCCTTTTCCCTTAACATTTTGCGGATGAGTAGATCGCGAGATGGAGCCGGATGGACTCGAGGTGGCCATGCAAAGGGACATTTTAATAGATGAACTTGGATTTTGTTTAATCTTATTTTTATGGTTGGTTTTGTTTTAATTGAGTTGTAATAAGGCCTCCTAGAATTGTTTTATTATTGTTACATGCTTTGAATATTTGTTTAAACTATTTAATTATGTTAATAATGAGTTCACATGTTTTTCCAAATCAAACGAAAAATGTTTTAAAAAAGTACCGTCAGGGTACATTTGAAAACTATAAACAACTCGACTTAATAAATATTTTTAAACAACACTAAGTATGGTTTTTAACAAGAGACTGGAAGTTGAAAGATTTTCGACAAAACTTAAATCGGTTTTAAAATGGTTCTCAAATTGTTTTCTCTATAGCAAACCAAATTCGGTCATAATGTTTGGGCCGGGTTTGGGATGTTACAATTGGTATCGAGCCCGGTTCAAAGCTCTCATTGTAGGGGCCAAGGCCCAAAAATATTTTGGTAGGCCTTTTTGAATTGTTTTTGGTTTTTGAACAAAGATGGCACCGAGTCTCCTGCACCTATCCGCCTGTAAGTACTCCTAACTTCAGATGAATTATTTTCTGTAGAAGGGTAGGAAGCATGGAACGTAGATAGAATGATAAGTGCTTTAAACTCTAGGACCAGTTACCCCAAACAAAGACATAAGACTTTAAAAGCCTAATTAAACAAACCTACGACCAAGTCGCCGAGTTAGGGTGTGGTAACCTTGGTGCGCATCTCTAGGATTGGATCCTAAGAGTTGGTACTTAAGGCCCCCGTGACTCACCTCCTCTTCATGGGATTCCTACAGTGCGTAGCTTCGGTTCACCCTAACCAAGAGGACTCGGTCATAGGCCAAACACAATAAATAATACCCCGACTTTGGAAATTACGAAAACACCTCAGAGGAAAAAGACGAAACTACCCACGGGATGAGTGAATAAGGATGAAAGATACTAGGAAATGGATGTGCTCTTCTGTAAAACTAGGATGGAGGACTTAAACCTTTGATTGATCGAAAGAATTTCTACTAAACTCTTTTCATAAAATTTCGTCATGGATAACCAAAGTGAAACACGTACTAATCCATAAAATTCTTAAGCGGATAAACGCAATCGTTAGAATGAGTTCAAGAGGTCGTGGACGCCCGCCGCGTGGCCGTGGAAGGGTAGGATGACCTTGCCGAGCCAGCAAGGTCCGGTCACGGTCCGGAAATGAGACGTCCGGATCTGCCGGCGGCGAAAAATCGAATTTCAAGATCGGGCGTGGTGATGATGTCGTATCTCAAGTCAGATTACGGGTATTGGAACGAGTTCTTGAGGTGGCGCGTGCAGGAGCCCGTAAATCGTGGTTGAACGACTCGCCAACTAGCGGAGCGTAAGTATTTAGGGAGTTTCGAGTGGCACCCAATCGACAGTCTTGGTTGGAAGCAACGGAAAGGATCATGGATGACATAGATTTTACAACCGAGGAGAAATTAAAGGGTATAATTTCTTTGCTTCGGATGAGTCATATCGGTGGTGGCTCATCGTAAGGGGATGGAACGGTGGCGTAAAACCTCACCGGGAATTTTTCAAGGATGCCTATCAAAAGAAATATATCGGAACTAGCTATGTAGATGCACAATGGAAGGCTTTCTTGAACTCGCTCAAGGCAATAAGACAGTGGCGGAGTATGAGGCCGAATTCCTTCGGTTGAGTAGGTATGCTCGTGGTATTGTGGGTACCGAGCATGAACGCTGTGTTAGATTCGAGGATGGGCTGAGAGATGAGCTGAGGATGATGATAGCTCCACAACAGAACGAGTTTGCATGTTCTTGTGGAGAAGTCTAAAGTTGCTTTGAGGAGTAAGACAAATCCGTAAAGCGGAACCAAGAACGGAATTGGAATAAGAGAAGCTCGGAACCTTCAAGGTTCTTGGGTAATGAACAGAAGAGGACGAGGTTTGATGGGTCGGATCAAACTGCTAGGCCTGCCGCTGCCAATACCCAATGGCCGCCACAATGTGCTCGGTGTGGCAAGCCTCACAAGGGTGAGTGTTGGAGTGGTAATCGAGGGTGCTTTGAGTGTGGATCATTCGATCACCGTGTAAGGGATTGTCCTCGGAAGTTAGCTAGGAATCAACCAGAGGGTCAGAACCGTGCTCATGTTAGAAATGAAGGACCACCACAGAGGGGTCGAGGTGCAGCTAGAGGTAATGCAAATGGTAACGGGCGTGGCCGAGGTGCCAGAGGTGCAGAGGCGAGGCAACCAAGGTTGGTTTATGCAGTTGGCTGTCGTGAGGAGGAAGATGTGCCAGACATGACAACGGGTAAGTTTCTTATTTTTGGAATACCCTCAATTGTCTTGGTTATGGTTACGTTAGTTCATTTTTATGATTGCTAGTAAAGAGTATGGAACCCGGATTATGAACGTAGGGAATGTGTAGAAAGTATGATAGTTCTTTAAGATCGAGTGCGCGCAGATAGAATGTAGGATGACGAGTTAAGGATGCACGATTGAGCGATAATAAGTAATTTCGAGGACGAAATTATTTTAAGGGGGTAGAATTGTAACACCCCAAATTAGGGGTTGTTTGTAACTTAGATAATTTCCCATGTGTGTGCTCAAGAATAAATTTTATGATTTATTTGGCGTATTTTAGGTCTAGAATTAAACCCGAGTTAGGCTTGATCTAGTGTTAGAATATTTTTTTAGTACCATAAAGGAGGGAGCTAGAGGAGAGAAGGCTTTAATAAAATTGTTGGGAGAGTTGTGACACAAAGTAGGCCTTGGCAAAGTGGCTACAAGGTGTCACTTAGAAGCTGGAAGCAACGCCCGACCAGAAGGGCCTGGGTTCAAGGCACGGCAGTAGCAAGGGACGTTTTAATTTTTGGGTTAAGCGTTACAAATGGAAGAAGGCTTTAAAAGAGTGGGCGACTTTAAGACACAAAGAACTCGTTGGTCAAGTGGCTAGCGTCGTCACTTAGGCGCTGGAGGAGAGAAAGGGCGCATGTTCGAGTCACTTTGAGCGACGTTTGGTATTTTTAATTTTTGGGTAAACGGCCCGGGAGGTCTTATAGTTAAATGGTGGGGTAAATGGGCAAGAAAGTCGGGCTGGAAGAGTTGGCAAGGGCGTGGAATAAAGGGCTGCTGCAGTGAGGTCTTTGGTTCGAAGCAAAAGAGCAGCACCTTGTTTTCTTTTTTTTTTTTCTGAAGCTGGCGTGAAAGGAGATGGCCTGCACATGGTTCCTTGATTGCATTCGGCTGGAGGGAATTGATGGGCACATGGTCTTGTTTTGTTTTTTTTTATTTATTATTATTAGATAATAAGAGATAATATGAGCATTTCAAATTGGATTATTTATTTGTTTAACTCTATAGATAATAGAAGATAAAATGGATATTATTTGGATTATTAATTGAGTATGGGGATTAATTCAAGTTATTTTGAATTAAATCAAAGTAGTGGCCAGGAGCAATTTGTGGTATTTGCCGAATTTGGAACTCTTCAAAGGGGAGAAGTGGACGGCAAGCTTAGGTGGAAGGGGGGCCGAATACTTTTAGTCTTCTTGATAATTTCGGCTAGCATCTTTTTTTATTTTTTTTCAAACTCTCTCAAACAAAAACTGAAAACCATTCTCCTTTTCTTAGATTTTTGCCGAAATTCCCTACTCACTCTCATCTCCCATTTCTTTTATCTCTTTTCTTTCCCTCTAAGATACCGAAATCACCATTGCTATCTTCTCTTCTCTTCCTTGAACCGAAACTCTTTTCTACTCTCTCATTGGCCGAATCCCCAACCTTTTTCTTCTCTTTTTCTTAGTTGGCCGAACATACTCCTTAGCCATAGCCAAATTTTCTTCTTCATACTTTGTGAAGTCTTGGCCAGAATATTGAAGCAAGGGGTGCGGGATCTCGAGGTATACGATTCAAGTTCCATTCTCGGTCAAGCAATTTTGGTAAGGATCAATGAATTTAGTTAATATTCGCTTTTAAGTCGAAGGCTACTAACCTAAGGTTGCCGATTATTAGGAAGCAGAAACGCTTGGAGTATAGTGGCTTGGGTTCAAAGACGTTCGGGTAATGTTTTGGGTTCACAAGGAACCCTTTTCAATTGTATTGGTTTGGCCGAATAGGCCTAAGTCCCTAACCATGCTCTTTGGTCGATTATAGGACAAGAGATCTAGCGACGTAGATCGGATCTTCTGGGATCTAGGAATTCCTATAGAAGCGGTGTGTAAGATCTCTATACACACTTTATTAATTTACATGTCATTATTATTTGCCTTAGATCTTTTGGTTGTGGTTAGTTTGTGGCATAACCATGGATTTCAGGTAAGTCCCCTAACTTGTAATTTTTATATGTTTGCATGCCATCACATGATGTTTAATACTATGACATGATATATGAAATTTGATGTGTAAGCATGTGATGGTGGGATTGATGAGGGAGGAGGGGATGATTTTATGGACTGTCGTCGGTGGTTTTGACCACAAGATGGGTTGGCCCCATCAGATTATTGTGACCTATGGTCATCGGTGGTTTTGACCACAACGATTAATTATTTGCGACTAAGTCCCGGTGGTTTGGTACCACCAATGGTTTTGACCACATTAGTTATATTGTGACCTTTGGTCATCGGTGGTTTTGACCACCACGATGGGTTGGCCCCATCATCGATTTGTGACTCTAAGTCATCGGTGGTTTTGACCACCGGTGGTTTTGACCACACGGGGTAGAAAAGGAGTATGGATGGTTAGGTTGGGTTGCATGTGCATGTTTATTAATGACTTGTGTATGAGTTATCTTACCGGGTGGGGATTACACACTTTGAGTCTTGGTGACTCACCCTTTCCCTTAACATTTTGCGGATGAGTAGATCGCGGAGATGGAGCCGGATGGACTCGAGGTGGCCATGCAGTGGACATTTTAATAGATGAACTTGGATTTTGTTTAATCTTATTTTTATGGTTGGTTTTGTTTTAATTGAGTTGTAATAAGGCCTCCTAGAATTGTTTTATTATTGTTACATGCTTTGAATATTTGTTTAAACTATTTAATTATGTTAATAATGAGTTCACATGTTTTTCCAAATCAAACGAAAAATGTTTTAAAGTACCGTCGGGTACATTTGAAAACTATAAACAACTCGACTTAATAAATATTTTTAAACAACACTAAGTATGGTTTTTAACAAGAGACTGGAAGTTGAAAGATTTTCGACAAAACTTAAATCGGTTTTAAAATGGTTCTCAAATTGTTTTCTCTAAAGCAAACCAAATTCGGTCGTAATGTTTGGGCCGGGTTTGGGATGTTACAAATTCAATGCAAATAAATTTATTTATATATCGACTTACCACGGATTCGATTAACAGAAACGAATACGGCTACTCGATTACTTTCGATTTCCCGCGAATTAAAGTCCGTTTTCTTCTATTCTTGATCTATACATATTCAAATTTAACCCTTTTATTCATCAACTCATTCAATTCAATCCAAAAACACATATTTAGGGCAATTTACAATTTAGCCCTCACATTTTCACATTTGGACAATTTAGTCCCTATTTCACAAAATCACAAAATACACAAATTTCAAGTTACCCATGCCTAGCCGAATTCTCATGTAGCTCATGCAAGTCCTTACATTTCATTTATTTCACAATTTAGTCCCTCAAATAATCATTTTCTAAGTTACACCCAAATTACTCAATTTCACTAAAAATTCAAAGATAAAATATGTTCATCCTTTACAAAACTTTCATATTTCATCATCAAACATCCAAAAACTCATGTGTTCATCAAAGGCTCATTTCAAAAACATCATCACTTCTCAAAATTAGGACATGGGTTTCAAATTTTATGAAGCAACGATTGCAAAAACGTAGAAATTATCAAAAATCGAGCAAAGCTCATACCTCAATCAAAGAAGACAAGAGCCAAAACCAGAATTCACATTTGCTAAATTTCGCATACAATTGCTTATCTCGCAAAGTTTGAAACACAACTCTCAGATGCTTGGCATGCTCGTTTTCATCACGTGAATAAATCAAAATGTCATCAATAAAAACAAGAACAAAATGATCTAAATACGCTCTGAAAATTCTATTCATTAGATCTATAAAAATAGCAGGAGCATTCGTTAGTCCGAAAGGCATCACCAAAAACTCATAATACCCGTACCTCATTCTCAAAGCAGTTTTCAGAATGTCTGAATCTTTTACTCGTAACTGATAGTATCCCGATCTCAGATCTATCTTTGAAAACACAATGGCTCCTTTTAACTGATCAAACAAATCATCTATTCTGGGCAACGGATATTTATTCTTTATGGTCACTTTGTTCAACTGACGATAGTCAATGCACATTCTCATCGTACCATCTTTCTTTTTCACTAACAGAACAGGAGCACCCCAAGGTGAGAAACTCGATCTTGTGAACCCTCTATCTGTCAATTCTTGCAACTGTGACTTTAATTCTTTCAACTCTGTAGGTGCCATTCTATACGAAGATATCAAAATAGGTGTCGTACCAGGCAACAGATCAATACTAAATTCAACTTCATGTATCGAAGGCAATCCCGGTAGTTCTTCAGGGAATACATCAGAAAACTCACAAACAACTGGCGTTGATTCAACTTTCTTTACAGATACTTTCGAATAAATCACATTAGCAAAATATACCCCATATCCCTTTTTCACATATCTTTGAGCTTTCAATATAGATATCACATCAGGCAATCCATTCAAATAATTAAACTCAACCCTAACTATTTCATCATTCGGACATTTCAAATCAATAATCTTTCTTTTGCAATTCACAACAGCATCATGTAATGTCAACCAGTCCATACCCAAAATGATATCAAACTCATCAAATGGTAATAGCATCAGATCAGCAGGAAAATAGATATCTAGAAACATTAACAGACAGTTCTTGCATACTTTGTCAACCAGGACACTTTTACCTAAGGGGTTCAATACTTTTATAACAAACTCTGTAGACTCTACAGGCAAAGTCTTACTGGATACTAAGTTCATGCATATATACAAATGTGTAGAACCAGGGTCTATCAATGCAATCACAGAAGTATCATAAAGAGTAAATGTACCCGTTATAACATCCAGAGATGAAGCTTCCTCATGAGCTCGGATGGCATACGCTCTGGCAGGCGCTCTAGCTTCAGATCTCAATATAGTGTCTCTCGTAGTTCTCTAACTACCACTGGCATTTCTTGTATTTCGAGTAGGTCTACCTCTCGCTAAAACATTATCAGATCTCAGATTTTGAACAGCCTCTGGCTTAACAGACTCTGGGCAATCACGAATAAAATGATCTAACGATCCACATCTGAAGCAAGCCTAATCATTCAATCTACAACTTCTCGTATGTCTTTTACCACAATGCCTACATTCAGGTTTCTCAGATCGAACATTTCCAACACTTGCTATTGAAGTTGCTGGAGCTTTAGAGCTCAACTGTGATCTAGCTCGATCTCTATTAGAATGTCCCACATTAACTCTCGAACGACTTTGTTCATCTCTGAATTTCTTTGAAGCAGACTGAAATGATTTGCTCGAAAATCTCTTTCTCGTATCTCTGACTTCTAACTCAGCTTTTCTTTGATCTTTTTCGAGTGCCTCAGCTTTGCACGTTCGATCAACTAGCACAACGAACTCTTTTATCTCTAGAATTCCAACTAACAGACGGATATCTTTATTAAGACCATCTTCAAATCTTTTACACATTATTGCTTTCGACGATACACATTCTCAGGCATACTGACTCAGTCTCACGAACTCTCGTTCATATTCAGTGACAGACATGTAGCCTTGCTTCAATTCCAAAAATTCCTTTTGTCTCTGATCAATGAATCTCTGACTAATGTAATTATTCCAGAACTCAATCTGAAAGAAATCCCATGTGACTCTCTCTTTCGGAACAATAGAAATCAAAGCCTTCCACCACTAATAGGCCGCGTCCCGTAGCAAAGATACAACACATTTAATACTTTCTTCCGGAGTCAAAGACATCTCATTAAAAACTCGAATAGTGTTTTCTATCCAAAAGTCGGCTTTTTTAGCATCGTCATCACTGGTGGTCCTGAACTCTTCAGCCCTATACTTGCGGATTTTGTCAACCAGAGGCTTATTCAACAGATTCAGATTCATAATCGGAGGCACAACTGAAGTCTGAGGGAGATTAGGCGGGGGAGGAGGTTGTGAAATAGTCAGGTTATTTCGCACAAGCTGAGTGAACCACTCACTCATCATCTGGAAGAAAGCTTTTTTAGCTTCTCCCTCTTGACTGCTCGTAGCCGGTCTCGAATCAGAGGGCGCTATCCCTTGAGCGGGTGCAGGCGCATTCCTTTCAACATCGTCAGCTACGGCTCTTTTGGGATCCATTACTATACGAAAATCACATTTTACATGTCAGGATTCATCACACTATCACAGTTCAGATATATGGCATGTATAGCTACACTCGCAACCGCTACATTAGTCCGAGAATCGACTAAACCGTAGCTCTGATACCAACCAAATATAACACCCTTAACTCGTAACCATTACCAGTTTAGGGTTAAAGGTGTTACCGGACAGATCAGAAACTTTTACAGACATTTCATAATAAAATTCAACCAATAAGATCAAAGTGTCCCTTAAATAGGTCAACGAGACCTTTAACATGCTTTAGAATAGGGCCGGGACTAAACCAAACACATAAGAAAATTCTCAAAAATTTAAAACTTTTTCAATACTGCAGAGGTCACACGCCCGTGTACCTCACACGGCTACCAGACACACCCATGTGTCCTGACCGTGCCATAACAGAGCATGTATACTGACTTATCCACATGGCCACTAGACACGCCCGTGTGCCTTGGCCGTGTAAAATTAGGCTAGCTACTGACTTGTTCACATGACCACCAAGCACGCCCGTGTGCCACAGCCGTGTGTGCAAAACAGGCCACTTGCAAGGCCAAAATTTCCACCCACACTAAGGTCAACCCCACAAGCAATATACCAATTCATTTCATGTACAATTTGCACAACTAAAACACATATGCATTCAAGCATGATTCATCTACATTTACCTTTCATATAACCATTTCTTTGATCAAATATACATACTCAAATTTCATCCATATGCTTACTGTAACATCCTTAAATAGAGGCTATTATGTTTGAACTGTTTGCATGTGTATGGCTTGGTTGTGATATTAATTGAGATGTTTCAGGGTCTAGGTATAAGCCAAGGTTAGGCTCGAACTATAGGAAAATTTTTATTTTTAAGTTTTGGTTAAGGGGAGCTGAAGGAGCTAGGGGTTAAGAATATTTTGTGGTAAACTTTAGCACAAGAATTTCCTTGGTAAAGTGGCAAGGAGGCGTCACTTAGGGCCTTGAGCAGTGACGCCACAAGCAGGGGAAGGAGGCTCAGGTTCGAGCAGCGGAGATCCCATTTTCTGCTTATTATTTTGATGCCAAGCTGAGGAAGAGTTGTGCTCAGCTCAAACTCTATCGGATAACTGTTGAGCAAGTCAAACTGATTTGATCGGGTGGAGAAGAGAGAATTTAGGAGTTTGAATAATTCAAACTCATTTGAATGGTTGGCTATGAGGAGTTGGAAGAGGTTGCCGAAATTTGAACTCTAGTGTGAGGAGGAGTAATCGGTTGGAAGACTAGGGGAGGGAGTGCCGAAATTCCTTAGTGACATTTTCGGCTAGTGAATGCCTTGGAGCATTCGGTTGTGTGCTAAAGCCGAAACCCCCTTAGCCTTGTCGATTTCTCCCTTAATGCACCATGTTGAAGCAAAAGCCGAAAGCACTTTAGGCTCTTGCCGATTTCTTTCTTAGGCATTGAGCCGAATCCCCATTTGAACTCCTCTCTCATTTTCTTTGAAGCCGAAACATTCTTCTTTCCAAGCCTCATTCCATTTTGCTCTCTAACTCTCATTTGGTGTGACCGAATCCTCTTCTTCCTCAAGTCACTCTTTACCATTGTTTCTCTCATCTTCTTCTCACCATCATTCAAACCGAATACTTCCCTTCCATTCTCTCATTTCATGTTGGCCGAATCTCTTTTGATTTCCTACCTTAAGCAATAGCTGAATCACCTTGATCACTCTACCCCATTGCCGAAATCTCTTTACTCTCCCCTTCTCATTCTAACTATTGGCCGAATATCAATCAAGCAGAGATCTCCCTTGATTTCTTCTCTAATCGGTTTGGAATAGGTAAGTCTGTCATGACCGAATCTCCTCTATTCTCACTTTCTTTTCTCTGTCGACTCACATGGGACAAAAGTCGAATTTCGTCATTTGTTGACATGATTCCTAACCATCTTTGGAATTGATTTCTTCTAGGATCTCCGGGATTTTGAAGCAGTGGATCGGGGTTATTTATTATCTGTCAATCGGTCTCAGTGAGTCAGTGGTAAGGATGCATATCGATTCGATCTTCCTCTTATTTGTTTGAAAAGCCGAAGGCTATTAGTGATCTTGTTTAGTCTTGGCCGATTGTAGGGAAGACGTGTTATCGAGTGCTTCGGGATTTGATTTAAGCGCAAAAGGCAGTAAGGTAAGGATTATGGTTGTGCGTTAACCCTTCGGGATTTGCTAGTTTAGCCGAATAGCCTTTGTTAATGATCTTGGTTTGGCCGAATGTAGGAAAAGGGGATCTAGTGCGTTAGGTCGGGATCTTCGGATTCGATGTCGCGTTAGTAACCAGTGTGTGAAACTTACACACTTCATAATCATTGTAAACTTGTTAATAACCTAAACTATGTTAAAAGCCGAAACTGTGTAGAATTCGATATGATACCTTTATGGGTATGAGCAAGGATTTCGGGTAAGTCCGTTTTGTTGAGATTACGGCACATGATTTCTGATGATAATATCTATGTATGTTCGATATATGTCTAATGATTAAGCATGATGGCATGATTTGTATGTGCATTGCATTATTGTGGGTGATGTGAGAGGAGGGGGAAGATTGATATCGTGTGACTTTGGGTCACCAGTGGTTTGGCACCACCAAAGGTTTTGGTACCACGATTGATTTCGTGACTTTGGGTCACGGAGGTTTGGCACCTCATAGCGACTCGTCCCGCTGGTTTAGCACCACAAAGGGTTGGCCCCACATTTGATAAAACGAGATTGTCGCCAAGTGATTTGGTATCACAACGTGGGTTGGCCCCACATATGGATTATTCGTGACTTTGGGTCACCAATGGTTTGGCACCACATTATTATTGATATCGGTGACTTTGGGTCACCAGTGGTTTAGGCACCACCAAAGGTTTTGGTACCACACGGGGTAGAAAACGGAGTTGTGGATGGCTAGGTTTGGGTGCATGATGTGTTTGCTTGATTATGATTTGTGTAAGCATGTTGCAATAATCGGGAGGGGGATTATGCACTGAGTCTTGGTGACTCACCTTCTCCCTTATCTTTTCAGGTGATTCGTAGATCGCGGATGAGGAGCCGGGTGGACTCGAGGTGACCATGCGATAATTGCTTCGGTTTTACATGGACATTTGATTTGGGTAATTTACTTTAAATTCTGGTTTTTATTTGGGTTTGTAACAAGCCCTTTAAATTATGTTTTGGATTATTTTATCTGCTTTGGATTTGGTTTTAAATATGACTAAGTAATTACTTGATTTGCATTAATAACCTGATAATCAAAGTTTTCAAACTAAGCTACGCAACGAGTTTTCTAAACTCTACCATCGGGTAATACAATTCACATGATTTCAAAGCAACTTAACATTTTCCACTATACATACATCGGTTTTCCCCAAACACAAGCAATCGAAGAGCTTTCACCGAAAATAAATAGGTAACCTGTTTTCTTCGAATCATTTTCACTCTGTGACATGCCAGATTCGGCCGTGGTGTGTTGACCGGGTTTGGGGTGTTACACTTACCATAAACTTGACCATTTCATAGTCATGGGATCATACCAAAACCAACATCACATACCATATTCACTCATGCATATTACCAACATTAAATCTAGCCACATCACATGGCTATTTACACATCTCATATATGTACCAAAACATCTAGCCTATATATGCCATATCTAACTATATACATTTCCAAAAGGTACCGAAATGAGCTTAGGTAGTGTGATGACGATCCTCCACGGTCCCCGAGCCTTCAGTAGCTTTGACGATCTATAAAATAGAACAAACACACATACAGAGTATGCTTTCCAAAAGCTTAGTAAGGTATATACAAATAAACTTAGCATATAAACATTCAAAACATATAATCAATATGGATTCACTAGTAGCTCAATTGCATAGCCATAATTCTTCTTGACACATTTACTTAGCCATTCATCTTTCAATATTGCATATCACCATGTACTTGTTGGATCATAGCTTGTCCATTCATGTAACACATTTACATTCTCTTATTCAAATACATAACTCAACTAGGTAAGTTTATGAATATACTCACCTTCTTATACACACACTGTCTACATATCAAACGTACCTGAAACCGATATACAAATCACATAGTCATTTGTTTCTCGGACTTACCCGTTGAACCGTTCGGAACTGAATATGATACTTAGAGTGCTCAGAATAGTGGTACAATGCCAACGTCCCAGACGTGGTCTTACATGTAATCAGATATCGATGCCACTGTCCCAGACAGGGTCTTACACGAATCAATTTGATGCCAATGTCCTAGACATGGTCTTACACGTAAATCTCATCCCGATGCCAACGTCCCAAACGTGGTCTCACACGAAATCTCGAATCAATGCCAACGTCCCAGATGTGGTCTTACATGATATCACATAACAGACACCTATGTCATGATATAAGAAATTCCTATATATTCCTAGGTTCACACGAGACTTCTCAGACTTTAATAGCTTGTCGACTTATTTGCAAACTCGGATTTCACATACATTCCATCTCAATGGATAATCATAGCAACTCAAATATCATATATACTCAAATACTTCAATGCAAATACATTTATTTGTATATCGACTTACCTCAGATTCGATTAACAGAAACGGACACGGCTACTCGATTACTTTCGATTTCCTGCAATCTAAGTCCGTTTTCTTCTGTTCTTGATCTATACATATTCAAATTTAACCCTTTTATTCATCAACTCATTCAATTCAATCCAAAAACACATATTTAGGGCAATTTGCAATTTAGCCCTCACATTTTCACATTTGGACAATTTAGTCCTTATTTCACAAAATCACAAAATACACAAATTTCAAGTTACCCATGCCTAGCCGAATTCTCATGTAGCTCATGCAAGTCCTTACATTTCATTTATTTCAAAATTTAGTCCCTCAAATAATCATTTTCTCAATTACACCCAAATTACTCAATTTCACTAAAAATTCAAAGACAAAATATGTTCATCCTTTACAAAAATTTCACATTTCATCATCAAACATCCAAAAACTCATGTGTTCATCAAAGGCTTTTCAAAAACATCATCACTTCTCAAAATTAAGACATGGGTTTCAAAGTTTACGAAGCAACGATTGCAAAAACGTAGAAATTATCAAAAACTGAGCAAAACTCATACCTCAATCAAAGAAGACAAGAGCCGAAACCTAGCTTTGCTTTTTCTTTTCTTATTCTTTTATATTTTCGGTGATAGATGGATGAATAAAATCCACTATCATGTTTATTTTGTTTTATTATACAAGCATTAATAAATTTATTAATCAATTACAATTTTAACCTTTTAATAACCATCAAAATTTCCACTATCAATTGTCCATTACCGTCCATACCTAATCCAAATGGTAAAATTGCAACATAAATCCTCATATAAAAGAAGACACATCAATTTGGCCACTCAATCAAATAGAAGGCCACTTTTACCTTTCATGCGATTTAGTCCTTTTGTCAAATTAAACACACAGACAGTCAAATTAACTTACGAAACTTTAACACATGCTTAACCACATATCAAAGGTACATAAAATAATATTAA
The DNA here is from genome assembly GCA_025698515.1 of Gossypium sturtianum. Classification (NCBI taxonomy): domain Eukaryota; kingdom Viridiplantae; phylum Streptophyta; class Magnoliopsida; order Malvales; family Malvaceae; genus Gossypium; species Gossypium sturtianum. The sequence continues at coordinate 43,228,134 of CM046943.1, forward strand.
AATATTTTACTGACTCGGATTTATGGTCCTGAAACCACTGTTCCGACTAGGGTCTAAACCGGACTGTTACAATTCTCCTCCCCTTAGGGATTTTCGTCCCCGAAAATCTTATCGTTAAACAGATTCAGGTATTGCTATCTCATTGAATCTTCAGGCTCCCACGTAGCCTCTTCCACTCCATGTCGATGCCACAACACTTTTACTAACAGAATTTTCTTGTTTCTCAATTCTTTCACTTCACGAGCTAAAATACGGATTGGTTCTTCCGCATATGTCATATCAGATCGGATTTCAATCTTAGACGGAGTAATCACATGTGACGGATCAAATCCGTATCGTTTAAGCATCGATACGTGAAACACATTATGTATCTTTTCTAGCTCGGAGGGCAACAACAATCTATATGCAACTGGCCCAACACGCTCAATAATCTCATACGGTCCGATGAACCTCGGACTCAACTTGCCTTTATATCCGAATCGGAATACTTTCTTCCACGGAGACACTTTTAAGAACACTTTGTCACCGATCTCAAATTCAATACTTTTCGTTTCAAGTCTGCATAGGAGTTCTGACAATCAGGCGCTGCTTTCAAACTATCACATATCACTTTTACTTTCTGTTCGGTGTCTTTTATTAGATCAACCCCGTGTATCTTATTTTCACTGAGCTCAATCCAATACAGAGGTGTTCGACATTTACGTCCATACAAAGCCTCATAAGGCGCCATTTTGATACTTGACTGAAAACTATTGTTGTATACAAATTCAATCAATAGCAGGTACTGTTCCCACGTACCATTAAACTCAAGAATGCAACATCTCAACATATCCTCAAGGATCTGAATAATTCATTCAGACTGACCATCCGTTTGCGGATGAAAAGCGGTACTGAAATGTAATTTTGTACCCAAAGCTTCTTGTAGTTTCTTCCAGAACCGTGATGTAAACCTCGGATCTCTATCTGACACAATGGACAATGGTACCCCATGCAATCTCACAATATCAGAAATGTAAAGCTCGGCTAATCTATCAAGTGAGTAATTAGATCGTACCGGAATAAAATGGGCGAATTTCATCAATCGATCAACTACTACCCAAATCGCATCTTTCTTTCTCTGAGTTAGAGGCAATCCAGAAATAAAATCCATCGTTACTCTATCCCATTTCTACTCGGGAATCAGAATCGGTTGTAACAAACCAGATGGAACCTGATGTTCAGCCTTAACTTGCTGACAGATTAAACATTTTGACACAAAGTCAGAGATATCTCGTTTCATACCAGACCACCAATAGTGTTGCTTCAGATCATGATACATCTTTGTACTGCCCGGATGAACAGATAGACAATTGTTATGTGCTTCATTCAAAATCAACTGAATTAACTCTGAGTTTTTCAGAACACAAATTTGATCTCGAAATCTCAAGAAATCATTAGTATCCACACATAATTCAAAATCAGAGTTCAAACCACACTGAACTCGTTTCGCTAACATTTCATCATCAACTTTCTGAGCATCACATATTTGTTGCAAAAACAATGGTTTCGCTTTCAATTCAGCTATTATTGAACTATCATCAGACAAGTCTAAATGAGTATTCATTGCACACAATGCAAACAATGACTTTCGACTCAATGCATCGGCTACGACATTTGCTTTACCTGGGTGATAATCTATCACAAGCTCGTAGTCTTTCAACAGCTCTAACCATCTTCTCTGTCGCAGACTCAAATCTTTCTGAGTCATCAGATACTTCAAACTTTTATGATCTGAAAACACGTGACATTTTGCACCGTATAGATAATGTTGCCAAATCTTTAACGCGAATACAATTGCGGCTAGCTCAAGGTCGTGTGTCGGATAATTCTTTTCATGAGGCTTTAATTGTCTCGAGGCATAAGCTATTACTTTGCCTTCCTGCATCAAAACACATCCTAGACCATTTAACGAAGCATCACTGTAAATCATGAATTATTTACCTGATTCTGGCTGTACTAGCACTAGAGCTTCAGTCAAAAGGGCTTTCAACTGATCAAAGCTTTTCTGACATTTATCGGACCATTCATATTTCACATCTTTCTGAAGTAGTCTAGTCAACGGAGTAGCTATCATCGAAAAGCCTTTTACAAACCTTCGATAATAATTAGCAAGTCCCAGAAAACTACGGATTTCAGACACATTCTTTGGGGGCTTCCAATCCAGAATAGCAGAAATCTTACTCAGATCAACTCGGATTCCGGAGGCCGATACAACATGTCCCAGAAAATTAACTTCACGTAACCAGAATTCACATTTGCTGAATTTCGCATACAATTGCTTATCTCGCAAAGTTTGCAACACAACTCTCACGTGCTTGGCATGCTCGTTTTCATCACGTGAATAAATCAAAATGTCATCAATAAAAACAAGAACAAACTGATCTAAATACGCTCTGAAAATTCTGTTCATTTGATCCATAAAAATAGTGGGAGCATTCGTTAGTCTGAAAGGCATCACTAAAAACTCATAATGCCGTACCTCGTTCTGAAAGCAATTTTCGAAATGTCTGAATCTTTTACTCGTAACTGATAGTATCCCGATCTCAGATCTATCTTTGAAAACACAATGGCTCCTTTTAGCTGATCAAACAAATCATCTATTCTGGGCAACGGATATTTATTCTTTATGGTCACTTTGTTCAACTGATGATAGTCAATGCACATTCTCATCGTACCATCTTTCTTTTTCACAAACAGAACAGGAGCACCCCAAGGTGAGAAACTCGATCTTGCGAACCCTCTATCTGTCAATTCTTACAACTGTGACTTTAATTCTTTCAACTCTGTAGCTGCCATTCTATACGGAGATATCAAAATAGGTGTCGTACCAGGCAACAGATCAATACTAAATTCAACTTCATGTATCGAAGGCAATCCCGGTAGTTCTTCAGGGAATACATCAAAAAACTCACAAACAACTGGCATTGATTCAACTTTCTTTTCAGATACTTTCGAATCAATCACGTTAGCAAAATATGCCCCATATCCCTTTTTCACATATCTTTGAGCTTTCAATACAGATATCACAGCATGTAATCCATTCAACTCATTAAACTCAACCCTAGCTATTTCATCATTCGGACATTTCAAATCAATAATCTTTCTTTTGCAATTCACAACAGCATCATGCAATGTCAACTAGTCCATACCCAAAATGATATCAAACTCATCAAATGGTAATAGCATCAGATTAGCAGGAAAATAGATATCTCGAAACATTAACAGACAGTTCTTGTATACTTTGTCAACCAGGACACTTTTACCTAAGGGGTTCAATACTTTTATAACAAACTCAATAGACTCTACAGGCAAAGTCTTACTGGATACTAAGTTCATGCATATATACGAATGTGTAGAACCAGGGTCAATCACAGAAGTATCATAAAGAGTAAATGTACCCGTTATAACATCTAGAGATGAAGCTTCCTCACGAGCTCAGATGGCATACGCTCTGGCAGGCGCTCTAGCTTCAGATCTCAATATAGTGTCTCTCATAGTTCTCTGACTACCACTGGCATTTCTTGTATTTTGAGTAGGTCTACTTCTCGCTAAAATATTATCGGATCTCGGATTCTAAACAGTCTCTGGCTCAACAGACTCTGGGCAATCATGAATAAAATGATCTAACGATCCACATCTGAAGCAAACCCGATCATTCAATCTACAACCTCTCGTATGTCTTTTACCAAAATGCCTACATTCAGGTTTCTCAGATCGAACCTTTCCAACACTTGCTATTGAAGTTGCTGGAGCTTTAGAGCTCAACTGTGATCTAGCTCGATCTCTATTAGAATGTCCCACATTAACTCTCGAACGACTTTGTTCATCTCTGAATTTCTTTAAAGCAGACTGAAATGATTTGCTCGGAAATCTCTTTCTCGCATCTCTGACTTCTGACTCAGCTTTTCTTTTACCTTTTCTGAGTGCCTCAGCTTTGCACGCTCGATCAACTAGCACAACGAACTCTTTTATCTCTAGAATTCCAACTAACAGATGGATATTTTTATTAAGACCATCTTCAAATCTTTTACACATTATCGCTTCTGACAATACACATTCTCGGGCATACTGACTCAGTCTCACGAACTCTCGTTCATATTCAGTGACAGACATGCGGCCTTGCTTCAATTCCAGAAATTCCTTTCGTTTCTGATCAATGAATCTCTGACTAATGTATTTCTTCCAGAACTCAATCTGAAAGAAATCCCATGTGACTCTCTCTTTCGAAACAACGTAAATCAAAGTCTTCCACCATTGATTGGCCGCGTCCCGTAGCAAAGATACAACACATTTAATACTTTCTTCCGGAGTCAAAGACATCTCATCAAATACTTGAATAGTGTTTTCTAACCAAAACTCAGAATTTTCAGCATCGTCATCACTGGTGGTCCTGAACTCTTCAGCCCCATACTTGCGGATTTTGTCAACCAGAGGCTTATTCAACAGATTCATATTCATAACCGGAGACACAACTGAAGTCTGAGGGAGATTAGGCGGGGGATGAGGTTGTGAAACAGTCGTGTTATTTTGCACAAACTGAGTGAACCACTCACTCATCATCTGGAAGAAAGCTTGTTTAGCTTCTCCTTCTTGACCGCTCGTAGCCGGTCTCGAATCAGAGGGCGCTATCCCTTGAGCGGCAGCAGGCGCATTGCTTTCTACATCGTCAGCTACGGCTCTTTCGAGATCCATTACTATACGAAAATCACATTTTACACGTCAGGATTCATCACATTATCACAGTTCAGATATATGGCATGTATAGCTAGACTCGCAACCACTACGTTAGTCCGAGAATCGACTAAACTGTAGCTCTGATACCAACCAAATGTAACACCCCTAACCCGTAACCATTGCCAGTTTAGGGTTAAAGGCGTTACTGGACAGATCAAAAACTTTTACAGACATTTCATAATAGAATTCAACCAATCAGATCAAAGTGTCCCTTAAATAGGTCAACGAGACCTTTAACATGCTTTAGAATAGGGCCGGGACTAAACCGAACACATAAGAAAATTCTCAGAAATTTAAAACTTTTTCAATACTGCAGAGGTCACACGCTCGTGCAGTCAGGCCGTGTGCCTCACACGGCTACCAGGCATACCCATGTGTCCTGGCCGTGCCATAACAGAGCATGTATACTGACTTATCCACATGGCCACCAGACACGCCCGTGTGCCTTGGCCGTGTAAAATTAGGCTAGCTACTGACTTGTTCACACGACCACCAAGCACGCCCGTGTGCCACAGCCGTGTGTGCAAAACAGGCCACTTGCAAGGCCAAAATTGCCACCCACACTAGGGTCAACCCCACAAGCAATATACCAATTAATTTCATGTACAATTTGCACAACTAAAACACATATGCATTCAAGCATGATTCATCTACATTTACCTTTCATGTAACCATTTCTTTGATCAAACATACATACTCAAATTTCATCCATATGCTTACCATAAACTTGACCATTTCATAGTCATGGGATCATACCAAAACCAACATCACATACCATATTCACTCATGCATATTACCAACATTAAATCTAGCCACATCACATGGCTATTTACACATCTCATATATGTACCAAAACATCTAGCCTATACATGCCATATCTAACTATATACATTTCCAAAATGTACCAAAATGAGCTTAGGTAGTGTGATGACGATCCTCGACGGTCCCCGAGCCTTCAGTAGCTTTGACGATCTATAAAACAGAGCAAACACACACACAGAGTAAGTTTTCCAAAAGCTTAGTAAGGCATATACAAATAAACTTAGCATATAAGCATTCAAAACATATAATCAATATGGATTCACTAGTAGCTCAATTACATAGCCATAATTCTTCTTGACACATTTACTTAGCCATTCATCTTTCAATATTGCATATCACCATGTACTTGTTGGATCATAGCTTGTCCATTCATATAACACATTTACATTCTCTTATTCAAATACATAACTCGACTAGGTAAGTTTATGAATATACTCACCTTCTTATACACACAATGTCTACATATAACACGTACCTGAAACCGATATACAAATCACATAGTCGTTCGATTCTCGGACTTGCCCGTTGAACCGTTTAGAACTGAATAGGATACTCAGAGTGCTTAGAATAGTCGTACAATGACAACGTCCCAGATGTGGTCTTACATGTAATCAGATATCGATGCCACTGTCCCAGACAGGGTCTTACACGAATCAATTTGATGCCAATGTCCCAAACATTGTCTTACACGTAAATCTCGTCCCGATGCCAACGTCCCAGACATGGTCTTACACAAAATCTCGAATCAATGCCAACGTCCTAGACGTGGTCTTACATGATATCACATAACGAACACCTATGTCATGACATAATAAATTCCTATCTATTCCTAGGTTCACACGGGACTTCTCAGACTTTAACAGCTTGTCGACTTATTCGCAAACTCGGATTTCACATACATTCCATCTCAATGGATATTCATAGCAACTCAAATATAATATATACTCAAATAATTCAATGCAAATACATTTATTTGTATATCGACATACCTCGGATTTGATTAACAGAAATGGACACGGCTACTCGATTACTTTTGATTTCCCGCGATCTAAGTCCGTTTTCTTCTGTTCTTGATCTATACATATTCAAATTTAACCCTTTTATTCATCAACTCATTCAATTCAATCCAGAAACACATATTTAGGGCAATTTGCAATTTAGCCCTCACATTTTCACATTTGGACAATTTAGTCCCTATTTCACAAAATCACAAAATACATAAATTTCAAGTTACCCATGCCTAGCCCAATTCTCATGTAGCTCATGCAAGTCCTTACATTTCATTTATTTCACAATTTAGTCCCTCAAATAATCATTTTCTCAATTACACCCAAATTACTCAATTTCACAAAAATTCAAAGACAAAATATGTTCATCCTTTACAAAACTTTCATATTTCATCATCAAACATCCAAAAACTCATGTGTTCATCAAAGGCTCATTTCAAAAACATCATCACTTCTCAAAATTAAGACATGGGTTTCAAAGTTTACGAAGCAACGATTGCCAAAACGTAGAAATTATCAAAAACCGAGCAAAGCTCATACCTCAATCAAAGAAGACAAGAGTCAAAACCTAGCTTTGCTTTCTCTTTTATTCTTCTTTTATATTTCCGGTGATAGATGGATGAATAAAATCTACTATCATGTTTATTTTGTTTTATTATACAAGCATTAATAAATTTATTAATCAATTACAATTTTAACCTTTTAATAACCATCAAAATTTTCACTATCAATTGTCCATTACCGTCCATACCTAATCCAAATGGTAAAATTGCAACATAAATCCTCATATAAAAGAAGAAACATCAATTTGGCCACTCAATCAAATAGAAGGCTACTTTTACCTTTCATGCGATTTAGTCCTTTTGTCAAATTAAACACACAGACAGTCAAATTAACTTACGAAACTTTAACACATGCTTAATCACATATCAAAGGTACAGAAAATAATATTAAAATATTTTACTGACTCGGATTTGTGGTCCTGAAACCACTGTTCCGACTAGGGTCTAAACCGGACTATTACATCCCGGTAGGTGCTCAATACCAAATTCGACCTCAAAGTTTGGGGGCAACCCAGGAAGCTCTTCAGGGAATACATCTGGAAATTCCTTAACAGTTCTGACATCTCCAACAGAAGGACCCTCAGAATCGGAACTGCTGACATAAGCTCAAAACGTCTCGCAACCCTTGCGAACCAATTTCTTGGCTTTTAATGCTGAGATTACGTTAGACAGATAATCTCTTCGCTCCACAAACACAACCACCTCCTCATCCTCAGAAGACTTCAACACCATACGCTTAGTAGCACAGTCCAAATTCGCACGGTGTTTCACTAGCAAATCCATGCCCAATATTAGATTGAATTCGCCAAACGGTAGTTCTATCAAATCTGCCAGAAAGACAACCCCTTGGACCTCTAGGGGCACGTCTCTAAACAACTTATTCACTCTAACCGACTGTCCCAATGGACTTAACACAGTCATCTCCCTATCAGTAATTCAAAACTGAAAACCCAGCGTCCCAGACACAGTGCATGCAACATACGAGTGTGTAGACCCAATGTCAATTAAAGCAGTGTATGGTGCATTTTAAATTAGGAACGTACCAGTTATGATGTCAGGGGCGTCGCCATCCTCTCGGCGACAAGAAGCATAGACCAAACCTGGCTGTCTCGCCTCTGTGTTACCAGCACCTATACCCAGTGCTCCATGACCTCTTCCCAAACCATTTCCCCCTCTGGCCTGACCACGGCCTCTCGGTGGCTGCTGACCACCTCTCCTTGGCTGAACATGGCCCTGACCAGCTGCTTGCATCTGAACAGGCCTCTGAGTATAGTTCTTGACCTAGTGATCCATGGACCCACATCTGAAACACGCCCCCGTTTATTTCCAGCACTCACCTTGGTGAGCTCTCCCATAATCTGCACAAGGATGCGGCCTAACCATAGCAACAGGAACTGCTCGGACTGGCCCGTCAAATCTGGCCCTCTTTGTAGGCCATCCAGAAGGACCCGAGGGCCCTGAATCCCTTTTAAATCTACCTTTATCTTTCTCACGATTCTGGCGCTCAGAGCGCTTCACATCCTCTGTAATTTTATCTTTCTCAACAAGGGTAGCAAAATCTCGCTCCCTCTATGGAGCTATCAGCACACGTAACTCATCCCGGAGGCCATCTTCAAATCGCACACAATGTTCATACTCAATTGTGACTATTCCACGAGCATAACGACTTAACCGTAAGAATTTCACCTCGTATACTGCCACTGTCTTATTCCCCTAGGTCAGACTCAGAAATTCCTTTCTTCGGGCGTCCACATAACTTGCACCCACATACTTCCCTTGAAAGGCCGTCTTGAAGAAATCCCACATCAAACGGTCAGCCTGTGTACCCTCTCTTACAGTGAGCCACCACTGATATGCCTCGTCTCGCAGTAAGAACACTGCTCCCTTTAATTTTTGTTCCACAGTACAGTCGAGGTCATCCATTATCCGCTCGGTAGCCTTTAACCAATACTCTGCTACACTTGGGCTACACTAGAAACACCCTTGAAGATTTTCGCTCCATTAGACCGGAGTCTCTCAGAAATTGACCCTCGGCCCACTGACCCAGTACTTGCTCCAGCAACCCTTTCGAGAACCCGTAGCATTGCTTGGGATAGAGCATCATCCCCAACTGCTCGGTCATGAGACCTGTCTCTATTCTTCGGAGGTGGTGCCTCCTAGCGGTGCATGTGACCCGATGCTGAAGACTCAGCCTTAGTACCTCAGCCTCTACCGCGGCCTCGTGTACCTATTCCGCGAGTACCTCTTGTGCTCATGTCGATATAGCGTATTATCTATTTTAAAAGTTTTTTGTATCAGCTTATAATTCCAATAATTAGTAACAGATGTTTTATGATAAACAGTAATTAGAGTTGTTTTCGCAGAACGAGACCTCACTACAGTTTTCAGTCTTCTATAGTCTCAGTTTACCCTAACAGAAGAGTTTTAGCAAAGTACTACTATCTATAGTAGTTTCTCAGTATAATATTTTAGTCTATAGCAGTAAACAGTGTCAGAGGACTTACAGATTTGGCGTCGAAGACTCGGTGTGCCACACTCTCACTAACAACCTTTCAATTCTCTTTCCAAAATCGAAATTAGAAAATTTTTAGAAAATTTTTCAAGAACCCATTCCACAGCCGAGTTTTGCAACCTGGCTCTGATACCACTAAATGTAACACCCCAAACCCGGCCTAGACATTATGATTGGACCTGACGTGTCACATCGAAGTGCTGATTTGAAAACTGTTCTTGTCGATGCAAATTCGTGACTAAAGTTTTAAATCTTTTTTGAAACTAATTACTATTGAAAATGCTGGAGTTGTAAAATCAAAACTTATTAATTGCTTATTGGTCATATCATTTATTACAAGATTATTAATTAGGATTAAATATCGCAGAAGCTTTTCCAATTTTAAACTTAAAAATTTGAAAATGCGTGATTTTCTTTGGAATCAGTTATTACTTTGAAAACCCGTATTTCCTAATCTAACAGGTTAACGTAAAAAGTTAAAACCAAATAAAAGTTTAAAACCTCAAATGGCCTTATTACATAATTATTTCCCCAAAATAAATAACTTAAAGAAAACTAGGTATAAATCAAAATACTCGTGAACATGTGGCCACCTCCGAGCCCCTCGCAGCTCCAAATCCTCTAAGGCTGGGGATTACCTGTACAGTTAAAAGAAAAGGGTGAGTTACAAGAACTCAGTGTGTAATACCCTATCATGCAGTAACAGTCTGGGCCTGAGCCTTATCCAGTAATAGTACAGTGTGGGCCTTGGCCCAATACAGTAACAGTGTGGGTAAAAGCCCAAATAATGACAGAATAGCACAGTGATGCAACCCAACCCAAACCAGCCAACACACCAATATCGCAGCATAGCTGCTAATAGTAATGCAACGAAGCTGCTAACATCAGTAAACATGGCCAAGCCACTAAAATCAGAATACGTGGCGAAGCCACTAGAACAGTAAAAATGTGGCAGCGCCACTAGTACAGTACTTCCTCCAAATCAGAATCCCAACCCCAATGCAGAATGTTTTCATAAATATTACGTGTATGCGATATGTTATATTCATACCAGTCATATAGATATCATACACACATCAACATAACCTACCACTAGGGGTATAATGGTCATCTCGCCGGTTAGGGGTAAAATGGTAATTTCACCCCTCAGGGGTATTTCAGTAATTCTACTCTACAAGGGTATTTCGGTAATTTTACCCTATGAGGATAGTATTTCGGTAATTCTACCCTACGAGGATATTTCAGTAATTTTACCCATTCGAGGGTATTTTGGTAATTCTAGCCTTCGAGGGCATTTCGGTAATTTTACCCTTCGAGGGTATTTCGGTAATTCTACCCTTCGAGGGTATTTTGGTAATTTTACCCTTTGAGGGTATTTCGGTAATTCAACCGTAGAGGGTATTTTGGTAATTTTACCCTTCGAGGGTATTTCGATAATTCTACCCTTCAAGGGTATTTCGGTAATTTTACCCTTCGAGGGTATTTCGGTAATTCTACCCTTCGAGGGTATTTCGGTAATTCTACTCATTAATGGTATTTCAATACAGTTTACGACCTTTCCAAAGGCCTACCATCGTCTCGAACGACTCGGATAACCTATATGGCCAAAACAGTATAATTGGGCCCAAGGCCCGTTACTTGGCCCAAGTAGGCCCACACGCTCGTGTGGCCCGCTCAGCCCTCATTCTATCACAGCTATGCGAACCTCGCAGCCCAATCCCTTATTAGTCACTTACCGTGGATTTCGTCCCTGTGGGGCCCATAAGCCTATTGGGCCCACATGGCCCATTTCGGCCCTACGAGGCCCATTACGACCTAAGCCCACGAGAATGTTCGTGGCAGCCTCTACGGTCCATCGCCAACGATTGTGGCTCGATTTATCCCTACGAGCATTCACACGCTCGTGAGCCCTCAGATGCCGAAGTTTCAGCTTTTCGGCTTTTGCCGATTCACAATTGAACAGGGGTGTGAATACACACCTTCATCCGTCGTTTTGACAGAAACACATTGGGTGTATGATTACACACCTGTTATGGGTTGTAGTTTGAAGCGCTTTCGAGATTAAACACCTATGATAACAACAACCCCATCAATTAGTCTCAAACCCTTGTTAATCCATCACCATAATATTGAAAACGCTTTAATCAAACTAACGCTACTTACCAATCAACAACCGCAATCTCCTCTAGTTCCAAAACCACGTATTCTTTTCAATGCTATAACCTTCACAAGAACCGTTAACCGATTCATAAGAATCTACAATCCCATAATAATATATTTATACTATGCTTAAAACACTTACCACGAATCAAAAGATCTCTACAGGGGAAAGTAATTGGCCTACCCCTTGGTTAAGGAGAACGAGTCCCTAGCAACATTTGAACGAAAAAGAAGGTGTTAGATAAACTTATCTCCACGACAAACAAGGGGAAACAGCCTTTCGGCCCAAAAGATACAAAACCGAGCATGGAGAAAGAAGCCAACCAAGATTCGGCTAGAGTCACCACTTACCAATAACTCGAAGAGATTAAGGAACGGTTAGGAACGAAGAGAAGAAGGTGTTTAGGCCTTAACAAATTCGGCCAACACAAGAAGAACAACGGTTTTGAGAGAGAAATATTCGGCTATCTTGAAAAGAAAAGAAAAAAATGAGAGGGAAAGAAGAAGTTGAGTTGGACCAAAGGAGAAAACCAAGAGGAGAAGAAGATGATTCGGCAAGGAGTGGGCAGCAATTGAGAAATAATGATGAAAGGGAAAGACCCGAATGGTCAAAAAATGTTGCACAGGATGCCACAAAAGAAGTAAATTCTGAAATGCACAAAAACAAAACCCGAAATGGCAAAGAGGATTTTCAGTTTCTACCCTCTCACAAAGTTTCCAAAAATGCACAAATGAGATTCCCCTTAGCCGAAATCCCCTACTCAAGCCCCCCCCATTCGGCCATGACTCCCTTCTCATTCAAATTCCCTAAAAATCCCCACTATTTGCTCTTTGATTCACTCTACACCCCCATTCAAACTTATTCAAACTTGATGACCAAGTCTCCAACCACCTCTGCAGAGTTTGAATCAAACTCTACCTCTCACACCATAGAGACATAAAATAAAACCTCCTTATTGCATGCCGTGGGATTCAAACCTCAGACCACTAGAACACTCCACACGCCAATTGCCACCTCTACCAGTAGACTCCTTGTGTCACATGTCAAGCACACTTAATATATATGTCCTTTAAGCTGACATCCAGGTTCCAAAGGAGCAAAAATCAAAATTTTGCCAAAGGCCATACTTGAACCCAGGCTTCCTAAAATCCCCAAAACATACCCAAAACACTTAGCCATTGAAGCAAACAAGCAATTTGGTCAGAGCATGAAAAATTAAAGACCCTATATTTTGGGGCTTTACAAATTCGATACTTTGCAAAAACATAATCACTTCATTGAGGTTTCATTGAATTAACGGTTTCAAAAGAATAACTTTAAAATACAAAATTCATTCTTCGAAATGACACCATCTTGACACCATCCCCATGCCATGTGTAATACAAAATACTTAGAAATCTCACGGAATAGATGTCCTCTGGCGTAGTCTTTGAAAGTCCTTTACTTCGTCAGCAATCTTGAGAAGGAAAGGTAACTAAATAAGTTCAAAGAACTTAGTGAGTTCCAAAGCAAACATCTCAATAGCTATATATAATACAAATAAACCTTTCCAACTCAGCAAGTCATACTGTTCACCCATTGGCGAATACCATACACAAACAAACTTTACTACAGACACTATTCCTTTGGCACATACACTACGCCCATGCAACCATGCAGACAACCTATTTTGTGCTAGCCACACCCAAGTCCATGATCAAGCCTTAGAATTTATTTTATTCATTTCATCATGATTTGCCAATCTGGTTTGCAATAACTCTTGCCCTATCAGAGGCTACATGATCCCTTTTCATGTATCGTGATTTGCCAGTTCAATGCTCCTTTCATTGAAAGCATCGCCATAATTTCATTTTCATAACTGAGTTCACATTGTTCATTCCAGAAATAATGGGTGATGGCTTAAACACGAAGAAAGGCCCTTACTCCATTTACATAGATAACTAATTCAGGCTTATAATCACGAACCTTTATTACCCATACACAAACATATCATCTTATAGGATAAGAGTGTTTACCTCAATCAAACATAAACAAGAACATTATACACACACATGAAAGTAAAAAGGTTCACCAGAAAAATGTAGCAAGATTAGACAGAAGGACTCTTGCCTTTATCAAAAGAGTTTTCAGGAGTTTCATGAGCTATAATATAAGGAGTTAACTTATCATATCATTTTACCCGAAAAACTAAACAAGATTAATAAGAACATTAATAGGAAACAAAAAATCTAGAATTTTCCTCCCATACACCTCAAAGTGACCTTAAAGCATAAAACCATAAGGCTCCGTAAATAACCATGAAAATAACTTGAATTTCATCAATATTTACCAGGTACCAAACAATGGTGGAGTTGGCTGAGTACAATGAACCCAAGTCTTCAAGAAAGTCTTAAGTCTAGAGTTTTCCGAGAGAGAAATTGCTAAGAAAGTTTGGGAAAATATGGTTGCCAAAAAAAGCATAAAACTTGCTCAGGAAGCTAAAGCTTACTTTATACAAATATACACGGAAGGAAAAAAAAACTTAGTGGATATGTCTAATTTCCCTCCAAACACGTCGTTCCTTGTGACTAATCACTTCTCTCTTTTCATAAATGTGGGTTTGATAGGTTACAGAAACTTAGTCCTATACTAACCAAATTCTTGTTCATCTAACCAGATTGTTCAATCAGGATAATAAAATAATAATAAAGCATACGGTTCTTCCAAAGTAAGGCCTTAACACTGAGGGCTTAATCATTTCGTTTAACAGCTGGAGTGGCGCATACTCTTCAAAAGAGTCTGCCAAACCACCAAGCTCGCTTAATGCAGACTTCGCCTGAAGGTGCATCCATAGACACATATACTTAGTTAAATTTAATACCTACCTACTCAAAACTTACTCTATATGCCTTACTTCTATAAACAATATTCGAACACTAGGTCTTCGCTGGGAGGGATGTTACACTAATATTGTCTCACAACTTAACTATTCGATACTACATATTTGTTCATATCTATTTTATATTTCCTATTTTTCGATTTAATCTTTTTATGCCAAAACATTATATAATAGTTATTCAACTATAAAGAAAAACAATATAATCCAATATATATCATCAATTAATAAAGTAAGTCCCATATGAACTTACCTGGAAAAACAACAAGCAATTAAGGTGTCAGGGACTAATCTACAATTTATCTTTTTTTCTTGATTATCTTCCAATTATCTCAAATCTAGATCTATATAACACTTTATTTCAATTTATTGATTTCAAACATCTTAAAACAACCTATTCTAGTCATATATTAATTCAATTTCATTTTTTAGATGTCCCCTAAAATTTTGCATTTTATTTAATTTAGTCCCTAAAACCAAAACAACCATAACTTACAAATTTGACTCTGATTTTCAATCCAATTTCAATTACATCATTCTAAAGTCCTCTATTATCTATAATTTCAAAAATTATACATAAATTTTGAGTTTTTCACACTTTAGTCCCTATGTTCAAAAACTAACAGTTAAACTTTACAAACTAATCTAAGCTTTAAAGCTAACATTTTAACACCAAAACTTCAAGAATTCATCAATGACAACATTTTGAAACTTTAACAGTTTAACAAATAAAGGCATGGGTTAACTAGTTTAAGCTTCCACAATCTCAAAAACATAAAAATTACAAGAGCTTTTGTATAATCTTTCACATTCTATCATTTATCATATTAACATTTATATTCAATTAACCAATCAAGCATAAATTATTCATTTCACATATCAACTAGCACAATCAATCATATACTGCATAGTTTGTTGCCCCTATTAATCAGACACAGGCTCAAAATGGATACACAGATCAAACCGCCAACACACCAATATAACATGCATCCAGTGCTCATCGATACGTCTAAATTAATATGCGCCTAGCGTTCATCGGTATAAATCAAAGTAATGTGTGCCTAGTACTCATTAGAATGTTTGAAGTAATATGCACCCAGTGCTCATTGGTATAAACTGAAGTATCTTCGTATAATAAATCTTATGACATGCCAACTATACTCATAACTTTATCCGAGACTGTTTAATATCATGTATAAGTTCACATATCATTAATCATTACATAAAATTTCATTTTACTTTCATTTCATTACCATTCTTTCACTTATCTTTCATGTTTTACAACACATTTTAATCAAGCATTCCTTTCATTTATCTAATATTTTCATATACCCATATTCCTAAAATTTCAATAATCATCAAAATACAAGTTCACAAGTCATCAAGTCATAGATAAATCTTACCATTCATGAAACAATACACCAAATATTACCTTTTCCAATTAATACTTAATAAGCTATGAATTGAAATCAAATCATGAAAGCACAAACAGAAATAGGGCTACTCATCTACGACTTTCGCTTTTCCCTTATCCATTGATGTCCCGGCGTTATTTTTAGCTATGCATGATAAATTTGATTATGAAAAACTTATTAGTTTCACAAACAACACATAAAAACACATAAATTAAACATGAAATGCAATCTATTCATTTTTGTCCCTGAAAACCCTAATATCTAAAAACACCATATCTTCCAGTTCTTCCCATTGAATCTAAATCCGATTTCATACTTACTAAGGACCTCAAATTATCGATCTATAACACTTACTCCTAACAATTTTCATTCTTTAAAATTTGGTCCTAATGACATATAATTAACCACATAATCTAAACTTAATTCAAGCATGAATGAAGATTTCCCATTATATTCTAACATAATATTATCATAATTTAAGCTTAGCATTCATCAATTCTTAACTTCAAACTTCAATTCACCAAGAATTCAACCATGGCTTAAATTAAACTTGAAAATTTGAAAATATAATACTTGGGTTAACTAAATTAAGCTTAGGAGACCATGAAATCATAAAAACTTTAGAAGAAAACATGTTTACCTTAATGCAATTTGGAATGACAACAGCTAGGGGAAACTTAGCAAAAGTTACTTATTTTCTTAAGGCATGGACGACACAAACAAGGAAGAAAGATGATGGTTTTAATCTCTTTCCAACTCACATAATTTATATAATAGGATCAGTAAAGTAATTAAGTTTAATTAAACTTGAAATGGATGGCTATGATTTATTATTAAAAAACTTGGTGGAATGTCACTAATCACATTTCTAATATGGTCATATTGCATTTAATACCTTTATCAAATTGCTACATAAGTCATCTTTCATTCCTTTAATCAATTCTCACTTAAGCAATCCACTTTGCAATTTAGTCCCTATACTATAACTAACAAATTTCTCGATTCAATTTTGAAATAATTCAATATTATAATATTGTACTATGTACGTAAATTCCTCGTTTAATATTCCCACTAATTCAATTTATGAAATTCGACTTCAAAATCATACTTTCTAACACTGGCTAAAATCGAGTCGTTATATATAGTAATTAAATAAATTATCTTATGACAAATGATCCATGGACACATTCCTTTTTTAACCACCATGTAATGCCAATGGGAGGATATCATTTACCCTTATACGGCTATAATTCAACTATTGTGGAATGATGTTAAATCATGCAAAAGTCATATACCCAATGAACCAGCTTCGATTCCTTATCTATTTGAACTTAGGCTTTTAATACATCAAAGTATACTAGTTACGCATACATAGATCATCATCCATTAAAGATTAAGGTATATCATACTATGAATGTCACAAGTGAATAAAACCATAAATGAATCTAGGATAAATTCAACTTGGATCCTATCTAATGTATTGTCAGTCCAGACAATCACATCTACATCTCTATCTTTTAGGAGTCATCCACTCCAATACACCAGACGAGGTATCTCTCCAATTGGACTTGATAGACGACATAAGAGTCTATTAATAGATTTGCTCAATTTTTATTACACTACGGACTGTTTAGATTATCTAATAATATAAGTTGTCTTCTTGCATTATGATCCGACCACATAGTGCAACTTAATATTAGTTAAACAATAGATAACCGATGAGCCAAAACTTTTTTTCATTCTTCTTTTCGGAAAAATCATTAAGGACAAATACAAATGATATTAATGAGTAACCGACTTTTATTTAAACCAATTTTTTCAAAAATTTACAAGTACAAATTAAAAAATATACTACACTTAGAGTACTAGATCCTAACACTGGCTTTATAAGTCTTTATATGGTTCGAAGAAAGCTCTTCAAGCTTGGTTTGATAAGCTCAAACAATTTATTACTAAGCCTCTCAGGTTTCAAACTTAATAAGTTGATTATTCCTTGTTTATTAAATGGGTTGATAGCTCAACAATGTATTTGATGGTGTATATTGATGATATAATGGTCACTAGTAGCAATACTCAAGAGGTTAATGATATTATAGTTCCCCTCAACAATAATTTTTCACTCAAAGGTCTTGGGAGTCTTAACTATTTTCTGGGTATGGATGTACATTACACACAAAAGGGTTATTTCTATGTCATAAGTGTTGAAAAAAATCTGTCTTGAAAATGGTTGACGACCATATAAATTTTAGCCTCGATAGAGCATCTGACGGATCTCTTATTGTAACACCCCAAACCCGGACAGGACACCACGCCCGAATCTGGTATGTTACGGGGAAAAACGTTTTTGAGAGATAAGATTTTTCGTTTAAAAGCGGGGTGAAAACATAGTGAACTTGAAGAAAATTTGGAGTAGGCCTGTTTGATTTAGATTTTGAAAACTTATCCAAAGTATATAGTTAAAAACGAGTTGATTTCATTTAGCATTTCCAATAGTCTCTTAGTGCTATTTGAAACATTTTAGACTTAGTAGAATATCGAGTTTGGTTTGAAAATCACTTGAGTTTACTTTATAGCAAAACATAGTGAGATACCCGATGGTATAGTTTAAAACACATTGCGTTATAGTTTTGAAAACATTATCTTACCGAATTTTTAGTAAAATTTCATACCAAGTTATTTGTTAAGCAGGTTGAGAATCTAATTAAAACATAACCATCATAAAACATAATTTAAAGGCCTTTTACAAATCCAAATTAAATCTCAAATAAAAATAAATAAGCTAAAGTACCCAAAGTGAATAGTCTGAGCAAAACTTTTAATAAAGCATGGCATGTGCACCCGAGTCCACCCTGCTCCATGTCGCGTCTCACGGGTCACCCGAAGGTCAAAGGAGAGGGTGAGTCGAATGACTCGATGCATAAATCCCGCTCGGGATGAAACAACATGCTAACACACATCATACATAGCAACATAATTAATGCAACCCGATCCTAACCATCCGTATCTCCTTTTTCTACCCGTGTGGTACCAAACCACCGGTGGTGCCAAACCACCGGTGACATATAGTCACAATGTGTTACCAAAACACTTTGTGTCCCAAAGACACAATATCCATCAATGTGGTGCCAAACCACTGGTGTCCCAAAGACACGTTTGTGCTACCAAAGCAACGGTGACCAAAGTCACAAATCCAATGATGGGGCCAACCCATCGTGTGATACCCAATCACTAGCGAGACGGTCCCGTATCTCAAGTGGGGCCAACCCACGGTGGTGTCAAACCACGGGGACAAGTCGCAATGAGGTGCCCAACCTCTGTGTCCCAAAGACACAAATGTGGTACCAACCCACTGGTGACCGTAGTCACAATAATCGAATGATGGGGCCAACCCATCGTGTGATACCCAATCACTAGCAGACGATCCCATATCTCAAAGTGGGGCCAACCCACGGTGGTGTCAAACCACAGGGACGAGTCGCAATGAGGTGCCAAACCTGCGGAGGTGCCAAACCTCTGGTGACCCAAAGTCACAAAGTGTGTTACCAAAACACTGGTGCTCGTCAGCACAAAATATCACTGCTCCCTCCACTCATATCACCCATCAACATACCATACTCATGTAATCATGCATATCATACAAATCATGCATATCATGCTAATCATGCATATCATGCTAATATGCCTAACCTCATATCCCATGTCACATATATCCATAGCCATGGTATCACATAGATCATCGATAAACTCATGACAATAATAATAATCTTGACTTACGAGTCCAAGATCATACCCATTAGGGTATCATATCAATCATCAACTTGTTTCATTAATTATCACACAGGTTATCAATCATATTACTAAACGGAAGTGTGCTAGTTTACACACCTGGTAATACGAGTCTAGAACTCCTGACAAAAGCGACCTAAGTCCCTTGACTAACTTGCTCCTAGAATCGGTCAAACATAGGGGTTAGTACACATAAACCATTCGGCCAAAGGCTTTATACCAAGAGAAGTCATCTCAAACCCTTACCTTCACTTCTTAACTTGGTTTCCAACCAACCCCGAACCACAATGGTCCTTCTAAGACGATCGGCCACCACCTTGAAAAGAATAACAGTTAATCCTTTATCATTCACGACTTAATCGAAACCAGACGATTAAACTAACAACAACCAATCACTTACCCCTTACTAATCAATTGACAGAAGAAAACGGCTCCTCTTGCTTGCTTCCACAATCCAATGATCCTATAATGAAGAGATTAGAATCCTTCCAAAATGACCATATTCGGCCCTTAATTAAACCAAAATCGATTGAGAAAAGAAAGAAAATAAATGACCATTCGGCCATGGACTTACCAACCTCCAAACGGTTGAAGCAAGAAACCCCCCCAACCCTCTATTCACTCCCAACCACAATTTCAAATAAGTTTGAACAAGTCATCCTCCACCAATTTCTCTCCACCATCCAAGTCACCCCTTGACCAAGTCCATGGTAGAATTCAAGTTGCTCTCAACCTCTTCCTCCATGCCGTCCAAAATGAGAACCAAAATGGGAGCTCTACGACTTGAACTCTGGACCTCCCTCACCTGTAGATGACGCCACACCAAGCTCCTCCCTTGCCACTCTGCCAGCTCTTCATTTGTGCCATAAAACACCAAAGAAAACTCTTATACCCCCAGCTCCAACGGCTCCACGACTTAACACCCAAAAACCAAAATTTCCCATTCACTCGGGCATACTCCTAGACTTCAATCAAACCCCTAAAACACCGAAATAGCAACACAAACACACTAAACTCATGCAATATCATGCAACAACAAAAGCAGACCCCTAACCCGGGGATATTACGGTTCTACCCCCTTAAAAAATAATTTGGCCTCAAAATTACTCGATCGAAAGAGTTGCGGGTATTGCTGTCTCATCATATCCTCGGGTTCCCACGTAGCTTCTTCTACGCCATGATTCCGCCAAAGAACCTTAACCAAAGGCACAGTCTTTCTACGCAGAACCTTCACATCCCGATCAAGAATCTGCACAGGTTCTTCTTCCATGGTCAAGTCCGGATCTACCTCGATCTCCTCCACTGCTACCACATGTGACGGTCTGAACGATAACGCCGAAGCATCGAAGCGTGAAAAACGTCGTGAATCGACTAAGCTCTGCGGGCAACTCAAGGCGATCGCTCTTTGGTCCAACTCGTCTCAATACCTTATACGGCCCAATAAACCTCGGACTTAGCTTGCCTTTCTTCCCGAACCTCAACACCTTCTTCCAAGGCGAGACCTTCAGAAACACTCGATCCCCCACAGCAAACTCTATATCTCTTCGCTTAAGATCGGCGCCAAGACTTCTGCCGGTCCAAAGCTTCCTTCAATCGAGCACGAATCACTTTAACCTTGTCCTCGGTCTCGGCTACTAACTCGGGTCCCAACAAGCTGGCGTTCACCTAACTCCGTCCAACACGTAGGTGGCGACACTTCCTACCATACAACGCCTCATACGGTGCCATCTTGATGCTCGCTTAGTAGCTGTTGTTGTAGGCAAACTCGGCTAGTGGCAAAAACTCCTCCCAAGCGCCTCGAAATCCGGGACACAACCTCTCGGCATATCCTCTAAGATCGAAATGACCCTTTCGATTTGACCGTCGATGCGGGTGAAAAGCCGTCTTTGAAATCAAACGCAGCGTACCCAAAGCTGATGCAACGCTTTCGAACCTTGACGTAAACACAGGATCCCTATCCGAGATTATCGAAAGCGGCACACCGTGCAACCTCACTATCTCGACACATACGACTTAGCTGGCTTCGAGGCGAATAATCAACCCTCACCGGAATGAAGTGAGTGATTTTAGTCGATCGATCCACCACTACCCAAATGAATCCTTCTTGCTTGGCGTAGCGGTAACCCACCGACGAAATCCATGGTTATCCTTTCCCACTTCCATCGAGGAATCTTCACGGTGAAGCAAACCCGACGGCAACTAATGTTTAGCCTTGACACATTGACAAGTCGGACACTTCCCAACAAACTCTGTCACCTCTTTCTTCAAGCCGGGCCACCAAAAGCGCTCTCTAAGATCCCTATACATCTTGCTACCTCCGGGATGCATAGCATAAGGATCGCTATGTGCGTCTGAAGAATCTTCTGCCTCGACTCAACATCTTTAGGCATACAAGCCTTACCACGAAAACACAACACCTCATCATTAGACAAGTCAGTAACCTTCCAAACCACCATTACGCACTTGTAACCTCCGCGCTTTCGGAACCTCATCCTCTAGCTGTTTCTCTACGATCCGCTCAACCCAAGTAGGCTTAACTCGCAACTCTGCGAGAATACTCCGTCGTCATACAAACTCAAATGGGCAAACAAAGCTCTTAAGTCCGAAACAACCTTACGGCTCAGCGCGTGCGCCACCACATTAGCCTTGCCGGATGATACTCAATCGAGCGATCGTAATCTTTCAACAACTCAACCCATCTGCGCTGCCTCAAATTCAAATCCTTCGAGTCGGTAGATACTTGACTCTTATGATCTGTGTAGACTATCGATCTCTCTCCGTACAAGTAATGCCTCCAAATCTTTAAGGCGAAGACCACAGCCGCTAGCTCCAAATCATGCGTCGGATAGTTGACCTCATGTGGTCTCAGCTGCCGAGAAGCGTAAGCCACAACCTTACCTTCTTGCATCAGCACACAACCCAAGCCCGTATGTGATGCGTCGCAATAGACTGTGAATTCCTTACCAGCCTCAGGTTGAATCAAAACCGGAGCCTCAGTCAAAATCTTCTTTAACTTGTCGAAGCTTTCCTGCTGCTTCTCAGTCCATACAAACGGAACTTCTTTCCTCAGCAACTTGGTCATCGGCGCTGCTATCAACGAGAAACCCTCAACAAACCTTCGTAGTATCCACCAAACCAGAAAACTCCGAATCTCACCCATCGACCTGGCGGCTTCCAATCCAAGATCGCCTCAATCTTGCGAGGATCTACTCGAATCCTCACCGACACAACATGACCCAAGAAAGTCACTTCTCTAAGCGAACTCACACTTACCGAACTTAGCATAGAGCTGCTCTTCCTCAAAATCACGCAACACCACTGCAAATGCTTATCATGCTCTTCCTCTGTCGCCAGAGTACACCAAGATGTCGTCTATGAAAACCACGATGAACCGATCCGGATACTATTGAAACACCTATTCATCATATCCATAAACGCCGCTGCGGTCGTTAGTCAACGAACGGCATTACGAAATTCGTAGTGCCCATACCGAGTGCGAAATCTTTGTTTTATGGATATCGACCTCCTTAACTCTTAGCGGTGATACCTGACCTCAAGTCGATCTTCGAGAATACCGCGACACCCTTGGTGATCAAACAAGTCATCTATCCGTGGCAGCGGATACTTGTTTTTCGTCGTCGACTTATTCAACTGGCGGTGAGTCTATACACATCCGCATCGTGCCATCTTTCTTCTTGACAAAAGTACCGGCGCACCCACGGCGAAACACTAGGCACGATGAAACCTCTATCCAATAACTCCTGGATCTCGAGCCTTAAGCTCCACCAACTCCTTTGGCGCCATCCTATACGGAGCAATAGACACTTGGCGCGATCCGGGTAACAGATCAATCCACGAACTCCACCTCTCGATCGGCGGCAAACCCTAAGCTCCTCGAAACACATCAGCAAATTCCTTATGATGCGAACCTTCTCTCGAGCGGACTTTTTAGCTTCCAAGGCATACACATGAACCACATACGCTTCACGACCCTTCTCGACCATCTTCTCTGCGCTTTCAAGCGGATACCACATTTGATAAGTAATCCCTCCTATTACCTATCATAACCACCTCTTCACCCTCAATCGTCTTAAGAACCATGCGCTTGGCGCGCAATCCAACCTCGCTTGGTACTTGACCAACCAATCCATCCCAAGAATCGGTCGAACTCCCCAAGCGGCGGTTCCATCGGATCGGCGAAAACACTACCCCTTGGAGTTCTAGGGGTACCTCTCTAAACAGTTTATCTACTACTACAGAGTGACCTAGAGGGCTAATCACGGTCATCGCCTAGAAGATATCTCGAGTCTAAATCCATGGTCTCTACTATACTCCTGGCAACATAAGAGTGCGTTGAACCCACATCAATCAAAGCTGTATAAGGAGAACCAAAAATCAAAAACATACCGGTTATGACGTCCGGTGCGTCGCCCTCCTCCCGGCGCCTCGCACGCATACACTAATCCAGGTACATGCGGCATCCAGAACTACTCACACCTCTGCCCGGTGCTCCACGGCCCCGACCAGAACCATTACCACCTCTGCCATTACCACGGCCCCTCTGCGGTGGCGGTCCATTACCTCTGAACTGATTACGGCCCTGACTCTCAGACTGAATCCTGGCCAACCTACGCGGACAGTCCCTCACACGATGCTCCGAGAAACCACACTCGAAGCAACCTTTTCCTCCATCCAAAGAACCACCCCAATGAGATTTCCCACATCGATCACACCTTTGCGGCGGTCCACGCCTAGCGACAACAAACCTAGCGGTGGTTCGGCCCACTCGGTCTAGCTCTCTTACGCGGATTACCCGACGATCCGTAAGACCCAAAGCTCCTCTTATGCCTATTTACTGTCCATGCCTGTCTCGCGACTCCTTAACACCTCGGCTACCTTAGCCTTCTCAACTAAGACAACAAACTCGCGCTCCTGCCGAGGAGCAATCAGCGATCTTAACTCATCTCGCAGCCATCCTCGAAACGAACACACCTTTCATGCTCGTGGCCACAATGCCCCAGCATACCTACTCGACTTCAAGAACTTCGGCCTCATACTCGGCCATGATTTACTCCCACGAACAAGCCTCGAAATGCCTTTCATTTGGGAGTCGATATAACTAGCTCCGATGTATTTCTTTTGATATGCACTGAAATAATCCCATGTCGGATCCTCTGCACGCCACCACTGCTCTCGAACCGTGAGCCACCAACGATATGACTCATCCGGGAAGAAGCGTCGATGCCCTTGACTTCTCTTGGTACATCAAGTCGAGATCATCCATGATCCGCTCGATTGCCTCTAGCCAATATTCAGCGGTGCTAGAGCAACACCGGATACACCTCGAAAGAATTCGCCCCATTTGCGGAGTCGCTCAGAACAATTTCCTAACTCCCGAACCACCACCTACACCAGCTACTCTTTCCAACACTCGCGGCGCCGCTGTGACATCTGCGTCATCCGGTGCGATCTTGGAACTCACCACCTCCGGTGGTGGCGGAAAGCGGTATCTCATTTTACGAACCACGACCCGGATCCTACGGGCTCGAAACCGTCATCCTACCCTACCTCTACCACGAGTATTACGACCACGTCCGCCTCGGTGCTCATGACTAAACTTTCTACGTATCGATTAAAGAGTTTTATGCATCAAAGATATATTCCACTATTTTAAGGCAAATCTTATGATTATTTAAGGAGATTTGTTCTCATGAGTTCACGAGAATCCTATCGGTTTCAATCTCTAAAGTAGTATACTATTACTATTCATCAAATCATATCACATCCAATCAATTCACAAGCAATAGTAAGGGTACTTACCTGGGCGAACTGGTGCCGGAGACTCGGTGCCATGCCTTTCCAACCATACTCTAAGAACAAAGACTAACAAAACAATCTTTTGAAAACATTTTGGGCCTCAGGCCCACAGCCGAGCCTTTGAACCTGGCTCTGATACCACAATTGTAACACCCCAAACCCAGACAGGACACCACGCCCGAATCTGGTATGTCACGGGGAAAAACGTTTTTGAGAGATAAGATTTTTCGTTTAAAAGCGGGGTGAAAACATAGTGAACTTGAAGAAAATTTAGAGTAGGCCTGTTTGATTTAGATTTTGAAAACTTATCCAAAGTATATAGTTAAAAACGAGTTGATTTCATTTAGCATTTCCAATAGTCTCTTAGTGCTATTTGAAACATTTTAGACTTAGTAGAATATCGAGTTTGGTTTGAAAATCACTTGAGTTTACTTTATAGCAAAACATAGTGAGATACCCGATGGTATAGTTTAAAACACATTGCGTTATAGTTTTGAAAACATTATCTTACTAGAATTTTTAGTAAAATTTCATACCAAGTTATTTGTTAAGCGGGTTGAGAATCTAATTAAAACATAACCATCATAAAACATAATTTAAAGGCCTTTTACAAATCCAAATTAAATCTCAAATAAAAATAAATAAGCTAAAGTACCCAAAGTGAATAGTCCGAGCAAAACTTTTAATAAAGCATGGCATGTGCACCCGAGTCCACCCCAGGCTCCATGTCCGCGTCTACGGGTCACTTGAAAGGTCAAAGGAGAGGGTGAGTCGAATGACTCGGTGCATAAATCCCGCTCCCGATGAAACAACATGCTAACACACATCATACATAGCAACATAATTAATGCAACCCGATCCTAACCATCCGTATCTCTTTTTCTACCCGTGTGGTACCAAACCACCGGTGGTGCCAAACCACCGGTGACATATAGTCACAATGTGTTACCAAAACACCGGTGTCCCAAAGACACAATATCCATCAATGTGGTGCCAAACCACTTTGGTGTCCCAAAGACACGCGTTGTGCTACCAAAGCACCGGTGACCGAAGTCACAAATCCAATGATGGGGCCAACCCATCGTGTGATAGCCAATCACTAGCGAGGCGATCCAGTATCTCAAGTGGGGCCAACCCACGGTGGTGTCAAACCACGGGGACAAGTCGCAATGAGGTGCCCAACCTCGGTGTCCCAAAGACACAAATGTGGTACCAACCCACTGGTGACCGTAGTCACAATAATCGAATGATGGGGCCAACCCATCGTGTGATACCCAATCACTAGCGACGATCCCATATCTCAAAGTGGGGCCAACCCACGGTGGTGTCAAACCACGGGGGACGAGTCGCAATGAGGTGCCAAACCTCTGAGGTGCCAAACCTCTGGTGACCCAAAGTCACAAAGTGTGTTACCAAAACAACTGTGCTCGTCGACAAAATATCACTACTCCCTCCACTCATATCACCCATCAACATACCATACTCATGTAATCATGCATATCATACAAATCATGCATATCATGCTAATCATGCATATCATGCTAATATGCCTAACCTCATATCCCATGTCACATATATCCATAGCCATGGTATCACATAGATCATCAGTAAACTCATGACAATAATAATAATACTGACTTACCCGAGTCCAAGATCATACCCATTAGGGTATCATATCAATCATCAACTGTTTCATTAATTATCACACGGGTTATCAATCATATTACTAAGCGGAAGTGTGTTAGTTTACACACACAGTGTCTGGTAATACGAGTCTAGAACTCCTGACAAAAGCGACCTAAGTCCCTTGACTAACTTGCTCCTAGAATCGGTCAAACATAGGGGTTAGTACACATAAACATTCGGCCAAAGGCTTTATACCAAGAGAAGTCATCTCAAACCCTTACCTTCACTTCTTAACTTGGTTTCCAACCAACCCCGAACCACAATGGTCCTTCTAAGGCGATCGGCCACCACCTTGAAAAGAATAACGATTAATCCTTTATCATTCACGACTTAATCGAAACCAGACGATTAAACTAACAACAACCAATCACTTACCCTTACTAATCAATTGTGAAGAAAACGGCTCCTCTTGCTTGCTTCCACAATCCAATGATCCTATAACGAAGAGATTAGAATCCTTCCAAAATGACCATATTCGGCCCTTAATTAAACCAAAATCGATTGAGAAAAGAAAGAAAATAAATGACCATTCGGCCATGGACTTACCAACCTCCAAACGGTTGAAGCAAGAAGCCCCCCCAACCCTCTATTCACTCCCCACCACAATTTCAAATAAGTTTGAACAAGTCATCCTCCACCAATTTCTCTCCACCATCCAAGTCACCCCTTGACCAAGTCCATGGTAGAATTCAAGTTGCTCTCAACCTCTTCCTCCATGCCGTCCAAAATGAGAACCAAAATGGGAGCTCTACGACTTGAACTCTGGACCTCCCTCACCTGTAGATGACGCCACACCAAGCTCCTCCTTGCCACTCTGCCGACTCTTCATTTGTGCCATAAAACACCAAAGAAAACTCTTATACCCAGCTCCAACAAACTCCACGACTTAACACCCAAAACCAAAATTTCCCATTCACTCAGGCATACTCCTAGACTTCAATCAAACCCCTAAAACACCGAAATAGCAACACAGCACACTAAACTCATGCAATATCATGCAACAACAAAACAGCCCCTAACCCGGGATATTACACTTATGTTCCATACGTATTAACGAGCCTATAAAATCATTGAAGACATGGCCATGAATTTGTACATGTAGTCCAATGAAAGGTTTATGTACAAATCGTAGCCTCCAATGGTGAAAGCGGTGAACGAAGAGAACAACGATGTTCGATTCCAACAAATACTATAAGTGCTTAATCGTTTGGAGACACCCGACAAGCTAATGAGAGTGAAGCCACATTATGAAAGCCAACCAGAGGAGGTGAGCTAAGTAAATAATAAGGATCGAGATCCCTTTTCAAATATCCACAATCCCGCTTGGAGGGATCATCTGAATTTCAAATGGGGAGGCAACCAAGGAGGTGCAATTCAAGCCCAAACTTAACAAAATCCTCCTTACCAACCTCCACCAATGCAACAAAGAGCTGTGGGAAATGACCATGCTCCATGTGGTTAAAGATTCGACCAACTAGAGGGGGAGATACAAATTATAAAGGCAAACATTTGACAAGTCCAGGATACATGTGGAGGACTTGAATCCCGAATGGATAATCTCTGCAACCAAATGAGTCAGTTAATGGCGATGTTCCCAAAACAAAATGGCTAGAGTTCCCCTAGCAATACGGAGAATAATACTCGGAGAGATGGGAAGGAGCACGTAAATGCTATCGTGTTACGATCAAGCAAGGAATTAAAGTCGTCAACCAGGCCCATGAAGAGGAAGTGATTCCCAAAGATGTCGACATACCCATGGAAAAAGAAGATGTTGTGCACCATGAACCTATTGGGAAGGTAGCTGAATTAGTGCCTAAATCAGTAATCTAAACTCATATCATAACGAAGATACTGCTAGAATTAAAATATTCGGTTAGCTTTACAATCTTAATAGAAATAGGGGATAAATTTTGTAGTAAAGCCCTTTAGAATTTAGGGACTAGCATAAATTTAATACCCTTATCAATTTATTGGAAACTTGGATTCGAAGAGTTAAAAACCACCTCAATCACGCTACAATTAGTTGATGGATCTTTGATGTACCTAAAAGGTGTGCTTGAGGATACATTGGTCAAGCTACAGGAATTCATAATCCTCTTCAATTTTGTAGTTCTTGACTGTGAGGAAGATCAGGAAATCCCCATTCTATTGGGAAAGCCATTTCTGGCCACTTCTAAATTTACGATTGGTCTCGAACAAAATGAATTAATTATAAAGATGAATTACAAGGTAGAAGTGTTCAAATGTGGCTGCAATTCCCAAAGTGAGGGATTAGTTAGGCAAGAATGTCATTTTTTATTTAAATTAATCCTTAACAGCCTTGATCGAAGACATTTCTCGAGTTATGCATGTGTAGGCACTCATAAGAGGAGATAACGAGATAAATGGCAAGACTCCAATGGAGAAAGAATAAATTGGAAGAGTCGAGATGGTTGTGAATGGCAATTGAAGTCAATGGTGAAGTTTAAAGAATTGTCAAACACATCTGGTAGCACGACATATCATTAACAATTTAACTTTAATAAATTTGTGAAATATTGTAAATTAGTTTCAATTTCTAGTTTGTAGTTAGATTTTAAGATAATTACAGTGTAATTACATGTTTGAATTAGATGAATTTAGGTTTTTGGACGTAACTGGATGAAAGGAAGCTAAATGGAGACAAGAGCAAACGATCGGAAGACATCGACATACCCCGAAGGGCTTGGGACAATGTTGTTTCGCACTATGCATAGGCCATGGTGTGACATAGGCACTTTGAAGCCACACTAACTGATGTTAGAGGGTCATGGCATGACATGAGCACTTCGAAGCTAAAGGGGGAAATATTAGGGCGTCGTGTCGTGCCACGCACAAGTTGTAGCGTGCCAAGCCTGTGTCTTCAGCCAAAATTGAGTTGTTTCAGGCAAAAAGCCTATCAAAATTCTATTTATAGTCAACTGTTTTAGGCATAAGAACATTTATCTTAAACACCCAAAAGAGATAAAACACCCCCTTGGAGCTGTCGCACGTCTTCCCCACCATTGAGCTTCAGTTCTTCACATTCCCAACCTTCTATTCACATAATTAAGTGTTCTCCCTTTCTTTTAATTTTAGTTTTCATCTTTTATTTTGTTACATTCCACATCAATCGGGACCTGAGGTTCGTCGACAACTACCCAAGGTATCGTGTTCTAAACTCGATCTTTGTTATTTTTATCATTTGGGTTAGTTGTTATTTTACTTTAACTTGAAAATGACACCACAAAAACAACAATGATCCACTCAAGCACCGAGTAATCCTAATGCCAATCGCTTCCATAATATGGAGGTCGAAAGGTTTTTCTTTCAGATGAGTGGATGTTTTTTCATATAAGAGCGTGGGCTCGATCCCAAAATGTTTTCTTGCGATGAAATATGGGATCTAGTCCAATCCCACTGTCGGTATAACTTTTGCACAACCCCAATAGAATCGACGGTTGGTGCTATTATCTACGAATTTTATACCTCCCTAAAATATAGGGAGAATGCAAGCAAAGGGGTGAGATGATCACCCACATGACTGTCCGGGGCAAAGAGGTGCCATTTACACCACGAGATATTTGTCGATACTACGATGCTCCCTTTTATACCCACGAATTTTTAGAGACCTTAGACTTACTAAAGTTTGAGGAATTTGACATAGAGGGTATTATCGACTATTTGAAGGATAGGCGTGGTGAGTAGACTCACCACTCCAACTCTGAGGTGCCATTGAAATTTAACACGACCATCATGTTCCCAATGGCCAAGATGTGGATGCAATTTATTTGCACTTGCCTGGCGCTTACCCATAATGCCTCTAACATTATTGCCTATCGAGCTATTATGCTTTACTCTATTTTGCAGAAAGATGAAATTTGTGTAGGCCACTGGATCTACGAGGAGATGCTCAAGTGTATATGACATCAAAAGTAAAGTATGTCACTGGTCAAGCCAGTCACGAGACCCGCGAGGAGCATGATTGGGGACAACTTGTACGGCTAGTTCCTAGAGCTCCAACGCAAGCAAAATTGGGAGAAGGAGAAAACAACAAAGCATAGTGGCACACTCAAGGGCCAACAAAGTGGAAGGGTAAAGCACACACGTCGAAGAGGATGAGCCTCACAAACATGCGATATTGGAGTGGTAGACCCAATGGATGCAAGGCATGGGAGACATTCTGATATGCATTGCAGAACAGAATTGGTGGCCCACTCCAACACAACTCTTGGATATGTTCTAGAGGTTTCCAGTACTAGGCGAGGAGGGTGTCAATGATGATGATGAGGAGACCCCTATCGCACCACCGGACTATGAGAGAGTATTTAAACCAGACCATTCATCGACAAATGGTGTAGTGATCCACGACCTGAGCCAGAACAACCCGACCCAAACTTTGGGAAGGCGGGCTACGAAAGAGTTAGCGGGGTGCGATAAGGGCAAGGCCTAGATGATAAGAGTCGAAATCTAAGTTCGACTGATTTTGAACATTTTTATATATTTGGATTTTGTACTATTTATTGATTTTTGGGATGATTTTTATTTTTGTTGTGGTTTAATTAGTTAGGATTTAGTATTATATATATTTGTGTGTTTTTAATTTTTCTTTGTAGGAACCCACAATTTTTTATGGCACTACAATTACGAGCCAAAATTTAAAGGAAGAGTAGTTCTACAAATTGATATTTAAGTTGTTTATATTTAGACTAATTAGTTCAGTTTATTAGACTATAAATAGGAAAAAGAGATTAAATATACCAAGTGGTAAAGGTAGATACAAATAGGTAATTATATTTTTAGAAGTATAGGATGTTCGAAGTAAAAAAAAAATACTTAGTAAAATCTAGGGTTATTGAAACAATGCAATATGAATAGTATAACCCTTATAAAAAGTGCCCAAGAAAAATCTCGATCGTATTGGCACAAATAAATAAAAAAAATCATAAAGGATTATCGGGGAAATCTTACCGCATTAGAATTCAAAGCATGGATAAAAATAAATCGAGTAGGAAAAAAATATTTGAACCGACTATACTCTGCAAAAATAATTATTATATTTGTATATACATTTTGATGGAGCTATATATGTAATTTTCTTTAACTTGTTTACCTTGTAATTTACTGAACTAATCTGTTTAGGCAAATCTTCCTAGTGTTGATGCTCCGATCCAATCTCGTGTATCAAGCTAGCTCAAGTACATTTTCTTTTATTTGCTGTCTATTTCTTGTTTTTAGTTTTAGTTTATTTTCGGGTTTTTATTTTGTTTTGTTTAGTTTGCTTGAGGACAAATAAAGACTTAAGTGTGGGGGTATTTGACCTGTCGTCAAATGTAGTAGTTAATTCGAGTCAATTCCGCACTTAAGGAGTTTGTTTTCTAAGTAATTTACTATTTTATATTTTGTTTTCAATAATTAGGCCTTAGGATTAAATATTAATAAAATAAGTGTTTTTGTAACTCATTTTATAAGTGTTGTGACCTAATAGGTTGACATGAGTCTTAGGTTGTGCTAATATGTTTAATTGAGTGTGTAGGATGAAGATATAAAGGTCCAATTGACGTGGAATAAAGGGAAGAGTGATGTACAAGTTTCTCGAGATGTCAAAGCACTAAATGAACGACACAAGGTTAAAATTGGGTGTCGTGTTGCACCACACAAGGGGTGTGGCGTGACATAAGTCGACGTCCTACCTAAGTAATTCGGGGTTATTTTTGTCCACCCAATCAACTTTATACAAAGACCTAGGACGTGCGGAAGACCTAATTTGGGCTGCCAACACCTCTATAAATAAGACATTAGGGGTTTGATGAAACTAAGTTGTCCTAGACGCCTTCAAAAACCCTAGCCGTTTAGGAGTAAATTTAGATTATTTTTCTTTTGGCTTTTCTAAACTCTTTTGTTTTTCCTCTTGAAATCAATTTTGATTCAAGACTTTATATATTTAATTAAAGTATTTCAATTTACTTGTTCTTGCATTCGATTTAATTCCTTACTTCAATCGAGTGATTTGCTACTCTGTTCCCCATTTAATATTCAATCCACGATTATTCAAATCAATTTTCTTTCCCGAATTGATCGTGTTCTTTACATGATTTATTCAATTAATAAAGATATTATGAATAACATGAGTGGCTAAATCCCTTAAGGGATATTAACGAGTAGATGGGGATGTGATTAATGGAGGATTTAGGGTTTCCTGAGAGGGATTAGTTGGTATAAATTACGTGTGCTTAAACCACTAGGATTGATAACCCTAGGAAGTTATCATAAGTTAGATGAGGTTAGGAGATAAGTCAAACCAAGTAAATCATAATTTATCCTGTAACACCCCAAACCCAGCCTAGACGTTATGGCCGGATCTAGCATGTCACATCAAAAGGTTGTTTATCATAAAAATCTGACTTAATGAATTGCGGAAACGTGATATTTTGAAAACGGTTGTTATTGTTTTAATAATCCGTGATTAATCGATTAACAATTTATAACTAGCAGAATTACCAAATGAAAGTTTAAAAAGAAAAATCCAATGGCCTTATTACACAAAATATTAACCCAAAATATTATCATAAAATAATTTGAAACCGAATTTACTAAGTTTCATAGGAGGCTAATCTGAAGTATGGCCACCTCCGAGTCCTCCGCAGCTCCAAATCCTCTAACGCTGGGGATTACCTGCATGGTTAAAAGAAAAAGGGGGTGAGTTACGAGAACTCAGTGTGCAATCCCCGATATCGGTCACTATCTAGGTCTGAGCCCTTACGGTATCGGTATGGGCCTAAGCCCCAAAATCATGATAATGCAAACAAAAATGCAGCCCAACCCAGTCCAACCATCACACCACCCGTACCAACCCTACACACCACGTGGGACCAAGTCGACCCACCCAGCCCTACACACCAATGACGTAGCATAGCTGCTAATAACAACGCAGCAGAGCTACCAGAATATAAGTGGATTACGCCGTCGATAGGTCCACAGTTGTCTCGGGTGACCCGTGCGACCCTAACAACCAAATCGGTGGGTCCACAGTCGTCTCGGGCGACCCGTACGACCCTAACAGATCAATCACTTCCTCCAATTACAAAATCCCAACCCCATGTAGAATGTCATGTATGCAAAGCACATATAAAAATGATGCATGAAATAAATTACCATCATAAACAATTAAACAGGTTACACATACAACACTAGATCTACCACTAGGGGTATAATGGTCATTTTGTCACTTAAGGGTATGACGGTAATTTTCACCCCTTTGGGGGGGGGGGTATTTCGGTAATTTACCCATTAAGGGTATTTTGGTAATTCAGCCATCTAACGACTTTTCCGTCGCCTCGAGCGGCTCGGGACCCATTTTCAGTCAAAACGGTGTAATTGGGCCTAAAGCCCAATTTCGGCCCAAACGGGCCCATACACTCGTGTGGCCCAATCTGCTCGTTTTCAGTCTCAATTTTGCGGACTTTGCAGTCGCATCAGTCATTCAAAAATTTTTCATCGATTTTGCTCATGTGGGCCCGTTAGCCCATTGGCCCACTTAGCCCATTTTGGCTCGATAAGGCCCGTTACAGCCTCAATTTCGTGAGAGTGCTCGCAACACTCTCAATGATCTACCGCCATCATTAGTGGCTCGGTTTAACCCTACGAGCACTTGCACGCTCGAGTGTCTCGGTTGCTGGTACTTCGACTTTTCGGCATTTCGGCTTATGCCCAAATCACAGAACCTCACATAGTCACAATCAATAGTGTGAGATTACACACCTGATTTGGATTGCCGAAAGAACTACTCCTCGTTGCCCCTAAAATAACAATGATCAAGAGTTAATCCCAACTTCTCAAAAATTCATAACCTCGAAATTTACTACACAACCAGAATCACTTACCACAAGACGTGACCTCCCCCCCTTTACAGAGTATCAATATTCGGCCCTGCTCCTTGGCTACCGCAAAGAGTTCCTAAAAGAAATTATTGATGCACCAAAGGGGTTAGCATCTTACCAACATTCGGCCCTCCCACAAGAAAGAAGGGAACCGATGCTAACTCAACAAAAGGGGGTCACAAGAATATCACTAGCATCCAATTAAAAAGGTATATGAACTACTTCACCCTTACCAAAACCAAAGCCGATGACCAACGCCAGTTGTTTGCTTAAAGAATTCGTCCCCCAACCACCATGGGATAAAAGATTCAGGTCAAGAGATTAAGGAGGTTAGACTTACCAAGTTCGGCCGACAGAAGAAAACCACACTTCAGGCTACTAGATGTTCGGCTAAAGGGAAGTCAAAATAGGAGTAGGGGTGGCTATTCGGCTTTAAGAAAAGAGGATGAATGAACGCAATGTAAAGATAGATGAGCAGGAGGAGATTCGGCCACAACAAGTTTAGGCAATAACAAAAGAAATGGAAGCAAGCACTAGAGGTAAAACAAAAAGAGTAAAACAAAAAGAGAATAAGTGCACGAAAATGCTTCCCAAAGAAAATCCCGAAAGAACTAAAGGAGAAAACACAAAACACAAGAAGAGGTTTCGGTTTGCACTCCCA
Organism: Gossypium sturtianum; assembly: GCA_025698515.1. Taxonomy (NCBI): domain Eukaryota; kingdom Viridiplantae; phylum Streptophyta; class Magnoliopsida; order Malvales; family Malvaceae; genus Gossypium; species Gossypium sturtianum. Next base: position 43,264,089 of record CM046943.1, read on the forward strand.
CTCAAGCTGCCAAAACAATGCTACCCCAAAACACTCTTACTCAACTGAAATTCCCTTTTGCTAGACCCCCACTTTCGGCCACCTCTTCCCACACTTCAATTCCATGATTTTCTCCATGAATCTCTCCCTAATTCACTCTCCACCTCCCATTCGAATTCACCCAACAACCTTGACCAATTCAAACACTTCTCCCTCAGTATTTGATTCCAACACAACCTCTTGCTCTCCCAAGTCACAAAATAAAAACCATCAATTGCCAACTGTAGAATTCGAACCCCTTCCCTTCATGCTCTCCACTTGACGCCACACCACCTTGCCACAAGCTCCACTTGTGTTAATAAAACACACTCTATTTTACATAAATCCTGCTTCCCACAGCCCTCTCCACTAAAGGGCCAAAAACCAAAATTTTTCCAGGGCTTGGACTCGAACCCGGGCATCCCTAAAGCTCCCAAACACCATCAAATAACTAGCTAAACAAGCCCAACGCATGTAATTATGCAAACACACAAACCCCTAATTTTTGTGATGTTACATATCCTGGTTGAGAAAGTGAGGTCAGGAGATAAGAGAGTATCAACCAATCGATTAGTTAATTAGAGGCCGGGAGGTAATAATTGGTTAATCGATAGCTAATCCGCCCTAAAATCCTAATCCAAAGTTAGTTACAAAGCCTCAAGCGAGTTAATCTTCCTAATTGGTTTATTGATTTTTATTGTTTATTTATTTATTTTTTTTAATTATTTATTTTTATCCCATTAATCTATTTTATGGTTTATCGTACTATAGGAATTAATTAGTACTATTTAGACATATTATTGTAAAAAGCGTTTTCATAATTTATTCCATCCTCTCTTGGGTACGATCCTCGAAATACTTCTAAGTATTTCATTGTACAAACTATATTAAAATTTGACCTGTGCACTTGCCGATATTGCCGTTTTAATTCTCATATTTTTTTAATGTTATATTTTACTATAAACGATAACTCGTTTATAGGCGGTCAACATGCCACAAATTCAAGCTTTAAACGATTAAAAGACTACCGAATCGATAACTGGATAGTGTGAGATTCTCGTTGAACCGCTTGACACATAATCAACAACCAATACTTCAAATCCATCATTTAACATCAAAACTAACAAATATTCATGAATGGAAAAATCCAAAATCTTTAACAGTTTCGAAAACGAAGGTACGGGTTAGCTGGACCTATTTGTAACGATATCAAAAACACAAAATTTATCAAAAATGGATGAAAAACTCACCTACATGCAATGGAAATGCAAAGATCGAAGCTCCTCCAAGCCCTTCTATGGTGGTTTCGGTGTTCAACCATAAAAGAAAAAGAAGATGACACAATTTACTATATTTCTTACATTTAACTTATCTTATTTTATTTACTTAATTATTTTAATTATAAATTAACATATATAGTCACTAAATAAATGTCTTAGCCGTCCACTACTATACATAACATGGTATAATTACCTCATAAGTCCTCACATATTCACAAGTTAAGCTATTTCACTAATAAAATTCAATAGTGATTAAATTTTGCCTCTTTTATAAATTAGTCCTTTTTTTTATTAATTAACTATTTAAACATTAAAATTTTCGAACCAAACTTTCAAATACCTAATTAGTAACTCTGTAAATATTTAATAAAAGTATTTACGAGCTCGGTTTATAGAAAAAAAGTCCCAATATCTCATTTTCTGGAACTACTTGACTTTCATGACAACTCCTTAAACTTAAATATTTATTCAACTAGCTAAAATTTCTCTAATCAAAATTCAATATAAATTTTTAATAAACTCATATAATTTAAATGATAATTAATACGAAATTACTCATCGTATTTATGGTCCCAAAACCACTATTTCTGACACCACTAAAAACGGGCTGTTACATTTGCATCACAAGAACTTATAACTCAAATCATATGCATGTTCAAACATTACATCTTATAACATGTACTATTCAAGCCGTATACAATTTGCAATATAAGCAATTCAATTCATATCCAATCACTTCAACCATTTCATTTTCGTTAAGTTACCATTTTCTCAATTGAGGGAACCTTACTAAACTAAAGTCGGATACACGAGACTATAATGCTCACACAAGTTGACAGTGATTAGGGTTGCTCACACAAGTTGACACTGATCAAGGTTTCTCACACAAGCTGACATTTATGAATTGAGAATTCACAATAAATGTTAGATTTAAAATAACCATGTAAATCTTTGATGATTTTTATATTTGAGCCTAATGGCATGCCATACGAATCCTAATCCTTTACTAAGTTCACACAGGCATTATTACTATGATCATATTGGTTCAATTCTGTAACAACGTAGACATATCACGCCAATCATGTAACGCCCCAAAAATTCGTTATAATTATCCTCGTATGTTTGTGACACAAATATCTATCTGCTTTAGTTGTTATGTATTCTGGGAGTGTCTGAGAAGTCTTGGGTTCAAGCCTTGACTTGAGCAAATTTTTTGTTTTTATGTGAATAAAGCCTTGCTCTTGTTCAGTAGGCTTTTATTTTAATGTTGGTAAGTTTATAACAGAATGGGCGTACTGGTCTGGTGGTTAAGTGGAGTGTTGGTGTGAAGGAGGTCTTGTGTTTGAGTCTGTACTTGGGCACTATTTTTGCTGCTTGTGCTGTGTGAGTTTTTCGGTTTAGCTGAAAGACTAATGTGGTTGAGTGTTGGAGTGTTTTTAGGAGTAAATTAGGGGGATGATGGGGAAATATCCAGAATTTTATTTCTTTTTGTTATTTTCAAATTCCCCAAAAGTTTCCCTCTCCCTTCTGACGTTATTCTCTTCACTCCCTCTGCCGAATTTTTGGCTCTTTGTTCTATTCTTTCTAACGTTTGTTGTTCCCGCCACTCTGCCGAATTTCTGCATTGATTTTCTTCCTTCTCTATTGCCGGAAATCTGTTTTTCCAAACCCATTCTTATTTTGTTTCCTTTCCCAATCCGTTTCTATCGTGCTACGGTTGCTCTTCTCTGTTCGGTAAGTTTTGTTTATTGTTAAACTCTAACGTTTTTCTGATTATCGGTTAAGAGGGGTTTCCTTGGATGTTTAGGAACTAATCAAAGGACTGTTCATCATTCTCGAACATCGAGTTAGGCTCATAGAATTTGCTGATTGAAGTTCATTTTAAATGCGCGTTAAAAATGATTATTTAAAGGTTTATTGTGCGATCATAGGTATTGGAGTGCTCGGTGATCGTTTGGGCTTCAATCAGAATCAGGTGTGTACCTGAAACACTGAAAACATAACTCGACTAAAAGGAAAAAAAGCATACTGTCGACGCCACACGGGCGTGAGGTAGCCCGTGTGGTAGGTCGTGTGAGGGGACATGGCCGTGTGATCGACAAACCAGGCCGTGTGCGCATGACACGGGCGCATGACACGACCGTGTGATGGCCGACGAGGCCGTGTATGAGACACGGGCTCGACCAATTGGGCCGTGTGGTCTACACGGGTGAACCACACGGGCACGCGAGATGTTGGGCCAGGCCGTGTGATCCACACGGCCAAGGCCAAATTGGGCTGTGGGGGCCACACGGGCGTGTGGGCCCACACCGACAGACAACATGGGCGTGTGAGCCTATTTTCACTGATTTATTGCTAAGGTTTCACGGGTCGCCTGAGACGACTGTGAACCTACTGTAGGGTTGGTAAGATTACCTAGACCCCTAACTGAATGACTATTATATCCATACTTGATATGTATATATATGAGTGTATATTGAGCATTCTGTTTGTACTGTACGGTATATATGTGATATACCATGATTGGGCATGACATAACTATATGATGCATTGCATGGAGATGGGTTGATATTGATTGGAGGAAGTGTACTGAAAGGCTTCGAGCCTAATTTCTTCAGCGCAAAAGTTTGCAAATTACTATCTAGTGCCGCATTCGGAACTATTTGGAGTGTAGGGATGGGTGGGTTGATTATATCCCCACATAGAGTGTAGGGTGGGATGGAGATGAAGTGTAGATGCTGGTTGGTTAGGATTTTATGATTGCATATTTGTTACTGTTATTGTACTGTGATGGGCTAAGGCCCTAATGCATACTGTTACTGAAATGGGCTAAGGCCCAAATTGGACTGATACTGATACTGAAAAAGGGCTTAGTCCCAGACTATGATTATTTGTATATTGACTGTTTGTTTTGTATGGGGGTTACACACTGAGTTTACGAAAACTCACCCTTCTATTTAATCTGTACAGGTAATCCCCAGACATAGGCGGATCGGTGTGGCAGAGGACTCAGCGGTGGCCACATGACTCCTTCTATACTGTTTGATACTTAATCATGATTTTAAGTTTATGTGGGTATTTTTCTGTAATGATGGCCTCTACGGATTTTTGGTTTAAATTTGGATTTTATACGGCTTTATGTTTTATAACTGCTAGTGGTAGGAGAAAGTCAGGTTTTCAGAAGAGATGAATATTTTATCAAAATACTACGCACACGCAAACTGTTTTAAAAGCTTCCGCAAAGTATAACATTTTGGGAAATGAATGACGATTTGTAAATAAATAATGTTTTGAAAATGGATCACATTTTGAAAACAAATGACACGATTTCGAGTTAACATAAGATAATGAAGAGTGGTTTGAACGGAGAAAAGGTCTTAGCATCGTTGCGATTTCAAAGGCACTATCATGTGACATCGCCAGATTCGACCATAACGTTTAGGCCGGGTTCGGGGTGTTACATTTAGTGGTATCAGAGCCAGGTTGCAAAACTCAGCTGTGGACTTGGGTTTTAAAATTTAGGGTTTTTAAAGAATTGGTTTCTGATAGTTGAAATATTTTTACTGGATGTGTGGTACACCGAGTCTCCGGCGCCGATCCAGTAAGTTCTCTGAAACTACTATGTAAAACTGTTATATGTTTTTGACTGAACTATTATAGGTAGTATATACCGAGACTACTATAGATAGACTGTACTGAAAACACTCAAGTTAGTGTATACTGATACTGTAGTAAAACCGATAGACACTAATAGACACTGCGATGTATGAAACAAACTTTACACTTCTGATACTGTTTTCATAAAATATCTATTAATAAACACCGGAATCAGAATGATGCATAAAATCATTATCTACGTATAAAATGCTATTAGCCAATGAGCATAAGAGGTACTCACGGATGAGGTACAAGAGGCCGTGGTAGAGGCCGTAAAGGTACTCGAGCTGGGTCCTCGTCATCTGGCCACATACCTAATTTGGAACCTAGTGAGACACCGACTTCACCTGTGACTGAGACTGGGTCTCATGATTGAGCAGCTGGGGATGATGCACTGTCCCAAGCCATGTTAAGGATTCTAGAGAGGGTCGCTGGGCTCAACACTGGAGCTGGTGGCCGAGGGTCGGTTACAGAACGACTCCAGTCTAATGGAGCCGAGATTTTTAGGGGTATTGCTGGAGTTGGCCCTAATGTGGCTGAGTACTGGATAGAGGCCACAAAGAGAATTATGGATGACCTGGACTGCACCCCCGAGCAAAAATTAAAGGGTGTTATATCGCTACTTCGAGATGAGGCATATCAGTGCTGGCTCACTGTTAAGGAGGGCACTCAGCCTGACCGACTGACCTGGGAGTTCTTTAAGACCGCCTTCAAGGGGAAGTATGTGGGGGCCAGTTATGTGGATGCCCGTAGGAGAGAGATCCTGAATTTGACCCAGGGTGATAGATCAGTGGCCGAGTATGAGGCCGAATTTCTGCTACTAAGTTGCTATGCACTTGGTATGGTGGCGATTGAGTATGAGAGATGCGTTCGCTTCGAGGATGGCCTCAGGGATAATCTGAGGGTATTGATAGCTCCATAGAGGGAGCGAGACTTTACTGCACTGGTCGATAAGGTGAAAATCACCGAGGAAGTAAAGCGCGCTGAGCGCCAGAACTATGAGAAAGAGAGAGGTGGAAAAAAGAGGGATTCAAAGCCCTCGAGTTCTATTCAGAGGCCTAAGAAAAAGTCCAGAGTTGATGGGCCAATCAGATTTTGGGCACCTATTGCTGCTACTGGACAGCCGCCGTGTACTGACTGTGGTAGATGCCATCAGGGCGAGTGTTGGAAAAGAACTGGGGCTTGTTTGAGGTGCGATTCATTAGAGCACCGTATTAGAGATTGCCCGTGGAAGTCCGATCAGATGCAAGCTTCTGGCATGGGTACTGCACAACCGAGAGTAGTTCAGTAGCCACCGAGAAGCCGTGGTCAGGCCAGGGGTGGTAACGGTCTGGGCCATGGTCAGAGAGCACCGAGCAAAGGTGCTGGTCATACTGAGGTGAGGCAGTCGGCTCTAGTGTATGCTGCACATCGTCGAGAGGATAAAGATGCTCCAGACGTCATCACGAGTACGTTCCTTATCTATAATGTACCTTATACTGCACTGATAGATATAGGATCTACTCACTCCTATATAGCTTGTACTATGACTGAAAACTTGGGTATCTTGGTTGAGAGCACTACGAGTGAAGTGACTGTACTGAGTCTGCTAGGACAATCAGTAAGGGTAAATAAGTTGTTTAGAGACGTTCCTATAGAGGTTCAAGAGGCTATTTTTCTAGCTGATCTGATGGAACTGCCTTTTGGGGAGTTTGATTTAATACTGGGAATGGACTGGTTAGTCAAGCACCGACTGAGCTTAGATTGTGCCATAAAAAGGGTTATACTGAGAACTAAGGAGGACAGCGAGGTAGTCGTAATTGAGGAGTGTCAAAACTACTTATCGAATGTGATTTCTGTAATGAGGGTGAAAAAGTTGGTTCGTAAGGGATGAAAGGCGTATCTGGCCTATTTCAGTGTTTCAAATTCTAGGGATTCTTCGGTTAAGGATATCAAGACGGTTAAGGACTTTTCAGACATTTTTCCTGATGAGCTACCTGGGTTATCTCCGAACTACGAAGTAGAGTTTGGGATTGATCTCTTTCCTGGTACAGCTCCAGCGTTCATTGATCCCTATAGAATGGCACCGAAGGAGCTTGTAGAGCTTAAGGCTCAGATTCAAGAGTTACTGGATCGTGGGTTCATTCGCCCTAGTGTGTCTCTGTGGGGAGCACCAGTTCTGTTCGTGAAAAAGAAGGATGGATCCATGCGTATGTGTATTGACTACCGACAACTGAATAAGCTAACCATCAAGAATAAGTACCCCCTACCGAGGATAGACGATCTGTTTGATTAGTTCCGAGGTGCTTCGATTTTCTCCAAGATTGACCTTCAATCAGGATATCATCAGTTGAGGGTTAAGGAGACTGATGTGCACAAGACAACATTTAGGACTCGATACGGTCATTATGAGTTCCTAGTGATGCCATTTGGACTGACGAACGCACCGGCAGCTTTTATGGATCTGATGAACCGAGTGTTCCAGCCCTATCTGGATTGGTTCATGGTGGTATTTATTAACAACATACTGGTCTATTCGAAGACTGAGGATTAGCATGATGAACACCTCAGAGTGGTTCTGCAGACTTTGCGAGAGAAACAACTGTACGCCAAGTTCAGTAAATGTGAGTTCTGGTTGCGTGAAGTAACGTTTCTAGGACATGTGGTTTCTGCTGAGGGGATTAGAGTCGATCCTCGAAAGATTGAGGCTGCCTTGGATTGGAAGCTGCCTAAGACTGTATTCGAGATTCGCAGTTTTCTAGGACTTGCAGGGTATTATCGACGGTTTGTAGATTGGTTTCCACTGATCACTGCACCCTTGACTAAGCTGCTACGTAAGGGTGTGCCGTTAATCGAATCGACGCTAGCAGACAGAGAGAGCTTTGAGAAGCTCAAGATCAGATCGACAGAGGCCCCTGTTCTAATACAACCAGAGTCTGGAAAAGAGTTTACTGTCTACAGCGATGCATCACGTGTCAATTTGGGGTGTGTATTGATGCAAGAGGGTAAGGTGGTAGCGTATGCGTCTCGTCAGCTTAAGACTCAGGAGGCGAATTATCTGACGCATGACTTGGAATTAGCCGCGGTGGTATTTGCATTGAAAATCTGGAGGCATTATCTGTACAGTGAAAAGTGTATCATCTACACTGATCACAAGAGCCTCAAGTATCTCCTCACTCAGAAGAAGCTGAATCTTAGGCAGAGTAGATGGATTGAGCTGATTAAGGACTACGACTGTACGATCGAGTACCACCCTGGTAAGGCTAATGTGGTGGCCGATGCACTAAGCCGTAGGGCTGTGACTGATATGAGGGCGATGTTGGCTCGTCTCAGTTTATTTGATGATGGTAGTCTGTTGGCCGAACTTCAAGTTAAACCGACGTGGATAGAGCAGATTAAGGGTAAACAGTTAGAGGATGAGTCTTTGGGTCTTCACTTTCGACAGATTGAGAGTGGGAATAATGTGGATTTTGGACTAAATAGCAAAGGGGTACTCTGTTTCCGTGGGAGAATCTGTGTACTGAATGATACCGAGTTGAGGCAGTCCATACTACGAGAGGCGCATAGTAGCCCTTTTGCTATGCATCCTGGCGGAAATAAGATGTATCGAGACCTTCGCGAGTTATATTGGTGGCCAGGTCTTAAGCATAAGGTTACAGACTTTGTGGGTAAATGTCTGACATGTCAGTAGGTTAAGGCTGAGCATCAGTTACCTTCGGGGTTGCTTCAACCAGTTAAGATTCCACTTTGGAAGTGGGAGCGAGTGACTATGGACTTCATTAGTAGGTTACCCCTCACACCCACTAAGAAGGATTCAGTATGGGTCATCGTAGATCGATTGACCAAGTCCGCCCATTTCATACCGGTTCGTACTGACTACTCTCTGCAAAAGCTGCTAAGCTGTATGTGTCTGAGATAGTGAGACTGCATGGGGTACTAGTTTTGATAATATCTGATAGGGATCCTCGTTTCACGTCTCGGTTTTGGAAAAAGCTACATGAAGCTCTGGGTACAAGATTGGATTTTAGTCTTTGCGTTCCATCCTCGGTGTGAAATACCAACAGAGAGGAGATTCGAGATCTTCGGAAGATATGTTGAGAAGTTGTGTGATTGACTTCTGAGGCAGTTGGGAGGATTACCTGCCGCTAGCAGAGTTTGGTTATAACAATAGCTACCAGTCTAGTATTCAGATGGCACATTACGAGGCACTATATGGTTGTAGCTGTCGAACACCTTCATGTTGGACTGAGTTGGGCGAGCGACGGGTTTTTGGCCCTGAACTAGTTTCTGATACCAAGGACAAAGTTAGATTGATTCGAGACCAACTGAAAGCGGTAGAAGAGAGACAGAAGTCCTATACGGATCTGAAGTGTCGAGAGATTGAGTATTCTGTGGGGGACTTCATTTTTCTCAAGGTCTCGCCATGGAAGAAGGTACTGAGGTTTGGATGTAAAGGCAAGTTGAGCCCTAGGTTTATTGGGCCTTACTGCATACTGAAACGTGTGGGACCGATTGCCTACCAGTTGGAGTTATCTCCAGAGTTAGATCGGATTCATGACGTGTTCCACATCTTTATTTTGAGGCGTTGCCGCTCTGATCCCACGCATATTGTTCCTGTTGATAAGATCGAGGTTAGGCCAGATCTGACCTTTGAGGAGGAGCCAGTCCAGATATTGGATCGTGATGTAAAGGTTCTAAGAAGAAAGTCCATCCCACTGGTTAAGGTTCTTTGGGGTAATCATAGTTCTGAGGAGGCCACGTGAGAGCCTAAGGATCAGATGTGACAGCAGTATCCTCATCTGTTCTGATCAGGTAAAATTTTGAGGCCGAAATTTTTTTTAAGGGGGCAGAGTTGTAACGCCCCAAAAATCCTTTATAATTATCCTCGTATGTTTGTGACACAAATATCTGTCTGCTTCAGTGGTTATGCGTTCTGGGAGTGTCTGAGAAGTCTTGGGTTCAAGCCTTGACTTGAGCAAAATTTTTGTTTTTATGTGAATAAAGCCTTGCTCTTGTTCAGTAGGCTTTTATTTTAATGTTGGTAAGTTTATAACAGAATGGGCCTGCTGGTCTAGTGGTTAAGTGGAGTGTTGGTGTGAAGGAGGTCTTGTGTTCGAGTCTGTACTTGGGCACTATTTTTGCTGCTTGTGCCGTGTAAGTGTTTCGATTTAGCCGAAAGACTGATGTGGTTGAGTGTTGGAGTGTTTTTAGGAGTAAATTAGGGGGATGATGGGGGAATATCCAGAATTTTATTTCTTTTTGTTATTTTCGAATTCCCCAAAAGTTTCCCTCTCCCTTTTGACGTTATTCTCTTCACTCCCTCTGCCAAATTTTTGGCTCTTTGTTCTATTCTTTCTAACGTTTGTTGTTCCCGTCACTCTGCCGAATTTCTGCATTGAGTTTCTTCCTTCTCTATTGCCAGAAATCTGTTTTTCCAAACCCATTCTTATTTTGTTTTCTTTTCCAATCCGTTTCTGTCGTGCTACGGTTGCTCTTCTCTGTTCGGTAAGTTTTGTTTATTGTTAAACTCTAACGTTTTTCTGATTATCGGTTAAGAGGGGTTTCCTTGGATGTTTAGGAACTAATCAAGGGACTGTTCATCGTTCCCGATCAGTGAGTTAGGCTCGTAGAATTTGCTAGTATTCGATCGAAGGTAATAGTGGTTACTTTTTGGATAAAAACCTCGGTTTAAGTTCATTTTAAATGGACGTTAAAATAAATTATTTAAAGGTTTATTGTGCGATTATAGGTATTGGAGTGCTCGGTGGTCGTTTGGGCTTCAATCGGAATCAGGTGTGTACCCGAAACACTGAAAACGCAACTCGGCTAAAAGTCGAAAAAGCTTATTGTCGACGCCACACGGGCGTGTGGTAGCCCATGTGGTAGGCCGTGTGAGGGGACATGGTCGTGTGATCGACGAACTAAGCTCTGCGCGCATGAAACGGGCGCATGACATGGCCGTGTGATGGCCAGCGAGGCCGTGTACGAGACACGGGCTCGACCAATTGGGCTGTGTGGTCCACACGGGTGAACCACACGGGTGAACCACACGGGCGCGCGGGATGTTGGGCCAGGCCGTGTGATCCACACGGCCAAGGCCAAATTGGGCTGTGGGGGCCACATGGGCATGTGGGCCCACACCGATAGACAACATGGGCGTGTGAGCCCATTTTCACTGATTTATTGCTAAGGTTTCACGGGTCGCCCGAGACGACTGTGAACCTACTGTAGGGTCGGTAAGATTACCTAGACCCCTAACTGTATGATTGTTATATCCATACTTGATATGTATATATATGACTGTATATTGAGCATGCTGTTTGTACTATACTATATATATGTGATATACCCTGATTGGGCATGACATAACTGTATGATGCATTGCATGGGGATGGGTTGATATTGATTGGAGGAAGTGTACTGAAAGGCTTCGAGCCTAATTTACTAACAGCACAGCTGCAAATTACTGTCTAGTGCCGCATTCGGTACTATTTAGAGTGTAGGGATGGGTGGGTTGATTATATCCCCACATGGAGTGTAGGGTTGGACGGAGATAGAGTGTAGAGGCTGGTTGGGTAGGACTTTTTGATTGCATATCTATTACTGTTACTGTATTGTGATTGGCTAAGGCCCTAATGCATATTGTTACTGAAATGGGCTAAGGCCCAAACTGGACTGATCATCGATATCAAAAAGGGCTTAGTCCTGCATCGTGTGATTATTTGTATATTGACTGTTTGTTTTGCATGGGGGTTACACATTGAGTTTACGAAAACTCACCCTTCTATTTAATCTGTACAGGTAATCCCCAGACATAGGCGGACCAGTGCGGCGGAGGACTCAGCGATGGCCACACGACTCCTTCTATACTGTTTGATACTTAATCATGATTTTAAGTTTATGTGGGTATTTTTCTGTAATAATGGCCTCTACGGAGTTTTGGTTTAAATTTGGATTTTATATTGCTTTATGTTTTATAACTGCTAGTGGTAGGAGAAACTCGGGTTTTCAAAAAAGAAGAATGTTTTATCAAAATACTATGCACACGCAAACTGTTTTAAAAGCTTCCGCAAAGTATAACGTTTTGGGAAATGAATGACGATTTGTAAATAAATAACGTTTTGAAAATGGATAACGTTTTGAAAACAAATGACACGATTTGGAGTTAACATAAGATAATGAAGAGTGGTTTGAACAGAGAAAAGGTCTTAACGTCATTGCAATTTCAAAGGCACTATCATGTGACATCGCCGGATTCGGCCATAACGTCTAGGCCGGGTTTGGGGTGTTACAAATCATATAAAAAATTCATTTACATTCGGTACCTTGTATCTATTCGTAATCACCATATATTTCATACTTTAAGATTAAGTCCATTCGATGCCAAAAATCAACCAATTCACATTTATATAACTAATGAACTAATCAAATACAATTAAATAAAAAAATTGAATAAAAAAATAAGTTCCATATGAACTTACCTGATGAAACAACAACCAATGGAATCTTTAAGGACTATTTAACAATTTTGCCTTTCCCCGATTATCTTAGGTTTGGTTTAATTCTCGATATATAAAATAATTCAATTCAATTTATCAATTCCAAACATCTTATATAATCCTATTATATGAATGTATCAGTTCAATTTCATAATTCGAGTGCCCAAAAATATTTTTCATTTTATTCAATTTAGTCCATAAAATCGAAATTGTCATAACTTTCAAATTTGAGCTTCAATTTCGAAATCAATCTCAATTACATCCTTATAAGACCCTCTACTATCAATAATTATAGGAATTTTCATCAATTTCAAAATTTATACACTTTAGTCCCTATGTTAAAAAACTATCAATTAAACTTTACAAACTAGTCCTCTTTCACTTCTAAGCTTAAAATCTAACAAATTAGTACCAATTTCTTCAAGCATTCATCAATGGAAACTTTTAAAAAAATTATTTTGTGAGAGGAATAAAATGAACATGAAAATGTATTATTATTATTTTAGTTTTAGCTTATATACATAATTTAACTTTTAATTAGTCTTAATTAACTTAATTAACCTTTAATTAATTAACACTAAACATAATTAACTAATTTGGTGGATTACAACTAGCCTCCACCATCGTTTGGCTATATATTAATGTTGCAATTGCTTAGTTGGTCCTTTGGACAATTAAAAATCCATAGCAATTAACTTTTATAACTTTTACAAATTAGTCATTGTACCTTAATTAACTATCAATTTGAAAAAAAATAAGGGACCTAACTTTAATTAAACTTTATACTGACATCGTAAATATTAAATAATAATATTTATGGACTCAAACATCAAAACTGGGTTCTAAAACCGTCGTTCCAACAGCACTAAAAAATGGGCTATTACAACTCTACCCCTTTAAGAAATTTTGTCCTCGAAATTTTTACTTGAGAAAATGTTAGGGTATTGTGATTTCATGGTTTCGTCTGGCTCCCACGTAGCCTCTTTCGCATCGAGACGATGCCATAACACTTTTACTAATTCTACCCATTTTTTTCATAGTTCTTTAACTTATTGAGCCAAAATCTTAACTGGTTCTTCACTATACGTCAGATTAGGCCGTAACTCTATCCCGTCGGGACATATCATGTGAGAAGGGTCAAAACGATAACGACGTAGCACCGACCCATGGAAAAAAATATTAATTTTTTCAAGTTTCAAATGTAAAGCTAGTCGATAGGCTACTAGACTAATCTTTTTGAGAAACTTTCTTCCAGGGAAAAACTTTCAGAAATACTTTATCGTTGATCTGAAATTCAGTACCTTTTTTTTAAAAAAATCAGCATAAGATTTTTATCGATCTGAGGCAGCTTTCAAAAAAATCCCATACAACTCAAACTTTTTCTTCGATTTCTTGAATCAAATCTGTCTCTGCCATTTTTTATCGCTCAACCTAAAACAACACAGAGGAGTTCTGCATTTTCGACCGTACAAAGCCTCATGTGGTGCCATTTTGATACTCGACTGATAGCTGATATTATACGCAAACTCAGCTAACAGTAGAAATTTCTCCCAACTATCCTCAAATTCAATGATACAACGTCACAACATGTCTTCTAATATCTAAATCACCTATTCTGATTGTTCGTCAGTCAAAGGATGAAACGCTATACTGAAATTCAATTCCGAGCCCAGGGTTTCGTGTAATTTACCCCAAATCCTAGACGTAAATCTTGAATCTCGATCTTAAATGATAAATAGTGGTACACCGTGTAATTTGACAATCTCAGAGATGTATAGTTCAACCAATTTCTTGAGTGAGTAATCCGTCCTAACAAGAATAAACTGTGTTGACTTAGTTGATATGTAAACTATTACCTAGATTGCATCTTTCTTTTTCTGTGATAAAGGTAAACTCATTACAAAGTACATAGTAACTCGTTCCTATTTCTATTTTAGAATCTTCACAAGTTGTAACAAACCTGATGGAACCTGATGCTCAGCTTTGACTTGTTGGCATACTAGACACTTTGTCACGTATTTTGAGATTTCTCCTTTCATTCTCGGCCACCAGTATAATTTTTTTCAAATCATTATACATTTTATTATTGTTCGAATGAATCGAATAAGTACTACTATGAGCCTCAAGTAAAATTTCTTGTTTCAGGTCTGAATATTTCAGCACATACAAGCAGTTTCGAAAACATAGATTCCCGTTATCATCAATACTGAACTCAAAAGTTTGACCACTTTCAACAAGCTTTCGTTTTGCTAGTAACTCCAAATAATCTTTATGTAATTCTTGAATTCTCTAATGGAAAATCAGTTTAGCTCTCAATTTAACTAAAATATAACCCTCACATTCCAAAGTCAGATAAGTGTTCATTACTTTAAGAGTAAAAAGAGATTTCCGACTTAGTGGATCAACTACCACATTAGCTTTACCTGGATGATAGTCGATAATGAAATTGTAATCTTTCAATAACTTGAGCCATCTGCATTGTCTCATATTCAACTCTTTTTGGGTCAACAAGTATTTCAAGCTTTTGTGATCTATGAAAAAGTGGCATTTCTCCTCGTATAAATAATGTCACCAAATCTTTAGAGCATACACGACAACAACAAATTCCAGATCGTGCATAGGGTAATTCTTCTTGTGTGGCTGAAGCTGCCGAGAAGCATAAGCGATTACCTTCTTACTTCAGTATGCAACCCAACCCATTAAGTGAAGCGTCGCTGAAAACAATAAATTCTTCTCTTCATTCAAGTTGAGTAAAAACCAGAGCTTCTGTTAACATAGCTTTCAACTGTTCTAAACTTTGTTGGTCCTTTTCTGACAAAACGAAACTAACAATTTTTTTTGTAACAATTTCTTTAGTAGCAAAGCTATCATCGAGAAACCTTTAATGAACCATCAATAATATCAAGCCAGTCCTAGAAAACTACGCACCTCTGTCACATTTTTCGAAGGTTTCTAGTTTACAATCATTGATATTTTTTTGGCTCAACACGAATACGTTCAATCGATATTTCGTGTCCTAAAAATCCCACTTCTCGAAGCTAGAACTCACATCTACTGAATTTTACGTATATTTTTTTTCTCTCGTAGGGTCTGTAATAAAATTCTCAAATAATGATCATGTTCATTTCCATTCCTCGAGTAAATCAAAATGTCGTCAATAAACACAATAAAAATCTTTCAAGGTACGGCTGAAAGATTCTATTCATCAGGTCCATAAAAGTTGTTGAGGCGTTAGTTAGCCCAAACAACATTACTAGAAACTCGTAGTGTAACACCCCTTAACCCTAAACCATCGTCAGAATAGGGTTACGAGGCATTACTTGACATATCGGACAATTTACGATTAATTCACAAATAAATAACATACATATTATAAATTAACTATTAAGTCCCTTTGATGGACCTTCGAGGCCCAAAATATGTATTAGAAGTGGAACTGGACTTGTTCGAGTACTCCAGAAATTTTTCATAATTTTTTTTTTGAAACTCAATATAACCCCTTTATAAACATCTAACCTTCCCTGCAATTTTCAAACCGCAACCAATCCAAAACCAATGGCTTAACCAAAAACAATTTATTCTCAAATACACTTATATCATAACTAATTCATTAACATAGTAATCTAATAATTAAACATTTATAATATCATTCAAATTGACTAATAACTTCATTTATTTTTCTATTCAAGTATAATGCCAAATTTTATAATATACTCTTTACCATTTCACTTAAAACTAAGTTCAAAACATTACAAACCATCCATACTTTATAACCAAAATCATATGACCTATATATATGACCTAGGTACATGCCACGTTTACCAAAAGGAAAAGAAAATACATCACCAAAGTTGTGCTGAAGTCGGGATTGATCTGGATGCTGAACCAGGGCTTTTGACTTCTACTAACCTGTGCACGGAAATAACCGTACGCTGAGTATTTCGTGCTCAGTGGTATTACCATAATTCAAACTATATAAGTTTAATGAATTATAAATATTAATCATATAACATTAAACATGTAAAATTAATAAATGATAAGAACTAATTTACATTCAATTTCATATTTCATATATAATAATTCATCAACAATATCATATCTTAATAACTTGAACTTGATCAATCCATGAACCTTAGGTTCATGTTTCCAAATCTCACATACAATTTCAATTCACAAATCGACTAACAATTTCTTTCTCATACTTTTAATCATACGATCAATCAAATTTATTCAATTCTCTCATTTCGAATATTCACCACATTAATAAACCCGGACCTTAGCGGATACACGAATTCCAACCAAACACACCAGTATAGCACATTGTGCCTAAAACGGTACTCAGTACTTGATCAATATATCAGAAGTAGTATACGACACATAAAGTGCCTGAAACGACACACGTGGTGCCTGATACGACACATATAGTGCCTGATCGGCAAAGCCGATAAATTCCCATACTCCTCCAATCCTATGGCATACAAACTATATCCGACTCAGCCTGACTAGTTAATAGGGTATTCAAATCATTTCTCAATTTCAATTTCACTTTCAATGTACAGTTCAATTCGATACAATTTTCCACTTTCCAACTATATACTATCAAATATTCATACATAATCATACTTCATCTCAATTTCATTCAATTCAATATCGATACTTACCTTATAACTTTACTTACCATACACATAAATTTAAATATAACATTTAATAAATAGTAGTTTGAATTATAGTAATACAAACTGTGAATTTCTCATTTTAGTCCTCGATAGCCTTCTCCTTTCCTTTGTGTGCCGATGCCTCGGGTTCTTTATTAGCTACGAAAATAATAATAATTTTTCATTATTAATACAACACCAATTTATATTAAATAATTGAATTTCTATTCAATTTTTATCTTAATTTCAATTTAGTCCTAACTAAATTCACTTATTTTCCTATCTTAATTCATACCTTATTTTTACTCAATTTCCTACCAAATTCAACTTAACTACTCAATGTTCATATTAAAACCCTAATTTAAAATTTCTTTTAATTTAATTATAACGCCCCGAATTTTGGGCCTAGGAGAAATGGGCTTTGAGTATCGGAGCAATTGGATTTTAGTTGTGCGAGGAAATTTCCCTAATTGCATGTTTAGTCTAGTGGTTAAGTGATTTGGGAAGAGTTGGGAGTGTTGGAGAAGTCCTGGGTTCAAACCAGAGCTCTAGCAAAAATTTTAGTTTTTCCTTAAAGAGGAGTTGGCGTTAGCTGGAAGGCCTTATAAATTTGTTTGGTTAAAATATGACACAAGGAAGTGAGTGGTCTAGTGGCAAGGCGTCATTAAGGTTGCAAGGGAGCATGGGTTCAAGTCTTGGCGCTTGCAATTCATTTTGATTTCCTTTAAATGAACTTAGACTTTGGCCCATAGGCTTATATTTAGTTGTGCTTGTTTTGTTACACAAGGAGCTAGTTGGTAAGGTGGCAAGCGGCGTGGATTAAATTACAGTGGAGCCTAAGTTCGAAACCCCTTGCATGCGAAATGTGACTATTTTGCTAATTTAGAATGGTTTTTGAGGATTGATGGAGGAATCCCACATCGGGAAGCTAGCATGAGAGTAGGCGAGAAGCTGGCTTTAAATAGAGCGATCTATGAGGAGAGTAAGCATACCTTGGTTGGCGTTTGGGCATAGGAGTGTTCGGAGCGCGGTTTAACTCCAGATTCCTATCAGGTGTGTATTTCGCACTACTCTAGCTGTAGAGCGGCAAATGCCAAAATGTCGGTCACAGGGCGATGGTAGCCACACGAGCGTGCGAGCGCACGTATGGGAGCTTCGACGCGATAGTTGAGGCCATCATGAGTGTTCTTGTGGGTTTAGGCTGTTTGGGCCACGATTGGCCGAAAGGGGCCAGGTGGGGCCAATGGGCCTGTGGGCCCAATCGGATAAGTTGTATGATTGTGTAGTAAATATTGGACTGGACTATGTGAATCTCATATCTGTGGCTAGATTTGGGCTAAATGGGCCACACGAGCGTTTGGGCCCATTTGGGTTGAGAATGGGCCCTAGGCCCATTCGTATCGTTCTCTCTGTTTAGAATACCTTGGTTTACAAAATTACTGAAATACCCTCGACTTGTAAAATTACCAAAGTATCCCCGGTTTGTAAAATTACCGAAATACCATCGGTTTGCAAAATTACCAAAATACCCTCAGCTTGTAAAATTACCAAAGTACCCCTGATTTGCAAAATTACCAAAACACCCCCAATTTGTAAAATTACCGAAATACCCCTGATTTATGAAATTACTAAAATACCCTCAATTGTGAAATTACTGAAATACCCTTGATTTGTAAAATTATCGAAATACCCCTGATTTGGGAAATACCCCTGTAGGGTAGAATTACCGAAATACCTCTGTAGGGTAGAATTACTGAAATACCCCTAAAGGGTAGAATTACTGAAATACCTCTATAGGGTAGAATTACCAAAATACCCCTGTAGGGTAGAATTACTGAAATACCTCTGTAGGGTAGGATTACCGAAATACCCTTATAGGGTAAAATGACTATTTTTCCCTTGTGGGTAAATGACTGACTTAGACTATGAGTTGACTAATTTTGACTGTGGTTGTATGACTGATATGCTTTCATTACATGTCTAAATGTTTGTTACTGAGCATGGCCATTTTGCATACACGTGTAATGATTGAGCATGACATACACGATATATTACATGGGGTTGGGACATTGATACGGAGGAAGTTCTAATAGGGTCGCACGAGTCGCATGACGACTGTGGATCCAGTATTGATCTGTTGAGGTTGCACGGGTCGCATGACGACTGTGGACCAACGGACAGCTTAAAGCCGCGTAAGCTGATTATGGCTCTGTGCCAACCTAAATATGGCTCTGTGCCACCTTGATTATGGCTTTGTGCCAATCGTATTTACCCGTGGCTATGTGCCTAACATATATACCGATGACTTTGTGTCGATCATATTCACCCAAGGCTGTGTGCCGATTATATTACCGTCACTGATGGCTATGTGCCAAACATAATACAGTTACTGATGGCTTTGTGCCAATTATAATACCGCTACTGAAGGCTTAGAGTCGTATATATATACTAGCAGCTTTGCTGTGATTTCGGTTAGGGCCGCAACCGGTGCTAACATTGAGAGTGTAGGGATGGCGTGGGTGATTTATTCCCCGCAGGTAGTGCAGGGTTGGACGGAGGCAAGTGCAGGGTTGGATGGGATGGGTTAGCATGCATCACACATTATGCATATGGAATTGATTCTGTTATGGGTTGTGATCCAAAGGATATTGTAGTGGGCTTTGACCCATCTGTACTGTACTGTTACTGTTAAAAGGGCTTTGGCCCATACCGTTTAGTTTTTTGTTTCTATATACTGACTGTTACTCTGGTAAGGGGATTACACACTGAGTTTTCACAAACTCACCCCATCTTTAACTGTGCAGGTAATCCCCAGCATTAGGAGGATCGGTGCTGCGAGGGACTCGAAGAAGACCACACAGCCACACATGTTTTTCTAATTCGTTCACTTATTTAAGCACTTCGGTTTTTTTAGTGGGGTTGTAATAAGGCCTCTCTATTTTTAACTTTTCTTTGGGATATTTATCTAAGTATGTTTAATATCTGCTAGAAGTAGGACACGATTTTCCAAAACAGTAACTGTTTTTAAACTCTACGTTTCTGCAACCCAATTTTTAAATATCATGTTTCAATAAATAATTTATTTTAATTAAGCTTCCGCAATTGAAAAAGATTTTACAAAGGGATTAATAACAGTTTGAAAAGGGAATAGTTCTTTTTTTTATAAACCACGTTTTGAAAATAAACGAGCGCAAACAAAAACACGATTTTTGAGAAACACTTCAATGTGACACGCCAGATTCGGGCCTAACTTCTAGGTCGGGTTTGGGGTGTTACATTAATCCCTCTAACACAAAACTTATAGCTTCTTTTACAATTTAATCCCTTAATCAATTCTAACTAGAAATTCTATCAATCAAACCCCTAATTCATCATTTTATTCAACATGAACTATATTAAAAAACCTAAGAACTTTCAAAACTTCAACTTAAATTCAACAAAACCTTGTTCTAAAGCTTCTAAAACATCAAAATTAAGAGAAAAGGACTTAATTGACTTACCAATTAAAGCTTAAAGCTTCAAAACCTTAGTTTCCCTTTTTTCTTTTCTTTCCCTTTTTCTTTCTCCCTATTCGAATGCTTCTCTGTTTCTTTTCTCCTTCATTTCTTTCTTTTATTCTTTTTGTTTCTTTATTCTTTTATGTTTATTTACTTTATTAATTTAATAATAATAATTACTATAATAAATATCTATTTAATAACAAATATTTATATTACATTTGTACACACATATATTTTACACTTGTCTATCATCATCACCATCCAATTGTCCTTATTTTATTTATTTTATATAATTTAATATTTTAATATAATAAAAATATATTTAATTAAATAAAAAGTAATTAAATAAATATATTACAATTGTAAAAATATAATTATTACACATGTATATTTTTATTACCATACATTTGTCTTTATTTTAATTTATTTCATAATATAATAATATAATATCAATTAAATAATAATAAAATAATAATAATTAATTAATGTAAGAAATCTAAGAAAAATCTTAGATTTTTCAATTCATTTGCCGCGTCAATTAGGACAAATGGCATAATTGCCATTTTGGTCCTTTATATTTTCTTTTAATCTATAATTCAATTTTTACCCCTTATTCAATTTAGTCATTTTTCCTAATTACTCTTAATTAAGCTAAATTCACTTAATTGAAGCCTAATTAAACACACAACTAGACTCACAAATATTCCTAATAAATATTTATGAACTCGATTTACTAAGACGGAGGCTCGATAATGTACTTTTTTTTATGCCCGTGAATTTTGGGTCATTACACGTAGTGTCCATATGGAGTCCGAAAAGTAGTTTTTTGCACATATAGTTCTTTGACTCTGAGCTAATAGTAACCTAACTTGAGATCAATCTTCGAAAACACAGTAACTCCTTTCATCTGATCAAACAAGTCGTCAATAAGAGGCAATGAATACTTGTTCTTTATGGTCACTTTGTTCAGTTGTCGGTAATCGATACACAATCTCATAGTTCTGTCTTTCTTGCAACTGTGCCTTCAATTCTTTCAATTCTGTCAGTGCCATTCTATATGGTGCAATAGAGATTAGAGTAGTCTCCGGTGCTACTTCAATAACAAATTTAACTTCTTTCTCAGGAGGTAAACCTAGCAATTCTTTAGGAAACACATCAGTGAATTCGTTAGCCGTTGGAACTTGTTCTATTCTATCTTTGATTCCGGTACTTTGGTATATAAAATGTAACATCCCGGTTTAGGGCCTAGTCAGAATAGTGGTTCGAGACCATAAATTTGAGGGTCATGAATGAGTTTTTGAGGCTTATATTATGTATGCATGCTAGTGTGAAAGTTTCATGAAGCAATTTTGTGAAATTGTGGTTGAATTGTCCAAAAGGACTAAATTGCAAAAGTTGCAAAATGTGTGTTTCTAGAAGCTATATGTGTGAAATAGCTTTAGATTATTAATTAGAGGTCCTTAAATAGCAATTTATCCAAATTCTAATTTTTGGACAAAAATGGGCATGGATGAGTTAAAATTGAAAGTTTATCAAAAAGGGCATTTTGGTCATTTATCAATTAAGTGATTAAAATAGGTGAAAAGATGATAGAAATTCATTCATCTTCTTCCCATAGCTGCCGAAAATTTGAGAACCCATTGTTAGGGTTCTTTCAATTTTTCAAGCTTGCTAGTAAGTGCTCCTAAGCCCGGTTTTTGATATTCTTCGTATTTTTGAAGTCCTAGTAGCATGAGTAAGCTATTTATAGCTATTTGGTGAGCTATTATGGATGTTCAAAAATGTACATATGTATGACATGCATGTATTTTGATGTTTTATGGAAGAATATGAAAGCTTGATGTAATAGAAACATCTTTTGCTAAGTGATTTTCCATGAAAATGCATGTAGGGACTTAGTTGTGAAAATCTTAAGTTTGGTCATACATGGGTGATTTAGTGAGAATTGTTGAATGCTTTAGTTGAGTAAGTGGTTCAAGTAAGCATGAAAGGCTAGAAAGTTGAATAAAAATCACTTTACGAGCCTTTGGGACTAAAGTGTAAATATGAGAAAGTTTAGAGGCAAAATAGTAATTTTGCTAAAGTATGAGATGTGGGTCAATTTAGTCAATGTGTGTATTGAATAAGCTGATTTATTCATTATAGATCAAGAAAGACGGCCCTGGATCAAAACCGAGGCAAAAGCAAGGTGGTGGACTAAATTGCACATTTCAATACTTTTGAGTATCGAGGTAAGTCTATGCATAAACAATGCATTCATACTTACAATTTGTAAATGCTAGCTAGGGTGTAGCATGAATGAGAATGAATGAGAATGATTGGGAACCTATGTGGTTCAAGTAGAATGAATGTAATATAGATGTGAATGGATGAATAATTGGGTAAATAGACTTGTGCATGTGTTGTGATAATGCTAGATGGTGGGCTAAGTGCGATACCATCCAAATGCATATTGGCGATGAGTCAAGGCTATGTGCGATGCTATCGTTAGGTATATCATTTAGTGGCTATGTGCGAGATCACGATGATTACCTTTGTGGTAGGCTAAGTGCGATACCACCTTATAAATTGATTGTGGTGTGCTTGAGTGCGAAACCACCGAGATATTGGTGTGTGGATTAATTGTGTATATTAGCTGTGTGTAATAGCTGTGTGGATAAGATATGTGGATTAGCTGTGTGGATTAGCTATGTGAGTTAGCTATGTGGATGCATTATTAAGCAATAATGACGTGTTGTATATTGTGTAAATGTGATATTGAATGTAGGGGTGCATTTCAATAATTATGAGCATGTGACTCATGATGTGTT
Source organism: Gossypium sturtianum (assembly GCA_025698515.1). Taxonomy (NCBI): domain Eukaryota; kingdom Viridiplantae; phylum Streptophyta; class Magnoliopsida; order Malvales; family Malvaceae; genus Gossypium; species Gossypium sturtianum. Next base: position 43,287,487 of record CM046943.1, read on the forward strand.
GGTAATATGGTAAGGGATAGAAAGAGTAAGCATAGTTGTATATTATATGTTGGTATAATGCTAATTGTGGTTGGGCTTATACTATGATGCTTAATTGTTTACGTGTAAACTTACTAAGCTCAAAGCTTACTCTCTTTCTTTTCCCTTGTCTTATAGATTAAAAGCGTTGAATCGAGATACGAGGATCATCAGAAGATAGCCCACATATCAGAACACTTTGGTACATGAAACTTAATGTTTTGTAGGCATGTATAGGGGCTAGATAAGTTAGTAAATTTTGTTGTAAATGGCTAAGATGTGTTGGCCTATAGATGGATAGCTTATTTTGTATAATGCCATGGTTGTTGGCTATTACATTATATAAAAGAAAGATGTAGTTTTCTATGTGAGAATGCACTTCAATTTGAGTTGATTATGGTGGTGTTAGATGAGTTTATGTTGTGTATGTTAGAAGGGTGAAAAGAACTTGACACTTAGTCTTGTTCTTGACCATGTGGGTAGACACACGGGCGTGTGTCTAGACCATGTGTGACACACGGTCAGCCCACGAGCGTGTGTTGTGGCCGTGCGTCCCCTGCATGTTAATATTTGAAAACAGAATAGACCATGGACTAGTCACACGGGCGTGTACCTAGGGCGTGTGGGATTCATCGTTGTTGGCCACGGCCAGCTACCACGGCGTGTGTCTAGACTCTCCAGCCGTGCGAGGAAGTCGGTGTTCACCACGGTTGGGGAGCACGGGCGTGCCATAGCCGTGGGGCATTTGGCAGAATGCTTAGGTTTTTAGGCACGGTCTGGGGACATGGGCGTGTGTGCTCATGCACGGGCGTGTCTAATCTTGCACGGGCGTGTGAGACCTGTATAAAAGAGAAAAATTTTAAGGATCGTAAAAGTTCCGGATTAGTCTCGAGAGCCCTCGTGTGTATGAGTGAGGCCTCGTAAGTCGAGAATGAGGTTATAGCGAGTAATGACGTTGAGCCTAAGTGGCGATTAAGCGGTTTGAGTTCGGTAACGCCTCGGGCCCGGTTCCCGACGTAGAACCCGGGTAAGGGGTGTTACATAAAATGTAAGCTAGATACACTTCACAACCTTTTCTAATCAGTTCATGGGTAGAAATCACTGATATGATATTAGTAGAATAATCAGATCAGTCAACCTCAGCATTAATTGATTCACCATTCTAACATCTAAATATAATTCATTTCTGTCTACAATTAACAACAACATCATGCAAAATTAACCAATCCATCGTGAGAATAATGTCAAACTCATCAAATGACAACAACATCATATTGAAAGGAAACTCATGACCCTGAATTTTCAGTGGACAACCTCTACATGTTTTATTAACAATGAAACATTGACACAATAGTTTCGTTACTCTAACATCATATTCAATCAACCATACTGGCATATTTCTTTCGATTACTAATGGATTGCATATATATGATTGCATTGATCCAGGATCAATCAAGGCATCTACAATAACACCAAAAAGAGAAAATGTAACAGCTACAACGTCAGGAGCACTAGCTTTTCCTCTAGCTCGTATGTCATAAGCTCTGGCTGGTGTGCGAGCTTCGGATCTCATAGTTGTATCCTTGGTTCCACCGCGACTAGCTCCAGCATTACTAGCAGATCTCGACCTTCTACCCCCTCTGCGGAGTTGTCACCGACTTAATATTTTGTTCTTTACTTTGCTTTGGACTATTCGGGCAATCCCGTCTCTAATGTTCCCTAGATTCGCACAGAAATCAAGCTCTTGTTTTCAGTCTACACTTACCACCGTGATTTATACCACAGTGTTCAAAAGCAGGTCTATTTGTATTATGAACACTACCAATACTGGCTACTTATGTAATCTAAGGTCTCAGATTACTTGGTCTAGGTTCGTCTCTCCTAGAGATCACTTATAGCATAGAGAATCGACTATGAACATCCATTGCCCTTTTTGGTGGAGGAGTCGAGAAAGATCTAGATACAGTCCATTTATCTGAATCCTAAAGCTTAGATTTAGCTTGCTTCTTTTCGTTGCACAAGTCTTCCATTTTCTAAGTGCATTCTGAAAGAACAATAAATTCTTTTATTTCCAGAGCTCCCACTAGCATTCAAATGTCTTCTTTTAAGCGCCATTCAAAACGGGTGCACATCTGGACCTCAATGGACATAAGTTCTCAAGCATACTTACTGAGCCAAACAAATTCATGTTCATATTCAGCTACAGTCATATTTCCTTGTTTCAGTTCCATAAATTCTCTCTTTTTCTTTTTGAGATACAATCGACTAACATATATCTTTTTGAACTCAGTTTGGAAGAAATCCCAGTGTACCCAGTCTTTAGGAACAACCGATATCAACATCGTCCACCATTGGTATGCCTATCCTTTCAGCAATGATACAACACATTTCAAACTATCTTTCGGTGAACACATCATTTCATCAAGCACTCTTAGAGTATTTTCTAACTAGTATTAAGCTTTTGCCGGATCATCATCTTTTTTACCTTAGAACTCTTTTGCCCCACACTTTCAGATTTTATCAATCGGGGGTCGATGAACGTTTACCTATTTTGAGGAAAACAGAGTGCTACAAGAGGCACAATCGAGGGTGGAGGTTGTATTTTGGGTTGCATAGCTGAAGGGGTAGCTCCCATAAACTGGGTGAACCATTAGTTCATCATCTATAAGACATTTTTCACCTTGCTCCCAAGCCCTTTTGGAATAGGCACACTAATAAAAGCTACTTCATTGAAAGCGGGAACGTTACTATCTACTTCATCTAATACGTCACGATTCGATTCGGCTGACATGGTTTATCTATAAAAAAATAGAGTCAATTCAGATCAGAAGGTATAACACTATAACTGATTATTACGTCATGTATATTTAGACTCAATAGGTGCTACATTTCATTCCTAGAATCGAGTAAATCATAGCTCTGATACCACTAAATGTAATACCCTTGCCTGACTTGACCATCGGGTCCGAATGCCACAACTGTTGCTAGAGCAACTATCATCAAATCTAAAGTAATTATATTATTCAAACATATATTCATATCTTACACACATTCATAATATGATACACAAAAAAATATGAGTCTTAATTGAGCTTACAAAAGCTCTTTTGTTGACCCGAGTACGAAATATGACCAAATTGTAAAGTTTTGAAAATTCAGGGTTGATGTCGTGATGACATCTCCTCCACACTGTGACATCCCCAAATAGTTTGTCACATTGTGACTCCCAGCCTCTCAACATTGGGACGTCACACACTGTAAGTTGATATTGCGACTAGAAGAGTTGCTCGTCTCGACGTGGACTCTATTTTGGGTAAAAATTAGGTCAATTGGTAACTATTTCATGTCATCCTTTCAAACATTAAATTTGGTGTAGAATTGCACAACTATACCTGCGTAAGACCATTTTAAAAACATACCAAATCATCACATTTAACCATTTCAAATCATCTAATGCAACATTTCCACAATTTGGCATCAAAACCTATCAATTTAACTTATTCTATTTCAATCTATTCATTCATATATACAACCTTTCAATATCATCATTTAAACCTTTGTATTTCAAATACAAACATGTTACTATAAGCTACCAACATAATTGAAGCTCATTTACCCAAACTAAGAATTTGAACAAAGTATAAACATTTCCAATTCAAGCATAAATTAGATCACAAACTATACCAACTTTCAAGGTTAACCAAAAGGATATCACCTATATACATGCCACAAAACCAAGTTTTAAACGATTAAAAGACTATCAAAATATAACATGATAGTGTGAGCTTCTCGTTGATCCGCTTGATACGTTCCACAATTTGGCAATCTATAAGAGCAAATGGAGGCAACGAGGTAAGCATATTGAATGATTAGTTAGCCCATATGAAAATTACCTAACTTACCTTGACATTTAAACAATTTAACAATTAAAACACTTTAGTATATAACATGACATCCTTTGGCATCCTTATACCTTCATGTACAATTCAACAACACAACCAATAGGTTCGTTCATTTGAATAACAAGAACTTATAACTCAAATCATATGAAAGTTCACACATTACATCTTATAACATATACTATTTAAGCTATATACAATTTGTAATATAAGAAATTCAATTCATATCTAATCATTTCAACGATTTCATTTCTGTTAAGCTACCATTTTCTCGCCTGAGGGAAATTTAGTAAACTAAAGTCGAATATACGAAATTTTAGTGCTCACACAAGCTGGCAATGATTAAGGTTGCTCACACAAGCTGACGTATTTGCTCACACAAGTAGACATTTATTGTCATGCCCCATATTTTATTTTATTATTTTCATTAATTTTTGAGCAAGTAAGTGAAATAGCCTAGTGGTTAAGAGCTTAAATTGTTTCCTTAAGGTCCTATGTTCAATTCGCCACACCCTCATAATATTTTTAAAATTTTTAGCTTTTAAAATCTTGGTCAACACCCCCTATGCCGTCCTCTAGAGTTTCCATATAGGAAAATATTTCTTTCCTCCTTTTATGAGTCAACCTTCTATCTTTTCCCCCCTTTTCACTCCACATGTCTCCCTTGATATGCTTTTCAAGCCTTTGTTCCCCAAAACTTCCATTTCCTCTCAATTTCCTAGCTTGAACCATCCATCCTACCAAAAGTAGCCACCATTAACTTTTTCTTTCATTTTGGTTTTCTCCTCCTCCCCATTTTGGGTGTTCCTCCTCCTTAATCCTCCCTGATCTACTGTAATTTAGTGTAGCAGATTAAACTAGTTTTTGCACTTGAGGAGCTTGAATACGAGCATTTTCATTATGTTTTAATTTTCATATTTTAGTCTAAATGCAATAAAAAGAGTATTATGAGTCTTTTATCGACCTTAGGGGCCGAATGAGGTCTAAAGGTCAGCTAATATACTTAGTAAATGTGCAGGAGACCATCAGAGGGCGTATAAACTCAATACTGATCGCTATATTGCAACACAAAATGTTCAATGTCGCAACATAGGGAGCAGAATGCAAGAATCTCGAGACTGCCTTCGGTGTCGCAACAGAGCCATTGGATGTCGCGACACACCCCTGAAGCTACCCTGAACCTAAGCAGTAGCCTTCGATGTCGCGACACAGGCACTAGGGTGTCATGATATCGGTCCTGTATGAGAAATACTTATAAGCAAGGTCCGTTTTGGTCCGCACAATCAAAAGTTAAACACAAGAGTGTAATGCTAGGGTTTGTGCAAGTGTACACATTCGTTATCAAGTAATAAGTAAGTAAAAGAGTTATCGTCTCCACAGGGACTCTGTATGTTAATCACTTAATTGTAAAATTAAAGATTTACAAGTTGGTAGAAAAACAAAATATTTTTGAGGTGATTGATGTTTAAATTAAATTAAATAATCTAAATGCAATTTAACCTAAATGCAATGTATGCAATAAAATGTATGAGATGGATTTAGCAGGAAATTCACAAGCTTCAACAACAATAACATGAATAGGCAAGAAAAATCACATCATTTGTGTAACACCCCAAACCCGGCCCAAACAATATGACCGAATTTGGTTTGCTACAGAGAAAAGATTTTGAAAACCATTTTAAAACCGATTTTGAAATTAGTCGAAATGCCTTTCAATTTAAATTTTCTTTGTTAAAAACCAAACTTAAAATATTTGAAAAATCGAGTTGTTTAAAAATTTCGAATGTACCCGATGGTACTTTAAAACATTTTGCATTTAATTTGAGAAAACATGTGCAACTGTTTTAACATCATCAAGTATTTTAAACCAAACATTCAAACACGCAGCAATAATAAAATCATACTAGGAGGCCTTATTACAAATAAGCAACATAAACCTAAAAGAAAGATAAATAAAATCAAAAATTCATTTATTAAAAGTCTCCACTGCATGGCCACCTCGAGTCCATCCGGCTCCTCACCCGCGATCTACGAATCACCTGAAAAATTAAAGGAGAAGGTGAGTCACCAAGACTCAATGTGTAACCCTTCCCCGGTTTAGTGCAACAACATACACAAATTATAACCAATTAACATGCATAAGTTTAAAATGCACCCAACCTAACCATCCATATGCCTTTTTCTACCCCGTGTGGTACCAAACCACTTGGTGGTGCCAAACCACCGTGTCCAAAGACACAATTGTGTTACCAAACACTGGTGACATATAGTCACGGATGTGATGCCAAATCACTTTGGAGATACCAAATCTCCGGTGTCCAAGACACAAATCGAATGATGGGGCCAACCCATCGTGTGATACCAAATCACCGCGCATTTATCCCATATCTCAAAGTGGGGCCAACCCACGGTGGAATTAACCACGAGGACAAGTCGCTATGAGGTGCCAAACCTCTGGAGGTACCAAACCTCCGGTGACCGTAGTCACGATGTGTTACCAAAACACCGTGTCCGTCGACACGAATATCACTTTGCCCCTCCATTCATCAACCCATATCAAACAATTATGTATATTTACTGAATTCATGCAAAAAGGTTTATTTTAACAACATTAATAAATTTATCATTGCCATATGTCCAATAATACACATACCAAATGTGTCATGCTTCCCAAAAGCATCAAATAGTAATCTCATAGTCACAAAGACTTACCCGAATCCTTGTTAATACCATGATGATATTACATCCATGTCTACATAAATCGATTAGGCATAATATAACACTTAGCATATTAAAAAGTTATAAGATGTGTATGTACACACACATGTATTTAACGAAAGCCTTAAATCCCGATTAGACAAATCGGCCACACAAACTTTCCTTGTCCCCAAAAGCCTTCGAACACTATCCAACACACTCCTAAAAGAATCGGCCTCACTTCCCTACAATCAACCATCATCATTAAGGTTTATTAGCCTTCGCTTAAAACGAAACTTAAAAGAATAATCCTTTGAAATAAACCCTTACCACCTTACCAAAAACCGTTTGCTAGAGAAGTCCCAAAGAAAACTATGTTACCTTCAATATTCGGCCTAAGAGATTCAAGATAGAAGAAGAATATTTTCGGCACAACAAAGAGGTATATTCGGCTATAGGACAAAAAAGAAAATAATGGGAAGAGAAATATAATTTTGGCAAAGAAGAGTGTATAGGAGTTTTTTGATGTTTAAGCAAAACAAATGGGAGAACAAAAAGGTTAATGCAAGTTTCGGTTTTTGAGAGAATGAAAAGGAGAAAATAGCAAATGATCAAAAATGACCAAATGGTCAAAAGAGTTTAGGCTTACCACAATGTAGAATTCGGCCAAAAGAAAAGTGTTTGAGAGAAAATGTTTTGCAACTTTTGCACCAAATGAAAGAAATGACCAAAAAGAAAAGACTTCAATCCTAGTCAAACTAAGGTAAAATTTCGGCTCCCCCTTTAGCCACTTTGCCGTCCAAGTTCATGGCATAAAGGCCATGAATTTGTTTCCAAAACATTTCCCACAAACCAAGCCTTTGTCCCCTCAATTTACCATAACTTCAAGATATCTTACCATAACCTTAGGAACCTTATCCCTTATTCCATGCTTTCCTTAAACAACAATTCAACTTACCAAAAATTATTAGTCCATCTATCATAATTATGTTTGACCGTCCATTAAAGCTAACATACAAAAATAACTTTTAAAAATGCTATACCTACTACTCGAACCACTAACCTCATGCAACCTTTCAAGCTCTTTAACCAACTTGCCACTAATTCATCTTGTGCTTTAATATACACTTAAATTAACTTAAGTGCTAAGCTCATTTAATCCTCTTCATTAAATAAGCCATACTAAGAATTATCCTACTAAACCGAGCTTACTCAAGACCCCTAATTAAGTCTTATAACACCACAAATAATATCACGTAAATTTAAACACAAGCAAAATAATTCAATCACGAATAACCCCTATTTCGAGATGTTACGCTTCTACCCCTTTAAAATAATTTCGTCCTCGAAATTACACGATTAGAAGAGATGGGGTATTGCTGCCAGATTACATCCTCGGGTTCCCACGCCGCTTCCTCCGTACCATGGTTTCGCCATAGCACTTTCACCAAAGGTACCGACTTTCTACGCAGAACCTTGACATCACGATCTAAGATCCGAACCGGTTCCTCCTCGAACGATAAGTCGGAGTTAACCTCAATCTCTGCTCATCGCACGACGTGCGATGGATTCGACCTATACCGCCTAAGCATCGACACATGGAAGACATCGTGAATCGACTCAACTCTGCTTTGGCTCGATTCGGTGATAAGCTACCGGTCCTACTCGCTTCAACACGATATAAGGGCCAATGAACCTTGGACTTAATTTCCCTTTTTGCCCAAAGCGCAACACCTTTTTCCAAGGCGACACCTTCGTAAAGACTTTATCTCCTACCTCGAATTCCATTTCCTTGCGCTTGAGATCGGCGTAAGACTTACGCCTATCCGACGCTTCCTTGAGACGAGCCCGAATTACCTTAACTTTATCTTCGCCTTGACCCACCAACTCGGACCCAAAACTCGACGTTCACCCAATTCCGTCCAACACGTAGGAGTACGGCACTTCGTCCATACAAAGGCTTCATATGGAGCCATTTGGATACTCGCTGATAACTATTGTTATAAGCGAATTCCGCCAACGGTAGATACTCCTCCCAATCGCCATCAAAATCCGTAACGCAACCTCTGAGCATATCTTCTAAGATCTCGAATCACTCTCTCCGATTGTCCGTCGGATTGCGGATGAAAAGTCGTCTTTGAAGTCCAATCTCGTACCCAAAGCTTGATGCAACGCTCTCTCCAAAACCTCGATGTAAACCTCGGATCCCTATCCGAGATAATCGATATCTTGCACACCATGCAATCTCACTATCTCGGCTACATATAACTTAGCTAACCTCAGGCGAATAATCTACCCTTATAGGTATGAAATGCGCTGATTTAGTCGACGATCCACAATCACCCAAATCGAATTCTTCTTGCTAGGCGTAGAGGTAATCCATCGACAAAGTCCATGGTGATCCTCTCCCACTTCCACCGAGGAATCTTCACCTACGGTAAACCGGATGGCAACCGATGTTCACCTTGACTTGTTGACACGTCGACACTTACCCACGAACTCGCCATTTCTGTTTGCACTGCCACCAAAATTGCTCTCTCAAATCCCGATACATCTTGCTACCTCCAGGATGCATAGCATATGGGCTGCTATATGTGCGTCCCCAAGAATCCTTTGTCTCAACTCCACATCCTTCTGCATACAAGCTCTTCCTTTAAAGCACAAAACTCCATCACCGGGACGTACTAAAATCCTCTAATCCACCATTCGGACTTGCAACCTCCGATCATTCAAACCATCATCCTCTAACCGCTTCTCCTTAATCTGATCTAACCAAGTCGACTTGACTTGCAATTACGCCAAAAGACTCCCATCATCGAACAGGACTAAGTAGAGCAAACATCGATCTTAAATCCGATACAACCTTACGACTCAACGCGTGCGCCACCACGTTAGCCTTACGGGATGATACTCGATCGAACAGATCGTAGTCCTTCAACAGCTCAAATCCATCTACGCCGCCTCAAATTCAAATCCTTCCGAGTCAAGAGATACTTAAGACTCTTGTGATCCGTATAAACTATCGACTTCTCTCCGTACAAATAGTGCCTCCATATCTTCAAAGCGAAGACTACACCGCTAACTCCAAGTCATGAGTCGGATAATTAGCCTCATGTGGTCTCAACTACCGAGATGCATAAGCCACTACCTTCCCTTCTTGCATCAAAGACGCATCCCAAACCAATATGTGATGCATCGCAATAAACCGTGAATTCCTTGCACGCCTCGAAGTTGAATCAAACCGAGCTTCATCGAAATCTTCTTCAATTTGTCGAAACTTTCTTGCTTTGCTCCTCGATCCACACAAATGGAACTCCTTTCCTCAACAACTTGGTCATCGGCGCGGCAATCAAAGAAAATCCTTCCACAAATCTTCTGTAATACCCCGCTGCACCTAGAAAACTCCGAATTTCAGCCACAAATTTAGCGCTTCCAATCCAACACCGCCTCAATCTTTCGAGGATCCACTCTAATCCTTCTACTGAAACAACGTGACCCAAGAAAGTCACCTCTCTAAGCCGAATTTGCACTTACTAAATTTCGCATACAAATGCTTTTCCTCGAGAATCAAGAACACTACTCGCAAATGCGCATCATGCTCTTTTTCCGACTTCAATACACCAAAATATCATCTATAAAGACCACAACAAACCGATCCAAAAAGCTGTTGAAATACCCTATTCATCATGTCCATGAAAGCCTGCTGGTGCATTAGTCAAACCAAACGGCATCACCGGGGACTCGTGAGTGTCCATACCGAGTACGAAATGCCGTCTTATGGATATCACCTCTTTCACCTTCAATTGATGATATCCGACCTTAAATCAATCTTAGAAAAAATCGCAAATTTCTTTCAAATGATCAAACAAGTCATCTATCCTCGGCAAAGGATACTTGTTTTTAATCGTCGACTTATTCAATCAAGCGGTAGTCTATACACATCCGCATCGCACCATCCTTCTTCTTGACAAAAAGTACCGGCGCTCCCAAGGTGAAACACTTGGTCGAATGAAACCTCGATCCAACAACTCTTGTATCCGAGCCTTCAATTCCAACAATTCCTTCGGTGCCATCCTATACGGAGCTATAGACACCGGCCCGCCCGGCAATGTGATCTATACCGAATTCTACCTCACGATCCGGAGGCAACCCCTGAAGTTCTTCAGAAATACGTCGACAAAAATTCCTTTACGCTTTGAACATTCCTCACAGAAGACTCCTTAGCTTCCAAAGCACACACATGAACTACGAACGCCTCACAACCCTTCTTCCCGACCATCTTTCTCGCTTTCAACGCAGATACCACGTTGGATAGATAATCTCTCCTATTACCTATCATGACCACTTCTTCACCTTCAACCGTCTTCAAAACCATGCGCTTAGCAAAGACAATCCAAACTTGCTTGGTACTTGACCAACCAGTCCATCCCAAGAATCGATCGAACTCCTCAAACGCGGCGGTTCCATCGGATCGGCTACAAACACTACCCCTTGGAGTTCTAGGGGTACATCTCTATACGACTTATCTACTTCTACAGAGTGACCTAAAGGACTAAATACAGTCATCCTCCTAGAAGCGCCTCTAGAACTAAACTCATGGTCTCAACTATACTACTAGCAACGTAAGAGTGCGTCGAACCCACATCTATCAAGGCGTTATATGGAACACCAAAAATTAAAACGCGTCTCACGGTTATGACGTTCGGTGCGTCTCTCTTCCTCACGACGCCTCAAAGATACACCAAACCAGCCGCCTAGCCTCCATGTTTCCAATACCTCTGCCACCGCCCGCGCGACCTCCACTAGAGCCATAGCCACCTTTACCATAACCACGACCTCTGCGGTCTTTGGTCCTCTTTTCCGAATCCCAGGCACGACCTTGACCTTCGGATCGATTCCTAGCTTGCTTACGCGACGCCTCTCACACGATGATCCAACGAACCACACTCGAAACATCCTTTCCCTCCGGTCCAACATTCTCCCCAATGAAACTTCCCACAATGATTACACTGGGTCGGTCTCATATTAGCACCTGTGGACCTTCCCCGCTGATTTGACCCACTCGCCTAAACCTTTTACGAACATTACCACCGACCTGCACAATCCAAAGCCTCTCTTCACCTTGCTCCTATCATAACTTTGCCTCGCGGACTCCTTGATTCCTTTGGCTACCTTCGCTTTTCTCCACCAAGACAAAGAAACTCACGTTCTTCTTTGTGGAGCAATCAGCAGCCTTAACTCGCCTCTCTAAGTCCGTCTTCAAAACGAACACAACGATCATGCTCCGATGCCACTATTCTCTCGAGCATAACAACTCACCTTTAGGAATTCCGCTTCATATTCGACACGCATTTACTTCCTTGTACTAACCCCAGAAAAGCTTTCCTTTGAGCATCAATGTAGCTTGAGCCAACATACTTCTTCTGATAAGAATTCTTGAAATACTCCCAAGTGAGATCATTTGCCGTAGCACCATCTCGAACCGTGAGCCACCATCGATAGGACTCATCCTTAAGAAGCGACACCGCTCCTTTCAGTTTCTCCTCATTAGACAAATCTATCTCATCCATGATTCTTTCGGTCGATTCCAGCCAATACTCGGCCGTATTGGGCGCTACACCAGACACACCTCGGAAAAATTCAGCTCCGTTAGCTCGAAGTCTCTCAGGAACCGACTTCCGAGCTCCTCCACCTCCACCAATTCCAGCTACCCTTTCCAGAACCCGTAGCATCGCTTGACACACGTTGTCGTCACCCGTCCGATCCTCGCTCTTCACTCCAAAGGTTGGGGGTGGTGGTGGCGGTATCTCATTCTCGATCCTTGACCCGACCCGGCGGTGTTCCGATCGGCCATCCTACCCCTTCCGCGTCCCACGACGGCCACGTCCTCTAAAGCTCATTCTAACTATCGCGCTTTAATCGATTAGGAAATTTTTTATGAATTAGTACATGTTTCACTTGATTATCCGCGAAAAAATTTTATGAAAAGAGTTTAATAGAGATTCTTTCGATCAAACAAGGTTTTAAGTCTTCTATCCTGGTTTACACAGAATAATACATCCATTCCCTATACCTTTCATACCTATGCACTCTTCGGGCATTACTGTCCGTTTCTAACCCAGGGGTATTTTCGTCATTTTTTTTGCCACTAGGGGCATTTCGGTAATTTTGGTAAACCGAGAATATTTTGAAAATTTTCGAAGATAAATTTGTCCTACCATCTAAAAAAATAATTTAATGATTTTAAAACCGAAGTTTTCCTTAAAACATAGCTAATCCCTTTCGGGTTTTATTTAGGATTTTGCCTATGACCGAGTCCTCTTGGTTAGGGTGAACCGGTTACGCACGCACTGTAGGAATCCCGCGAAGAGGAGGTGAGTCACGAGGACCGCTAAGTACCAAGCTCTTCCGGATCCTATCCTAGACATGCGCACCAAGGTTACCACACCCTAACTCCTGGCGACTTGGTCACGGGTTGGTTTTAATTAGGCCATTAAAGTCTTATGTCTTTGTTTGGAGTAAACTAGTCCTAAAGTTTAAAATACTATCACTATCTACGTCCCATGCTTCCTACCCTTCTACGAATATAATTCATACAAAAAGTCGAGAGATACTTACTTGGGCGTGTTGGTGCCGAGACTCAAGTGCCATGCTTATTAAAACCAAAATTTTTCAAAAGGCCTACTAAAACATTTTTGGGCCTTGGGCCCCACACACCGAAGCTTTGCACTGGCTCGATACCAATTTTGTAACACCCCAAACCCGGCCCAAACAATATGACCGAATTTGGTTTGCTACAGAGAAAAGATTTTGAAAACCATTTTAAAACCGATTTTGAAATTAGTCGAAATGCCTTTCAATTTAAATTTTCTTTGTTAAAAACCAAACTTAAAATATTTGCAAAATCGAGTTGTTTAAAAATTTCGAATGTACCCGATGGTACTTTAAAACATTTTATGCTTAATTTGAGAAAACATGTGCAACCGCTTTAACATCATCAAGTAGTTTAAACCAAACATTCAAACACGCAAAGAATAATAAAATCATACTAGGAGGCCTTATTACAAATAAGCAACATAAACCTAAAAGAAAGATAAATAAAATCCAAAATTCATTTATTAAAAGTCTCCATCGCATGGCCACCTCGAGTCCATCCGGCTCCTCACCCGCGATCTACGAATCACCTGAAAAATTAAAGGAGAAGGTGAGTCACCAAGACTCAATGTGTAACCCTTCCCGGTTTAGTGCAACAACATACACAAATTATAACCAATTAACATGCATAAGTTTAAAATGCACCCAACCTAACCATCCATACGCCTTTTTCTACCCCGTGTGGTACCAAACCACCGGTGGTGCCAAACCACCGGTGTCCAAAGACACAATTGTGTTACCAAAACACTTTGGTGACATATAGTCACAGATGTGATGCCAAATCACCGGAGATACCAAATCTCACGGTGTCCGAAGACACAAATCGAATGATGGGGCCAACCCATCGTGTGATACCAAATCACCGCGACGATCCCATATCTCAAAGTGGGGCCAACCCACGGTGGAATTAACCACGGGACAAGTCGCTATGAGGTGCCAAACCTCCGGAGGTACCAAACCTCTGGTGACCGTAGTCACGATGTGTTACCAAAACACTGGTGTCCGTCGACACGAATATCACTGCCCCCTCCACTCATCAACCCATATCAAACAATTATGTATATTTACTGAAATCATGCAAAAAGGTTTATTTTAACAACATTAATAAATTTATCATTCCCATATGTCCAATAATACACATACCAAATGTGTCATGCTTCCCAAAAGCATCAAATAGTAATCTCATAGTCACAAAGACTTACCCGAATCCTTGTTAATGCCATGATGATATTACATCCATGTCTACATAAATCGATTAGGCATAATATAACACTTAGCATATTAAAAAGTTATAAGATGTGTATGTACACACACATGTATTTAACGAAAGCCTTAAATCCCGATTAGACAAATCGGCCACACAAACTTTCCTTGTCCCCAAAAGCCTTCAACACTATCCAACACACTCCTAAAAGAATCGGCCTCACTTCCCTACAATCAACCATCATCATTAAGGTTTATTAGCCTTCTACTTAAACGAAACTTAAAAGAATAATCCTTTGAAATAAACCCTTACCACCTTACCAAAAACCGATTGCTAGAGAAGTCCCAAAGAAAACTATGTTACCTTCAATATTCGGCCTAAGAGATTCAAGATAGAAGAAGAATATTTTCGGCACAACAAAGAGGTATATTCGGCTATAGGACAAAAAAAGAAAAAATAATGGGAAGAGAAATATAATTTCGGCAAAGAAGAGTGTATAGGAGGTTTTTGATGTTTAAGCAAAACAAATGGGAGAACAAAAGGTTAATGCAAGTTTCGGTTTTGAGAGAATGAAAAGGAGAAAATAGCAAATGATCAAAAATGACCAAATGGTCAAAAGAGTTTAGGCTTACCACAATGTAGAATTCGGCCAAAAAGAAAAGTGTTTGAGAGAAAATGTTTTGCAACTTTTGCACCAAATGAAAGAAATGACCAAAAAGAAAAGACTTCAATCCTAGCCAAACTAAGGTAAAATTTCGGCTCCCCCCTTTAGCCACTTTGCCGTCCAAGTTCATGGCATAAAGGCCATGAATTTGTTTCCAAAACATTTCCCACAAACCAAGCCTTTGTCCCCTCAATTTACCATAACTTCAAGATATCTTACCATAACCTTAGGAATCTTATCCCTTATTCCATGCTTTCCTTAAACAACAATTCAACTTACCAAAAATTATTAGTCCACCTATCATAATTATGTTTGACCGTCCATTAAAGCTAACATAAAAAAATAACTTTTAAAAATGCTATACCTACTACTCGAACCACTAACCTCATGCAACCTTTCAAGCTCTTTAACCAACTTGCCACTAATTCATCTTGTGCTTTAATATACACTTAAATTAACTTAAGTGCTAAGCTCATTTAATCCTCTTCATTAAATAAGCCATACTAAGAATTATCCTACTAAACCGAGCTTACTCAAGACCCCTAATTAAGTCTTATAACACCACAAATAATATCACAGAAATTTAAACACAAGCAAAATAATTCAATCACGAATAACCCCTATTTCAGGATGTTACAATTTGACTTAAGTCATTTTCATCATGTTTAATAATGTTTCAGAAAATATTCCATGGTAACTCGATCTTTCATGAACTTCAATCCAATATTAAGTCATTTCAGAATCTTTTACTTAGAAAAACACGCATACTACCATGATCATATTTAACTAATGGTTTCTTAGAATCCATGTGAAGTAATAGGAACTGGGTCGATTTGAAATAATTTAATTACATAAACCTAAAAGCTATGCAAGGTAATAGAGCTCGTTCAAGTTATTACGAACCTTCAATTTATTCTGGGTCGGATATAAATTAAGCATGCACCTTTCAATTATTGTGTCCATTAATCACCATTTGGTTCGAATTAATTAACTAATTCTAATGCATTCAATCACATTTTAATGAATGAAATACATGCATAATTTTAATTGAAAGCATGGACGATTGAGGCACATAACACCATGAACATGAATCAAAAGAACTTCATCCAATTAATGTAATCATTCTAGCTAAAAAAATTAAGCTACCATTGTTGATGAAAAAACAACAAAGTAGATTATAGACATGATTAATATCAAAAGTAAAATAAAGATAAGGAAGAATAAACTCTGATTGATTCAGCAGTCCTCCAAAAATAAATCATAGTGGCTTCCTCCAATCCTCGTGTTTGCTCCTTTGCAAAGTTCTTCTCAAGGTGGCCGACCAAGAGATTGTTTTCTCAAGGAATTGCTAGCTAAGGGAAAGGGGAAATAGGGATGGCTATGCGTGAAAGAGAGAGGAAAATGAAATGAGTGAAGTGAATGTGAAGTGAAAAATGAGGGATGATGGAATGAGAAGTGAAGGTTGGTATTTATAGTAAAGGGGTGACATGAGTGTTTGCTAAAAATAGCTTGAGGGATCCCTTGATATGGTCTATTGCTTGGTCAGCCATGAATTGTGGGGAGGGGAGGTTGTGCATGAAATCATGCTTGAATCAAGCAAGGTGGTGGACGGTTTCATGGGTGATTGTTAAGAGCTGATTTTTAATTATTTTGAAAGTATAATGACCTCTGAGAAATTCCTGCAAAGCTAATTTTGGGCTGCTTAAATGCCCTTGCTGAATTGGGCTTCTTCCCCCTTTGTTTAGACAGCTTTGTGACCCATTTAGTTGTCAGACTTGCCTATCAATTTAATCATCTTTAAATAGATCACGGTGACCTCTTCATGACCCAAATTGCATGCCTTCGCCATCCAACTAGGTAGAATAAGTCTCATGCCCATGCAAAATTAAAATAAGCTTCGTAAATTATCAACTCCATGGCTCCAATACAACACTAAAATAGAGGAAATTAATATGTAGCATGAATTAATTAAATTATGCACAAAATAAATACATAAAAGCATAAAATTGCATACTTTATTAAATCATGCCCATTATCGTAATATGAACAAAATTAACCCAGTTAACTATCAAATACTCGGGATTACCATTATTTTTAAGTAAAAAGGTGCTATAAATTACTAGAAAAAATCTATATAACTTAGAGGTTACAGAGAGCGTCAGCTGACCTAGGGTTGAGGACGACGTCAACCCTAACTCTATAAATAGGCTCTTAAACACTTGTTAAAGATAACTTTTGATATTCTAAGTTTTTCTTTGTAAATTTAGTCTTTAGTTTTTGCTTTCTTTTAGGCATTAGGTTTATTTCAATTCTTCTCCATTTCATGTTATTTGAAGAAGTTTATTTGTAGATTTGAACCAAATATTGTGGATTTTGTGATACATCAATCAATACAATTTAGGATTCTCTAAACCTTACTTTTGATTTATTCTTTATACATATGTTATTTGTCAAGTGTATTGTGTTTATTAGATCCACAAGGAACTAATCCTCTTATTGGGGATTAGTGAGTGGACATGTGACTAATTGATGACTATGTAGGGTTTTTTTAACGGATCAACTATTTCAGAGAGGAAGAACCTAAACCCTAGGCTTGATGGCCCTAAGAAATCATTTAGGTCAGAATTAACCCAAAAATGGTATGACCTATCCGTGAGCACCATAGCCCCGAATCGGTCTAGACTGTGAAGTTGAGAGATAAGTAGTTCTTACCGACTCATTAGTTTAGTGGAAGATCGAGAGATCCTACTAGGTTAATGACTAGGTGATTAAATAGAAACCCAAAAATAGGAATTAGTTATGACCACCAAAGTGAGCTAATCACCCACAGCTAGATTTGATAGAGATTATAAATTAGTTTTTTGAAGTTCTTTTAATTTATGTTATTTTATTCTTTTATTTATAAAACCCTAAAAACTTATATTAATATTTTATCATAATATGGTTTATTAAACTTTAATTTAGCCAATAAGTACAGTAAATTCTTCAAATTTGTCCCTGTTCAGCTACTTGATAGCTTCGACCTTTCTTTACTAAAAATTAATTATCTCTTAGTACGGGGCTTGGATGATGTTTTCATTTGTTTCTCTTGAAAATAGACTCATTAAGAATTTTTAAACATATAAATTTTAAACCCTAATCATTTTTTTACAATTTTTGATGATTTTCCAAAGTTAGAACAGGGGAACCCAAATCCACTTCGACCTTGTTTCACAAAAATTAATATATCTCAAACTATAAAATTTCGTTTCTTTCACTGTTTGTTCCATATGAAACTAGACTCAATAAGATTTAATTCCATATTTACTTCAATCTCTAAATAAATTTCTATAATTTTTGGTGAATTTTCAAAGTTAAGTCACTACTGTTGTTCAAACTGTTTTAATGAAAATATTTTCTTTTTCATGGTTCTTTGCACTATCTTTCATTCAATCACACATAATTGCCATACTTTTGATTACTATACAATTTAGTCACTTATGTTGATGTGTAGATTACATATTCATTTCTTAATGTTAGTACTTTTCGCCATACAAATCACATTTTCTCTTACCAATTTTGTGATTTATGTCTCTATTCTTCATCAAATACTTTCTATTTCTAGTATTTAGATTAAATATATGTTTCATACATCTCACTAAAAACATATTTTAACTCAATCTATTGAAATACAAGTAGGTTTAGTATGAAACTTACCTCATTTGTCAAGAATTTCTTCATTTCTTCTTCATTTCCATGCATTTCTCATTTTCGCCACTTTCCTTCCTTTTTCTTCTCATTTTCTTCACTTTCATCTACTATTTTCTTGCTTTTAAATTGATGAACATATTCTCTAGATTCTCCACTTCATCTTCTCTCTTTAACATCTAAGGAAATTTTCAAAAAATTTGGGTAAAAAGGTAGGTTTTCGTGGAAAAAGGACTAAATTATAAAGAAAAGAAAAATTCCTTTCTCACCCTTTGACTCACGTTGGAAGAATGATAAATTTCCTTCATCCTTCCTTTCTTTTTATACTACCATTTTCTAAATAAAGTAATACATATCTAAGTAAAATATTAATAAAATAATATTAAACTAATTAATTAATTAAAAAATCACCAAAAAATCATCAACATCATCATTAAATTCTAAAATTCCCCCTCTTGCTAATGGACCATTTTGCCCTTCATGATCTTTCAAAATTCCATCCTTGAATCATCACTTAATTTGGTAAAATTATAATTTAGTCCCTCACAATTCTTCTCCTATTTAATTTGGTCCCTGCATGCCAAATCCATATCTTAGTAAATTGAATTATTTTCACTTTTGGTCCTTCAAGTTTCTCATTTTTACACTTCGATCCCTTATATTTTTAATATTTACACTTGAGCCAAAAAATTTTCACATATTTACGATTTAGCCTTTACTTTAAATCAATATACTAAAACCTACTTCTTAATAATAATAATTTTGAATAATAAATCAATATACTAAAACCCCTAAATTTTAAATATTTACACTTGAGCAAAAAACTTTCACATTTCAATTAATTTATTAGTCTGCCATCTAGTATTATGTTTTATTGTATTAACAGATCCTTGGGATAATTTGGTATCAGAGCCTAGGAGGAGCAAGTATTTATAAGTTTTAAAAATATTCAGTTTGTATTTTTGTAACCAGAGAATATATTCTCTGAAAAGTTTCAAATAAGTAATGAAAGTGTACCACCCCTAACCCGTACCCGTCACCGGAATAAGGTTACGGAGTATTACTGGATTTATTTCTTTAACAATCATACATTTCTTATATCCAAACAAAAGTCATTCAATTTCAATCATATAGTCCCTAACATGAGCCATCGAGGCCCAAAACAAGCATTAAAAACAATTCAGAACTAAATTGAGATCTCAAGGAAATTTTGGGAAAACATTGAAAACTTTCAAGGTGCAGGGGACACACGCCCGTGTGGCAGGTCGTGTGTCTCACACGGCCAAGAGACGCGCCCGTGTCACAGGCCGTGTGGACATTCGAAATGGGATCACATGGCCGTGTCTCAGCCTGTGTTCGGCCCCGTGTAACTCACTGACTTGGGTCACACGGCCAACTACACGCCCGTGTTACTAGTCCGTGTACCCTTCGAAATGGCCTCACATGCCCGTGTGCCAGGCCGTGTGCTAAGCCGTGTGAAAACTGGAGGGTATACTGACTTGTGATGCACGACCAAGCCACACACTCATGTGTTAGGCCGTGTGAAGATACTGACTTGATTTCTAAATAAAAATCAGGGGACACACATGGCCGTGTGTCACACACGGCTGAGACACACGCCCTTGTCTCTGCCCGTGTGGACAAAAATAGGCCATTTTCCAAGCCTTATTTCTCACCCAAAGTGGCACCAACCTACATATACCAAATAGAATATGACCATATCATCAATAGACATTCAAACCAATCTCAACCAATTCCAAATCATGTAATACCAATACCAACAACCATAATGCTCATAAACATCACCATTTGCCATTTAAAAACCTACCCATATCACTTTCAAGAATTCACCTAAAGGGCCAATTTCATATATGGATTATTTTGCCTAATACTTAGCATGCTAATACATTATCAATTTCAACCATTGTAACACCCCAAACCCGGCCCATTCGTTACGACCGAATTTGAGATGCCACTGCGAAAAAACGTTTGAAGACTGATTTTGTAACACCCTGATTTAGGGGCTATGCAGGTTGGGTATAATTCGAGTTCTAGTAGATTTTGGGTATGCTTGGATGTGTGTGAGAGGTGTTATGCATGCTCGGATTAAAAGAGGAGACTTTGGAAAAATTTGGATTTTTTTTTAAGTGTTAAAAGGGGAGCTTGGCTATAGGTGTCTTAAGAGAATTATTTGGGGGAATTAGACATAAGAATTGAGCTAGTAAAGTGGCAAGGGAGATGCCACTAAGAGCTTGGGGAAGTGACGCCTCAGGTGCAAGGGAAGGGGCTAGTGTTCGAGCTGCGAAGGCAGCACTTTGGCCTTTGTTTTTGCGTCAATGAGGTAAGGAGTTGGGCAGCTTTTGGATGCTTAAAAGATGGAGAAAGACTTGGTCTTCTTTTTTTTGAATTTGGCTAGGTAAGTTTGACCCATTCAAATTATTTTGAATGGATGGAAGGGAGGTGTTTTAGGAGAGTTTTGAGGGATTTTTTGTGGGAGGTTGGAGCTAGGCCGTATAGTATAAATAGGGGGAGGGGAGGTGCTCATTTTCATTCACCATTTGTGCTTTCTTGACTTGTTTCCCATTTCTTTGTGTGCCGAATCCCTTTTGGACCCTTTGCCGAATCCTAGTTCTTTCTTAAGCCTTCATCCATTTGTCTTCCATACTCTACCAACACTAAAAATATCCCTTCTCTTCACCTATGCACTTTGGCCGAATCTTCAAGGTCACCTAGCCGATTTTCCTACTTGGTTCTCTCCATTTTTCCTAAGCCGAAACCATTTCATATTGTCCCCTCATACCTTCTTTCTTTCTCTATTGCCGAAACCTTTCTCCTTGTCCTAGTGGTGGTTGGCCGAATCTTAGCAGAGGGGGTGGAGCGTTTGGGTCTCTGCTCTAGTCATTGTGAAGGGTGAGGTTTTACGTTATAGTTTATTTCTTTCGATGTTTCGTTAACCAAAGGTGGTCTTGATGTTTGAGGTTGGCCGAATATTCTTGTGGTCTTAGTGTGGTAATTCTTTCATGTAATCAGCCAGGAGGAGCGGTAGGGAGGACTCGTAGGTTCGATTCATCAAGGGTGTGTCGACAGAGTTTTGGTTAAGTAGCGTTTCGGGAGTTGGTCATTGGTATCAATTAGGTGCGTAATCAACGCACTATTTCTTCGGTCTTTGGTTTGTTAAATGTGTTTACATATGCGTGATATGAATGATGGCCGATTATAGTGGCTTGAATAGTGAGTTATCTATGATATATACATGATATGATAATCCACATGTGATGCTTACTCTTTTGTTAATCTGACATGTTGAACTTATGCATGCATACATGGGATTTGGGCTTGACTCAATGGAGGAAGAAGTGTACACAGGATGTACGTGGTCTAATGTTAGCTCAGGCTACATTAGCGCTTGAGGGTTAGCTTTGTGCTACCTCAAGGGAGGTGTTGGCTAGGTGCCCATCTCGGCGGTTGATTGCTATGTGCAACACCGTAGGCAGATTGCGATATTGTGATCACTTGGGTGATCGGTGGCTCAACCACGGCCTTGAGCAAAGCGAGCTTGCCAAGGTAAGATGTTATGGATCACAATGTGATCGGTGGGGAGTTTCCACGGCCTTAGGCGAAGTCCGCTAAGGTTGGTGTACGGTTGGACAAAGGGTTGGGCTGAAATGCATTCTTGCATGATTTGTTACTGAATATTGTGTGGGTATGGGCCAAGCCCATACGTGTGGAAATCGGTGTTTTGATTATGCACCGAGTCGGTGGACTCACTCTTTATTTTCTAACTATTTCGTGTGATGCGTAGTTCGGACCGGGTTGGAGTGGACACGGGGTGGCCCATGCAGAGGACGTTTTAAATATTTCTCTTTATGCATGTTATTATCAAGTACTTGGATTAGTTGTTTTTGTAATAAGGGCCACTTTTGAATTAAAGTACTCTATTTATGATTGTTAAAGTTTATACTATACTTAGAAATATTTGCACAAATGATTCATATTAATACAACTTATAATGACGCTTAAATTCGGAAATTATTAACAAGCTTATACTATTTGTTAATTTTTATGGACACAGTTTTCAAAAGCTAACAAAATTTCAAGTTTTAATCGAGACCAAAAAGATTTCCCAAAGATTTTCCGCAGTGACATACCGAGATCCTGGCCATTCGGGGCTTGTGGGCCGGGTTTGGGGGTGTTACAGTTTGGTATCAGAGCCCGGTTCAAAACTCGGCTTTGAGGGTTTTGGGCCCAAAAACATTTTTTTTTAAAATGGGCTTTTCAAAGATATGGGTTTTATAAAAGGTTTTCGTGTATTCGGCATGGCACTGTACCTCAGACCAAGTCCACGGTAAGTACTTGGACTTTCTTGAAGTGAATTGTTTACATGAATTGATTTGGGCTTAGTTTGGGCTCGTAGATTAGAATATTAGGGCTATCGAACCCTAGGACTAGTCTACTCAAACACATGCATAAGACTTAAGGTTACTAAACAAACCTCGTGATTAAGTCGCGAGAGTTAAGGTGTGGCAACCATTGTGCGCATGTCTAGGAGTGGATCCTAAGAGCACAGTACTTAGCGAGCCTCTCGTGACTCACCTCCTCTTCGCTGGAATCCTACAGTGCGTAGCTACTGGTTCACCTTAACTAAGAGGACTTGTTCATAGGCTAAACCAATTATAAAAACCCGAAAGGGAATTAGTCTTGCTATTTTTAAAATTCCCTGTTTTAAAATTTTCAACTCTACCCCTTGGGTTTGTAAGCTCTAAATCAGATTTTGAAAGATGTTTTCTCGATTTACAAAATTACCAAAATGCCCATGATTTCCAAAATTACAAAAATAACCCTAATTTCTGAAATTTGTGCGATACCTCTGGTTTGAAAAACGAAATTTTCAAGATGACCCCGAGATTTTGTAAATTTTGAAGTTTCTTTAAGTTGGAAAATTATTTTCAGAATTGACCCTGAGTTATTACCGATATACCCCTATAGGAAAATGACGAAATTACCCCTGGGTTGGGAATGCTCAAGAAAGTGACATGGATGAATGAATGTGTCTTTAGTGAAGTATGTGAATGTTTGAATTAGAACAGAGAACTTGAGATGAAACTTTGATGGCTCGAAAGAACGACTTCTAGAAACTTCTGTTCATAAAATTTGCTCGTGGATAAAACAGTGAAACAATAATTTCTAATGCATAAAACTTTCTAAACAGACTGAATCGCGACGCTAGATATGAGTTCTAGGGGACGTGGTTGTCGTGGACGTGGTCAAGGTGGAATCACAGCTTTATTAAGATCAGAGTGCGCAGCGATAGTGTAAGTTTGGAGAGTTAGGACGTGGACCGTTAGTCTAGCCAAGTAATTTCGAGGACGAAATTATTTTAAGGAGGGTAGAATTGTAACACCCTGATTTAGGGGCTATGCAGGTTGGGTATAATTCAAGTTCTAGTAGATTTTGGGTATGCTTGGATGTGTGTGAGAGGTGTTATGAATGCTCGGATTAAAAGAGGAGACTTTGGAAAAATTTGGATTTTTTTTTTTTAAGTGTTAAAAGGGGAGCTTGGCTATAGGTGTCTTAAGAGAATTATTTGGGGAATTAGACATAAGAATTGAGCTAGTAAAGTGGCAAGGAGACGCCACTAAGAGCTTGGGAAGTGGTGACGCCTCAGTGCAAGGGAAGGGGCGGTGTTCGAGCTGCGAAGGCAAGACACTTTGGCCTTTGTTTTTGCGTCAATGAGGTAAGGAGTTGGGCAGCTTTTGGATGCTTAAAAGATGGAGAAAGACTTGGTCTTCTTTTTTTTGAATTTGGCTAGGTAAGTTTGACCCATTCAAATTATTTTGAATGGATGGAAGGGAGGTGTTTTAGGAGAGTTTTGAGGAATTTTTTGTGGGAGGTTGGAGCTAGGCCGTATAGTATAAATAGGGGAGGGAGGTGCTCATTTTCATTCACCATTTGTGCTTTCTTGACTTGTTTCCCATTTCTTTGTGTGCCGAATCCCTTTTGGACCCTTTGCCGAATCCTAGTTCTTTCTTAAGCCTTCATCCATTTGTCTTCCATACTCTACCAACACTAAAAATATCCCTTCTCTTCACCTATGCACTTTGGCCGAATCTTCAAGGTCACCTAGCCGATTTTCCTACTTGGTTCTCTCCATTTTTCCTAAGTCGAAACCATTTCATATTGTCCCCTCATACCTTCTTTCTTTCTCTATTGCCAAACCTTTCTCCTTGTCCTAGTGGTGGTTGGCCGAATCTTAAGCAGAGAGGGGGTGGAGCGTTTGGGTCTCTCGCTCTAGTCATTGTGAAGGGTGAGGTTTTACGTTATAGTTTATTTCTTTCGATGTTTCGTTAACCAAAGGTGGTCTTGATGTTTGAGGTTGGCGAATATTCTTGTGGTCTTAGTGTGGTAATTCTTTCATGTAATCAGCCAGAGGA
The DNA here is from genome assembly GCA_025698515.1 of Gossypium sturtianum. Taxonomy (NCBI): domain Eukaryota; kingdom Viridiplantae; phylum Streptophyta; class Magnoliopsida; order Malvales; family Malvaceae; genus Gossypium; species Gossypium sturtianum. The sequence goes on from CM046943.1 coordinate 43,312,741, forward strand.
GCGGTAGGGAGGACTCGTGAGGTTCGATTCATCAAGGGTGTGTCGGCGAGTTTTGGTTAAGTAGCGTTTGAGTTGGTCATTGGTATCAATTAGGTGCGTAATCAACGCACTATTTCTTCGGTCTTTGGTTTGTTAAATGTGTTTACATATGCGTGATATGAATGATGGCCGATTATAGTGGCTTGAATAGTGAGTTATCTATGATATATACATGATATGATAATCCACATGTGATGCTTACTCTTTTGTTAATCGACATGTTGAACTTATGCATGCATACATGGGATTTGGGCTTGACTCAATGGAGGAAGAAGTGTACACAGGATGTACGTGGTCTAATGTTAGCTCAGTTACATTAGCGCTTGAGGGTTAGCTTTGTGCTACCTCAAGGGAGGTGTTGGCTAGGTGCCCATCTCGGCGGTTGATTGCTATGTGCAACACCGTAGGCGATTATGATATTGTGATCACTTGGGTGATCGGTGGCTCAACCACGGCCTTGAGCAATGAGCTTGCCAAGGTAAGATGTTATGGATCACAATGTGATCGGTGGGGAGTTTCCCACGGCCTTAGGCAGGGAGTCTGCTAAGGTTGGTGTACGGTTGGACAAAGGGTTGGGCTGAAATGCATTCTTGCATGATTTGTTACGAATATTGTGTGGGTATGGGCCAAGCCCATACGTGTGGAAATCGGTGTTTTGATTATGCACTGAGTCAGTGGACTCACTCTTTATTTTCTAACTATTTCAGGTGATGCGTAGTTCGGACCGGGTTGGAGTGGACACAGGGTGGCCCATGCAGAGGACGTTTTAAATATTTCTCTTTATGCATGTTATTATCAAGTACTTGGATTAGTTGTTTTTGTAATAAGGGCCACTTTTGAATTAAAGTACTCTATTTATGATTGTTAAAGTTTATACTATACTTAGAAATATTTGCACAAATGATTCATATTAATACAACTTATAATGACGCTTAAATTCGGAAATTATTAACAAGCTTATACTATTTGTTAATTTTTATGGACACAGTTTTCAAAAGCTAACAAAATTTCAAGTTTTAACTAAGACCAAAAAGATTTCCCAAAGATTTTCCGCAGTGACATACCAGATCCGGTCAGGGCTTGTGGGCCGGGTTTGGGGGTGTTACAGATTTTACTTTTGGGAAAAACATTAAAAATTTTGTCATTTGAAAACCATGTCCAATTAAAAATTCTAAATAATATAAGCTTGACAAAAATATCCAAATTAAAAGCACTTCCAAATAATAATTTAATGGTCGTCTAGCTTAAACATAATAAAAATGCTCAAATAGAAATACTTAAATACTTTAACTGGGCCTTATTACAACAAATAATTAAACAAAAGTTCTTAGTAATAAATCTGAATAAAATAAAGAAGATGTCTTCTCAGCATGGGCCACCTCGTATCCACTCCAACCCGGTCCAATCACTACGAATCATCTGCGATGTTTAATAAAAATTGGGTGAGTCGTGCAGCACTCGGTGTGTAATTAGTCCACCGAATTCCACCCACATGTTAACCACATATTAACTCATATATCGATATCAATTATCAAATTCACATGTTATCACATTCTGGCTTGGCCCATATTCATATCACATTCATCTAATAGGGTAGTTGACCACATAATTTCCACATACCGGGCTTAGCCCATTTCCACATTAATCCACATATCATATTGGGCTTGGCCCATTTCCACATATGTTCACATACGAAATCATGCAATTATGAAGCCCAACCCAAACCTAGGGTCCATCACTACACACCCCTTATCCAAATTTACCACACACGAGGATTATCAAATCACCCTCTCCTTTTCACTCCAAAGGCAATCACCGCTGCCCACGTGCAATTAAGCACAATAGTCCACAACGCGACCTTAGTCAGCGCCAATCCACGATGTAGCCGTAGCTAACACCAAAACCACGATGGGACACATAGTCACTCATCAACCACGATATGGCACATAGCCGATATCAACCACGATGAGGTACATAGCCACTCATCAAGCCACGCGAACTAAATCGCAATTAATCCACAACGTGACCTCAGTCAACGTCAATCCACGATGTAGCTCAAGGCTAACATCAAAAACCACGATGGGACACATAGTCACTCATCAACCACGATATGGCACATAGCCGATATTAACCACGATGAGGCACATAGCCACTCATCAAGCCACGCGAACTAAATCACAATTAATCCACAATGTGACCTCAGTCAACGTCAATCCACGATGTAGCTCAAGGCTAACATCAAACCACGTGACTCAAGTACACCCGCATCTTCTTTCATATCCCAACCCATGCACATGCCACATAAAATAATGATACAATATAATGATGCATGAGCATGTTCATCAAGCATATTATCACATATTCATATTAATAATCACATATCATCGGTTTGGTACTTACCGGATTATCGACATACCCCTTGAGGGTATCCTTATCACAATTTCCACCGCACTAGTTAGCACATTCATAATACATACACATTTCACATACATATCATATACGGAAACGGTGGGTTAATCACACACCGATCACTTGGAGAACTATGCTTTCGATACATCGATGCTATCACTAGGCGATACTACGGCTATTTGCCTACTTTCTTGTTCGACGCTGGTCCACACCCGGTGGCCAATCCCTAACTGCGAGACAGATCTCTTCTTAAACTTTGGGAGAGGGACCTTCCTTTCCCTTCTTGAATGATATTCACGAAAGGGTCTTGAAATCCCGAAAAGCTTGATCTAATGCTTAGATCCTTAATCCCTTGTTGCCGCTTGACTTAAGAATCAAGTCTTGAAATCTCTCGCTATACTCTTGTGGATTTTAAATCACTAAACTCACCGAATAACTAGGGAACACATGGCCTATGGTGTGCCTTTCTGAAAAGAACTTCTCCTTCCTTGTAGTCGACACTTAGTAAATCCCGAAAGATCTCCTTACTTGAAGAAATCGATTGCACCTTCACTTCAACCTTCAGATATTCGGCTATGGCTAGATGATGATCTCACAACTTTCGGCTTTTGGAGGGATTGGAAAGAAAAGAGAAGGAAGAATAAAGATGGAGGATTCGGCTAGATCACAAGGTATTTCGGCTTGGCAAAAATAAAAGAAGAAGAAGATTTGGTGAAGAGAATTCGGAAGAGGCTTTCAAAGAACAGATAATAATGCAGAATGGCCTCTCTTTTCCTTTTATAGCCGAAATTATCATCTAAGGAGTCCCTTACTTGGCCATCACTCTTCTATTTTAATAGCTTTATCTCTTTAATTATCACTTAAAATAAAAGATAATTCAGCAACTATCCTTACTTAACCGAAATTATTAAACTCAAAGTCCCTTACTTGGCCATCACTTCTCCCTTATTTTCCTCTTTATTTCTTTATTCAAATTAAAAGAATTTAATCCAACAATTATCTCTTGAAAATAATGATAAATAAATCCCTTATTTATCCACTATTTATAAAATAATAAAAGCTCCTAATTTATAGCCATGTGCCGTCCACCTCAGTCTTCTGGAAGCAAAAATAAAACCTCCTTTATTTGCTTCCCAAGTGACTCGAACTCAGACCCATTCCTCTTGCATATGGCGCCATTTCCATAGGCCCTAAGTGGCATCTTCAGACCACTTTTCCAAGCCTGTTTGTGTGTCAAATTTCACAAACTTTTTCTTTTAAGGCCACCTTGCCTTAATTTCCCCTTTTAAACCTTAAAACTCGTCATTTCTAGGTCATTTCTAAGTTTCCAAAAATTTTCGATCGGCTCTGTAAACTTGACATTTCCTTACATTTCCATGACATTTCCTTACAAGACATTTCCTTACATTTCCAAGACATTTCCTTACATTTCCATGACATTTCCTTACAAGACATTTCCTTACATTTCCAAGGTTCTAAAAATGTTCACTTTCCTCTTTTAAACTTAACATTTCCATACATTTCCAGGTTTCCAAAAGTGTTCAAAATATATTCATAATACTTAAAACATGTCACTTCATACAATTAAACCGAAAATGCATAGGCCCTATTTTAGGATGTTAGAGTTCTACCCTCCTTAAAAATAATTTCGTCCTCGAAATTACTTATTAATGAATAATCGTACATCTTAACTCACCGCACTACGCTTATGCTGCGCACTCGATCTTAATAGAACCATCATACTTTCTAGGCACAGCTCTCTAAGTTCACGTCCCTAGAACTCATTTCTAACGTTATGATTTAATCTGATTAAAAAGTTTTATGCATCGTAAATTTTGTTCCACTCGATTATTCGCGAACGCTTTTATGAAAAGAGATGTTCGTAAGTAGTTCTTTCGATCAAACAAAGTTCTCAACTCAAATTCACTATTCGTAAAGTCACGTTCACATTCATCAACCAATTATGAACTTTCGTTCATTCAGAGAAATGTTGTAGTTTTCATTGTTGTTGTTTTTCCACTACCTAGGGGTATTTTCGTAATGTGTCCTACAGGTATTTTTCGTAAATTTTTCCAAAAGAAAGAGTTCCTTGGTGATTTCACACAAAGTATTTTGGTATTTTTAAATTCCTGGTATTTTGGAAAAAATTTGAAATCCGGGGGTATTTTGGTAATAAATTGGGGTCAATTCGAAAATATTTTTCAAATTAGAGGTATTTCAGAATTTACAAAATCTCTGGGTTATTTTGTTTTCCAAATCGGAGGTGTTGCAAAAATTTCAGAAATCGAGGTTATTTCGGTAATTTTGGAAGTCGTAAGCGCCCAGTAAATTTTCCAAATCGGGGTATCTTGTTATTTGTAAAATGTAAGTTTTGATATCTTTGTAAAGTAGAAATATTGTAGCAAACGTCGAGGGTATTTTTGAAAATCTTAAGAACTAAGGGTATTTTAGTAATTTACAATACAGGGCATTTTTGTAATTTTGTAAATCGGAGATATTTTGGAAAAAATTCACAATAATCTTTTACTACAATTAAAAGGGTAATTTAGGATTTTAAAACTAGGAATTTTATAAAATCGCATGGCTAGTCCCTTTCGGGTTTTAATGATTGGTTTAGCCCGTGAATAAGTCCTCTTGGTTAGGGTGAACTACATTACGCACTGGTAGGATTCGAGTAAAGAGGAGGTGAGTCACTAGGATCGCTTAAATACCAAGCTCTTCATCGAATCCACTCCTAGACATGCGCACAATTGCCACACCCTAGCTCGGTGAATTACTTCACGAGTTTGTTTAATAGTCCTTAAGTCTTATGCATGTGTTTGAGTAAACTAGTCCTAGGGTTCAAGTTCCTATCATGCTATTCTACGTTCCATTCCTCTTCTACCCTTCCATAATTCATAACATAAACCACATAATCACACAAATGGTTAGGGTACTTACCGTGGATCATGGTCGGAGACTTAGGTGCCATGCCAGAAAACCTGCTCATTTTCAAAAATACTTTCATAAAACTCATTTGGGCTCGATTTGAAAATGTTTTGGGCCTTAGCCCACAGGCCGAGAGTTTAAAATTGGGCTCTGATACCAAACTGTAACACCCCAAACCCGGCCCATTCGTTACGACCGAATTTGAGATGCCACTGTGGAAAAACGTTTGAAGACTGATTTCACTTTTGGGAAAAACATTAAAAATTTTGTCATTTGAAAACCATGTCCAATTAAAAATTCTAAATAATATAAACTTGACAAAAATATCCAAATTAAAAGCACTTCCAAATAATAATTTAATGGTCGTCTAGCTTAAACATAATAAAAATGCTCAAATAGAAATACTTAAATACTTTAACTGGGCCTTATTACAACAAATAATTAAACAAAAGTTCTTAGTAATAAACTGAATAAAATAAAGAAGATGTCTTCTGATGGGCCACCTCGTATCCACTCCAACCCGGTCCAATCACTCACGAATCATCTGCGATGTTTAATAAAAATTGGGTGAGTCATACAGACTCGAGTGTGTAATTAGTCCACCGAATTCCACCCACATGTTAACCACATATTAACTCATATATCGATATCAATTATCAAATTCACATGTTATCACATTCTCGGGCTTGGCCCATATTCATATCACATTCATCTAATAGGGTAGTTGACCACATAATTTCCACATACTTTGGCTTAGCCCATTTCCACATTAATCCACATATCATATTGGGCTTGGCCCATTTCCACATATGTTCACATACGAAATCATGCAATTATGAAGCCCAACCCAAACCTAGGGTCCATCCGCTACACACCCCTTATCCAAATTTACCACCACACACCGGGGATTATCAAATCACCCTCTCCTTTTCACTCCAAAGGCAATCACTGCGCCGTCCCGTGCAATTAAGCACAATAGTCCACAACGCGACCTCGATCGGCGCCAATCCACGATGTAGCCGTAGCTAACACCAAAACCACGATGGGACACATAGTCACTCATCAACCACGATATGGCACATAGCCGATATCAACCACGATGAGGCACATAGCCACTCATCAAGCCACGCGAACTAAATCGCAATTAATCCACAACGTGACCTCGGTCAACGTCAATCCACGATGTAGCTCAAGGCTAACATCAAAAACCACGATGGGACACATAGTCACTCATCAACCACGATATGGCACATAGCCGATATCAACCACGATGAGGCACATAGCCACTCATCAAGCCACGCGAACTAAATCGCAATTAATCCACAACGTGACCTCGATCCAACGTCAATCCACGATGTAGCTCAAGGCTAACATCAAACCACGTGACTCAAGTACACCCGTACCTTCTTTCATATCCCAACCCATGCACATGCCACATAAAATAATGATACAATGTAATGATGCATGAGCATGTTCATCAAGCATATTATCACATATTCATATTAATAATCACATATCATCAGGTTTGGTACTTACCGGATTATCGACATACCCCTTGAGGGTATCCTTATCACAATTTCCACTGCACTAGTTAGCACATTCATAATACATACACATTTGACATACATATCATATACCCGGAAAACGGTGGGTTAATCACACACCTGATCACTTGGAGAACTATGCTTTCGATACTGATGCTATCACTAGGCGATACTACGGCTATTTGCCTACTTTCTTGTTCTGACGCTGGTCCACACCCCGGTGGCCAATCCCTAACTACCGAGACAGATCTCTTCTTAAACTTTGGGATAGGGACCCTTTCCCTTCTTGAATGGTATTCACCGAAAGGGTCTTGAAATCCCGAAAAGCTTGATCTAATGCTTAGATCCTTAATCCCTTGTTGCCGTTTGACTTAAGAATCAAGTCTTGAAATCTCTGCTATACTCTTATGGATTTTAAATCACGAAACTCACCGAATAACTAGGGAACACGTGGCCTATGGTGTGCCTTCGGGAAAAGAACTTCTCCTTCCTTGTAGTCGACACTTAGTAAATCCCGAAAGATCTCCTTACTTGAAGAAATCGATTGCACCTTCACTTCAACCTTCAGAGATTCGGCTATGGCTAGATGATGATCTCACAACTTTCGGCTTTTGGAGGGATTAGAAAGAAAAGAGAAGGAAGAATAAAGATGGAGGATTCGGCTAGATCACAAGGTATTTCGGCTTGGCAAAAATAAAAGAAGAAGAAGATTTGGTGAAGAGAATTCGGCAGAGGCTTTCAAAGAATGTATAATAATGCAGAATGGCCTCTCTTTTCCTTTTATAGCCGAAATTATCATCTAAGGAGTCCCTTACTTGGCCATCCCTCTTCTATTTTAATAGCTTTATCTCTTTAATTATCACTTAAAATAAAAGATAATTCAGCAACTACCCTTACTTAGCCGAAATTATTAAACTCAAAGTCCCTTACTTGGCCATCACTTCTCCCTTATTTTCCTCTTTATTTCTTTATTCAAATTAAAAGAATTTAATCCAACAATTATCTCTTGAAAATAATGATAAATAAATCCCTTATTTATCCACTATTTATAAAATAATAAAAGCTCCTAATTTATAGCCATGTGCCGTCCACCTCGAGTCTTCTCCGAAGCAAAAATAAAACCTCCTTTATTTGCTTCCCAAGTGACTCGAACTCGCACTCCATTCCTCTTGCATATGGCGCCATTTCCATAGGCCCTAAGTGACATCTTCAGACCACTTTTCCAAGCCTGTTTGTGTGTCAAATTTTACAAACTTTTTCTTTTAAGGCCACCTTGCCTTAATTTCCCCTTTAAACCTTAAAACTCGTCATTTCTAGGTCATTTCTAAGTTTTCAAAAATTTTCGATCGGCTCAGAAACTTGACATTTCCTTACATTTCCATGACATTTCCTTACAAGACATTTCCTTACATTTCCAAGACATTTCCTTACAAGACATTTCCTTACATTTCCAAGGTTCTAAAAATGTTCACTTTCCTCTTTTAAACTTAACATTTCCATACATTTCCAGGTTTCCAAAAGTGTTCAAAATATATTCATAATACTTAAAACATGTCACTTCATACAATTAAACCGAAAATGCATAGGCCCTATTTTAGTATGTTACAACCATTTTCTACCTTAAATACCAATTCACAACAAGGCATTCACATAGAAATTATAAACCACATATCAAAGGGCCATTTACACATATTTACATATCAAAGCATATTCCATTGTCAAGCCATATCAATGGCTAAAGCATAACAAAACATATAGACTTCCATTAGCCAACTAACCTATACATGCCATATAACCAAAATACATAAAGTCCAAAAGTACCAAAATAAGAGTTCGATAGTGTAATGCAATCTCCGACAACTTCCAAAATGAGCAAGCTTTCGAATCAATATAAAACAAAAAATAAATAAACAAAGTAAGCAATTAAGCTTAGTAAGCTTGTATGGCTAATAAGTACAACTTACCATTCATTCACAATTGAAAGAAGCAAAAGTAAACATAGGTAAGTTACAATCAAATCTAAAGGTTAGCACATAATCTGTAACACCCCTAACCCGTATCCATCGCCAGACTAGGGTTAAGAGGCATTACCAGACATATCGGAACATTTCGCGATCACTTCACAATCAAAAGTCACACATCGTCATATCATAGTCAAATAACAACATAAAGTCCCTTTCTTAGGTCAACGAGACCTTATACATGCATTAGGAAGAGGTCGGGACTAAACTGAACACATACAAATTTTTTTCGAAAACTTAACACATTTTTTTATTGTTTTTTATTTCCGAAATATATTAATAACCAACCTCTTTTTCATACAAGTCAAATTCGTATATTTGAATCACATAGCCAACCACACAAATCATGCTTTATCGAACATTCTCTTATACTTACTATGTTTCAATATTTAACCATTTCAATTCCGTTTGTCTATTCAAAAATTCCGAACCAAGCTATCAAATATCAAAACCAATTTGTACATGTTTCATAATTACAAAATTCGAACCATATGGCCACCATTTCCATATCATTCGAATACCCAAGTCATAATCAACCATAATTCATTTCATATACCGAGCATATAACAAGACATCCATCGATATACATCTATTTCATAACGAATTACTGATCATACCATTTTATAAACCTATATACAAACGCATACTAAGCCATTTCAACCCGTATCCTTAGCTAAATAACAACCAAAACATTTTATAATCTTTATACATGCGCATGTTAAACCAATTTGGCCATATCTCACGACTTAATATTCATTTGCACATAAAACATTAGGTAACTATATAACATAACCAACTATACTTTTAACATTATCATACCATGCGCATAACACCCTAAAACCAAAAACCATTTCTAAATACAATTACCAAATCATAGCATTTTAAACATTATAACATTATGCGCATTTTACCAAATCAAATTGAACCATTTTTTAACACAATGTCAATTCATACCATACCTAATTTGCAAGCTAAATAATATAATCAACCACACACATGAACCACATACTGAAGCTGAATTTACTACCACATATATACATCACATTTTATAATCACACATTGAACCAACAATTTGACTTTTTTTTTTTAAAACCGAACCACAAGAAAACATGTCATAGGCATATGTATTTATAACTCATATGTCCAACAATTCAAATAGACCGACATTCAATTATCAAATTTAACCTCAATAGGTTCTAGCATTTTGATCATTCAAATTTTAAGCTAAACATGCTATTTCATAACTTAACATCAAAAAGAATAAATCATTTATAGTTATTCAAATGACCATCAAACATACCAAAAATATAATCATCATTTTACCTTATTACCAAGCCAAATTACACCACTTTTCATGCTTCTAAAATGAGCTAACTAATAAGCCGAATAAACATCCTACTTACCATTCCTCATTGCCGAATCATTCCTCATTGCCGAATCATAGAACCAACATCACAACATATTTACCATGAAACATACCTCCCAATTTAAGCTTATAACATGAACGAATATATATACCAACATTAGCATCATGATCAAGCCATTTTCGCATGGCTATATATATATATAAATTTCAAAACCAAATATATCAAAACTAGCCTATACATGCCACATAACCGAATCTCAAAGCATTTATTTACCGAAGCAAAAACTGGATAGTGTGATGAGGTCTCCTACGACTTCCAACCCGAGCAAGTCTCTGAAACTCTATAAACATAGGAAAAACACACAGAGTAAGCTTTAAAAGCTTAGTAAGCCATAAGCAAATACATCAACTCAATGATATGCATAATTCAATTTAACTAGGCCGAATTTAACAAATCTTAACCACATATACATTCATCATACTCATAAATTAATATGATTACATTAAGTAACCTCACTTACCTCATTTCTCAATGAACATATAAATCTCATACATACTTAATTCATCTATCTCATTTGTTCATACTCACTTGCACAAAAATACATCTCAATCTCATACATTACATCTATTTCACTTACTCATAATTCATTTGCATTCATTCATCATTCATTGTCATGTATTTCACATATAGTCAATTGAAACATACTCACTTTTCATTTCTGAATTACATAAACAAACCACACGTACCTAAATCAGATACATTTTTACATAATCATTCACTTCTCAATATTTCCCGTCGAACTGTTCGGAATCAATAAGGATACTCGGAAAGCTTATATAATGCCAACGTCCCAGACGTGGTATTACATGTAATCAAATATCGATGCCACTGTCCCAGATAGGGTCTTACACGAAATCATATATGATATCGATGTCCCAGACATGGTCTTACACATAAATCTCAAATCGATGCCAACGTCCCAGACGTGGTCTTACACGAAATCACATATCGAAATCCTATGTCATGACATATGTATCCTATACAATTCCTATGGTTCGTACAGGGCTTTCGGACGTCGTAATTTGATCGATTCAAGCTCGTAACTAGTTCTCCAATGCTTAATTCATTTCGGCATATGCACATATATTTATTATAATTCAATTTGGAACATATAATACATATACAATCGAATTAATAACATTTATTTACTTATGAACTTACCTCAAATTTTATTACCTAAATGCATTCGAACAACTATTCGACAACTTTCGACTTTCCTCTATCCAAATTCGATTTCCTCTTTTCTTGATCTAATTCAATACAAATTTGGCTTGTTTAATAACATATTCATTTAATTTCATCCAAAAATACATAATTTGGGCATTTTGCATTTTAGCCCCTGACATTTCACATTTTCTCAATTTAGTCCCTAATTCAAAACAACACAAAATACCCAAAATTTCAATAAGCCCATATTAGGCCGAATGGTCCCTAGGTCCTTAGTAGCCCATTTATTAAATTTATTTCACATTTAATCCCCTAAATTTTTAAATTTCACAAATAAATCCCTAATTTGGATTTTTTATCATAAATCACTTAATTAAACATGATAATCAAACATCAATGTAACAACCCGATTTTGGGCCTAGTCGAAATAGTTATTTTGAGACCACAAATTTGAGGTAGGAGAAATTATTTTAATATTATTTTATGTGTTATAGCATGATTATATGAGTGCATGAAAATTTTGGTGAATTATTTTTAGTGATTTCATGCTTAATTTTTAAAAAGGGACTAAATCGCATAAAGTGTGAAAGTTTTGTTCTACAAGCTAAAGGTGTCAAATAGCTATAGAACCTTAATTTGGAGGTCCTTAATGTGTAAATAGGACCTTAAGAGAGTGATGGCCAGCCATAGGGACAAGGAAATGAAATTGGTCAAAGGTTAGGTGGATTTTAGGTGACTTAATTGATAAAATAATCATAAAATAAAATAATACGCTTCATCCTTTTTCATCCTTCCTCTTCCATCAAAATTTTCAGCAAACTTAAGGGTTTTGAAAGCTCAAATTTCAGACAAGCTCTTCCCCTTGCAAGTACGTCATTTTGATGGTTATTTTTGTTGATTTTTGTGTTTTTGGAACCCTTGTAGCTTAAGCTAGCTAATGAGGGGACTATTTTGCAAAATGGTTGAGAGTCTAGGGTTTTACCATGTGAGTATTCATGTTTTTTTCTGAAATTTTATGGAAGAAAATGAATCTTGGTTGTTAAATAAACAACTTTTGTTAATTGATTTTCATGAATACACCTAAAAGGACCATTTTGTGAAGTTTATAAAATATGTTGTAAATGTGTGAAATAATTGGAAATTATGAGTTGCTATAAGAGAAATAAAGGTTCGGCTAGGCTTGATAAAAGAGGAAATTTGATTAAAATCATTTTACGAGCCTAGGGGCAAAATCGTAATTATGTAAAAGTCTAAGGAAAAAATGGTAATTTTGCCAAAGTAGGAATTTTGGATTGTCTTGATTAATGTAGTGATTAAATAAGTGAATTTTTCATTATAGATCAAGAAAAATGGAGTCCGGACCTAGACCGGGGGAAAACCAAGCTATTGGACTAAATTGAACTAGTCGCCCATATTTTGTATACCGAGGTAAGTTGTACGTAAATAGTACAACTTTATTGTTATTATGAATTGAACAATTAATATGGCATAAAGTGTATGATTATTGTTGTGAGTATGCATGATGAGAATTGATGTAGTAAAAAACTCCCGGTTGAACCTTAGGAATAGATTGGACATCCATGCCAAGACATTTGGGTGATATATGTGCTAGTGTAAGACCATGTCTGGGACATGGCATCGGCCATATTATGAGAGCCAGTGTAAGACCATGTCTGGGACATGGCATCGGCCACATTATGAGAGCTAGTGTAAGACCATGTCTAGGATATGGCATCGGCATTGAGACGAGAGCTAGTGTAAGACCATGTCTGGGACATGGCATCGGCATTTTACCCTCTTGTGTGAGGCTTATAGGATATCCTTTAGTATTCCAAATGGTTCCACGGGTTATTTAAAGCTTCTGATAAAGATACGAAAGGATATGATCATGTTGTGAGTGGTACAGGTTCTTACTCGAAACTCATGAGATATGAGCTTAATTATGATGCCTTAATGGTAAGGATGAAATTGAGTAAGTTCTATCTATGAGAATGACTTCAGAACGATCTTGAAAACTTTGGCTTGTACTTGTGATGTGTAAATATGTAGTAAATCTACCATTGCTAAATCAAGAATGATATGCTGGTTTATATTATACTATGTGTTTAAAGATATATGGTTGATGTTGTTACTTATTTACATGCAACTTACTAAGCTTTATGCTTACTCCCTCTCCTTTTCATTTTCTTATAGTATCGCCAAGCTAGCTCGGGGATCAACAGACATTGGAGGCATCGATCACACTATCAATTGGAACATTTGGTATAGTTAGATTTATCATTTTGAGTATGGCATGTATAGGGACTTGGTCTTTTGTCAAGTGTCATATTGATTTGGCCAAATGTGTTGGCTTGTCTTGAAGATTGATTAATTTTGTATAAGGCCATAGATGTTGGCTAATACTTGTTATTGATATATGAAAATGATGATGTTTTTCATGAATGTGCAAATTGCATGGTTGAGTATTTGGTGTGTTAATGCATGAATGAGTAGGTTTCATGATTGGTGTTATTTGATGTGGCTTATATTGGTGCAAGTAAGGGTGGCAAAAGGGCTTGGTAAATAGCCTTGTTTTTATCCACACGGGTAGACACACAGGCGTGTGTCTAGGCCGTGTGTGACACACGGTCTGCCCCGTGGGCATGTGGTCCGGTCGTGTGTTCCCCTACACCTTAATTTGGTAAAACAGAATGCCCAGTAGTAACCACACGGGCTGAGGCACGGCCGTGTGCCTCAACCGTGTGGAAGACATGACCATAGGGCATGGGCATGTGCCCAGGCCGTGTGAAGTCTGCACTTGATTTTAGGAATTTAATTTGCCACACGGCCTAAGGACACGGGCGTGTACCTTGGCCGTGTGACCCTAAGATGTTGCTGACGTCAGAAACAAAATGTCAAGGTTTTAACACACGGGCGTGTCATGGCCGTGCGAGGGACACGGGCCATGGACACGGGCGTGTGCCCCTATTTTCAGTGAAATTTTCCAAATTTTTCTAAAGTGCCTGGTTTAGTACTGAACCATTTCTAAAATATTTTTTAGGCCTCGTAGGCCCATATTAGGGACTTCAAGATGAAGTTTGAAAAGTTTTAAATTTGAACAAAATTTTGTAACTTAGAAAGGATTCGAATGCTTGTGTTTAAGTCCGGTAACACCTCGTATCCTGTTCCAGCCTCGAACTGGGGTAAGGGGTGTTACAATCAAAGATTCATTTTTCATCATCAAACAACAAATTCATCACATTATCAACAATGGAAAATCTCAAATTAATCATCAATTCCAAAAATTAAAGCATGGGCTAGGTAATATACGAAGCAACGATCTCAAAAAAGTAAAAATTATCGAAAACCGAGTTCAAAACATACCTCAATCTAGCTTGGATATTGTCGAACCTTTAAACAAGAAAAATGGCTTCTTTTCATCCTTACATTCGGCCAACAAGAAAGATGAACATGCTTAATTACTTTATGTTTTATTTAATTATATAATAATACATCATTTACCTTTTTAACCTTTATAAATTAATATGAAAACTTTATAATGGTTGTCCATTACCGTCCATGCCATTATTCAACGGCCAAATTTCACTTTAAGTACTTCAAAATTAAGAAACCATAGCAATTAAGCACTTTAACTTATAGCATGCTAATTTTGCATTTTACGCGATTAAGTCCTTTTATCAAATTAGACAACCAATCGGTAAAATTAAATCACGAAAATTTTCACACATATCAAATAACATACTATAATTACAAAAAATAATATTAAAATAATTTTACGACCTCAGATTTGTGGTTCTGAAACTACTATTCTGACTAGGTCTAAACCGGGCTGTTACATAATCATAACCATGTTAGTCATGTATGAGTACATCAACTATAAATTACTTGACATACTTCTCACAAATACCTTGTAACATCCCAAAATTGGGCCTAGTAAAATTGGGCCCAATGGACCTTGAGCGTAGAAGCGTTTTAAAATTTTGAGAACAAGAGAACGGCATTATTTCAAGTTGGACTTATTAATAAGGTAAGGAGTTCTTATGGATTATTGATATTATTCAATATTCGATTGGTTGCTAACGGAGTAATAATTTGAAATAATCGACTATATGTTTTAGGGACAAATCACTCGATATATTTCTACCTTCAGATATAGTGGTCATCGACGAGTGGTTCTTTAGGAAATCAAAATCAGGGTGTGTAATCCCGTACCTTCCGAATACATGTTTGATATGGTGTGTAATCTCACATATGTCTAAAAGTTTGTATGATATGTTCTGTGATTTGGTCAAAATACCGAAGAAAATCGAAAACCGGCATCCGTGATCACTCGAGCGTGCATATGATCGTAATGGTAATCGTATTTCGTAATAAAACAGTTTCGGTCAGAAACAGTGACATGTATTTGAAAAATCACGAAAAATAGGAGAAAAGGAAATACAAAAGGAATAAGATATCAGATAAAAGCTTACTATGTCTATTTTGATAAGGAAGAAACGGAGAAGGAAAAGGAATTCTATATTCTGAGATATCGTAATTTTAGTGAGACTGGTTCTGAATGACTTTGTGGTTCTCTGATCTGTCTTGGAAAAATCGTATAAAATTGTACAAAGTGAATTATGAGTTATAAGTTATATGAATGGATTCCTTAGAGAACCTATTTTCAATAGAAACAAGTGGGAACAGTATATGAAAACTGTATAGTGAGATATTTGAATTTTGGGTAAGAGAGGTCAGAATCGTTGGTCAATGAAACAAGGGAAATTTCAAGGAATAAACTGTACTAAATGGTTAAGCCAAAAATTCTGGAAACATTGTAGTAAGAAGATATATGAGTCTAGTTTCAAGGAAAATTTACGGATTTAGATTTCGAGATTTCTAACTCAAGTTATAGTCAATTTAGTCAATACGACGCGGATGGACAGTTTTAGACTGTTATGCCCAAATTAGTAGTTAAGTCTGGATTGCGAAATTACCGAATTACCCTTAGTGGGTAAATTACCGAATTACGAAATTGCCCTTACGGGCTGAATTATGGAAATGCCCTAAAGGGCCGAAATACGAAATTGCTTATGGGCCGCAAGGACATATTGAGTAATGGGCCAATATGATATTTTGTTAAATGGGCCAATCTGATATTTTGCTAAAGTGGGCCAATCTGATATTTTGTTAAATGGGCCAATCTGATATTTTGCTAAAGTGGGCTAATCTGATATTTTGATAAATGGGCCAATCTGATATTTTGTTATATGGGCCAATCTGATATTTTGATAAATGGGCCAATCTGATATTTTGATAAATGGGTCGATCTGATATTTTGCTATATGGGCCAATCTGATATTTTGATAAATGGGCCAATCTGATATTTTGATAAATGGGCCAATCTGATATTTTGATAAATGGGCGATCGATATTTTGTCAGTATGGGCCAATCGATATTTTGCTAAATGGGCCAAATCGATATTTTGCTTAATGGGCCTTTTGATTAATTGTCTTTGTAATGGGCCATAATTTTGTAATAAATATCTGAATAAATTGTTGTGAATGGCTATGCATTATATACATGATTTGCATGGGATGGGATAATGATGAAGAGAAGTTCGTAGCTCTGCTACATAATTGCTCGTGGCTCACCACAAAGTATGAAAAATGGCGATGCCATGTAAATTCTGTTAATCTGGTGGCTTGTCCACAAATTTGATATAATCGGCTTAATGCCTACATTTGGTGTGTTGGCGGGGTGGGTGACTAAAGCTCCCACACAGGTGTCTTTGGTTGGTACGGGTGGTGTGTAGCGGATGAAAAACTAGGTTTGGTTTGGGAATTGCATATCATATGCATATTATATTTGATACATTATTGTTGTTGTAAATGGGCTTAGGCCCAAAATATTGTTAATTGGGTTCCTACCCAATGAATAACTGTAGGGATTTCACACTGAGTTCTTGTAACTCACCCCTTTCTCTTAACCCTTGTAGGTAATGCTTGATGATATGGACTTGGGCTATGGATGACTCGAGGGAGGCCATACTTCGAAAATGGTTTATTTGGACTGTAGACTTCTTTCTCGTTTATTTTATTACTTTACTATTTTGGGTTAAATGTTGTAATAAGGCCTCTGGACTATTTTTATTTTTGCTTTTTGGTTGGGATGTTTTTATTATTTTTCTTAAATTGTTTAAAAGGGGAATTTTTCTAAAAACTTAAACAATGGTTTACAAAATCGATTAACAAATGGATTTCAAAATAAACTTTTACAAATATTTTTAACACGGATATTTTCTCTCGAACTATTAACAAACTCTCAAAATACTTGTATTTTATCTACGTTTCCGCAACGTTTTCAAAATGCTTCTGCAACTCTATTTATAAACGCCATATTTTTGTAAATTGTTTATTTCAAATATGCTTCCGCAAACGAAACGGTTTTTAAAGATTATTACGTTTTCAAGTAGTTAACAATTGCTTAAGTGTTTTTGGTTTTAACAAAGAGGCTGTATTTCTCAAGCAAGTTTTTAATAATCGCAAAGATGGTTTTTACTTCCATGTGACACACCAGATTCAGGCCTAACTTCTAGGCCGGGTTTGGGGTGTTACATTTTATGGTATCAGAGCCCAGTTGCAAAACTTGGCCGTGGTTTGGGTTCAAAAGCGTTTTCCAAAACTGTTTAAAATTTTGATTTATAAATATATGTTCTAACGGAAGTATGGCACCACGAGTATTCGGCACCAAGTCAAGTAAGTATTTGTTTTCTGATTATTGTGTTATTACTGTGGTACGAAAATTCTACGAAATAGAATACTCTAGAACTGTTAGCTTTAGGAGTTGAAACTATAGAGATTGAGACTCTATGATGCGGATTTGACACTCGAAAACAACTTTTCTTCTCATACTCCATAAAACATTGTTTAATAAATATCGAATAGTATACTGATTCATAAAACTCATAATCAAGATTAAATCGACTTAGTGAACATGTACACTAGAAGATGTGGACGCGGTAGACGTGGACGTGCTAGAGGCCGAGGTGCTAGGACTAGATCTTCAGCATCGGGGTGTGTGCCCGAAAGGGAGGAGTTGGCATCGCCATTGGCTGAGAGGGGATCTCATGATCGAGCTGGGGTTAATGAGCTAACTCAGATAGTTAAGGAGGTATTGGAAGAGGTTAAAGGAATCGGTGAAGCGCTTCGAGTTGGGTCTGTGAGATGTAAGAAGAAATTAGATCGTGGTTCTTTTGGGTCGCAGTCTCGTTCCATAAAGCATGTTAAGGAACGACCAAACTTCCCGGCTTGTGATTTTTGCAAGAGGCGTCATCCAGGAGAATGTTGGAGGAGGTCAGGAGCATGCTTGAGATGCGGGACTAAGGAGCATAAGGCTCGGGATTGTTTCATCACCATCAAGTCAGGTATGTTTTGGTTGGACGTGATGATTGAATGTAGAAAATTCTAAGTATAAATGGTTGATAACTGTTTGCTTCTACGGTTAGACGTTTGGTTGTGTGAAAGAGGATTCAAGATTGTGTTAAAACTACATTGTGGTTATTAAGATCAGAGTGCGCAGCGAAAGCTTAGTGGTGTGATTTGAGCGATAAGTTTAGTAGTTGGTTGGAAATTTCGAGGAAGAAATTTCTTTTAGGAGGGTAGAATTGTAACATCCCAAAATTGTGCGTAGTAGAATTGGGCCCAATGGGCCTTGAGCGTAGAAGCGTTTTAAAATTTTGAGAACAAGAGAACGACATTATTTCAAGTTGGACTTATTAATAAGGTAAGGAGTTCTTATGGATTATTGATATTATTCAATATTCTATTGATTGCTAACGGAGTAATAATTTGAAATAATTGACTATATGTTTTAGGGACAAATCACTCGATATATTTCTACCTTCGGATATAGTGGTCGTCGACGAGTGGTTCTTTAGGAAATCAAAATCAAGGGGTGTAATCCCGTACCTTTCGAATACATGTTTGATATGGTGTGTAATCTCATATCTCTCTGAAAGTTTGTATGATATGTTCTGTGATTTGGTCAAAATACCTAAGAAAACCTAAAACCGGCATCCGTGATCACTCGGGCGTGCGTATGATCGTAATGGTAATCGTATTTCGTAATAAAACAGTTTCGGTCAGAAACAGTGACATGTATTTGAAAAATTACAAAAAATAGGAGAAAAGGAATTACAAAAGGAATAAGATATCATATTAAATCATATTAAATCTTACTCGGTGAACCACACTTTCAGAAAAACAGTCAATACAACATTTCAAAAACTTTAACTCTTTTCAAACCTTTTTGAAACAATACTTTCAGAAATTCAATATTGAAAACCCAATCCACAACCGAGTTTTGCAACCGGGCTCTAATACCACAAAATGTAACACCCCAAACCCGGCCTAGAAGTTAGGCCCAAATCTGGCGTGTCACATTGAAGAGTCTTTTTGCAAACTGCGTGTTCATTGAAAACCCTTCTTACAATTTAAAACTTTCTGCCTTTAAACCCTCAGATTTCGTTTGCTTAGTTTCAAAACATGGTTTATTAAAAGTCATTCTCTTGTAAAACATTATTATCTTTAAAACCTTGCTTGTTGCGGAAACTTAATTTAAAACAGTTGCGGAAGCATGATATTTTGAAAAATAGTAGTTAATTTGGAAAACCATGTTCTACTTCTAGCAATTATAAAACCATAACAAAAAAAAACCCACAACTTCACTTATAAGGCCTTATTACAAAAATTAAAACCCAAACTACATTCTCAAAAATATAGTCCAAAGTATAAAGAAACTGTAGACGTGTGGCCATCTCTGATCCCTCACAGCACTGATCCTCCTAAAGCTAGGGATTACCTGCACAGTTAAAAAAAAGGGTGAGTTTACGAAAACTCAGTGTGCAATCCCCTGTTACAGTTATGGTCTGGGCCCAAGCCTATTCGGTGACAATCTGGGCCTAAGCCCTATTCGGTAACAATCTGGGCCTAAGCCCTATTCGGTAACAATCTGGGCCTAAGCCCTAAATCATATCAATGCAAAACATGCATGTACCCCAACCCTGTCCAGCCAACTCTCCACCCGTACCAACCTTCTCTCCATGTGGGGACCACGTCGACCCATCCAGCCAATCTCTCCAATAATACAGCCTAGCTGCTAGTATTTATACGACTTTAAGCCTTCAATAACGGCCTCATAATTGGCACATAGCCATCGGTAACTGTAATAAGATCAGCACATAGCCATCAGCTACGGTAATAAAACCGGCACACAGCTACGGGTAAATATGACCGACACAAAGTCATCGGTATATATGTTAGGCACATAGCCACGGGTAAATACGATTGGCACAAAGCCATAATCAAGATGGCACAAAGCCATATTTAGGTTGGCACAGAGCCATAATCAGATTACGCGGCATTAAGCCATCTGTCGGTCCACAGTCGTCATGTGACCCATGCGACCCTATCAGAACTTCCTCCGTATCAAAGTCCCAACCCCATGCAATATGTCGTGTATGTCATGCTCAATGATTACACGTGTATGCAAAATGGCCATGCTCAGAAACAGTCATTTACACACATATTGAAAACATATCAGCCATATAATTCTAGTCAAATCAGTTAAAACACAGTCATACATTCACAGTTAGATCAATCATAGTCCTAATCAGTCAGTTACCCGCAAGGGCAAAATAGTCATTTTACCCTATAAGGGTATTTCGGTAATTGTACAATCTGGGGGTACTTCGGTAATTTTAAAAGTCGAGGGTGTTTCAGTAATTTTGTAAACCAAGGGTATTTTAGTAATTTTGTAAACCAAGGGTATTTCAGTAATTTTTTAAACCAAGGGTATTTTAGTAATTTTGTAAACTAAGTGTATTTCAGTAATTTTGTAAACCAAGGGTATTTCAGTAATTCTACCTTACAGGGGTATTACGGTAATTCTACCCTACAGGGGCATTTCGGTAATTCTACCCTACAGGGGTATTTCACAAATCATGGGTATTTTGGTAATTTTACAAATCGAGGGTATTTCGATAATTTTGCAAATTAGGGGTACTTTGGTAATTTCGCAAACCGAGGGTATTTCGGTAATTGTACAAACTGGGGGTACTTCGGTAATTTTACAAGTCGAGGGTGTTTCAGTAATTTTGTAAACCAAGGGTATTTCAGTAATTTTGTAAACCAAAGGTATTTCAGTAATTTTGTAAACCAAGGGTATTTCAGTAATTCTGTAAACCAAGGGTATTCTAAACAGAGATAACGAGGCGAATGGGCCTAGAGCCCATTCTCGGCCAAAATGGGCCCACACGCTCGTGTGGCCCATTTAGCCCAAGTCTAGCCACAGATATGAGATTCACATAGTCTAGTCCAATATCTACTACACAATCATACAATTTATTCATATGGGCCCACATGGCCCCTTTCGGCCCAAACAACCTAAACCCACAGGAACACTCATGATGGCCTCAACTATCGCGTCGAAGCTCCCACACGTGCGCTCAGACGCTCTTGTGGCTACCATCGTCGTGTGACCGGCATTTCGCCATTTGCCGCTCTACAGCTAGAGTAGTACGAAATACACACCTGATAGGAATCTGAAGTTAATCTGCGCTCTGAACACTGTTCTGCATAGAAGCCAACAATGATCGCACCTTTGACCCCCAAGGGGTGTGTCGATCAACTTCGGTCACCACCACCGCGACCCAACGGCATACAGATCAACGAATGATCCAACGCCTAACCCAAACGAGCACGCCACAAAGCGAAAGGGATAAGCCAAGAAAGGTATGCTTACTCTCCTCATGGTTTGCTCTATTTAAAGCCAGCTTCTTGCCTATCCTCATGCTAGCTTCCCGATGTGGGATCCCACCTTCAATAGAGTTTAAATCCAACACAAACTCTGGCCGTCCAATCCGCAAAATAAACACTCCCTTGCTTGACATGAGATTCGAACCCTTGCCCTTTCCTATGCTCTAGACGCTACATGCCACCACAACACAAGCTCCTTTTGTGACTTAGAACATGCGCAACTAAATATAAGCCTATGGGCCAAAGTCTAAGTTCATTTAAAAGAAAAACAAAATGAATTGCAAGCGCCAAGACTTGAACCTTGGAACCCTTGCTTCCTCTATGGCGCCACTTCCTTGTCTCCCACAATGGCGCCATTTGCCACTAGACCACAACTCCTTTTGTGTCTTTTTTTTCCCACAATTTATTCTTAAAGCCTACTTACTTACCCCAGGGCTTTATTCACCTAAAACTAAAATTTTTCCTAAAGCCCAGGTTTGAACCCGGGACTTCATGGAAGCCCCCTAACCTTCAAAAATCACTCACCTAATAGGTCCAACTTTCACTAGTGCCGTTCTCTCATTCCCAAAAAATTTAAACGCTCCCATTCCCAAGGCCCAATGGGCCCAATTCTACTAGGCCCAAATTCGGGGCGTTACAATTCTACCCCCTTAAAGAAATTTTGTCCTCGAAATTTCCAACTCTCAGAACAGTCGCACAACCCAAACTACACCACCAAGGCCTCACGCACTCTAATTCCAAAACATTACCTCTTACGCACACCCAAAATACCTAGTCACTAGAGCAGATAGATATCAAACAAAATTAAATTTCCATATCCACAACATCACACAGAATAAATACAAAATCTAAATTTAAGCATCTCAGTAAAGTCTAATATCTAGGTAACCACAGTGTTTCCTATTGCATAACAGCAGATAAAGGTTTTCAGAAAACTTACGGATTCGGCACCGGAGACTCGCTGAACCACACTTTCAGAAAAACAGTCAATACAACATTTCAAAAACTTCAACTCTTTTCAAACCTTTTTGAAACTATACTTTCAAAAATTCAATTTTGAAAACTCAATCCACAGCCGAGTTTTGCAACCGAGCTCTGATACCACTAAATGTAACACCCCAAATCCGGCCTAGAAGTTAGGCCCAAATCTAGTGTGTCACATTGAAGAGTCTTTTTGCAAACTACGCGTTCATTGAAAACCCTTCTTACAATTTAAAACTTTCTGCCTTTAAAACCTCAGATTTCGTTTTCTTAGTTTCAAAACATGGTTTATTAAAAGTCATTCTCTTGTAAAACATTATTATCTTTAAAACCTTGCTTGTTGCGGAAACTTAATTTAAAACAGTTGCGGAAGCATGATATTTTGAAAAACAGTAGTTAATTTGGAAAACCATGTTCTACTTCTAGCAATTATAAAACCATAACAAAAAACCCACAACTTCACTTACAAGGCCTTATTACAAAAATTAAAACCCAAACTAGATTCTTAAAAATATAGTCCAAAGTATAAAGAAACTGTAGACGTGTGGCCATCTTCGAGTCCCTCACAGTATCGATCCTCCTAAAGCTGGGGATTACCTGCACAGTTAAAAATCGGGGTGAGTTTACGAAAACTCAGTGTGCAATCCCCTATTACGGTTATGGTCTAGGCCCAAGCCCTATTCGGTGACAATCTGGGCCTAAGCCCTATTCGGTAACAATCTGGGCCTAAGCCCTATTCGGTAACAATCTGGGCCTAAGCCCTATTCGGTAACAATCTGGGCCTAAGCCCTAAATCATATCAATGCAAAACATGCATGTACCCCAACCCTGTCCAGTCAACTTTCCACCCGTACCAACCATCTCTCCATGTGGGGACCACGTCGACCCACCCAGCCAATCTCTCCAATAATGCAACCTAGCTGCTAGTATTTATACGGCTTTAAGCCTTCAATAACGGTCTCATAATTTGCACATAGCCATCGGTAACTGTAATAAGATCGGTACATAGCCATCAGCTACGGTATTATAACCGGCACACAGCCACGGGTAAATATGATCGACACAAAGTCACCGGTATATATGTTAGGCACATAGCCACGGGTAAATACGATTGGCACAAAGCCATAATCAAGATGGCACAGAGCCATATTTAGGTTGACACAGAGCCATAATCAGATTACGAGGCTTTAAGTTGTCTGTCGGTCCACAGTCATCATGCGACCCGTGCGACCTTAACATATCAATACTGGATCCACAGTCGTCATGCGACCCGTGCGACCCTACCAGAACTTCCTCTGTATCAAAGTCCCAACCCCATGCAGTATGTCGTGTATGTCATGCTCAATCATTACACGTGTAAGCAAAATGGCCATTCTCAGAAACAGTCATTTACACACATATTGAAAACATATCAGCCATATAATCCCAATCAAATCAGTTAAAACACAGTCATACATTCACAGTTAGATCAATCATAGTCCTAATTAGTCAGTTACCTGCAAGGGCAAAATAGTCATTTTATCCTATAAGGGTATTTCAGTAATTGTACAAACCGGGGGTACTTCGGTAATTTTACAAGTCAATGGTGTTTTAGTAATTTTGTAAACCAAGGGTATTTCAGTAATTTTGTAAACCAAGGGTATCTCAGTAATTTTGTAAACCAAGGGTATTTTAGTAATTCTGTAAACCAAGGGTATTCTAAACAGAGATAACGCTCGTGTGGCCCATTTAGCCCAAATCTAGCCACAGATATGGGATTCACATAGTCCAGTCCAATATCTACTACACAATCATACAATATATTCATATGGGCCCACATGGCCCCTTTCGGCCCAAACAACCTAAACCCACAAGAACACTCATGATGGCCTCAACTATCGGGTCGAAGCTCCCACACGTGCGCTCATACGCTCGTGTGGCTACCATCGTCGTGTGACCGGCATTTCGGCATTTACCGCTTTACAGCTAGAGTAGTGCGAAATACACACCTGATAGGAATTTGAATTTAATCCGCGCTCTGAACACTGTTCTGCACAGAAGCCAACAATGATCGCACCCTTGACCCCCAAGGGGTGTGTCGATCAACTTCGGTCACCACCACCGCGACCCAACGGCATACAGATCAACGAATGATCCAACGCCTAACCCAAACGAGCACCGCACAAAGCGAAAGGGATAAGCCAAGAAAGGTATGCTTACTCTCCTCATGGTTTGCTCTATTTAAAGCCAGCTTCTTGCCTATCCTCATGCTAGCTTCCCAATGTGGGATCCCACTTACAGCAGAGTTTAAATCCAACACAAACTCTGGCCGTCCAATCCGCAAAATAAACACTCCCTTGCTTTACATGAGATTCGAACCCTGGCCCTCTCCTATGCTCCAGACGCTACATGCGACCACAACACAAGCTCCTTTTGTGACTTAGAACATGCGCAACTAAATATAAGCCTATGGGCCAAAGTCTAAGTTCATTTAAAAGAAAAACAAAATGAATTGCAAGCGCCAAGACTTGAACCTTGGACCCCTTGCTTCCTCTATGGCGTCACTTCCTTGTCTCCCCTGTGGGGCCATTTGCCACTAGACCACAACTCCTTTTGTGTCTTTTTTTCCCACAATTTATTCTTAAAGCCTACTTACTTACCCCCAGGGCTTTATTCACCTAAAACCAATTTTTTTCCTAAAGCCCAGGTTTGAACCCAGGACTTCATGGAAGCCCCCTAACCTTCCAAAATCACTCACCTAATAAGTCCAACTTGCACTAGTGCCGTTCTCTTATTCCCAAAAAATTTTAAACGCTCCCATTCCCAAGGCCCAATGGGCCCAATTCTACTAGGCCCAAATTCGGGGCGTTACATCCGTGGTGTCGTATCATCACAATTATATCAATTAAACATTCAAACACATATAATTGTATGCTTATTAAACATACAAACTTACCTCGAATTAATACGGAAAAAATTGAGCGATCGATCTACTACTTTATTTTTCCCTCGATCTAATTCCGAATGTAGGTTTTCTTGATCTATATATAATCAAATTTAACTTATTTAAATATCATTCTATTCAATTTAACCCAAAATTCATATTATGGAAAAATTACTATTTTGCCCTTAAACTTTTGACTTCTTTACAATTTAGTCCCTAACTCATAAAAATGTAACTTCATGCAATTTAATCCACACCCATGCTAGCCGAATTTCATACAAGCTTATAGCAGCCCACACATTTCATTAATTCACACATTTCACCACATAATTTTTACATTTTACAAATAAATCCTTATTTGACATTTTCAACCACAATCACTTTACAAAACTTGTTTATCTATCAACAATCATTCATTTTCTATCATCAAACATCAAAATACATACACATTCATCAATGGTAAAACCCTAGAATTTTAAGAGTTTTGTAAATTAGTCCCTAGGCTAGCTAGATTAAGCTACAACGACTCCAAAAACATAGAAATCATTAAAAACGAGATAAAAAATATACCATGCAAGGGACATGAGTAGCCGAATGTTTAAGCTCCTTCAATGGAGTTTCCTAGCTCTATTTTCGGTAGAATATGAACAAAAATAAAGATGATATCTTTGTTTCTGTAATTTTACTATACTTAATTAATAAATTACAAATTTAACCTTTGTTTTTAACTTAAAACTCACCTATTTAATGTCCATATTTGTCCACTCAAATAAACAATGGTCTATTTACCATTCAAGTATTCGTACATTTAAGTTCTTTAGCCATTTAGTGCCTTTAACTAATGGAACTCAAGTTTTGTACCTTACGCGATTTAGTCCTTTTTATTGAATTCAGCATACAAACGATAAATTTCTCAACGAAATTTTTATACGATCATACTATCATACTGTAAACCTCAAAATAATAATAAAATAATTATTTTGACTTCAGATTTGTGGTCCAGAAACCACTGTTTCGATTTCACTGAAAACGAGCTGTTACAAAAAGTTTCAATTATGTTATGATTTAAAAGATTGAATTTCTCGATTCAAATGATGTAAAATACAATAGCCCTCTATAAAAGGCTATTAGATTTAGAATAAAAGGCACGACTTCAAATACCCATTTCAGGAATCAAAACTCGTTTCTCCAAATTTTTAAATTTCTCCAAATTTTTAAGTTTTCAAAATTTAAGTTTTAAATTATTTTCCTTTTCAAGATTTAATCAATTTTTAATTTCAACTTACAAATTACGATTACAATTATCACATTTCAAATTCCATCCTCAGATCCTCAGGACAATCTGTTATTAGAGCCAAGCAGGAGCAGGTACTTCTAAGTTTTGAAAATATTCAATTTGTTTTCTATATTTTCGAGTTCTAGTTTAACTGTCTTCATTATGTATTATTATTTTGCTGAGTATTGATACACAGTCCAGCTAGCCATGGGTTAGGCGTGTCAAGGACAAAGTATCCCTGCAGGCAACTATAATAATTTGGAAATCTTGATAGTAGAACCCCTTGTAGGAAATAAGAAAACAAAGAATGTTTCCCTTCCTTAAAAGAACCAATTCTTCTGCAAGCTTTGTTTCCAATCAATCCCAAGAGTCCGACCAAATCTCAAACAACACTGTTAATGAACAAGAAGAACATTATGAAAATATTCCCCAAAGATTTGATAATTGGACTCTTCCAAGAGTTCCAACAAACCAATTTTACAAGAAAACAACTTTTGAAAATTTAAATATTTTTGCAGTTACATTGTAAAAACAAAAGAAAATGAGTTTACTTGTTCAAAAAGAATATGAAACAATCCAATTATTAGATAAAGTCATCATTAATAAACTCAAAGAACAAAAATACAAATATGTCCATTTTGGACTACTCCTATTTGGTGTAAAACCTCTTAGTGTTGAAGCCACTAAAAATACCTCAATCTTAATTGTCTTAAGAGACCAAAGGCACATCATGTTTAATGACTCATTATTAGGAACTATAGAAACAAGCCTATGTACTGGCCCAATACATTTTAATTGTTATCCAAATTTTATGGTTTCTTTAACTGACAAAAATATTTTACAATCTTTTACCCCCCAAATACATACCAATAACTACAAAATGCTTCCTGGTTCGGAAGTACTAACTTTAGTCTATAGACTCCTTCAAAGCTATGTATTCTGTAGTTAATACCAATGCTTTACTTCAAAGCCCAAAAGGAGAAACCCTCTTAATAGAAATAGATACTTCAAGATCTCATACCATAATCCCAAGAACAATACATTGGCATGAAATAAACCTTCCTGATAGGTGGAAACTTTAGGGTGCTACAGACCTTGTGGCACCAAATCCAATAAGAAACACTTCATTAAGTGAAATTTCTCAACACTAAGATGGCACAGTTGTATTAATATTCAACAGGCCACGAATAATGCCTCCAAGACATTCATTCAAAATAGGAAGTACCGGCACAACTTTTAGGAGGTTAAATTTAGAAGAAGAGTCAAATCGTGAAACACAAACGACAGATTGTAGGACAGCTAGAGCCTCTGTCTCTTCTATTGTAACGCCCTGAATTTGGGCCTACTAGAATTGGGCCCACTGGGCTTTGGGCACGGGAGTGTTTAAAAATTTTTAAGAATAATAAAACGGCTCTAATGCGTGTTGGACCTATTAGGTGAGTGATTTTGGAAGGTTAGGGGGCTTCTATGAAGTCCCGGGATCAAACTTGGGCATTAAGAAAATTTTAGTTTTAGGTGAATAAAACCCTCGGAGTTAGTAGTAGGCTTTAAAAATAAAATATAGAGAAAAATGACACAAGGAAGGGAGTGGTCTAGTGGCAAGGCGTCATTAAGGGGATAAGGGAGTGCTTGGGTTCAAGTCTTGGCACTTGCATTTCATTTTGATTTATTTTTAAGTGAACTTAGACCTTGGCCCATAGACTTATATTTAGTTGCGCATGATTTTTAACACAAGAGGAGCTTGTGGCCAAGTGTTTAGCGGCGTGGATTATGCTACAAGGGAGCCTGGGTTCGAATCTCATGACAAGCAAGGGAGTATTTATTTTGCGGATTGGACGGCAAGAGTTTGTGTTGGATTTAAACTCTACTGAAGGAGGGATCCCACATCGGAAAGCTAGCAAGAGGGAAGGTGGGAAGCTGGCTATAAATGGAGTCATTTATGAGGAGAGGAGGCATACCGGTTGGCGTTGGGCATAAGAGCATTCGGGCGCGATTAGCTTGATTTCTATCGGTGTGTATTTCGCCTCTACTCTAGTCAGAGCGGCAAATGCCGAAATGCTGGTCACACGGCAATGGTAGCCACACGAGCGTGCGAGCGCACGTGTGGGAGCTCCGACGCGATAGTTGAGGCCACCATGAGTATTCTTGTGGGTTAGGCTGTTTGGGCCTCGATGGGCCGAAAGGGGCTAAGTGGGCCTAATGGGCTCGTGGGCCCATATGATTAGGTTGTACGATTGTGTAGTGGATGTTGGATTAGACTATGTGAACCTCATATATATGGCTAGATTTGGGCTAAACGGGTCACACGACCGTGTGGACCGATTTGGGCCGATAATGGGCCCGAGGCCCATTCGCATCGTTATCTCTGTTTAGAATATCATTGGTTTACAAAATTACTGAAATACCCTTGGTTTACAAAATTACTGAAATACCCTTGGTTTACAAAATTACTGAAATACCCTTGGTTCACAAAATTACTGAAATACCCTTAGTTTACAAAACTACTGAAATACCCTTGGTTTGCAAAATTATGGAAATACCCCCAGTTTACAAAATTATAGAAATACCCCCGGTTTGCAAAATTACTGAAATACCCCTGATTTGTGAAATTACCAAAATACCCTCGGTTTGCAAAATTACCGAAATACACTCGGTTTGGAAAATTACGAAAATACCCCCAGTTTGTGAAATTACCAAAATACCCTAATTTGTGAAATTACCGAAACACCTTTAATGGGTAAATTACCGAAATACCCCCAAGGGGTGAAATTACCGTTTTACCCCTAAACGACAAAATAACCGTTGTACCCTCGTGGTAGTACTAGCATTGTATGTTTTAATTGTATGATTGATTATGTTTGAGATGCGTTGCATACATGGATTGTTTATGAGTAGAATTACCGAACTACCCCTGTAGGGTAGAATTACCGAAATACCTTTATAGGGTAAAATGACTGATTTTCCCTTGTAGGTAAATGATCGACTTGTGCAATGAGTGGACTAATTTGACTGTGGTTGTATGACTGATATGCTTTTATTACATGTTTAAATAATTGTTACTGAGCATGGCCATTTTGCATACACGTGTAATGATTGAGCATGACATACACGACATATTGCATGGGGTTGGGATTATTAATACGGAGGAAGTGCTAATAGGATCGCATGGTCGCTTGACGACTGTGGATCCACCGAAGGCTTTATAGCCACCACAGGCTTTTTAGCCACCGAGCAGCCATGCTGCACCGATAATGTTACTGAGGGCTATGTGCCATTAATATGGCTTCGTGCCGTAATTATGGGCTTTGTTCCAATACCGAAGGCTTTGTGCTGATATTATGGCTTTGTGCCAATCGTATTTACCGTGGCTATGTGCCTAACTTATATATCGATGACTCTGTGTCGATCATATTTACCCCAAGGCTGTGTGCCGATTATATTACCGTCGCTGATGGCTATTTGCCAAATATAATATAGTCACTGATGGCTTTGTGCCAATTGTAATATCGCAACTGAAGGCATTTTAGCCACCGAGCAGCCATGCTGTACCGATAAGTTAGTGCCGCAACCGGTGCTACATAAGGAGTGTACGGATGGGTGGGTCGATTAAATCCCCACATGAGTGCACGGTTGGACAGGAGACGGAGTGCAGGGCTGGTATGGGCATTAATGCATTGCATATATGGATTTTAATACTGAAATGGGCTTAGGCCCAGATAAATATGATATGTGACATTTGGTATGGGTTAAGGCCCAACTGAGGCTTTTATGGGCTAAGGCCCAATTGCCACCGTTACTGAAATGGGCTTTGGCTCGGATTGTTATGATTCATGTTCTTACTGATGAGGGTTGTACACATTGAGTTTTCGTAAACTCACCCCCTCCTTTTATTAAATGTTTCAGGTAATCCTCAGAAGGCAGTTCGACGTACTGGTGGACTCGGAGGTGGCCACACTACGAGCAGTTTCAGATTTTCGTATTCTACTTATTTTTATTTTATTTTGGGTTCATATTTTGTAATAAGGCCTCTCTTAAATTTAAGTTTTTAGTTTGGGATTTTTAGTTTATTATGTTTTAAATCTGCTCAACATTTAATCGCGGTTTTCCAAAATAATATCTCTTTTCAAAACACTACGCTTTCGCAACTAAGTCGTAAATATCACATTTTCATAAGTTACTTGTTTTTAAACTAAGCTTCCGCAATGAACAAGGTTTTGAAGGTAATGACTTCTTATTAAATGTCGACTATTAACAACAAACGCAAATTGGGACTTTAGTTTTTCTAAATATCAAGAAGGGTTTTCAATAAAAATACGGTTTTCGAAAAACACCTCAATGTGACATGCCAGATTCGTGCCTAACTTCTAGGCCGGGTTTGGGGTGTTACATTTAGTGGTATCAAAGCCCAGTTGCAAAACTCGGGCTGTGAAATGGGCTTTAGTTTTTATTTTAAAGATGTTTACAAATGATTTTGAAGTAGTTTTGGAAGATTTTTGTGTGTGGCACATCGAGTCTCCGGCGTCGGACCAAGTAAGTTCTCCTATCTGTTTTAAACATTTATACTGTAGATAGTTACTGAGCTTACTTTAGATGATAGACTATACTGAGGCCCGTAGGAGACTAAAACTGTAGTGAGTTTGCGATTTCGAAAACAACTCTTAACTATTACTTCCATAAAACATTTGTTTAATTATTGGAACTATGGGCTTATTCATAAAATTTCTAATTCAGATAATACGCGAAGTGATAATGTGCTATTTATCTAGGTTGCAATTGGGACTACAGTGTGCAGAAGAAGCATAGTGATATAATCGGTATTGTGCAGCTATTAAATAGTTGGAAATTTCGAGGACGAAATTTCTTTAAGGGAGGTAGATTTGTAACGCCATGAATTTGGGCCTAGTAGAATTGGGCCCATTGGGCTTGGGCACGGGAGTGTTTCAAAATTTTTGAGAATAAGAGAACTGCTCTAATGCGTGTTGGACCTATTAGGTGAGTGATTTTAGAAGGTTAGGGGGCTTCTATGAAGTCCCGAGATCAAACTCGGGCATTAGGAAAATTTTTGTTTTAGGTGAATAAAACCCTGGAAGTTAGTAGTAGGCTTTAAGTATAAAATGTGGAGAAAAATGACAAAAGGAAGGGAGTGGTCTAGTGGCAAGGCGTCATTAAGGGGATAAGGGAGTGCTTGGGTTCAAGTCTTGGCGCTTGCATTTCATTTTGATTTATTTTTAAGTGAACTTAGACCTTGGCCCATAGACTTATATTTAGTTGCGCATCATTTTTAACACAAGAGGAGCTTATGGCCAAGTGTTTAGCAGCGTGGATTATGCTACAAGGGAGCCTAGGTTTGAATCTCATGACAAGCAAGGGAGTATTTATTTTGCGGATTGGACGACAAGAGTTTGTGTTGGATTTAAACTGTACTGAAGGAGGGATCCCACATCGAAAAGCTAGCAAGAGGGAAGGTGAGAAGCTGGCTATAAATGGAGTTGTCTATGAGGAGAGGAGGCATACCTGGTTGGCGTTGGGCATAGGAGCATTCGAAGAGCGGATTAGCTTCAGATTCCTATCAGGTGTGTATTTCGCCCTACTCTAGCTGTAGAGCGGCAAATGCCGAAATGCCGGTCACACGGTAATGGTAGCCACACGAGCGTGCGAGCGCACGTGTGGGAGCTTCGACGCGATAGTTGAGGCCACCATGAGTATTCTTGTGGGTTAGGCTATTTGGGCCTCGATGGGCCGAAAGGGGCTAAGTGGCCCTAATGGGCTCGTGGGCCCATATGATTAGGTTGTACGATTGTGTAGTGGATGTTGGATTAGACTATGTGAACCTCATATATGTGGCTAGATTTGGGCTAAACGGGCCACACGAGCGTGTGGACCCATTTAGGCCGAGAATGGGCCCTAGGCCCATTTGCATCGTTATCTCTGTTTAGAATACCCTTGGTTTACAAAATTACGAAAATACCCTTAGTTTACAAAATTACTAAAATACCCTTGGTTTACAAAATTACTGAAATACCCTTGGTTTGCAAAATTACAGAAATACCTCCAGTTTAAAAAAATATAGAAATACCCCCGGTTTGCAAAATTACTGAAATACCCCCGATTTGTGAAATTATCGAAATACCCCCGATTTGCAAAATTACCGAAGTACCCTCGATTTGCAAAATTACGAAAATACCCCTGATTTGAGAAATTACCAAAATACCTCAATTTGTGAAATTATCGAAACACCCTCGATGGGTAAATTACCGAAATACCCCCAAGGGGTGAAATTACCGTTTTACCCCTAAACGACAAAATGACTGTTGTACCCTCGTGGTAGTACTAGCGTTGTATGTGTTAATTGTATGATTGATTATGTTTGAGATGTATTGCATACATGGATTGGTTATGAGTAGAATTACCGAACTACCCCTGTAGGGTAGAATTACCGAAATACCCTTATAGGCTAAAATGACTGATTTGCCCTTGTAGTTAAATGATCGACTTGTGCAATGAGTGGACTAATTTGACTGTGGTTGTATGACTGCTATGCTTTTATTACATGTTTAAATAATTGTTACTGAGCATGGCCATTTTGCATACACGTGTAATGATTGAGCATGACATACACGACATATTGCATGGGGTTGGGATTATTAATACGGAGGAAGTGCTAATAGGATCGCATGGTCGCTTGACGACTGTGGATCCACTGAAGGCTTTATAGCCACCGCAGGCTTTTTAGCCACCGAGCAGCCATGCTGCACCGATAATGTTACTGAGGGCTGTGTGCCATTAACATGGCTTCGTGCCGTAATTATGGGCTTTGTGCCAATACCGAAGGCTTTGTGCCGATATTATGGCTTTGTGCCAATCGTATTTACCGTGGCTATGTGCCTAATTTATATATCGATGACTCGTGTCCGTCATATTTACCCCAAGGGCGTGTGCCGATTATATTACCGTCGGCTGATGGCTATGTGCCAAATATAATACAGTCACTGATGGCTTTGTGCCAATTGTAATACCGCTCATCAAGGCTTTTTAGCCACCGAGCAGCGACCATGCTTTGCCGATAATAAGTTAGTGCCGCAATCGGTGCTACATAAGGAGTGTACGGATGGGTGGGTCGATTAAATCCCCACAGGAGTGCACGGTTGGACAGGAGACGGAGTGCAGGGCTTGTATGGGCATTAATGCATTGAATATATGGATTTTAATACTGAAATGGGCTTAGGCCCAGATAAATATGATATGCGACATTTGGTATGGGTTAAGGCCCAACTGAGGCTTTTATGGGCTAAGGCCCAATTGCCACCGTTACTGAAATAGGCTTCGGCTCGGATTGTTGTGATTGATGTTCTTACTGATGAGGGTTGTACACACTGAGTTTTTCGTATGTGAACCCCCTCCTCCTTTTATTAAATGTTTCGAGTAATCCTCGGAAAAGCGCTTCGACGATTGGAGGACTCGGAGGTGGCCACACTACGAGCAGTTTCAGAATTTCGTATTCTACTTATTTTTATTTTATTTTGGGTTCATATTTTGTAATAAGGCCTCTCTTAAATTTCGGTTTTTAGTTTGGGATTTTTAGTTTATTATGTTTTAAATCTATTCAACATTTAATCGCGGTTTTCCAAAACAATATATGTTTTCAAAACACTACGCTTTCGCAACTTAGTTGTAAATATCACGTTTTCATAAGTTACTTGTTTTAAACTAAACTTCCGCAATGAACAAGGTTTTGAAGGTAATGACTTCTTATTAAATGTCGACTATTAACAACAAACGCAAACTGGGACTTAAGTTTTTCTAAATATCAAGAAGGGTTTTAAATGAAAATGCGGTTTTCGAAAAATACCTCAATGTGACACGCCAAATTCGTGCCTAACTTCTAGGCCGGGTTTGGGGTGTTACATTTAGTGGTATTAGAGCCCAGTTGCAAAACTCGGGCTGTGAAATGGGCTTTAGTTTTTATTTTAAAGATGTTTACAAATGATTTTGGAGTAGTTTTGGAAGATTTTTGTGTGTGGCACACCGAGTCTCCGGCGTCGGACTAAGTAAGTTCTCCTATCTGATTTAAACTGTTATACTGTAGATAGTTACTGGGCTTACTTTAGATGATAGACTATACTGAGGCTCACAGGAGACTAAAACTGTAGTGAGTTTGCGATTTCAAAAACAACTCTTAACTACTACTTCCATAAAACATTTGTTTAATTATTGGAACTATGGGCTTATTCATAAAATTTCTAATTCAGATAATACGTGTAGTGATAATGTGCTATTTATCTAGGTTGCAATTGGGACTACAGTGTGCAGAAGAAGCATAGTGATATAATCGGTATTGTGCGGCTATTAGATAGTTGGAAATTTTGAGGACGAATTTTCTTTAAGGGAGGTAGATTTGTAACGCCCCGAATTTGGGCCTAGTAGAATTGAGCCCATTGGGCTTTGGGCACGGGAGTGTTTAAAAATTTTTGAGAATAAGAGAACGGCTGTAATGCGTGTTGGACCTATTAGATAAGTGATTTTGGAAGGTTAGGGGGCTTCTATGAAGTCCCGGGATCAAACTTGGGCATTAGGAAAATTTTGGTTTTAGGTGAATAAAACCCTGGGAGTTAGTTGTAGGCCTTAAGAATAAAATGTGGAGAAAAATGACACAAGGAAGGGAGTGGTCTAGTGTCAAGGCGTCATTAAGGGGATAAGGGAGTGCTTGGGTTCAAGTATTGGTGCTTGCATTTCATTTTGATTTATTTTTAAGTGAACTTGGACCTTGGCCCATAGGCTTATATTTAGTTGCGCATGATTTTTAACACAAGAGGAGCTTGTGGCCAAGTGGTTAGCGGTGTGGATTATGCTACAAGGGAGCCTGGGTTCGAATCTCATGACAAGCAAGGGAGTATTTATTTTGCGGATTAGACGGAGAGAGTTTGTGTTGGATTTAAACTCTATTGAAGGAGGGATCCCACATCGGAAAGCTAGCAAGAGGGAAGGTGAGAAGCTGGCTATAAATGGAGCTGTCTATTAGGAGAGGAGGCATACCTGGTTGTCGTTCGGCATAGGAGCATTCGGAGTGCGGATTACGTTCAGATTCCTATCAGGTGTGTATTTCGCCCTACTCTAGTTGTAGAGCGGCAAATGCCGAAATGCCGGTCACACGGCAATGGTAGCCACACGAGCGTGCGAGCGCACGTGTGGGAGCTTCGACGCGATAGTTGAGGCCACCATGAGTATTCTTGTGGGTTAGGCTGTTTGGGCGTCGATGGGCCGAAAGGGGCTAAGTGGGCCCAATAGGCCCGTGGGCCCATATGATTAGGTTGTACGATTGTGTAGTGGATGTTGGATTAGACTATGTGAACCTTATATATGTGGCTAGATTTGGGCTAAATGGGCCACACGAGCGTGTGGACCCATTTGGGTCGAGAATGGGCCCTAGGCCTATTCGCATCGTTATTTCTGTTTAGAATACCCTTGGTTTACAAAATTACTGAAATACCCTTGGTTTGCAAAATTACGGAAATACCTCCAGTTTACAAAATTACTAAAATACCCCCGATTTGTAAAATTACTGAAATACCCCCAATTTATGAAATTACAGAAATACCCACGGTTTGTAAAATTATCGAAATACCCTCGGTTTACAAAATTACCGAAATACCCCCAGTTTGTGAAATTACCAAAATACCCCAGTTTGTGAAATTACCGAAACACCCTCGATGGGTAAATTACCGAAATACCCCCAAGGGGTGAAATTACCGTTTTACCCCTAAACGACAAAATGACCGTTGTACCCTCGTGGTAGTACTAGCGTTGTATGTGTTAATTGTATGATTGATTATGTTTGAGATGCGTTACATACATGGATTGGTTATGAGTAGAATTACCGATCTACCCCTGTAGGGTAGAATTACCGAAATACCCTTATGGGGTAAAGTGACTGATTTGCCCTTGTAGGTAAATGATCGACTTGTGCAATGAGTGGACTAATTTGACTGTGGTTGTATGACTGATATGCTTTTATTACATGTTTAAATAATTGTTACTGAGCATGGCCATTTTGCATACACGTGTAATAATTGAGCATGACATACACGACATATTGCATGGGGTTGGGATTATTAATACGGAGGAAGTGCTAATATGATCGAATGGTCACTTGACGACTGTGGATCCACCGAAGGCTTTATAGCCACCGCAGGCTTTTTAGCCACCGAGCAGCCATGCTGCACCGATAATGTTACTAAGGGCTGTGTGCCATTAATATGGCTTCGTGTCGTAATTATGGGCTTTGTGCCAATACCGAAGGCTTTGTGCCGATATTATGGCTTTGTGCCAATCGTATTTATCGTGGCTATGTGCCTAACTTATATATCGATGGCTCTGTGTCGATCATATTTACCCCAAGGCTGTGTGCCGATTATATTACCGTCGCTGATGGCTATGTGCCAAAAATAATACAGTCACTGATGGCTTTGTGCCAATCGTAATACCGCTACTGAAGGCTTTTTAGCCACCGAGCAGCCATGCTGCACCGATAAGTTAGTGCCGCAACCTGTGCTACATAAGGAGTGTACGGATGGGTGGGTCGATTAAATCCCCACAGGAGTGCACGGTTGGACAGGAGACGGAGTGCAGGGCTGGTATGGGCATTAATGCATTGCATATATGGATTTTAATACTGAAATGGGCTTAGGCCCAGAAAAATATGATATGTGGCATTTGGTATGGGTTAAGGCCCAACTGAGGCTTTTATGGGCTAAGGCCCAATTGCCACCGTTACTAAAATGGGCTTCGACTCGGATTGTTGTGATTCATGTTCTTACTGATGAGGGTTGTACACACTGAGTTTTCATAAACTCACCCCCTCTTTTTATAAAATGTTTTAGGTAATCCTCAGAAGGCGGTTCGACGTACTGGAGGACTCGAAGGTGGCCACACTTCGAGCAGTTTCAGATTTTCGTATTCTACTTATTTTTATTTTATTTTGGGTTCATATTTTTAAATAAGGCCTCTCTTAAATTTCGGTTTTTAGTTTGGGATTTTTAGTTTATTTTGTTTTAAATCTGCTCAACATTTAATCGCGGTTTTCCAAAACAATATCTGTTTTCAAAACACTAC
The DNA here is from genome assembly GCA_025698515.1 of Gossypium sturtianum. Lineage (NCBI taxonomy): Eukaryota > Viridiplantae > Streptophyta > Magnoliopsida > Malvales > Malvaceae > Gossypium > Gossypium sturtianum. The sequence continues at coordinate 43,351,362 of CM046943.1, forward strand.
GCTTTAGCAACTAAGTTGTAAATATCACGTTTTCATAAGTTACTTGTTTTAAACTAAGCTTCCGCAATGAACAATGTTTTGAAGGTAATGACTTCTTATTAAATGTTGACTATTAACAACAAACGCAAACTGGGACTTTAGTTTTTCTAAATATCAAGAAGGGTTTTCAATGAAAACACGATTTTCGAAAAACACCTCATTGTGACACGCCAAATTCGGGCCTAACTTCTAGGCCGGGTTTGGGGTGTTACATCTATCCCAACAACATTTAGAACCAATTTACAAGGAATAGATAATTCCTGAAATATAGCTCAACCTATCTATGTCAGACAGGAAGAGAGTCCCCAAAATTCACCTAATATGTCACCAACATATTCATCAATGACTAATAATGCAAGACAAGGAGAAAATTCAGAAATATTTGTTTTAGAAAAAACTTTTGAGATAAATAAGGAATGGTGTAGAAAACACTTCTATTCCATAAAAAAATAAGCAAAAAAGAGAAGATTACTTTAAAAATTATAATGATAAAAAGAAAGCATTCTTCAAGAATATTATGAATTTATGATTACCCATAAAATTCATATAAAATTCTTTGAATGGTTTGAAGAATATTATCCAGAATCTGTTAATACAATAAAACATAATACTAGACGGCAGACTAATAAAGGAGAAGTTGAATCTCAACATCCCCCTTTAATGGATGTTCAATTTCTTCACAAAAATACTGGAATAAAAACAAATCCTTTAAGAATGAGAGCTCCTGATGCAGGAGAACAAATCTCATCAAAAGATATTAAAATGATAGTAGAACAAAACAACTATACAAATATCAGTCTTCATACAATAGGAAAGCAATTAGATTATATTGAGAATTTGGTAGAAAGTTAACCGATTAGGAAAGAACCAGTAAAAGAGGTAACAGAAAAAAGTTCTAAAGAACCAATATTTACACCTTATGAGATTCCAAAACCTTTCCAAAAATCCCAAAATGATTTCTTAACAGAAATCAAAAATAGACTTAATGCTTTGGAAAGTTACAAGTCTGAATTAATTGCACCTGATATCCCAATGCAAGCCCAACATTCAGTAAATACATTACACCAATCCTCCCAATCTGACTCTGACCTGTCAGATGAACAACAAATTAACAAGATGGCTTGGAAAGAACCAAAAAGGTTATATTATCCAAAAACCATTGCACCTGATCTTAATATAGAAGAAAAACCCGTTTTCCAGAATAAATAAAATGTTAATACAATTTATGAATGGAATATAGTCGGAATGTCTGAATACAATATTCTTAGTTTATTACAACAAATGACAATGGTTTCAAATGTTTATAAAACCCAAAACCAAAATGGATAAATCAGTGATCATGCTATAGCCAATCTTTTAGTTGCTGGATTTACTGGTCAATTAAAAGGATGGTGGGACCATGCACTCACTAAAACCCAACAAGAAGAAATCTTAAAAGCAATAAAAAAAGATGATCAAGGAAGAGAAATCCAAGATGCAGTAGCAACTTTAATTTTCTCAATATCTAAACACTTAATAGGATATCCTTCTCATCTTAAAGATAGAAATTTAGAATTATTATTAAATTTAAAATGCAAAAAATTAATCAATTTTAAATGGTATAAAGATGTCTTTATGACTAGTGTAACAGTCCGATTTAGGGCCTAGTCAGAATAGTGGTTGCGAGACCACAAATCCGAAGTAGAAATATGCATTTTATGATTCTTATGAGACTTATGATGTGGTTACATGATTGTGTGAAAATTTCATGAGGAAATTTTATTTATTAGTGATCAATTTGTCCATTAGGACTAAATTGCAAAGATTAGAAAATATGGGATTCTAGAAGATTTAAGTATGAAATAGAATTATAAAAATTACTAGAGGTCCTTATTTAGCAATTAGACCATTAAATGTCAAGATGGACAAAAATGGACATGGGAAGGAAAAATCTCAAGAAAGTGCCTTAAGGGCATTTTAGTCATTTGGTTAATTAATGAATTAAAAAGGGAAAAATAAGTCAAAATCTTGTCCATCTTCTTCCTATAAGTGCCGAAATTTGCAAGGAGACATAGCTAGGGTTTCTTCAACTTCCAAGCTTGATAGTAAGTGCATCCTAGCCCCATTTTTAATGTTCTTCGTATTTTTGAGATCCTCGTAGCTCGATTTAGCTATTTCTAGCTATATTTTGAGCTAGGGTTTATGTTCAAAAATTTACCCATGTATAACATGCATGTATTTTGATGTTTTAAGGAAGAATATGAAAGTTTGATGTGTGATAAACATCTTTTTCTAAGTGATTTTCATGAAAAATGCATAAAAGGACCAAATTGTAAAAGTTATAAAAATGGTCATACATGAGTGAAATAGTGGAAATTGGGGGCTGTTGTAGTTAAGAAAATAATTCGGCTAGGCTTAAAATACAATAAAGTTGAATAAAAATCATTTTACGAGCCTAGGGGCAAAAAGTGTAATTATGTGAAAGTTTAGGGGCAAAATTGTAATTTTTCCAAAGTATGATTCATGAGTCAATTTAGTCAATGTGAGTATTAAACAAGTGAAATTTTTATTATAGATTAGGAAACACGAAGCCCAGACCGAAACCGAGGTAAGAACAAAGTGTTGGACTAAATCGAACGTCTACACACATTTTGAGTACCGATGTAAGTTTGTGTGAAATTAAAATTGCATAGTGTTTTTATATTTTAAATTACTTGATCTTATGATAATGAATATCATTTCATGAAAATCGACTAATGAAGCCTCGATGAGAAAATGATGAGAATGTATTAAGTTGAAGTCTCGGTTAAAGATTCGGAATAACGAGGATACCTATGTCACGACATGAGATAAGGAAGGTCCCGTATAAGACCATGTCTGGGACATGGAATCGGTACCGAATGTAGGTCCCGTATAAGACCATGTCTTGGACATGGCATCGGCACCTAATGTAGGTCCCGTATAGGACCATGTCTGGGGCATGGCATCGGCACCGAATAAGGAAGGTCCCGTGTAATACCATGTCTGGGACATGACCTCGACACCAAAGGAAGATCTCGTGTAAGACCATGTCTGGGACATGGCATCGACATCTGTGTACGATCTCGTATAAGACCATGTCTGGGACATGTCATCGACATCGAGTTAATAGATCCCGTGTAAGACCATATCTGGGATATGGCATCGGCATCAAGAGGTGATCCCATGTAAGACCATATCTGGGATATGGCATTGGCATCATGATACATGTATGATGAGATTGAGTATCCTCCGATATTCCGAGTAGTTCAACGGGCAAAAGAGTTAAATATGCAAAGATGACAAAGAGCTAAGCTATACAAAGATGACAAAGAGTTACATTTAAGTTAAGGATGATAATGATGTAAGTTTATGTTCAAGGTAGCATAAGTGCTAAATTATGTCATGAAGTGACACAGGTACCACGAGTAAAATACGAGTTATGAAACCGTAATGTGATATGTGATGGGTAAGCGTAAGTATGAGTAAGTATGTCAAAGTACTTGAGAACTTGTGTCGTTATTGTCCTATGAGATGAATAAATTTTACCATGAGTACTTATGTTGCTATTTTAATTCATGCAAACTTACTAAGCTATATGCTTACCCCTTTCTTTTCCCTTTTCCTTGTAGTATCGCCAAGCTAGCTCGGGGATCGTAGAACGTCGGAGCTCGGATCACACTATCAATCATTCTTTTGGTATAGTAAAGTTGATTTATTTTGGGTATGGCATGTATAGGAACTTGGTCATCTTGTGCTATGTCATATTTGAAAGCCAAAGTGTTGGCTATTAATGTTATACACTCATTTTGTAAATGGCCATTAGGAATTGGCCGATATTTTTCAAGTTTTATATCTAATGATGTTGATATTCATGAAGTACAAGTTCATGCTATTGGTCGAGTAAAATGTGAAGTGTATGAATAATGATTAGTTGTTCTTCGTAGTGTATTATTGCCATGTTATGTGTTGCTTGTGTTGGCATATGTGTGTTTATGTTTCAGGGTGGCAATTGGCTTGGAAAATAGCCTTCTAATTGTCCACATGGGTAGACACACGGGCGTGTGTCGAGGCCGTGCGTGACACATGGTCAACCCCATGGGTGTGTTGATAGGCCGTGTGTCCCCTGCATCAAATTTGCAAGAATTTAATTCGTCACACGGGCCAGCACACGGGCGTGTGACTAGGCCATGTGCCCTTCAGAGCTTGCTGATGTCATAAATAGAATACCCAGGTTTTTCATACACGGGTGAGGACACGGGCGTGTCTAGGCCGTGTGAGGGGCACGGGCCACAGACACAGGCGTGTGTCCGGCCGTGTGAAAACTCCTGTAGGTTCAAAATGAAAAATAAATTCCACACGGGCTAGGAACATGGGCGTGTGTGACCACACGGCCTGCCCACGCGGGCGTGTTCCATTCCACATGGGCGTGTGGCCCTGTTTAGGCAAAAATTTTCTAAGTGCTCAAAAGTTTCCGGTTTAATCCCGAAACCTTCCGTATGTAAGTTTAGGGCCTCGTAGGCCCATAATAAGGATGTTATGAATCTGAATGAGAAGCTTTAAGTTGAAATGAAATTTTATAGCCCGATGTTGTATGTTTAAGCAAGTTAATTCCGGTAATGCCTCGTATCCTATCCCAGAGTCGGACACGGGTAAGGGGTGTTACAACTAGAGTTATGCAAAGATTTGATAACCAACAACCATTTTAGAAAGAAAAGTTTCTAGCAGGACTTCCTACTTTACTAGGAGAAAAAGTTAGAAATCAAATAAGAGAAATTTACAGAGGTATTATTCCATATGAAAAACTTACATATGGTGAACTAATTAGTTTCACACAAAAAGAAGGATTAAAAATTTTTCAAGATTTAAAATTACAAAAACAACTTAAGAAAGAAAGATATCAATGTAGAAAGGAATTAGGATCATTCTGCCATCAATTTGACATTAGGAATGAACCTTCTTCTTCAAAAACATGTTGCCCTGTAAAACCAAAAAATAGAAGAAAGAATATTTTAGAATATTATAAAAAACCCAAATATAGAAAATACAGAAAAGAAAAGAAACAACAAAAAAATGTTATAGATGTGGAAAACTAGGACACATCTCAAAATATTGCAAAATTAAAAGAAAAATTAATAATTTAAATCTAGATGAAGAAATTAAACAAAAACTAAATGAGGTTCTCTTATAAACAACTTCTTCTGAAAATGATACATTTAACGACACAGATTAATTACAAATAGACGAATTACATACAACATCCCAATCTTCTGATGATGAAAATGAACCCTCAATTAATATGTTAGCCAAAGACCAAGAATTTATGATTGAAGTTATTGATAAAATTCAAGACCCGGAACTTAAAAGAGAATACCTTTTGAAAATAAAATCCTCATTAAAAGATAAACCAGAAAAAGAAAAAGAAATTATTTCTAGTAAATCACAAATGTATAATATACAAGATATAATATTTAATAAATATGAAAAATAAAACCCAAAAAAATTACAAATTTTGAATTACAGTTAGAAATAAAACAAATTAAATTAGAACTTTCTCAACTTAAAATGGAATAACAAGAAATGAAAAAACAAATGCAAACCTTAAAACATAAAACCCCAAAAAATAGTTCGTTAGAAACTGAACCCGAACCTGAAGAAAATACACATGAATACATGATGGTTCTAACTGACGTATCTATCCAAAGATATTTAATAAAAATAAATATTGTCATAAATAATGAATTTCAATTAGAAATAATAGCTCTTTTTGATACAGGAGCAGACCAAAACTGTATTAGAGAAGGGATAATTCCAACAAAATATTATGACAAAACATCAAAATCTCTTAAAGCTGCACATGGTAAAAAACTAAAAATTACTTACAAAATTCCCAATAAAGAAATATGCAACAAAGGTATAAAATATCAAACATGTTTTTTTAATGGTAAAAGATATTACTCAAGATGTCATATTAGGAACTCCATTCATATCCTTACTCAAACCATATAAAGTAACAAATAATTCTATCTCCACCAAAGTTTTAAACACTAAAGTAGAATTTCCTTTTGTAGAAAAACCAAAAATAAGAAATCTCAACTTATTAAAATCTTTATCCATCCATAATGGGCAAATCAATAATTTAATTAATCATAAACGGAAAAAAAAATCTCTTTTCTAAAAGAAGAAATATGTTTTAAAAAATTGACTGAACAATTAGAAAAAAGAGAAGTACAAAAAAGGATAAATCAAATAAAAAAATAAATAGAATCAAAAATTTGTTCTGACATTCCTAATGCTTTTTGGAATAGGAAAAAACACGAAGTAACATTACCATATGAAAATAATTTTGATGAAAGAAAAATACCCACAAAAGCAAGATCAATACAAATGAACAAAGAAACGAAAGAATTTTGTAAAAAAGAAATGGAAGATCTTCTTAATAAAAATTTAATTAGGAAAAGCAGTTCTCCTTGGAGTTATTCAACATTTTATGTAATAAAAAATGCAGAACTTGAAAGAGGAACACCAAGATTAGTAATTAATTACAAACCTTGTAATCAAGCCTTAAAATGGATTAGGTACCCAATACCAAATAAGAAAGATTTGTTACAAAAACTTTGTAATGCAAATATTTTCTAAAATTTGACATGAAATCTGGATTTTGGCAAATCCAAATAAAAGAAGAAGAAAGATATAAAACGGCATTTAGTGTACCATTTGGACAATATGAATGGAATGTAATGCCTTTTGGATTAAAAAATTCTCCATCCGAATTTCAAAGAATAATGAATGACATTTTTTACCAATATTCTCAATTCACAATAGTATACATCGATGACGTAATAGTATTTTCAGAAAATTTAGAAAAACACTTCAAACATTTATCCATCTTTATAAAAGTCATAAAAAATAATGGTTTAGTAGTTTCTAAATCCAAGATAAGTTTTTTCCAAACCAAAGTAAGGTTTTTACGTAATTACATTACCCAATGAACTATTACCCCAATAAAAAAGGTCCATAGAATTTGCTAGAAAATTCCCAGACCAAATGCTTGATAAAGTTCAATTACAAAAATTCTTAGGAAGCCTCAATTATGTTAGACTTTTATCCAGGTCTTAGCAAATTATGTAAACCATGATACGGTAGGCTCAAAAAGAATCCACACCCTTGGACAAATGACCACACCAATATTATCACCCAAATTAAAAAAAACAAATCACTAAGCTTCCTTGTTTATATTTAGCTGATCCAAATGCCCCCAAGATTGTAGAAACAGATGCTTCTGAAATAGAATACGGTAGGATCCTAAAACAAGTTAAATGGGGAAAAGAGAAAATAGTCCAGTTTACTTTCAGACACTGGAATCCAACTCAGTAAAATTATAGTACTATTAAAAAAGAAATTTTATCAATTGTTTTATGCATTACAAAATTCCAAAGTGATTTATTAAATCAAAAATTTCTTTTACGAATTGATTGCAAATCAGCAAAAGAAGTTTTACAAAAAGATGTTCAAAATATTGCGTCAAAATAGATTTTTGCAAGATTGCAGGAAATTTTGAGCATATTTGATTTTGATATTGAATACATCAAAGGAAAAACTAATTCTTTGCCTGATTTTCTCACCAGAGAGTTTCTTCAAAAATGCCAACCAAACTCCGAGACAAAGGAAAAGGAAAAATAGAAGAGTCATCCAAAACCCAAATTTCCTCAAAACCAATTAAGTCATGGTATGAAATTTGCCATGAAGAAGAAAATGAGAGATCATCATCCTCATCAAAATCCTCCAAAAATACAATCGTTCAAGATGCACGAGATCCAAATGAAATTGTTTCTCACATAAAAAAATGGATTGAGTCCCTTTCTCAATCTCCAGAAGTGGCATTGGCCTTTTCTCAAATTGCTGGTGAAGTTGTAACGCCCCGAAAATTGGGCCTAGAATAAATGGGTTTCCTGTGTCGAGAGAATGGATTTTGTCGTTCGGAAAAAAAAAAAGAAGAGAGGGAATAATGAATTAAGTGTGTAAAAAAAATTATGATTGCATGTTTAGTTTAATTTTTAGGTGATTTAGGAAGGGTTGGTAGTGCTGGAAAAATCCTAGGCTCGATCTAGGGCTTTAGCAAAAATTTTGTTTTTACCCTTAAAGTGAGGTTGGTGGTAGTCAGAAGGCTTTTAAAATATTATTGGGTTAAAAGATAGCACAAGGAAGTAGGTGGTTTGGTGGCCTGGGGCGTTCTGAATAAGCTGGTGGTCAAAGGTTCAAGTCCTGGACTTGGCAAAAAATTTTATTGTGCATATGTTAGTATGAAGGCCAGAGTTTAGGCCTTATAATTAGTTGGGGCTGATTCACAACCCAAAGAAACGCCTGGCCCAGTGGCAAAGGCGTTAGGAGCAGGAGGGGGAGCAGGTTTCTAGTCGCGGCGTGCGCTAAATGTTGGGTTTTCTTTAAGTAAACCTGGAGCGCGGCAGAAAAGTTTATAATTAATTAGGGAGGAAATATGACTCAAATAAAGTAGGCAGCATAGTGGCAAGGGGCGTGTATCATAGTGAAGAGGTTGGAGGTTCGAAGCTGGGTGTTGGCGATTATTTTTAGATTTCTTTGGATGATTCGGTCGTTGGGAAATAGGCCTTAAAATAATTTGAGAATGGAACATATCACAAGAAGAGTTGTGGTGCAGTGGCGAGAAGTGTGTGGTGGTGCCTGGAGGTCTTAGTTTCGAGTTGCCTTGTGCACAATAACTTGCTATTTTGCTGCTGGCGTGGGGAAGGTGTTTGAAGTGGACCGAAACACCAAAGGATGGCTGCTGTTTGGGGAAAGCAATTTGAATGTAATTCAAATTGAATTTTTGGCTAAATAAATGAATTTTTGGATGGGGATGAAGATAAAATTTGGAGAAAATAAAGAAATTTAATTGGTGATAAGTTTGAGTCGATTGAGGAGTGTAGGTTTATTTATTTATTTATTTTTAGTATATATATGTGTGCCGTATGGGTAAGTAGGGCATTTGTTGCTTTTGTGTGATTTAGTTGATTAATTAGGGGAAAATTCTTTCCAATCTCCCAATTCTTTTTAGTTTCTTTCCCTTTGCAAATACCCGAGTAATCACAATTTCTTTCTTTTTCCAAACAAAAGTGCCTAGACCGAATTCTCCTTCCCTCCAACAATATTTCTTTATTGCCGAAATTACCATCATCCTTCCTTGCCAAAATCCCTACTTGTGCCGATTCTTAGTTATTTTTCCCTCCATCACTGTAACACCCCAAACCTGGCTCATGCGGTATGACCGGATCTGACATGTCACATGAAGAAAACGTATAAATAACGAGTGAATCTTTCTAAAGTAAGTGTTATTTGGTTACATTTAAGAAAAACAAGTTTAGTTATAGATATTCGTTAAAAATACTACAAATCTCGAGTGGTTGATTGATGAATTGAAAATTTATCAGGTAATCTTTAAAATCATAACTTTTGAAAATGACGATGATACTTCGGAGGAAAAGTCCAAGTTAAAATATTTGTACATATTTATTCTGAAATCCATTTATTAATCAATTTTGAAAAACCGTTAATTAGGATTTTTAGAAAATCCCCATTTAAAACAAATCAAGAAAGATATTAAATACGTCTAAACATAAAGCGAAATAAAACATATCCCAGAGGCCTTATTACAACTTTAAAACCCAAAATAGTAAGAGTAACGAAAATAAAACAGAAAAGAAGTTTACTAATGTTCGAAAACAATATTTCCAAAGTATGGCCTCCACCGAGTCATCCATGGGCCCAAGTCCTCATTACTGTGCATTACCTGCAAGGGTTAAGAAGATGGGGTGAGTTACTAGAACTCAGTGTATAATCCCCTTACCGTCATCCACTGGGCCTGAACCCGCAAAGCATAATCGTGAGCCTAAGCCCATTTACATAATAGTATTTAAATGAATTAAATGTATGCAACCCAACCCATCCATCCATCACACCCCCGACCAGCCAATCACACCTGTGGGGATCAAGTCAACCCACCCCGCCGCTCACACCAATTTGCAATCGAACTGCTATTTATATAATATTTTTGTGGTCAAGCCACCGAAATCATAATTAAGCACATTAGTAAACAAATTGTGGCAATGCCACCAGGCTACACTGCTCTTCATGAAATTTTTTTTCCCATCCCATGCAATATGTAAAAAAAAATGCCACATACATAATAAAATATCCACATGTAAATAACAACCATTTATCAAGTGAATTATTACGGTGAATCGGCCCATTATAGTACTTTGGAAATTCGGCCCACTAAGGCATTCTAGCAATCGGCCCATAGGGGCATTTTGATAAATCGGCCCATAGGGCCATTTTCGTAAATTGGCCCATAAGGGGCATTTTCGTAAATCGGCCCATAGGGGCATTTTCGTAAATCGGCCCACAGGGGCATTTTAGTAATTTTGCAATTTAATACTGATTTTGACAGATCTTTAGGAATAACGTTGATTAAGCAAGTTACTCAATTTTCATGCCATATTACGGTTATTAGGCTTGAAAATAACAACGATCTATTCTTCCAACATAATGGTGAGTCATGAATCAATGGGATTTCGGTGTGAGATTACACACCTGATTACGGTAAGGACTAAACCTTCTTGATCGTCGGCACCTATATCACCATAATACTCGATTAATTAACATAAGAGATTTTTTTTAATCCAAATCTAAATCAACGATCTAAATGCTTACTCTTAGTATTGTGAACGACCACGATTTGCCTATTCTCACCGAATGATGGTCCACAACCCGGTGGGAAATCCCGAACTGCCGATACCACTCTACGCATAAACTTGGGAGTAGAGATTGCAAGTCCACTCCCTTTTTGTCCTCCTATCGATTTTCCTTTCAAATCGTTACCACTTGCCTCCATTGAAAATGTCTCGGTCAGAAAATTACTACTATGTGAGAGTAGTTGTTTAGGGATAGGATTCAGCTTACCACTACTTCCGAATAACCAACGAGTAGAGAAAACGAGTAGTTTAGTCCCTAAAATAATCGATTAGTCAAATCTAATGATCCGTTTTAGCGGAATAACAACGCAATGAGATAGATCGAAAAGAACCTTGAAGGAATTCCTTACCTTAACAATAATAGCTCCGACTTCCACTGATTGGGCTTATGGCTACGGATGAATCGACAAGGATGTGATATACGGCCACCCACTAGAACACTACGAAAAAGAGATGATCACGATATGAGGGAGTAGGAGAAAGAGATGTTTCGGTTTAAAGAACCCTCCAATGATAAGGGCACATATTCGGCCATGAAGAAAAGAAAAAGAAAAGAAGAGGATGAAATCACTTACCCAAATTGGTCAAGGAAGAAATGCCCAATATGCAAGCAAGAAGAAGAAGATATAATGTGATTAAAGTTTCGGCTATTTAGAGAGAAAAGATCAAGTAAGATTCGGCCATCAAAAATATTGATTAAAGAAGAAGAGAGAAGGGTTGAAGAAATGGTGAAAAAGAAAAGAAAAGATGGGAAAAGTGTTAGATAGTTTCGTCTAACACCAAAGAGAAGATGATAAAAAAGGCTTGAGTGTTTTGGCAAACAAAGGAAAAATGAACACCATATTTTGAGTGTTTCGGCAACAAAGTAAAGGGTTGGAAACGAGAGCACCAAAATTGTTAAAAAAGAATGAAAACCTCTCATGCACAAGTTTGCAAAAAGGATAAAGAAAATTGGCTCCCAAAATCCCCCTACAAAAACCGTGTTTGTCCCTAACACCAAAAGGATTTTGTTGACCAAAATTCTTTCCCCAAGCTCCTTCCAAAAATTCGGCCAACATGTTCCCCCTTCGTACTCCTTTTCCTTTATTTCTTTCCTTATTTTTCCCTTGTTCTCCTCCTTACCTTATTTTCTTAGTCTTCTTTCCATCATTTGAAAAGTCTTCCTTTCCTTTATTAAAGCCATGGCCGACACTCACCATTTAGCACAAAAAAAATAATCCAAAACTTTGCAATAGGTGGGATTCGAACTCCACCCCTAAAGCTCCTTCATGTGACGCCACTCCACTCTGCTACTAGCTCCACTTGTGCTAGCAAAATACACACTTATTTCCTTAAGTCTTGACGCCACTTACCTTCTCTCCTTAAAGTGCTTAAACACAAAAAATTTGCTAAGGCCCAACTCAACCCCAAGCCTTCTTAGAACCCCTAAACATACACAATTAACACTCTTAACTAGCCTATTGCATGGTATAATGTAAAACATAAATTCCCGAATTTTGGGATGTTACAACTCTACCCCCTTAAGGAAATTTCGGCCTCGAAATTTACCTGATTAAAAGAGATGAGGGTACTGTTGCTGGATCGTGTCCTCTAGCTCCCATGTAGCTTCCTCTGACCCGTGATTACGCCATTATACTTTGACCAACGGGACTGACTTCTTTCTCAGCACCTTAATATCCCGATCTAAAATCTGTACTGGCTCCTCTTCAGAAAACAAGTCAGGTCTTATCTCAACTTCCTCTACTGGCACAACATGAGACGGATCCGAACGATAATGCCTTAACATCGAGACATGGAATACGCTATGTATCTGACTCAACTCCGGAGGTAACTCAAGCTGATAAGCCACTGGCCCAACACGCTTCAATACACGGTAAGGTCCGATGAACCTAGGGCTTAACTTGCCCTTCCTTCCATATCTTAAGATCTTTTTCCAAGGTGAGACCTTCAAAAAGACTTGATCACCCACAGAGAACTCTATCTCCTTCCGCTTCAGATTCGCGTATGATTTCTGTCTGTTTGAAGCTTCTTTTAACCGAGCCCAAATTACCTTTACTTTTTCCTCTGTCTCTGAGATTAACTCAGGACCCAAAAGTCGTCGCTTCCCAGGCTCGATCCAAAGAAGTAGGAGTACGACACCTACGACCATACAATGCCTCATAGGGTGCCATCCGGATGCCGGGATTGATAGTCATTTGTTGTATGCAAACTCGCCAATGGTAGAAAATCTTCCCAACTACCTCTGAAGTCGATCACACAAATTTCTTAACATGTCTTCTAAAATCTGGATTACTCTCTCCGATCGACCATCCGTCATGGGGTGAAATGCCGTCTTTGAAAATTTAGCCTTGTACCCAAAGCTTCATGTAGAGCCTTCCAAAATCGTGATGTAAACCTAGGATCCCTGTCTGATATGATAGACATCGGTATCCCATGCAACCTCACGATCTCTACTACATACAACTTGGCTAACTTCTGCAACGAGTATTCCGTACGAACAGGTAGGAAAAGAGAAGACTTCGTTAATCGATCCACTATCACCCATACTGAATCTTTCTTAGTAGGCGTTAAGGGTAACCCACTAACAAAATCCATTGTTATCCTTTCCCATTTCCAAAGTGGGATTTTCACCGATTGTAGCAACCCTGAAGGCAGTTGATGTTTTGCCTTCACCTGCTGACATGTCAAGCACTTGCTCACGAAATCAGTAACCTCCCGTTTCAACCCTGGCCACCAATACTGCTCACAGAGGTCTTGGTACATTTTGTTTCCCTCGGGGTGCATAGCGTATGGGCTACTATGTGCCTCACGCAGAATCATTTGTCTCAATTCCGAATCCCTGGGCATACAAACTCTTCCGCGGAAACACAATACTCCATCGCTATTTAATCCAAAATCCCCTTTCTCACCACCTTCCACTTGCTAAAACCGAGAGCCCAACCTTTCATCCAACATCTGTTTTTCCTTAATCTGACTTACCCATGCAGGCTTCACTTGAAGTTCAGCTAACAAACTACCATCTTCATAAAGGCTGAGATGAGCGGACATCACTCTCAAATCCGATATCACCTTGCGACTCAACGCATCTGCCACTACATTAGCTTTACCTGGATGATACTCGATTGAGCAGTCATAATCTTTCAACAATTCTATCCACCTCCGCTGTCTTAAGTTCAACTCCTTCTGGGTAAGGAGGTACTTCAGACTCTTATGATCCGTGTAGATAATCGACTTCTCCCCGTACAGATAGTGTCTCCATATCTTCAGAGCAAACACCACTGCAGCTAACTTCAAATCATGTGTGGGATAGTTCGCCTCATACGGCCTTAATTGACGAGATGCATAAGCCACCACTTTTCCCCCTTGCATCAACACACATCCCAAGCCCGTGTGTGACGCATCACAATAAACAGTAAACTCCTTACCAAATTTCGGTAGGAATCAATATCGTGCCCTCTCGCGAGAATCTTCTTCAATTTTTCAAAGCTCTCTTGCTGCCTATCTGACCACACAAATGATACTCCCTTATACAATAGCTTAATTAGGGGTGCAGCAATCAATGAAAACCCCTCTACGAACTGCCTGTAATACCCAGCCAAACCCAGAAAACTCTGAATTTATGCCACTGACTTCGGTGGCTTCCAGTCCAATACAGCCTCTATCTTGCGGGGATCAACTCTAATTCCCTCGGCAGACACAATATGCCCCAAAAAGGTCACCTCCTTCAGCCAAAATTCACACTTACTGAATTTTGCATACATTTGCTTCTCCCTTAATATCTGCAATACTACCCGTAGATGCGAATCATGCTCCTCTTCTGTCTTTGAGTACACCAAGATGTCATCTATGAACACCACCACAAATCGATCTAGATAGGGTTGGAAGACTCGGTTCATCATGTCCATAAATGCAGCTGGTGCATTAGTCAACCCAAACGGCATCACCAAGAACTCGTAATACCCATAACGATTTTGGAACGCAGTCTTGTGAATATCCGCCTCCTTGACCTTTAACTGGTGATACCCCGATCTCAAGTCTATTTTCGAGAAAATCAAAGCTCCTCGCAGCTGATCGAACAGATCATCGATCCTCGCTAACAGATACTTATTCTTGATTGTCAACTTATTCAATTGCCTATAATCGATGCACATACGCATCGACCCATCCTTTTTCTTAACGAATAAAACCGGCGCTCCCTACAGTGACACACTTGGTCGAATAAATCCACGATCCATCATCTCCTAGATTTGAGCTTTATGTTCCACTAGCTCCTTCGGCGCCATTCTATAAGGAGCAATGGACACCAGAGCCGTTCTTGGCAATAGCTCAATACCAAATTCCACTTCCCGATCCGGAGGCAATCCTGGAAGCTCCTTGGGAAAGACGTCTGAAAACTCTTTCACCGTTCTAACACTCTCTACCGACAACTCTTTGGCATCCAAAGCACTAATGAAGGCTAAGAACGCTTCACACCCCTTTCGTACCAACCTTTCCGCCTTTAAAGTAGATACCACATTAGACAGATAATTTCTTCTTTCACCTATCATCATCACTTCCTTATCCTCTGAAGTTCTTAGTACCATCCGCTTTGCAGCATAATCTAAGTTCGCACGATGCTTAACCAGCCAGTCCATGCCCAATATAAGGTCGAACTCTTCAATGGCGCTTCCATCAAATTCGCGAAAAAAACTACCCCTAACTTCGAGGCACATCCTAAACAACTTATTTACTACCACCGATCGTCCTAAAGGGCTAATCACGCTTGTTTCTCTAGCAATAATCTCGGATCTAATATTCAAAGTTCCAAACACAAAGACATGCAACATACGAATGGGTGGATCCAATATCTATCAAAATGGTAAAAGGTACATCGATATGAAGAACGTCATCGGTTATGACGTCCGGCAAGCGCCTCCTCTCGACGCTTTGACGCATAGACCAACCCCGGGCCGCCTCGCCTCGCATTACCCCTATTACCGCACCTCTACCCGGTGCACCCGACCTCGCCCTACACCATTACCACCTCGACTGCCCACGGCCTCTCTGCGGCAGCCGGCGCCTCACCGCTGCTGCGCAAATCACATACTGAACTACCCGAGTGCGAGTAGGCTCTCGAGGCAATCCTTAAACCGATGGTCCTTGGATCCACATCCTAAAAAACCACCGCTTCTCTTCCAAAGATTCACCCGAGTAAAGTTTCCTACAATCCACGCAAGGTCAGAATCGATTGGTAGTAGCCGAACTCTCACTCGAGCCGCTCCTCATTCTTGGGCCTTTTTGAAATCCTCTGGCGGACCTGAATACCCAGAGTCTCTCTTGTTCCTGCCCCTATCCTTGTCTCGATTTTGCCATTATGAGTGTTTTACTTCTTCAGCAATCTTAGCTTTTTCCACTAGTGTGGCAAAATTCCTCTCTTTCTGTGGGGCTATCAGTACCCGTAACTCATCACGAAATCCATCCTCAAATCGTACGCAGCGTTCATAATCAGTCGGCACTATTCCCCGGGCATACCAACTCAGACGTAGAAACTCCGCCTCGTATGCTGCCACAGATTTACCTCCTTGAACCAGATTCAGGAATTCCTTTCTTCAGGCATCCACATAACTAGCACCGACATATTTTCCCTGGAATGATGTCTTAAAGAAATCCTGTGTACGTTCACCCAGTACCTTCCCGAACAGTGAGCCACCACTGATACGCCTCGTCTCTCAGCAATGACACAACCCCTTTCAGTTTCTGCTCGGCGGTGCAATCCAGGTCATCCATAATCCGCTCCACCGCCTCAAGCCAGTACTCCTCTACATTAGGGGCTACACCCGAAATACCCCTAAAAACTTTAGCCTCATTCGATCTAAGTCGCTCGAATATCGACCCACGAGCTGCCGACCCAGTTCTTGCCCCAGCAACCCTTTCCAGTACTCACAACATCGCTTGGGACAGAGCGTCGTCCTCTCTCATCAGATCATGTGATCCAGCTTTAGTCACTGGTGACGCAGGTGCGTCTATTTTCGGCATATGTCCCGATGCCTTAGATACAACTCTAGCACCTCGGCCTCTACCACGGCCACGTCTACCGTATCCACGTCCTCTAGTACTCATGTTTACTAACGTCGATTTAATCTGATTAAGAGTCTTATGAATCAGTATACTTATTCCGTGTTTATTAAACAATATTTTATGGAGTATAAGAAGTAAAGTTGTTTTCACAAAATGTATCCTAAAGTCTCAATCTCTATAGTTTTTCAGCTCCTAAAGCTAAAAGTTCTAGAGTATTTCTATTTTTGTGAAGTTTTCATACTACAGTCATACCACAATAATCATAAAATGAAAACAGAAACTTACTGACTTGGTGCCGGATACCCGTGGTGCCATACTTCCTCTAAAACATGTATTTATAAATTGAATTTCAAGCAATTTTTTAGAAAACATTTTTGAACCCAAACCACAGTCGAGTTTTGTAACCGGGCTCTGATACCATAAAATGTAACACCTCAAACCCGGCTCATGCGGTATGACCGGATCTGACATGTCACATGAAGAAAACGTATAAATAGCGAGTGAATCTTTCTAAAGTAAGTGTTATTTGGTTATGGTTAAGAAAAACAAGTTTAGTTATAGATATTCGTTAAAAATACTACAAATCTCGAGTGGTTGATTGATGAATTGAAAATTTATCAGGTAATCTTTAAAATCATAACGTTTGAAAATGACGATGATACTTCGGAGGAAAAGTCCAAGTTAAAATATTTGTACATATTTATTACAAAAATCCATTTATTAATCAATTTTTAAAAACCATTAATTAGGATTTTTAGAAAATCCCCATTTAAAACAAATCAAGAAAGATATTAAATACGTCTAAACATAAAGCAAAATAAAACATATCCTAGAGGCCTTATTACAACTTTAAAACCCAAAATAGTAAGAGTAACGAAAATAAAACGGAAAAGAAGTTTACTAATGTTCAAAAACAATATTTCCAAAGTATGGCCTCCACCGAGTCATCCATGGGCCCAAGTCCTCATTACTGTGCATTACCTGCAAGGGTTAAGAAGATGGGGTGAGTTACTAGAACTCAGTGTATAATCCCCTTACCGTCATCCACTAGGCCTAAACCCGCAAAGCATAATCGTGAGCCTAAGCCCATTTACATAACAGTATTTAAATGAAGTAAATGTATGCAACCCAACCCATCCATCCATCACACCCCCGACCATTCAACCACACCTATGGGGATCAAGTCAACCCACCCCGCTGCTCACACCAATTTGCAGTCGAACTGCTATTTATATAATATTTTTGTGGTCAAGCCACCGAAATCATAATTAAGGACATTAGTAAACAAATTGTGGCAGTGCCACCAGGCTACACTGCTCTTCATGAAATTTTTTCCCCATCCCATGCAATATGTAAAAAAAATGCCACATATATAATAAAATATCCACATGTAAATAAAAACCATTTATCAAGTGAATTATTACGGTGAATCGACCCATTATAGTACTTTGGTAATTCGGCCCACTAAGGCATTCTAGCAATCGGCCCATAGGGGCATTTTGATAAATCGGCCCATAGGGGCATTTTGATAAATCGGCCCATAGGGGCATTTTTGTAAATCAGCCCATAGGGGCATTTTCGTAAATCGGCCCATAGGGGCATTTTCGTAATTTAGCAATTTAATACCGATTTTGACAGGTCTTTAGGAATAACGTTGATTAAGCAAGTTACTCGATTTTCATGCCATATTACGGTTATTAGGCTTGAAAACAACAACGATCTATTCTTCCAACATAATGGTGAGTCATGAATCAATGGGATTTCGGTGTGAGCTTACACACCTGATTACGGTAAGGACTAAACCTTCTTGATCGTCGGCACCTATATCACCATAATACTCGATTAATTAACATAAGAGATTTTTCTTAATCTAAATCTAAATCAACGATCTAAATGCTTACTCTTAGTATCGTGAACGACCACGATTTGCCTATTCTCACCGGATGATGGTCCACAACCCGGTGGGAAATCCTGAACTGTCGATACCACTCTACGCATAAACTTGGGAGTAGAGATTGTAAGTCCGCTCCCTTTTTGTCCTCCTATCGATTTTCCTTTCAAATTGTTACCACTTGCCTCCATTGGAAAAAGTCTCGGTCAAAAAATTACTACTACGAGAGAGTAGTTATTTAGGGATAGGATTCGGCTTACCACTACTTCCGAAGAACCAACGAGTAGAGAAAATGAGTAGTTTAGTCCCTAAAATAACCGATTAGTCAAATCTAATGATCCATTTTAGCGAAATAACAACGCAATAAGATAGATCAAAAAGAACCTTGAAGGAATTCCTTACCTTAACAATAATAGCTCCGACTTCCACTGATTGGGCTTATGGCTACGGATGAATCGACAAGGATGTGATATAAGGCCACCCACTAGAACACTACGAAAAAGAGATGATCACGATATGAGAGAGTAGGAGAAAGAGATGTTTCGATTTAAAGAACCCTCAAATGATAAGGGCACATATTCGGCCATGAAGAAAAGAAGAGGATGAAATCACTTACCCAAATCGGTCAAGGAAGAAATGCCCAATATGCAAGCAAGAAGAAGAAGATATAATGTGATTAAAGTTTCGGCTATTTAGAGAGAAAAGATCAAGTAAGATTCGGCCATCAAAAATATTGATTAAAGAAGAAGAGAGAAGGGTTGAAGAAATGGTGAAAAAGAAAAGAAAAGATGGGAAAAGTGTTAGATAGTTTCAAGCTAACACCAAAGAGAAGATGATCAAAAAGGCTTGAGTGTTTTGGCAAACAAAGGAAAAATGAACACCATATTTTGAGTGTTTTGGCAACAAAGTAAAAGGTTGGAAAAGAGAGCACCAAAATTGTTCAAAAAGAATGAAAACCTCTCATGCACAAGTTTGCAAAAAGGCTAAAGAAAATTGGCTCCCAAAATCCCCCTACCAAAACCGTGTATGTACCTAACACCAAAAGGATTTTGTTGACCAAAATTCTTTCCCCAAGCTCCTTCCAAAAATTCGCCCAACATGTTCCCCCTTCTTACTCCTTTTCCTTTATTTCTTTCCTTATTTTCCCCTTGTTTTCCTCCTTACCTTATTTTCTTAGTCTTCTTTCCATCATTTGAAAAGTCTTCCTTTCCTTTATTGGCCGACACTTACCATTTAGCATAAAAAAATAATCCAAAACTTTGCAATAGGTGGGATTCGAACTCCACCCCTAAAGCTCCTTCATGTGACGCCGCTCCACTCTGCTACTAGCTCCACTTGTGCTAGCAAAATACACTCTTATTTCCTTAAGTCTTGACCCCACTTACCTTCCCTCCTTAAAGTGCTTAAATACAAAAATTTTGCTAAGGCCCAACTCAACCCCAGGCCTTCTTAGAACCCCTAAACATACACAATTAACACTCTTAACTAGCCTATTGCATGGTATAATGTAAAACATAAATTCCTGAATTTTGGGATGTTACAATCACAAATCGGTTGTTGTCTACTCTTAGTCAAGTTTAAAAGCCAGATCTTGTTCAGTAGCTATCTAGGCCACAGGATCAAAGGAGGGTTTCGGTAAGTACTCAGTCAACTTCCTTAGTGTGTTTTGTTAAAAGCCAAAGGGCTATCTAACCTCTCATTGTCGTTAACTTTGTATTAACAAGGGAAAGGATCAACAATCAAAAGCGTGGTAGGTAAGGATTGCTAATAAGGTGGTAAGTGTTCTCGACCCAGTCATGGTTTAGTAAATGGCCGAATCTAATGTGGCCCATAGGGGTGATTTATGATCAATATGGGTCACTTAGTTTTGACGATATAGGTGTTTGGGTGCAGATCTAGAGGATAATCGCCAATAGTAGCAAAGGAATGACTACTAGAATGTGAGGCACACGGTAAGGGTACGGTGAGGTTTCAGTTTTTGATAAGTATGTGTTAAAGCTTTGGTTAATCGCTAGTAATGTCGATTGTAGGTTCGTGACTAAGGGGTTTGTAGCATGCGAGGTTACCAGGTGTGTACAAACACTACACACACGATATCGGCAACGCCGAAAAGCCAAAAGTGGCTAAATGGGCCTACCGAACTTGTGGGCCCAGAATGGCAATGGTTGATATGTGAGCATGAATAATGATATGGCATGAACGTTTGTATGATTGGATCATGAATGAGCCCAATTGGCTATACGACATGAAATGGGATTGATGGGCTTATGGGGACGTGAACAAGTATGTTAGGGTTAATGGACTTTAGGCCTAGTTTGAACAACTCTTAAATTTCATAAGACTTAATCTAATTAAACATGTCCATGAACAAGTTGCTGGGTTATGGTGTGGCAACGGGCATACGCATGTCTAGGATTGGATCTAGGGAGAGCTTGGTACTTAAGCGGTCCTAGTGGCCCACCTCCTCTTCTCTGGAATCCTACCTGGTGCGTAGTGTCTGTTCACTTTAGCCGCGAAGACTTGTTGATGGGCAAAAGTTCATAACTAAAACCCGAGAGGGACCAAATACCCTTATATTTGAAAAATTACTAAAATACCCCTAGATTTGTAAATCACCAAAATACCCCTATTTTGCAAAATTACCCAAAATACCCATATTTTGTAAAAGTACCAAAATACCCCTATTTTGCAAAATTACCAAAAAAACCCTATAGAGTAGAATTACGAAAATACCCCTAGGTAGTGAAATGACGGAAATACCCCTATGTGACGAATATGAGTTTGTGGATGTTACTCGTGTGTTTGATGCATTCATATGATATTCTGCTTAAGATGCATATGGGTGGGAATTATGGTACGGAGGAAGATTTGAGGATCGCATAGTCGTATGGCCATGGATCCACCGGAGGCTTTAAGCCCATTATATGATTAGCAGCTTTACTGCAACGTTAGGTAGTACCGCAATCGGGCTACCTTTGGTGTGTAGAGGATGGGTGGGTTGATTTAGAAATCCCCACAGGTGTGTAACGGTTGGAAGGGAAATGGTGTGTGTAGCGGATGGATTATTGGGATGGGTTTTGCATTAACTTGTTTGTATATGATACAATATGATGTGATATGAGGTCATGGTGGGCTAAGGCCTAAGACCACCGATTTTGATAGGGCTTAGGCCCAATGTGAATATTTGTATGTGATTTGATTGCCGGGTTGTACACACTAAGTTTCGAAACTCACACCCTTTAATTTAATGTTTCAGGTAATCCTGAATAGATGGCTCGACGTGGGAGAGGACTCGGAGATGTCCACACTACAAGCTGATCAAATGTTTTAATTTGTTCAAATGAATCTTTTTTAATACTTTGTTTTTTTTCATTGGATTGTAATAATGCCAGGTAACTCCTAATTGACTTTAGATTTTGGGTTTATTATTATTATTGTTTCTGTAACATCCAGGATTTAGGGGCTTTGCATCTTTTATGTTTTTCTATGTTTGTTGAGTTATGCCTGTTGTTTGGATGTGTTTGGAGGCCTCGGGAAGGCTCGGTGTTAAGCCGAAGCCTTGGTATAATTTTAGTTTTGGGCGTTTTAGGAGGGAAGCCGAATGGGGACAAGACTTAAGGGTTTTCTGTTGCGTTTAGTGATACAAGAGGTGCAGTGGAAGAGTGGCAAGGAGACGCCACCTAGCATGCAGGGAGATGGCGTCACGAGGAGAAGCTAAGAGGGAGGGGGTTCGGAACTCTCAAGCAGCATAAGGAAGTATTATTTTTGGTTCAGGCAAGGGAGGCAGTTGGATGGTAATCAAACTCTGGAGGAGAGAGCCAATGTAACACCCCAAACCCGGCCTAAACGCTACGACCAGATCTGGTATGCTACAGGGTTTATTGTTAAAAACTTTGCTTTGATGGTTTTTTGGAAATCTCAGTTTCGTTATTTAGGCACTTGTTAAAAATAAGATATTTGATGAAAACCTTTACTTTTTCTTTGAACGTGTTTGGAAAACCCATTTTATTACTTTTTACGACTTAAGTCCTTGAACATAAAATTTTAAACTGTAAACATTAACAAATATAAAGTGATAACCTAAGCCCTGGGGCCTTATTACATAAATAGTCCCAAAATTAAAACTTAAAGAAAACCGAAAATAGTTCATGAAAATAAATAAAATAAAACTTGGTGGCCCCTCGAGTCCGCCTCGGCTCCCATGTCCATGATCTACTTGCTCATCCCGAAAAGTCGGGAAAAAATAAAGCGGTGAGTCACCAAGACTCAGTGCAAATCCTAAAACACATAAAAGGCTTTAGGCCCACAAACACATTATGGGCCTTGGCCCATACACAATGGCAACAAAATATTTACATGCAACATGGCCCAACCCAACCTAGTGATCCATCCTCTACACACCGGCCCGTACCAACCAACACACCTTGGGGATTTCTACAATCAACCCACCAACCGCTACACACCATATCGACAGTCATGCTGCCTATTCCTAACAATCAGGAATCAATTTAACGTGGCTTAGCCACCGATCACTATGCGACCTAATTTTACAGTTCGTGGTTTAACCACCGATCACCAAGTGACCTATTAACATGCTCTTCCCCTTCATCGTATTAACCCTATCCCATGCATACATTCAAGCAAATTCAAAATAGTATACTACCTAAAGATCACAGGTTTTTACATACATCGATACACACATAGAGAAGTTTCTATGGTTACGTACCTGGCATCCTTTGCCTACCCCTTTTGGGTAACACGACTGTCCATATAGCCTTTTTCCGGCTTTTAGCCCATAACATACATAATACAGATAATTAGTGTGTTAGAGATCTACACACCTGATTACATTCAAGATGATACTTTCTATGTCAACATTATCGGTAGCCGATACGGCTGCTAACTGCCTTTGGTTTTGTTCTGAAACTGGTCCACAACCCGGCAGCCAATCCCGAACTGCTGACACCGCTCGTTTCTTAAACTTAGGGATTGGTTTAACAGATCCAATCCCCTCCTTCACCTGATCGATATTTGATTCCATCCAAAAGACCCTTTTCAGTTGCCACCATCATAACATATGGTTAAGATTACAATTACGATAGCGAATCTAACGAGAATCTAAAGAGAACCCCTTACCTTGAAATCCCAAAAGATGGAGTTTAGAGCCTAGCGATTTCTGGCTTTTAGATCCAGACGATCTACTTTGATTCCCGATGTGTCGCCCAATACATAAACATAATAGACCAACAATCCATTAGCCTTTCGGCTTTGTCTTCAAAAACCGAAAGAGAAAAAAAATGGAACGGAAGAAATCGGCACCTACCTTTACAGAGAATTCGTCAACTCCTAGAGAACTTCGACTTTTGAGAAGATCAAAAAGAAAAGATGATCTCAAGAGATCTATGAAGATTCGGCTTTGATGAAGAAATCAACGAAAAGAAAAGAATAGACTAGGGTATTCGGCTTATGGAGATGAACACAATGAGATTTCGGCTTTTGCATAAAAGTGGAGATGAGAGCTTGGGATTAGGGATTTTGGCTAAGCAGAGAATGAGAGAAAAGAATGAGAAAAAATAATGGAAAAACCCTAATGTCGTAAATAAAAAGATATCTCCCCCACTTAATCACAAAATTTCGGCACCTACTTCCTAAAACCGAAAATGCCCTTTTTTTTAAAACTAAAACTAAGCTACTAATCAAGGGAAATTTTGGCACCCCTTAGCCATATTAAAACCGATTCCTCCTCCCCCTCAGTGTTGGAATTTCGGCCACCACTGTGACCAGCAGATAAATCCTAAATTTCCTCCCTTATCTTTATCTGATCACATCTCCAAAAGAAGCCTAGATCACACCACCTCTTCCTCCCTTTATCTGCCATATTATCTGTATTTTCCACTCAAATTAATCCTCCTAATTTCAAGCATCATTGCAGTCCAACTCTACCCACTTAAATACCGAAAATTAACAAATCTTAATTAAAATAATTGGGCTTAATGTGACTCGAACTTGAGCCTCCTCAGCTGACGCCACCTCCCTGCTTTCTAAGTGGCGCCACTTTGCCACTGGGCCACAAGCCCATCTTTGTCTTATAATCACAGATAACATCTTTTAAGCCCTATCCTATCAGGCTTTCCACTAGAGTGCCCGAACAGAAAATTTGATTAAGGCCACGGCCCAACCCTGAGCCCAATCTGAACCCCTTAAACACTCCAATTAACACATTAAGCATAACAACATATTAAACACAAAGGCCCATTAATTCAGGATGTTACAGTTCTACCCCCTTAAAGAAATTTCGTCCTCAAAATTTCTAGCTATAGAAACAGTCGCACATCCTAACCTACAACACTACACTCACGCTGCGCACTCTGATTCTAAAACAGTAATACACTTTCTAACTTAAGCTTGGAACCTCTTCACACAACCAAATATCTAATACTGAAGCAAACCCCAAGGCGACACACTTGGTCGGATAAACCCTTTATCCATCAACTCTTGGATCTGTGCCTTCAATTCCACCAACTCCTTCGGCGCCATCCTATACGAAGCAATAGATACTGGTGCTGTTCCCGGAAGAAGATCGATACCAAACTCCACTTCACGATTCGGGGGTAATCCCAGAAGATCTTCTGGGAAAACATCAGGAAATTCCTTCACCGTCCTGACATCTTCGACAGTTAGTTCCTTGTCTTCCAGAGCCCGAACAAACATTAGAATTGCCTTGCATCCTTTCCTCACCATCCTTTTCGCCCTTAAGGCAGACACCACATTTGACAAACAGTTCCCCCCTTCACCTATCACCAACACTTCGCCACCATCGGGAGTTTTTAACACCATACGCTTGGCTGCACAGTCCAAATTTGCTTGATACTTCACTAACCAATCCATTCCTAAGATCAAATCGAACTCCCCAAACGGCGGTTCCATCGAATCGACCCGAAAAGCTACCCCTTGAACTTCCGGGGTACATCCTTATACGCTTTGTTCACTACTACGCTTTGTCCTAGAGGGCTCACTACGGTCATCTCCTAGAAGAAG
This sequence comes from Gossypium sturtianum, assembly GCA_025698515.1. Lineage (NCBI taxonomy): Eukaryota > Viridiplantae > Streptophyta > Magnoliopsida > Malvales > Malvaceae > Gossypium > Gossypium sturtianum. The sequence goes on from CM046943.1 coordinate 43,377,153, forward strand.
TCTTATAATCTAAGTTCAAAGTTCCCGCTATAGCACTAGCAACATAAGAGTGCGTCGAACCAATATCAATCAAGGTAGTATAAGGCAAACCATAAATTAGAAACGTACCGGTTATGACATCTGGTGTGTCAGCCTCCTCTCGACGTCCGGCAAAGATAAACTAACCCCACTGCCTCGCCTCGGTGTTTCCCGCCCCTTGGCACGGTGCTCCACGGCCCCGACTGTAACTGGCAGTTACCACCGGCCGGACCACGACCTCTCTGTGGCTGCTGACCACCTCTTCTCGGCTGTGCATTCCCTTGGCCCGTGGGCCCTTCACTGCCCTGTTGCTGCGGACAGTTTCTAACTTGGTGATCCGTAGGTCCACACCTAAAGCACTTCCCACTGCCTGCCTAACACTCACCTACGTGGAATTTACCACATCGAGCACACTTCTGTGTCTAACTAACAGCAGCAGGTCTCTCCTCCCGCCTCGACCCGTCTGACTTAGGCCTTTTCTAAGTACGCCCAGCTGCCCCTGACGATCTAAAATTCCTTTTACTTCCACCCCTATCTCTATCCCGATTTAGTTTCTCGGTCTGTTTCACCTCCTCAGCTATCTTAGCTTTTTCCACAAGCATAGCAAATTCCCTCTCCCGCTGTGGAGCTATCAATACACGCAAATTATCCCGCAGACCATCTTCAAATCGAACACAACGTTTATGGTCTGTGGCCACCATTCCTCGAGCATAATAGCTAAGGCGTAAGAATTCTGATTCGTACGCAGCCACCGACCTACTTCCTTGCACCAGATTCAGAAATGCTCTACGCTGCGCATCCACGTAACTTGTCCCAATGTACTTACTCTGAAACGCCGTTTTGAAGGAATCCCAAGTGATACGGTCAGCCACCGTACCATCCTTAACCGTAAGCCACCATTGATAAGCTTCGTCCCGTAGGAGAGATACAACCCCTTTTAGTTTTTCCTCTTCAGTGAAATCCAGATCATCCATTATACGCTCAACCGCCTCCAACCAAAGATTTCACCGTACTCGGGCTATTCCGTAAATTCCCTAAACACTTCTCGCCCCATTAGCTCTAAGTCGCTCAACACACAGATTTTCGGGCTCCTGTGCCCATGCCCGCCCCAAAGAACCCTCTCTAAAACCCTTAACATCGCTCGGGATACCGCATCATCTCTCGTCCGTCGGTCTTGAAATTCCACCTCCGCACCGGTGGTGGTACGGCATCTCGTTTCGCACCCATAACCGGTTCTTCTTCGGTTCGAACACGACCATCCTACCCCTACCTCGGCCACGCGCAGGATGTCCACGACTCCTTGTACTCATTCTACCGATTCGCGTTTATCTGATTAGAAATTTTATGAATTATTAATTTCTTCCACTGATTAACCACGAACAATCTTATGAACAGTAGTTTTAAGGGTAGTTCTTTCGATTTCGAAATTATATCTACGGGTTCCAGTCACAAGTTTATATCTTCTAGTTCCACATACATTCAACCAGCATACATCAACATACAAGTAGCATCCATGAACCCACATTCATCACATAAGGGTATTTTTGTCATCTCACTACCCAGGGGTATTTTCGTAGTTCTTTCCTACAGGGTATTTTTCGTAATTACACAAAATAGGGCATCTTGGTGATTTTTTCCGAAATTGAGATATTTTTGTTTTTTTTCGTAAAGCAGTGGTATTTCGGGAGATTTAATTTTGGCAAACCGGGTACCTGTTGTAGATCTAGGGGTTTTCGGGTAAATTTACAAAACATGGGTATTTTGGTAATTTTGCCAACCGGGGGTGTTTCGGTGATTTCACAAATTTTGGTAGTTTTACAAATCTGGGGTATTCTGGGAAGTTTTCACAAATCAAGGGTATTTCAGAAATTTTACAAACCTAGGAGATATTTTTAGTAATTTGCGAAATAGGGTGGCTGGTCCCTTTCGGGTTTTAATTATAAATTTTGGCCCGTCAACAAGTCCTCGTGGCTAAAGTGAACAGTCACTACGCACCAGGTAGGATTCTAGCAAAGAGGAGGTGAGTCACTAGGACTGCTTAAATAGCAAGCTCTCCCTGAATCCAATCCTAGACATGCGCATGCCTGTTGCCACACCTTAACCTAGTGACTAGTTTACGGACATGTTTAGTTAGATTAAGTTTTATGAATTTAAAGAATTGTTTAAACTAGGCCTAAAGTCCATAAATTCCTATCATACTAGTCTACGTCCATAAAGCCCATCAACCCAGCATGCATATCACATCAAGTGTTAGAATACTTACCTGCGTGGATCGGGTGCCGATAGACTCGAAGGCCATATCTCAACCAAAGCATTTTTACCAACTTCATAAACTACTACTAGACCCATTTCATAGCCCGAGTTTTGCAACTGGGCTCTGATACCAAAATGTAACACCCCAAACCCGATGCAAACGCTACGACCAGATCTGGTATGCTACGGGGTTTATTATTAAAAACTTTGTTTTGATGGTTTTTTGGAAATCTCAGTTTCGTTATTTAGGCGCTTGTTAAAAATAAGATATTTGATGAAAACCTTTGCTTTTTCTTTGAACGTGTTTGGAAAACCCATTTTATTACTTTTTAAGACTTAAGTCCTTAAACATAAAATTTTAAACTGTAAACATTAACAAATATAAAGCGATAACCTAAGCCCTGGGGCCTTATTACATAAATAGTCCCAAAATTAAAAATTAAAGAAAACCAAAAATAGTTCATGAAAATAAATAAAATAAAACTTGATGGCCCCTCGAGTCCACCTTGGCTCCCATGTCCACGATCTACTGCTCATCTGAAAAGTCAGGAAAAATAAAGGAGTGAGTCACCAAGACTCAGTGTGCAAATCCCGAAAACACATAAAAGGCTTTAGGCCCACAAACACATTATGGGCCTTGACCCATACACAATGGCAACAAAATATTTACATGCAACATGGCCCAACCCAACCTAGTGATCCATCCTCTACACACCAGCCCGTACCAACCAACACACCTTGGGGATTTCTACAATCAACCCACCAACTGATACACACCATATCGACAGTCATGCTGCCTATTCCTAATAATCAGGAATTAATTTAACATGGCTTAGCCACCGATCACTATGTGACCTAATTTTACAGTTCGTGGTTTAACCACCGATCACCAAGTGACCTATTAACATGCTCTTCCCCTTCATCGTATTAACCCTATCCCATGCATACATTCAAGCAAATTCAAAATAGTATACTACCTAAAGATCATAGGTTTTTACATACATCGATACACACATAGAGAAGTTTCTATGGTTACGTACCTGACATCCTTTGCCTACCCCTTTTGGGTAACACGACTGTCCATACAGCCTTTTTCCGGCTTTTAGCCCATAACATACATAATACAGATAATTAGTGTGTTAGAGATCTACACACCTGATTACAGTCAAGATGATACTTTCTATGTCAACATTATTGGTAGCCGATACGACTGCTAACTGCCTTTGGTTTTGTTCTGAAACCGGTCCACAACCCGGCAGCCAATCCCGAACTACTGACACCGTTCATTTCTTAAACTTAGGGATTGGTTTAACAGATCTAATCCCCTCATTCACCTGATCAATATTTGATTCCATTCAAAAGTCCCTTTTCAGTTGCCACCATCATAACATATGGTTAAGATTATAATTACGATAGCGAATCTAACGAGAATCTAAAGAGAACCCCTTACCTTGAAATCCCGAAAGATGGAGTTTAGAGCCTAGCGATTTCTGGCTTTTAGATCCAGATGATCTACTTCAATTCCCGATGTGTCGCCCAACACATAAACATAATAGACCAACAATCCATTAGCCTTTCGGCTTTGTCTTCAAAAACCGAAAGAGAAAAAAATGGAACAGAAGAAATCGGCACCTACCTTTACAGAGAATTCGGCAACTCCTAGAGAACTTCAGCTTTTGAGAAGATCAAAAAGAAAAGATGATCTCAAGAGATCTATGAAGATTCATCTTTGATGAAGAAATCAACGAAAAGAAAAGAATAGACTAGGGTATTCGGCTTATGGAGATGAACACAATGAGATTTTGGCTTTCGCATGAAAGTGGAGATGAGAGCTTGGGATTAGGGATTTCGGCTAAGCAGAGAATAGAGAAAAGAATGAGAAAAAAGAATGGAAAAACCCTAATGCCGAAAATAAAAAGATATCTCCCCCACTTAATCACAAAATTTCGGCACCTACTTCCTAAAACCGAAAATGCCCTTTTCTAAAACTAAAACTAAGCTACTAATCAAAGGAAATTTCGGCACCCCTTAGCCATATTAAAATCGATTCCTCCTCCCCCTCAGTGTTGGAATTTCGGCAACCACTGTGACCAGCAGATAAATCCTAAATTTCCTCCCTTATCTTTATCTGATCACATCTCCAAAAGAAGCCTAGATCACACCACCTCTTCCTCCCTTTATCTGCCATATTATCTACATTTTCCACTCAAATTAATCCTCCTAATTTCAAGCATCATTGCCATCCAACTCTACCCACTTAAATGCTGAAAATTAAAAAATCTTAATTAAAATAATTGGGCTTCATGTGACTCGAACTTGAGCCTCCTCAGCTGACGCCACCTCCCTGCTCTCTAAGTGGCGCCACTTTGCCACTGGGCCACAAGCCCATCTGTGTCTTATAATCACAGATAACATCTTTTAAGCCCTATCCTATCAGGCTTTCCACTAGAGTTCCCAAACAGAAAATTTGATTAAGGCCTCGGCCCAACCCTGAGCCCAATCTGAACCCCTTAAACACTCCAATTAACACATTAAGCATAACAACATATTAAACGCAAAGGCCCATTAATTCAGGATGTTACATATAAGACCTGGTCAAATATTTCAAATGAAGGGTGGAGAGTGATTAAGGGAGTTTTGAATTATTCAAACTACTTTGAATAAGTGGAGGAGAGGGAATTAAGGAGTGTTTTAAGGGACGGCATAGGGATTGAGGTGAGAAGGGGTTGTTAGCCGAGTTTTTTAGTAGCGTAGGGGAGGTGAGGCTTTCGGTTTTGGTAAGAGGAGTTGGTGCCGAAAATTTTATAGGTTTTATTAGATTTTGTGTGTTAAGGGTTTTTCTTTTTTGGCATTTTGGGTGTGCTCTTCTTTTAGTTCTTTTCTTGCTCTCTTTTGCCGAAAGTGCCTAGTCAATTCCCATTATTTTCTTTTGCTATGACTTATAACCGAAACTAGGGAGACCACTGGTGCATATTTCTTCTCATCTTCTTTTCTCTACTCATTTTCAAAACTCCACAACCGAAAGTAACACACTTGTCCCTTGTAATCTTTCATTTTCTTTCTTTTTCTTCTCTTCTTGGTTTCTCTGGTGTTGCCGAAACTCTTAAGCCTTCATTGAAGTTCTCTTATTTTCATTTTCGGCTCTTTCATCTTATTTTTCTTCCACTCTTGTTCATTGCCAAATTCTCTTGGGTGCTGTTCGAATCCTCTGTGTTAAGGTAAGATTATTCTCTTTCGTTTTCCCTTGATTAAACCAATATTCCTCCTTCTCTTGGTAAGGCTGAACCTGCCTTGTCTAATTTTTAAACCTGTTTCTTTTTCTCTGTGTTTCGTCGATTAAGGGGGCTACGTGTTAAGCATCTACTTTGGATCATTCTTTGGTTTGGTTGTGAAGGGTGTTTCATCCGGGAACTAGCGTTAGCCGAACCATTTAGGTTCTAAGTCTGTGGAGCGACTAATCTCTGAACCCCATCTTTTTCAGGATTGTAAGGTAAGGGAATTCTCTCTAGTATTCTATTGGTCTATTTATCTATTGTTCATCACCTTCACCCAGTTGAGTGGTTATACCATCATATCTTTCATAGCAATTTTTCTTGTTGACCAAGACTTTTAATGGATGCAAGAAACGTTCAAGTCGGGGAAGGGAGCAAACCTTTGGTTTCGACTCCAAAGTTTAAGAAGTGGGCAGTATCGGCAGTTCGAGATTGGCCACTGGGGTGTGGGCCAGCTTCTGAAAAGGATAAGCAGATCGCTGTGATTCCTACAAGTAAGGACGTTAATGATATCGATAGTTTAGTTCTTCAGGTTTACAGGTGTGTAATTATCACACTATTTCCTAAGCTTTATATATTTGTATGTGTTATGCTTGAAAGCCGAAAATAGCGGCAATGGTGATTGAGTTACCTATGTTGGGTAAACCGGAAAACTAGGTCAGTATATTATACCCGTGTGTTATTGATATTTGCGGATAACCTGATTGTGGGTGTATGCCAAGTACTATATATATCATATCATGTAACCTATCTTTTATATTATGTGGCATGTGCATGGGATATTGGGATGAAAATGATTTAAAGGGGATTTATATCTTCAACTTTGTCACGATTAATGATGGCGTGGTGCCTCATTGTGGATTTGGTGATTTAATCACGTGTGGAATCAGTGGCTAGGCCACTTATGTGGACTTTGAGCAGTGTGTCTGTCAGCATGACTGCCAAAGATGTGTATAGCGGATGGAGGGTTGATTGTAGAAATCCCCACAGGTGTGTATGAAGATGGACATACAGAGCGGTGTGTAGAGGATGGAATATTAGGTTGGGTTGGGCTATCATATTGATTACTTGTGCATGATATGGGAATCTGATAATGGTTTGGGGCTCAAGCCCACTTGTGGAATTTTGTGAACTAATTGCACACTGAGTCTGGTGACTCACTCTGTTTTCTTAACAAATTGCAGGTAACTCATGATTCTTTGGACTGGGTTAGATTGGACTCGAGGTGGCCACACTGGGGTTCTTTTATTAAACTTTATTTGAATTATTAATTACTATTTTCTTTCGGGATATTTCTTTTTATATGTAATAAGGCCACTTCAGATTTGGTAAATTTTGGACTTTTAAGTTGGGTTTTGTTATTCATTAATTATGAACTATACGATCTATCAAAAATAATCAAAAGTTTCTTTGCAAACCCGTTTAAACCCATTTCCTACGAAATTAAAGATTTTATTCAATAATTCATAAATCAAAAGAGAGCTACGTTTTGTTTTTCTCAAATATCACCTAATCACTAGACTAGCTAAATACCTTTTTACTTAATTAATGGGTTTTTAAATATGTCATTAAATTTGATTTTTATTAAAGAAATTTTCCAGAATTTATACAACCTTTCAAACCCTTTTTCCTAGTGACATGCCAGATCCGATCGTGGTGTTTGGGCCGGGTTTGGGGTGTTATAGTTTCAACTATCTGCCTAATAAATTTCATAAAATTATTAAAGTTAACGTGGTTTTCGGAATAACTTAACATATGAACGTATTCCTAAAATGTGGGCTTTTCTTCTTAACTTAACAAGTAACAAGGGTTTTGGGCTTTTGGGCCTTAAATTGTTAAATTATAAAATCATTTTGGAGTGTGCCTTTAATGTGACATTCCAGACTCGGGCCTAACTTCTAGGCCAGGTTTGGGGTGTTACATTTAGTAGTATCAGAGCCCAGTTGCAAAGCTTGGGCTGTGAAATGGGCCTTAGATTTTGGGTTTTAAAAATTTTTGGCAGGATTCTTGAAGTGTGGTTCACCGAACCCTCGACGTCGAGCAAAGTAAGTTCTCTGTACTACATTTGCTTAAATTACTGAACTGTGTAGATAATGGGCTACTTAAAAATAGGCTTTTAGAGACTAAAGCCCGTAGGGAACTTAAGCCTGTAGTGGATTCTCGACCGCGGAATAACTTTAAGAAAATTGTTATTACTTATATAAGACATGTGCCCTAAACAAGTGGAACTATGTACTAATTTCATAAAATTCCTAATTCGGATAATACGAGAATCAACGATGAGCGCTAGAAGAGGAAGAGGCCGCGGCCGAGGCTGTGGAAGTGTTAGGGCTTTGTAAACATTTGAATCGTAATTTGGTACTTATTCTGCGTATGTTTGAGAATGTTTGCGATAGGTGGATGTTTTGGGTATGTGTTGAAATTATTAGGGTCAGAGTGCGCAGCGGTAGCGTGGTGGGGTAGTTTATACACGACCACCCTATTAGTTAGAAATTTCGGGGACAAAATTTCTTTTAGGAGGGGTGAGTTGTAATGCCTCGAAAATTGGGCCTAGAATAAATGGGTTTCCTGTGTCGAGAGAATGGATTTTTTCGTTCAGAAAAAAGAAGAAGAAAGGGAATAATGAATTAAGTGTGTAAAAAAAAATGATTGCATGTTTAGTTTAATTTTTAGGTGATTTAGGAAGGGTTGGTAGTGTTGGAAAAGTCCTAGGCTCGATCTAGGGCTTTAGCAAAAAAATTGTTTTTACCCTTAAAGTGAGGTTGGTGGTAGTCAGAAGGCTTTTAAAATATTGTTGGGTTAAAATATAGCACAAGAAAGTAGGTGGTCTAGTGGCCTGGGGCGTTCTGAATAAGCTGTTGGTCAAAGGTTTAAGTCCTGGACTTGGCAAAAACTTTTATTGTGCATATGTTAGTATGAAGGCCAGAGTTTAGGCCTTACAATTAGTTGGGGCTGATTCTCAACACAAAGAAACACCTGGCCCAGTGGCAAAGGCGTTAGGAGCAGGAGGGGGAGCAGGTTTCTAGTTGCAGCAAGCGCTAAATGTTGGGTTTTTTTTTAAGTAAACCTGGAGCGCGACAGAAAGGTTTATAATTAATTAGGGAGAAAATATGACTCAAATAAAGTAGGCGGCACAGTGGCAAGGGGCGTGTATAATAGTGAAGAGGTTGGAGGTTCGAAGCTGGGTGTTGGCGATTATTTTTAGATTTCTTTGGATGATTCAGTCGCTGGGAAATAGGCCTTAAAAGAAGTTTAGAATGGAACGTATCACAAGAAGAGTTGTTGTGCAGTGGTGAGAAGCGTGTGGTGGTGCCTGGAGGTCTCGGTTTCGAGTTGCCTTGTGCACAATAACCTTCTATTTTGCTGCTGGCATTGGGAAGGTGTTTGAAGTGGACCGAAACACCAAAGGATGGCTGTTGTTCGGGGAAAGCAATTTGAATGTAATACAAATTGATTTTTTGGCTAAATAAAGGAATTTTTGGATGGGGATGAAGATAAAATTTGGAGAAAATAAAGGAATTTAATTGGTGATAAGTTTGAGTCGATTGGGGAGTGCAGGTTTATTTATTTATTTTTAGTATATATATGTGTGACGTATGGGTAAGTAGGGCATGTGTTGCTTTTGTGTGCATTAGTTGATTAATTAGGGGAAAATTCCTTCCAATCTCCCAATTCTTTTTAGTTTCTTTCCCTTTGGCAAATACCCGAGTCATCACAATTTCTTTCTTTTTCCAAACAAAAGTGCCTAGACCGAATTCTCCTTCCCTCTCACAATATTTCTTCATTGCCGAAATTACCATCATCCTTCCTTGCCAAAATCCCTACTTGTGCCGATTCTTAGTTATTTTTCCCTCCATCACAAATCGGTTGTTATCTACTCTTAGTCAAGTTTAAAAGCCGGATCTTGTTCAGTAGCTATCTAGGCCACAGGATCGAAGGAGGGTTTTGGTAAGTACTCAGTCAACTTCCTTAGTGTGTTTTGTTAAAAGCCGAAGGGCTATCTAACCTCTCCTTGTCGTTAACTTTGTATTAACAAGGGAAAGGATCAACAATCGCAAGCGTGGTAGGTAAGGATTGCTAACAAGGTGGTAAGTGTTCTCGACCCAGTCATGGTTTAGTAAATGGACAAATCTAATGTCACTCATAGGGGTGATTTATGATCAATATGGGTCACTTGGTTTTGACGATATAGGTGTTTGGGTGGAGATCTAGAGGATAATCGCCAATAGTAGCAAAGGAAGGGCTACTAGAACGTGAGGCACACGGTAAGGGTACGGTGAGGTTTCGGTTTTTGATAAGTATGTGTTAAAGCTTTGGTTAATCACTAGTAATGTCGATTGTAGGTTCGCGACTAAGGGGTTTGCAGAACGCGAGGTTACCAGGTGTGTACAAACACTACACACACGATATCGACAACGCCGAAAAGCCGAAAGTGGCTAAATGGTCCTGCTGAACTTGTGGGCCCAGAACGGCAATGGTTGATTTTTGAGCATGAATAATGATATGGCATGAACGTTTGTATGATTGGACTGTAGTTGAGCCCAATGGGCTATACGACATGAAATGGGCTTGATGGGCTTATGGGGACATAGACAAGTATGTTAGGGTTAATGGACTTTAGGCCTAGTTTGAACAACTCTTAAATTTCATAAAACTTAATCTAATTAAACATGTCCATGAATAAGTTGCTGGGTTAGGGTGTGGCAACGGGCATATGCATGTCTAGGATTGGATCTAGGGAGAGCTTGGTACTTAAGCGGTCCTAGTGGCCCACCTCCTCTTCTCTGGAATCCTACCTAATGCGTAATGTCTGTTCACTTTAGCCGCGAGGACTTGTTGATGGGCCAAAGTTCATAACTAAAACCCGAGAGGTACCAAATACCCTTATATTTGTAAAATTACTAAAATACCCTTATATTTGAAAAATTACTAAAATACCCTTATATTTGAAAAATTACTAAAATACCCCTAGATTTGTAAATCACCAAAATACCCCTATTTTACAAAATTACCCAAAATACCCCTATTTTACAAAAGTACCAAAATACCCCTATTTTGAAAAAGTACCAAAATACCTCTATTTTGCAAATTACCAAGATACCCCTATTTTGCCAAATTACCAAAATACCCCTGTAGGGTAGAATTACGAAAATACCCTTGGGTAGTGAAATGACAGAAATACCCCTATGTGTCGAATATGAGTTTGTGGATGTTACTCGTGTGTTTGATGCATTCATATGATATTCTGCTTAGGATGCATATGGGTGGGAATTATGGTACGGAGGAAGATTTGAGGATCGAATAGGCGTATGGCCATGGATCCACCGGAGGCTTTAAGCCCATTATATGATTAGCAGCTTTGCTACAACGTTAGGTAGTACCGCAACCGGGCTACCTTTGGTGTGTAGAGGATGGGTGGGTTGATTTAGAAATCCGCACAGGTGTGTAATGGTTGGAAGGGAAATGGTGTGTGTAGCGGATGGATTATTGGGATGGGTTTTGCATTAACTTGTCCGTATATGATACAATATGATGTGTTATGAGGTCATGATGGGTAAGGCCCAAGACCACCGATTTTGATAGGGCTTAGGCCCAATGTGAATATTTGTATGTGATTTGATTGCCAAGGGTTGTACACATTAGGTTTCGAAACTCACACCCTTTAATTTAATGTTTCAGGTAATCCTGAATAGACGGCTCGACGTGGGAGAGGACTTGGAGATGGCCACACTACAAGTTGATCAAATGTTTTAATTTATTCAAATGATTCTGTTTTTAATACTTTGTTTTTTTCATTGGATTGTAATAAGGCCATGTAACTCCTAATTGACTTTAGATTTTGGGTTTATTATTATTATTGTTTCAACTATCTGCTTAATAAATTTCATAAAATTATTAAAGTTAACGTGGTTTTCGAAATAACTTAACATATTAACATTTTCCTAAAATGTGGGCTTTTCCTCTTAACTTAACAAGTAACAAGGGTTTTGGGTTTTTGGGCCTTAAATTGTTAAATTATAAAATCATTTTGGAGTGTGCCTTTAATGTGACATTCCGGACTCGGGCCTAACTTCTTGGCGGGTTTAGGGTGTTACATTTAGTGGTATCAGAGCCCAGTTGCAAAGCTCGGGCTGTGAAATGGGCCTTAGATTTTGGGTTTTAAAAAGTTTTTGGCAGGATTCTTGAAGTGTGGTTCACCGAGCCCTCAACGTCGAGCCAAGTAAGTTCTCTGTACTACATTTGCTTAAATTACTGAACAGTGTAGATAATGGGCTACTTAAAAATAGGCTTTTAGACACTAAAGCCTGTAGGGAACTTAAGCCTGTAGTGGATACTCGACCGCGGAATAACTTTAAGAAAATTATTGTTACTTACATAAGACATGTGCCCTAAACAAGTGGAACTATGTACTAATTTCATAAAATTCCTAATTCGGATAATTCGAGAATCAACGATGAGCGCTAGAAGAGGAGGAAGAGGCCGCGGCCGAGGCTATGGAAGTGTTAGGGCTTTGTAAACATTTGAATCGTAATTTGGTACTTATTCTACGTATGTTTGAGAATGTTTGCGATAGCTGGATGTTTTGGGTATGTATTAAAATTATTAGGGTCAGAGTGCGCAGCGATAGCGTGGTGGGGTAGTTGATACACGACCACCATATTAGTTGGAAATTTCGGGGATGAAATTTCTTTTAGGAGGGGTGAGTTGTAACGCCCCAAAAATTGGGCCTAAAATAAATGGGTTTCCTGTGTCGAGAGAATGGATTTTTTCGTTCGGAAAAAGAAGAAGAAAGGGAATAATGAATTAAGTGTGTAAAAAAAATTATGATTGCATGTTTAGTTTAATTTTTAGGTGATTTAGGAAGGGTTGGTAGTGTTGGAAAAGTCCTCGGCTCGATCTAGGGCTTTAGCAAAAATTTTGTTTTTACCCTTAAAGTGAGGTTGGTGGTAGTCAGAAGGCTTTTAAAATATTGTTGGGTTAAAATATAGCACAAGGAAGTAGGTGGTCTGATGGCCTGGGGCATTCTGAATAAGCTGGTGGTCAAATGTTTAAGTCCTGGACTTGGAAAAAACTTTTATTGCGCATATGTTAGTATGAAGGCCTGAGTTTAGGCCTTATAATTAGTTGGGGCTGATTCACAACACAAAGAAACGCCTGGCCCAGTGGCAAAGGGGTTAGGAGCAGGAGGGGGAGCAGGTTTCTAGTCGCGGCAAGCGCTAAAAGTTGGGTTTTTTTTAAGTAAACTTGGAACGCGACAGAAAGGTTTATAATTAATTAGGGAGGAAATATGACTCAAATAAAGTAGGCGGCGTAGTGGCAAGGGGCGTGTATCATAGTGAAGAGGTTGGAGGTTCGAAGCTGGGTGTTGGCGATTATTTTTAGATTTCTTTGGATGATTCAGTCGCTGGGAAATAGGCCTTAAAAGAAGTTGAGAATGGAACATATCACAAGAAGAGTTGTGGTGCAGTGGCGAGAAGCGTGTGGTGGTGCCTGGAGGTCTCGGTTTCGAGTTACCTTGTGCACAATAACTTGCTGTTTTGCTGCTGGCATGGGGAAGGTGTTTGAAGTGGACCGAAACACCAAAGGATGACTTTTGTTCGGGGAAAGCAATTTGAATGTAATTCAAATTGAATTTTTGGCTAAATAAAGGAATTTTTGGATGGGGATGAAGATAAAATTTGGAGAAAATAAAGGAATTTAATTGGTGATAAGTTTGAGTCGATTGGGGAGTGTAGGTTTATTTATTTTTTTATTTATTTTTAGTATATATATGTGTGCCGTATGGGTAAGTAGGGCATGGGTTGCTTTTGTGTGCTTTAGTTGATTAATTAGGGGAAAATTCCTTCCAATCTCCCAATTCTTTTTAGTTTCTTTCCCTTTGGCAAATACCCGAGTAATCACAATTTCTTTCTTTTTCCAAACAAAAGTGCTTAGACCGAATTCTCCTTCCCTCCCACAATATTTCTTCATTGCCGAAATTACCATCATCCTTCCTTGCCAAAATCTCTACTTGTGCCGATTCTTAGTTATTTTTCCCTCCATCACAAATCGGTTATTATCTACTCTTAGTCAAGTTTAAAAGCCTGATCTTGTTCAGTAGCTATCTAGGCCACAGGATCAAAGGAGGGTTTCCGTAAGTACTCAGTCAACTTCCTTAGTGTGTTTTGTTAAAAGCTGAAGGGCTATCTAACCTCTCCTTGTCGTTAACTTTGTATTAACAAGGGAAAGGATCAACAATTGCAAGCGTGGTAGGTAAGGATTGCTAACAAGGTGGTAAGTGTTCTCGACCCAATCATGGTTTAGTAAATGGACGAATCTAATATGGCTCATAGGGGTGATTTATGATCAATATGGGTCACTTGGTTTTGACGATATAGGTGTTTGGGTGCAGATCTAGAGGATAATCGCCAATAGTAGCAAATGAAGGGCTACTAGAACGTGAGGCACACGGTAAGGGTACAGTGAGGTTTCTGTTTTTGAAAAGCATGTGTTAAAGCTTTGGTTAATCGCTAGTAATGTCGATTGTAGGTTCGTGACTAAGGGGTTTGCAGAACGCGAGGTTACCAGGTGTGTACAAACACTACACACACGATATCGGCAACGCCGAAAAGCCTAAAGTGGCTAAATGGGCCTGCCAAACTTGTGGGCCCCGAACGGCAATGGTTGATATGTGAGCATGAATAATGATATGGCATGAACGTTTGTATGATTGGACTGTAATTGAGCCCAATGGGCTATACGACATGAAATGGGCTTGATGGGCTTATGGGGACGTAGACAAGTATGTTAGGGTTAATGGACTTTAGGCCTAGTTTGAACAACTCTTAAATTTCATAAAACTTATTCTAATTAAACATGTCCGGGAACAAGTTGCTGGATTAGGGTGTGGCAACGGGCATACGCATGTCTAGGATTGGATCTAGGGAGAGCTTGGTACTTAAGCGGTCCTAGTGGCCCACCTCCTCTTCTCTGAATCCTACCTGCGTGAGTGTGTCCATCACTTTAGCCATGAGGACTTGTTGATGGGCCAAAGTTCATAACTAAAACCCGAGAGGTACCAAATACCCTTATATTTGTAAAATTACTAAAATACCCTTATATTTGAAAAATTACTAAAATAACCTTATATTTGAAAAATTACTAAAATACCTCTAGAATTGTAAATCAACAAAATACCCCTATTTTGTAAAATTACCCAAAATACCCCTATTTTGTAAAAGTACCAAAATACCCGTATTTTGCAAAAGTGCCAAAATACCTCTGTTTTGCAAATTACCAAGATACCCCTATTTTGCCAAATTACCAAAATACCCATGTAGGGTAGAATTACGAAAATACCCCTGGGTAATGAAATGACGGAAATACCCCTATGTGTCGAATATGAGTTTGTGGATGTTACTTGTGTGTTTGATGCATTCATACGATATTCTACTTAGGATGCATATGGGTGGGAATTATGGTACGGAGGAAGATTTGAGGATCGAATAGGCGTATGGCCATGGATCCACCGGAGGCTTTAAGCCCATTATATGATTAGCAGCTTTGCTGCAACGTTAGGTAGTACCGCAACCGGGCTACCTTTGGTGTGTAGAGGATGGGTGGGTTGATTTAGAAATCCCCACAGGTGTGTAATGGTTGGAAGGGAAATGGTGTGTGTAGCGGATGGATTGTTGGGATGAGTTTTGCATTAACTTGTTTGTATATGATACAATATGATGTGTTATGAGGTCATGGTGGGCTAAGGCCCAAGACCACCGATTTTGATAGGGCTTAGGCCCAATGTGAATATTTGTATGTGATTTGATTACCAAGGGTTGTACACACTGAGTTTTGAAACTCACACCCTTTAATTTAATGTTTCAGGTAATGCTGAATAGACGGCTCGACGTGGGAGAGGACTCGGAGATGGCCACACTACAAGCTGATCAAATGTTTTAATTTGTTCAAATGAATCTATTTTTAATACTTTGTTTTTTTTCATTGGATTGTAATAAGACCATGTAACTCCTAATTGACTTTAGATTTTGGGTTTATTATTATTATTATTGTTTCAACTATCTGCTTAATAAATTTCATAAAATTATTAAAGTTAACGTGGTTTTCAAAATAACCTAACATCTGAACGTTTTCCTAAAATGTGGGCTTTTCCTCTTAACTTAACAAGTAACAAGGGCTTTTGGCTTTTGGGCCTTAAATTGTTAAATTTTAAAATCATTTTGGAGTGTGCCTTTAATGTGACATTTTGGACTCGGGCCTAACTTCTAGGCGGGTTTGGGGTGTTACATTTAGTGGTATCAGAGCCCAGTTGCAAAGCTCGGGCTGTGAAATGGGCCTTAGATTTTGGGTTTTAAAAAGTTTTTGGCAGGATTCTTGATGTGTTGTTCACCGAGCCCTCGACGTCGAGCCAAGTAAGTTCTCTGTACTACATTTGCTTAAATTACTGAACTGTGTAGATAATGGGCTACTTAAAAATAGGCTTTTAGAGACAAAAGCCCGTAGGGAACTTAAGCCTGTAGTGGATTCTCGACCGCGGAATAACTTTAAGAAAATTGTTGTTACTTACATAAGACATGTGCCCTAAACAAGTGGAACTATGTACTAATTTCATAAAATTCCTAATTCGGACAATACGAGAATCAACGATGAGCGCTAGAAGAGGAGGAAGAGGCTGCGGCCGAGGCTGTGGAAGTGTTAGGGCTTTGTAAACATTTGAATCATAATTTGGTACTTATTCCGCGTATGTTTGAGAATGTTTGCGATAGGTGGATGTTTTGGGTATGTATTAAAATTAGTAGGGTCAGAGTGCGCAACGGTAGTGTGGTGGGGTAGTTGATACACGACCACCCTATTAGTTGGAAATTTCGGGGACGAAATTTGTTTTAGGAGGGGCGAGTTGTAACGCCCCGAAAATTAGGCCTAGATTAAATGGGTTTCCTGTGTTGAGAGAATGGATTTTGTCGTTCGAAAAAAAAAGAAGAAGAAAGGGAATAATGAATTAAGTGTGTTAAAAAAATTATGATTGCATGTTTAGATTAATTTTTAGGTGATTTAAGAAGGGTTGGTAGTGTTGGAAAAGTCCTAGGCTCGATCTAGGGCTTTAGCAAAAATTTTGATTTTACCCTTTAAGTGAGGTTGGTGGTAGTCAGAAGGCTTTTAAAATATTATTGGGTTAAAAGATAGCACAAGGAAGTAGGTGGTCTGGTGGCCTGGGGCGTTCTAAATAAGCTGGTGGTCAAAGGTTCAAGTCCTGGACTTGGCAAAAACTTTTATTGCGCATATGTTAGTATGAAGGCCAGAGTTTAGGCCTTATAATTAGTTGGGGCTGATTCACAACACAAAGAAACGCCTGGCCCAGTGGCAAAGGCATTAGAAGCAGGAGGGGGAGCAGGTTTCTAGTCGCAGCGTGCGCTAAATGTTGGGTTTTTTTTATGTAATCCTGGAGCGCGGCAGAAAGGTTTATAATTAATTAGGGAGGAAATATGACTCAAATAAAGTAGGCGGCGCAGTGGCAAGGGGCGTGTATCATAGTGAAGAGGTTCGAGGTTCGAAGTTGGGTGTTGGCGATTATTTTCAGATTTCTTTAGATGATTTGGTCGCTGGGAAATAGGCCTTAAAAGAAGTTGAGAATGGAACATATCACAAGAAGAGTTGTGGTGCAGTGGCGAGAAGCGTGTGGTGGTGCCTGGAGGTCTCGGTTTCGAGTTGCCTTGTGCGCAATAACTTGCTATTTTGCTACTGGCATGGGGAAAGTGTTTGAAGTGGACCGAAACACCAAAGGATGGCTGTTGTTCGGGGAAAGCAATTTGAATGTAATTCAAATTGAATTTTTGGCTAAATAAAGGAATTTTTGGATGGGGATGAAGATAAAATTTGGAGAAAATAAAGGAAATTAATTGGTGATAAGTTTGAGTCGATTGGAGAGTGTAGGTTTATTTATTTATTTATTTATTTTTAGTATATATATGTGTGACGTATGGGTAAGTAGGGCATGTGTTGCTTTTATGTGCTTTAGTTTATTAATTAGGGGAAAATTCCTTCCAATCTCCCAATTGTTTTTAGTTTCTTTCCCTTTGGCAAATACCCGAGTAATCACAATTTCTTTCTTTTTCCAAACAAAGGTTCCTAGACCAAATTCTCCTTCCCTCCCACAATATTTCTTCATTGCCGAAATTACCATCATCCTTCCTTGCCGAAATCCCTACTTGTGCCGATTCTTAGTTATTTTTCCCTCTATCACAAATCGGTTGTTATCTACTCTTAGTCAAGTTTAAAAGCCGGATCTTGTTCAGTAGCTATCTAGGCCAAAGGATCAAAAGAGGGTTTCGGTAAGTACTCAGTCAACTTCCTTAGTGTGATTTGTTAAAAGCCGAAGGGCTATCTAACCTCTCCTTGTTCTTAACTTTGTATTAACAAGGGAAAGGATCAACAATCGCAAGCGTGGTAGGTAAGGATTGCTAACAAGGTGGTAAGTGTTCTCGACCTAGTCATGGTTTAGTAAATGGCTGAATCTAATGTGGCTCATAGGGGTGATTTATGATCAATATGGGTCACTTGGTTTTGACGATATAGGTGTTTGGGTGCAGATCTAGAGGTTAATCGCCAATAGTAGCAAAGGAAGGGCTACTAGAAAGTGAGGCACAGGTAAGGGTACGGTGAGGTTTCAATTTTTGATAAGTATGTGTTAAAGCTTTGGTTAATCGCTAGTAATGTCGATTGTAGGTTTGTGACTAAGGGGTTTGCAGCACGCGAGGTTACCAGGTGTGTACAAACACTACACACATGATATTGGAAACGCCGAAAAGTCGAAAAGCCGAAAGTGGCTAAATCGGTCTACCGAACTTGTGGGCCCAGAACGGCAATGGTTGATATGTGAGCATGAATAATGTTATGGCATGAACGTTTGTATGATTGGACTGTAATTGAGCACAATGGGCTATACGACAAGAAATGGGCTTGATGGGCTTATGGGGACGTAGACAAGTATGTTAGGGTTAATGGACTTTAGGCCTAGTTTGAACAACTCTTAAATTTCATAAGACTTAATCTAATTAAACATGTCCGTGAAAAAGTTTCTAGGTTAGGGTGTGGCAACGGGCATACGTATGTCTAGGATTGGATCTAGGGAGAGCTTGGTACTTAAGCGGTCCTAGTGGCCCACCTCCTCTTCTCTGGAATCCTACCTGGTGCGTAGTGTCTGTTCACTTTAGCCGCGAGGACTTTTTTATGGGCCAAAGTTCATAACTGAAACCCGAGAGGTACCAAATACCCTTATATTTGTAAAATTACTAAAATACCCTTATATTTGAAAAATTACTAAAATACCCCTAGATTTGTAAATCACCAAAATACCCCTGTTTTGCAAAATTACCCAAAATACCCCTATTTTGCAAAAGTACCAAAATACCCCTATTTTGAAAAAGTACCAAAATACCCCTGTTTTACAAATTACCAAGATACCCCTATTTTGCCAAATTACCAAAATACCCCTGTAGGGTAGAATTACAAAAATACCACTGGGTAGTGAAATGACGGAAATACCCCTATGTGACGAATATGAGTTTGTGGATGTTACTTGTAACACCCCAAACCCGGCCCAAACACCATGACCGGATCTGGCATGTCACTTTGGGAGATTTTAAAAGATGTCGCAATTTCGGAAAATATTTTTCTTGAGTTTAACACTTTATTCGAGAAAACTAAATGGTTGGATGATTTGTAAAAGATATACATTTTATATTTATGCCTTAGTGGATTAAAAACCAAAATTTAATACATGCCTTAACTTAATTAAAACGTAAAATGTAAATGTCTAATAATAATAAAAGCCCAAAACAAACAAAAATATGAAGCTAGTGGCCCATGGCCTTATTACAATGAAATTTAAACCTACTAATTAAAAATATTAAAAATAAATAAACTAGTAAAGTCTTTTGCTGAATCAAAATAATCCCTCGCATGGCCACCTTGCGCTCTTCTCCAACCCGGTCCGATGCACTAGGTACTACCTGAAAGATGTTAAATAATGGGGTGAGTCGTGAGACTCAGTGTGCAACCCTCGTGCACCATCAGATTGGGCCTTAGCCCCACAGCAACGATAATGCAGTATAATATATCGAAAATATGCAAAGCCCAACCCAATCCTAGGTTTCCATCCACTACACACCACCCTTACCTGCCAATCACACCATTGGGGATTTCTACAATCAACCCACACCGCTACACACCATCGATGGCAGTCATGCTGCAGATAGCTGCTCATCGTCAGATCATGGCACTAGCCACTACAACAGATCATGGCATTAGCCACTACAACAGATCATGGCAAAAGCCACTACAACAGATCATGGCAAAAGCCACTACAACAGATCATGGCAAAAGCCACTCCAACAGAACACTTCCCCTTTCATCAATCACCCAACCCCATGCAATCACAGAAACTGGCATACATGTTCATCATACCAAATCGATAGAAACATTCACTTTAGAATGACAGAGATCACTAACCTGGTGATTCGCCTTTACCCTTCTCGGGTTTTCAACGACCATGCCAGTATTTCGGCATTTAGCGAGATATAACAGATTTATAAACATATACTAACAAGCAATCCAAATGGTGTGAGAATGTTACACACCGATTAATACGTAGGACTACCCTCTATGTCGATACCCTCGCTAATCGGATCTCATCCCTTTGTCTACAACTTTGCTCAAAAGCCTAAGAACGCCGAAGATAAGGCCTCTCCTATATTCGGCCAAGGGTTAGTGTTTTACCCGAATTATATGCTTAAATTAACAGATCTCCTTACCTTGAAATCTCGAAAGTGATACGATCCAAGGGCTACTGAACTCTGGCTTAGAAATCTAAGCGATTGAATCCCCTTCAAATCCCAGAATGTCGCAAATGATAGAAAACACCTGATTTGTTAACCATATAACCATTCAGCTAAGATCTCTAAAAGCTGAAAAAGAATACACAAATCGACATTTACCTCTACAGATGATTTCGGCTACCCCCTTGCAGAAAGATTCGGTAATCCCAGAAGAAGATCGAAGCGTAGAAGAGTATAGATCTAGGAATTTCGGCTTTTAAGAAAATCTCGAAAAGTTGAACTAGATGTGTTTTTCGGGTTTTAAAAGAATTGAGTGAGGAGTTTCGGTTTCTGGCAGAAAAAGAGAAGAAGAAAAGAAAACAAGAAAGAGGCTTGGAGATTTTGGCAAGGAAGAAAAAGAATGGAAACAGATTTCGGCAGCAGAGAAAACTGAGAGAAAGCTTTCAGAAAAACTCACAAAATTTTGGCATTTTCTTCCCCTAACTAGCCGTCCCCCCCCCTTTACACACACAGTCCAAATTTCGGCCACCTCTAGCCTCCTGGATAGCCTCTCATCTTTTCCCTTATCCTTATCAGAACTCACATCCAAAAGAGTCCTACATCACACCACTCCTTCCCCTTTTTTTCCTGCTCATTATCCACTTAAATAAAACATTAAAAATCCCTAAATTTTAGCCTTGTTGCCGTCCCCTCCCTTGCTCTCATTGGGCTACCGAAATTAGCCCAATTTCTTGGGCTCCAAGCGGCCATACTGAAGCCCCCTTCTTTTGCCTATTGGCGCCACTTATAACTCCCTCCTATTGCGCTTCTTGTTCCTGGGCCACAAGCCCATTATGCCTATTTCACTCTCACTACTTTATTTAAACCTCATAGTCCCTAAGCAAAATATTTAGCCAAGCCCTCGGCCCATTCTCGAGCCCAGTTTGCACCTCTAATTCTCATATTAACCCATTAAACATGTCTACACATTAAACACATAAGCCTATTGATTCGGGATGTTACATTACTCGTGTGTTTGATGCATTCATATGATATTCTGCTTAGGATGCATATGGGTGGAAATTATGGTACGGAGGAAGATTTGAGGATCGCATAGTCGTATGGCCATGGATCCACCGAAGGCTTTAAGCCTATTATATGATTAGCAGTTTTGCTGTAATGTTAGGTAGTACCGAAACCCGGCTACCTTTGGTGTGTAGAGGATGGGTGGGTTGATTTAGAAATCCCCACAGGTGTGTAATGGTTGGAAGGGAAATGGTGTGTGTAGCGGATGGAATATTGGGATGGGTTTTGCATTAACTTTTTTGTATATGATACAATATGATGTGATATGAGGTCATGGTGGGCTAAGGCCCAAGACCACCGATTTTGATAGGGCTTAGGCCCAATGTGAATATTTGTATGTGATTTGATTGCCAAGGGTTGTACACACTGAGTTTCGAAACTCACACCCTTTAATTTAATGTTTCAGGTAATCCTGAATAGACAGCTCGACGTGGGAGAGGACTCGGAGATGGCCACAGTACAAGCTGATCAAATGTTTTAATTTGTTCAAATGAATCTATTTTTAATACTTTGTTTTTTTCATTGGATTGTAATAAGGCCATATAACTCCTAATTGACTTTAGATTTTGGGTTTATTATTATTATTATTGTTTCAACTATCTGCTTAATAAATTTCATAAAATTATTAAAGTTAACGTGGTTTTCGAAATAACTTAACATATGAACGTTTTCCTAAAATATGGGCTTTTCCTCTTAACTTAACAAGTAACAAGGGTTTTGGGCTTTTGGGCCTTAAATTGTTAAATTATAAAATCATTTTGGAGTGTGCCTTTAATGTGACATTTCGGACTCGGGCCTAACTTCTAGGCCGGGTTTGGGTTGTTACAGAAGTAGCAAAGATTTCAAAAAATAAAGAGATTGTTTTACACAAACCAAAATCTCTCAAAAATATTTTATAAGAGACATCTCTCCAAGATGTTTTTCAATAGCAGTGTCTTCACAGATTGCTACACAAAAATCCTCACAATATTTTCCAAACAAATATTTTGATAAAATTCTTGTTATGGAGGAAGAATTTTCAGAAAAACCTCCAGATATACTTGCAAAAGAACTTTTCAATGGATGGCATGTCAAGCCATTGGATTCTAAAAAACCCTAGCAGTATTATGAAAACATACTGGTTCAAACTGGATCAATACTGTTTAAACACTACGCAGACCTAAAAGTTCCAAATTTTATTACCCATTCAACAACCCAAATATTAAAAATTCTTCGACCAAGGGATTGTAGTGAAAACCCAAATTCTCCAAAGAAATTTCCAGCCAAATTTACCACCAAAATTGACCACCACCCATATTTCACATATTGGGATTACCAAATGGCGTGGTACAATGCCTTCTTAATGAACAACCAACATATGAGACATTCTTGGCTCATATATTTCAAATATGGTACCCAATTCAAATTCCCAAACTGGTTCCAAGAATGGTGTAATTGGTATGGACCATTATTCTTCGAGATCTTACCAGAAAAAATTCAAAATTTATGGCCCAAATTCTTTGACAAATTTCAACCTGAACCAGACCAAAACAACATTTGCAGAACAATCCATTTTTTCACAATATTGTGCATTTCTTGGATTGTTTCTTGGAATTATTCCTATGAATAAGATCAATGTACTGGAATTCCATTATTAGTTCGATACTACAGAACTAAATGGTGGGACAAGTTTAATGATGAAAAATATGATTCAAAATATGTGGATAATTTTTTCAACAAGAATATGAGATTATGTAAGTCCACAGCCTCGGATCAGACCACAGCAAAATTCCTTCAAGCAAAATTGATAGCTAGTGCTGTAACAGCTCAGTTTTGACCCTAGTTGGAACAGTGGTTTCGAAACCACAAGTCTGAGTTACAAAAATATTTTTAATATTATTTTTGGTGCTTACAGCATGTTAATTAATATGTGTGAAATTTTTGTGATTTAATTTTATCGTTTGAGTGTCCGATTTGATAAAAGGACTTAATCGTGTAAAATGAAAAAGCTATGGTTTAATTGATTATGTGCTGAATTGATGTTTTCTTTTAATATGGGGTCCTTATGTTGATAATATACCATTGAAATTATGGATGGGCATAAAAACCTAAGGTTAGTGGATTTTAAATGAAACTAAAAAGGCTAATATGGTAATTATGTTAATAAATGATTATAAAATAAAACATAAGGTAAAAACACATGTTTTGTTCATCTTTTTGTGGCCGGAAGTGAGAAGGAAGAAACCATAGTTGATCTTTGAATATTCGGCACCTTTGAAAGCTTGAATTAGGTATGTGTTTTGCTCGGTTATTGATAATTTTTATGTTTTTGAGATTGTTGCTTTGTCTTCTACCTAGCCCAAGTCTCAATTTCTAAAATTGATGATGATTTTGAGTTATGTCATTGTTGATTTTGTGAGCTTTCTGATGTTAGTTGATGAAAAATGAAAGATATGTGTTGGGTTAATATGTTTTGTATTTGGATTTTTGATGAATTTGAGTATTATGGGCTAAATTGTGAAAATGAGAAATTGAAGGACTGAAATGTGAAATAAATGAAATATATGGGTTTAAATGTACTCCATGAAAATTTGGCTAAGCATGAAAAATGTGAAATTATAAGTATTTTGTGATTTTATGAAATATGGACTAAAATGTCAAAATGTGAAAATGTGAGGGCTAATTTGTAAAATGCCCTAAATATGTGTATATGGATTGAATTGAATGATTTGGTGAATAAAAGAGTTAAATTTGAATGTGTATAGATCAAGAACCAAAGAAAACGAAATTAGATCGGGGGAAATCGAAAGTAGTTGAATAGCCGTTCGTTTCCGTTCTTTCCCGTACGAGGTAAGTCGATATACAAATAAATGTGTTTGAATTGAATTATTATTGCTTATATGTGAATGAATTGTGATATATGGCTAGTTGAGCTGAATATGTGAAATCTGGGAAAATTCTGATATTGTGTCGACGTCCAAAAAGTCCCGTATGAACTTTAAGAAATAGTTAGGATACGTATGTCATGACATAAGATTCTAATTTAAGTTATCGTGTAAGACCACGTCTGGGACATTGGCATCGATTTGAGATTTACGTGTAAGACCATGTCTGGGACATCGGCATCGTATATGATTTCGTGTAAGACCCTTTCTGGGATACAGGCATCGATATTTAATTACATGTAAGACCACGTCTGGGACGTTGGCATTGTATGAGCTTTATGAGCTATCTGAGTATCCTTATGATTCTGAACGGTTCAACGGGTATTTCAAGAAATGAATGGGTATACGTATGTGCATCTGAATTCTGATACGTATGTATGTATATGAAATTTGGCAATGAAAGGTATGTATGTATATGATCATTTGATATGTGAGCTACATTACATGATATTTGATTATGAGCTAGTGAATATGATCAATGGAGATATAAGAAAAATATGACTTATGATTGTGTTATGCCATGAACCATATGTATGAAATGGTTTATAATTGTTTTATGTGATAAGTTTATTTGTAAATGGATTACTAAGCTTTTGAAAGCTTACTTTGTGTGTGTTTGCATGGTTTTATAGATTATCGAAGCTACTTGGAGCTCGGGGATCGTCGAGGATCATCACCACACTATCGAACTATATTTTGGTACCTTTTGAAAATGTATATATTGAAGTATGGCATGTATAGGCTAGAGAACTTTAATTATGTTTTGAAATGTGTAATTTTAGCCATGTGATATGGCTTGATAATGAATGTGATTATGGAATGAATTTAGTGCATGTTATGTAATGCATAATTTGGCATGTTTTTGGCTGCCTTTGGGTCATGAATTGATGCTTGTTTGATACTTGTAAGGATGACCCAAATTTTGGGTGACAAATTGGCCTTGCAAATGGCCTATATTTGCCCACACGGTTGAGCACACGGGCGTGTGTCTCGACCGTGTCTCTCAAGGTTGCAATTCGAAGCAAGACAGGAAGCCACACAGGCTGGACATACGGGCGTGTGACTGGCCGTGTGAGCAAGTCAGTAGCCTTCCTAAATTTCACACGGCCTGGCATACAGGCGTGTCTTGTGGCTGTGTGGACAAGTGAGTATGTATGCCCTATTTTGCCATGGCCTAGACACACGGGCATGTCTAATGCCGTGTGAGGCACACGGCCTGCCCACACGGGCGTGTGGCCTCTATAACTTTGAAAAATGTTTAAGTTTCATAAAAATTTGTATGTGTTCGGTTTAGTTTCTGACCCCTTCCCAATGCATGTTTAAGGTCTCGTAGACCTTCTAAAGGGACTCTATGTGTATATTTCACTATGGAATGTTTGTGAATATTTGATGTTAGTAAAATGTTGGTGATATGATCCGATATGTCAGGTAATGCCTCCTAACCCTCGTCCGGCGATGGATACGGGTTGGGGGTGTTACAATTTGTTGGTATCAGAGCTACGGTTTAGTCGATTCTAGGACTAACGTAGCATATGTGAGTCTAGCTATACATGCCATATATTTAAACTGTGATAGTGTGATGAATCCTGACAGATAAAATGTGTTTTTCGTATAGTAAATGGATCTCGAATGAGCCGTAGCTGACGATGTTGAAAGTAATGCGCCTGCTCCCGCTCAAGGGATAGCGCCGTCTGATTCTAGACCGGTTACTAGCAGTCAGCAAGGAGAGGCTAAACAAGCCTTCTTCCAAATGATGAATGAGTCGTTCACTCAGTATGTTAGAGCAAATCCAGTTGTTCATCAATCTCCGCCCCCACCTAATCCCCCTCAGACTCCTGTTGTACCTCCAGTTATGAATACGAATTTGTTGAATAAGCCTCCGGTCGATAAAATTCTTAAGTATGGGGCCAAAGAGTTCAGGGCCACTAATGATGATGATGCTGAGAAAGCTAAATTTTGGCTCGAGAATACAATTCGAGTATTTGATGAGATGTCATGTACCCCTGATGAATGTGTGAAATGTGCCGTTTCTTTGTTGAGAGATGCAGCTTACCAGTGGTGGAAAACTTTGACTTCTGTTGTTCCGAAAGAACGAATTACCTGGGATTTCTTTCAATCTGAGTTCCGGAAGAAATATATTAGTCAGAGATTTATAGATCAGAAACGCAAAGAGTTTCTTGAATTGAAACAGGGTCGTATGTCTGTTACAGAAAATGAGCGGGAGTTTGTGAGACTGAGCCAGTATGCACGAGAATGTGTCTCGACTGAGGCAATAATGTGTAAAAGGTTCGAAGACGGATTGAATGAAGATATCCGTTTGTTAGTCAAAATTCTAGAAATAAAAGAATTCGTTGTGCTTGTTGATCGAGCATGTAAAGCCGAAGAACTCGGGAAAGATAAAAGAAAAGTTGAGTTAGAAGCTAGAGATGTGAGAAAGAGATCCTCAAGTAAATCATTTCAGTCTGCATCAAATAAATTCCGAGATGAGTATAGTCGTTCAAAGGCTAATGGGGGACATTCGAGCAGGGATCGTGCTAGATCGCATTCGAGCTTCAGAGCTCCAGCTACTTCGATATCTAGTGTTGGAAATGTCAGATCTGATCGACCTAAGTGCAGACACTGTGGTAAAAGACATCCAGGCAATTGTAGATTGAATGACCGATCTTGCTTTAAATGTGGATCATTAGATCATTTTATCCGAGACTGTCCTGAGTCTGTTGAGCAAGAGGTTGTACAGAATTCGAAGTCGAATAACGCTTCAGCTAGGGGTAGACCTCCCAGAAACACGAGAAATGTAAGTGGTAGCCAGAGAGCTACGAGAGATACAATTGCGAGATCTGAGGCGAGAGCACCTGCCAGAGCTTATGCTATTCACGCTCGCGAAGAAGCTTTGTCTCCAGACGTCATTACCGGTACTTTTATTCTTTATGATACTTCTGTGATTGCATTGATAGATCCAGGATCTACTCATTCATATATATGCATGAACTTAGTATCCAACTAGACTTTGCCTATAGAGTCTACTGAATTTGTAATTAGAGTATCGAACCCCTTAGGCAAGTGTGTTCTTGTTGACAAAGTGTGCAAGAATTGTCCGTTGATGTTTCGAGATATCTATTTCCCAGCTGAGCTAATGTTATTACCCTTTGATGAGTTTGATATAATTCTGGGTATGGATTGGCTAACATTACATGATGCTGTTGTGAATGCAAACGAAAGACTATTGATTTGAGAAGTCAGAATGATGAAATAATTTGGATTGAATCCAATGATTTAAATGGGTTACCGGCCGTAATATCTTCGATGAAAGCTCTGAATTATGTGAAAAAGAATTGTGAAGCTTATCTTGCGTATGTGATTGACACGAAAGTGACGGAAAAGAAAGTTGAATATGTGCCAGTTGTTTGTGAGTTCCCTGACGTATTTCCTAAAGAATTATCGGGATTACCTCCGATACGAGAAGTTGAGTTTGGAATTGAGTTAGTACTGGGGACGACCCCTATCTCAATAGCTCCGTATAGAATGGCTCCAACAGAATTGAAAGAATTGAAGTTTCAGTTGCAAGAATTGACAGACAGAGGTTTCGCACGACTGAGCTTTTCTCCTTGGGGCGCTCCTGTTCTGTTTGTGAAAAAGAAAGATGGCACGATGAGAATGTGCATTGATTGCCGTCAGTTAAACAAAGTGACTATTAAGAAAAAATATTCTCTACCCAGAATTGATGATTTGTTCGATCAGCTGAAAGATGCTACTGTGTTTTCAAAGATAGATCTGAGATCAGGATACTATCAGTTGCGAGTAAAGGATTCAGACATTCTGAAAATAGCTTTCTGAACGAGGTACGGGCATTATAAATTTTTAGTTATACCTTTCGGACTAACAAATGCTCCTGCTGTCTTTATGGACTTGATGAACAGAATTTTCAGACCGTATTTAGATCGATTTGTTGTTGTATTCATTGACGACATTTTGATTTATTCGCATGATGAAATTGAGCATGCCGAACATTTGAGAATTGCACTACAAACTCTGTGTGATAAGCAATTGTATACAAAGTTTAGTAAATGTGAGTTCTGGTTGCGCGAAGTTGGCTTTTTGGGGCATATTGTGTCAGCATCCAGTATACGAGTTGATCCGAGTAAGATTTCAGATATTTTAGAGTGGAAGCCTCCAAAAAATGTGTCTGAAGTCTGCAGTTTTCTGGGACTTGCTGGTTATTACCGATGGTTCGTAAAAGGCTTTTCGATGATTGCAACTCCGTTGATGAGATTGCTTCAGAAAGATGTGAAATTCAAATGGTCTGAAAAGTGTCAGAAAAGCTTTGATCAGTTGAAAGCCCTATTGACTGAAGCTCTAGTGCTAGTACAGCCAGCATCCGGTAGAGAATTTGTGATATATAGTGATGCTTCATTGAATGATTTGGGATGTGCTTTGATGCAGGAAGGCAAAGTTATAGCTTATGCCTCGAGACAATTGAAACCGCATGAAAAGAATTATCTGACGCACGACCTTGAGTTAGCTGCGATCGTGTTTGCTCTAAAAATTTGGTGCCACTATCTTTTCGGTGAGAAATGTCATATGTTTTCAAATCAGAAAAGTATGAAATATTTGATGACTCAGAAAGATTTGAATTTGCGACAGAGAAGACGGTTAGAACTGTTAAAAGACTACGAGCTTGTGATTGATTATCATCGGGGAAAAGAAAATGTTGTTGCTGATGCTTTGAGTCAGAAATCATTGTTTGCCTTACTTGCGTTGAATGCTCATTTAGTTATATCTGATGATGGTTTGGTTTTAGCCGAATTGAAAGCGAGGCCGCTGTTCTTACAGCAGATTTGTGATGCCTAAAAAGTTGACAATGAAATGTTAGCGAAACGAGCTCAGTGTGATTTGAACTCTGACTCAGAATTTCAAGTTTATGATGATGATTGTCTGAGATTCCAAGATTTGATTTGTATTCTGAGAAATCTAGAGTTGATTTAGTTGATTTTGAAAGAAGCTCATAGCAGTCGCTTATCGGTTCATCCGAGAGGTACAAAGATGTATAATGATTTGAAACAACTTTACTGGTGGCCTGGAATGAAAAGAGATATCTCTGATTTTGTTTCGAAATGTTTGATCTGTCAGCAAGTTAAAGTTGAACATCAGGTGCCATCCAGTTTGTTACAACCGATTATGATTCCCGAGTGGAAATGGGATAGAGTGATGATGGATTTTGTTTCAGGTTTGTCTTTAACTTCGAGAAAGAAAGATGCAATTTAGGTTATAGTTGATAGATTGACAAAATCAGCTCATTTTATTCCAGTGAGAACGGATTATTCGCTTGATAAGTTAGTTGAGTTATACATTTCTGATATTGTGAGATTGCTTGGGGTGCCACTATCTATTGTGTCTGACAGAGATCCAAGGTTTACTTCGCGGTTTTGGAAGAAATTACAAGAGGCTTTAGGTACAAAATTGCACTTCAGTATTGCTTTTCACCCGCAGACGGATGGTCAATCTGAGCGAATTGTTCAGATACTCGAGGATATGTTGAGATGTTGCATTCTTGAGTTTGATGGTACGTGGGAACAATATTTTCCATTGATTGAATTCGCATATAATAATACTTTTCAATCGAGCATTAAAATGGCACCATACGAAGCCTTGTATGGTAGGAAATGCCGAACATCTCTGTACTGGTCTGAACTTAGTGAAAATAAAATTCACGGGGTTGATTTGATTAAAAGACTGAACAGAAAGTAAAAGTGATACCGAGATAGTCTAAAAGCAGCGTCGGATCGACAGAAATCATACGCAGATTTGAAATGAAAAGATATTGAATTTGAAATCAGTGATAAAGTATTTTTGAAAGTGTCTTTGTGGAAGAAAATACTCTGATTCGGCAGAAAAGGCAAATTGAGTCCGAGATTCATCGGGCCGTATAAGATTATCGAGCGTATTGGACCAGTTGCTTATAGACTGTTGCTACCATCTGAGTTAGAAAAGATTCACAATGTGTTTCATGTATCAATGCTTCGACGATACAGAGCGGATCCTTCGCATGTAATTTCTCCGTCTGAAATAGAAATCAAGTCTGATATGACTTATGAAGAAGAACCGATCCGCATCTTAGCTCACGAGATTAAAAAATTACGAAATAAGAGAATTTCGTTAGTAAAAGTATTGTGGAATCGTCACAATGTAGAAGAGGCTACGTGGGAGCCTGAAGATGCTTTGAGAAAACAATATTTGAATCTGTTCAACGGTAAGATTTTCGGGGACAAAAATCCCTAAAGGGAGGAGAGTTGTAACAGCCCGGTTTGGACCCTAATCGGAATAGTGGTTTCGAAACCACAAGTCCGAGTAAGAAAAATATTTTTATTATTATTTTTGGTTCTTACGGCATGTTAATTAATATGTGTGAAATTTTCATGATTTAATTTTATCGTTTGAGTGTCTTGATAAAATGACTTAATTGCGTAAAATGAAAAAGCTATGGTTTAATTGATTATGTGCTGAATTGATGTGTTCTTTTAATGTGGGGTCCTTATGTTGATAATATACCATTGAAATTATGGATGGGCATAAAAACCTAAGGTTAGTGGACTTTAAATGAAATTAAAAAGGCTAATATGGTAATTATGTTAATAAATGATAATAAAATAAAACATAAAGTAAAAACACATGTTTTGTTCATCTTTTTGTGGCCTAATCTTTGAATATTCGGCACCTTTGAAAGCTTGAATTAGGTATGTGTTTTGTTCGATTTTTGATAATTTTTATGTTTTTGAGATCGTTGCTTTGTCTTCTACCTAGCCCAAGTCTCAATTTCTGAAATTGGTGATGATTTTGAGTTATGTCATTGTTGATTTTGTGAGCTTTGTGATGTTAGTTGATGAAAAATGAAAGATATGTGTTGGGTTAATATGTTTTGTATTTGGATTTTTGATGAATTTGAGTATTATGGGCTAAATTGTGAAAACGAGAAATTGAAGGACTAACATGTGAAATAAATGAAATATATGGATTTAAATGAACTCCATAAAAATTCGGCTAAGCTTGAAAAAAGTGAAATTATGTTTTTTTTGTGATTTTATGAAATAGGGACTAAAATGTCAAAATATGAAAATGTGAGGGCTAATTTGTAAAATGCCCTAAATATGTGTATATGGATTGAATTGAATGATTTGGTGAATAAAAGAGTTAAATTTGAATGTGTATAGATCAAGAACCAAAGAAAACAGAACTAGATCGGGGGAAATCGAAAGTAGTTGAGTAGCCGTTCGTTTCCGTTCTTTCCCGAACGAGGTAAGCCGATATACAAATAAATGTGTTTGAATTGAATTATTATTGCTTATATGTGAATTAAATGTGATATATGGCTAGTTGAGTTTAATATGTGAAATCCGGGAAAGTTTCAATAACGTGTCGACGTCCGAAAAGTCCCATATGAACCATAGGAAATAGTTAGGATACGTATGTCATGACATATGATTCCAATATAAGTTATCGTGTAAGACCATGTAACATCCTGAATTTATTGGGCCTATGCGTTAATGTAGGGATATGATTAACGTGTTAATTTAAGGTTAGGGGTCCAAATTGGGCTCAAGCTTAGGCATAGGCCTTGATTAAAATTTTCTGTTTGGGCATTATAGGGTTTAACAGATAGGATCTGTGTTTAAAATATCAAGGTGGGCTTGTGGCCCAATATTTAGTGGCGCTGCAAAGGAGCTAGAGGGTGGCGTCACTAGCAGAGGAAAGAGGGCCAAGCTTGGACGTAAGGAGCCCATGATTTTGGGCCATGTTCGGCACTTAAAAGGGGAATAAAGGGGGACGGCATTGGGGCTAGGAAATAGGAGGATTAAATAATATGGATAATAAGGATAAAGAGCTGATAAAAGAAGGAAGAGGTGGTGCTATCTAGGTTTCTTTTAAAGGTATGAATAGATTTAGATAAAGGAGAAAAGTTAGGAGCTATCTGCTAAGAACAGAGTTGGCCGAAATTCCATCACCTAGAGGAGTAAAGAAAACGGTTTCTAATTGCTATAGGGGGTGCCGAATTTTTCCTTTTTAAGGGCTTAATTCTTTAGTTATCAGGAAGGGCACTTTCGGGTTTTGATAGGTAAGTGCCGAAATTTCTATAAATAGGGGGGATAGCTCATCAATTCCGGCATTTGAACCCTAATCTTTTCTCCATTATTTGTGCTGAAATTCTCAGTCTCCCTCTGCAATTTCTTTTCTTTTGATTCCTTCAAAAGCCGAAATCTCCCAATCTTCTCAACATCTCTTCTTTCAAAAGACGAAACCCTGAACTCTCTTCTCATCTCCATAGCCGAATACTCCCTATTCTTTGCCGATTTCTTCAACTAAAAGCTGAAACTACTTAGATTTCTTCCTATCATCTTCTCTTCTGATCTTCTCAAAAAGTTGGAATCTCTAAGGGGTAGTCGAATTCTCTGCGTTAAGGTGAGTGCCAATTTTCCTATCTCTTCAATCTCTCTTTCAGATTTTAAGAGACAAGGCCGAATGGCCACATGGTTGTTAAGGCTGCCGAATGAAGCTAATATTTCCTCTGTTTTGCGTTTGGGCGGCATTCCGGGATTTGAAGGAAACCTGATCATCTAGATTTAAAAGCCGGAAATCGCTAGTCTTCAATTTTGGGATTTTAAGGTAAGGTGATTTTCCCTAGATTTTCACTAGATTCGTTCATCGCATGCGAGATCTTAACTTTATGATGTGGATTAACGATCATCTGTTGTGATAGTAGTTCTGACAAGGACTTGTGATGGAATTAAATATGGATCATGCAAAGGAGAGAATCCCTAAGTTTAAGAAATGAGTCGTGTCAAGATGACGGGATTAGCCACCGTGTTGTGGACCAAGCTTCACGAACAACACCTTAGGCAAGTAGCGCTTGTATCGACTTCGATAGTGTCGACATAGAGAGTGTCGTTCTAATGGTAATCAGGTGTGTAGATCTCTAACACACAAATAATCTGTATGAATGTATATATATATGTTTATGTTATGTGCTAAAAGCCGGATAATAGGTCATGTAGATAATCGAATAAAACCCTAAAAGGGTTAGGCAAGGATGCAGTGCACGTAATCATAGAAATCTCTATGTGTATCGAAATATATGAAAGCCTGTATGATGTTTTCTTTATGTGTGTATGCATGGGGTGGGATTATGATAATGAAGGGGAAGTGCATGATAGGTCACAATAGTGATCGGTGGTAGAAATCCCACATAATATAAATGTTAGGTCACATAGTGATCGGTGGCTATGCCACGTTTAATGATTCGTTACTAACAGGAATAGGCAGTACGGCTGTTGTTATGGTGTGTAGCGGATGGAGGGTTGATTGTAGAAATCCCCGAGGTGTGATGGTTGGTACAGGCTGGTGTGTAGAGGATGGAATTCTAGGATGGGTTGGGCTATTCATTATTTACTGTTTATCATGTAATTACGATTTTTGCCTCTATGTATGGGCCAAGGCCCATAATGTGTTTAATGGGCCCAGTCGGTGTTTTGGATTTATACACTGAGTCTTGGTGACTCACGCTTTCCTTTTTTTCTCTACTCTTTCAAATGAGAAGTAGATCGTGGACATGGGAGCCGAGACAGACTCGAGGGGCCATCAACTTTTTATTTCTATAGATTATTTCGGTTTTTATTTCAGTTTTAATTTTGGGAATATTTTTGTAATAAGGCCCCATAGTTATATTTCACTACATAGTTTTTAATATTTGCAACTTATAAAACTTTGCCTAATGTAACACCCCAAACCCGGCCCATACACCACGACCGAATTTAGAATGCCACTGCGGAAAACGTTTGAAAAATATTTTGACTTAGAGTGAAAACATAAAAATTTATTGTCTTTAATAAAACATTGTATATTTATAAATCCAAATAAAATCAAGTTCTTACAATTTCTTCGATTTAAAATTTTAACATATATCTTTAAGATATGAGTTGCTAAAAATATAACATATCCAAATAATAAAAATTGTCAATCCACTTTAAAACATAATAATAAACTTCAAAACCTTTTAAGTGGCCCTTATTACAATAACCAAATATTCGCAAATTCTGAAAATATGTATAATATATATATAATAAGGAAAATAACTTCTGCATGGGCCACCTCGTATCCACTCCAACTCGGTCCAAGCTTTATGCATCACCTGTAAGGTATGAGAAAAATTGGGTGAGTCACACAGACTCAGTGCATAGTTATTACACATGTCCCCACAAATGGGCTTGGCCCAATTCCACACAGTCCACATACATAAATATGCAAAATGAAGCCCAACCCATCCTAGTTCCATCCATTACACCAACCTCGGCACACCTGCCGCCCAAGGCCGTGGCTAATCCACCGATCAAATAATGATCCTCATATCTTACCTTGGCAGACTTGCTGCCCAAGGCCGTGGCTAAGCCACCGATCACATAAGTGATCCCACATATCAATTAATCCACGGTGATGCACACAGCTATCAACCGCCGAGATGGGCACCTAGCCAACACCTCCCTTGATGGAGCACATAGCTAACATCAAGCGCCAATGTAGCACAAGGCTAACATCAGACCACGTACATAAAGTACACCCTTTCCTTCGATAGTCACATTCCAAGTCCCATGCATATATATATGTGTATCATGGCAACATATCACTTGGACAATAATGCATCACATGCCATCACATTTCATATATTCATCAATGATCATTTAATATCGTAATTCACTGACCTGATGTATTCGATCACCCACCACGGGTATTCACAAACTTAGCCCTTAATTCGACTACCATTAACATCATATCACATATATATAAATATAACACATACACACAATCAAGAGACAGTGCGATAACTACGCACCTTTTGGCACAGTCAGCTAAAACCCGAGATCACACGTTCGCACCTAAAAGTCTGCCGAAATCCCTAAATGGAACCATATTAGTTTCGGCCTCTACACCAAAAAGCATTAGAAAGTGGCCTTTGCCCTCAAGAAAATGACATAGAAAAGAGAAAGGAAATACGACCATGAACACTTACCTATCTTCCAAAACCGATTGAAGAAAACCAAATGAAGATCTACCCTTATTGATATTTGGCTAAGACAATACAAAAAGAGTATGGGAAGTTTCGGCAATATGGTTGATTTGTAACAACAAAAAGGATTCGGCTAGAGTGGAGAAAGAGAAAGGAAAAAGGAAGAGAAAGAAAGAAATTGAAATGAGAGAGAGATGTTTTCGGTTTTGAGCAAAAGTGGAAGAAAGAAAAAGAGAAATGGGGAGAAGGAAGTTTCGGCCCAGAGAAAATAAAAGAAAAGTGGGTTTTGAACAAGTATGACAAGAATAGAAAAGAAGTTGTGAACAAAAGAGATTCGGCCAAGCACTATGATGATTTCGATTTTTGTTACACTTTGATGCACTAGGGAGAAATTTGCAAAAACTAAAAAGGATTTTCGGTTATGACACCGAACAAATATCGAAGGCCAAAACTAATACCAAAAACTCACCTTATGTCCAAGACACATTCGGCTATAGGGAGTGTTTGTGGAGAGAAAAGAAATTGGTGTTCAAATGCTTAGGAAAATGGCCAACTAGCTACTAACCTACCAAAGCCTCCATCAAAAATCGGTCAAGCCCTCCCCTAGACCAAAATGCCGTCCACATACATGAACTAAAGGCCATAATAGAGTTTCCAAAACACTCTCCAACATTCAAGCCTTTTGTCCCCCATCCTTCCTTAATTCTTAAGATTCTTATCCCCAATTTCATGCTTTCCTTAAACCAATATTCAACTTTCCAAAAGTTGAGAGTTCAACCTATCATAAATAAAGGTTGACCGTCCATAAATACTAGGATGAAAATAATGTCTCCCAAAAAGTTAATCATGCTACTCGAACTTCTAACCTCAAGCAACCCTTCAAGCATCCTAACCATCTTGCCACTAACTCCTCTTGTGTTTAATTTAACACTTAACTTAACTTAAGTACTAAGTTCACTTAATCCAGTTCATTAAATGAACCATACTAAAAATTATTCTATCTTCCTAAATAGAATCAAGCCTTCACAAGACTATGCTAACACACAAAAATTCATACCTGAATTAACACAAATAATACTCAAATTTTTCCTAAAGCCCAAGGCCCAATCTTACTAGGCCCAATTTCGGGATGTTACAGTTCTACCCTCCTAAAAAATAATTTCGGTCCCCTCGAAATTACTTACTAACGAACAATCGTACATCCTATCTCACCACACTATGCTCTTGTCACAAGCACTCGATCTTAATAAAACCAATATACTTTCTAAGTATAGTCTCCAAGTTCACACTCAAGGTTCTAGATACTTCACTAGCGATGGTTCCGACACAGCCATTTTGCTTCTACCGCGTCCACTACAACCACGTCCCCTAGAACTCATATCTAACATCGCGATTTAATCTGATTAAGAAGTTTTATGCATTAATACTTTTGTTCCACTTGTTTATGCGCGAACTATTTTATGAAACGAAGTTTTCAGAAGTTGTTCTTTCGATCCATCAAAATTTCTAGTTCAAGTTCACTATTCTAATTCAGAGAATCACACTCACATTCATCCACAACATTCAACACATCATTATAGGTATTTCTGACCATTCCTGACCCAGGGGTAGTTTCGTCATTTTTCCTACAAGGGTATTTTCGTAATAAATCGAGGTCAACTCGAAAATAATCTTTACAAGTCAAAGGCATTCCAAAATATACAAATCTCGAAGTTATTTTGAAAATTCTTCCAAATCAATGGTATTGCAAAAATTTCAGAAATCGGGGTTATTTTGTAAATTTTCCAAATCAAGGTATCTTAGCATTTTGCAAAACAGGGGTTTTGGTATTTTGTAAAGTAAGAATATTTTCATAAAAGTCAAGGGTAACATGGTAATTTTATAAACCAGGGGCATTTTCGTAATTTTACCTCTCAGGGGTATTTTAGTAATTTTGCAAATCGAGTGTATTTCGAAAAATTCTCAACTCTAAAAGGATTTTATAAATCAGAGGGGTAATTTGGTAAATTTAAAACTAAGATCTTTATAAAACAATATGGCTAGTCCCTTTCGGGTTTTAGTTATCGAGTTTAGACCGTGAATAGGTCCTCTTGGTTAGGGTGAACCGTAGCTACGCACTGTAGGATTCGAGTAAAGAGGAGGTGAGTCACTCTGACCGCTTAAATACCAAGCTCTTCTTGAATCCACTCCTGAGACATGCGCACACTGGTTGCCACACCCTAGCTCGGCGACCTAATCACAGGTTTGTTTAGTGGTTCTTAAGTCTTATGAATCTTGTGTTGGAGTAGACTAGTCCTAGGGTCCATTAGCCCTAATATTCTAATCTACGAGCCCAAATAAGCCCATAACATTCACATATATAAATCACTTCAATAGTCGAGGTACTTACCCGTGGACTTCGGTTGGAGATATAGGTGCCATGCCAGAATAAACCTGAAAAATTTATGAAAGCCCAAATCTTTGAAAAGCCCATCTAAAAAAAATATTTTTGGGCCCAAAGCCCTCAAAGTCGAGTTTTGAACCGGGCTCTGATACCAATTTTTAACACCCCAAACTGGCCCATACGCCACAGTAGAATTTAGAATGCCATCTGCGGAAAACGTTTGAAAAATATTTTGACTTAGAGTGAAAACATAAAAATTTATTGTCTT
This sequence comes from Gossypium sturtianum, assembly GCA_025698515.1. Classification (NCBI taxonomy): domain Eukaryota; kingdom Viridiplantae; phylum Streptophyta; class Magnoliopsida; order Malvales; family Malvaceae; genus Gossypium; species Gossypium sturtianum. The sequence goes on from CM046943.1 coordinate 43,415,217, forward strand.
TAATAAAACATTGTATATTTATAAATCCAAATAAAATCAATTTCTTACAATTTCTTCGATTTAAAATTTTAACATATATCTTTAAGATATGAGTTGCTAAAAATATAACATATCCAAATAATAAAAATTGTCAATCCACTTTAAAACATAATAATAAACTTCAAAACCTTTTAAGTGGCCCTTATTACAATAACTAAATATTCGCAAATTCTGAAAATATGTATAATATATATATAATAAGGAAAATAACTTCTGCATGGGCCACCTCGTATCCACTCCAACTCGGTCCAAGCTTTATGCATCACCTGTAACGTTTGAGAAAATTTTGGTGAGTCACACAGACTCAGTGCATAGTTATTACACATGTCCCCACATATGGGCTTGGCCCAGTTCCACACAGTCCACATACATAAATATGCAAAATGAAGCCCAACCCATCCTAGTTCCATCCATTACACCAACCTCGGCACACCTGCCGCCCAAGGCCGTGGCTAATCCACCGATCAAATAATGATCCTCATATCTTACCTTGGCAGACTTGCTGCCCAAGGCCGTGGCTAAGCCACCGATCACATAAGTGATCCCACATATCAATTAATCCACGGTGATGCACACAGCTATCAACCGCCGAGATGGGCACCTAGCCAACACCTCCCTTGATGGAGCACATAGCTAACATCAAGCGCCAATGTAGCACAAGGCTAACATCAGACCACGTACATAAAGTACACCCTTTCCTTCGATAGTCACATCCCAAGTCCCATGCATATATATATATGTGTATCATGGCAACATATCACTTGGACAATAATGCATCACATGCCATCACATTTCATATATTCATCAATGATCATTTAATATCGTAATTCACTGACCTGAGTATTCGATCACCCACCACGGGTATTCACAAACTTAGCCCTTAATTCGGCTACCATTAACATCATATCACATATATATAAATATAACACATACACACAATCAAGAGACGGTCACGATAACTACGCACCTTTTGGCACAAATCGGCTAAAACCCGAGATCACACGTTTGCACCTAAAAGTCCTGTGAAATCCTAAATGGAACCATATTAGTTTCGGCCTCTACACCAAAAAGCATTAGAAAGTGGCCTTTGCCCTCAAGAAAACGACATAGAAAAGAGAAAGGAAATACGGCCATGTACACTTACCTATCTTCCAAAACCGATTGAAGAAAACCAAATGAAGATCTACCCTTATTGATATTCGGCTAAGACAATACAAAAAGAGTATGGGAAGTTTCGGCAATATGGTTGATTTGTAACAACAAAAAGGATTCGGCTAGAGTGGAGAAAGAGAAAGGAAAAAGGAAGAGAAAGAAAGAAATTGAAATGAGAGAGAGATGTTTTCGGTTTTGAGCAAAAGTGGAAGAAAGAAAAAGAGAAATGGGGAGAAGGAAGTTTCGGCCCAGAGAAAATAAAAGAAAAGTGGGTTTTGAACAAGTATGACAAGAATAGAAAAGAAGTTGTGAACAAAAGAGATTCGGCCAAGCACTATGATGATTTCGGTTTTTGTTACACTTTGATGCACTAGGGAGAAATTTGCAAAAACTAAAAAGGATTTTCGGTTATGACACCAGAACAAATATCGAAGGCCAAAACTAATACCAAAAACTCACCTTATGTCCAAGACACATTCGGCTATAGGGAGTGTTTGTGGAGAGAAAAGAAATTGGTGTTCAAATGCTTAGGAAAATGGCCAACTAGCTACTAACCTACCAAAGCCTCCATCAAAAATCGGTCAAGCCCTCCCCTAGACCAAAATGCCGTCCACATACATGAACTAAAGGCCATAATAGAGTTTCCAAAACACTCTCCAACATTCAAGCCTTTTGTCCCCCCATCCTTCCTTAATTCTTAAGATTCTTATCCCCAATTTCATGCTTTCCTTAAACCAATATTCAACTTTCCAAAAGTTGAGAGTTCAACCTATCATAAATAAAGGTTGACCGTCCATAAATACTAGGATGAAAATAATGTCTCCCAAAAAGTTAATCATGCTACTCGAACTTCTAACCTCAAGCAACCCTTCAAGCATCCTAACCATCTTGCCACTAACTCCTCTTGTGTTTAATTTAACATTTAACTTAACTTAAGTACTAAGTTCACTTAATCCACTTCATTAAATGAACCATACTAAAAATTATTCTATCTTCCTAAACAGAATCAAGCCTTCACAAGACTATGCTAACACACAAAAATTCATACCTGAATTAACACAAATAATACTCAAATTTTTCCTAAAGCCCAAGGCCCAATCTTACTAGGCCCAATTTCGGGATGTTACAGTTCTACCCTCCTAAAAAATAATTTCGTCCTCGAAATTACTTACTAACGAACAATCGTACATCCTATCTCACCACACTATGCTCTTGCTGCGCATTCTGATCTTAATAAAACCAATATACTTTCTAAGTATAGTCTCCAAGTTCACACTCAAGGTTCTAGATACTTCACTAACGATGGTTCCGACACAGCCATTTTGCTTCTACCACGTCCACTACAACCACGTCCCCTAGAACTCATATCTAACATCGCGATTTAATCTGATTAAGAAGTTTTATGCATTAATACTTTTGTTCCACTTGTTTATGCGCGAACTATTTTATGAAACGAAGTTTTCAGAAGTTGTTCTTTCGATCCATCAAAATTTCTAGTTCAAGTTCACTATTCTAATTCAGAGAATCACACTCACATTCATCCACAACATTCAACACATCAGTATAGGTATTTCTGACCATTCCTGACCCAGGGGTAGTTTCGTCATTTTTCCTACAAGGGTATTTTTTTAAGTAATAAATCGAGGTCAACTCGAAAATAATCTTTACAAGTCAAACGCATTCCAAAATATACAAATCTCAAGTTATTTTGAAAATTCTTCCAAATCAATGGTATTGCAAAAATTTGAAAATCGGGTTATTTTGTAAATTTTCCAAATCAAGGTATCTTAGCATTTTGCAAAACAGGGGTTTTGGTATTTTGTAAAGTAAGAATATTTTCATAAAAGTCAAGGGTAACATGGTAATTTTATAAACCAGGGGCATTTTCGTAATTTTACCTCTCAGGGGTATTTTAGTAATTTTGCAAATCGAGTGTATTTCGAAAAATTATCAACTCTAAAAGGATTTTATAAATCAGAGGGGTAATTTGGTAAATTTAAAACTAAGATCTTTATAAAACAATATGGCTAGTCCCTTTCGGGTTTTAGTTATCGAGTTTAGCCCGTGAATAGGTCCTCTTGGTTAGGGTGAACCATAGCTACGCACCAGGTAGGATTCGAGTAAAGAGGAGGTGAGTCACTCGGACTGCTTAAATACCAAGCTCTTACTGAATCCACTCCTAGACATGCGCACACTGGTTGCCACACCCTAGCTCGGCGACCTAATCACAGGTTTGTTTAGTGGTTCTTAAGTCTTATGAATCTTGTGTTGGAGTAGACTAGTCCTAGGGTCCATTAGCCCTAATATTCTAATCTACGAGCCCAAATAAGCCCATAACATTCACATATATAAATCACTTCAATAGTCGAGAGTACTTACAGTGGACTTGGGTTGGAGATATAGGTGCCATGCCGAAATAAACTCAAAAATTTATGAAAGCCCAAATCTTTGAAAAGCCCATCTAAAAAAAATATTTTTGGGCCCAAAACCCTCAAAGTCGAGTTTTGAACCGGGCTCTGATACCAATTTTTAACACCCCAAACCTGGCCCATACGCCACGGCCGAATTTAGAATGCCACTGCGGAAAACGTTTGAAAAATATTTTGACTTAGAGTGAAAACATAAAAATTTATTGTCTTTAATAAAACATTGTATATTTATAAATCCAAATAAAATCAAGTTCTTACAATTTCTTCGATTTAAAATTTTAACATATATCTTTAAGATATGAGTTGCTAAAAATATAACATATCCAAAAAATAAAAATTGTCAATCCACTTTAAAACATAATAATAAACTTCAAAACCTTTTAAGTGGCCCTTATTACAATAACCAAATATTCGCAAATTTTGAAAATATGTATAATATATATATAATAAGGAAAATAACTTCTGCATGGGCCACCTCGTATCCACTCCAACTCGGTCCAAGCTTTATGCATCACCTGTAAGGTTTGAGAAAAATTTGGTGAGTCACACAGACTCAGTGCATAGTTATTACACATGTCCCCACATATGGGCTTGGCCCAGTTCCACACAGTCCACATACATAAATATGCAAAATGAAGCCCAACCCATCCTAGTTCCATCCATTACACCAACCTCGGCACACCTGCCGCCCAAGGCCGTGGCTAATCCACCGATCAAATAATGATCCTCATATCTTACCTTGGCGGACTTGTCGCCTAAGGCGTGGCTAAGCCACCGATCACATAAGTGATCCCACATATCAATTAATCCACGGTGATGCACACACATATCAACCGCGAGATGGGCACCTAGCCAACACCTCCCTTGATGGAGCACATAGCTAACATCAAGCGCCAATGTAGCACAAGGCTAACATCAGACCACGTACATAAAGTACACCCTTTCCTTCGATAGTCACATCCCAAGTCCCATGCATATATATATATGTGTATCATGGCAACATATCACTTGGACAATAATGCATCACATGCCATCACATTTCATATATTCATCAATGATCATTTAATATCGTAATTCACTGACCTGATGTATTCGATCACCCACCACGGGTATTCACAAACTTAGCCCTTAATTCGGCTACCATTAACATCATATCACATATATATAAATATAACACATACACACAATCAAGAGACAGTGCGATAACTACGCACCTTTTGGCACAGTCGGCTAAAACCCGAGATCACACGTTTGCACCTAAAAGTCTATCGAAATCCCTAAATGGAACCATATTAGTTTCGGCCTCTACACCAAAAAGCATTAGAAAGTGGCCTTTGCCCTCAAGAAAATGACATAGAAAAGAGAAAGGAAATACGGCCATGTACACTTACCTATCTTCCAAAACCGATTGAAGAAAACCAAATGAAGATCTACCTTTATTGATATTCGGCTAAGACAATACAAAAAGAGTATGGGAAGTTTCGGCAATATGGTTGATTTGTAACAACAAAAAGGATTCGGCTAGAGTGGAGAAAGAGAAAGGAAAAAGGAAGAGAAAGAAAGAAATTGAAATGAGAGAGAGATGTTTTTTGGTTTTGAGCAAAAGTGGAAGAAAGAAAAAGAGAAATGGGGAGAAGGAAGTTTCGGCCCAGAGAAAATAAAAGAAAAGTGGGTTTTGAACAAGTATGACAAGAATAGAAAAGAAGTTGTGAACAAAAGAGATTCGGCCAAGCACTATGATGATTTCGGTTTTTGTTACACTTTGATGCACTAGGGAGAAATTTGCAAAAACTAAAAAGGGTAAGTTAAGTCCCAGATTTATCAGACCATATCGAGTGTTGAAGCGAGTAGGACCAGTAGCTTACCAGCTGGAGTTACCTCCAGAGTTAAGTCAAATGCACGATGTATTCCACGTCTCCATGTTAAGACGTTACCATTCAGATCCGTCCCATGTTGTACCAGTAGAGGAAATCGAGGTAAGACCTGATTTATCCTTCGAAGAGGAACCGGTGGAAATTTTGGATCGTGACGTCAAGGTGTTGCGAAGGAAAACGGTTTCGTTGGTTAAGGTGCTGTGGCGGAACCATGGTTCTGAGGAGGCTACGTGGGAACTAGAGGAAGCGATGCGGCAGCAATACCCTCATCTTTTCTGACCAGGTAATTTCGAGGACGAAATTTCTTTAAGGGGGTAGAACTGTAACATCCTAAATTTGTTGGGCCTATGAGTTAATGTAGGGATATGATTAACGTGTTAATTTAAGGTTAGGGGTCCAAATTGGGCTCAGGCTTAGGCATAGGCCTTGATTAAAATTTTCTGTTTGGGCATTATAGGGTTTAACATGTAGGATCTGTGTTTAAAATATCAAGGTGGGCTTGTGGCCCAATATTTAGTGGCACTGCAAGGGAGCTAGAGGGTGGCATCACTAGCAGAGGAAAGAGGGCCAAGCTTGGACGCAAGGAGCCCGTGATTTTGGGCCATGTTCGGCACTAAAAAAGGGGAATAAGGGGGGATGGCATTGGGGCTAGGAAATAGGAGGATTAAATAATATGGATAATAAGGATAAAAAGCTGATAAAAGAAGGAAGAGGTGGTGCTATCTAGGTTTCTTTTAAAGGTATGAATAGATTTAGATAAAGGACAAAAGTTAGGAGCTATCTGCTGAGAACAGAGTTGTCCAAAATTCCATCACCTAGAGGAGTAAAGAAATCGGTTTCTAATTTCTATAGGGGGTGCCGAATTTTTCCTTTTTATGGGCTTAATTCTTTAGTTATCAGGAAGGGCACTTTCGGGTTTTTATAGGTAAGTGCAAAAATTTCTATAAATAGGGGGGATAGCTCATCAATTCCGGCATTTGAACCCTAATCTTTTCTCCATTCTTTGTGCCGAAATTCTCAGTCTCCCTCTGCAATTTCTTTTCTTTTGATTCCTTCAAAAGCCGAAATCTCCCAATCTTCTCAACATCTTTTCTTTCAAAAGACGAAACCCTGAACTCTCTTCTCATCTCCATAGCTGAATACTCCCTATTCTTTACCGATTTCTTCAACTAAAAGCCGAAACTACTTAGATTTCTTCCTATCATCTTCTCTTCTGATCTTCTCAAAAAGCTGGAATCTCTAAGGGGTAGTCGAATTCTCTGCGTTAAGGTGAGTGCCGATTTTCCTATCTTTTCAATCTCTCTTTCGGTTTATAAGAGACAAGGCCGAATGGGCACTTGGTTGTTAAGGCTGCCGAATGAAGCTAATATTTCCTCTCTTTTGCGTTTGGGCGGCATTCCGGGATTTGAAGGAAACCTGATCATTTAGATTTAAAAGCCGGAAATCGCTAGTCTCCAATTTTGGGATTTTAAGGTAAGGTGATTTTCCCTAGATTTTCACTAGATTCGTTCATCGCATGCGAGATCTTAACTTTATGATGTGGATTAACGATCATATGTTGTGATAGTAGTTCTGACAGGAACTTGTGATGGAATTAAATATGGATCAGGCAAAGGAGAGAATCCTAAGTTTAAGAAACGAGTGTCATGTCGTGATGCGGGATTGGCCACGGGTTGTGGACCGGCTTCGAACAACACCTTAGGCAAGTAGCAGTTGTATTGACTTCTGATAGTGTCGATATAGAGAGTGTCGTTCTAACGGTAATCAGGTGTGTAGATCTCTAACACACAAATAATCTGTATGAATGTGTATATATATATATGTTTATGTTATGGGCTAAAAGCCGGATAATAGGTCATGTAGACAATCGAATAAAACCCTAAAAGGGTTAGGCAAGGATGCAGTGCACGTAATCATAGAAATCTCCATGTGTATCGAAATATATGAAAGCCTGTATGATGTTTTCTTTATGTGTGTATGCATGGGGTGGGATTATGATAATGAAGGAGAAGTGCATGACAGATCACAATAGTGATCGGTGGTAGAAATCCCACGTTATATAAATGTTAGGTCACATAGTGATCGGTGGCTATGCCACGTTTAATGATTCCTGACTAACAGGAATAGGCGCGATCTGGTATCATTATGGTGTGTAGCGGATGGAGAGTTGATTGTAGAAATCCCCGAAGTGTGATGGTTGGTACGGGCTGGTGTGTAGAGGATGGAATTCTAGGATGAGTTGGGCTATTCATCATTTACTGTTTATCATGTAATTACGATTGTTGCCTCTATGTATGGGCCAAGGCCCATAAAGTGTTTGTGGGCCTCAGGTCAGTGTTTTCGGGATTTATACACTGAGTCTTGGTGACTCACGCTTTCCTTTTTTTTCTCTACTCTTTCAGATGAGAAGTAGATCGTGGACATGGGAGCCGAGACAGACTCGAGGGGCCATCAACTTTTTATTTCTATAGATTATTTCGGTTTTTCTTTAAGTTTTAATTTTGGGAATATTTTTGTAATAAGGCCCCATAGTTATATTTCACTACATAGTTTTTAATATTTGCAACTTATGAAACTTTGTCTAAGGTTTAATTATTCAAAATAAAATACAAGGTTTGTTTTTTTTTACAAATGATATTTATTTATTCAAATATGGTCTAATTAACTTATACTTTCCCAAAACCTACGCAGCAAAAGTTTTCAATGTACAACCCGTAGCATACCAGATCTGGTCGAAACTTATGGGCCGGGTTTGGGGTGTTACAGACCATGTCTGGGACATTGGCATCAATTTGAGATTTACATGTAAGACCATGTCTGGGACATCGGCATCGTTTATGATTTCGTGTAAGACCCTATCTGGGACAGAGGCATCGATATTTAATTACATGTAAGACCACGTCTGGGATTTTGGCATTGTACGAGCTTTACGAGCTATCCGAGTATCCTTATTGATTTCGAACGGTTCAACGGGTATTCCGAGAAATGAATGGGTACACGTATGTGCATCTGAATTCCGGTACGTATGTATGTATATGAAATTTGGCAATGAAATGTATGTATGTATATGATCATTTTATATGTGAGCTACATTACATGATATATGATTATGAGCTAGTGAATATGATCAATTGAGATATAAGAAAAATATGACTTATGATTGTGTTATGCCATGAACCATATGTATGAAATGGTTTATAATTGTTTTATGTGATAAGTTTATTTGTATATGGCTTACTAAGCTTTTGAAAGCTTACTTTGTGTGTGTTTGCATGGTTTTATAGATTATCGAAGCTACTGAGAGCTCGGGGATTGTCGAGGATCATCACCACAATATCGAACTATATTTTGGTACTTTTTGAAAATGTATATATTGAAGTATGGCATGTATAGGCTAGAGAACTTTAATTATGTTTTGAAATGTGTAATTTTGGCCATGTGATATGGATTGATAATGAATGTGATTATGGAATGAATTTAGTGCATGTTATGTAATGCATAATTTGGCATGTTTTTGGCTGCCTTTGGGTCATGAATTGATGCTTGTTTGATACTTGTAAGGATGACCCAAATTTTGGGTGACAAATTGGCCTTGCAAATGGCCTATATTTGCCCACACGGTTGAGCACACGGGCGTGTATCACGATCGTGTCTCTCAAGGTTGCAATTTTAAGCAAGATAGGAAGCCACACGGGCTGGACACACGGGCGTGTGACTGGCCGAGTGAGCAAGTCAGTAGCCTCCCTAAACTTTAAACGGCCTGGCACATGGGCGTGTCTTGTGGCCGTGTGGACAAGTCAGTATGTATGCCCTGTTTTGCCATGGCCTAGACACACGGACGTGTCTAATGCCGTGTGAGGCACACGGCCTACCCACACGGGCGTGTGGCCTCTATAACTTTGAAAAAATTTGTATGTGCTCGGTTTAGTTCCGACCCCTTCCCAATGCATGTTTAAGGTCTCGTAGACCTTCTAAAGGGACTCTATGTGTATATTTCGCTATGGAATGTTTGTGAATATTTGATGTTAGTGAAATGTTGGTCATATGATCCGATATGTCTGGTAATGCCTCCTAACCCTCGTCCGACGACGGATACGGGTTGGAGGTGTTACAAGTGCGATGTTAGCTCAAGCCAAGACCAAGAAGGAATACAAAAAACTCATGGCTCAAATGCTTAGCTTAATGGATTCCGAATCCGAAGATGAGAAATCTTCATCGTCTTCAGTGAAAACGGTGGATCTTGCAGATGATACCACCTCAGTAACCATTACTAGGACCAAGAAAAAATGATGCAAAAGAATGAAATGAATGAAGAGGAACAGGAAATATTCTCTGCCGTAAACAGTAAATATTCCCTGGCAAGAACAGTAAGATTCTCTAGCGCATGAATAGTGAATATTCTCTTTAGTTTGTATTTTTGTAAGAAGAGAATATATTCTCTGAAAAGTTTCAATTATGTAATTATGTAAGGGATTGAATTTCCCAATTCAAATGATGTAAAGAGACAATAGCCCTCTATAAAAGGCTATCAGATTTAGAATGAAGGGCACGACTTGGAATACCAAATTCAGAGATCAAAATTTGTTTCTCCAAATTTTTAAGTTTCTCCAAATTTTTAAGTTTTCAAAATTTAAGTTTTAAATTATTTTCCTTTTCAAGATTTAATCAAATTTTAATTTCAACTTACAAATTACGATAACGATTATCACATTTCAAATTCCATCCTCAGATCCTCGGGACAATTATTATTATTATTATTATTATTATTATTATTATTATTATTATTATTATCATTATTATCATTGTCATTATTTTAATACTCCTCAATATTCTCTTTTATCATCTTTATATCAATTTCTCATTTTACCGAAAAATTAATTATACATTATTCAATTTATTACTACTTTTATTATATATCAATTTTAGGGATGTTACATTTATACTTGTGCCATAGAACTTTTTGCATATTTACAATTCAGTCCCTTCCTTAATACATCATGTCATGCTTCTTGATTTAACTCTCTTTTGATATATTGTAACTTTCATTTTCTTTGATCTTATATTTTATTTCGCTAAGATTTTATCTCATATTATTTACGACCAATGGGGTTTTGAGGATGTTACATTCCCCCCTTAAAATAAATTTCGTCCTCGAAATTTTATTGATTCAATAATCATTCTTACTTTTCTTCAAATAATTTTTTTTCATTTAATTCACAGTAGACTTGATTGAACAAGAAAGATTTGCGAAATTAACACTGAAATGCGTCGAAGTTCAAAATCACTGTACTGGAATGCTCCGAAAAGCCACTATCACTAATTTGCACCAAAGTGCCACTATCACTTGATATCCAACATGTTCATATCTTGTCTACTTGGGCCTTTATATTTTCATTTCATTCGGTATTGTTTATCAATTAAAACCATATAAAGAAATTTACACTAGTTGCCATTTAAATCCTTATTTTCTTACAAATCAATATTTATTAATTTACTACTTTAATATCTCTTAGAATTAAATTTAAGTGTCTCTATTTCACACTTCTATATTTTTATACTCTTGCAATTTTGCCCTCCTTTGCATCAATTTTCACTACTCTTAAATTTACAATCATTCCAATTTAGTCTTATACAATTTAATAACACCCCTATAAATGCATTTCAATATCACTTTATCATACTTTGTCACTTATTTACTCTATCATGATTTAATATCACTTACTATATTCACTTTACTAATTTCATTTAATTACTAATTAAATCATTTTTCACTTAATAATTTCTAAATAACGAATACTTATTTACATCTTTCTCTACACTTTCACATTTTATTTAATTAATCTCATTTTCTAATTTGTCCGGTACATTTCACAATTGTTTCCTCTTTCATTTATCATGTCTCATACATGTCAATTTACTCATTTTAATTCTTATAATATTTTTAAATATTATTTCTCTCCATCAGTCCCATACTAGCATTATTTTTAATTTATTTTGCATTCTCTACACTTAATTTATAATATGTTTCAATTTAATCCTTTGAAAAATAAATAGAGGTTATACGAGTATTTACCTTTCTTTTGCTAAATTTCACTTCTTTACTTCTCTTATTTCTCATGTTTTGGTTTCATTAACTATTCATAATTCAATATCATTTTACATAGGCACTCCATTATACTAATTTCAATATATTTACTCAGAAAAATCAATTTTACAATTTACTTAACTTACTTTTATCTCATTTACAATTTCGTCCACTAGCCACATTACTTAAAACGTTATACACTTAATTAAAGTCACTAATATCACTTGATCGTATTTTCATTCATCATGTTTTTACAATTAAAATTTTCAAGAATATTATCAAGATTACTAATAGTTATCAATTTTTTTTTTAACATTAGTTAACTTTTTCATCATAATCACATACCAAATCTTATTAATCATCCACTTTCCATTTTTCACTTATATAACTCATTGTAGACTTAAGAGAACTCATAAGATATGCAGAATATTAACAGTAATGCATTGAAGTGCACAACCACAGTATCGCACCGAAGTACTCACACCCAAGTGCGCAATCACAATATCGCACCGAAGTGCTGATTGTAGCACCCCAAACCCGGCCTAGAAGTTAGGCCCGAATCCGGCGTGTCACATTGAAGTGTTTTTTGAAACCCAGGTTTTCATTGAACAACCCTTCTTACAATTAAAACTTTTTGCTAGAAAAACCTCAGATTTTGTTTGCTTGTTTTTAAAACGTGGTTTATTAAAAGTCATTCTCTTGAAAAACGTTATTACCTTTAAAACCTTATTTGCTGCGGAAGTTTAATTTAAAACTGTTGCAGGGACGTGATATTTTGAAAAACAGTTGTTGTTTTGGTGTTCTACTCCTAGCAATTATAAACCTATAAATAAGATTCCAAATTTAAAACCCAGAATTTAGAAAGGCCTTATTACAACCCAAAAATGATAAATAAGGTAAATAAAATCCAAAGCAAGTTTAAATGTGTGGCCAGCTCCAAGTCCCTCGCAGCTCCGAACCATCTATGTATGGGGATTACTGCACAGTTAAACAGTTGGGTAGTTTGCGAAAACTCAGTGTGCACCTCAACTAAAACAGTGATCAATTAGAACGGTTTCGGCCTGGGCCCATCCCAGAAGCAGTGTCCAACTGGGCCTAAGCCCATTACAGAACAGATGCAGTGTGGGCCTTAGCCCTAAACAGAACATAATCAGAATGATCAAGCAAGCAAAAACCCTATCCATCCAACCTCTACACACCAGATCCGTCCAACCGTACACACCATGTGGGGATATGGTATCAACCCACCCATCCCTACACACCACATAATAGTACCGATGCGCGGCACTAAATGCAAATTTGCGCAGAGAGTCGCGAACGGTAGGCTAATAGCCATTAGAAATATGCAGCAGTGCTGCCATAACAGAATGCTTCCTCCAATCACATAACCCAATCCCATGCAGCATAATATCACTTGAATGCAACCATATCATAAATAGCATACAATAACAATCATATAACATGTAGGGGCATTTTAGTCATTTTTCCCTTCAGAGGCATAACGGTCATTTTACCCTGTGGGGGTATTTCGGTCATTTACAGCCTTCCCGAAGGTCTACAGTCCCCTCGAGCGACACAGATAACATATATCGTCAAAATAGTGTAATTCGACCTAAAGCCCAATACTCGGCCCAAATGGGCCCACACGCTCGTGTGGCCCACTAAGCCCAAAACTGCCTTTGGCCATGTGAACGCCATGGCCGGCTCATTATTTCTTATCCAACCAAAAAAATTTACTCGCGCAGGGCCCCCGGGCCTATTGGGCCCACTCGGCCCATTCCAATCCATTTGGCTCCAAAGACGGCCTAAGCCCATGAGGACGCTCATGGTGGCCTCAACCATCTTATGCCCATATTCGTGGGCTCAGTTCACCACACGCACGATTACACGCTCGTGTGGCAACCGTTGTCGTACTTTCGACTTTTCGGTCATTCTGGCATTTCGGCATTTGCCGATCTACGATTTGGGTGGTATGTGTACACACCTTGTTTACGAAACGTGTCAAAGTCCACGACCACAAACCTTGACTGACTGAGTGTGATTTCAGCCCACCTTAAACGCAGACAAAGATTGCTAACAACCTCCTTGATGGGTATCTGCACATTAAGCGGATTCATTACTCATTTGCTTAAACTTGTGGTTTGAATCCACATATATTGGCCTATGGAAAACGCAAATCCTAAAGTGAGAAAAAGGCATTCGGCCAATACCAACCCAAGCCAACATAATCTAGTTCGGATCAATCACAACGAACAACATTACCTTCGGTCAAGAACGAGCAAAAAGGTTCCAATTGTATCTGCAGCGCTAGAGAACTCCTTCACTCCTCGAGGATTACTTAAACCCGAATGAACCCCATAACCAAGAAAAAGATAAGAATCGACATTAGAGAAAATGAGGAGCAAAGCCGAAAAATAGAGACATAGAGACTTACCGATCGATATATAGCCAACAAAAACTGGTTGAATGAAAGGGAAAGAAGGATAGGATCAAGAGAGAGAGTAGAAGAGAATCGGCAATAAAGGGATAGGGAAAAGATTGATGGAGCAAAATAATATTAAGTTACAAGGGAGGAAAATGTTCGGTTACACAAAACCGAATGTGAGTAAAGGCAAAGTACCAATAATATTCAAGAGGAGAAAAGTGAGGGAGAGAGAAAAAGTTGATCCAGCAAGGCACGAAAATGGAGAGCAAAACCAAAACTTGGCGAAATCCCAAAATGAGAATAACCAATTACCAATACCTAGTCGAATTTTACCCCAAAAGAACTCCCCAATTTCGTTCAGCCTTTTACACACTAAATTTCCCCCCAACACTCCTTCGCAACCGAAACACTAAGTGCCAGAGTTTGAACCCGGCAAGACTCTTCTCCAAATTCGAACTTGCTTGATTTTCTCCTTAATTTCCTCCCATCCATCTCTTCAAATTCGGCTAACAACCACCCCACTCAAAACTGTTCAAACTCTTGGTGTTTCAGTCAAACACAACTTCCTCCCAAGGCCACCAGTAAAAATAATCCCCATTTGCACAAGCAGGGATTCAAACCTCAAACCAAATAGCACACTCCACACGCCACTATCCACTAGACCCGCAAGCTCCATGTGTCATACTTTACCAAATTTTATTTATAACCCTACTAGCTAAAGATAGGGGTTTTATTCACTTAAAACAAAAATTTTGCAAGAGTAAAGACTTGAACTCAGGCTTCTCACACACTCCCATACACACCCAAATCACTTAGCCATTAAAGCAAACAAGCAATTTGTGATAATTCTTGTACACATAAACTTTTATGTGTAGCCTCCTAGCGGCTCCCACGCACAAGGCCCAATCCTACTAGGCCCAAATTTAGGGCGTTATAACTCTACCCCCTTAAAAAAATTTCGTCCCCGAAATTTCCAACTATCTAATAATCACACAACACAGGTTACACCACTACGCTTCTGCTGCACACTCTAATTCTAATTGCAAATTAGGTAAATAGCACACTATGGGTAAAGTACGTACCAGTATTCACATCTGGAGCGTCTCCGTCCTCTAGGCGACGTGCTGCATAAACCAAAGCTAGCCGCCTCGCCTCCGTATGACCAGCACCTCTGCCTAGAGCTCCACGACCCAGACCGTTTCAATCCCCGGCATGACCATGGCCTCTAGGCGGCGGCTGACCACCCCTTGTTGGCTGTACATTACCCACTCTAGTAGCTTGTGCCTAAACTAGTCTTCGTGGACAATCCCTGATACGGTGCTCCATCGATCCGCACCTCAAACAGGCTCCCATGCTTTTCCAGTATTCCCCAGGATGACTCCTCCCACACTCAGCACAAGGTTGCAACCTATCAGTAGCAACAGGGGGCCCAGCTCTGACTGGCCCATCAACTCTGGCCCTTTTCCTGGGCCTATGCTCGAAACCGGTGACCTCTGCATCCCTTTTGTTTTTCCCTTTGTCTTTCTCATGATTTTGGCACTATGCGCGCTTCACCTCCTCAGCAATCTTAGCTTTCTCCACTAACGCAGCAAAGTCCCGCTCCCTCTGTCGAGCTATCAACACTCAGAGACTGTCTCTGAGGCTATCCTCAAATCGAACACAACCTTCGTCTCCATTGCCACAATTCCTTGAGCATACCGGCTAAGTCGCAAAAATTCTGCCTCGTACTCAGCCACAAACTTATCACCTTGAACCAGATTCAAAAATTCTTTCCTACGAGCGTCGACATAGCTGGCGCCTACATACTTTCCCTGAAATGTGGACTTGAAGAATTCCCAGGTCAATCGATCAGACGGGGTACCCTCTTTTACCGTAAGCCACCACTGGTAGGATTCATCCCTCAGCAATGACACGGCACCTTTAACTTTTGTTCTGGCGTGCAGTCGAGGTCGTCCATAATTCTTTCGGTGGCCTCCAACCACTACTCCGCCACACTTGGGGCCACCCCAGAAACTCCCCTGAAGATCTCTGCTCCATTTGACTGGAGTCGTTCTGTAACTGACCCACGGCCCCCAATAACGGTATTAGGCCAAACAGACCCAGCAACTCTTTCCAAAATACGAAGCATCGCCTGAGACAGTGCGTCATCCCTAGCAGCTCGGTGGAATGACCCTGTTTCAGCCACCGGTGAAGCCGGTGCTTCTCTCGCCTCGACATTGAACATGTGGCCTGACGCCGAAGACCCAGCCCTAGCACTTCCACGGCCTCTGCCGCGGCCTCTTGTACCCCTTCTAGTGCTTATTATCACGTCGCGTAAAGTTTGTATTAGAAATTTTATGCAATTTAGCTTTTATTTCCAATAATTAAGCAGATGTTTTATGAAAGTAGCAGTTATGAGTTGTTTACGCAATCGTAGGCTCACTACAGTTTTAGTCTCCTACAGGCTTCAGTTTTACTCTAGCTAAGAGTCTCAATATAGTCTATCATATAAAGTATGCCCAGTAACTATCCACAGTATATTAATTTAAAACAGATTTCAACATCAAGAAAAACTTACTTGGTCTGGTGCTGGAGACTCGGTGTGCCACACAATACAATCCTTACTTCAAAAATGCTTCAAAATTGTTTGTAAGAAATTTTGGAATCCCAAAAGGCTAAAAGCCCATTTCACAGCCCAAGTTTTGAACTTGGCTCTGATACCACTAAATGTAACACCCCAAACCCTGCCAAGAAGTTAGGTTCGAATCCGGTGTGTCACATTGAAGTGTTTTTCGAAACCCAGGTTTTCATTGAATAACCCTTTTTACAATTAAAACTTTTTGCTAGAAAAACCTCAGATTTTGTTTGCTTGTTTTTAAAACGTGGTTTACTAAAAGTCATTATCTTGTAAAACGTTATTACCTTTAAAACCTTATTTGCTGCGGAAGCTTAATTTAAAACTGTTGCGGGGACGTGATATTTTGAAAAACAATTGTTGTTTTGGTGTTCTACTCCTAGCAATTATAAACCTATAAATAAGATTCCAAATTTAAAACCCAAAATTTAGAAAGGCCTTATTACAACCCAAAAATGATAAATAAGGTAAATAAAATCCAAAGCAAGTTTAAATGTGTGGTCAGCTCCAAGTTCCTCGCAGCTCTGAACCATCTATGTATGGGGATTACCTGCACAGTAAACAGTTGGGTGAGTTTGCGAAAACTCAGTGTGCACCTCAACTAAAACAGTGACTGATAAACCGAAATAGTAACATATTTTAGGCCCACATTTAGCATACTTTTGGATGAATTATCCCTTGATTTATGTAAAAAGGTGCTCTTAATCGTTTCTTTTCATGTCTTATACTCAGAAAAGCACCCAAGAATAAAAAGAACGAGAAACGAGCTCAAAATGGACCAAAATGGGCCAAAAAAGAAATCGACACGGCCTGGACTAAAGCCCACACGGCCGTGCCTCCTCAAATATACTAGAACACGGCCTGATGTTGATTTACACAGCCGTGCCTCGCTAACGGAGTCTAACACGGCCTGGCCACAATTTACACGAGCGTGTGCCATGGCCGTGCCCCTACCGTGGATGAGAGTAATTTCACTCGGAAAAGGATACTTAGGGGCAAAGTGTAACATCCCGAAATTGGGCCTAGTAGGATTGGGCCCAATGGGCCTTGATTTAAATTTTTTAGAGAACAAGAGATCGGCTTAAATACAATTTGGACCTATTGGATAAGTGATTTTGAAAGGTTAGAGGGCTTCTATGAAGTCCCGGGATCAAATATTAGCTTTGGGGAAATTTTGGTTTTAGGTGAAAAAAAAACCCTGGAAGTTGGCAGGTATGCCTTAAGAATAAAATGTAGAGGAAAATGACACAAGTGGAGGTGTGGTGTAGTGGCAAAGTGACGCCACTTAAGAGGCAAGGGAGTGATGCCACAAGGAAGGAAGGAGGTCCAAGGTTCAAGTCTTGGCTTTTGCATTTTGGTTTTCTTTTTACTTGGACCTCAGAATTTGGCTATAGATTTATATTTAGTTGCGCATGGTTTAAGACACAAGAGGAGCTTGTGGCCAAGTGGCTAGCAGCGTGGATTATGTTGCAAGGGAGCACAGGTTCGAATCTCATGAGAAGCAAGGGAGTATTTATTTTGCGATGCAGGCGGGAAGAGTTTCATTGAATTTAAACTCTCTTGTGAAGGGATCCCACATCGGAAAGATACAAAGAAGGAAGGTGAAGAGCTAGCTATATAAAGAGCATTCCAGAGGAGGGTTGACACACCTTGGAAGGCATTTGGGCACGAGGAGTGGTCGAGCGCGGATTAACACCGCAGTCCTATCGGTGTGTAACTCTCTCTACTCTAGTTGTAGAGCGGCAAATGCCGGGCGTGCCGGGTCACGGCAATAGTAGCCACACGAGCGTGCGAGCTCACGTGTGGGGCTTCGACGCGATAGTTGAGGCCATAAGTAGTATTCTTGTGGGTTGGGGCTGCTTGGGCCGCGATGGGCCGAAGTGGGCCCAATGGGCCCGTGGGCCCTTATGAGTAAATTGTGCGATTGTGTAGAATATAGTGAACTAGACTAGGTGGAACTTATATACATGGCTAGATTTGTGCTAGGTGGGCCACACGGCGTGTGGGCCCGAATGGGCCAGAATCGAGTTTTAGGCCCAATTATCCGGTAACGACCGGAAATGGTAGCTGAGTCGCTCGGGGTGATATTTGGGCCTTTGGGAAAGGCCATTGTAGGTGCAAAATTACGAAAATACCCTTGGTGGGTAAATTACCAAAATACCCACAAGGGTATATTACGAAAAATACCCTTAGTAGGTAAATTCTTGAAATACCACCGAAGGGTAAATTATGAAAATGCCCTTGGTGGGTAAATTACCAATATACCCTTGGTGGGTAAATTACGAAAATGCCCTTGGTAGGTAAAATTACTGTTATACCCTTAGAGGTTGATTAGGGTGATTATGTTGTTTTATGTCTATCCGATTATGATGGTAATTCATGTTATACTTATATTTGATATATGTCTAGCATACATGACATAACTGCATACACAATTATTATGTCATATTGCATGGGTATGATGAGAGGAGGGGAAGATTGATATCCGTGTCTTTGGGACACCGGTGGTTTAGCACCACCGGTGGTTTGGTACCACAGATGATTATTGTGACTTTGGGTCACGGAGGTTTGGCACCTCGGCGTCGTCCCAAAGTGGCTTAGCACCACGATGGGTTGGCCCCACGATTGATTATACTGGGATTGACGCCAGTGATTTGGTATCACACGATGGGTTAGCCCCATCATTGGATTCGTGACTTCGGTCACCAGTGATTTGGTATCACATTCGTGTCTTTGGGACACCAGAGGTTTGGCACCTCAGCGTCTCGTCCCAGTGGCTTAGCACCACAGTGGGTTGGCCCCACAGTTGATTATACGGGATTCACGCCAGTGATTTGGTATCACACGATGGGTTGGCTCCATCATCGGATTTGTGACTGCGGTAACCAGTGATTTGGTATCACACTGTGTTTTTGGGACACCAGAGGTTTGGCACCTCATTGCGACTCGTCCCTGTGGTTAACACCACCGTGGGTTGGCCCCACTTATGAGATACGGGATTGTCGCTAGTGATTTGGTATCACGCGATGGGTTGGCCCCATCATTGGATTATTCGTGACTTTGGGTCACCAGTGGTTTGGCACCACACTTATGGATATCGTGACTTTGGGTCACCAGTGGTTTGGCACCACCAGTGGTTTGGTACCACACGGGGTAGAGAAAGGAGCATTGGATGGCTAGGTTTGGGTGCATGATATGCATATTTTCATATGAAAGTGTGTAAGGGCCATTGGATGGGGATTTACACACCGAGTCTCGATGACTCACCCTTAGTTAAATTTTGCAGGTAATCATTAGATCGCGGATTTGGGAGCCGAGGTGGACTCGTGGAGGCCATACATATGTTCACTCGTAAATTGTTTCTTTTATTTGGCCTTATTTTTATTTGAGTTTTTGTTATGTAATAAGGCCTTGGGTATTTTATTTGGTTTCAGCTTTCAATTTGTTTATTGCTTGTTATTAAATGATCAATATGGGATTTTCCTAAAATGATAATAAACCATTTCTTATTCAAAATTTCTTAAACTCGATTTCTCACCACAACTATAAAGAATATGAGCTTTTAACGAATGCACAGTTTTTAGACATTCCTTTCATGTGACATGCCGATTCGGTTAAGTAACGTTTAGGCCGGGTTTGGGGTGTTACAATTATGGTATCAGAGCCAAGTTCAAAAACTCGGCTGTGGGTTTGGGTTCAAAAAATGTTTTCAAAAGATGGTTTGAAAAATGGTTTAGAAAAATATATATCTGTTTTTTTAATATGGCACCCGAGTCTCCTGCACCAATCCGCACGGTAAGTTTCACGATACTTTGCTTTGTTATATCTTTGTATTTTGAATATCTATTCTGTGTGTTTGGGTTGGATGTGATGTTCGGATATAGAGTTGATTGCGTCTGAAATATTTGTGCCTTTAATGGTTAGTTTTTTTTTTTGTATGTGTAGGATTTCTAAATTCTAGTTAAAAGTATATTAGGGTTATTGGAATCGAGTGCGCAGCGTGTGAGCCTGACGTTGTAGGTTAGGTGGTACGAATGTTCTCAGAGTTGGAAATTTCGAGGACGAAATTTCTTTAAGGAGGGTAGATTTGTAACATCCCGAAATTGGGCCTAGTAGGATTGGGCCCAATGGGCCTTGATTTAAAATTTTTAGAGAACAAGAGATCGGCTTAAATGCAATTTGGACCTATTGGATAAGTGATTTTGGAAGGTTAGAGGGCTTCTATGAAGTCCCGGGATCAAATATTAGCTTTGGGGAAATTTTGGTTTTAGGTGAAAAAAACCTGGAAGTTGGCGGTGTAGGCCTTAAGAATAAAATGTAGAGGAAAATGACACAAGTGGAGGTGTGGTGTAGTGGCAAAGTGACGCCACTTAAGAGGCAAGGGAGTGACGCCACAAGGAAGGAAGGAGGTCCAAGGTTTAAGTCTTGGCTTTTGCATTTTGGTTTTCTTTTACTTGGACCTCGGAATTTGGCTATAGATTTATATTTAGTTGCGCATGGTTTAAGACACAAGAGGAGCTTGTGGCCAAGTGGCTAGCAGGCGTGGATTATGTTGCAAGGAGCCACAGGTTCGAATCTCATGAGAAGCAAGGGAGTATTTATTTTGCGATGCAGGCGGGAAGAGTTTCATTGAATTTAAACTCTCTCGTGAAGGATCCCACATCGGAAAGATACAAAGAAGGAAGGTGAAGAGCTAGCTATATAAAGAGCATTCCAGAGGAGGAGGTTGACACACCTTGGAAGGCGTTTGGGCACGTGGAGTGGTCGGAGCGCGGATTAACACCGAGTCCTATCGGTGTGTAACTCTCTCTACTCTAGTTGTAGAGCGGCAAATCTTTGAAGTGCGGTCCACGGCAATAGTAGCCACACGAGCGTGCGAGCGCACGTGTGGGGCTTCGACGCGATAGTTGAGGCCATAAGTAGTATTCTTGTGGGTTGGGGCTGCTTGGGCCGCGATGGGCCGAAGTGGGCCCAATGGGCCCGTGGGCCCTTATGAGTAAATTGTGCGATTGTGTAGAATATAGTGAACTAGACTAGGTGGAACTTATATACATGGCTAGATTTGTGCTAGGTGGGCCACACGAGCGTGTGGGCCCGAATGGGCCAGAATCGAGTTTTAGGCCCAATTGTCCGGTACGACCGGAAATGGTAGCTGAGTCGCTCGGGGTGACATTTGGGCCTTTGGGAAAGGCCATTGTAGGTGCAAAATTACGAAAATACCCTTGGTGGGTAAATTACCAAAATACCCCTGAAGGGTATATTACGAAAATACCCTTAGTAGGTAAATTCTTGAAATACCATCAAGGGTAAATTATGAAAATGCCCTTGGTGGGTAAATTACTGAAAATGCCCTTGGTAGGTAAAATTACTGTTATACCCTTAGAGGTTGATTAGGGTGATTATGTTGTTTTATGTCTATCTGATTATGATGGTAATTCATGTTATACTTATATTTGATATATGTCTAGCATACATGACATAACTGCATACACGAATTATTATGTCATATTGCATGGGTATGATGAGAGGAGGGGGAAGATTGATATCCGTGTCTTTGGGACACCAGGTGGTTTGGCACCACCAAAGTGGTTTGGTACCACAGATTGATTATTGTGACTTTGGGTCACGAGGTTTGGCACCTCGGCGTCTCGTCCCGTGGCTTAGCACCACAGTGGGTTGGCCCCACATTGATTATACGGATTGACGCCGGTGATTTGGTATCACACGCGATGGGTTGGCCCCATCATTGGATTCGTGACTTGGTCACGGTGATTTGGTATCACATTCGTGTCTTTGGGACACCGTGAGGTTTGGCACCTCGCCGTCGTCCCGTGGCTTAGCACCACGATGGGTTGGCCCCACGATTGATTATACGGGATTGACGCCGGTGATTTGGTATCACACGCGATGGGTTGGCCCCATCATCGGATTTGTGATCGCGGTCACGGTGATTTGGTATCACACTTGTGTCTTTGGGACACCGAGAGGTTTGGCACCTCATTGCGACTGGTCCCCGTGGTTAACACCACCGTGGGTTGGCCCCACTTATGAGATACGGGATTGTCGCTAGTGATTTGGTATCACGCGATGGGTTGGCCCCATCATTGGATTATTCGTGACTTTGGGTCACCAAAGGTTTTGGCACCACACTTATGGATATCGTGACTTTGGGTCACCAGGGTGGTTTGGCACCACCAAAGTGGTTTGGTACCACACGGGGTAGAGAAAGGAGCATTGGATGGCTAGGTTTGGGTGCATGATATGCATATTTTCATATGAAATTGTGTAAGGGCTCATTGGATGGGGATTTACACACCGAGTCTCGATGACTCACCCTTAGTTAAATTTTGTAGGTAATCATTAGATCGCGGATTTGGGAGCCGAGGTGGACTCGTGGAGGCCATACATATGTTCACTCGTAAATTCGTTTCTTTTATTTGGCCTTATTTTTATTTGAGTTTTTGTTATGTAATAAGGCCTTGGGTATTTTATTTGGTTTCACTTTCAATTTGTTTATTGCTTGTTATTAAATGATCAATATGGGATTTTCCTAAAATGATAATAAACCATTTCTTATTCAAAATTTCTTAAACTCGATTTCTCACCACAACTATAAAGAATATGAGCTTTTAACGAATGCACGCTTTTAGACATTCCTTTCATGTGACATGCCGTTCGATTAAGTAAACGTTTAGGCCGGGTTTGGGGTGTTACACAAAGAAACCTATTTCAAAAGCCTATGTAAAGACCCTAAGTATAACCTAGAAAGGGGTGGTTAGCTAGGCCAAGGAGCCGAGCCGAAGAGGTCAGATTTGTGGGAAACTCTCAAGGGATAGCCAGTTGATCCATCTCAAGAAGCCGGAATTCTACTCAAGACGGAGGAACTCCTCTTCAATTCCTTCAGGGGGTTTTAGGGATTTCTTATGTTTTGTTTTATCTTTTCTTCTGAGATGTTTTTCTTTATTGTTATGAACTAAACCCTTCAGATACTTGAAGGGGGATGAAACCTTGATGAATCTTGTTATTGTTTTCTGAACTATATGATAAATACTTGATTTGTTCTTGATTATGTGTGCTTAATTCTTGTGTTGATATTTCGTGGATATTAATTCAAGTTGAATGTGCTTAGGTGGTGGAGCAAAAGTCCCTGCTTAAGAGTAGATCTAGTATAATTAAGCGGAGTTGATCGCACGCCTAGAGATAGGGTGATGAGATTTTATCGGATTAGGGTGAAACCTAATATGGGAGTCCATAGATCGATTTACTGCTATTCTAGGGGTTTTAATTAGAAAGAGATTTCAATTAATCAACCTAGGGTTAGACGTTATTTGCCTCGAGAGAGGGTTTAATATAAATTAGGGAGTCCTACAAATCAAGTCAAGTGAATAAATCGTCTGGTTCAGTGTTAGATAACGAGTGATGTCTAGGTGGATTCTTCCTAAGGGTATCGTCTTAATCAACTGAGTTTTTCCCAAGTATTTCCCCAATTCATTCTTTTTGTCTTTGCGTCTTAGCTTAGTAATTGGTTAATTTAGATTAATAAACAACTTCACTTATTTTAGGCTAAATAATAGAAAGAAAGTTAGTATTAGTACTTTTAGTTCCTTTGGGTTCGACAATCCGGTCTTGCCTAAGCTATACTACTGTTCGATAGGTGCAATTGCCTCAATCGTTGTTATAGTTAGTTCCAGGATCGATCATTATAAAATTAAAACTCTAAAATACAACGATCAAGTTTTTGGCGCCGTTGTCGGGGAACTAAAATATTAAGAAAGCTCTATTTTTATTACTTTAGCCATTATTATTTTTTATTTATTTTCTGCAATTTACTTTTATTTTTAAGTTTAAATTTTAACTTTGCTAAATTTTCTTTCTTTCTTTTCCTATCAGGTACCTCTAGTTTATGACTAGAAGGAACCCTAGAGGACCACTAGTATACGACAGTGATATTGAAGCTACTGCTCGTAGAAATCGCAGAGAAATTAGGCGAGCCCTAAATTACACAGAAAAAGAGTGAGAGAAAAAGAGCGAGAAGATAGATCCAGTCCTACTGAAGGGATGGACGAAAATAATCCACCACCACAAGATGTGGCAGAAAATAATACTCCGCGTACTATGTATGATTATGCTAAACCTCATTTAACAGGAGCAGAATCAAGTATTGTTAGGCTTGCTATAGTCGCTAATAATTTTGAATTAAAGCCTAACACTATACAAATGATTCAACAATTTGTTCAATTTGATGGTTTGCGGGGCGAAGACCCAAACACTCATATAGCTATTTTTTAGAGTTACGTGATACCTTCAAAATAAATGGCATTTCGATGATGCCATAAGGCTTCTGGTTATTTCCCTTTTCATTAAGAAATAAAGCCAAACAGTTGGTTAAACTTCGTTACCACGGTCAATCACTACATGGGATCAAATGACCGAAAATTTTTATTAAAATATTTCCCACCTACCAAAACGGCCAAATTACAGAATGATATCTCTTCTTTTATGCGGATGGATTTAGAGACATTATACGACGCATGGGAGAGATATAAGGATCTCTTGAGAAGGTGTCCGCACCATGGTTTACCCTTGTGGCTCCAAGTCCAAACTTTCTATAACGGTGTAAACCCTCAACGAGGCAACTAATTGATTCACCACGGTAGAACCACGAACAATAGAACTCCAAGCGACTTACGAGTTCATTGAAGAGATGTCACTGAATAACTATCAGTGGCAGGTCACAAGGACCAAACCAACAAAATCAGCCGGAGTTTTCAACATAGATGCAGTAACCATGCTATCAACACAGGTAGAGATGATGAATAAAAACCTTGATAATTTGTGTTCTTCGCAGGTACATCCAGTAATGCAGTACGACGTAAGTGGAACCGTGGCGAATCTTGAGTACCCACCCTACCAACCGGGCACAGAGAGCGAACAGATGAACTATATAGGTAACAATTTCAGATCTAATATGTAACATCCTAAAATTTAGAATTTTATGTGTTGCATTATTTCTTGCGTCAAGCTAGCTAAAAATATTGATTATGTATGTTTAAGAGGTTTTATGAAGGCTCGGGGTTGATTTGGGCCCTAGTAAAAATTTTGTGTTTAAGTCTATTAAGGAGAATTAGTAAGTGACATTAATGCTTATAGAAATAAGTAAGTAATTGGTTAGCATAATTGAGCATATGGCAAAGAGGTTATGGCATTAAGTGAAGAGTATGGAGGGAAGAGGTTCAAATCCCATAATGTGCAAATTTTGACAATTTTTTTTTTGTATTATTTCTTTAAGTGTCAGCCAAGCTAGCAAATAAGGCAAGTTGGACTTTTTATTTTTGGCAAGGTGGCTAAGGAAATTAGGAAAGGATGAAGGTAGGGAAAGAAATCAAAAGAAAAGGGAAAGTATGGGGAACATGTTGGCACAAAGAGAGGAAAGTGTTATGGAAAGTCTTGGTTGGCAAATGTTTGACCTTTTTGCCAAGGTATGTACGATTTAGGTGAGGGGGGGAGTATAGTCGAATTTTGCTTTGCCTTTTTGTAGAAACCTAAGTTTTTGTTTTGGCCAAAATTATTTAGTATTAATTTGTGTCTTTTTTCTCCAAAATTTTCTTCTCCTTGCCGAAACTCCAAGTTGCTAGTGAACATATTTTCTTCTTCATTACTTCTTATTGCCGAATGTACCAAACCATTGAGACCAAATCATTCTCTCTTATCATCTCTGGAAAAATCGAAACTAGTTAGCACCCATTCTCTCCCTTTCTTTTCTTTTAATCATCCTTTCAATCCTTCTTCCATTTCTTAAAAGCAAAACTTCATCTTGATCAAATCCTTTTCTTTTATTCATTCTCTCCATAACCGAATTTAATAGCAACTTGTCTCTCCACTATCTCTTTTTCGTTCGTGTTTGGACACTATCTTCTTGATGAATCTGTGAGTAATATTTTTTCTCTTCAATTTCTTCTCTTAAGGTCGAATATATGTCCTTGTCATGGGATGGTTCTATTAATCAGAATCATCATTTCCTTTTCTCTCTCACAACGTGATCATTTTCCCTTTTGTAATATTCTAGTGGGAGGCCGAACATCACTCTAGTCTTAAGTTGAACGGTGAACATTGGATCCAATATCGATACGGTAAGAATTCGTTATGGATTATTGATAGTACTCAATATTCGAATGATTGTTTAAGGAGTAATAATTTGAAATAATCGACTTTATGTTTTATGGACTAAATCGCTAGATCCATCGACTTGTGATCATACGATATTAGTGGTAAGCCGAACCCTTGTCATTTGACAATCCATCTTTTTATCGTAATATCGTTTTGACTAAAATCTTGTTCAATGGAGGCAAGCGATATCAAATCGAAAGGAGTAGCGATTGGAGATCGCAAAAGGAGCGGATTTGCGATCCCTACTCCTAAATTCAAACGAAGCGCAGTATCAGCGGTTCAGGATTTTCCACCGGGTTGTGGACCATCGTCTGGTGAGAATCGACTATTCGAATTCGTTCACAATTTTGAGGTATCAACGGTTCGGGATTTTCCACCGTGTTGTGGACCGTCATCCGGGGAAAACTGACAAATCGTGGCCATTCACGATTCCAAGGGTAAACACTTTAGATCGTTTATTTTAAGAGTTTGATTATTAAAATTGTGTATGTCGATTAATCGAGTGTTACGATATCTTAGGTGCCGATGATCAAGAAAGTTTAGTGCTTACCGTAATCAGGTGTGTAATCTCACACCGTTTTCCGTGGGTTTTAAGATTGATATTTGTTGGAAATATATCGCTATGATTAAAATCGTAATATGGCATAAATCGGGAAAAGTGGCTTAAATTGTATTGTTTTGATAAATTGGTCAAAATCGGTATTAACACTGTGAGAATTACGAAAATGCCCCTAAAGGGCCGAATTACGAAATTGCCTTAATAGGCCGAAAGGATATATTGCTTAAAGGGCCGATTTGATAAATTGCCTTAATGGGCCGAATGGATATATTGCTTAATGGGCCGATTTGATAAATTGCCTTAATAGGCCAATTTGATATATGGCTTGATGGGCTGATTTGATATAATGCCCTAATGGGTCGATTTTGCAAAGTGTCAATGGGCCAAATTGTTTGTAATAAATCTCTGAGTTATTAATTATCGTTGTTATATTGTAAATATCATGATTTGCTATGTATGATGCATTTACATGACTTTGCATGGGATGGGAAAATGTTGAAGAGAAGTGATTCTGGTGGCACTGCCACAAATATGTTTGATAATTTGATTCGCAATGATTCTGGTGGCTTGACCACAATTTGATTATATTATAAATGGCTAAATGCCTGCGATTGGCGTATTGGCGGGGTGGGTTGACTTGATCCCCACAGGTGTGATGGATGGTACGGGTGGTGTGTAGCTGATGGATTATTAGGTTGGTTTGGGATTGCATTACATTCATATGATTTATTTGATACATTATTTTGCATAAAGGGGCTTAGGCCCAAAATTTTGCTAAATGGGTTCAGGCCTAGTGAACAACGGTAAGGGGGTTATTTACTGAGTTCTAGTAACTCACCCCTTCCCTTATTCCTTTCAGGTAATGCTCAGTGACAGGGACTAGGGCCACGGATGACTCGGTGGAGGCCATACTACAAAAAAAAAACGGTTATATTTGGACTTTGGATTTCTTTTTAGCACACTTAATTACTTTACTATTTTGAGTTAAAATTGTAATAAGGCCTCTGGATTATTTTTATATTGTTTTATGTTTGACTTATTTATATTTTGCTCTAAGTACTTTAAATGAGATTTTTTTTCTAAAAACTTAAATAAACACTTTTCAAAAATGGAGATACAAATGGATTTCATAATAAACTTTCACAAATATTTTAATTCAGAAATCTTCTTTTAAATTATCATCAATACTTTTCAAAAGACATGGTTGTAAAATTATTAGCTCAAATTTATCGATTTATCCATCAATCTTCTATTCAGTAGTACTTTGTCAAGAATTTTTAAATGGGAAATTTGTTTTACTTAATTTTAAATCATTATCTATTTACGTACGAATGAAAAGGGCCTAAAATCATTTTTCTCATGTGACATGTCAGATCTGGCCTTAATGCATGGGCCGGGTTTGGGGTGTTACATTTTATGGTATCAGAGCCCGGTTACAAAACTCGGCTGTGTTTTGGGTTCAAAAACGTTTTTCAAGCTGTTTGAATTTTTAAATTTAAAATGTATGTTTTAAAAGAAGTATGGCACCACGGGTATCCGACACCAAGTCAAGTAAGTATATGTTATCATTGTTTGATTATGATTACTGTGATATGACTATAGGAATACTCTAGAACTTTTAGTTTTAGGAGTTGAAACTATAGAGATTGAGACTATAGGATGCGTTTGCGAAAACGACTTCACTTCTTATACTTCATAAAATATTGTTTAATAAACATTGAAATAATATACTGATTCATAAGACTCTTAATCAGATTAAAACAAATTAGCCAATATGAGCACTAGGGGACGTGGACGCGGTAGATGTGGCTGTGGTAGAGGCCGAGGCGCTAGAGTTGTGTCTGAAGCGTCGGGACATGTGCCAGAAATGGACGCACCTGCGTCACTTGTGACTGAAGCTGGGTCACACGATCGTATGAGGGAGGACGACTCTCTGTCCCAAGCAATGTTGCGTGTTTTGGAAAGGGTTCTTTGGGCAAAAAATTTTGTGCACTCGTGGGTCAATTTCAGAAAGACTCAGATCGAATGGTGCTGAGGTTTTTAGGGGTATCTCGGGTGTGGCCCCAAATGTAGCGGAGTATTGGCTTGAGGAAATGGAGTGGATCATGGATGATTTGGATTGCACTGCCGAGCAAAAATTGAAAGGGGCTGTGTCATTGCTGAGAGATGAAGCATATCGATGGTGGCTCACTGTTCGGGAAGGCACTCAGGCCGATCGTATTACCTGGGATTTCTTCAAGACGGCATACTAGGGAAAGTATGTAGGGGCTAGCTATGTGGATGCCCGAAGGAAGGAATTCCTAAATTTGGTCCAAGGAGGTAAGACTGTGGCAGCTTACGAGGCAGAATTTCTGCGTCTAAGTCGGTATGCCCGGGGGATAGTGCCAACTGATTACGAGCGCTATGTGCATTTTGGGAACGGGTTGCATGATAAGTTTCGGGTATTGATAGCCCCACAAAAAGAGAGGAATTTTGCCACACTGGTGGAGAAAGCCAAGATAGCTGAAGAGGCTAAACACTCGGAGCAACAAAACCGAGACAAGGATAGGGGCAGGAGCAAGAGGGACTTTAGGTACTCTGGTCCTGCTAAAAGGTTCCAAAAGAGGCCTAGGAATGAGGAGCCAGCTTGAGCTAGAGTACCAGCTACTACCAATCAGATATAGCCATGTGCGAATTGTAAAAAATGAAACCCAGGTGAATACTGGAAGAGAACCGGTGGTTGTTTCAAATGTGGTTCCAAGGACCATCAGCTTAAAAATCGCCCTCGACAGACTGCTCAGACTTAGGATGTTTGTAACTATGATGCACAGCCAGCTAGAGGCACTCAGCAGCTACCGAGAGGCTGTGGGCCAGGTCGAGGTGGTTATGGCGGAGGATGAGGTCAGGGTGCACCGGGTAGAGGTACTGGTAATAGGGGTAACGCGGAGGCGAGACAGCCAGGGTTGGTCTATGTGGTCACACGCCGAGAGGATGGCGATGCACCTGATGTAATAACCAGTACATTCTTCATATCTGATGTACCTGTTACTGCTTTGATAGATATCGGATCTACTCATTCGTATGTTGCTTGTGATGTATCTGGAACTCTAAACATTAGATCTGAGATATCTGCTAGAGAGACAACTTTAATTAGTCCTCTAGGACAGTCGGTGATAGTAAATAAGTTGTTTAGGGATGTGCCCTTAGAAATTCAGGGGGAAATATTTTTGGCGGATTTGATGGAACTGCCATTCGGTGAGTTCGACCTTATTTTGGGCATGGACTTGTTGGTGAAACACCGTGCGAACTTGGATTATGCTTCAAAGCAGATGATACTAAGAACTTTAGAGGATAAGGAAGTGATGATGATAGGTGAAAGAAGGAATTATCTATCTAATGTGGTATCTGCTTTAAAGGCAGAAAAGTTGGTGAGAAAGGGGTGTGGAGCATTCTTAGCCTTCATTAGTGCCTTGGATGCCAAGGAGTTATCGGTGGAAAGTGTTAGAACGGTTAAAGAGTTTTCGGACATCTTTCCCGAGGAACTTCCAGAATTGCCTCCGGATCGGGAGGTAGAGTTCGGCATTGAGTTGTTGCCAGGAATGGCTCCGGTGTCCATTGCTCCTTATAGAATGGTGCCGAATGAGTTAGCGGAGCTTAAAGCTCAAATTTAGGAGTTGTTGGATCGGGGATTCATTCGACCAAGTGTGTCACCATGGGGAGCACAGGTCTTGTTCGTCAAGAAGAAGGATGGGTCGATGCGTATGTGCATCGATTATAGATAGTTGAATAAGTTGATGATTAAGAACAAGTATCCGTTGCCGAGGATTGGCGATCTGTTCGATCAACTGCGAGGAGCTTCGATTTTCTTGAAGATAGATTTGAGATCGGGTTATCACCAACTTAAGGTTAATGAGGCAGATATTCATAAGACTGCGCTTCGAACTCGTTATGGGCATTATGAGTTCTTGGTGATGCCGTTTGGGTTGACTAATGCACCAGCTGCATTTATGGACATGATGAACTGGGTCTTCCAACCCTATTTAGATCGGTTTGTAGTGGTGTTCATAGATGACATCTTGGTATACTCGAAGAATGAAGAAGAGCACAATTCGCATCTGCGAGTAGTATTAGAGATATTACGGGAAAAGCAACTTTATGCCAAATTCAGTAAGTGTGAATTTTTGCTGAAGGAAGTGACCTTTTTGGGGCATGTTGTGTCTGCCGAAGGAATAAGAGTTGATCCCCTAAGGTAAAGGTCATGTTTGGATTGGAAACCACCGAACTCGATGGCGAAATTCGAGTTTCCTAGGGTTGGCTGGTTATTACAGGCGTTTCATTGAGGGGTTTTCGTTGATTGCTGCACCCCTAACTAAGCTGTTGCGCAAGGGAGTACCATTTGTGTGGTCAGATCAGTAGCAAGAGAGCTTTGATAAATTGAAGAAGATTCTAACGGAAGCGCCAGTATTGATTCAACTTGAGGCTGGAAAACAGTTTATTGTTTACTTTGATACGTCACATACGGGCCTGGGATGTGTGTTGATGCAAGGTAGAAAGGTGGTGGCTTATGCATCTCGTCAGTTAAGGCCGCACGAAGTGAATTATCCCACTCATGATTTGGAGTTGGCTGCAGTGGTGTTTGCTTTGAAGATTTGGAGACACTATCTGTACGGTGAGAAGTCGATCATCTATACGGATCATAAGAGTCTAAAGTACCTCCTTACCCAAAAGGAGTTGAACTTAAGACATCGGAAGTGGATAGAACTGTTGAAAGATTATGACTTTTCAATCGAGTATCATCCTGGAAAGGCTAACATGGTGGCAGATGCGTTGAGTCGTAAGGTGATATCGGATTTGAGAGCGATGTTCGCTCATCTCAGCTTGTATGAAGATGGTAGTCTGTTAGCCAAACTTCAGGTGAATCCTGCGTGGGTAAGCCAGATTAAGGAAAAGCAGTTATTAGATGAAAGGTTGGGTTCCTTACTTCAGCAAGTGGAAGGTGGTGTGATAGGGAATTTTGGAGTAAATAGTGATGGAGTACTGTGTTTCTGCGGAAGAATTTGTATGCCCAAAGATTCGAAATTGAGGTAAATGATTCTGCGTGAGGCGCATAGTAGCCCATATGCTATGCACCCTGGGGAAAATAAGATGTATCGAGACCTTCGTGAACAGTATTGATGGCCAGGGTTGAAACGGGAAGTTACTGAATTCGTGAGTAGGTGTTTAACATGTCAACAGGTGAAGGCGGAACATCAATTGCCGTCGGGATTGCTTCAACCGGTGAAAATTCCATTATGGAAATGGGAAAGGATAACGATTTACTTTGTTAGTGGGTTACCCTTATCACCTACTAAGGAAGATTCTGTTTGGTTAATAGTGGATAGGTTGACGAAGACTGCTCATTTCCTACCTGTTCGTACGGATTACTCATTGCAGAAGTTGGCCAAGTTGTATGTAGCAGAGATCGTGAGGTTACATGGGGTACCAGTGTCTATTATTTTGGACAGGGACCCTAGGTTTACATCACAATTTTGGAAAGCTTTGCATGAAGCTTTGGGAACAAGGTTAAATTTCAGCACGGCATTTCATCCTCAGACGGATGGTCAGTCGGAGAGAGTAATCCAAATCTTGGAAGATATGTTAAGGGCCGTGATCGATCGACTCGAGGGTAGTTGGGAGGATTTCCTATCGTTGGCGAGTTTGCATACAACAACGCTTATCAATCCAAAGATCCAAATGGCACCCTACGAGGCGTTGTATGGTCGTAGGTGTCGTACTCCTACTTGTTGGACTGAGCTGGGAGAGCGACAGTTATTGGGTCCTGAGCTGATATCGGAGACGGAGGAAAAAGTAAAGGTAATTCGGGCACGGTTAAAGGAAGCTACAGATAGAAAAAAATCGTATGCGGATCTGAAGCGTAAAGATATTGAGTTTGCGGTGGGAGATCTGGTCTTTCTAAAGGTCTCACCTTGGAAGAAGATCTTTAGATTTGGACGAAAGGGCAAGTTGAGCCCTAGGTTCATCGGACCATACCGTGTATTGAAGCGTGTTGGGCCAGTGGCTTATCAGCTTGAGTTACCTCTGGAGTTGAGTCAGATACATAGTGGTTTTCATGTCTCAATGTTAAGGAATTATTGATCGGATCCGTCTCATATAGTACCGGTAGAGGAAGCTGAGTTAAGACCTGACTTGTCTTTCGAAGAAGAGCCAATACAAATCTTGGATCGGGACGTTAAAATGCTGAGAAGGAAGTTGGTACCATTAGTTAAAGTATTATGGCGCAATCACGGAGCGGAGGAAGCGACATGGGAGCCTGAGGACGCGATTCGGTAGCAATATCCTCACCTCTTTTAATCAGGTAAATTTCGAGGACGAAATTTTCTTTAGGGGGTAGAATTGTAACATCCTAAAATTTAGAATTTTATGTGTTGCATTATTTCTTGCGTCAAGCTAGCTAAAAAATATTGATTGTGTATGTTTAAGATGATTTATGAAGGCTCGGGATTGATTTGGGCCCTAGTAAAAAAATTGTGTTTAAGTCTATTAAGGAGAATTAGTAAGTGACATTAATGCTTATAGAAATAAGTAAGTAATTGGTTAGCATAATTGAGCATATGGCATTAAGTGAAGAGTATGGAGGGAAGAGGTTCAAATCCCATAATGTGCAAATTTTGACAATTTTTTTTGTATTATTTCCCTAAGTGTCGGCCAAGCTAGAAAATAAGGCAAGTTGGACTTTTTATTTTTGGCAAGGTGGCTAAGGAAATTAGGAAAGGATGAAGGTAGGGAAAGAAATCAAAAGAAAGGGGAAAGTATGGGGAACATGTTGGCACAAAGAGAGGAAAGTGTTATGGAAAGTCCTGGTTGGCAAATGTTTGACCTTTTTGCCAAGGTATGTACGGTTTAGGTGAGGGGGGAGTATAGCCGAATTTGCTTTGCCTTTTGGTAGAAACCTAAGTTTTGTTTTGGCCAAAATTCTTTAGTATCAATTTGTGTCTTTTTTCTCCAAAATTTTCTTCTCCTTGCCGAAACTCCAAGTTGCTAGTGAACATATTTTCTTCTTCATTACTTCTTATTGCCGAATGTACCAAACCATTGAGACCAAATCATTCTCTCTTATCATCTCTTGAAAAATCGAAACTAGTTAGCACCCATTCTCTCCCTTTCTTTTCTTTTAATCATCTTTTCAATCCTTCTTCCATTTCTTAAAAGCAAAACTTCATCTTGATCAAATCCTTTTCTTTTATTCATTCTCTCCATAACCAAATTTAATAGCAACTTGTCTCTCCACTATCTCTTTTTCCTTCGTGTTTGGACACTATCTTCTTGACGAATCGGTGAGTAATATTTTTTCTCTTCAATTTCTTCTCTTAAGGCCGAATATATGTCCTTGTCATGGGATGGTTCTATTAATCGGAATCATCATTTCCTTTTATCTCTCACAACGTGATCATTTTCCCTTTTGTAGTATTCTAGTGGGAGGCCGAACACCACTCTAGTCTTAAGTTAAACGGTGAACATTGGATCCAATATCGATACGGTAAGAATTCGTTATGTATTATTGATAGTACTCAAAATTCGATTGATTGTTTAAGGAGTAATAATTTGAAATAATCGAATTTATGTTTTATGGACTAAATTGCTCGATCCATTGACTTGTGATCATACGATATTAGTGGTAAGCCGAACCCTTGTCATTTGACAATCCATCTTTTTATCGTAATATCGTTTTGACTAAAATCTTGTTCAATGGAGGCAAGCGATATCAAATCGAAAGGAGTAGCGATTGGAGATCGCAAAGGGAGCAGATTTACGATCCCTACTCCTAAATTCAAACGAAGGGCAGTATCGGCGGTTCGGGATTTTTCACCGGGTTGTGGACCATCGTCCGGTGAGAATCGACTATTCGAAGTCGTTCACAATTTTGAGGTATCAACGATTCGGGATTTTCCACCGGGTTGTGGACCGTCATTCGGGGAAAACTGACAAATCGTGGTCATTCACGATTCCAAGGGTAAACACTTTAGATCGTTTATTTTAAGAGTTTGATTATTAAAATCGTGTATGTCGATTAATCGAGTGTTACGATATCTTAGGTGCCGACGATCAAGAAAGTTTAGTGCTTACCGTAATCAGGTGTGTAATCTCACACCGTTTTCCGTGGGTTTTAAGATTGATATTATGTTTGAAATATATCGCTATGATTAAAATCGTAATATGGCATAAACCGGGAAAAGTGGCTTAAATTGCATTGTTTTGATAAATTGGTCAAAATCGGTATTAACACTATGAGAATTACGAAAATGCCCCTAAAGGGCCGAATTACGAAATTGCCTTAATGGGCCGAAAGGATATATTGCTTAAAGGGCCAATTTGATAAATTACCTTAGTGGGCCGAATGGATATATTGCTTAATGGGCCGATTTGATAAATTGCCTTAATGGGCCAATTTGATATATGGCTTGATGGGCCGATTTGATATAATGCCCTAATGGGCCAATTTTGCAAAGTGTTAATGGGCCAAATTGTTTATAATAAATCTCTGAGTTATTAATTATCGTTGTTATATTGTAAATATCATGATTTCCTATGTATGATGCATTTACATGACTTTGCATGGGATGGGAAAATGTTGAAGAGAAGTGATTCTGGTGGCACTGCCACAAATATGTTTGATAATTTGATTCGCAATGATTCTGGTGGCTTGACCACAATTTGATTATATTATAAATGGCTAAATGCCTGCGATTGGTGTGTTGGCGAGGTGGGTTGACTTGATCCCCACAGGTGTGATGGATGGTACGGGTGGTGTGTAGCGGATGGATTATTAGGTTGGTTTGGGATTGCATTACATTCATATGATTTATTTGATACATTATTTTGCATAAAGGGGCTTAGGCCCAAAATTTTGCTAAATGGGTTCAGGCCCAGTGAACAACGGTAAGGGGGTTATTTACTGAGTTCTAGTAACTCACCCCTTCCCTTATTCCTTTCAGGTAATGCTCAGTGACAGGGACTAGGGCCACGGATGACTCGGTGGAGGCCATACTACAAAAAAAAAGACGGTTATATTTGGACTTTGGATTTCTTTTTAGCACACTTAATTACTTTACTATTTTGAGTTAAAATTGTAATAAGGCCTCTGGATTATTTTTATATTGTTTTATGTTTGACTTATTTATATTTTGCTCTAAGTACTTTAAATGAGATTTTTTTCTAAAAACTTAAATAAACACTTTTCAAAAATGGAGATACAAATGGATTTCATAATAAACTTTCATAAATATTTTAATTCAGAAATCTTCTTTTAAATTATCATCAACACTTTTCGAAAGACATGGTTGTAAAATTATTAGCTCAAATTTATCGATTTATCCATCAATCTTCTATTCAGTAATACTTTGTCAAGAATTTTTAAATGGGAAATTTGTTTTACTTAATTTTAAATCATTATCTATTTACGTACGAATGAAAAGGGCCTAAAAGCATTTTTCTCATGTGACATGTCAGATCTGGCCTTAACGCATGGGCCGGGTTTGGGGTGTTACATAATAATAACCCATATAGTAATAATTATAACCCAGGTTGGAGGAACCACCCAAATTTTTCGTGGGGAGGTCAAGGAAATCATGGAAATCAAAGACAACAACCTCCTCAAAATTTCCAAAATCAGCCCTATCCACAGGAGAAGAAGCCGAATCTTGAAGAGATGCTGACAAGATTCATGGCATCCACAGAAAACCGTCTCCAAGACACTGAAACCACCCTTAAAACCCAACAAGCATTGATCAAAGGGATCGAGAGCCAAGTTGGAGAAGTTACTAAGTCAGTTGGGGAAATTACTAAGATAGTTGGGCAACTTACTAAGATAGTTTCTGAAATTCGATCAGATAATTTTTCTAAAGGAACAGAATCAGGTAGGCAAAGATTACATCGAGAAGTGGAAAGGAGTTAGTCGAACCAAGAAAAAATACCACATGAAGATGACAAAACAAAGGATGAGGGAGTTGAGGATGTAACTCCGATTAGGTGCAAAGAAAGTAAACCATCAATCCCATACCCAAAGAAAGTTGAAGAAAGACTGATTAGATGCCCAATACGGTAAATTTCTTGAACTTTTTAAACAAATACATATTAACTTACCCTTTGTTGAAGCCATTTCACGGATGCCGACATACACAAAATTCTTAAAAGAACTCCTGACGAATAAAAGGAAGCTTGAAGAAGTATCAACTGTGGAACTTAATGAAGAATGTTTAGCCATCCTCGAAAACAAGTTACCAACCAAATTAAAAGACCCAGGAAGTTTTACTATTCCTTGTTTAATTGGTAGTTTAAATATTAAGAAAGCATTAGCTGATCTAGGTGCCAGTATTAATTTAATGCCTTATAAAATGTTTAAACAACTAGATCTAGGGGAACCAAAACCCACTAGGATGAGTATTCAATTAGCTGATAGATCAATTAAATATCCTAGAGGAGTTATTGAGGATGTTTTGGTAAAAATTGATAAATTTATTTTCCCTGTTGATTTTGTTGTGCTTGACATGGATGAGGATATTGAGGTTCCCTTAATTTTAGGGTGCCCTTTTTTAGCTACTGCTAGGGCTGTTATCGATGTAGGTGACAGTAAACTTGCATTAAGAATAGGCGATGAGGAAATTATTTTTCAAATTTATGATGCCATTCGATATTCTAAAGAACAAGATGATTCCTGTTATTTTGTTGATACTACTGATCATATCATTCAAAACTCATTACAGGAAATTATACATGATGACACGATAGAACTGTGCCTGACTCAAGAAGAGGGGGAAGAAGATGAAGTTGACAAGCTGAATCTGAATACATCTTCATCTAGACAAACGGAAAAAGAGAGCATTGAAGTCAATGACGAACTAAAACAAAAATCCTCTATTGATGAGCCGCCCAAATTAGAATTAAAACAGCTTGTTTAAACACTTAGAATATGCATTCCTGTGGATAATTCTATGCTACCAGAATTATCTCTTCGAATGGAACCCAAGGAAAAAGAGGAGTTGATACAGGTACTGAGAGAACATAAAAGAGCCATAGCCTGGAAAATCTCTGACATTAAGGGAATAAGCCCATCGTTTTGCACCCACAAAAATTTAATGGAAAAGGAATACAAGCCATGTGTGCAACCTCAAAGACGATTGAATCCCAACGTAAAAGAAGTTGTGAAAGCTGAGGTAATTAAACTTCTAGATGCTGGAATAATTTATCCTATTTCTGACAGTAATTGGGTAAGTCCTGTGCAGGTTGTTCCAAAGAAAGTGGGCATGACGATGGTAGCCAACGAGAAGAATGAACTAATTCCCACTAGAACAGTTACAGGATGGAGAGTCTGCATTGATTACAGGAAGCTAAACGACGCCACTAGAAAATATCACTTTCCTTTGCCCTTCATTGATCAAATGTTAGAAAGGTTATCTGGGTATATTTACTATTGCTTCCTAGATGGACTCTCCGGCTATTTCCGAATCCCAATAGCACCTGAAGATCAAGAGAAGACAACATTCACATGTCCATATGGTACGTTTGCTTATCGAAGAATGCCTTTTGGATTATGTAATGCTCTCGCTACTTTTCAAATTGCATGTTGGCAATCTTTGACGAACTTGTGGAAAACATTATGGAGGTATTTATGGATGATTTCTCGGTATTCGGTAATTCTTTCCATCTTTGCCTTAAAAAATTAAAACGAGTTCTAATTAGATGTGAGGAGACAAATCTTGTCTTAAATTGGAAAAACTGCCACTTTATTGTACAAGAGGGAATTGTATTAGGACATAAAATTTCTAGTAAAGGAATCGAGGTAGATAAAGCAAAGGTCGAAACCATAGAAAAATTACCTCCTTCTAGTTCAATTAAGGCTATTAGAAGCTTTTTAGGACAGGATTTTATAGAAGATTTATTAAAGATTTTTTCTAAAATAGCTAAGCCTCTAACGAAATTGCTAGAAAATGATGTACCTTTTAATTTTAATCAGGAATGTTTAGATGCATTTAATATTCTTAAAGATAAATTAATAAACGCCCCAATTATAATTGCCCATGATTGGAATCTCCCTTTTGAACTAATGTGTGATGCAAGTGATTTTGCAATAGGTGCGCTTTTAGGACAAATGAAAGACAAGCACTTCCAAATTGATTTATTACGCCAAAGAAGACATTAATGTACCGCATAAGAAAATTATACTACCACTCAAAAAGAATTACTAGTCGTGGTCTTTGCGTTTGATAAATTCAGACAATATTTAGTATTATCTAAAGTTGTCGTTTACACTGACCACTCTGCTCTTCGTTATCTTTTAACTAAACCTGATGCAAAACCACGACTCATAAGATGGATTTTACTTTTACAGAAATTTGACCTGGAAATACAAGATAAGAAGGGAGCTGAAAACCTTGCAGCAGATCACCTCTCCAGGCTTGAGAACCCACATACCGAAGAGCTCGATGAAAGTGAAATAAACGACTCATTTCCTGAAGAACAACTCTTTTTTATAACCAACTTTGAGGTACCATGGTTTGCAGATATTGCGAATTATTTAGCCGCTAACGTCCTACCAAAAAAGCTAACACATCATCAAAAAAAGTGATTCTTTTCTGATGTGAAGAACTATTTCTGGGAGGACCCCTTTCTTTTCCGCATTTGTGCAGATTAGGTAATTCGAAGATACGTTACAAAGACAGAAGCAAGAAAAATCCTACAACATTGCCATTCAGGACCTTCAGGAGGACACTACAGTGGCATTAAGACAGCACATAAAATACTCGAATTAGGTTTTTATTGGCCCACTCTATTCAAAGATGCCAACAGGTATGTCGCTTTATGTGATAAATGCCAAAGAACAGGTAATGTTTCTAAACGTGATGAAATGCCTCAAACATATATGCTATCTTGTGAAATATTTGAAGTATGGGGTATTGATTTTATGGGTCCATTCCCTAGTTCATTCGGAAATAAGTACATCCTAGTAGCAGTTGATTACATGTTAAAATGGGTGGAAGCTGAAGCTTTACCTACCAATGATGCCAGAATAGTAGTTAAGTTTCTCAAGAAACTGTTTTCTCGATTCGGAACACCTAGAGCCATCATTAGTGATAGGGGTACTCATTTTTGTAATACTCAATTTGATAAGGTCTTAAAAAAATATAGACTACACCATAGGATAGCTACCCCATATCACCCTCAAACCAGTGGGCAGGTAGAAGTAGCAAACCGAGAACTTAAGCAGATCTTGCAGATCTTAGAGAAAACAGTTGAATCCAGCAGGAAAGATTGGGCAATAAAAGTAGACGATGCTTTATGGGCCTATAGAACAGCCTCTAAAACCCCTTTAGGAACATCCCCATACAAACTTGTCTACGGGAAAAGTTGTCATCTACCATTTGAGTTAAACATAAAGCTTACTGGGCTATAAAATTTTTGAGTTATGATATTAAAACTGCAGTTGAGAAGAGAATGATGCAGATGAACGAGCTTGACGAATGGAGAGCAGATGCCTACAAGAACTCGAAGCTATACAAGGAGGCAACAAAGCGACGCCATGATGCTCGTCTAAAGAAATCGAGACAATTCAAAGTAGGGGACTTGGTCCCGCTTATACA
This sequence comes from Gossypium sturtianum, assembly GCA_025698515.1. Classification (NCBI taxonomy): domain Eukaryota; kingdom Viridiplantae; phylum Streptophyta; class Magnoliopsida; order Malvales; family Malvaceae; genus Gossypium; species Gossypium sturtianum. The sequence continues at coordinate 43,456,174 of CM046943.1, forward strand.
ACTCGAGGCTTAAACTGCTCCTCGAAATCAAATCAAGATGGTCGTGTCCATTCATGATCAAAACAAATTTTCCCTATGGCACAATCGAGGTAACTCATCCCACTCAAGGCACATTCAAGGTAAATGGTCACCGACTCAAAATCTATAATTGTGAAGATTTTAGGGATATGAGAGACGAGCTTTAGCTCCGTTAACCTTCTTTTTAAAATGAAAACAGGGTAAGTCTAGCTTAAGACTTTAAACGAGCGCTTCTCGGGAGGCAACCCGAGCATTAACCACACTAACATTAGATTCTTAATTTTTAGCATTTAATCCCATACTAATTAATTCAATAAAGCGCAAATTTAGACCACACGGGCGTGCCCGTGGCTGTGTGGAAGACATGGAACGAAACACAGGCGTACTTATAGCCGTGCTCGACAAAGGTGACTTTTATCCTCAACACGGGCTACGATAATAGCCCCACGCCCGTGCTGAGCAACCGTGGACTATACTGACTTGCCAAACACGGGCTCAACACGCCCGTGCTTCACAACCGTGGACTATACTGACTTGTCGAACACGGGCGGAACACGCCCGTTTTGAACAACCGTGTGAAGAAGAACACGGGCGTGTCACTTTAACCATGGCTGTGGTTAAGCACCCTGATCGCGCCCAAAATTTAAAAATAGCAAAAAGCACGGGCTGAAAAGAACTGAGCACGGGCGTGGCCCTTGCCCGTGCTCCCACCCCTATTTAAGCAACTTAAATCGCCCATCTTTCCCAAACCAACCCTAAATCGATTTTCTCAGCCTCTTTTATCCCAAATCCGGCCACCATACCTGAAATCACCCACATTTTAACCCTCAAAACCCATCAACCTTCCCTTCTCTCCAAAACCCATACAAAAACCATACCCACGCCACGCCGCCACCACCGCGGCCGCAAGAAGCCCACGCCCTCAAGACCGCCTGCACCCCGTGAAATCACAAAGACCACCGTACTCCGCCTGTGTTCCATCGATTCACACCACCACATCCCCTGGTTCCCTTCATTACTTCATTTTCTTAACTGATTGTTTGATAAATTTCATAATGTTTTGCTTTGTTTATAATTTTTGTTTATTTTTAGTATTAAGCATTAATTACTAGACTAATTCATTTTAGAACTTGTTTCAATTCTTCATGATATCTAGTTTTTTTTTTATTAATGTTATTTACTTGCAAACTCATTTTGATTGTTATAGTGAAAATTTTGCTTTAGATATATATTGGATGCTCATAAATAGAATAATCGTACGTAGCTTTTAAATATCTCGGGTCTAGATGAAAGTGCTTGATTTAATTTGGTATAAATATTACTTGAATATTCACTATTTTCAGGTACAATGTCGACATCAAGAGGAAAGCGAACCACAGCCACCACTTCCAAGAAACAAAAGGCACCCAGCGCATCTTCCGCAAGTGCCTCCACCGAAGTGCGCCACCCGTTTTTACGCTTTCCTCCGGGAATTCAAGAGGATCGCTACAAACTACTTCGAGCACGACCGTTGGGCACAAAAAAAAGAATTGACTGGACCGTATTGGAACAAATACAACTCGCCGATGACGTACAGGCCTTACTAACCACCGACCCTTGGAACTAGTTCTTCAACATCATAGAGCCTACATACTTAGAACTCACTCTAGAGTTCTGTTCGACATTTCATCTCCAAACAGTAATGTCCCAACACGACGACCTGGGTACGATCCAATTCCGACTAGGAGGCGTTGCACGAGAACTAAATGTACCACAATTTGGGACTGCATTGGGGCTTTATAACAACGAATTTGTGGAAGAAAATGATCTTTCAAACCTCCACCGCCATATCCACAAGACTCCCACTAGTTGTTGGTACGACATAGTCTCTAGCTCCCCCACTTACGACCCAAGTCGCTCCAAGGTGACTTCTCTCTTCCCACCCTTGAGGTACGTACACGCTATCCTAGCACATACATTGATAGGTAGGAGAGAGAGAGCACAGGCATCGTTAACACACACGACGCCTATTTTCTATGGTGTATGGCAAATGGGCACGTGATCGACCTTGCCTACTTCCTAGCCCGTGCCATTCAACATCAGAAAGAGCAGCATCGGTGAGGGGTCATACCTATGGGCCCATATATCACACGGTTAGCTCGACACTTCGGTATCCTAAACACCGATGCCCAGAGTTCCTCCCTCACGCTGGTTGGCCAGATGGCACCTCAGGGCATTCAGACGATGCTGCACATGAGGATGATTAAATATCGTTGTGGGACTGACCCTCCTCAGTACCGATTAGCCAGCTCCACTAACGAGGAGGAGCCCGTGGACATTATTGATGATGTCCTACAGGAGGAACCAACCCCGAGCCAGCGGTCCTCCCATACAGCAGCTTCATTCTCGGACATTTCTGCACGCCTCGATCGATTCGAACAGTACTGTACGCTTTGACAGAATTGAGAACACCCTCCAGCAGATTTGTCACCACTTCAACATTTCTACACCACCACCACAGGACCCAGCTGACGATGAGGACCTCTGAGTTCTTCTATTTTCCTTATGTTTATTTTCTTTATTTTTATTTGTCTTAATTTAAACCCTTTTGCCTTTATGTTTCACACCTCTATTTTATTCATATTATCATTGGCTATCTAACCTTAGAGTATTACTAACAAACACTTATTTAATTTCGCCCCCGAGACATCTAACTACTGACTTCGCAGTTTCAATTGAACACTCCAAAATAACAAATAAATCAACAGGAGTAATTCACTACTACATAAGTCATCTTCCACCTCCAACTCAAGGAATCCATCCAAAAATCAGGAAGTATTCTTTCTCCCCATATGATTTTCTTATCACCATGCTATTATCTATCTTTGTACATTGAGGGCAATGTACATCTTAAGTGTGGGGGGTGAATCTTAGACCTGCCTATCTTTTTTCATTATTCTCAAAATCCTGAATTTAGTCTTGTTTTTAAGTAAATTCCTCATATTACTAATTAGGATGAAATTTCTAATGATTTATGATTGATATGTTTTAGATTAAGTCATTGATAATTGTGCATTGATAATTAAATTATAAGAATACTAGAGAATCAAGCATGATAAGTCCATTTTTTTTCAATTAAAATTTGCTAGGTTGTCGAACTAAATTTAAATATTACTTTGAAGTTTGAAATTTACGAGGTTGATGTAAAAAATACCCATAATTTTTGTGAGATTTTGAGCCTTATAGAGCATACATTCTTTTTCATGCTCACTTTATTGATTATGAGTACGTCAACATTGATTTGATATTCTAGAACTTGCCTCGTTTATACATATCGAGACCACACCTATGATTTGATATACACAGATGATTAAGGCACCTAGGTTTTAACCCACTAACTCCATTAAAAGCCTACCCTCATAATTAACCCCTAGTGAACCCCTTTTAATCCTAACAACCCTTTTTATTGACATAACCACTAATATTAACCTAGAAACCCTTTGTTTTTGTTATCCCCATTCCTTTTGACTACCCTTATATCGAGATTTGATTTGATTAATAGCCTAACTATGTTTTTTTATTTTAGTAATTTATCCTTTGTTATGTATTTATGACTTGTTCTTAAAAAAAAGAGAGAGAAAAAAATCAAAAGTATATTCATTATTCATTATTAGTTGTGATTAAATGAGCTTATACGTTTGAATTCCAAATATTGAAGAAGAAGCTCATATTATTAGTATTATTAGCTTTCAGTTGATGAAATTACAATTATTTAGTTTATTGTTTCTAGTTAGGTAATTTTTCAAATACGATCTCAATTCTAACCCTCTAATTCAGCCTTTAACCACACCTTTAACCCAAGCCCCATTACAACCCTGTTAAAGACCTTTTGATTTGTGCATCATCTCATATTACAGTGGTGGAGACTTGATTTTCAGGCAAGCCTATGGGATTAACTTTTCATGTTCGACTTTTGAGTGCCTAAATTTTGAACCTTAAACACTTTGAGTGATTTGAGTGAATCTTTTGTGAGGATGTCAATCCTTGTCGGTTTTGAATTAAAGGTAATTATTTAGATAAGGGGAGACGCCTATATTTTCGAGCTACAAATGTATGACTTAGATTGTTTGAATCTTCAGAACTCTTTGAGTTGAATTATCCATGTATAAATTATCTATGAATTATGATGAAACATTGTTGATAGGAATTATGAATTATAGAAAGTTCGCTTTAATTGTAAGTTGAGAATCTTGCTTGAGGACAAGCAAAAGCTTAAGTGTGGGGGTATTTGATAAACTAAAATAGTAACATATTTTAGGCCCACATTTAGCATACTTTTGGATGAATTATCCCTTGATTTATGTAAAAAGGTGCTCTTAATCCTTTCTTTTCATGTCTTATACTCAGGAAAGCACCCAAGAATAAAAAGAACGAGAAACGGGCTCAAAATGCACCAAAATGGGCCAAAGAAGAAATCGACACGGCCTGGACTAAAGCCCACACGGCCGTGCCTCCTCAAATATACTAGAACACGGCCTGATGTCGATTTACACGACCGTGCCTCACTAACGGAGTCCAAAACGGCCTCGCCACGATTCACACGGGCGCAAAGCATGGCCGTGTGCCCGCTGTGTGGAGGAGAGGAATTTCACTCGGAAAAGGATACTTAGGGGCAAAGAAAGCTATTTCAAAATCCTATATAAAGACCCTAAGTATAACCTAGAAAGAGGCGGTTAGCTAGGCCAAGGAGCCGAGCCAAAGAGGTCAGATTTGTGGGAAACTCTCAAGAGATAGCCAGTTGATCCATCTCAAGAAGCCGGAATTCTACTCAAGACGGAGGATCTCCTCTTCAATTCCTTCAGGGGGTTTTAGGGATTTCTTATGTTTTGTTTTATCTTTTCTTCTGAGATGTTTTTCTTTATTGTTATGAACTAAACCCTTCAGATACCTAAAGGGGGATGAAACCTAGATGAATCTTGTTATTGTTTTCTGAACTATATGATAAATACTTGATTTGTTCTTGATTATATGTGCTTAATTCTTGTGTTGATATTTCATGGATATTAATTCAAGTTGAATGTGCTTAGGTGGTGGAGCAAAAGTCCCTGCTTAAGAGTAGATCTAGCATAATTAAGCGGAGTTGATCGTACGCCTAGAGATAGGGTGACGAGATTTTGCCGGATTAGGGTGAAACCTAATATGGGAGTCCATAGATCGATTTACTGCTATTCTAGGGGTTTTAATTAGAAAGAGATTTCAATTAATCAACCTAGGGTTAGACGTTATTCGCCTCGAGAGAGGGTTTAATATAAATTAGGGAGTTCTACGGATCAAGTCAAGTGAATAAATCGTCTTGTTCAAAGGTTAGATAACAGTGAAGTCTAGGTGGATTCTTCCTAAGGGTATCGTCTTAATCAACTAAGTTTTTCCAAGTATTTCCCCAATTCATTCTTTTTGTCTTTGCGTCTTAGCTTAGTAATTAGTTAATTTAGATTAATAAACAACTTCACTTATTTTAGGCTAAATAATAGAAAGAAAGTTAGTATTAGTACTTTTAGTTCCTTTGGGTTCGACAATCCGGTCTTGCCTAAGCTATACTACCGTTCGATAGGTGCACTTGCCTTAATCTTTTTTATAGTTAGTTCCAGGATCGATCATTATAAATTTAAAACTCTGAAATACAACGATCAGTGATCAATAAGAACAGTTTGGTCCTGGGCCCATTTCAAAAGCAGTGTCCAACTGGGCCTAAGCCCATTATAGAACAGATGCAGTGTGGGCCTTAGCCCTAAACAGAACAGAATTAGAATGATCAAGCATGCAAAAACCCTATCCATCCAGCCTCAACACACCAGCTCCGTCCAACCGTACACACCATGTGGGGATATAGTATCAACCCACCCATCCCTACACACCACATAATAGTACCGATGCGGCACTAAATGCAATTTGCAAAGCAGAGTCGCTGGAACGGTAAGCTAATAGCCATCAGAAATATGTAGCAAAGGTCGCTGCAATGTAATGCTTCCTCCAATCACATAACCCAACCCCATGCAAAGATAATATCACATGAATGCAACCATATCATAAATAGCATACAATAACAATCATATAACATGTAGGGGCATTTTAGTCATTTTGCCCTTTAGGGGCATAACGGTCATTTTACCCTGTGGGGGTACTCGGTCATTTACAACCTTTCTGAAGGTCTACAGTTGCCTCGAGCGACACATATAACATATATCGTCAAAACAGTGTAATTGGGCCCAAAGCCCAATACTTAGCCCAAATGGGCCCACACGTTCGTGTGGCCCATTAAGCCCAAAACAGCCTTTAGCCATGTGATCGCCATGGCCAGCTCATTATTTCTTATCCAACCAAAAAAAATTTACTCGCGTAGGGCCCCCGGGCCCATTGGGCCCATTGGGCCTATTCCGGTCCATTTGGCTCCAAAGATGGCCTAAGCCCATGAGGACGCTCATGGCGCCCTCAACCATCTTACGCCCATATTCATGGGCTCGGTTCACCACACGATCGATCGCACACTCGTGTGGCAACCGTTGTCGTACTTTTGGCTTTTTGGTCATTCTGGCATTCCGGCATTTGCCAATCTACGGTTTGGGTGGAATGTGTTCAAACCTTGTTTACGAAACGTGTCGAAGTCCACGACCACATACCTTGACTGACTGAGTGTGATTTCAGCCCACCCAAAACGCAGGCAAAGATTGCTAACAACCTCCTTGATGGATAACTGCACATTAAGCGGATTCATTACTCATGTTGATTAAACTTGTGGTTTGAATCCACATATATTGGCCTATGGAAAACGCAAATCCTAAAGTGAGAAAAAGGCATTCAGCCAATACCAACCCAAGCCAACATAATCTAGTTCGGATCAATCACAACGAATAGCATTACCTTCGGTCAAGAATGAGCAAAAAGGTTCCAATTGTATCTGCAGCTCTAGAGAACTCCTTCACTCCTCGAGGATTACTTAAACCTGAATGAACACCATAACCAAGAAAAAATAAGAATCGACATTAGAGAAAAAGAGGAGCAAAGCCGAAAAACAGAGACATAGAGACTTACCGATCGATATATAGCCAACAAAAACTAATTGAATGAAAGGGAAAGGAGGATAGGATCGAGAGAGAGAGAGTAGAAGAGAATCGACAATGAAGGACTAGGTAAAAGATTGATGGAGCAAAACAATATTCGGCTACAAGGGAGGAAAATGTTCGGTTACACAAAACCGAATGTGAGTAAAGGCAAAGTACCAATAATATTCAAGAGGAGAAAAGTGAGGGAGAGAGAAGAAGTTGATCCAGCAAGGCACGAAAATGGAGAGCAAAACCACAACTTGGCGAAATTCCGAAATGAGGATGACCAATTACCAATACCTAGCCGAATTTTACCCCAATAGAACTCCCCAATTTTGTTCAGCCTTCTACACACTAAATTCCCCCCAACACTCCTTCACAACCGAAACACTAAGTGCCAGAGTTCGAACCCGGCAAGACTCTTCTCCAAATTCGAACTTGCTTGATTTTCTCCTTAATTTCCTCCCATCCATCTCGTCAAATTTGGCTAACAACCACCCCACTCAAAACTGTTCAAAGTCTTGGTGTTTCGGTCAAACACAACTTCCTCCCAAGGCCACCAGTAAAAATAATCCCCATTTGCACAAGTAGGGATTCGAACCTCAAACTAAATAGCACACTCCACACGCCACTATCCACTAGACCCGCAATCTCTGTGTGTCATACTTTACCAAATTTTATTTATAACCCTACTAGCCAAAGATAGGGGTTTTATTCACTTAAAACAAAAATTTTGCAAGAGTCAAGACTTGAACCCAGGCTTCTCACACACTCCCATACACACCCAAATCACTTAGCCATTAAAGCAAACAAGCAATTTGTGATAATTCTTGCACACATAAACTTTTATGTGTAGCCTCCTAGCGGCTCCCACACACAAGGCCCAATCCTACTAGGCCCAAATTCAGTGCGTTACACTAATCATATCTTATTAATTCTCATTTGTCTTTCATTTATTTCACTTCTTTTACTTACAATGACTAAAACAACTCAAGTTTTGCTCTTTTTACAATTTTAACCCTTATCGGCAAATAATTCAATATACTTACAACTTTACTTCTATTTTCGCTTTTCTTTTAAAGTAGTCCCCGTACTAAAGTTTAGACTTAAGATTGGATACAAGAGTTTACCACCCTGAGTTGTTTGGAAACGATGGCTATCAGAATAAGTCCACAACCCTCTTGGAATTGGGACTATGACCCTCTTGAAATTGGGGAGTTCTATATCTCTGATTTAAAAACTCTATGGCATGCCAACTATACTCGAACTCAGTCTAACTTAGCTAACAGGGTAAAAACCAATTTTCATAATCCATTTCATTTCCGTTTTCACATCCTTCTCGTTTTCATTCTTTTTTCAAGTTAATTACCATGCTAAAATTTAGACTTAAGTTCGGATACGTGAATCCGCCACCCCGAGTTGTTTAGAAACGATGGCTATCAGAGTAAGTCAACTAGCCTCTGGGAACTAGGACTACCCACTAGCCTCTGGGAACTAGGACTGCCCACGACCCTCTGGGAATTAGGGAGTTCTAAATCTCTGATGTAAAGATTCTATGGCATGCCAATTATATCAGACTTAGTCTAACTTAGTTAACGGGGAACGTATCAAATTTTAATAATCAATCTCACTTTCTTTCTCATATCAATTTTGTAACACCCCTTACCTGTATTCAAGCTGAAATAGGGTTTGAGGCATTACCTAACTAATCTTGCTTAAACATCTCGAATAGGGTTATAAAATTTCATTTAAACCCATCACTTGCACATACTCGGCCGAGAGGCCCTAAACATGCTTTCGAGAGGTATCGAAACTATTCTGGGAACTTTACTGAGTTTGAGAAACTTTTCAACAAAACCGGGGCCACACGCCCGTGTGGGTCTAGGGACACGCCCTTATACCCCTAAGGCATGCCCGTGTCTTCCAGCCGTGGTTGACACTGACTAATTTCAAATGGCCTTGGCACGCCCGTGGCCCTGGCCCGTGTGCCAAACCTTGGCATTTTGACATATCCACACGGCCTATACACACGTCCGTGTGCTTCATCCGTGTGGCGATTTAAATTCCAAGTGCAAGGTGCAAACTTCACACGGCCTGGGCATACGCCCATGTGCTAGCCGTGCCTCCTACACGGTTTAGACACACGCCCGTGTGTCTACCCATGTGGACAATTAGAAGGCTATTTACCAAGCCCTTTGCCACCCTACATTTCACGCATACATACACCAATTCCATTCAACATAATTCATGACCCAAAGACATATCTATGTACTCAATTCAACATCCATACACAAGGGCATACACTTCAAGAAAATCACTTTCATTAAGTAAAAGAATTTGCCAAGTATTTGCCTAACTTAAGGCCATTTACAAAATGACTTTAGTAACATACATAGCCAACACTTTGGCTAACAATTACAACTTAACAAAATACTCTAGTCCTATACATGCCATACTCAAAATAAGTCTAAATTGTTATACCAAAGTGATGTCGATAGTGTGATTTTCGAACTCCTACGTCCACGATCCTTGAATTATCTTGGCAATACTACAAAGAAGAAGGGCAATGAAAGGAATAAGTATAAAGATTAGTAAGTTTTCATGGAAATAAATAGCAATAATAAGCTCATAATATAATCCATCTGTGGCATTAACTAACCATACACGAGTCAAAGGCTTCTTGACATACTTACTTACAATTGTTCTTTATTTGGCACATACCGCGTACGCATATCGTAATCATTTCTTTGTGACTCATTCACGAATACCTGTAATCACTCATTCACATGACTTTAGTACAATTCTCATTTGTACTTCTAAACTCATCTACTTATCCCATTAGTCACTAGGGATGGTCAAAGACGCATATTCATCGTCATTGAGGTAGGTACAAAGCCAATGCCACATCCCCGAGGTGGTCTTACATGTAGTCAACCCTAAATGCTAGTGCCATATCCCGGAGATGGTCTTATATGAGGGTTTTATATCATGTATCGATGCGACATCCCGGATATGGTCTTAAAAGATTTTCATATTCATTTTCGAATCCATATCCCAGATATGGTCTTATACGGGATCTCAACTCGGTGCCGAGGCCATGTCCCGGACATGGTCTTATACTAGACCCTACCCATTTCTCATCTCGGTGATAGCATTCTCATATTCATTATAGTCCACTAGGACTTCATCATCATATTCAATATCATTTTCTCAATTTAATGGAGTATCATTCATCAATATGAAACCAAGCATTCTCAATTATGCTAACATAAATATTGCATTAATCACATACAAACTTACCTCGTTTTCAAAATGAGCTAGTTCATCGGTTTAGTCCAAGACTTTGTTCTTTCCCCGATCGAGGCGGATTCTTGGTTCTTCTTGCTCTATAATAGAAAATTAGCTCATTTTAATCACTACATTAATAAAAGCATCTCAATAATCATGCTTAGGAAAAATTACTATTTTGCCCCTATACTTTGGCAAAATGGCTATTTTGCCCCTATGCTCGGAAATTAATTCTAATCACATTTCAACCTTAAACAAGCCTAGGTGAACATTTAATACTCTTATAGCTATCATCAAAACTCCACATTTCACATATTTACTACAAATTTTTAACCTTTTCATTAAGGTCCCATTAGGTGTTTTCAAGACAACACCTTTCACAAAAGTTGTTCATCTAACAACTAAGACTCAATTTCTACTATAAAAATGCAGCAAATAACTATAATAGCTCTCATGGAAAAACTCTAAACTTTTCACCATATTGCACATTAGTCCCCTCATTTGAAAGCTTAAGCTTTAGGGGTCTCAAAAGTACAACTATTTTCAAGAAAAGGTCACTAGAACACTTACTTGAATGGATGAGAGCTTGCTGTAATTTTGAGCATTCAAATACCCCTATTTTCTTGTTATTTTTGGTGGATAAGTATGAGCAAAAAGATGGACATCATCTTTTCTTTATTCTAATATTAAACTAACAATTTAGTCCACCAAACATCACCAACTTTGACCAAATTGGTCAATTCTTGTCCCCTATGAAGTTTATGGCCGACCAAGCCTTTAAAAAGGGCTAAATTGCCTTTTAAAAACCTCAAATTTACAATCTATGGCTATTTGGTACTTTTAACTTATAGAATGGAACTTTCGTACTTTATGCGATTTAGCCCCTTTTCGCGATTAAACATGAAATCGCCAAAATTAAAGCACCAAAATTCTCATGCACATATACTTTCATGCTCTGACTCATAATATAAAATGAACATAATTTTCTCAAATCTCAGATTAGTGATCCTGAGATTACCATTTCGACTAGCCCCTAAATCGGGCTGTTACAATTCTCCCCCTTAAGGATTTTCGTCCCCGAAAATCTTACCGGTGAAAAGGTTGGGATATTGGTTTCTCATCATTTCCTCGGGCTCCCATGTAGCCTATTCTATTTCGTTCCTTTTCCATAGAACTTTCACTAGGGCTATGCTTTTGTTTCTTAACTGCTTGACCTCTCGCGCCAAGATTCTAACCAGCTCTTCACCATAAGTCAAATCCGGTTGTATCTCTACCTCTGTTGGAACTATGACATGTGAAGGGTCTGAACGGTATCGGTGTAACATGGATACGTGAAAGACGTCATGAATATTTTCTAGCTCAGGTGGCAAGGCCAACCGATAAGCTACCGGTCCTATCCTCTCGGTAACTTCATAAGGTTCGATAAAACGCAGACTCAATTTGCCTTTCCAGCCATATCTGAAGATTTTCCTCCAAGGTGATACTTTCAAGAACACTTTATCACCGACCTTGAATTCAATCTCTTTCCTCTTCAAATCCGAATAGGACTTTTGTCTATCCGAGGTGACTTTCAGACAGTCACGTATCAATTTTACCTTCTCTTCAATTTCCTTAACCAAGTCAACCCCGTGTATCTGTTTCTCTTTGAGTTCTTACCAATACAAGGGCGTTCGGCACTTACGCCCATACAATGCCTCATAAGGCGCCATTTTCAAACTTGACTGAAAGCTGTTGTTGTAGGCGAATTCCACCAATGGTAAGTATTTCTCCGAATTACCCTGGAATTCCAAAACAAAACATCGAAGCATGTCTTCAAGTATCTAAATTACCCTCTCCGACTGCCCATCGATTTTTGGATGAAAGGCTGTACTGAAACTCAATTTCGTGCCAATGGCCTCTTGCAACTTTTTCCAAAACCGTGACGTGAATCTCGAATCTCTATATGAAATGATCGACAACGGTACACCATGGAGTCTTACTATCTCTGACATGTATAAGTCCGCTAATTTATCAAGCGAATAGTCGACTCGCACTGGTATAAAATGGGCTGACTTTGTGAGTCTATTAACCACTACCCATACTGCATCTTTCATCTTTGGAGTCAATGGTAAGCTCGTCACGCAGTCTATGGTAATACGGTCCCATTTCCACTCAGGAACTATAATGGGCTGAAGTAAACCCGAAGGTACTTGATGTTCAGCCTTCACTTGCTGACAAATCAGGCATTTCGATACAAACTCCGAAATGTCTTTCTTCATACCAGGCCACCAATACCATTTCCTCAAATCATTGTACATCTTCGTGCTGCCTGGGTGTACATTCAAACATTTGCTATGCGCTTCATGCAAGATTTTATGAATAAGCTCGTCATTTCTGGGTACTCAGTCCCTATCTCGAAATGTCAGACATCCATCAGGATTTACTCGAAAGTTTGACTCAACGTTCGACTCACATAAAACTCTCTTGGCTTGCAAACTGCTATCATTTTTCTGAGCTTCACAAATCTCTTGGAGAAATAATGGTTTAGCCCTCAATTCGGCTAAAACGGAACCATCATCCAACAAATTCATCTGAGTACTCATGGCTCTTAGTGCAAACAATGATTTTCTGCTCAAAGCATCGGTGACTATGTTCGCCTTTCCCGGATGGTAGTCAATTACCAACTCATAATCCTTAATCAGTTCTAACCACCTTCGTTGCCTCAAATTCAATTCCTTTTGAGTCATCAAATATTTTAGGCTTTTATGGTCGGTGAAAATCCGACACCATTTACCATATAAATGATTTCTCCAAATTTTCAACGCAAATACAATTGCGGCCAACTCCAAATCATGAGTCAGGTAATTCTTCTGGTGCGGCTTTAATTGCCTAGAGGCATAAGCAACCACCTTACCCTCTTGCATAAGTACACAACCCAATCCGTTCAAGGACGCATCACTATAAACCACAAATTCTCTTCCCGGCTCAGGTTGCACCAAAACAGGAGCCTTAGTCAACAAAGGTCTTCGCTCAAAACTCGCTGACACTTTTCTCATTCAATCGAACTTCACATATTTTTGCAAAAGTCTTGTCATCGGGGTAGCTATCATGGAAAACCCCTTGACAAAACGCATATAATAGCCAGCTAGGCCTAGAAAACTCCTTACTTCAGTTACGCTCCTCGGTGGTTTCCATTCAACAATTGCTGAAATCTTACTCGGGTCGACTCTAATCCCGTCTCCCGAGACAATGTGCCCCAAAAACCCCGCTTCCTTGAGCCAAAATTCACTCTTACTAAATTTGGCATACAATTGTTTTTCTCTCAAAACTTGTAGAACCATACTCAAATGCTCGGCATGATCGTTCTCATCCCGAGAGTAGATTAGTATGTTGTCGATGAAAACCACAACAAATTTATCCAAGTATGACTGAAAAATGCGATTCATCAAATCCATAAAGATCGCTGAGGCATTCATTAGACCAAAAGGCATGACCAAAAATTCATAGTGGCCATACCTAGTCCTAAACGCAATTTTCGGCACATCCGAGTCCTTGACTCTCAGCTGATAGTACCCTGACCTCAAATCTATCTTGGAAAATACCGTGGCTCCCTTCAATTGATCGAATAGATCGTCGATCCTTGGCAACGGGTACTTGTTCTTCACAGTTGCCTTGTTGAGTTGCTGATAATCTATACATAGTCTCATGGAACCATCTTTCTTCTTCACGAATAAAACGGGAGCACCCAATGGAGAGAAACTCGGCCTTGCGAAGCCTTTATCCGTTAGTTCTTGCAACTGTGCTTTTAGCTCTTTTAGCTCGGTTGGAGCCATTCTATATGGAGTAATAGAAATAGGGGCAGTACCCGGAGCTAACACAATCCCAAATTCAATTTCTCTAACCAGAGGTAGCCCTGGCAACTATTCCGAGAAAACATCTGTAACACCCCATACCCGAGTCTGAGACTTAGACCGGATACGAGACATTACTATGCTTAAACTTGCTTAAACACGTATTTATGGGTTATAAAATTTCGTTCCAAATTAAAAACTTCTCTTTCTTAAACAACTCATACATCTTATTGCCCTACGAGGCCTTAAACTTGCTTCCGGAAACTTTTACAAGCTAAAAGAAACTTTTCTTTAAAACAGGGGCCACACGCCCGTGTTGGTATAGGGACACGCCCGTGTGCCCTTAAGACATGCCCGTGCCTTCCACCCGTGGTCGACACATCGACAAAATCCACACGGCTCGAAACGCCCGTGGCCCCGCCCGTGACAATTAAATTTCTAAGTGTCAAGTGCGGACTTCACACGGCCTTGGCACACGCCTATGTGCCAACCGTGTATCACACGGCCTTTGAACAAACGGCCGTGTGACCAGCCCGTGGTCTAATCTCGACTTAAGACACCAGTAGTGGAGAGACACATTCTACCCTAGACACACGCCTGTGTGTCTATCCGTGTGGGCACTTAGAGGCTATCTACCAAGCCTTTTTACCACTCTCATTTACATACATCATCACATAACTCCACATAGCATCAATTTAACTCTTGAATTAAAGACATTTAATCATTTAAAGAGACAAGGACTTCATCCCATACACCAAGGAGAACTATTTTCCCATGTAATTTCAAACAACTTAAGCCATCATCTATGGCTATACATAAACAAATTATAAGCTCTCTTAAACCAACACAATTTGGCTACATCAATTAAAACTTAATCAACCTTAAACACTAGCCTTATACATGCCATGACCCACAAGGACTTGATACCTCACATCAAGTGTCTGCTCGATAGTGTGAAAACGTCTCCGGTAATCTCCAACCCGAGCTAGCTAAATTAACCTATAAGAGATGGGAGAAAGAAAGGAGTAAGCAATAATGCTTAGTAAGTTCATAAACAAATAATAAGTAGTTACCGATATTCATTCACCAGGTATTATAATGAGTTTTTCTTGCTACTCATGGTTACCTACTCAATCATTCTTGAAGCTTACTCACTCTATCTCTTACCGCATTCTAACCGTGCCACGAGCCAATTGCTCATTTAACTACCCTACAACCCTGCACTGATTACAACATGATCATATAAAACAATGCATCAAGTATTTTCACTAAGCCACTCATACTACAAATTTCTCAGAGGTTTCGCACTTAGCCCACCATCAGTCTCTAGTAGGGTGGTATCACACATAGCCCACCAATTAGTTATACTTGTGGTGGTATTTCACTTAGCCCACCATATATTTATACTTATGGTGGTATCGCACTTAGCCCACCGAATGATTTTATAAGCGATGGTATCGCATTACACCCATCGACAATAATTTACTAGGTGGTAATGCACACAAATTTCCCGTTAATAACATAGTTGATGGTATCGCACACAGCCCATTGATTAATGATTAATCAGGTTGTAATGCACACAGCCCACCATTAATAACATAGTTGATGGTATCACACACAGCCCATCGATTAATGATTAATCAGGTGGTAACGTACACAGCCCACCGTTAATAACATAGTGATGGTATCGCACACAGCCCATCACTAACCATCAATAAGATGATATCACACTTAGCTCACCTTTATTATACGTTCATGGATAGTTATCCACATGAAAATTCTCTATTTTAAACATTCACCCAGGAACATCCTCACACACTACTATACTTACTTAACCTTCTACGATACTCGTTTGCATTCACACAATGCATTAATAAATCTATCTCATGCAATTAAAGTGCAATAGTTACAAATAACCCACTAGGGTTCATTATATACTGAATTCATCTCCATTCAATTCTAACACACACTTGTACTTCTCATGGTACAACCACATACGTTCTCACCTTCACTTACCCGTTGAATTACTCAAATTGTTAAATGACTCTTTTGAGTCTCATACACATAGTGTCGCCTTGACATCCTACCCCAATAGGGTCTCACTTGCATTAACATGTCAATGCCATGTCCAAGACATGGTCTAATACGAATTCTTACACTGAGGTCATATTCCAATCTGGTCTCACACGAAACCTTAACTATCATCATTTCCTACTATTTACATCTCTTACTATTCTTAGGTTCAATTCACTTAACAAGTTATCAACAAGTACTTAATACATTCATTGCGTAATTATACATTTCGCACAACATTGGAATATTTAAAATAACTCATACGTAATTACCACATCTGCACATGAACTTACCTCGATGACGAAAAGGCCAAAAAGGACTTTTTTCCCACATTTCTCTTTTCTCTCGTTTGCATTCACCATAAACTACACTTTAGGCAAAATGACTATTTTGCCCCTACACTTTGGCAAAATTACGATTTTACCCCTAGGCTCGTAAATAAATTTTCATCACATTTTCTTGTTTAACAAGCCTAGCTGAACATTTAATCCTCTTACAACTATCCACAATTCCAACTATTTCATGCCTTAATGAACAAATTACAACTTTTGCATTTTAGCCCAAATTAGGTGTTTTCATAACAACACCTTTCACAAAAGTTGTTTATCAACATCTTATCATTCATTTTCTTCCATAAAAACTCATCAAACAACATAAAATCTATCATGGTAAGTCCCTAGACTTTCAACCATGTTGCGAATTAGCCCCCCATTAGTTAGCTCAAGCTTTGGGGACTCTAAAAATGTAATTTTTATTAAGAAAGATCATCAAAATCACTTACTTGCTAGGGAATTTGTTGGATGAAAGTTTAAGCTCCAAAACCCTTGTTTTTATCTTCAATTTTTTGGTGGTTAAAGGTGAATGAATAGTAAAAGATGATAACATCTTTTATTCATCTTATTTTATTCATTTTATCACCTAATTCCCACCAATTTTGACCAAAATTAAATGCTCTTGTCCCCCTTATGTCACATGGCCTGCCAACCCACTTAAACAAGGCCAAATTGTACATTTGGGACCTCCAATTAATAACCCATAGCTATTTGGCACCTCTAGCAAATAAAATAGAACTTTCGCACTTTACGCGATTTAGTCCTTTTTAGCGATTAAGCATGAAATCGCTAAAATTAAAGCACCAAAATTTCCGTGCATCCTTATAAACATGTTATAACACATAATATAACATGAAAATAATTTTCTCCAACCTCGAATTTGTGATTTCGAGATCACTGTTCCGACTAGCCCCTAACTCTGGTCACATACAATTCCTCTTAGGATTTTCGTCCCCAAAATCTTATCGAGGAGTTGCTACCAACATTCTTAAACGCTTTCCATAAACTCTTCAAAATCACAAATCCACTTATCCTCAAGTTTCTCTTGCCAACAACCTTTAAGCTATCATACACAAGGTCAAAGCATCACTTGTGGCCTAGGTATTTCTTTCTCCAGTATGTATACTCGTGAATCCACTAATTTAGAACTCAGACACGCCCAAATGATCATTCGGATCTTTACCGGCTGATTTACGACAATTCGAATGACATTTCCTTCTTGGGAATTTTGTCAAGCCAAATTTGAAATCAATAAGGTTTTATCTCACTTTCTCGTTAAAGCATTCACCGACTTTAATACTCTTAACTTGTACGCTTTAAAAACTCAAATTTTTAGTGGTCAACTACTTCGCCATAAACTCAATCATATCGTGAAATGTGTTCTAGTGCCAAAACATTTATGCACATAATCAGATTTCCTTATTCTTGTATTAGTAGATATGCTACTACTAAATCTCATACCAAAACTTCCACATAAGTTCTGGATTTATCATCATTCAACTTCTATCTCAAGGAAACATCAACAACGGAAAACTTATACAATCTGTATTTATCATCTCAAATAAACTCATTCCGAGCTTATTCAAATTACCATTTACTATCTCACTTCTGAACCCTTTTGTTCAGAAAAGAAAACTCACTTTTTTCATTAACCTCGCGAAAACTAGGATATTACCAACTAAGATCAACCGAGTACTAGCTCGCATTGCTTAAAATGGATCTTTCATAACATCCAACCGACATCACAAACATAAAAGTGATCGCCTTAGGGTCACCAACTCACAACTCTGCTTCGATTCTGATCGATCTCGCATTAGAACTTTCAAATAAACAGTTCTTTCAATAACTTTCAACTCAACCATCGCGGTTTAAACATTTCTAAGAGCATATCTTTGTATCATGCTCCCCACTCACGAATACACAGAATTTTATTCTCTTTATTGATTCATGCGTGGATATACACAGAACTCGAATCATATCTCAATACATTAATCTACTCTTTTCTCCACACTAAAAACATATTTCAAGCACACTCTCATCTGAGTTTCTCTTGCTATACTAATCTAAAACCTTCACCATCGTCACATCTCACGATAGCAGGTACAATCTTGATCAAATCAATAATTCTATCCGGCCGGTCTGAAAACCCATCACACGACGTGAAACTCATGATTTCACTCCTTATACTAGAACCATCCCCAGCTTCCCCCTCAAAACACCCGAATAGGGTTACAAGGAGATAAAAGAAAGTCAATTCCAATTACTAAACCGACAACCGTTTAATCTAATTTCACAATCAGTTAACATTCTCACACGATCTCGATTCATGAGATAAACAACCACATCGCCCATAAAAGGCAAAAGATATAACACGTAATACTTAAAGAGATCATTATGATCCATACAACTATGGTTATTATAATTGAACACTCTCACAGTTCAAACATTGTTTCTTTAACCATTTCGTTCTCAACTCTTTAACAATTCCTTTCATTAATGAACATCAACTTAAGAAGATCTCGATAAACATACACCTCAAAGCCTATTCACTTGAATCAAATAGCCTAGGCTAACTTTCTCTTTGTTCTTAACATTGCATAATCAATACAAACGTCAAAGTATTCAGACATACTTACTCACAATTGCCTTTATTACGCACATACCGTGCCACACTCCGTACTCATTTTCCCTGCGACTCGTTCACAAGTGCCTATATTCACACATTCACATGACTTTAGTACAATTCTCATTTCTACCTCTAGACTCATATATTCGTCCCAAATATCACTAGGGATACTCAAAAATGCATAATATTATCATTAACACAATTTCAAAGCCAATGCCACACTCTAGAGGTGATCTTATATGGAAGCACTTCTAAATGCAAATGCCAATGCCATATTCAAAATATGGTCTTATATGGACTGCCACATCAAGTATCGAAGCCATATTCCAAATATGGTCTTATACGATCCTCATATCCATTACCGAAACCATATTCTGGATGTGGTCTCATACGGGATCATAACTTGGTGCCGAGGCCATGCCTCAAACATGGTCTTATACGGGACCTTCTCTATTTCATATCTCAATGATAGCCTTTTCATTATAGTCCCCTAGGACTTCAACCTCATGTTTAACAACAATTACTCTATATAGTAGAGTATCATGTATCAATGTGATACAAAGCATTCTCAATTATGCTAACATAAATATTGCATTAATCACATGTAACCGTACTCAATTTGATTCTCATAAACATCTCATCATGATTCAACAAAGGTAAGGGGTGAAGTCGAGAGTCCCTAACTTGATTCTCGGGACTACATACATATGATTTACTATTCATTATCAATGAAATATCACCATAGTCACATAACTCATCTCAAGTGAGTTTTCACGTTTATCACGTTACAATTATCTCTATCACTCATAATTTCGAACAGTAACTTTACTTACTCAAGTTCCACACTAATATCTACTTGAGTACTCAACACTTATCTCTAACTTCTCTTACCATCACTTAACGATTGAAGAATATCTTACGAGTTTGAGCACGTCGTTTACTAGATTGCGATAGTTCAACTATGGTCTTACTCATATCACACATCATAGTCCAGCTATTTCCTCAGATGTTATCACGATGTCATAGCCTCGCTATGGTCTTACACGAACTCTCATATCAGTACCAATGCCATATCCCTAATACAGGCTTACATGGAACTCATGTTGATGCCGATGCCATATCCCAGATATGGTCTTACACGGAATCGCATGTATCGCCATGGTCCAACCATGGTCTTATTCATCATTTTATCATTGAACGTCTGTACTCATCTCCTGCATTCTACTTAGTCAAGCTTCCCAGTTTAACTCTCACACCATAATACACGTGGTTTCAAACAGAGTCACGAAATAAAATATTATACATCATCTACTTTAACAGTCACACATGAGATTCAACTATGTGGATATTTTGATCATACATCATTCAAACAATCGTACATACACATATACCCCATTCTCTGGGTAAATTTACTCACTATATGTACCTAACCCAATAGGTTGAATAGACATCACCTTATGCACATCAAGCCAATACAGATAAGCTTATCACTTTATAATTCTCATTTCATGCATTATCACACACATGTCATATACTTCTATTCATACCTCTTTGAATCTCATCAATGCATAAGATCATTTCAATTACCTCATTATCACTTACAACATTATTGGATTTAGCTCGGTTGGGAACCATCTTTGTCCTAACAAAATAATTTCGTTAGAGCCGGGAGATATCACACTATCACGGTCCACCTATGGCATGTATAGCTAGACTCTTACTCACGCTAGGTTAGTCTGAGAACCGACTAAACCATAGCTCTGATACCACTAAATGTAACACCCCATACCCGAGTCTGAGGCTTAGACCGGATACGAGACATTACTATGCTTGAACTTGCTTAAACACGTATTTACGGGTTATAAAATTTTGTTCCAAATTAAAAACTTCTCTTTCTTAAACAACTCATACGTCTCATTACCCTACGAGGCCTTAAACATGCTTCCGGAAACTTTTACAAGCTAAAAGAAACTTTTCTTTAAAACAGGGGCCACACGCCCGTGTTGGTATAGGGACACGCCCGTGTGCCCTTAAGACATGCCCGTGCCTTCCACTCGTGGTCGACACTGACTAAATCCACACGGCCTCGACACGCCCGTGGCCCTGGCCCGTGTGACAATTAAATTTCAAAGTGTCAAGTGCATACTTCACACAGCCTTGGCACACGCCTATGTGCCAACCATGTGTATCACACAGCCTGAACAAACGGCCGTGTGACTAGCCCGTGGTCTAATCTGACTTAAGACACCAAGGTGCAGGAGACACACGGCCTAGACACATGCTGTAACACCCCAAACCCGGCCTAAACGTTACGACCGAATCTGGCATGTCACATGAAAGGAATGTCTAAAAACTGTGCATTCGTTAAAAAGCTCATATTCTTTATAGTTGTGGTGAGAAATCGAGTTTAAGAAATTTTGAATAAGAAATGGTTTATTATCATTTTAAGAAAATCCCATATTGATCATTTAATAATAAGCAATAAACAAATTGAAAGCTAAAACCAAATAAAATACCCAAGGCCTTATTACATAACAAAAACTCAAATAAAAATAAGTCCAAATAAAAGAAACGAATTTACGAGTAAACATATGTATGGCCTCCACGAGTCCACCTCACCTCCCAAATCCGCGATCTAATGATTACCGCAAAATTTAACTAAGGGGTGAGTCATCGAGACTCAAAGTGTGTAAATCCCCATCCAACAGTGCCCTTACACAATTTCATATGAAAATATGCATATCATGCACCCAAACCTAGCCATCCGCAACTCCTTTTTCTACCCCGTGTGGTACCAAACCACCGGTGGTGCCAAACCACCGATGACTTAAAGTCACAATATCCGTCAATACATGTGGTGCCAAACCACCGGTGGTGCTAAACCACCGTGACCCGAAGTCACAAAGCAAATGATGGGGCCAACCCATCGTGTGATACCAAATCACCGCGCATTTATCCCATATCTCAAAGTGGGGCCAACCCACTGGGGTATTAACCACGTGGACGAGTCGCTATGAGGTGCCAAACCTCGTGTCCGAAGACACGAATGTGATACCAAATCACCGGTGGTGCCAAAACCACCGGTGTCAAGACACGAATCATGAAGTTGTGGGGCCAACCCACGTGTGATACCAAATCACCGCGCATTTATCCCATATCTCAAAAGTGGGGCCAACCCACTGGTGTGTTAACCACGGGACGAGTCGCTATGAGGTGCCAAACCTCCGAGGTACCAAACCTCTGGTGACCGTAGTCACGGCAGTGTTACCAAAACACCGGTGCCCGCTCGGCACGATTAATACCGCTTCTCCACTCATATAACCCATGCAATATGACATAATAATTCGTGTATGCAGATGTCATGTATGCTAGACATATATCAAATATAAGTATAACATGAATTACCATCATAATCGAGATAGACATAAAACAACATAATCACCCTAATCAACCTCTAAGGGTATAACCGTAATTTTACCTACCAAGGGCATTTTCGTAATTTACCTACCAAGGGTATATCGGTAATTTACCCACCAAGGGCATTTTCGTAATTTACCCACCAAGGGCATTTTCGTAATTTACCCACCAAGGGTATATCGGTAATTTTGCACCTGCAATGGCCTTTCCCAAAGGCCCAAATGTCGCCTGAGCGACTCAACTACCATTTCCTGGTCGCATCTTGACAATTGGGCCTAAAACTCGATTCTCGCCCATTCGGGCCCACACGCCGTGTGGCCCACCTAGCACAAATCTAGCCATGTATATAAGTTCCACCTAGTCTAGTTCACTATATTCTACACAATCGCATAATTTACTCATAAGGGCCTCATTTGGCCCATTGGGGCCCACTTCCGGCCCATCGCGCCCAAGCAAAATTTCAACCCACAAGAATACTACCGATGGCCTCAACTATCGCGTTGAAGCCCCACGCGTGCACGCCGCACGCGTGGGCTACTATTGTCGTGGACCGCACTTCGGCATTTGCCGCTCTACAACTAGAGTAGAGAGAGTTACACACCGATAGGACTCGTGTTAATCCGCGCCCGACCACTCCTGTGCCCAAACGCCTTCCAAGGTGTGTCAACCCTCCTCCCGGAATGCTCTTTATATAGCTAGTTCTTCACCTTCCTTCTTTGTATCTTTCCGATGTGGGATCCTTCGTCGTGAGAGTTTAAATTCAATCAAACTCTTGCCGTCCGCATCATAAAATAAATACTCCTTGCTTCTCATGAGATTCGAACCCGTGCTCCCTTGCAACATAATCCACGCCGCTAGCCACTTGGCCACAAGCTCCTCTTGTGTCTTAAACCATGCGCAACTAAATATAAATCTATAGCCAAATTCTGAGGTCCAAGTAAAAAGAAAACCAAAATGCAAAAGCCAAGACTTGAACCTTGGACCTCCTTCCTTCCTTGTGGCGTCACTCCTTTGCCTCTTATGTGGCGTCACTTTGCCACTACACCACACCTCCACTTGTGTCATTTTTCCCCACATTTTATTCTTAAGGCCTACTCGCCAACTTCCAGGTTTTTTTTTTCACCTAAAACCAAAATTTCCCCAAAGCTAATATTTGATCCCGGGACTTCATAGAAGCCCTCTAACCTTCCAAAATAACTTACCTAATAAGTCTAACTTGCATTAATGCCGTTCTCAAAAATTTTAAATCAAGGCCCATTGGGCCCAATCCTACTAGGCCCAATTTCTGGATGTTACAAATCTACCCTCCTTAAAGAAATTTCGTCCTCGAAATTTCCAACTACAGAACATTCTGCACCACCTAACCTACAACGCCAGTGCTCACGCTCACGCGCACTCTGATTCCAATAACCCTAATATACTTTTAACTAGAATTTAGAAACCCTACACATACTAAAAAAACCTAACCATTAAAGCGCATAAATATTTCGTATGCAATCAACTCTATATCCGAACATCACATCCAACCCAAACACACAGAATAGATATTTAAAATACAAAGATATAACAAAGCAAAGTATCGTGAAACTTACTGCATGCGGATTGGTGCCGGAGACTCGGGTGCCATATTAAAAAAAACAGATATATATTTTTCTAAACCATTTTCCAAACCATCTTTTGAAAACATTTTTTGAACCCAAACCCACAGCCGAGTTTTTGAACCTAGGCTCTGATACCATAATTGTAACACCCCAAACCCGGCCTAAACGTTACGACCAGAACTGCATGTGTCACATGAAAGGAATGTCTAAAAACTGTGCATTCGTTAAAAAGCTCATATTCTTTATAGTTGTGGTGAGAAATCGAGTTTAAGAAATTTTGAATAAGAAATGGTTTATTATCATTTTAAGAAAATCCCATATTGATCATTTAATAATAAGCAATAAACAAATTGAAAGCTAAAACCAAATAAAATACCCAAGGCCTTATTATATTTGATCCCGGGACTTCATAGAAGCCCTCTAACCTTCCAAAATAACTTACCTAATAAGTCTAACTTGCATTAATGCCGTTCTCAAAAAATTTTAAATCAAGGCCCATTGGGCCCAATCCTACTAGGCCCAATTTCGGGATGTTACACATGCCCGTGTGTCTATCCGTGTGGGTACTTAGAGGCTATCTACCAAGCCTTTTTACCACTCTCATTTACATACATCATCACATAACTCCACATAGCATCAATTTAACTCTTGAATTAAAGACATTTAATCATTTAAAGAGACAAGGACTTCATCCCATACACCAAGGAGAACTATTTTCCCATGTAATTTCAAACAACTTAAGCCATCATCTATGGCTATACATAAACAAACTATAAGTTCTCTTAAACCACCACAATTTGGCTACATCAATTAAAACTTAATCAACCCTAAACACTAGCCTTATACATGCCATGACCCACAAGGAGTTGATAACTCACATCAAGTGTCTGCTCGATAGTGTGAAAACATCTCCGGCAATCTCCAACCCGAGCTAGCTAAATTAACCTATAAGAGATGGGAGAAAGAAAGGATTAAGCAATAATGCTTAGTAAGTTCATATACAAATAAGAAGCAGTTACCGATATTAATTCACCAGGTATTATAATGAGTTTTTCTCGCAACTCATGGTTATCTACTCAATCATTCTTGAAGCTTACTCGCTCTATCTCTTACCGCATTCTTACCGTGCCACGAGCCAATTACTCATTTAACTACCATACAACCCTGCACTGATTACCACATGATCATATAAAACAACGCATCAAGCATTTTCACTAAGCCACTCATACTACAAATTTCTCGGTGGTTTCGCACTTAGCCCACCATCAGTCTCTAGTAGTGTGGTATCGCACATAACCCACCAATTATTTATACTTGTGGTGGTATCGTACTTAGCCCACCAATTATTTATACTTATGGTGGTATCGCACTTAGCCCACCGAATGATTTTATAAGCGATGGTATCGCACACAGCCCATCGATTAATAATTTACTAGGTGGTAACACACACAGCCCACCGTTAATATCATAGTTGATGGTATCGCACACAGCCTATCGATTAATGTTTAATCAGGTGGTAACGCACACAGCCCACCGTTAATAACATAGTTATGGTATCGCACACAGCCCATCAATTAATGATTAATTAGGTGGTAACGCACACAGCCCATCGTTAATAACATAGTGATGGTATCACACACAGCCCATCACTAACCATCAATAAGATGATATCGTACTTAGCTCACCATTATTATACGTTCATGGATAGTTATCCATATGAAAATTCTCTATTTTAAACATTCACCCAGGAATATCCTCACACACTACTATACTTACTTAACCTTCTACGATACTCGTTTGCATTCACACAATGTATTAATAAATCTATCTCATGCAATTAAAGTGCATTAGTTACATATAACCCGCTAGGGTTCATTATATACTGAATTCATCTCCATTCAATTCTAACACACACTTGTACTTCTCATGGTACAACCACATACGTTCTCACCTTCACTTACCCGTTGAATCACTCAAATTGTTAAATGACTCTCTTGAGTCTCATACACATAGTGTCGCCTTGACATCCTACCCCAATAGGGTCTTACTTGCATTAACATGTCAATTCCATGTCCAAGACATGGTCTTATACGAATTCTTACACCGAGGTCATATTCCAATCTGGTCTCACACGGAACCTTAACTATCATCATTTCTTACTATTTACATCTCTTACTATTCTTAGGTTCAATTCACTTAACAACTTATCAACAAGTACTTAATACATTTATTGCGTAATTATACATTTTGCACAACATTGGAATATTTAAAATAACTAATACGTAATTACCACATCTGCACATGAACTTACCTCGATGACGAAAAGGCCAAAAAGGACTTTTTGCCCACATTTTTCTTTTCTCCCGTTCTAGGTCCGAAACTCATTTTCTTTGATCTAGAACTATGAAATTTAGTGATTTAATCACTTATTAATCATAATTCACCATAAACTACACTTTAGGCAAAATGACTATTTTGCCCCTATACTTTGGCAAAATTACGATTTTGCCCCTAGGCTCGTAAATAAATTTTCATCACATTTTCTTGTTAAACAAGCCTAGCTGAACATTTAATCCTATTACAACTATCCACAATTCCAACTATTTCATGCCTTAATGAACAAATTACAACTTTTGCATTTTAGCCCAAATTAGGTGTTTCCATAACAACACCTTTCACAAAAGTAGTTTATCAACATCCTATCATTCATTTTCTTCCATAAAAACTCATCAAAAAACATAAAATCTATCATGGTAAGTCCCTATAATTTCAACCATGTTGCAAATTATCCCCCCCATTAGTTAGCTCAAGCTTTGGGGACTCCAAAAATGCAATTTTTATTAAGAAAGATCATCAAAATCACTTACTTGCTAGGGAATTTGTTGGCTGAAAGTTTGAGCTCGAAAACCCTTTTTTTCTCTTCAAATTTTTGGTGCTTGAAGGTGAATGAATAGTAAAAGATGATAACTTCTTTTATTCATCTTATTTTATTCATTTTATCACCTAATTCCCACCAATTTTGACCAAAATTAAATGCTCTTGTCCCCCTTATGTCACATGGCCGGCCAACCCACTTAAACAAGGCCAAATTACACATTTGGGACCTCCAATTAATAATCCATAGCTATTTGGCACCTCTAGCAAATAAAATAGAACTTTCGCACTTTACGCGATTTAGTCCTTTTTAGTGATTAAGCATGAAATCGCTAAAATTAAAGCACCAAAATTTCCGTGCATCCTTATAAACATGTTATAACACATAACATAACATGAAAATAATTTTCTCCAACCTCGAATTTGTGATTCCGAGATCACTGTTCCGACTAGCCCCTAACTCGGGCTGTTACAACATCCGGGTAATCGCATACTGTGGGTACCGACTCAATTCTTGAATCAATCTCTTTAGTGTTCAACACAAAGGCAAGATAAGCCTCGTTACCCGTCCTCAAATACTTCTGAGTCGACAGAGTTGATATCACTACTGATGACCTATCGGGCTTATCTGATTCAACACGAATAAGATTACCATTCTCATCTCTCAACTCAATATGCTTCCTCCCACAATTCACAATTACTCCATGAGTAACTAACCAATCCATCCCAAGGATGGCATCAAACTCATTAATCGACAATAGCATAAGATCAACCGGGAAACAATGACCCTTAATCATCAAAGGGAAACCTTTGCAAACTCTATCAACCAACACACACTTGCCTAGGGGATTAGACACTTTTATGATGAATTCGGTAGACTCTATAGGCATGCTCATGCTAGAGACTAATTTCATGCATATGTATGAGTGGGTAGATCCCGGGTCAATTAAAGCTATAACACGAGTATTATGGAGAGAAAAGGTACACGTGATTACGTCGGGGGAAGATGCCTCTTCACGAGCACGAATGGCATATGTCCTCGCTGGTGCTCTACCCTTGACTCTAGCAGCTTGCTCTCTAGATGGATTCTTGCTACCCATCTCAATTCCCAGGTTTCTCAGTGGTCTTCCCCTAGCAGTACTTCCTGATCTTGCATTCTGAGGCTTTTCTTTCTCGCCCACCTCGGGGCAGTCTCTGATAAAGTGGTCTAAGGACCCACATCTGAAACAAGCTTTCTCATTAGCTCGACACTCACCAGAATGGTGCCTACCACACTGAGGGCATTCCGGTCTACTTGGTCGGACGTTGCCCACACTAGCAACTGATGTGGTCTGCCCTTTCGACCCCAAAAATTGCTTGCCTTTACTTCGGGTTGAAAACCCCACCAAGTGATCGATCGAGTAGCGAAATCCTCGATTTCTTAGATGAGGATTGGTAGGACTTATTTAATCGCTTTTTCTCGAGTCACGGGACTCATTCTCACTCTTCTCTTCTCTTTTAGCCAACTCTTCGGCTTTACAAGCCCTATCCACCAATACTACAAATTCTTTTAACTCGAGGACTCCAACATATAAACAGATGTCTTCATTCAGTCCGTCCTTGATTCTCTTGCACATGACTGCCTCGGTAGACACGCACTCCTGGGCATATTTGCTAAGCTTTACGAACTCCCGCTCATAGTCAATCACCGACACACGGCCTTTTCGCCTTCCTGAACTCCTTCCACTTATGGTCGATGAACCTCTCGATCGATGTACTTCTTCCCAGTATTCCTCTTGGAAAAATTCCCACTAACTCTCTCCTTGGCACCATCGACACTAGGGTGTTCCACCATCGGTAGGCTGAATCTCTCGTGAGAGATATCAAGACACTTTAAGCACTCCTCAAAGTGCAGGATAACTCATCGAATACCACGATGGTATTCTCGAGCCGCACTCCGCTCTCTCCGGGTCATCGTTCTTATTTGCCTGAAATTCCTCGGCTCCTTGCTTCCGGATCTTATCCACCGGAGGCCTTTCTCTTCTCACCACCTCAACCACTTGAGGAGCTACTGAAGCGGGTTGAGGAATTGGTGGGGGTGGAGGGGGTTGAGCATTAGGATTTGCTCGGTATACTCAGTATACCAGTTGCTCATCATGTGGAGAAAGGCTTCTTGAGCCTCTTCCCCCTGACCCAAGGTCTCGGGTCTACTATTAGCTAGCTCGATCCCTTGAGCGGGAGCCGACGCGTTACTCACAGATTCATCGGCTGCAGTTCGGTCTGGATCAGAATCCATATACTACATAAAATACGATTTTTAAACGTCAGGAGCCGTCAAAATATCGTTACTCAAACACTCTTACATATGGCATGTATAGCTAGACTCGTACTTACGCTATGTTAGTCCTAGAATCGACTAAACTGTAGCTCTGATACCAATAAATTTAACACCCCTTACACGAATTCAAGCCGAAATAGGGTTTGAGGCATTACCTAACTAATCTTGCTTAAACATCTCGAATAGGGTTATAAAATTTTGTTTAAACCCATCACTTGCACATACTCGACCGAGGAGGCCCTAAACATGCTTCCGAGAGGTATCAAAACTATTTCAGGAACTTTACCGAGTTTGAGAAACTTTTCAACAAAACAGGGGCCACACACCCGTGTGGGTCTAGGGACACACTCATATACCCCTAAGGCATGCCCGTGTCTTCCACCCGTGGTCAACACTGACTAATTTCACACGGCCTTGGCACACCCGTGGCCCTGGCCCGTGTGCCAAACCTTGGCATTCTAACATATCCACACGGCCTATACACACGTCTGTGTGCTTCATCCGTGTGGCAATTTAAATTCCAAGTGCAAGGTGCAAACTTCACACGGCCTGGGCATACGCCCATGTGCTAGCCGTGCCTCCCACACGGTTTAGACACACGCTCGTGTGTCTACCCATGTGGACAATTAGAAGGCTATTTACCAAGCCCTTTGCCACCCTACATTTCACGCATACATACACCAATTCCATTCAACATAATTCATGACCCAAAGACATATCTATGTACTCAATTCAACATCCATACATAAGGGCATACACTTCAAGAAAATCACTTTCATTAAGTAAAAGAATTTGCCAAGTATTTGCCTAACTTAAGGCCATTTACAAAATGACTTTAGTAACATACATAGCCAACACTTTGGCTAACAATTACAACTTAACAAAATACTCTAGTCCTATACATGCCATACTCAAAATAAGTCTAAATTGTTATACCAAAGTGATGTCGATAGTGTGATTTTCGAACTCCTACGTCCACGATCCTTGAATTATCTTGGCAATACTACAAAGAAGAAGGGCAATGAAAGGAATAAGTATAAAGATTAGTAAGTTTTCATGGAAATAAATAGCAATAATAAGCTCATAATATAATCCATCTGTGGCATTAACTAACCATACACGAGTCAAAGGCTTCTTGACATACTTACTTACAATTGCCCTTATTTGGCACATACCGTGCCACATATCGTAATCATTTCTTTGTGACTCATTCACGAATACCTGTAATCACTCATTCACATGACTTTAGTACAATTCTCATTTGTACTTCTAAACTCATCTACTTATCCCATTAGTCACTAGGGATGGTCAAAGACGCATATTCATCATCATTGAGGTAGGTACAAAGCCAATGCCACATCCCCGAGGTGGTCTTACATGGAGTCAACCCTAAATGCCAGTGCCATATCCCGAAGATGGTCTTATATGGGGGTTTCATATCATGTATCGATGCCACATCCCGGATATGGTCTTAAACAATTTTCATATTCATTTCCGAATCCATATCCCAGATATGGTCTCATACGGGATCTCAACTCGGTGCCGAGGCCATGTCCCGGACATGGTTCGAGACCCTACCCATTTCTCATCTCGGTGATAGCATTCTCATATTCATTATAGTCCACTAGGACTTCAACATCATATTCAACATCATTTTCTCAGTTTAATGGAGTATCATTCATCAATATGAAACCAAGCATTCTCAATTATGCTAACATAAATATTGCATTAATCACATACAAACTTACATCGTTTTCAAAATGAGCTAGTTCGTCGGTTTAGTCCAAGACTTTGTTCTTTTCCCGATCGAGGTAGATTCTCGGTTCTTCTTGCTCTATAATAGCATATTAGCTCATTTTAATCACTACATTAATAAAAGCATCTCAACAATCATGCTTAGGCAAAATTACTATTTTGCCCCTAGACTTTGGCAAAATGACCATTTTGCCCCTAAGCTCGGAAATTAATTCTAATCATATTTCTACCTTAAACAAGCCTAGGTGAACATTTAATACTCTTATAGCTATCATCAAAACTCCATATTTCACATATTTACTACAAATTTGTAACCTTTTCATTAAGGTCTCATTAGGTGTTTTCAAGACAACACCTTTCACAAAAGTTGTTCATCTAACAACTAAGACTCAATTTCTCCCATAAAAATGCAGCAAATAACTATAATATCTCTCATGGAAAAACTCTAAACTTTTCACCATATTGCACATTAGTCCCCTCATTTGAAAGCTTAAGCTTTAGGGGTCTCAAAAGTACAACTATTTTTAAGAAAAGGTCACTAGAACACTTACTTGAATGGATGAGAGCTTGCTGAAATTTTGAGCATTCAAAAAACCCTATTTGATTGCTATTTTCAGTGGATAAGGATGAGCAAAAAGATGGACATCATCTTTTCTTTATTCTATTATTAAACTAATAATTTAGTCCACCAAACATCACTAACTTTGACCAAATTGGTCAATTCTTGTCCCCTATGAAGTCTATGGCCGACCA